>OZ012739.1:192058190-193432497 GCA_963859935.3 Lathyrus sativus
TGCCCCTGTATGGAAATCGCAAGTGGCATTTGTGTCGTACCCTGGTGGTGGTGCCCCTGTCAAGGGAGCCATCGTCCTCTTCTGAACCAACTGAAGCTGAAGCAAAGTCTGCAAGAGTTGCGCATACGACATAGGTGGTGCTTCGAAGTGACGGTTTGCCAAAGGAGCCCGATTCTGGTATTTTCTATATCCCTGTTGGTTCTGTTGCTGCTGCTGCTGCTGCGGTTGCGGAGCTGCTGGGATATTTATACTGGCTATTTGCTGCTGAGGGCCCTTGCCCTTTCTCCGAGCGTTGGTCACAGCGCTCGCATCTCCTTCTCGACGTTTACCAGCATAAGGTTTCTTTCCACCTCCTCCAGCTGAGGATGATTCACCTTGAATTTTTCCAATCTTAATACCATTCTCGACGTGCTCGCCCATAGTGATGAGAGCCGAGAACGTCCCAGACATACCGCTGACTAACTTTTCATAGTAGATCCCCGGGAGGGTAGCAACAAACATCTGCACGAGCTCGCGCTCAACCATCGGCGGTTGAACCCGAGCAGCCAACTCACGCCACCGCTGGGCGTACTCCTTAAAGCCTTCATTATTTCTCTGCGAGAGGTTCTGGAGCTGGACTCGGTTTGGGGCCAAGTCGCTATTGTACTGATAGTGGAGGACAAACGCTTCAGCGAGATCTTTCCAGGTGCGCACGGTAGCGGGCTCCAAGCCCATATACCACTCGAGGGATGGTCCAGAAAGACTATCTTGGAAGAAGTGCATCAGCAACTTCTCATCGTCGGAATAGGCAGACATCTTTCGATAGTAAGATCGAAGGTGGACACGAGGGCAAGTAGTACCCTTATACTTCTCAAAGACAGGCACCTTGAACTTATGAGGTACCTTGAAATCAGCAATTAACCCCAGCTTGGACATATCAACGCCCAAAGTATTCTGATTCTCAATGTCTCTCATTTTATCTTCCAGTGCTTTGAACCTGAGCCGCGCTTCAGCATTCAACTCTGCTTCTGCACCTCTTTGAGAAAACACGTCATCCTGATGATCCTCAAGCCACGGTTGAGGCACCAACAGATTCCCGACGCCAGCATTGCCGTTGACCGGCCCGATGTTGACATTAGCTCCCAGACTACCATTGCCGACGCCCGTCGCATTGAGTCTGATATTGGCCATCACATTGCCATTAGCACTGCCGTTGCCCCCAGCAACAGGAACAACATTTTGCGGAGTATCAACTGGAGGAGGAGTATGCACAGCCCCGCCATGAAGTATGCCATTGCTATCAACCCTGGAGATCAAGGGTTGAACCAAAGTACGAAGCTGGTCTTGACCATTGGCGACCACCTGCATCAGTTCCATAAAACGATCCATCTGTTCACGGAGCTTCTGGACATCTGACTGCACTTGATCCATGATCCTTGTCTGAT
Organism: Lathyrus sativus; assembly: GCA_963859935.3. Taxonomy (NCBI): domain Eukaryota; kingdom Viridiplantae; phylum Streptophyta; class Magnoliopsida; order Fabales; family Fabaceae; genus Lathyrus; species Lathyrus sativus. Next base: position 192,059,615 of record OZ012739.1, read on the forward strand.
TAGCTCGAGTTGAATAACAGTGAATGAGTCTCTGATCAATCCTGGAGACCGGAAACAGCTTGGAACCTGTGAACCTGAAAAAACCTGCAAACACTGAAAGTTAGGAAAAACAACAAGATGTACGCCATGCAAATGCTTCATGCAGATGCATGCGTGTGTCTGCGTGCTTGGGAGATTTCCCCCGATCCTAGTGCCTTAGTGCCAGTGCTGATAATAATAATAAGAAGAAGAAGTCCGAGCCCAATCATGGAAACATCAATCTCATATATATATATATATGGAAAGCCTATCAAGGCAGTACATAGCATCAGCGAGTACACAACAAATCAACAGCGTGACCTCAGCCAACAAGTCTGGTGATGGTCAGCATACAGCAAAGATAAAAACAAAAGGAATACAACTAGTCAAGTACGGCCACGGGCGCGATACTCTGCTTATAACTCCTTCGTCTCTGGATGATCTGGCAAAGTGAGCAACCCCTCGACGAGTAGTTCCCTCTGCACAATAGTATACTGAAGTCCCTGAACTGAACTTTCCCATGCTCCTTCGCCGAAGCAATCTTCCAGTTTCCGCTTCTTAGACTCAAACTTCAGCTTGCACTCCTTCAGGTTGGCAAGGGCTTTGTTGAGTTGGCCTTCGGCGGCGTACCTGCGGGCGGTTTCTTCATCAAACCTCCGCTCACTGTCCTTCATCTCGGCTTCCATCTTAGAGATCTGCAGCATCAGTTTATCCTCTAGCTCCTTCCTGGTGGCCAGGGAAGCCTTCCAGTGCTGGTCGAACTTAGATATCCTCTGATATGCCTCGTCCAAATGCTGCTTCTTCGTAGCTAGTACGTCATTAACAGCCCTGAAGTCTTGACCCAAGCGTTCATGATCAGCTATCTGCTTTGCCAGGTCTGTACCCAGTTGGTTCACCAACTCCGTTTGCTTTTTGAAAGCATGCACGGCTTCATTCCTTTCACTTCGAAGCTGAGCTAACTCCTTCTCCAGTTCTGCATTCGCCCGCTTCAATTCATCCCGCTCAACTAAGACCTAGTTATGCTAATGAATGGACACAGTAGTAGGCTCTTCGATTGGTGGAGGACTCTCTGGTCTGGCATGAGGAAATGGCATCCCTATAGCGTTGGCTCTGGCTCTGATCCAAGCAGAATAAGGAGGGTAGGCTTGACTGTTGCTCTTTCCCAACAAAGGCTTTCCTCTCTTGCTGATACTGTTCCACGCACGCTGAAGCTTGGACAACAAATCCCCCTCTAGAGTACCCGTGAGGTACAGAGATTCCTGTACCTCCTCCTCCTTCGGCGGAGTCCTCAAAGCATATGCGAACTGACGAACTAGCAACGACGGATTGTAGTTGATGCAACCCTTCCTACCTATCAGAGGTACATTAGGAAACCCACTACAACTGAAGATCACCTCAGTACCTAACCTGTCTCTGTCAAACCAATGAATATCTTCTGCAGATAAACCCATCAGACGCTCAGGCCACTCAACTGTGGCTGCAGACAAGACGAAAGAACCCCTCTTGGGCAAATGACTATCAAACCATTTGTACAGCAACGGTACGCAGCATGAGACATTCTTCCCTCTCCGGTTCTCATTCTTGTAGTGCACCGAGTGATAGACATCTCCGATCAAAGTAGGGACTGGATTCCCTGAGGCAAAGATGTGAAACGCATCAAAGTCTACGAAATCAGGCATGTTGGGGAACAGGATAATGCCATATATGCATAGAGCAAGGATGGCACTGAACGTGTCCCAACATCTGTCCTTAGCTACCAGAAACTGCAAAGAGAACCCAGGAACCTTGTTCCAACTCGTCACTACTAACTCAGAGGTGTCCAAATGAAGTGAAGAAGCTAAACCAGCCAGATCGGGCTCAGCATCCATGTGGACAAAAGGCGTCTGCCTTTTGATAGGCACACCCAGCAAATCAGCATACTCTTCCAGCGTCGGCGCGAGAACGAAGTCCTGAAAAGTGAAACATCTCAGTGGAGGGTCATAGAACTGCAACAGAGCATGTAACCCATTCAGCTCGAACATAGAAGGCTTGCAAACCAGACTGAGCAACCTGCCATAAGACTTCCTGAACCCATCCTTCACATGATCACCTGCTAGAGCTATCAATCCAGTCAACTTCGACACATCAGGGGTCGGGAACTTGTATGCAACGGTCTTCCTGAGAGAGGCCATAACAATATAATAGGAGGCGAGAAATCCTGGATCGGGGAAACGGTACCTGCAACACAGACACACGTTAATGGAATGCAAATGAACATGCAAACTAATGCAAAATGCAGGCATGCAATAATATATCCCGGTAACTGGTGTTGCGGAGATTCTGTATCAATAATCACTGATGAGAAGAAAACCCCGGTGTAAGACCACTGATCTGATCTGCTAAGAACAACCATCTGATGGGACCATATACATAGGATCAAAATTCTGCTCTGTCGAGAACAAATGTCTGATAATAAGGACCCCGGATGTATGATCAAGACATATCTGCTGATGAAGTCTTCAGACCCCAATCAAAAATCTGCCCTATCAAGAACAAACATACAGCTGCTGATGAGATCTTCAGACCCCACTCAAAATCTGCTCTATCAAGAACAAACAACATCTGCCGATGAGATCTTCAGACCCAAAAATCTTATCTATCAAGAACAAACCACTGATGACAATACTCTGATCAAAACCTGCTCTATCAAGAACAGACAACATCTGAGATAAGATCCTCTAATCAAAACCTACTTTATCAAGAACAGACAAATCTGCAACTGAGAAACTCTGGTACCAACATAACTGATCCACTGTCAAGAAAACCAGGTGATCTGAAGGTCAGAGTTTCCTGCAATAAACCCAATCCCACTCACAGGTATGGACCTAAACTGACTCAAGGTACGGCATCCTATGCGTTCATCAGCGTCACAAACTTTCAAGAGGGGTGATACGATACCCAAGAGGTGTGGCATCACCAGCTCATGAAGAGGCCTCACTTAGCTGAATCACAAATGATCGGTCCCCAGAGTCGACAATCCACCAAACCAGCAACCGTCTCAACCCAAAGGGTTGAAAGTGAAGCCAACCGGATGAACCTCGTATGAGCGTGGATTTCATGAGACACTTGTGCCTGCAAAGCAAGCACGCGCCCACTAATTTCCACTCTAAGTCTATAGTGCACTCAAGCCTGGGTCTGGCTTCTCACTCATCAGAACTCCCATCCCACAACAGCATAAATAATCATATTATACTGAAAATAACATGCGGGAAATAAAGTGCGAGAAGTAAAAATGCGATAAATAAACGCAACCCAACAAGTAAACATACAAACGTTAGGAATGACCCTCATAGGGAACCGGAGAACCAGAGACTCTGGGTTCGATCCCCAGCAGAGTCGCCAGCTGTCGCTCGCGCGAAAATAAGGTGCCGGCATGACAGAAGAGTCGCCACCTTTCGTTATTTATCCCTCAGAGCGGGAAAGGAAACGATCGGAGAAACCTGACGAAAAAGGGTAAGACAAGGTCATTGCAACCATTGTCTGGGTTCGGGAGTCGGTTACGCAAGGGGAAGGTATTAACACCCCTCACGTCCGTCGTACTCGACGGGATCCTTGCTTGTTTGTTTACTTGGACGGGTTGGTTTTATTCTATCTACCTATCAAGGCTGGCTGAAAAAAGAAAAGAAAAATGACTCGGCAAAGCGTCGCACTTTATGCCTACGTATTCTCATCAGAGAATGAGAAATCAGAGTCAACGTAGTTCAGCCTACGAAGGGTTATGGGGGAAGGTAGCTCGCCAAGACTTCGCCATCTTGTGCCTACGTACTCTCAACAGGCATGAGAGATCAGAGCTCACGTAGTTCGGGAAACTACGGCTTATTTCCTGTCTTTTACGAAAGAAGTGTTTTTTATTGTGTTTGCGATTTCAACCGCACTAGAGACTATGACCTGAGAGTGAATGTGTCGCATGTCACCCAAAGGGTACCATACTAAACATCCAGATTGTGGAAAAAAAACTCTCCCACAATCCTTTCTCAGATAGCTTAAGGCTCGTAACGTACTAAAGAAATCATTCATGATTACTGTATCTTAAGCTATTTTGAGATGAGAAGAGAACAAGCCCAACTAGGAGGGAGACTATCAAGTCCTACTGTTATCATGCCATGGATTCATCCTATGGTTGAGGATTAAACAGGGAACTCCTAGAAGTTGTAATGCATAGGTTTCAACCTAAAAGTCTATCATCAAATCCTTATCCAAGGAAATGAGAGTCCTAAGGAATCATGTCAATGATACACCAAAACAGACAAAGCATCAGCTTAACAGTAAAATGCATGCAATGCAAGTGAGGGAGGAAATGTGTGTAGGGCTTCAGCCTCCACAAGCTCATCTCAACCTCAAGCCAGTCATGAAATAACAGTAATCATACTGAAAAATAAACAACATGCTATCAAGCAATAAACAGTAAACTGCAATCATACAGAAGAAATGAAATGAAATGCCATCAGGCAAACAAACCACATGGGCAAGGGAGCTGGGCTCTACCGAATACCCGCAAGCAAAGCCATGCAATAACAATACAAGCAGAGGGAGCAACTCAACCTCTAATGCAATCATGCTCCTAGATTCTACTTATTCTAGATGGACTTAATCTAATGCAACAGACAAATCAAGCAAAACACACAATACAGAAAAGAAAACAGAAGAAAGCCTCAGCTCCTCCAGCAGCAACTCAGTCTTCAGACTTCAATCATCAATTGTCTTCCAGGTATCAACCCTACAACATGAGTATCAACTCATCTTCTCCCTTAAGCTTCAGCTTCTTGACCAGCTCCACCTTCAGGCTTCACCATCTTCAGGGATCTTCAAGTATCAACTTGATCTTCATGCTCTTCAAGCTTCAGCTGGAATGGCAATCTTCAAGGATTCATCCTCTTCAATAATCTTTAATGAAGTCTTCATCTTCATGCTCAGGCTCTGACAGCTCTCAAGACAAATCAAACCAGAGAGAATCATTTACAGGATAAGCTGGGGGATATTGAACTGCTTATTTGATCACCAAAGGTGACCTATAAGGGTTCAACATCAGGGGACTGGTTCCCTCAAAAGTTCTACCTCCTAGGTATAGCACTAATCTCTCCAAAGGAGAGAGGTTTATACCCTGGAAGGACTTTGAATCATAGGGAGGAATGGATGTGAAGGATACTATCCATGTTTGAGAAAGAAATTATCTACATCTAAGCTCTTCCTAATCCTATCCCTAAAACAAAACAAAAAGAAGAAGAACAAGCTCCTCCAAGCCTCTTCCAATCTTCTAGTATGCTCCACTAAGCTCCACAATGAGATGCCAAGCTCCTCAAACCAAAGGGAAACCCCAAAGCAAAGCAAACTAAACAAAACTTGCCCTAAAGGCCACACAAACAAACATTCAATTCAAAAGTCAACCAAAAATAGTATATTGTTCTATTAAATCCTAACATAAATTCTAGGGGACCCTACATAACTACCCTTAAGTCCCATATATTCCCCATAGACTAAATTGCCCTACAAGCCCTAAATCTAAAATTGTTATTGACCTATATTAAAGTCTTGAACTAATTCTACACTACTTAGAACTACCTAATTAAAACTACCCTAAAAATTATCACAAAATTTTGAAATTAATTCAGGGGGAACCTAAACCATTCATCTAATCATCCTAAAAAGATTGAACTTAAAATCCTAAGGGAACTACCCTAATTAAAATCTACAAATTAGCATACCAACTAAAAGAATTACAAAAGCAATTAAAAGTAAAAATGTGCAAAAAATATAAAAATGAAATAAAATGGCTATTTTATGGTTTTATATTTTTCTAGACAGAAAATGGAAAATGGGAAAAAAAAGTCTCATTAAAAAATATTCATTTTTCATTTTATTATGAATTTTTAAAGATATAAAAGAAATTTGGGAAAAAATAATATGAGAAATGATGAGGTGGGTGCAAGAAGAAATAAAATGCAGTTCAATTGGTGATGGGCCCAGATATGGGGGGTGCCAAGAGCGAGGCGCCTGGGCCCAGTTTATTAATCAGAAAACTAATCAAAAATGAAAAGAAAAAGATTAAAACGGCGGTGTATATAGCAGGTAATTGTAGTGCATTTCTGGATTGGGCTGGACAAGGGGGTGGCGCTAGCAATGTTTGGCTTAGGCCCAGGCTGGCGTTTAATGAAACACAGCGTATGGACTGCTCAGACTTCCCTCCCAAATCAACTTCAAATCTCACCCGTTGGATGATCTTCCCAATCAACCGTTCCACACGCGATCAATGGTCCACACATCGTCTTCAACCTTAGCTCATTAGGGTTTTAGAACCTCCATGAAATTACCAGCTTCATGCATGAAACTTTCCCTCCTTCGTGTGACTTCATTACTCCACCAAATTGCATGATCTAAAAACCAATCTTGACTAGAATTTTACGTAGAACACAACCATGCCATTGGATTCCATTGAAACAAACTACATCGTGCAAACCGAACGGCATAACACCATGAACTCAAACTTTCTTCAGTTTTCAACCATCACAAAACTCAACAATCTTTATATAGAATTAATCCTTATGCTATGCTGATTAAAACCAACCAATTATCGTGCATTATAACCCCCTAAATCACTCATTCCAACTCCATCAAGAATTAACCACCATGGAAGAAACCTCACCAATTGGTCTTAAACTCATCCAAATGAATCACCTAATGGTCTCTAATGGTTTTACAACAAGAACTAACCCTAGCCATGCCTAAATCAGAGTGTGGAAGTGATTTTTCTTACCTTGATCCTTGCAATGGTAGGTGTTGAAAAGCTTCGAATCAAGCCTTGTAGATCCTCAAGAATAGTCTTTAGGTGATGAACAATCCTCTGCTTGCACAAGATTTGATGGAAATGGCTTGTATCTCAAGATCCAATGCCTTTTGCTCCTTTGCAACTTCACTTGGAACTCCTCCAATTCATCAACAATGGAACCTCAAGCTAGCATGAACATACTCAGGGATGCTTGTAGAGAAGATTTGTGTAAAAAAATGGAAGGGTAATGAAGAGAAAGATGAAGTTTCAATACAATTTGCAAAATGAAGAATTTTGGTTCAATCACTATTCTCTACCACCATTAACATAAAAAATCACCAACCTTTCACCAATGGAGATTGTAATCAATATATAGACTGATTTGGAAAGGTCTAGAACCATCTAGATCAATCTAGTAGGAACTTGAACTTTCATGACATGATACTTTGCATTTCCATTCTCACCATATGATATATCATGACAAAATCCCTTGTAGCTTGGGTAAATAACTTGATTTTCTCCTTACATGAGATTTAGGACAATACACAATGCATATTTCCCTTATTCATTAAGCTTTTCCTTGTTTTGACTTGGTACCCCATTATGCAAGCAACCAAATTACAAAGCAACCCCAAAATTTAAGCCTCAAATCAAAATTGTGGCTGAACCATTGTTCTCAAAATGTCCTTTGGAGTCAAAATGACCTATCATATGACATGTTTAGGGTTTATAGCTTGGATTTTATGATTTTCCATTTCACTTGAATTAACTTATGCCTCATTTTTAGGCCATTTTTATCACTCTTTGCTATGAGTCTTTCCAACATCTCATGACCACCCTACTAGCCTTAAAACATCATTCTAAGAAACTTTGATGTTGAAGGTTTGTCCATTTGAAGCTTGGAAGTAGGAGATATGGCCATATGCTTGAAATGACCTATAACTTCCAAATGACCAAAATGCCCTTGGCTTGTCAAAGCCATAACTTGAGTTCTACAAATACTATCAAGGACTTCTAGTACTCTCTAGAAAGCTAAGAAGAAGCTCTTCAACATTCATGTTGACCAAGAGACCATAGGAATCATCCTACTAGGGCAAAAGTTGTCTGCAAGTTGGGTGACTTTCAAGGACCCAGATTCACATACCTCAGATGACCTGTAATTTGTCAAAATCATAACTTGAGCTCTGCAAATCCTATCAAGGACTTCTACCACTCAAATTAAAGCTAAGAACAAGCTATACAACATTCATTTTGTGGGGAAGATTAGATGACAATCACATCTTGAGCTAAAACTGCCTGGAAGGTAGGGATCAAACTAGGGGATTTTACACTGTCCATCCTTAGAAACCCTAGCTTAAAACTTCTCAAACTCATCAATCATGATGAGTTGGTCTAGGAATCATCCTTATAGTATCTCAATACATCATTCCATGATCACATGGCCCTTGTATTAGGTCTCAACCCTCTCCAAATCTTCAGTTGACCTAGGGTTGACCTAGTCAAAACCCTAATTCTACCATTCATGGTTGAATCTTCTGAATTCTTGCTCAATGACCTCTCTGGGCTTCATGATGGCTTTCAAGACATCTCATAGGCTTTCTCAAATCTTTAAGTCCATTCTCAAAGTCTCAGAATCATCTGAGGAGCTCCCACAACTCTCAAGTTATGAGACACACAACCTTGGTTTCAACCAATTTCTCTGAGGATCTCTTGAACTTTCTGATAAAGGTATCAACCTTCAAACACTTGATGGGTAAATAAATGTTGGTCAAATTTTGGGGTGCAACAGCTGCCCCTATTCAAACGGCTTGAACCTGACTGGGTGAGAAGCGAACGGCTCTCAGCCAATCAAGGTGCGAGACGGTTGAATATCGGTAAACCCGAAAATTTGCCAACTGCTCAACTCTTCGAACACTGGAATAATAACTGCACGGCAACTATCTTGAGAAATACTGATCTGACATCGCCGTCGGAAACAAACAATACACCCAACATCGCTGCTGGAGAACTAGAGAACCTGAATCACCAAAATACCCAACATCGCCGCTGGAGAACGAAACATCCAACATCACCGCTGGAGAACTGAATTAACTGACATACCCAACATCGCCGCTGGAAAACTGAATCTGACATCGCCGTTGATCAACCAAAATACCCAACATCGCCGTTGGAGAACTAAATCTGACATCGTCGTCGATCAACCAAAATACCCAACATCGCCGCTGGAGAACTAAATCATCTGGCATACCCAACATCGCCGCTGGAAAACTGAATCTGATATCGCTGTCGGAAACAAACATCACTCTGAGAGACACTCGACATCACCGTCGTACAAACATCATCTCTGCTGGGGATTTAAAGAGTTTGACATTGCCGTCGAACATAATCTTCTGACATCGCCGCCAAAACAGCCATAATCTGGCCTCGCCGTCAAAGCAAACATCCAACATCGCCGTCGGAAACAAACATAACCTGACCTTGCCGTCAAAACAAACATCCAACCTCGCCGCCGGAAACAAACATAATCTGACCTCGCCGTCAAAACAAACATCCAACATCGCCGCCGGAAACCAACATAATCTGACCTCGCCGTCGAAACAAACATCCAACATCGCCGCCGGAAACCAACATAATATGACCTCGCCGTCGAAACAAACATCCTCTGACCTCGCCGTCGAGATGAAGAACTTCATTGGGGAATTGGTTACACGGTAACCGGTAGTACATAGTCGATCATATCGCTTCCTTAATGTGGTCAGACTTCAATCATGGAGTCTTCAGGAGAGATTCTAACTTCGCCGTTGGAAAACCTGCTGGGGAGGACGCTTCGCCGCTGAGGAATCTAGAGAACTATCAAGCAACTCCGCTCCGGGGGTCCAGAACTCATTCTGGATAAATCAACTCTGCTGAGGACTTCAAGAATCATCTTGACCTGAAGACTTCGCTGGGGATCTCAAAAATCATCTTTGAGCAAGCGACTTCGTTGGGGAGAATGCCAGGAATCATCCTGAGCAACTGATCCTTCGGCGGAACACCTGCAAAACAAGAATGGTAACAACCTATATCATGTTTATTATGCATATGCTTCGGCGCCATGCTCCACGCGGTGGAAATGCTATGCGTTTATGCTAAATGCTATGCAGTCATGCTAAATGCTATGCATTTATGCTAAATGCTATGCAATCATGCACGATGATGCGATCCCGTCAGCAAAATAAATGCCGAAGGGGAATCCTCCTGTCAAGGAGGAAGAACTACTCAGATAGAGGAATCATCCTGCTGAGGAGAACATGAACACGCCAATATCAATTGGACTCCGTCTGGGGAAATGACCTTCAGCTGGCTGCTGCGGGAGAAACAACTTCAGTTGATTGCTGCAGAGGAACGAAGCTTTACGAGAACCTGGACCTGCTGAAGGAAAGCGATATCAATCGCGAGAATAAACTGCGCGGCCGTCTCGGCTACTCTTCTGGGGATAACAACTCTGTGGGGAGACAACTTCAGCTGCAACACTCCACTGGGGAAGACCAGTCATGGTCTGATCAGTTTCCAAGGACTCGACTCTCTTGGTGATCTGTGAACTCGGCTGAGGAAGGAGAAATCATTCTGCTTTGCTGGAGAGAGTACGACTCTGGGGAAATACAACATCGGTTGTTCAACGCTCTGCTAGGGAAAACCACTCATGGTCCCAACTGCTTCCAAGGATTCGGCTCTCTTGGGGGTTTGCGGACTCAGCCGGGGAGAGAGAACTCATTCTACTTCACTGGGGAGTACGGCTTTGATGAGGAGTTTCAGTTCCGCTGGGGAAGAAGGAACCATCCGCCTCCGGGGGAGAGCACAACTCTGCAGGGGAATACAGCATCAGTCGTTCCAACGCTCTACTGGGGAAGAGGGAACCATCCGACTTTGGGAGAGAATACGGCTCTGGTAGGGAATCTCAATTCCGCTGGAGACTTCATTCTGACACCATCAGTCGTTGCATACTTCGGCGTACGAATAACTTCCTACGAATCCTGCACTTGTGACCCGGTGCTGGGGGAGACACCTGCTTCGGCGACTTTACTGGGGAAAACACGAGCTTCGGCACCCGAACATTTCTATGAAATCTGCACTTGTGACCCGGTGCGGGGGAGAGAAGACACGAGCTTCGGCGCGCGACTCAGCTGATGAGGTGACGTTCCTTCAGGATGCGTCTGCTTGGGGAAGAGAATCCTCTCTGCATGGGGACACACATCAATGCTCACTTTCTTGCGTTCAGACTCTGCGGAGGAGAGACTACTGAACTCTGCTGGAGAAGGAGGACTCGCCCTGCTTCGGGGATGCGTACGGCGCACTGTCTAGAATATGCTACACCTGTAACAACACAAACAAACAGACAAGATACCCTTTCCAAAGGGACCTATCAAGGTTATTATCTCGTGACAAAATTCAGGTAATTAATTGTTTCAACAATCAATGGGCCTAGGCCTGTAAGTTTATGTATGCGCGTTTTATCAAAAACATCGGCGTTTTCATTCGCAAACAAAACAGATAAATGCTAAACAGGCAAACAGAATTGCTGAATAATATGCATTTTATTGATGATGAACCCCTGAATGGGTAAAAATGTTTTACAACAGAGGCAAGCTCCTGGAATGAGGAAGCCGCGCAAAAATAAAACATAAATATACATCAGTATATACAAATGTCGGCAACGAGGCGTAGACGAACACCATGAGTTGATCCCTCTAAGACCCACTCGACTTCGATACTTCTCCGACGCTTCAGCTTCGGAAGAGATTGATTCAGATAAACGGCCCTCAGGTCCTCCAAACCACTAAACAATGAAAGTCCACACGCGAAACGCAGTCATTTGCTTATTCAAATCCCTAACTTTTGCGTGAACCGCCCTTTACGGGTTTTCAGTTCACCGGGATACCCTTTTTTGCCGAAGCCGCCCAGTGTAGGTTTTCGACTTCGCGGGTGTACATTTTTTCAATATATCCCTAATTTTTGCCCGAACCTTTTATTCTGTTTCTGGTTCGCAGGGATGCCCCTTTTTTGCCTGGACTCTTTCTTTTTTGTCCAGCGGGTCTCTTTCAAGAAAAGTATTTTTTAACTGCGTCCGCTTTCACCGAGGATGCAAAATCTTCACCATCCATCGTGGATAACAACAAAGCTCCTCCCGAGAAGACCTTGCTGACGACATACGGCCCTTCGTAATTCGGAGTCCACTTGCCCCGGTGATCGGAGTGTGGCGGAAGAATCTTCTTCAGGACGAGATCACCCGTCTGAAAGCTTCTAGGACGCACCTTCTTATCATAAGCTTTCTTCATTCGGCTTTGGTACAGACGACCAAATGCAATCGATGTTAACCTCTTCTCGTCCATCAGGCTGAGTTGGTTCAAGCGATTCGTAATCCATTCTGCCTCGTCGAGCTTCACATCAACCAAAACTCGCAAAGAAGGGATCTCCACTTCTAACGGTAGGACTGCTTCCATACCGTACACCAAGCAGAAAGGAGTTGCCCCGGTCGAAGTACGTACCGTCGTACGATAACCGTGCAATGCAAATGGCAGCATCTCGTGCCAATCTTTGTACGTCACAACCATCTTCTGAACAATCTTCTTTATGTTCTTGTTGGCGGCTTCGACGACGCCATTCATCTTCGGCCGATAAGGAGATGAGTTGTGATGTTCGATCTTGAAGCTCTGGCACAACTCCTTCATCATCTTGTTATTCAAATTCGAACCATTATCAGTAATGATCCGCTCGGGAACTCCGTAACGACAGATGATGTCCCTCTTTATGAATTTAGCTACCACTTGCTTGGTCACATTGGCGTACGAGGCTGCCTCCACCCACTTGGTGAAGTAGTCGATAGCTACTAGAATGAAACGATGACCATTGGATGCAGTGGGCTCGATCTTGCCTATCATGTCGATGCCCCACATGGAGAACGGCCAAGGGGAGGACAGGACATTCAATGGGCACGGCGGCACATGAACTTTATCAGCATAAATCTGGCATTTATGACATCTCTTCGCGAATCTGAAGCAATCCGACTCCATAGTCAGCCAGTAATACCCTGCTCTCAGGATCTTTCTTGTCATAGCATACCCGCCGGCGTGCGTACCAAATGTGCCTTCATGGACTTCTTCCATGAGCATACTCGCCTCTTTCTCATCTACACATCTGAGTAGCACGAGATCGTGGTTTCTCTTATACAACACTCCATCAGGATTGAGATAAAAGTTTCCAGACAACCTCCTCAGAGTCTTCTTATCCTGGATTGACGCACCCGCAGGATACTCCTTAGTCATAAGGAAGGTCTGGATGTCGTGGAACCATGGCTTGCCGTCGGCGGCATCCTCGATTGCAAAGACATATGCCGGTCTATCAAGACGCGAGAGCACAATTCTTGGAGCCTCATTCCAAAAATTAACTTTATACATTGAAGCCAACGTGGCTAAGGCATCAGCCATCTGATTCTCAGCCCTGGGTACATGATGAAGTTCCACTCGGTCAAAGAACGAAAGCAGCCTCCTGGCATAATTCATATACGGCACCAAATTCGCTTGACGAGTTTCCCACTCCCCTTTAATTTGGTTGATTACAAGCGCTGAGTCACCATACACGTCTAGATTCTTGATTCTCAAATCAATTGCCTCTTCTAGACCCATAATGCATGCTTCATACTTCGCCTCATTGTTGGTAACTGGAAACGTCAGTCTCGCAGTAAACGAGATGTGGGCTCCGTGGGGAGTCGTGATGATAGCCCCGATGCCACTTCCATAGGAATTAACCGCTCCATCGAATATCAACTTCCACTGAGATTTCCTATCTGGCCCCTCGCCGGGAAACGACTCATCGCAATCCTTCGCTTTGAGAAACATAATATCCTCGTCAGGGAATTCAAACTCCATTGGCTGGTAGTCCTCGATTGGCTGTTCGGCAAGGTAATCAGACAATACGCTTCCCTTGATGGCCTTCTGGGAGACGTATTGAATATCATATTCTGTTAACACCATTTGCCACCTGGCAATCCTGCCCGAAAGAGCCTGCTTCTCAAAGACGTACCTGATCGGATCCATCTTCGAAATTAGCATAGTGGTGTGATTGAGCATATACTGTCGTAAACGTTTGGCAGCCCAAGCTAGTGCACAACACGTCTTCTCCAGCATCGAGTATCGAGATTCACACTCAGTGAACTTTTTACTCAAATAGTAAATGGCATGCTCTTTTCTACCCGTCTCGTCGTGCTGACCGAGAACACACCCCATACTATTCTCCAGAACCGTCAGGTACATGATTAATGGCCGTCCAGCCACTGAGGGTATCAAGATTGGAGGTTCTTGAAGATACTGCTTTATTTTGTCGAATGCCTTCTGGCAATCCTCATTCCAGATTATTGCCTGATCTTTCTTTAAAAGCTTGAACATCGGTTCACAAGTGGCCGTGAGCTGAGAGATAAACCTTGCAATGTAGTTTATTCGGCCCAAGAAACCACGAACTTCTTTTTCTGTTCTCGGCGCTGGCATTTCTTGAATGGCTTTTATTTTCCCAGGATCAACTTCGATACCTCGTTCACTAACGATAAACCCCAATAACTTTTCGGACCGCACTCCGAAAGTGCATTTGTTAGGATCCAGCCTCAGCCTGAATTTCCTAAGCCTCTCAAAAAGCTTCAATAAGTTGACCAGATGCTCTTCCTCCGTTTGGGACTTTGCAATCATGTCATCAACATAGACCTCGATCTCATGATGAATCATATCATGAAACAAAGTTACCATTGCTCGCTGGTAAGTGGCCCCCGCGTTCTTCAGACCGAAGGGCATTACCTTATAGCAAAATGTTCCCCAGGGGGTGATAAACGTCGTTTTCTCCATGTCCTCCGGCGCCATTTTGATCTGATTGTAACCGGAGAAGCCATCCATGAACGAAAACACAGAGAACTGGGCTGTGTTGTCGACCAACACATCGATATGAGGCAACGAGAAATCATCTTTAGGGCTCGCCCTATTCAAATCCCGATAATCGACGCACATGCGTACCTTACCGTCCTTCTTCGGTACAGGCACTATATTGGCGACCCACGGAGGGTAAGTGGTGACGGCTAAAAATCCTGCATCCAACTGCTTCTGGACTTCTTCTTTGATTTTTACAGCCATGTCTGGTCTCGTCCTCCTAAGCTTCTGCTTGACGGGAGGGCAATCTTCTAGCAACGGCAAGCGATGAACCACGATGTCCGTGTCAAGTCCGGGCATATCTTCATATGACCAAGCAAAGACGTCACTATACTCTCAAAGCATCTCGACCAGTCTATGCTTGACATCATTCTGCAGCGCAGCCCCTACTCTGACATTTTTGACGAGCTCTTCAGAACCCAAATTTACGATCTCAATATCCTCCTCGTGAGGCAGAATAACCTTTTCCTCTTGTCTCAACAAGCGGGCCAACTCTTCCGGAAGGTCTTCGTCTTCATCAATCTCATCCTCGGCTTGATAGATCGGGCAATCGAAGTCGTAGTGAGCCGTAGAGGGTCCAGAGTCGATGCCGTCTGTTATGTGGATCCTGTAATAACAAGGGTTAAGTTTAAAACAAGAATATGCAGGTTAGCACAACCCCGTTGCCATTTTACTGGTTTTCAAAATAAACATAAAACAGGAATAACTGAGAACACAATACTTGAGTACGAAGAAAACGCCTTTGATTTATTAACAAAATGCATGTACATAATCCAACAAGGCCCTGACAATAAAACCACTATGCCCCGGGTAGGACACAGGGTTGTACAATGATTGTAAAAATTAAATCATTACTCTTCACTTGTCAGCTGGATAATTTCCTTGATGGTCCAATTGTTGAGGCGCTCGCCCGGCTTGCTTGGCTGAATCCAAGCGTCAAGATCACAATCGCTATCCCCGCTGTCCTCAGACGCCGCATTGATACTTTCGAAGATCACTCCGCCACTGGTAAATAGGATCGGCCCCTTACCACGAGACGAACTGCTAGACGAAGAAGATGAAGCTTCAGCTTCAGGAGAATACCCTAATCCGAACTTATCCTGCTTGATCGGTACCTCCAAGATATGCCCCCAGCCTGGGGTGGAACCGGCTTCGACGACGGCTCGAGCTTCTTTGAATGAGGAGAGATTCATCTCTTGCTTCCCTGTGACGACAGGAGCTACCTCTTTCACCTTGACGGCTTCAAATGCTTGGCAGAGAGTTTCATGGATTTCGCCATCCATTTCAACATACTTAAAGGATGACAAGTGGCTCACCATAATGTCCTCCTCACCACAGACGGTTACCATGCTTCCCCCGACAGCATATTTGAGCTTTTGATGCAACGTGGACGTTACGGCACCAACAGCATGGATCCATGGCCGACCTAAGAGGCAACTGTAGGCAGGCATGATGTCCATGATATAAAAAACCGTATCGAACGTTTCCGGACCAACTTGAATCGGCAGGGTCAACTCTACGAAAACGTGGCGTTTAGTTCCGTCAAATGCTTTCACCACTAGATCACTGGGCGTGCAAAGCAATCCACGAGTGTCCAACTTCATTAGTGCCTTCTTCGGAAGCACATTAAGCGACGAACCCGTGTCCACCAGAACATGCGACATGATTGTGCCTCTGCACTCTATCGAGACGTGCAAGGCGCTGTTGTGATCTCTCCCTTTAGGAGTCAACTCTAAATCTGTGAAACCTAGCCCATTGCCAGCATTAACATGGGCTACCACCTCTTCTAGCTGATTCACTGATATCTCTTGCGGTACGTAGGCAGCGTTCAATACCTTCAGTAACGCGTTGCGGTGCGCCTCAGAACACAACAACAAATTGAGAATAGAAATATTTGACGGAGTCTGATGAAGATGGTCTACAATCTTGTAGTCGCTCTTCTTGATTAACCGCATGAACTCTTCGACATCTTTGACTAGCAATTCCTTCTCTGTCCCACAAGGGACCTCTTCGACGGCTTTGCCTTTACCCTTATCAGCAGCATCAGCTCTGACCACTTTCTCTGCCGCAACCTCTGTCGGTGCAAACACTCTTCCGCTTCGAGTAATACCACTGACTCCTGCGAGATTCTGCACAGTCGACCCATACGGCTCCAATTCTAACTTCTGACCATTGCAATAGACTTCGGCGCCATAATGCCACGGAACGGCGTTAGTGCTCTCGAACGGGATCGGCCCAGCTCTGGTAATAGTGATTATAGGCGGTCGGGGCGCAGAAATAGTTATTGGTTGGCGAGGAATGGTGATGGTAGCGACTTCATCGGCCTGCTTCAACACAACCTCTCCTGATACACTTTCAGCCCTCCGGCTGAACTGTAAAATACCCTCAGTCATCAGACTTTGGATGCCTTCTACTAGCTGATCACACCCATCAGAATGTGTAGCACAGTCCATGCATAACTTTCCACATCCTGGAAAGAACCCCTTCTTCTACAACTTAGCTTTGACGAAACTAAGCGGCGTCTTTAAGTCTTTGACATCAGTCAACAGATCTGCACTCTCCTCTTCGATAATGGCGTTCACTCCGCCTCCCCTATGATTAGGAATAGGGTTTTTGGTGACATTGGGCACATTGTCGGAGAAGTTAATAATCTTGGCATCTACCAGGTCCTGCACCTTGTGCTTAAAGGCTTTGCAGTTCTCGATTGTATGGCCTGGTGCCCCTGTATGGAAATCGCAAGTGGCATTTGTGTCGTACCCTGGTGGTGGTGCCCCTGTCAAGGGAGCCATCGTCCTCTTCTGAACCAACTGAAGCTGAAGCAAAGTCTGCAAGAGTTGCGCATACGACATAGGTGGTGCTTCGAAGTGACGGTTTGCCAAAGGAGCCCGATTCTGGTATTTTCTATATCCCTGTTGGTTCTGTTGCTGCTGCTGCTGCTGCGGTTGCGGAGCTGCTGGGATATTTATACTGGCTATTTGCTGCTGAGGGCCCTTGCCCTTTCTCCGAGCGTTGGTCACAGCGCTCGCATCTCCTTCTCGACATTTACCAGCATAAGGTTTCTTTCCACCTCCTCCAGCTGAGGATGATTCACCTTGAATTTTTCCAATCTTAATACCATTCTCGACGTGCTCGCCCATAGTGATGAGAGCCGAGAACGTCCCAGACATACCGCTGACTAACTTTTCATAGTAGATCCCCGGGAGGGTAGCAATAAACATCTGCACGAGCTCGCGCTCAACCATCGGCGGTTGAACCCGAGCAGCCAACTCACGCCACCGCTGGGCGTACTCCTTAAAGCCTTCATTATTTCTCTGCGAGAGGTTCTGGAGCTGGACTCGGTTTGGGGCCAAGTCGCTATTGTACTGATAGTGGAGGACAAACGCTTCAGCGAGATCTTTCCAGGTGCGCACGGTAGCAGGCTCCAAGCCCATATACCACTCGAGGGATGGTCCAGAAAGACTATCTTGGAAGAAGTGCATCAGCAACTTCTCATCGTCGGAATAGGCAGACATCTTTCGATAGTAAGATCGAAGGTGGACACGAGGGCAAGTAGTACCCTTATACTTCTCAAAGACAGCACCTTGAACTTATGAGGTACCTTGAAATCAGCAATTAACCCCAGCTTGGACATATCAACACCCAAAGTATTCTGATTCTCAATGTCTCTCATTTTATCTTCCAGTGCTTTGAACCTGAGCCGCGCTTCAGCATTCAACTCTGCTTCTGCACCTCATTGAGAAAACACGTCATCCTGATGATCCTCAAGCCACGGTTGAGGCACCAACAGATTCCCGACGCCAGCATTGCCGTTGACCGGCCCGATGTTGACATTAGCTCCCAGACTACCATTGTCGACGCCCGTCGCATTGAGTCCGATATTGGCCATCACATTGCCATTAGCACTGTCGTTGCCCCCGGCAACAGGAACAACATTTTGCGGAGTATCAACTGGAGGAGGAGTAGGCACAGCCCCGCCATGAAGTATGCCGTTGCTATCAACCCTGGAGATCAAGGGTTGAACCAAAGTACGAAGCTGGTCTTGACCATTGGCGACCACCTGCATCAGTTCCATAAAACGATCCATCCGTTCACGGAGCTCCTAGGCATCTGACTGCACTTGATCCATGATCCTTGTCTGATTAGCTCGAGTTGAATAACGGTGAATGAGTCTCTGATCAATCCTGGAGACCGGAAACAGCTTGGAACCTGTGAACCTGAAAAAACCTGCAAACACTGAAAGTTAGGAAAAACAACAAGATGTACGCCATGCAAATGCTTCATGCAGATGCATGCGTGTGTCTGCGTGCTTGGGAGATTTCCCCCGATCCTAGTGCCTTAGTGCCAGTGCTGATAATAATAATAAGAAGAAGAAGTCCGAGCCCAATCATGGAAACATCAATCTCATATATATATATATATATGGAAAGCCTATCAAGGCAGTACATAGCATCAGCGAGTACACAACAAATCAACAGCGTGACCTCAGCCAACAAGTCTGGTGATGGTCAGCATACAGCAAAGATAAAAACAAAAGGAATACAACTAGTCAAGTACGGCCACGGGCGCGATACTCTGCTTATAACTCCTTCGTCTCTGGATGATCTGGCAAAGTGAGCAACCCCTCGACGAGTAGTTCCCTCTGCACAATAGTATACTGAAGTCCCTGAACTGAACTTTCCCATGCTCCTTCGCCGAAGCAATCTTCCAGTTTCCGCTTCTTAGACTCAAACTTCAGCTTGCACTCCTTCAGGTTGGCAAGGGCTTTGTTGAGTTGGCCTTCGGCGGCGTACCTGCGGGCGGTTTCTTCATCAAACCTCTGCTCACTGTCCTTCATCTCGGCTTCCATCTTAGAGATCTGCAGCATCAGTTTATCCTCTCGCTCCTTCCTGGTGGCCAGGGAAGCCTTCCAGTGCTGGTCGAACTTAGATATCCTCTGATATGCCTCGTCCAAATTCTGCTTCTTCGTAGCTAGTACGTCATTAACAGCCCTGAAGTCTTGACCCAAGCGTTCACGATCAGCTATCTGCTTTGCCAGGTCTGTACCCAGTTGGTTCACCAACTCCGTTTGCTTTTTGAAAGCATGCACGACTTCATTCCTTTCACTTCGAAGCTGAGCTAACTCCTTCTCCAGTTCTGCGTTCGCCCGCTTCAATTCATCCCGCTCAACTAAGACCTGGTTATGCTAATGAATGGACACAGTAGTAGGCTCTTCGATTGGTGGAGGACTCTCTGGTCTGGCATGAGGAAATGGCATCCCTATAGCGTTGGCTCTGGCTCTGATCCAAGCAGAATAAGGAGGGTAGGCTTGACTGTTGCTCTTTCCCAACAAAGGCTTTCCTCTCTTGCTGATACTGTTCCACGCACGCTGAAGCTTGGACAACAAATCCCCCTCTAGAGTACCCGTGAGGTACAGAGATTCCTGTACCTCCTCCTCCTTCGGCGGAGTCCTCAAAGCATATGCGAACTGACGAACTAGCAACGACGGATTGTAGTTGATGCAACCCTTCCTACCTATCAGAGGTACATTAGGAAACCCACTACAACTGAAGATCACCTCAGTACCTAACCTGTCTCTGTCAAACCAATGAATATCTTCTGCAGATAAACCCATCAGACGCTCAGGCCACTCAACTGTGGCTGCAGACAAGACGAAAGAACCCCTCTTGGGCAAATGACTATCAAACCATTTGTACAGCAACGGTACGCAGCATGAGACATTCTTCCCTCTCCGGTTCTCATTCTTGTAGTGCACCGAGTGATAGACATCTCCGATCAAAGTAGGGACTGGATTCCCTGAGGCAAAGATGTGAAACGCATCAAAGTCTACGAAATCAGGCATGTTGGGGAACAGGATAATGCCATATATGCATAGAGCAAGGATGGCACTGAACGCGTCCCAACATCTGTCCTTAGCACACTGCTGAGCCTTAGCTACCAGAAACTGCAAAGAGAACCCAGGAACCTTGTTCCAACTCGTCACTACTAACTCAGAGGTGTCCAAATGAAGTGAAGAAGCTAAACCAGCCAGATCGGGCTCAGCATCCATGTGGACAAAAGGCGTCTGCCTTTTGATAGGCACACCCAGCAAATCAGCATACTCTTCCAGCGTCGGCGCGAGAACGAAGTCCTGAAAAGTGAAACATCTCAGTGGAGGGTCATAGAACTGCAACAGAGCATGTAACCCATTCAGCTTGAACGTAGAAGGCTTGCAAACCAGACTGAGCAACCTGCCATAAGACTTCCTGAACCCATCCTTCACATGATCACCTGCTAGAGCTATCAATCCAGTCAACTTCGACACATCAGGGGTCGGGAACTTGTACGCAACGGTCTTCCTGAGAGAGGCCATAACAATATAATAGGAGGCGAGAAATCCTGGATCGGGGAAACGGTACCTGCAACACAGACACACGTTAATGGAATGCAAATGAACATGCAAACTAATGCAAAATGCAGGCATGCAATAATATATCCCGGTAACTGGTGCTGCGGAGATTCTGTATCAATAATCACTGATGAGAAGAAAACCCCAGTGTAAGACCACTGATCTGATCTGCTAAGAACAACCATCTGATGGGACCATATACATAGGATCAAAATTCTGCTCTGTCGAGAACAAATGTCTGATAATAAGGACCCCGAATGTATGATCAAGACATATCTGCTGATGAAGTCTTCAGACCCCAATCAAAAATCTGCCCTATCAAGAACAAACATACAGCTGCTGATGAGATCTTCAGACCCCACTCAAAATCTGCTCTATCAAGAACAAACAACATCTGCCGATGAGATCTTCAGACCCAAAAATCTGATCTATCAAGAACAAACCACTGATGACAATACTCTGATCAAAACCTGCTCTATCAAGAACAGACAACATCTGATGATAAGATCCTCTGATCAAAACCTGCTCTATCAAGAACAGACAAATCTGCAACTGAGAAACTCTGGTACCAACATAACTGATCCACTGTCAAGAAAACCAGGTGATCTGAAGGTCAGAGTTTCCTGCAATAAACCCAATCCCACTCACAGGTATGGACCTAAACTGACTCAAGGTACGGCATCCTATGCGTTCATCAGCGTCACAGACTTTCAAGAGGGGTGATACGATACCCAGGAGGTGTGGCATCACCAGCTCATGAAGAGGCCTCACTTAGCTGAATCATAAATGATCGGTCCCCAGAGTCGACAATCCACCAAACCAGCAACCGTCTCAACCTAAAGGGTTGAAAGTGAAACCAACCGGATGAACCTCGTCTGAGCGTGGATTTCATGAGACACTAGTACCTGCAAAGCAAGCACGCGCCCACTAATTTCCACTCTAAGTCTATAGTGCACTCAAGCCTGGGTCTGGCTTCTCACTCATCAGAACTCCCATCCCACAACAGCACAAATAATCATATTATACTGAAAATAACATGCGGGAAATAAAGTGCGAGAAGTAAAAATGCGATAAATAAACGCAACCCAACAAGTAAACATACAAACGTTAGGAATGACCCTCATAGGGAACCGGAGAACCAGAGACTCTGGGTTCGATCCCCAGCAGAGTCGCCAGCTGTCGCTCGTGCGAAAATAAGGTGCCGGCATGACAGAAGAGTCGCCACCTTTCGTTATTTATCCCTCAGAGCAGGAAAGGAAACGATCGGAGAAACCTGACGAAAAAGGGTAAGACAAGGTCATTACAACCATTGTCTGGGTTCGGGAGTCGGTTACGCAAGGGGAAGGTATTAGCACCCCTCACGTCCGTCGTACTCGACGGGATCCTTGCTTGTTTGTTTACTTGGACGGGTTGGTTTTATTCTATCTACCTATCAAGGCTGGCTGAAAAAAGAAAAGAAAAATGACTCGACAAAGCGTCGCACTTTATGCCTACGTATTCTCATCAGAGAATGAGAAATCAGAGTCAACGTAGTTCGGCCTACGAAGGGTTATGGGGGAAGGTAGCTCGCCAAGACTTCGCCATCTTGTGCCTACGTACTCTCAACAGGCATGAGAGATCAGACCTCACGTAGTTCGGGAAACTACGGCTTATTTCCTGTCTTTTACGAAAGAAGTGTTTTTTATTGTGTTTGCGATTTCAACCGCACTAGAGACTATGACCTGAGATTGAATGCGTCGCATGTCACCCAAAGGGTACCATACTAAACATCCAGATTGTGGAAAAGAAACTCTCGCACAATCCTTTCTCATATAGCTTAAGGCTCGTAACGTACGAAAGAAATCATTCATGATTACTGTATCTTAAGCTGTTTTGAGATGAGAAGAGAACAGGCCCAACTAGGAGGGAGACTATCAAGTCCTACTGTTATCATGCCATGGATTCATCCTATGGTTGAGGATTAAACAGGGAACTCCTAGAAGTTGTAATGCATAGGTTTCAACCTAAAAGTCTATCATCAAATCCTTATCCAAGGAAATGAGAGTCCTGAGGGATCATGTCAATGATACACCAAAACAGACAAAGCATCAGCTTAACAGTAAAATGCATGCAATGCAAGTGAGGGAGGAAATGTGTGTGGGGCTTCAGCCTCCACAAGCTCATCTCAACCTCAAGCCAGTCATGAAATAACAGTAATCATACTGAAAAGTAAACAACATGCTATCAAGCAATAAACAGTAAACTGCAATCATACAGAAGAAATGAAATGAAATGCCATCAGGCAAACAAACCACATGGGCAAGGGAGCTGGGCTCTACCGAATACCCGTAAGCAAAGCCACGCAATAACAATACAAGCAGAGGGAGCAACTCAACCTCTAATGCAATCATGCTCCTAGATTCTACTTATTCTAGATGGACTTAATCTAATGCAACAGACAAATCAAGCAAAACACACAATACAGAAAAGAAAACAGAAGAAAGCCTCAGCTCCTCCAGCAGCAACTCAGTCTTCAGACTTCAATCATCAATTGTCTTCTAGGTATCAACCCTACAACATGAGTATCAACTCATCTTCTCCCTTAAGCTTCAGCTTCTTGACCAGCTCCACCTTCAGGCTTCACCATCTTCAGGGATTTTCAAGTATCAACTTGATCTTCATGCTCTTCAAGATTCAGCTGGAATGGCAATCTTCAAGGATTCATCCTCTTCAATAATCTTTAATGAAGTCTTCATCTTCATGCTCAGGCTCTGACAGCTCTCAAGACAAATCAAACCAGAGAGAATCATTTACAGGATAAGCTGGGGGATATTGAACTGCTTATTTGATCACCAAAGGTGACCTATAAGGGTTCAACATCAGGGGACTGGTTCCCTCAAAAGTTCTACCTCCTAGGTATAGCACTAATCTCTCCAAAGGAGAGAGGTGTATACCCTGGAAGGACTTTGAATCATAGGGAGGAATGGATGTGAAGGATACTATCCATGTTTGAGAAAGAAATTATCTACATCTAAGCTCTTCCTAATCCTATCCCTAAAACAAAACAAAAAGAAGAAGAACAAGCTCCTCAAGCTCCTCCAAGCCTCTTCCAATCTTCTAGTATGCTCCACTAAGCTCCACAATGAGATGCCAAGCTCCTCAAACCAAAGGGAAACCCCAAAGCAAAGCAAACTAAACAAAACTTGCCCTAAAGGCCACACAAACAAACATTCAATTCAAAAGTCAACCAAAAATAGTATATTGTTCTATTAAATCCTAATATAAATGCTAGGGGACCCTACATAACTACCCTTAAGTCCCATATATTCCCCATAGACTAAATTGCCCTACAAGCCCTAAATCTAAAATTGTTATTGACCTATATTAAAGTCTTGAACTAATTCTACACTACTTAGAACTACCTAATTAAAACTACCCTAAAAATTATCAAAAAATTATGAAATTAATTCAGGGGGAACCTAAACCATTCATCTAATCATCCTAAAAAGATTGAACTTAAAATCCTAAGGGAACTACCCTAATCAAAATCTACAAATTAGCATACCAACTAAAAGAATTATAAAAGCAATTAAAAGTAAAAATGTGCAAAAAATATAAAAATGAAATAAAATGGCTATTTTATGGTTTTATATTTTTCTAGACAGAAAATGGAAAATGGGAAAAAAAGTCTCATTAAAAAATATTCATTTTTCATTTTATTATGAATTTTTAAAGATATAAAAGAAATTTGGGAAAAAATAATATGAGAAATGATGAGGTGGGTGCAAGAAGAAATAAAATGCAGTTCAATTGGTGATGGGCCCAGATATGGGGGGTGCCAAGAGCGAGGCGCCTGGGCCCAGTTTATTAATCAGAAAACTAATCAAAAATGAAAAGAAAAAGATTAAAACGGCGGTGTATATAGCAGGTAATTGTAGTGTATTTCTGGATTGGGCTGGACAAGGGGGTGGCGCTAGCAATGTTTGGCTTAGGCCCAGGCTGGCGTTTAATGAAACGCAGCGTATGGACTGCTTAGACTTCCCTCCCAAATCAACTTCAAATCTCACCCGTTGGATGATCTTCCCAATCAACCGGTCCACACGCGATCAATGGTCCACACATCGTCTTCAACCTTAGCTCATTAGGGTTTTAGAACCTCCATGAAATTACCAGCTTCATGCATGAAACTTTCCCTCCTTCGTGTGACTTCATTACTCCACCAAATTGCATGATCTAAAAACCAATCTTGACTAGAATTTTACGTAGAACACAACCATGCCATTGGATTCCATTGAAACAAACTACATCGTGCAAACCGAACGGCATAACACCATGAACTCAAACTTTCTTCAGTTTTCAACCATCACAAAACTCAACAATCTTTATATAGAATTAATCCTTATGCTATGCTGATAAAACCAACCAATTATCGTGCATTATAACCCCCTAAATCACTCATTCCAACTCCATCAAGAATTAACCACCATGGAAGAAACCTCACCAATTGGTCTTAAACTCATCCAAATGAATCACCTAATGGTCTCTAATGGTTTTACAACAAGAACTAACCCTAGCCATGCCTAAATCAGAGTGTGGAAGTGATTTTGCTTACCTTGATCCTTGCAATGGTAGGTGTTGAAAAGCTTCGAATCAAGCCTTGTAGATCCTCAAGAATAGTTTTTAGGTGATGAACAATCCTCTGCTTGCACAAGATTTGATGGAAATGGCTTGTATCTCAAGATCCAATGCCTTTTGCTCCTTTGCAACTTCACTTGGAACTCCTCCAATTCATCAACAATGGAACCTCAAGCTAGCATGAACATACTCAGGGATGCTTGTAGAGAAGATTTGTGTAAAAAAAAATGGAAGGGTAATGAAGAGAAAGATGAAGTTTCAATACAATTTGCAAAATGGAGATATTTGGTTCAATCACTATTCTCTACCACCATTAACATCAACAATCACCAACCTTTCACCAATGGAGATTGTAATCAATATATAGACTGATTTGGAAAGGTCTAGAACCATCTAGATCAATCTAGTAGGAACTTGAACTTTCATGACATGATACTTTGCATTTCCATTCTCACTATATGATATATCATGACAAAATCCCTTGTAGCTTGGGTAAATAACTTGATTTTCTCCTTACATGAGATTTAGGACAATACACAATGCATATTTCCCTTATTCATTAAGCTTTTCCTTGTTTTGACTTGGTACCCCATTATGCAAGCAACCAAATTACAAAGCAACCCCAAAATTTAAGCCTCAAATCAAAATTGTGGCTGAACCATTGTTCTCAAAATGTCCTTTGGAGTCAAAATGACCTATCATATGACATGTTTAGGGTTTATAGCTTGGATTTTATGATTTTCCATTTCACTTGAATTAACTTATGCCTCATTTTTAGGCCATTTTTATCACTTTTTGCTATGAGTCTTTCCAACATCTCATGACCACCCTACTAGCCTTAAAACATCATTCTAAGAAACTTTGATGTTGAAGGTTTGTCCATTTGAAGCTTGGAAGTAGGAGATATGGCCATATGCTTGAAATGACCTATAACTTCCAAATGACCAAAATGCCCTTGGCTTGTCAAAGCCATAACTTGAGTTCTACAGATCCTATCAAGTAATTCTAGTACTCTCTAGAAAGCTAAGAAGATGCTCTTCAACATTCATTTTGACCAAGAGACCATAGGAATCATCCTACTAGGGCAAAAGTTGTCTGCAAGTTGGGTGACTTTCAAGGACCCAGATTCACATACCTCAGATGACCTGTAATTTGTCAAAACCATAACTTGAGCTCTGCAAATCCTATCAAGGACTTCTACCACTCAAATTAAATCTAAGAACAATGTCTACAACATTCATGTTATGGGGAAGATGAGATGACAATCACATCTTAAGCTAAAACTTCCTGGAAGATAGGGATCAAACTAGGGGATTTTACACTGTCCATCCTTAGAAACCCTAGCTTAAAACTTCTCAAACTCCTCAATCATGATGAGTTGGTCTAGGAATCATCCTTATAGTATCTCAATACATCATTCCATGATCACATGGCCCTTGGATTAGGTCTCAACCCTCTCCAAATCTTCAGTTGACCTAGGGTTGACCCAGTCAAAATCCTAATTCTACCATTCATGGTTGAATCTTCTGAATTCTTGCTCAATGACCTCTCTGGGCTTCATGATGGCTTTCAAGACATCTCATAGTCTTTCTCAAAGCTTTAAGTCCATTCTCAAAGTCTCAGAATCATCTGAGGAGCTCCCACAACTCTCAAGTTATGAGACACACAACCTTAGTTTCAACCAATTTCTCTGAGGATCTCTTGAACTTTCTGATAAAGGTATCAACCTTCAAACACTTGATGGGTAAATAAATGTTGGTCAAATTTTGGGGTGCAACAACTGCCCCTATTCAAACGGCTTGAACCTGATTGGGTGAGAAGCGAACGGCTCTCAGCCAATCAAGGTGCGAGACGGTTGAATATCGGTAAACCCGAAAATTTGCCAACTGCTCAACTCTTCGAACACTGGAATAATAGCTGCACGGCAACTATCTTGAGAAATACTGATCTGACATCGCCGTCGGAAACAAACAATACACCCAACATCGCTGCTGGAGAACTAGAGAACCTGAATCACCAAAATACCCAACATCGCCGCTGGAGAACGAAACATCCAACATCACCGCTGGAGAACTGAATTAACTGACATACCCAACATCGCCGCTGGAAAACTGAATCTGACATCGCCGTCGATCAACCAAAATACCCAACATCGCCGCTGGAGAACTAAATCTGACATCGCCGTCGATCAACCAAAATACCCAACATCGCCGCTGGAGAACTAAATCATCTGGCATACCCAACATCGCCGCTGGAAAACTGAATCTGACATCGCCGTCGGAAACAAACATCACTCTGAGAGACACTCGACATCGCCGTCGTACAAACATCATCTCTGCTGGGGATTTAAAGAGTT
The DNA here is from genome assembly GCA_963859935.3 of Lathyrus sativus. NCBI lineage: Eukaryota > Viridiplantae > Streptophyta > Magnoliopsida > Fabales > Fabaceae > Lathyrus > Lathyrus sativus. Next base: position 192,087,736 of record OZ012739.1, read on the forward strand.
TGACATCACCGTCGAACATAATCTTCTGACATCGCTGCCAAAACAGCCATAATCTGACCTCGCCGTCAAAGCAAACATCCAACATCGCCGTCGGAAACAAACATAACCTGACCTCGCCGTCAAAACAAACATCCAACCTCGCCGCCGGAAACAAACATAATCTGACCTTGCTGTCAAAACAAACATCCAACATCGCCGCCGGAAACCAACATAATCTGACCTCGCCGTCAAAACAAACATCCAACATCGCCGCTGGAAACCAACATAATCTGACCTCGCCGTCGAGGTGAAGAACTTCATTGGGGAATTGGTTACACGGTAACCGGTAGTACATAGTCGATCATACCGCTTCCTTAATGCAGTCAGACTTCAATCATGGAGTCTTCAGGAGAGATTCTAACTTCGCCGTTGGAAAACCTGCTGGGGAGGACGCTTCGCCGCTGAGGAATCTGGAGAACTATCAAGCAACTCTGCTCCGGGGGTCCAGAACTCATTCTGGATAAATCAACTCTGCTGAGGACTTCAAGAATCATCTTGACCTAAAGACTTCGCTGGGGATCTCAAAAATCATCTTTGAGCAAGCGACTTCGTTGGGGAGAATGCCAGGAATCATCCTGAGCAACTGATCCTTCGGCGGAACACCTGCAAAACAAGAATGGTAACAACCTATATCATGTTTATTATGCATATGCTTCGGCGCCATGCTCCACACGGTGGAAATGCTATGCGTTTATGCTAAATGCTATGCAGTCATGCTAAATGCTATGCATTTATGCTAAATGCTATGCAATCATGCACGATGATGCGATCCCGTCGGCAAAATAAATGCCGAAGGGGAATCCTTCTGTCAAGGAGGAAGAACTACTCAGATAGAGGAATCATCCTGCTGAGGAGAACATGAACACGCCAATATCAATTGGACTCCGTCTGGGGAAATGACCTTCAGCTGGCTGCTGCGGGAGAAACAACTTCAGTTGATTGCTGCAGAGGAACGAAGCTTTACGAGAACCTGGACCTGCTGAAGGAAAGCGATATCAATCGCGAGAATAAACTGCGCGGCCGTCTCGGCTACTCTTCTGGGGATAACAACTCTGTGGGGAGACAACTTCAGCTGCAACACTCCACTGGGGAAGACTAGTCATGGTCTATCATTTTCCAAGGACTCAGCTCTCTTGGTGATCTGTGAACTCGGCTGAGGAAGGAGAAATCATTCTGCTTTGCTGGAGAGAGTGCGACTCTGGGGAAATACAGCATCGGCTGTTCAACGCTCTGCTAGGGAAAACCACTCATGGTCCCAACTGCTTCCAAGGATTCGGCTCTCTTGGGGGTTTGCAGACTCAGCTGGGGAGAGAGAACTCATTCTACTTCACTGGGGAGTACGGATTTGATGAGGAGTTTCAGTTCCGCTGGGGAAGAAGGAACCATCCGCCTCCGGGGGAGAGCACAACTCTGCAGGGGAATACAGCATCAGTCGTTCCAACGCTCTACTGGGGAAGAGGGAACCATCCTACTTCGGGAGAGAATACGGCTCTGGTAGGGAATCTCAATTCCGCTGGAGACTTCATTCTGACACCATCAGTCGTTGCATACTTCGGCGTACGAATAGCTTCCTACGAATCCTGCACTTGTGATCCGGTGCTGGGGGAGACACCTGCTTCGGCGACTTTACTGGGGAAAACACGAGCTTCGGCACCCGAACATTTCTATGAAATCTGCACTTGTGACCCGGTGCGGGGGAGAGAAGACACGAGCTTCGGCGCGCGACTCAGCTGATGAGGTGACGTTCCTTCAGGATGCGTCTGCTTAGGGAAGAGAATCCTCTCTGCATGGGGACATACATCAATGCTCACTTTCTTGCGTTCAGACTCTGCGGAGGAGAGACTACTGAACTCTGCTGGAGAAGGAGGACTCGCCCTGCTTCGGGGATGCGTACGGCGCACTGTCTGGAACATGCTCCACCTGTAACAACACAAACAAACAGACAAGATACCCTTTCCAAAGGGACCTATCAAGGTTATTATCTCGTGACAAAATTCAGGTAATTAATTGTTTCAACAATCAATGGGCCTAGGCCTGTAAGTTTATGTATACGCGTTTTATCAAAAACATCGGTGTTTTCATTAGCAAACAAAACAGATAAATGCTAAACAGGCAAACAGAATTGCTGAATAATATGCATTTTATTAATGATGAACCCCTGAATGGGTAAAAATGTTTTACAACAGAGGCAAGCTCCTGGAATGAGGAAGCCGCGCAAAAATAAAACATAAATATACATTAGTATATACAAATGTCGGCAACGAGGCGTAGACGAACACCATGAGTTGATCCCTCTAAGACCCACTCGACTTCGATACTTCTCCGACGCTTCAGCTTCGGAAGAGATTGATTCAGATAAACGGCCCTCAGGTCCTCCAAACCACTAAACAATGAAAGTCCACACACGAAACGCAGTCATTTGCTTATTCAAATCCCTAACTTTTGCGTGAACCGCCCTTTACGGGTTTCCAGTTCACCGGGATACCCTTTTTTGCCGAAGCCGCCCAGTGTAGGTTTTCGACTTCGCGGGTGTACATTTTTTCAATATATCCCTAATTTTTGCCCGAACCTTTTATTCTGTTTCTGGTTCGCCGGGATGCCCCTTTTTTGCCTGGACTCTTTCTTTTTTGTCCAGCGGGTCTCTTTCAAGCAAAGTATTTTTTAACTGCGTCCGCGTTCACCGGGGATGCAAAATCTTCACCATCCATCGTGGATAACAACAAAGCTCCTCCCGAGAAGACCTTGTTGACGACATACGGCCCTTCGTAATTCGGAGTCCACTTGCCCCGGTGATCGGAGTGTGGCGGAAGAATCTTCTTCAGGACGAGATCACCCGTCTGAAAGCTTCTAGGACGCACCTTCTTATCATAAGCTTTCTTCATTCGGCTTTGGTACAGACGACCAAATGCAATCGATGCTAACCTCTTCTCGTCCATCAGGCTGAGTTGGTTCAAGCGATTCGTAATCCATTCTGCCTCGTCGAGCTTCACATCAACCAAAACTCGCAAAGAAGGGATCTCCACTTCTAACGGTAGGACTGCTTCCATACCGTACACCAAGGAGAAAAGAGTTGCCCCGGTCGACGTACGTACCGTCGTACGATAACCGTGCAATGCAAATGGCAGCATCTCGTGCCAATCTTTGTATGTCACAACCATCTTTTGAACAATCTTCTTTATGTTCTTGTTGGCGGCTTCGACGGCGCCATTCATCTTCGGCCGATAAGGAGATGAGTTGTGGTGTTCGATCTTGAAGCTCTGGCACAGCTCCTTCATCATCTTGTTATTCAAATTCGAACCATTATCAGTAATGATCCGCTCGGGAACTCCGTAACGACAGATGATGTCCCTCTTTATGAATTTAGCTACCACTTGCTTGATCACATTGGCGTACGAGGCTGCCTCCACCCACTTGGTGAAGTAGTCGATAGCTACTAGAATGAAACGATGACCATTGGATGCAGTGGGCTCAATCTTGCCTATCATGTTGATGCCCCACATGGAGAACGGCCAAGGGGAGGACATGACATTCAATGGGCACGGCGGCACGTGAACTTTATCAGCATAAATCTGGCATTTATGACATCTCTTCGCGAATCTGAAGCAATCCGAATCCATAGTCAGCCAGTAATGCCCTGCTCTCAGGATCTTTCTCGTCATAGCATGCCCGCCAGCGTGCGTACCAAATGTGCCTTCATGGACTTCTTCCATGAGCATACTCGCCTCTTTCTTCATCTACACATCTGAGTAGCACGAGATCGTGGTTTCTCTTATACAACACTCCATCAGGATTGAGATAAAAGTTTCCAGACAACCTCCTCAGAGTCTTCTTATCCTGGGTTGACGCACCCGCAGGATACTCCTTAGTCATAAGGAAGGTCTGGATGTCGTGGAACCATGGCTTGCCGTCGGCGGCATCCTCGATTGCAAAGACAAATGCCGGTCTATCAAACGCGAGAGCACAATTCTTGGAGCCTCATTCCAAAAATTGACTTTATACATTGAAGCCAACGTGGCTAAGGCATCAGCCATCTGATTCTCAGCCCTGGGTACATGATGAAGTTCCACTCGATCAAAGAACGGAAGCAGCCTCCTGGCATAATTCATATACGGCCCCAAATTCGCTTGACGAGTTTCCCACTCCCCTTTAATTTGGTTGATTACAAGCGCTGAGTCACCATACACGTCTAGATTCTTGATTCTCAAACCAATTGCCTCTTCTAGACCCATAATGCATGCTTCATACTCCGCCTCATTGTTGGTAACTGGAAACGTCAGTCTCGCAGTAAACGGGATGTGGGCTCCGTGGGGAGTCGTGATGATAGCCCCGATCTTGACCTGAAGACTTCGCTGGGGATCTCAAAAATCATCTTTGAGCAAGCGACTTCGTTGGGGAGAATGCCAGGAATCATCCTGAGCAACTGATCCTTCGGCAGAACACCTGCAAAATAAGAATGGTAACAACCTATATCATGTTTATTATGCATATGCTTCGGCGCCATGCTCCACACGGTGGAAATGCTATGCGTTTATGCTAAATGCTATGCAGTCATGCTAAATGCTATGCATTTATGCTAAATGCTATGCAATCATGCACGATGATGCGATCCCGTCAGCAAAATAAATGCCGAAGGGGAATCCTTCTGTCAAGGAGGAAGAACTACTCAGATAGAGGAATCATCCTGCTGAGGAGAACATGAACACGCCAATATCAATTGGACTCCGTCTGGGGAAATGACCTTCAGCTGGCTGCTGCGGGAGAAACAACTTCAGTTGATTGCTGCAGAGGAACGAAGCTTTACGAGAACCTGGACCTGCTGAAGGAAAGCGATATCAATCGCGAGAATAAACTGCGCGGCCGTCTCGGCTACTCTTCTGGGGATAACAACTCTGTGGGGAGACAACTTCAGCTGCAACACTCCACTGGGGAAGACCAGTCATGGTCTATCATTTTCCAAGGACTCAGCTCTCTTGGTGATCTGTGAACTCGGCTGAGGAAGGAGAAATCATTCTGCTTTGCTGGAGAGAGTGCGACTCTGGGGAAATACAGCATCGGCTGTTCAACGCTCTGCTAGGGAAAACCACTCATGGTCCCAACTGCTTCCAAGGATTCGGCTCTCTTGGGGGTTTGCAGACTCAGCCGGGGAGAGAGAACTCATTCTACTTCACTGGGGAGTACGGATTTGATGAGGAGTTTCAGTTCCGCTGGGGAAGAAGGAACCATCCGCCTCCGGGGGAGAGCACAACTCTGCAGGGGAATACAGCATCAGTCGTTCCAACGCTCTACTGGGGAAGAGGGAACCATCCGACTTCGGGAGAGAATACGGCTCTGGTAGGGAATCTCAATTCCGCTGGAGACTTCATTCTGACACCATCAGTCGTTGCATACTTCGGCGTACGAATAGCTTCCTACGAATCCTGCACTTGTGACCCGGTGCTGGGGGAGACACCTGCTTCGACGACTTTACTGAGGAAAACACGAGCTTCGGCACCCGAACATTTCTATGAAATCTGCACTTGTGACCCGGTGCGGGGGAGAGAAGACACGAGCTTCGGCGCGCGACTCAGCTGATGAGGTGACGTTCCTTCAGGATGCGTCTGCTTGGGGAAGAGAATCCTCTCTGCATGGGGAGATACATCAATGCTCACTTTCTTGCGTTCAGACTCTGCGGAGGAGAGACTACTGAACTCTGCTGGAGAAGGAGGACTCGCCCTGCTTCGGGGATGCGTACGGTGCACTGTCTGGAATATGCTCCACCTGTAACAACACAAACAAACAGACAAGATACCCTTTCTAAAGGGACCTATCAAAGTTATTATCTCGTGACAAAATTCAGGTAATTAATTGTTTCAATAATCAATGGGCCTAGGCCTGTAAGTTTATGTATGCGCGTTTTATCAAAAACATCGGTGTTTTCATTAGCAAACAAAACAGATAAATGCTAAACAGGCAAACAGAATTGCTGAATAATATGCATTTTATTGATGATGAACCCCTGAATGGGTAAAAATGTTTTACAACAGAGGCAAGCTCCTGGAATGAGGAAGCCGCGCAAAAATAAAACATAAATATACATTAGTATATACAAATGTCGGCAACGAGGCGTAGACGAACACCATGAGTTGATCCCTCTAAGACCCACTCGACTTCGATACTTCTCCGACGCTTCAGCTTCGGAAGAGATTGATTCAGATAAGCGGCCCTCAGGTCCTCCAAACCACTAAACAATGAAAGTCCACACGCGAAACGCAGTCATTTGCTTATTCAAATCCCTAACTTTTGCGTGAACCGCCCTTTACGGGTTTCCAGTTCACCGGGATACCCTTTTTTGCCGAAGCCGCCCAGTGTAGGTTTTCGACTTCGCGGGTGTACATTTTTTCAATATATCCCTAATTTTTGCCCGAACCTTTTATTCTGTTTCTGGTTCGCCGGGATGCCCCTTTTTTGCCTGGACTCTTTCTTTTTTGTCCAGCGGGTCTCTTTCAAGCAAAGTATTTTTTAACTGCGTCCGCGTTCACCGGGGATGCAAAATCTTCACCATCCATCGTGGATAACAACAAAGCTCCTCCCGAGAAGACCTTGCTGACGACATACGGCCCTTCGTAATTCGGAGTCCACTTGCCCCGGTGATCGGAGTGTGGCGGAAGAATCTTCTTCAGGACGAGATCACCCGTCTGAAAGCTTCTAGGACGCACCTTCTTATCATAAGCTTTCTTCATTCGGCTTTGGTACAGACGACCAAATGCAATCGATGCTAACCTCTTCTCGTCCATCAGGCTGAGTTGGTTCAAGCGATTCGTAATCCATTCTGCCTCGTCGAGCTTCACATCAACCAAAACTCGCAAAGAAGGGATCTCCACTTCTAACGGTAGGACTGCTTCCATACCGTACACCAAGGAGAAAAGAGTTGCCCCGGTCGACGTACGTACCGTCGTACGATAACCGTGCAATGCAAATGGCAGCATCTCGTGCCAATCTTTGTACGTCACAACCATCTTTTGAACAATCTTCTTTATGTTCTTGTTGGCGGCTTCGACGGCGCCATTCATCTTCGGCCGATAAGGAGATGAGTTGTGGTGTTCGATCTTGAAGCTCTGGCACAGCTCCTTCATCATCTTGTTATTCAAATTCGAACCATTATCAGTAATGATCCGCTCGGGAACTCCGTAACGACAGATGATGTCCCTCTTTATGAATTTAGCTACCACTTGCTTGGTCACATTGGCGTACGAGGCTGCCTCCACCCACTTGGTGAAGTAGTCGATAGCTACTAGAATGAAACGATGACCATTGGATGCAGTGGGCTCGATCTTGCCTATCATGTTGATGCCCCACATGGAGAACGGCCAAGGGGAGGACATGACATTCAATGGGCACGACGACACGTGAACTTTATCAGCATAAATCTGGCATTTATGACATCTCTTCGCGAATCTGAAGCAATCCGAATCCATAGTCAGCCAGTAATGCCCTGCTCTCAGGATCTTTCTCGTCATAGCATGCCCGCCAGCGTGCGTACCAAATGTGCCTTCATGGACTTCTTCCATAAGCATACTCGCCTCTTTCCCATCTACACATCTGAGTAGCACGAGATCGTGGTTTCTCTTATACAACACTCCATCAGGATTGAGATAAAAGTTTCCAGACAGCCTCCTCAGAGTCTTCTTATCCTGGGTTGACGCACCCGCAGGATACTCCTTAGTCATAAGGAAGGTCTGGATGTCGTGGAACCATGGCTTGCCGTCGGCGGCATCCTCGATTGCAAAGACATATGCCGGTCTATCAAGACGCGAGAGCACAATTCTTGGAGCCTCATTCCAAAAATTGACTTTATACATTGAAGCCAACGTGGCTAAGGCATCAGCCATCTGATTCTCAGCCCTGGGTACATGATGAAGTTCCACTCGATCAAAGAACGGAAGCAACCTCCTGGCATAATTCATATACGGCACCAAATTCGCTTGACGAGTTTCCCACTCCCCTTTAATTTGGTTGATTACAAGCGCTGAGTCACCATACACGTCTAGATTCTTGATTCTCAAATCAATTGCCTCTTCTAGACCCATAATGCATGCTTCATACTCCGTCTCATTGTTGGTAACTGGAAACGTCAGTCTCGCAGTAAACGGGATGTGGGCTCCATGGGGAGTCGTGATGATAGCCCCGATGCCACTTCCATAGGAATTAACCGCTCCATCGAATATCAACTTCCACTTCCATAGGAATACAACCTACTTTTAACAAAGCTCAACGGTGTTCTCAACTCGGCTACGTCAGTTGCCAAATTCAGATCTTCTTCTTCAATAATAACATTAACTCTGACCGCTCCATGATTAGGCATCGAGTTCTGAACCACATTAGGAGTATCATTGGTGAATTTAATTGCCTTGTTGTCAAGGAGGTCTTGCACCTTGTGCTTGAAAGCCTTGAAATTATCTATATTATGGCTCGGAGCGCCTGAATGGAAATCACATCTCGCATTCGCGTCATAACCCGGAGGTGGCGCGCCTGTAAGAAGTGCCAATGTTCTTTTTTGAATTAGCTGAAGTTGTAAAAAATGCTGTAGAAGTTGAGAATACAACATAGGCGGTGTTTCAAACTGCCTATTAACCGCTCTTCCTCAATCCTGAAACTAGAGCGGTGTATAATTTTGTTGTTATTGTTGTTGTTGTTGTTGTTGTGGTGATGCAAGAATAGTGATGCTTGCAACCGTGGTTGTTGTTGCTGATATTGTGGTTGGCGCTGAACCCTGTTCTTGTTTTTGTTCTTGAAACCTGAAACTGCATTTGTATCACCCTCCCTCTACTTAGAGTTACCAAAAGTCTTTCTTCCTCCACCAGATGTGGATCCTTCTCCTGCTTGAATCTTACCCAACTTGATACCATTCTCAACCCTCTCACCAGTAATAATCAAATCTGAGAAACTGTCAGACATGTTTCCAATCAACTTTTCATAATAAATCCCTGGCAACGTTGCTAAAAACATATCAATGAGCTCCCTTTCCACCATTGGCGGCTGCACTCTCGCAGCTAGTCCACGCCACCTTTAGGCATACTCTTTGAACCCCTCGTTACTCCTTTGAGAAAGATTTTGCAACTGAACTCGTTACTCCTTGTTCGACCTTTTAATACATTATTTTGGACAAAGAAATATCATAAGAATCTAGCATTCCGTGTGATATTTCCGTTGTTCATCCCAACATTTTCGAATGAAAAAGGTGTTGTCGAGATCTAGCATCACGATAATACTCCGATTAATTGGTTGTGAGGCCGACGTCTCATTACTAAATAATCGTCATTTCTCCGTCATTTTTCAAATCCAATCTCGTATTCCCACCTCTCATACCACAACCCTTTTTCATACCCTCGATTCAATTTTTCAAAATATCTTTCTCGATTAAAACTCTGAAAGAAGGAGGTTCTTGGAATCTAGCATTCCTTGAATTTTCGAGTGAATAGTTCTCGAGGCACGCTCTTGAGTTATTATTCACTCAATCTTTTAACTTTTTCAAAACACCTTTTTCGACTCAAACTCCAAAAGAAGGGGATTCTTGGAATCTAGCATTCCTTGGATCTTCGAATGAATAATTCTCGAGGCACGCTCTTCAGTTGTTATTCACTCAATCTTTTGATTTTCTCAAACGCTATTCTCAATGTCAGTTTGATCAAAACCCCGAAAGAAAGAGGCACTTGAAATCTAGCATTCTTTGTGTCTTCGAGTGAATAATTCTTGAGGCACGCTCTTGAGTTGTTATTCACTCAATCTTTCGATTCTTTCAAATTCAATCATTTTTAAACATTCTCCTAAGTCGAACGCTCGTCTACATTCGCAACCCACATTTCATTCACAACACCTCATGGTTTCGATATTAGGGGCACCCTCAGGGACTAATAATCGTTTCTCACAATCCTAACCCTTGACACGTCGTCAAGTCGGTTCAATCTTCGATCAAATCCTCGACACGTCGTCAAGCTACTTCAAAACAACTTCCTTTTGGCCTCGCATGCCATTTTTCGATTCGATCCTTTCACAAACATTTCTAAAACTTACGAAAGAGAGATATTCTTAGAATCTAGCATTCTTTGAATATTTGGATGAGTAACTCTCGAGGCGCGCCCTTGAGTTGTTATTAGTTCATTCTTTCGATTTCAAAATATCCAACTCTTTATCTTCAACCTATTCAGTCAATTCCCGAAAGACCTGAGTTCTTGGAATCTCACATTCATTGAATTCTTGAGTGGAAAGCTCTCGAGGCACGCTCTTGGGTTGCTTGTCAGTCACCCTTTCGTCTCTAACTCAAACTTCAACCCTTTTCAAACCTCACCTTTTCGTGGTCGTCTCCACGAACTACGACTGCTCTGATTCTTCATTCTCGTCCGAATGTAAGATACGTAGGCACAAGATTGCGATGATCTTGGCGAGCACACTTCTATCCATCTTCCGTTTCCCCCATCCTTTCCCGTAGTCGAACTACGACGCTCTGATTTCTCATTCTCGTCCGAATGAGCATACGTAGGCACAAGGGCCCCAATCCTTGGCGACCACCCTTTTCTCTAACCACTCATCTCTCCTTTGCGTTTTTAACCTTTTACTCTACCAATTCTACCTTTACCAATGAGAAGAAAACAAGTAAACCTAGACAACACTCCCCACAATTACTTTAAGAGGTTCCCGTCGAGTACGACGGACGTGAGGGGTGCTAATACCTCCCCTCACGTAACCGACTCCCGAACCCGGAACTTGGTTGCGACAACCCTGATCCTATCCTTTCGTTTTTAGGAGGTTTTCTCGATATTTTCCTCTCCCGTTTATTCGGGAAAAATAAAGTTCGGTGGCGACTCTGTCGAACTGTATTTCCGCGCCTTTTGCGCGAGGGTCGTTTTCTCTAAAATGTCTCCGTGATTTTTCGAGGTGCGACAGGTGGCGACTCTGCTGGGGACATTGCTCCACGCAAAGAGAGAGTCGAGCCTATCTTTTGGTTTGTGAGGAGTGTTTGTTTTTTTATTTGTTTTCTTTTTGTATTTTTTCTCTTATGGATTTATTTGTGCTTGTTATCTGGGCCTGTTGGTTTTTGGGATGACATCATGAGTAAAGCTCTACGCCCGAGCTTTGGTAAAAGCAGAGAGAACACATAATTTAGAATTGGTAGTCGAGTAGTGTTAGTCTTCGAGGACTTGCTCCTTGTGGGCCTAGCATGAAAGCTCCTCCAGAGGAGACCTATTCGTAGATCTTGTTGTAACACAGCTAGCCTGTTGCACGATTTGATTAATGAAGGGTCCGTGATTCTGGGAACCTTTTGTTAGCACCAGTTCCGATATTGGTGGTCGTATAATGTAAGTCTCCAAGGACTCGCTCCTTGCGCGCCTAGCATGAGGACCCCGCTCAGGAGAGACCTTATCGTCATTATCGTCGTAATACAGCCAGCCTGTTGCGTGACGCTAATGCGACTAGTGTCCGTGATCCTGGGAACCAAACATAGAAACCATCCCGTGAGAGGGTCTATGGGTAGAATGTTTAGACCTTCCCGTATAAGTCGTACCTATCAATTTTCTTTGAGCAGGAATTATGGTTACTTATCTACCACAGTTACCAGCTTCAGAAGTTGTTTAATTGTGATCTTGGGATCCTGGATCTTGTATCTTACATTGCATCTTGCATGTCATTCGCATTGCATTTCATATGTTGTGCATTTTGCATTTCCAGTCCTCCAACAGAATCTTATGTCTTCGTTCCTTCCTCTCCAAATAAATCAAGCTGATTCCCCGACACCAGTACGCAACTAGAGCCAATACAAGACGAACAATGGAGCAGATTCAGCAAGAACAAATTGCTATCAGGAAGGAGCTGGAATCCCTCAACAGAAAGATGGATCAGATCTTCGAAGCCCTCTCCATAACTGGAAAGGAATCAGAACAGCAAACCGTTCAACGACCGCGTCAGCAAAATCAACACAGAACATGGAAGCCAGAAAGAGTATTTGATAGTCTTCCAATGACATATGCATATATCTTTGCTCAACTAATGGAGAAAAAGGATATCGTCCCAAGAGATCTAGCTCCCCCAACTGTCCTTCCTGCTGTTTATGACGCGAATGCTCATTGTGAGTTCCATAAGGGCGCTCCAGGTCACAACATTGAGAACTGCAGGTTTCTCAAGCACAAAATTCAAGACCTGATTGACAAGGAAGCTCTCACCTTTGATGGGAAGTATCTCAGTGCCATTAACGACCCAATGCCACCAGCCAACTAGTGCTAACATCATATCAAGTCCAGTCAAGTCCATTCTCGGAAGAAGGCCGTCATGCTGCCATTTAATATTTCGCATTTCTTATGTTTTGTCTTTGTTTGTTTAAGTATTGTATGCTTTGAACAATTGTCATTCGAATTTGGTTTCATTAATGTATCGTTTATGCATGTTTTGAATTAGTTATGTCGTATTCACTCATGTTTTTTACTTATCACTGACACATTTATTCACTCCACTATATTCACTGTTGTTTAGCATGATTTGAGGGAGGATGATGAAAACAAGATACCCATAATTGCAAACTGTATGCTTTCATACCGAATCTCGTCAATGATGTACATGCATTGTTTCAATTCCCCCAAACACCGGAGATATAAAAAGTTAATCCCTAGTAAACCACTTCGAGCCTAGAAGTAGCAGTTTCCTTCGGATATTCAAACCTTACACTCAGCCTGGGGCAGGGTAGTGTTCAGTTAATTCAACTCCGCAAAATCCAGAAGACGGTTGTTCATCGAAGACCCATGGCATGGCAGTCACAACCTTCCAACAAAATCCAGAAAAAATCAAAAGCCTGCTAAGTCAAACACCTTAGAGGGGACTTAGGCAAAATCAAAGGCAATCCCGATGGATCTGACAAGCAAAGTCAATCCATGCAAAAGTTAGGGATCAAAACAAAAGCAAAAGAGGACCCCGAAATCCTCAACAAAAACAAAAAAGGTTCAGTGGCCACCCAAATCAAAGGGGCACTGACATTCATCAAAGCCAAAATAAAGTGATTGCCACGTCGAGCAAACCTTGAACCTTCAAGCTTACACCGTCCAGACAAGTGTAGAATTAACTGAGCGTAGGACTGGAGGTCATTACGAAGAAGGGGTGGGTACAAATAATACTTTGAGCCTAATATCCTTTGTTTATATAACTGAGAACCAGACCACGTTATAACCCTCAAAAGACCTAATTGAGGCGAGGTTTATTCCGAAAGCATACTATCGCAAGGTTGCGTAACCTGACTCCTCACATGATTTCTAATCATCAATATTGGTGTTATTTTGCTTGCTATATCTTTCGCACCAATCAAATTAGCACAACGTCTGGGCTAGCAGTCCATTCGTCTCACACTTTCACGATACCTCAATAAATGACACACTTTTTCAAAACTTCCATTGAACTTTGCATTAATATTACCATTTATGAATGTACAATTTTATTTGCAAATCAGTACTAGGTATACAAAGACACTCCAACAAGGGGCAATCGAGGAGGAGCTTGGTTTTCAGTGGCGTACACGGAGCAAGACTACCTCAAAACCCACAGGCTGGAGAAAATCATTCAATAGCTCGAACAGGGGCAGACCATCACCACGTTCAGATTGGGGCAAGACCAGGTCGTCCTGACCAACAAGCAGAGTTGCAATCTTCTCTGAAGGAAATTGACAACAAATCACCAAGTACCCAGACTTGGGGCATCCAGAGCATCATCTTCTGCTTCAATCGTGACGTCTTCAATAAACTGCATGTCGAGGAAGTCAATCCCTCCCACCACCCGAAGTCCAATCCGCATTGGCAACTACCCAAAGTCCACCACGCTGGCGCCTCCCTGCATTTCCAATCACCCATTTGCAATCGTGTGCATCATATGCATGGCATTCACCATCATAAACATCTTGCATCATATGCATACTCCAATCATACCATACTTCCCCAGCTCTTGCATCTCCGCTCGTCAGCATTTGCATCTGCACGTCCATTCATATGGAACATCATTTTACATCCAGCATTCATATATGCGAGTCAAGGTCCAGGATCAATCTTGAAGATTTTCCAATACCATCATCAGCCCGGTCAGAGGCATCTCCCACAAAGGTTGTGGATTTCTCCCACGAATATCAAGAGCTTTAAAAGCAATCATCAGCCCAGGCAGGGGAAATCTTCTGCAATTGTGGATTCCTCTCACCAAATTTCAAAATATTCAAAACAAGATTCAACCCAGTCAGGGGCATCTTTTTCAAGACCATGAGCGTCTCCCACGACGTATTTCAACCTTGTGGTTGATCAGATATGCAAATCAACATTCAGCCTAGTCAGGGGCATACCGTTCAAGATCGTGGGCATTCCCACTAAGTTGTTCAAACTTTTGTTAAGCAAATCCAAGAAGTTCAGTGCAAGATCCAACCCGAGCAGGGGCATCTTCAGCAAGACCATGAGCGTTCCTCATGAAGTTGTTCAACCTTTTGTTGACCAAAACAAGACATTTCAAGACAAACTCAGCCCAGTCAGGGGCATCCTCTCTAGAATTCATGGGCGTAACCATGAAATCATTTCAGCAAAACTATGATCTCCAAACAGAGACGGTGGGCGTACCCCGTTGACTCATTTCAATCCAATCCTCCTCTTGGGGGGTCCCCTATTGAGTTGTACCCAGCAAGCGTGACCGTTGTCAATTGCCTTACTATCATCCTTTTGGTGATGGCCGAACTTCGTCGGTTCAACTTAGCCTGCATCCTTTCGATGTTGGTAACCTTCTATTTGTGTTTGTCCTATCATCCTTTTGGTGGTAGTGACTGGTGTGTGTTTTCGCTCCATCATCCTTTTGGTGGTGGGTCTGGCATTTCGTCGATGTCAGATTGCGCGATGTTTTGTTTGTGTTTTCGCTCCATCATCCTTTTGGTGGTGGGTCTGGCATTTCGTCAATGTCAGATTGCGTGATGTTTTGTTTGTGTTTTCGCTCTATCATCCTTTTGGTGGTGGGTCTGGCATTTTGTCGATGTCAGATTGCGCGATGTTTTGTTTGTGTTTTCGCTCTATCATCCTTTTGGTGGTGGGTCTGGCATTTCGTCGATGTCAGATTGCGCGATGTTTTGTTTGTGTTTTCGCTCCATCATCCTTTTGGTGGTGGGTCTGGCATTTCGTCGATGTCAGATTGCGCGATGTTTTGTTTGTGTTTTCACTCCATCATCCTTTTGGTGGTGGGTCTGGCATTTCGTCGATGTCAGATTGCGCGATGTTTTGTTTGTGTTTTCGCTCCATCATCCTTTTGGTGGTGGGTCTGGCATTTCGTCGATGTCAGATTGCGCGATGTTTTGTTTGTGTTTTCGCTCCATCATCCTTTTGGTGGTGGGTCTAGCATTTCGTCGATGTCAGATTGTGCGATGTTTTGTTTATGTTTTCGCTCTATCATCCTTTTGGTGGTGGGTCTGGCATTTCGTCGATGTCAGATTGCACGATGTTTTGTTTGTGTTTTCGCTCTATCATCCTTTTGGTGGTGGGTCTGGCATTTCGTCGATGTCAGATTGCGCGATGTTTTATTTGTGTTTTCGCTCCATCATCCTTTTGGTGGTGGGTCTGGCATTTCGTCGATGTCAGATTGCGCGATGTTTTGTTTGTGTTTTCGCTCCATCATCCTTTTGGTGGTGGGTCTGGCATTTCGTCGATGTCAGATTGCGCGATGTTTTGTTTGTGTTTTCGCTCCATCATCCTTTTGGTGGTGGGTCTGGCATTTCGTCGATGTCAGATTGCGCGATGTTTTGTTTGTATTTTCGCTCTATCATCCTTTTGGTGGTGGGTCTGCCATTTCGTCGATGTCAGATTGTGCGATGTTTTGTTTGTGTTTTCGCTCTATCATCCTTTTGGTGGTGGGTCTGGCATTTCGTCGATGTTAGATTGCGCGATGTTTTGTTTGTGTTTTTGCTCTATCATCCTTTTGGTGGTGGGTCTGGTATTTCGTCGATGTTAGATTGCGCGATGTTTTGTTTGTGTTTTCGCTCCATCATCCTTTTGGTGGTGGGTCTGGCATTTCGTCGATGTCAGATTGCGCGGTTTTGTTTGTGTTTTTGCTCCGTCATCCTTTTGGTGGTGGGTCTGGCATTTCGTCGATGTCAGATTGCGCGATATTTTGATTGTGTTTTGCTTTGCCATCCTTTTGGTGGTGGTGGCCGTGTGTGTTTCATTCTCTCATCCCTTTTGGTGATGATGGCTTTTTGCCAGTTATTTACAGTTTACTCAGAGGTTTACATTTATCAGTATTTTCAATTCTCCAACATCTCTTTTTCTTTCGGACAAATTCAGGGTCTTCTTCATATCTAATTGACTTCTACCTCGTGGATCTGAATGCTAATGCAGTTCATCTCCCTATGTTTAAGTCGATTATATAGGGGCATCTGTCATACCCTAAATTTGTCCTACCCTTTTTGTAAATATTTTTGCATTATTGTTTCATGCCATTTAGACGTGTGTCTGCTCGCAATTGGTCGATTTTTTTTCCCAGAAACTTTATCTTTTTGACCAATTAAGGTGTGACACATGGCCTAAGGTTTTTTGTGAATATTATTTCAATTTCTTAACTTTTCTTTTCCTTTTAAAATTTTGCTAATGATAATAAATATTTTACGTATATTCTGTTTTGTTAATATTGCCTTTTTATTAAATATAAATTTTTGTTTGTAAATATTTACTTAATTGTTATTGTAAATGTTAATATAATTAGGTTAATTAATACAATTAATTTTTTTTAGTGTTAATAATTATTTAATTTTAACATTAACTAATTAAAAGAAAAGAAGAAGTAATAAGAAAGAAGGTTGGACATGGTAAAGGGCGGAAGGCCCATGTTTGGTCTGGTGGCCCGTTAGGGTTTGTTTCTCATTGCATTTAAAAAGAGGGAATTCAGAGTAAGAAGGGATACTGTTCATCGCTCTCCCAAATCCCTAAATCGGCCGCCCCCAAATTCACTTGAAAACCCTAGAAAATACTGTTCATCGCTCTCATTCGAACCCTAAGCGGCGCCCCCCTTCAATCCTAATCTTCACAGAAAACCGCTACCCTCTTAAATCTTTCACCAGCCTCCATCGCCATTTTTAATCGAACCTTCTCCTCTTAACCGCGAAACTCACGATTTCCGCCTTGTTTCCTTCGTCCACGCCTCATTCGCGGTACACCATGTAAAACCACAACATAGTTGTGTCTTGCGATAAAACTTAGTTCAACAACAACGAAAATGAGCGGTAACACTAACGACATCGACGTTTTGAGGTCCTTCACTGGATCCGCTACATATCCGCAACCGTGTCTACACTTTGTGTCATTGCGGTTTTGGCATTTTCAACATCGAGCACCCACGCCGATGGCAACAGCATGGCGATAATGGCAACGGATGAATAATAGTGACTTACAACTTCGTCCTTTTGCGTGGTGTTTTTTCTGTTTGCGGGTTTTTTCCAGTTCACCGCATATTGAGGTTCAAACGATTTGTAATTTGTTTCATTTGAAGGTTCAACTCACAGCGTTTTGGAGCAACTCAGTTCAATAACAACAATCCTAGGCAGTTGATGACATCACATCACAAGCTTTTATTCAGCAGCAACCCAAATCTGTGGTAGTTTCTGTTAAAAGTGAATTTATGTTGCGATATATGTGTCGATGTCAATTTGCTGAAGATCATGTTTGGTCATTCAGTCTTTATTTTGTGTATATACATGTGATTGTTAGATTGTTGGATATGTTTGCTCCTAGGATTTGCTTATATTATTTATTACTTTTTGGATCTTGCTCTGTTCTTCACTTGAATTTGCATACAGAGTTGGACCTGTTCAAAAGCTCAGTCAGGGACCCATCAGTTTTTAGTTTTGCCCTTTGAGGACCTTTTGCAAAAACAGTCTTCAATCTCGCGTCGGCAGTTTGAATCCAGGACAGTTGGTTTTAAGCCGACATTGTGGTTTTTTCTGTTTCCTTGACTTTATGCAGATATTGCAGCGAGAGCTTGAAACCACCCTTATCTCAGCAGCTCTTCAACTCGCTCCGTCAACTCGTGGCAACAACGACGTGTCAATCCGGTGGCATATTGTGTTTTTGTATTAATGATGTTATGAGTTTATTGCAGGACTTGTTGAGTTACAGTATTCAATTGCGGTGGTATTCTTCAGAGACTTGGATTCTGAGACATTGGTTATTGCGGATTATAGATAAGAGTTGGCGGTCGCAAGTACAATAAGTGCAGCTGCCACGACACAGCAAGTGCAGCAGCCGCGACTTCAAAATCCTAACCGGTTTGATTACAACACAGCAAGTGCAGTAGCCTCTTCACTCGGTCTCAACACAGCGCATTCAACAAACGGGTTTCGGCAACATTGGTAGAAATATGGTCGAAGATGATGTCTGGGATGTCGAAAAGCTTGGCTCAAGTTTTGGATTGATTTCAACTTCCAAAAGGGTTGCCCTGTTATGCGTTTCTGGTTGGTATCTGTCATCAATATCCATTGGTTTCAGCGGCTCTGATGTCTGTCATGGCTCACTAAGATTCAAGAGCAGCCCTCACACAGTTTAGATTCAGCGACGACAATAACTTCGGTACTTCCGCAACAGTGATAACAGCTCCTATTATTTAGCGAAATTAAGAGGATTCAACATAGCGGTGGCATTTCGGTTCGAAAGTTTTTTGAAGAAATGGAGTTACAAGCAGTCGGTAACGATGCCGAATTCTTTCCATGAATGTATTGGCTGTCTTTTTTTTCTCTCTTGCTGTGATGTCAATATCTTGCTTTTGTTTTGTGAATCCATTCTAATCCATTAGTATAGAATAATTATATTATTGTTTGTGATTAGAATTTGGTTTAAGCGGTCGGTAATTTAGATCCATTGTTCTTCTATCCCTTTCTGTCCATATTGATAGCAGAATTGTTATACTTGTTGAGTGGCAGATCCACTTTATTACAGTAACAGTTCCTTGGCAATGGTAGTTTGGACCATGATATTACACTAAATCAAATTCTTTGGTTGTTATTTCATGATGATATGCGGAAGGTTGCCGCATTCGCAACTTGATCGGTCTATAATTTCCATTTTTTTTTAGTTAATTTTTTATCTAATAATGTTAATGTTTGTGGTAGTTCTGGTTGTGATTTCAGGATAGTGATTAATTTTTCTCACTGTTTTTTTTTGGTTTAAACTCATGGCATTGCAAATTCTCACGGCTGTTTGGGATTTGCGTCGGTAATTCGATTTCACGGTTGTACTTTTGTTTCGTGCTATGTATTTTGCCATGAGTATTATGAATGGCTGCTTGGACCAAAATACAACACCTATATTTATATTTTTAAGTTACGCTATTTAATTTCGTAATTTTTATCCCTATTCGAAATAATGTATCCCCACGCCCCAAATGTAATAGCTTTTATAGTTTTTTTCCTTTAATTATGCTTTAATGCCTCGAAACCATTTTTAATAATTAATTCTCTAATCATCGAGCCATTTTCTATCTTTGTAAGTCGGGTGTTTCCAAAGCCTCGCCATCGACCTTTGATCACCTCGAGTACTTTTTTCAAAGCTAACTAAATCCTTGAAGTCTAGAACCTCTTGGATTTTTGGACGATTGTTATTGAGGCGTACGCCTTAAGTAATGTCTTGTTCGACCTTTTAATACATTATTTTGGACAAAGAAATATCATAAGAATCTAGCATTCCGTGTGATATTTCCGTTGTTCATCCCAATATTTTCGAATGAAAAAGGTGTTGTCGAGATCTAGCATCACGATAATACTCCGATTAATTGGTTGTGAGGTCGACGTCTCATTACTAAATAATCGTCATTTCTCCGTCATTTTTCAAATCCAATCTCGTATTCCCACCTCTCATACCACAACCCTTTTTCATACCCTCGATTCAATTTTTCAAAATATCTTTCTCGATTAAAACTCCGAAAGAAGGAGGTTCTTGGAATCTAGCATTCCTTGAATTTTCGAGTGAATAGTTCTCGAGGCACGCTCTTGAGTTATTATTCACTCAATCTTTCGACTTTTTCAAAACACCTTTTTCGACTCAAACTCCAAAAGAAAGGGATTCTTGGAATCTAGCATTCCTTGGATCTTCGAATGAATAATTCTCGAGGCACGCTCTTGAGTTGTTATTCACTCAATCTTTTGATTTTCTCAAACGCTATTCTCAATGTCATTTTGATCAAAACCCCGAAAGAAAGAGGCACTTGAAATCTAGCATTCTTTGTGTCTTCGAGTGAATAATTCTTGAGGCACGCTCTTGAGTTGTTATTCACTCAATCTTTCGATTCTTTCAAATTCAATCATTTTTAAACATTCTCCTAAGTCGAACGCTCGTCCGCATTCGCAACCCACATTTCATTCACAACACCTCGTGGTTTCGATATTAGGGGCACCCTCAGGGACTAATAATTGTTTCTCACAATCCTAACCCTTGACACGTCGTCAAGTCGGTTCAATCTTCGATCAAATCCTCGACACATCGTCAAGCTACTTCAAAACAACTTCCTTTTGGCCTCGCATGCCATTTTTCGATTTGATCCTTTCACAAACATTTCTAAAACTTACGAAAGAAAGATATTCTTAGAATCTAGCATTCTTTGAATATTTGGATGAGTAACTCTCGAGGCGCGCCCTTGAGTTGTTATTAGTTCATTCTTTCGATTTCAAAATATCCAACTCCTTATCTTCAACCTATTCAGTCAATTCCCGAAAGACCTGAGTTCTTGGAATCTCACATTCATTGAATTCTTGAGTGGCAAGCTCTCGAGGCACGCTCTTGGGTTGCTTGTCAGTCACCCTTTCGTCTCTAACTCAAACTTCAACCCTTTTCAAACCTCACCTTTTCGTGGTCGTCTCCACGAACTACGACTGCTCTGATTCTTCATTCTCGTCCGAATGTAAGATACGTAGGCACAAGATTGCGATGATCTTGGCGAGCACACTTCTATCCATCTTCCGTTTCCCCCATCCTTTCCCGTAGTCGAACTACGACGCTCTGATTTCTCATTCCCGTCCGAATGAGCATACGTAGGCACAAGGGCCCCAATCCTTGGCGAGCACCCTTTTCTCTAACCACTCATCTCTCCTTTGCGTTTTTAACCTTTTACTCTACCAATTCTACCTTTACCAACGAGAAGAAAACAAGTAAACCTAGACAACACTCCCCACAATTACCTTAAGAGGTTCCCGTCGAGTACGACGGACGTGAGGGGTGCTAATACCTTCCCCTCACGTAACCGACTCCCGAACCCGGAACTTGGTTGCGACAACCCTGTTCCTATCCTTTCGTTTTTAGGAGGTTTTCTCGATATTTTCCTCTCCCGTTTATTCGGGAAAAATAAAGTTCGGTGGCGACTCTGTCGAACCGCATTTCTGCGCCTTTTGCGCGAGGGTCGTTTTCTCTGAAATGTCTCCGTGATTTTTCGAGGTGCGACAGTATGGACAGGCTTCTATCTCTTTACAGATCCCATATGATGAAATGTATGTGATTCCTAGTGGTCAAGGTAGAACACCTTTGATTATACCTTATTATCCGGTCGAGATACCTATGTCTCCACCATCAATGAATCAACTTGTCATTTCAGTGCCAACTCCGTTTCCATACGAGAGCACGAAAGTTGTACCTTGGTTATACGACGAGACTGTTTTTCTCAATGGACAGAAGGTGGTAGAAGAAGATATATTGGAAGAAAAGAAGACTATAGAGAACATCGTGGGAACCGGTGGCGTTCCTAGAAGTGGTTGAATCTTCGCTCCAACTGTACCTCCTGTCAACAGCAGTGACAATACAAAGAAAGATACTGCCATACCAAGCACCATTGAACAGGGGCAGTCATCTAAACAGAAAGACGTCCCAAATGATGAGGCAGAGGAGTTTCTAAGAATCATCCAGAAAAGCGATTACAAAGTGATTGACCAGCTCAATCAGACTCCCTCGAAGATATCCATGTTGTCATTGTTAATGTGTTCAAAAGCCCATCAGGAAGCACTGCTAAAATTCTTGAAGGCAGCTCATGTGCCAGAGGAGATATCAGTAGTGCAGTTTGAAGAAGTGGTGGGAAATATTGCATCAGGTCATATTTTGAGCTTTAATGATAGTGAATTACCTCCCGAAGGTAAAAATCATAACAAGGCCTTACATATTACTATCGAATGTATGGACGTTGTATTCTCTAAGGTGCTTGTTGACACCGGATCATCGCTGAATGTGTTACCAAAGAGCTCGTTGTGCAAGCTGTCAATTGAAGGACTTGTGATGAAGCCAAGTCAAACCATTGTAAAAGCTTTTGATGGAGCTAAGAGAACTGTGGTAGGCGAGGTTGATCTCCCGATCAAGATCGGACCTCATACTTTCATCATCACATTTTACGTAATGGATATATATCCCGCTTACAGTTGCCTCCTGGGTCGTCCGTGGATTCATTCCGCAGGTGCTGTAACTTCAACCTTGCATCAAAAGATCAAATTCATGATTAACAATCAGATGGTCATCATTGAGGGTGAAGAAGATGTTCTTATGAGCCATCCTGCTTCTTTCCGCTATGTGGAAGTAGGAAATGAAGTGCATGAGACACCGTTTCAAGCTTTTGAAGTAATCAATGTTGAAATGATTTACGAAAATCCAGCATCTTCAATAGTGACTTGGAAGGACGCGAGGACAGTGATAGAGAAGGGACATCCGCGAGGATGGGGCAGAGTGTTGGAATTGCCCGTCAACAAAAATGGAGTTGGTCTAGGCTACAAGCAGAAGAATGCAACTGATAAGGGCAAAAGGCTTGCAACTCCGTTGGTTTTTACTAGTGGAGGCCACCTTGTTGATGGTCAAGTCATGTTTTTGGAAACTGAAGCCGAAAATCATGAAGAGTTGTGTATGGTGTATCCTAGGGCGCCTAATTAAACTTTGAACAATTGGAGAGTCGTCGAAATCCCCGAAGTTACTCTAGTAGACGAGTAATTCCTTTTTTATTTTACCTAAAAAAAATCATATGCTCTGCCCAAGGCATATGGATCATGTTGTAGGGCTTTTTGCTTTTAAAGCACAACTTATCATCAATAAATAAACTTTTGCATCCAATTACGCTCTCTTTCTTTCATTTTTACTTTTTGCACATAAAATTATTTTTGAAAGACAATGTTTTGTTTTATTTTCCTTCTTTCTGTCAACCTTTTCTAAAAAAAATAATAAAAGCATGAAGTCATTCATTGTGCAGATCTTCCCTTGCTCCTGTCAATAACGACCCCGCTATGGTCCGATATGACTTTGATAACCCGATCTACCAGGCCGATGAAGACTGCGAGAAAGATTGTGATCTCCCTGAAGAGCTAGCTAGACTACTAAAGCAGGAGTCAAAGGTCATTCAGCCATATCAAGAAGAGGTCGAAGTCATCAACATGGGAACTGAAGAGGATGCCAAAGAGATCAAGATAGGTGCAGCTTTAGAGTCAGAGATTAAGTCAAAACTGGTAATATTGCTTCGAGAGTATGTTGACGTATTTGCTTGGTCTTATAAAGATATGCCCGGTCTAGATGAAGAGATTGTGATGCACAAACTACCTCTCAAGGAAGGTTGCCCGCCAGTGAAGCAAAAGTTGAGGAGAACAAAGCCAGAGATGTCCTTCAAGATCAAAGAAGAAGTGCAAAAGCAATTAGACGCTGGTTTTCTGGCAGTATCCAGCTATCCACAATGGATAGCGAATATTGTCCCAGTACCTAAGAAGGATGGGAAGGTGCGAATGTGTGTAGATTATAGAGACCTTAATAGAGCGAGTCCGAAAGATGACTTCCCTCTACCACACATTGATGTGCTAGTAGACAACACCGCCCAGTTCTCTGTCTTCTCGTTTATGGATGGATTTTCTGGATACAACCAGATTAAGATGGCGCCCGAAGATATGGAAAAAACTACTTTCATCACCCCATGGGGAACTTTCTGTTATAAGGTCATGCCGTTTGGGCTTAAGAACGCGGGCGCGACATATCAGCGAGCAATGGTCACTCTCTTCCATGACATGATACATAAAGAGATTGAGTGCTATGTAGACGATATAATTGCGAAATCCCAGACCGAGGAAGAGCACCTCGTCCACTTGGAAAATCTATTCGCCAGATTAAGGAAATTCCAGTTGAGATTAAATCCCAACAAATGCACTTTTGGTGTAAGATCTGGTAAACTGTTAGGTTTTATTGTGAGCCATAAAGGGATCGAAGTCGATCTAAATAAGGTCAAAGCTATCCAAGAGATGCCGACACCCAAAACTGAAAAGGAAGTCTGAGGGTTCCTTGGGAGATTGAACTACATCGCTAGGTTCATATCTCATCTAACGGCCACTTGTGAGCCTATCTTCAAATTACTTCGAAAGGATCAAGTTGTGGTATGGAATGATAATTGTCAGAAAACCTTTGAGAAAATAAAGGAATATCTGTAAGAACCGCCAATCTTGATACCTCCAGTACCCGGACGACCCCTGATCATGTACCTGACTGTGCTAGAGGGATCCATGGGATGCGTATTGGGTCAACATGACGAAACCAGCGGGAAGGAGCATGCAATTTATTACCTCAGCAAGAAGTTTAACGACTGTGAATCAAGATATTCAATGCTTGAGAAGACATGTTGCGCATTGGCTTGGGCGGCAAAACGTTTGAGGCAATATATGTTAGACTATGGCACGGGTCTAGAAGGGGGGGTTGAATAGATCCCCAATTAAAATTTGAGTCGGCGCTACCAATTAAAAATTGGTTTTTAAAAAATGTTTTAAGTGCGGAAGCGGCCGAGGAAAATATAGTCTAAAAACGAATGGTTATTGGAAAACCGGATATGCGTAAGCCTTTGGATTAATGACAATTTGGAAAATAGAATCACAACACTAATCACACTTATCAATTATCTACTTCAGTTGTTAGGATTCCTAGTTCCAATGATTCAAAGAGCAAACCAAAACTAGATACACAAGTAAGATAATTTTGGTTCAAGCAATATGTCAAACACTTGGTGTGCAAAACACTCCAAGTGATATTTATGTTAAGTGATTCCAACTAGCCTAGTACAATGTCTTGTTGTACTTTGGAGTCAAAAACAGAGTTTTAACCTCTTACTCAATTGATATCACAATTTTGACAATAGAGCTTATACAAAAATCACTTATTTTGAGCTATAACGTAAATGCTGAAAAATAGAGAAGACAAGTATTTGGTGAGGCAGTTCCCCCGTCGTCCTCGCTTCGGGGTACGTCTGCCCTCAATTCTAAAACTAGAATTGAGATA
Organism: Lathyrus sativus; assembly: GCA_963859935.3. Classification (NCBI taxonomy): domain Eukaryota; kingdom Viridiplantae; phylum Streptophyta; class Magnoliopsida; order Fabales; family Fabaceae; genus Lathyrus; species Lathyrus sativus. The sequence continues at coordinate 192,113,052 of OZ012739.1, forward strand.
GATTTTATAGATATCACCTGTTGAATGTAACAGTTTATACAAGGATTGAGCAGCAAATATACAATAGAAATCTCAATGTGTTGAAAGTTGCTTTCACTCCTTGCCCCTTGATTCAAGATGAATCAAGTCCTCCGATTGTTGTTGATGGACCTCCGACTCCAGCCACCTTATTGAATAACACGTTGTTGTTCAAACCTTCGGCTCCGGCTGATCTCAACGGCAACAAATCGAACCCGAGATCTTCCCTTCAAAATCACTGAATCCGCTACTAGACTTGTGAAGAACACCTCTTCACAATCACCTTCGCTCAGTTGACCCTTGATGAAGAATCTCGTCCAAAACCCCCAAAATTCAAACCAATCTTAGAGGTTAAAACCCCAACGATTTTATTCAAGAAAGAACCTGTCACAAGCTTCAACCCGAACTTGATTCTCCAATCTAAGCTTCGAACCTTATCACCTTGAATCTCTCACAAATGCATTTCAAAAATGATTGTGTATAATTGAAATGTTGCGAGATGTTGAAGATGAAGATGATGAATCTTGGACACCTATTTCACTCCTTCTTGTTTTTGAACACATGAATGAAAGATTGTCAAATGTTAAAATGACACAAGTGGTAAAACAAGTATATATAGTGCCAACCCAATTTTAGACATAACAGTATTTCAAATATAAGAGGGAATCATTTAAAAACAGAATTTCCGCGCGAACGGTCGACCGCAGCAGGTCTGTGCATCGACGCATGGCCTGTGTTGTTTTGGAAATCTGGAAAATTCATTAGTATGCGTCGACCATACAGTCGGCGTGCGCTGACCCGTTGAAAACTATTTCCCTTATGCACCGACCCTATGGTCAACTCATGCCTTTACGCGCTGACCCGTTGGAATGTTTTCCCCTCATGTGCCGACCCTATGGTCGACTCATTGCCTTGTGCACTGACTAGTGGAGAATTGCTCTGATGCATGCGCCGACCCTATGGTCGACTCATGCCCTGCAAACCTGCAGAAATTGATCAGTTTGTGGTCTTTCATGCCTCTGGTCATGATTGCATTTTATCTACACATAGTATATTTATTACAGCAGTTTTAAGACATGTATAAAAGGATATGGTAGGTGATACGTTGCATCTGTTTAGTAGATCTGGAGTTTATAATTTCCAATCTATCCAGGGAATTTGTCATCATCAAAACCTGCATTGACCAATGTCTTGCAGACTTGTGTGATGTGTGGTGATTTGCCTCCACAATATATGCTCACCCATACGACCTTGTTGATCTCCAAGATGGATTCTGTCAAATACATATTCGAGAAGCCCGCTCTCACCAGACGAGTGGCTCGTTGGCAAATGGTGTTAACAGAGTATGACATCCAGTATGTTACGCAGAAAGCTATCAAAGGAAGTGTACTCTCTGACTACCTTGCCCACCAACCTATGGACAACAGTCTATGCGCTTCGATTTCCCCGACGAAGACGTCATGTTTGCCAGAGATTATACCACACCAGGCCCAGATGATGGACCCGAACCAGGATCGCAATGGACGCTCGTGTTTGATGGTGCGCAAATGCCAAAGGCTGTGGAATTGGGGCAATCATCACTTCTCCAACTGGTTTCCACCTACCATTCACCGCCAGATTATGCTTCAAATGTACTAACAACATGGCCGAATATGAAGCTTGTATTTTCGGAATTGAAACTGCCATTGATAATAGAGTCAAGATTCTAGAAGTCTATGGAGATTCTGCGCTTGTTATATGCCAGATTAAAGGGGAGTATGAAACACTTGATCTCAAGTTAATTCCTTACAAAGATCACGTCTTGAAGCTAATCCCGTACTTTGACGAGATCACTTTTCATCACATTCCCAGAGGAGAAAATCAGTTGGCTGGCCCTCTAGCAACACTAGCATCCATGTTTCAAGTCAAGTGGAAGAATGAAGCGCCATCCATCCGTTTCGAATATTTGGACGAACCCGCTTATTGCCTAGCAGCCGATGTGGAGGAAACTAAAATTGATGATCATCCTTGGTTCTATGATATCAAGCGATATCTAGAGACACAGGAATATCCAGAAGGCATAACTATCACTGATAAGAAGTATCTCAGAAAGCTCTCCTCGAAGTTCTTCCTCAGTGGTGACGTGTTATACAAGCGGAATTATGATTCAGTTCTGCTCAGATGTGTGGATAAACACGAAGCAGAGCGCATCATAAATGAAATGCACGAAGGATCTTTTGGAACACAAGCTAGTGGTCATACTATGGTTAAAAAGATTTTGAGGGCGGGATACTATTGGATGACGATGGAAGCAGATTGTTGTCTCCATGTCCAGTCATGCCACAAGTGCCAAATTTACGCAGACAAAGTTCATACTTCACCATTCCCCCTGAATGTGTTGACTTCGCCTTGGCCTTTCGCTATGTGGGGTATAGATGTAATCGGACGCATCGAGTCAACCGCTTCAAATGGGCACCATTTTATCTTAGTGGCCAACGACTACTTTACCAAATGGGTAGAAGATGCGTCTTATGCCAACGTCACTAAGCAAGTGGTGACTCGCTTCATCAAGAAAGAGATTATTTGTCGATATGGAATCCCGAACAAGATCATTACAGGCAACGGTTCAAACCTCAACAATAAGATGATGAAAGAGTTATGTAAAAATTTCAAAATTGAACACCACAATTCAACGCCTTATCGTCCTAAAATGAATGGAGCTGTTGAGGCGGAAAATAAGAACATTAAGAAAATCGTCCAGAAGATGGTGAAGACTTACAAAGACTGGAACGAGATGTTGCCATTTGCGTTGCATGGCTACCGCACCTCAGTGCGCACTTCCACAGGGGCAACCCCGTTTTCTCTCGTATATGGCATGGAAGCAGTATTGCCCATTGAAGTAGAGATTCCCTCCTTGAGGATTTTGGCAGACGTCAAGCTAGATGAGGCCGATTAGATACAGGCCAGACTCGACCAACTTAATCTCATCGACGAGAAGCGCATGACGACCATCTGTCATGGACAGTTATACCAGAAACGGTTGAAGAGGGCCTTTGACAAGAAAGTTCGCCCACGACACATCCAAGCAGGAGATTTGGTATGGAGAAAAATTCAGCCAACTCACGTTGATCCAAGGGGAAAATGGGCACCAAACTACGAGGGTCCGTATATAGCAAAGAAAGTTTTCTCCGGAGGAGCCTTGATCCTTTCAACCATGGATGGTGACGATCTCCCATCCCTTGTGAATTCGGATGCAGTTAAGAAATATTATGCTTAAAAGATAGACCCGGTGGACCAAAAAGAAAATCCACGCAAAAATGGGCGTCCTGGTGGACCATAAAAATGTTTCAGGCAAAAATTAGGGACTAGAAATAAAAAAAGAGTATCCTGGTAGGCTGAAAACCCGAAAGGGTGGCCTAGGCAAAAGTTAGGGATTCAAAAAGGCAAAACTGCATCTTGAAAAGACGTTCGAATTCTCCTCCATAATCATCAAGCTCTCGGCTAAGAAAGATCAATTCGATCGTGGTGCTCAGAAGCAAGGCGTGAAAGGTCTTGAGACATATGGGCTATAGCGGATTTGAAACTGGGCAGGAACCATTTTCAACATTGTCTTAGTCTTTATATTCTCTTTCAAAAGCAGTTACCTCTTTTAGGAATTGCCTCCTTTTGTAATTTTCCCATTTATGGGTTTTCATCAATAAAAGTTATTTTCATCAAAGCTTTCTCTGTTTTATTTATTTACCCTTTGGTTGCAAGTTTCATTTATTTGATGATGGGTTTTGCATATAATGACATTACGGTAAATTAAATTGAGGGATGGCTTACCCTCTTAGGGTAACTAAAGGGTGACCATGACTCTAAGGAGTACATAGGAACACCATTCTAAATCTTGAAACGACTTGATTGACAAGGCCGTCAAACCCAGCAGAGCGGGCCCCGAGTTGACGGTATCAACACCTCCAAGTTTTATTATATCATGAAGAAATAATGTTAGGAAGTCAGGCTTGTCCTTCACTTTCCCACCAACCCAAAGTCCAATCTGCATTGGCAACCATCAAAGTCCGTCGTATCGACACCTGCATTTTCAATCACCCATCTGCAATCATATGCATCATACGCATCGCATTTCGACTTTATGATCATCTTGCATCGTATGCATATCAAGAATCATATCATGCTCTCCCCAGCTCTTTCATCTCCGTGCATTAGCATTTGCATTTGCATTTCTATTTATGGAATATCATTATCATCAAGCATTAGCATATGCGAGCTCAGGTCCAGGATCAATTTTGAAGACTGTCAAGACCATAATCAGCCCAGTCAGGGGCATTCTTTCACAAGATCTTAGGCGTCCCCCACAAAGTTGTGCAACCCTTTGTTGGACAAATTCAAGCGCTTCAAAGCAACCATAAGCCCGGTCAGGGGCATTATTTGCAAAGGTCGTGGGTTTTCCCATGGAATTCAAGAATATCAAAACAAAATTCAGCCCAGCTAGCAAGACCATGGGTGTATCACATGATGTATTTCAACCCCGTGGTTAATCAGATTTTCAAATCAACATTTAGCCCAGACAGGGGCATCTTCAGTAAAGTCATGGGCGATGCCCAGTGCTTTGTCTCCAGTAGACTTGACCCTTCAATGATAAGTGGCAATCTCTTGAGAGAAGCTTATCCATCATCAACGATAAGTGGCAATCTCTTGAGAGAAGCTTATCCATCATCAACGATAAGTGGCAATCTTTTCAGGGAAGCTTATCCCCCTATCATCCTTTTTGGTGATGGGTCTGACATCCTTTTTGGTGCCATGACTAGCATTTGTTCTCCATTATCCTTTTTGGTAATAGATCCCCCTCATCCTTTTTGGTGTTGGGGTTGTTTGTGTTTCGCTCCATCATCCTTTTTGGTGATGGGTCTGACATCCTTTTTGGTGTCATGACTAGCGTCTCCGCTCCATCATCCTTTTTGGTGATGGGTCTGACATCCTTTTTGGTGTCATGACTAGCGTTTTTTTCTCTCCATTATCCTTTTTGGTAATGGATCCCCTTCATCCTTTTTGGTGTTAGGGTTGTTTGTGTTTCGCTCCATCATCCTTTTTGGTGATAGGTCTGACATCCTTTTTGGTGTCATGACTAGCGTCTCCGCTCCATCATCCTTTTTGGTGATGGGTCTGACATCCTTTTCGGTTTCATGACTAGCGTCTCCGCTCCATCATCCTTTTTGGTGATGGGTCTGACATCCTTTTCGGTGTCATGACTAGCATCTCCGCTCCATCATCCTTTTTGGTGATGGGTCTGACATCCTTTTTGGTGTCATGACTAGCGTCTCCGCTCCACCATCCCTTTTGGTGATGGGTCTGACATCCTTTTTGGTGTCATGACTAGCGTTTTTTCTCCATTATCCTTTTTGGTAATGGATCCCTTTCATCCTTTTTGGTTTTTAGGATTGTTTGTGTTTCGCTCCATCATCCTTTTGGTGATGGGTCTGACATCCTTTTTGGTGTCATGACTAGCGTGTTTTCCATTATCCTTTTGGTAGTGGGTCCCTTACTTTCTTCTGATGTCAGAGCAGTGTGTGTGAGTTTACTGTCATCCTTTTTGTGATAGGTTTGTCATCCCTTGGGTGCCAAGTTTTCTCTGTTAACATCCTTTTGGTGTTAGCAAACTTTCCAAGGGGGAGTATTTCATTCCCAGGCATTTTATTTATGTTCGGACAAATTCATGGTCTTCTTCATATCTAATTGTCTTCTACCTTGAAAGAGTGAGTGCCATAGTCGTTCATCTTACTCGGTCTACCAATTAGATAGGGGCATCTGTCATACCCTAAATTTGTCCTACATGTATATAACTTTCACTCACTAACCAATTTTAAAATAAATAAAAATCTTGGCAATCAGGATCCCTGGAGTATACCACACGGATACAAGAAATCGAATTTGGATGCGCAATTGGATGGTGACCTCTACGAGTCATTCAAACAAAATTTAACTTTTGAAAATGGTTGCTGTGACAAAGTTTCAACCAAAGACCAACAACTTAAAGTTGTTGCCGAAGATGTAGCAGCTTCTGTTCTGCACCCATGTGCTCCTTCAAATCCTAACTTGCAAGCCGGAGATGTTTCCTGTCATAAAAATATTAAGGGCGGTGATGTTCAAAATAATGCAATAGATGCAATGTGTAGAGATATAACTCAGGATGTCAAGAGCAATTCTCTAGAAAAGGGAAATTTTGGCTTTCCAACATCAGGTGTTGGACGTTTGCAGATTATAAAGAACTATGACCTTGAAGAGGTGACAGAGTTGGGTTCTGATACCTTTGAGACTGTTTATCATGGAAAATGGAGGGGAACCAATGTTGCAATCAAGAGCATAACTGATAGATGTTTTGCTGGAAAGCCTTCAGAGCAAGAGCGCATGAGAGATGACTTCTGGAATGAGGCCAATCCCAAAATAGGAAACTTCAAAATAAGAGAAAAAAGATTGTCACGTAGCTATCATCTAGGGACCACAAGAGAATTGAAACCGGCAAAAAAAAGCAGAGAGAGTTGAAAAAGACAAAACCTTGGCAGAAGAATTCATACAACCCCAGACGAACGTTGTTTTTTTGAAATACCAATTCAATCCTTGCTGATACGGAGAAAGGGACTCACAAGCTGGGGATGTCATATATAACGCAACAGTAGCAGCTCCAAACAAAAAAAAACCCTACCGCCACTACTCCCAAAAACCCTAATCTGCAGCCGCTTCCTTCATCCCCTCAAGCTTCATCATCATCGTTTTTACTATTCACCATTCAACCTCCAACTCAAATCCCAACAACAACTTCCGAAAATCACCGTAAACCCATTTCGTTCTCCATTTCCATTCAACCACAACCATTTTCAGATCAACAAACCATACCATCGAACTACCTTCGACAATCACCATTTCCATCTTCGTTAACCCTCCCTTCTTCAAACTCATCATCCATAAACCAAACCTTCAATCTCATCCTAGAAAACCCCTCAACCAACAAAAACCAAACAAAACCGTTTCACTGAAACCTTTCCTCACATTCAACCCTCACCAACCTTTTTCTGACCCATTCAACCAACAACCACAACAAACTTCGTTATCAAACTTCACTAACCCGTAAACATCGAACCAAAACCCAGTTGAATCAAAATCGAAAAGAAAACAGAGTGACGAGTAGAAGGTAAAACGAGAGTGGAATGCCTTTGATTTCATGCTGATTCTTTGCTTCTATGTGTTATCGTTCATCTGTAAACGGCTTGTCATGGTTGGGTTCACCTTCTGGATCGTTGAACGTTTTGTTGAGAAATGTTTCAGTTGTTTCAGCGTACCTCTCGTTTTGGGGCTTTGGTCAAACGATGTGTTGTCCATCTTTAATGTTCCATTTTTTTTCTTTTTTTTTTGGATCTTACTGTCTTTTTTTGGGACGATGGGCTTACTGTAGTTCCATATGTTTTGTTTTAAATAAAACGTAAAGTATATATATTATATTAATTAAAATAACTTATTATTATTATCATGTATATTATTTTCTTAACATTTTCTTAAAGTTATGTATTATGTATATATTATTTTTCTCCTTAATTTTCTTGATATATATTATTTGTTTTAGTTTTTTTTTATTATCATCTTCCCCCTTTTTAGAAACTCTTTTTTTAAAGAATACTTTATATTTATAGCTATATTATATTTTTTCATCTGCACTTATTTTGGTCGATGACAAAGTTTCCATAAATCGATTACTAAGTCAATATATTGATAAGTAGCGTCGGATCTAAGACCCATTCCCTTTTCACTCTATATTCTTTTATCACAATTTTATTTTCGAACCGATGAAGTCTCCGATTCGTCAAACGTTGATTTTCGAGGATGTTGAAACCTTCGTTATTTCAAATCTAAGTAGAATGACCATTTGGGTTGTTTTCCTTACTTTGGAATCGCGAGAGGTTCCTTTTGGTTAAATTAACTCAAAGTTTGCGATTAAGACGAGGTTTGAGTTTCTTGATTTTCTCCATTTCACTGATTACTAACTCCCGACTTTAATTTTCTTTCAATACTTCATTTTTTTTACATTTTCGCACATATTCTTCTGATCATATTTCTATTGACTTTATCTTGTTCATATTATCATCACTGTTCATATTTCATACTGTCATATTGAGCATACCATCATCTAACCCCCTTTTTATTTGTACATTCTTTTTTTAAAAGAAACTTAATAAATATCGAAACCCTAAAATCCTAGTTGGTGGACTGTTGGTTATCTGTATCCTATATATCTGTCTCCGTTTTTCATCTCTTTGGCAGGTTCTCGGAAATCTCTTCAATAAAAGAATCAAGTCCTTTACGTATTGAACTAAAAAGAGGGGATTAAGTGTAGACTTCTTCCTCTCCGAGTGTTGAGATGCTCACTGTAGTGTGGGTGGTTTAGACACTCGTCTTTCAATACTAAGACGTCATTCTTTCCATTTTCAACCTTCCCTCCTAAAAAACCTCGGCCTCGCGTCGAGTGCATTTTCAAAGTCCCTTTCAATAGAAAAATAGATTTCTCTTTGTATTGGACTAAAGAGAAAGGATTAAGTGTAGACTTCTTCCTTTCCGAGTGTCGAGATGCTCACTGTAGTGTGGGTGGTTTAGACACTCGTCTTTTAATATGAAGATGCGACTTCTTCCACCACCCCTCCTTTCACAACTCCTTTCTGAAGTCTTTCCTACCTAAAACCTCGGTCCTGTACCGAGTGCCTTTTCAAACTCATTTTTGCAATAAAACTTGAATGGTCGTGGAGTGGTTAGGCATAGGCCTTCTCCTATCCTGAGTACTGACGTTTACCGTAGGGTTCTCTATCGCAAAAGTACTTACCATTCAAAACCAAAACATCTTTAATAAGAGAACGAAGTTCTCTTTGCATTGAATTAAAGAGAGAGGATTAAGTGTAGTCTTATTCCTCCCCGAGTGTAGGGATGCTCACTGTAGTGGGAGTGGTCTCGATACTCGTCTTTCAATACAAAGACGCTACGTTCGCCACACCTTTTCATAACAAAAACTTTGAGATAAAGAATTGGATACTACCCGTAGGGGTTACTATCCGAGGACTTATCTTGCCCCTAAAAACAATTCAACCAATCAAACGTGACACCTTGCCTCGCATGGCGAAAACCAGTCTTTCAAAAAGGATATGTTACGTCCATTCTACCGCAAACAGGTAACGCATAAGTCTCCTCACATGCGAGCGGCAAAACACCTAAATTGCTAGAATGCGCACGATAGCATCATCCATAAACACATTAGCAAACCGTAGGCCGAACTACGGCTGCTCTGATTCTTTACTTCTTTTAAGTAAAGATATGTAGGCACAAGGGCCACAATCCTTGTCGAGCACATTCCTGCCATATCTGTAGTTCCCCAAACTACGGCGACTCTGATTTTCTCACATCCGTTGAGAATACGTAGGCCTAGGACCGCGAAGTCCTATCGAGTTTTGTTCTTTCTCTCTTCTTTCCTCGTTACTTCTCTCCCTCCTATTTCAATCCCTTCTCTCTCCTCTAGGAACACTCTTTTATAGCATATTCTTTTAAGCAAATAAATCCACACCTCGACAAACAAATGGTTCCCATCGAGTACGATGGATGCGAGGGGTGCTAATACCTTCCCCTCGCATAACCGGCTTCTGAACCCGTTCTTGTTCGTGAGACCTTCTTATCCATTTCTTCCTTAAGGTTTTCTTGATATTTTCCTTTCCCCTCCTGGGATAAATAAAGTTTGGTGGCGACTCTTCTGTCCTTTCTTTTTTCGCCTCCCCGTCGTTGCACGATGCATTTTTCGAGTAGTGACAGTAAGAAATGTTTGTGGTCATATAATCTTTAAGTCATTAATCAAACTCATTTTTTTCATGGTTAAGCACAATTTAAATAAAATGGGATGTGCCAAATTTCAAATCCATAAAAGCATAGCCCATTTGCAAGGCATTGTTGAAGAGAGACAAGAGATGCAAATAGCAAGTTCAAAGCTAACTGTTATTACAAGTCCATTTATGTTCATTTGGTAGCTGCAAAGAATATTCAGCAAGTGAGGAAAGTTCTATTCAAAAGCTCGTTGAGAAAATTAAAAAATATATATAACATTTCCATTACAACAAGAGGCCTATTTACATGGAACATTGTCACAAAAATAAGCACAACAGAACCATGTTGATTTGAAGAGTTTGATTTGGAAAACATATTACTGATTTCTCTACAAAGTATTACACAATTATTATTGTGAAGCATGAACCACTCTGCAATCTGCCATGCATCAGTACCCACAAAACCACCAAACGTACGACTTGTAAATATGGAAACAATACAGCTACAATAACATTCACAAAATCACCTTATCAGTAAATAAAGAAAGACGGATGAAAGTACTAGCGGTATCAGACCATTTCGCAGGTATACACAGCTAGCTGCACAAGCAAACAAAATGGCAAGGACCCCACTTGTGATGCCTTTCAGACATGACCTGCAAAACAAAACAGCCAGCTCTGCAAAACCTGCAGCAAATCGTACCACAAAGAGGACTTGACAGTTAGCCTTGTACAACATCACGCTCCCTCTGCTGGGCGTTCTCTCTTTATAAACAAACCACTTGCTCCTTAAGGGGGGGGGGGAGGGGCATTTTCAAAAAAAAAAGCCCAAATGATAAACTCTCTTCAACCTTCAATACAACCCCGAATCCTCTCTGAATAACAAAAAAAACCTCATTCAAAAATCATGAAAAAAACATTTCCCTTGAACTCAACCAAAATCTTCTTCCATAACTCATTCCTTCATTCAAATTGCTCAACCATTCACAACCCTTCAACAACCATCTCTGACCTTCATCTTTCTTCAACATCAGGACCTGTTCAACACCCTTCATCGAACCCTAAACCCCCCAAATCTTCAAACAATCTCCATTGGATCCCCTCAAACTTTCTTCATCCGATTCAACCCCAGACAAACTGAAAACAGAAACAAAGCAAGAAAAACAAAGTGAAACCAAACAACAAGCACAAACCTCTTTCTTCCTCGTTGAAACAGGGAGTTCTTCCTCATGAAGAAAACCATTGCTCCCTTCTTACCCAACTCCGAATACCCTTCAGCATATCATATTCTTTCTTAAACCCTTTAATCTTCCATTCTTCAACATTATTTCACCAATCAAATGATAAATCCTTCAGCATAACAACAGAAACCGCAAACTTTCTCTGAAAACCAAAATCACCCAGAAACCATTCACCTCAAACTAAATCCATCCGCACACCAAACAACTTCTTCAGCCAAACCAAAATCTTCAATTTCTCCTCAACTGTCAAAACCCACCATGACCAAAACGATCCCCAAAACTATTTTCTCAAACCAATAAACCAAATCAGACTCAAACAGAACCTAACCCAGAAACAGAGAATAGAGTGAAGACGAAATAGAAGGAGTGGAAGGAACAAGCGAGAAAGTTTGAAACAAAGAGAAATCGCCCCAAACCTGGATTCGAAACAGGACGAGTTTTCTTCAGAGTGAGTGAGACGAGGTCAATACGGAAAGTTACGTTCCCCGACGGAAGTTTGAGAAGCAGGTTGACTTCCATTTCGTTGTGGTTCTCAATCATGGAAACGTGATGATGGATTGAAGACTTCTGAGTTTCAGTTTCACTTTGCTTGCCCTGTTTTTGTTTTTCAAAGTTAAAATACCGTGAGTATTAAGTGGGTTTATTGATGGGCTTCAGGGCCCATTGCTATCTGATTTTGTGCTTATAGCACCCGTTTTTTGCCCTGTGTATTTCGTGTGGAGGGGTGATGGGCTTTTAAGACCATATTAACCCCTCCTGTTTTTATTAACCCCCTATTTCAGTTTTCATACCCCCCGGTACAATCTCACTCCCCCTTTTCTTCTCTCTTAATTTTTTTTAAGGTTTTAATATAAGGTTATGATAATTGATTTTATTAATAATCTTGTTAGTTTTTATTAAGATCTCATTTATTTTATGTATATATTTTTAAATATAACTTTCTAAACACTTTATAATTATTTTTCTTTTTAATGTAAGTTTATGGTTTACACATTTTTGGGGTTAGATTTCATTTTTCTTTTATCATTGGATATTTTATTTCATTTTTCTTTTGGTCGATGACGAGATTACCGCCGTTTAGCCGTCAAGTTATTGGCGTGAAACAAAGGATCCGAGACCACCTTTCTTTTTCCGATTTTATTTCGATTTTTGGATCGATGAAGTCTTTTATTCGTAAGCATCGCGTATCGAAGTTGATAACCTTCTCGATTTCAAATCTATGGAGAATGACCATAGGGGTCATTTTCCTTACTTTGGGATCGTGATAGGCTACCTTCGATTAATCGGCATTATGTTTACGATTAAGACGAGATCCATTCTTTCGTGTCCCGATTCGATTCACTAAACTAGCCACTAACTTTAATTTTCGTTAAATATTATTCTGAATATTATTGTTATATTATCTTGCTATATCCATATTGTCATACTCATTATTCATTCTTATTCACACATTATCCGAAAACACATAATAAACTATTAAAATCCTAAAAGCCGAATTGGTGGACTGTTGTATCATTGATTATTTGCAGGAACCCTAATTTTAAGTCGTGCCCGACTTTGCTCAAGGCGTTGTTTAGGACACAATGCACACACACGGCTTTCTTTTGGGCTACCTGACAATGAGACCCCTTTATTTCGTGCAATCCCGTGTAACTTACATGTACCCCTCTCCCATTCCGATGTATGTTTCGTATTTCTTTGATTATTAGTTTATCTCCTAGGAGCACCCATAGGGACTAGAGCGGATCAAACTATTTTCAAACTAATTCTCGATTCATCATCGAGCCACTTTCAAACAACCTCGTAAGTCGAGTGCTCATACGCATTCGCCATCAACCTATTACAACTCGACCCTTGGTGCGTAAGTCAAGTCGGTCTCTTTTTTCAAACCATTTCATTTCCAGCACGCTTTTCACGCGATAATAAGTCAAACCCTTGATCTAACGTCAAGCGGATTTTCGTAACAAACTATCAATCAATTAACAACTATTCAATTCTTTTCAAGGTGTAAAGAGTAGGTTCAAGTATTTGATCTTGCTTTCAGTTGTTTATATGCGAGTTATCTTATTCGTGTGTGAGCAATTGACGCCTTTAAATAACATTAACAACTCGACAACATTCAATCATCCTTCAACTACTCATTCTTCCAAACTCTATTTCAAACTCAAACAACTTTCTTTTCACGATGAAAATGAGAGGGTTCCAAGTCTTTGGTTCGCTCTCCCGACTACTTGGGTACGAGAAGCCTTTCTTAAGTTTCAAGTAGTCGTCATCCGATTAACCTCACCCATTCAAACAACCTTCTTTTGCGATGAAAAAGAGAGAGTTCCAAGTCTTTGGTTCGCTCTCCCGTTTACTTGGGTCCGAGAAGTATTTCTTAAGCTTCAAGTAATCGCCATCAATTCAACTTCACCCTTTCAAACACAACCTTATTATTCAAGATGAAAAAGAGAGAGTTCCAAGTCTTTAGTTCACTCTCCCGATTACTTGGGTCCGAGAAGTCTTTCTTAAACTTCAAGTAATCGTCATCCGTACCCACTTCAAACCCAATCAATCTCGTATTCTTTTCGTGGTTGTTACCACGAACTACGACTGCTCTGATTCTTCATTCACTCTTGAATGTAAGATACGTAGGCACAAGATTGCGATGATCTTGGCGAGCACAATCCCCTCCATCTTCCCATTCCCCCCATCCTTTCCCATAGTCGAACTACGACGCTCTGATTTCTCATTCTCATCTGAATGAGCATACGTAGGCACAAGGGCCCCAATCCTTGGCGAGCACCTTATCCTCTAACCATCCCCTTTCCTCTTTTGTCTTTACCCCTTTAGTACCATTTTAATATTTAGTATTGAGAAGAGAAGAATTAAGCTTAGCTAACATCCATCAACTCGAATTAAGAGGTTCCCGTTGAGTACAACGGACATGAGGGGTGCTAATACCTTCCCCTCGCGTAACCGACTCCCGAACCCAGGAATATGGTTGTGACGGCCGTGTTCCTTCTGCGTTTATGAGGTTTTCTCGATATTTTCCTCTCCCGTTTATTCGGGAAAAATAAAGTTCGGTGGCGACTCTGTCGAACCGCATTTTCCGTGCCTTTTGCGCGAGGGTCGTATGTTCGAATGAATTTTCGAGGTGCGACAGGTGGCGACTCTACTGGGGACTATTGCTCCATGCAAGAGAGAGTCGAGCCTATCTTAGTTTGAGTTGTTAGCTTGTTATTTTTTGTTTTTTTCTCGCTTATTTATTGGTATCCTTGTCTTGGTTACTTGTGTTTGTGGCATTGTTGGGTTGTTCTACTTATGGGTACTTTGTGAGACGACTCTACACCCGAGTCCGAGTATAACCTTAGGATTAGGATGGTGGTTGTGTAGTGGAGACTTGCATGGAGTCTTTCACGTTGAGTTGAAGCGAAAACCCCGCTTGGAGTAGATTCCTTGGATATGTTATTGTTGTGGTGAGTCTTTGCCACGACAATGATGTTTTTGAACTTAAATCGTTGATCCCAAGAACCATTAACCGTTTTATCCATGGTGGTTGGTAGTGTTAATTCTATGTGGATTAATACGAACGCCCCAATTAGATGAGATCCCTTGAACGTATTACTTTCTTACAGTAATATTTTCAACCTCGATCTATGACTCTGAGAACCTTTTCTAGAATCCGTGTGTCGATGGTTGTGTAATTGATGCCTCTGAGAAGTCTTTCTCGCGTGGAAGATACGAGAACCTCACCTAGAGGAGATTCTTTTAAGGATATTATTGTCGTGATGAGGCTTTGACATGGCAGTAATATCTTTGAAAGATGTCCATGACTCTAGGCACCTACCCGTTTTAGAATCCTACCCGTGGGGGTTTCTTTGAGCAGTGACTGTGATCCTTGAACCATTCACCCGACTGAATCTCAGAATTGTTTGAATTTGTGATCCTGTGATCCTGGATCTTGCATCTTGCATTACATATCATTTGTATTGCATTTCATTTGTTGTGCATCATGCATTCTCCTTCCTTCATCAGTTTCTTGTGTTTCTCTTTCCTTCCTATCTAGTAAATCAAGTTGATTCCTCGACACCAGTACGCAACTAGAGCCAATACAAGACGAATGATGGAGCAGATTCAACAAGAGCAAGTTTCCATCAGGAAGGAGTTGGAATCCCTCAATAGAAAGATAGATCAGATCTTCGAAGCCCTCGCCATAACTAGGAAGGAACCAGGACAGCGAGCCGCTCAAAGACCGCGTCAGCAACATCAACAGAGGACATGGAGGCCAGATAGGGTATTTGATCTCCTACCAATGACATATGCTAGTGTCTTTGCTCAGCTGATGGAGAAGAAGGTTGTCGTTCCGAGAGATCTAGCTCCCCCAATTGTTCTTCCTGCTGACTACGATGCGAATTCTCATTGCGAGTTTCATAAGGGTGCTCCAGGCCATATAATCGAGAATTGCAGAGCTTTCAAGCACACGGTTCAAGACATGATTGACAGGGATGCTATCACATTTGATGGGAAGTACCTCAATGTCATCAACAATCCAATGCCGCCAACCAAATAGCGTTATTCAGATCAAATCCAGTCAAGTCAAGTTCATCCCCGAAGGAGGCCGTCATGTTGCCTTTTCATCTTTCGCATTTCTTATTTTTGTCTTTGTTTGTTTAAGTATTGTATGCTTTAAACAATTGTCATTCGTATTTGGTTTCATTAATGTATCGTTTATGCATGTTTTGAATTAGTTATGTCGTATTCACTCATTTTCACTTATCACCGACACATATTCATTTCACACTATCCACTGTTGTTTAACATGATTTGAGGGAGGATGATGAAAACAAGATACCCATAATTACAAACCGTATGCTTTCAGACCGAATCTCGTCAATGATGTGCAGGCATTGCTTCAATCCCCTAAACACTGGAGATATAAGGTGTTAATCCCTAGTAAACCACTTCGAGCCTAGAAGTAGTAGTTTCCTTCGGATATTCAAACCTCACACTCAACCTAGGGCAGGGTAGTGTTCAGTTCAACACTCGAATCAACAAAGAAAAGTCCGAAAGACGGTTGTTCATCAATGACCCATGACCTAGCAGTCACAACCCTCCAACAAAATTCAAAAAAATCAAAAGCCTGCTAAGTCAAACACCTTAGAGGGGACTTAGGCAAAATCAAGGCAATCCCGATGGATCTGACAAGCAAAATCAATCCATGCAAAAGTTAGGGATCAAAAACAAAAGCAAAAGAGGCCCCCGAAACCCTCAACAAAAACAAAATAAGATTCAGTGGTCATTCAAATAGGGTCACTGGCATCCATCAAGATAAGGTGACTGCCATCAAGTTTATACCGTCAAGACAAGTGTAGAATTAACTGAGCGTATGACTGTAGATCATCAAGAAGAAGGGGTGGGTACAAATCATACTTTGAGCCTAACATCCTTTGTTTCATAACCGTAAACCAGGCCACGTTACAACCCTCGAAAGACCTAATTGAGGCGAGGTTTATTCTGAAAGCGTACTATCGCAAGGTTGCGTAACCTGACTCCTCACATGATTGCTAATCAGCATTGGTGTCATTATCCTTGCAAGATTTTCTACACCAATCAATCAGCACCACATTTGGACTAGTGATCCATTTCGTCTCACACTATTACGACACTTCAATAACATAACACTTTTTCAAAACTTGCATTGAGCCTTGCATTAATATTACCATTTGTGAATATACAATTTTTATTTGCAAATCAGTGCTAGACATCAAAGGCACTCCAACAAGGGGCAATCAAGGAAGAATTTAACTCCCAGTGGCTGACACGAAGCGAGACTACCTCAGAACCCACAGGCTGGGGCAAATCACTCAACAGCTCGAGCAGGGGCAAGTCATTCGAGTTCAACTTCCATATGTTCAGAACTGGTTAATCTGGAACAAGACCAGATCATCCTGACCATCAAGCAGAGTTGCAACCTTCTCTGAAGAAAATTCGCAACCACCGAGTACCCAGGCTTGGGATATCCAGAACATCTTCGTCTGCTTTGGTCATGGCGTCTTCAACCAACTACATGTCGAGGAAGTCAATCCCTCCCACCACCCAAAGTCCAATTCGCATTGGCAACTACCAGAGTCCACCGCGCTGACGTATCCCTACATTTCCAATTACCCGTCTGCAATCATGTGCATCATACGCATTGCATTCGTTATCATAAGCATCTTGCATCATATGCATACTCCAATCATATCTTACTTCCCTAGCTTTTGCACTCCTGCGCGCCAGCATTTGCATTTGCACTTCCATTCGCTATGGAACATCATTATCATCCAGCATTCGCATATGCAAGTTAATGTCCAGGATCAATCCCGAAGATTTCCAAGACCATCGGCAGCCCAGTCAGGGGCATCCTCCGCAAGATTGTGGGTTTTCTCCTACAAAATTCAAGAGCTTCAAAGCAATCATCAACCCAGTCAGGGGCATCTTTTGCAATATTGTGGGTTCCCCCACGAAGTTCAAAACATTTAAAGCAAGATTCAGCCCAGTCTGGGGCATCTTTTTCAAGACCATGGGTGTTTTCCACGACATACTTCAACCTCGTGGTTGATCAGATTTTCAAATCAACATATAGCCCAGTCAGGGGCATCCTCTTCAGAGTTCATGGGCGTAACCATGAAATTATTTCAACAAAATTGTGATCTCCAAGCAAGACGGTGGGCATACCCCGTTGATTCATTTCAATCTGATCTTCCTCTTGGGTGTTCCCCAATGAGTTGTATCCAGCAAGCATGACCAATGTCAATTGCCTTACTATCATCCTTTTGGTGATAGCCAACCTCGTCAGTTCAACCTAGCCTGCATCCTTTTGGTGTTGGTAACCTTCATTTTGTTTCGTCCTATCATCCTTTTGCTGATAGCAACCTGTGTGTGTGAGTTTCGCTCCGTCATCCTTTTGGTGGGGGTCTGTCATCTGAATTGATGTCAGATTATGCGATAGTGTTTGGTGTGAGTTTCGCTCTGTCATCCTTTTGGTGGGGGGTCTGTCATCTGGATTGATGTCAGATTGTGTGATATCGTTTTGTGTGTGTTTCGCTCCGTCATCCTTTTGGTGGGGGGTCTGTCATCTGGATTGGTGTCAGATTGTGCGATATTGTGTGTGTGTGTTTCGCTCCGTCATCCTTTTGGTGGGGGGTCTGTCATCTGGATTGGTGTCAGATTGTGCGATATTGTTTGTGGGTGTTTCACTCCGTCATCCTTTTGGTGGGGGTCTGTCATCTGGATTGGTGTCAGATTGTGTGATATTGTTTGTGTGTGTTTTGCTCCGTCATCCTTTTGGTGGGGGGGTCTGTCATCTGGATTGGTGTCAGATTGTGCGATATTTGTTTGTGTGTGTTTCGCTCCGTCATCCTTTTGGTGGGGGGTCTGTCATCTGGATTGGTGTCAGATTGTGCGATATTGTTTGTGTGTGTTTCGCTCCGTCATCCTTTTGGTGGGGGTCTGTCATCTGGATTGGTGTCAGATTGTGCGATATTTGTTTGTGTGTGTTTCGCTCCATCATCCTTTTGGTGGGGGGTCTGTCATCTAGATTGGTGTCAGATTGTGCGATATTGTTTGTGTGTGTTTCGCTCCGTCATCCTTTTGGTGGGGGGTCTGTCATCTGGATTGGTGTCAGATTGTGCGATATTTGTTTGTGTGTGTTTCGCTCCGTCATCCTTTTGGTGGGGGGTCTGTCATCTGGATTGGTGTCAGATTGTGCGATATTGTTTGTGTGTGTTTCGCTGTGTCATCCTTTTGGTGGGGGGTCTGTCATCTGGATTGGTGTCAGATTGTGCGATATTTGTTTGTGTGTGTTTTGCTCCGTCATCCTTTTGGTGGGGGGTCTGTCATCTGGATTGGTGTTAGATTGTGCGATATTTGTTTGTGTGTGTTTCGCTCCGTCATCCTGTTGGTGGGGGGTCTGTCATCTGGATTGGTGTCAGATTGTGCGATATTTGTTTGTGTGTGTTTCGCTCCGTCATCCTTTTGGTGGGGGGTCTGTCATCTGGATTGGTGTCAGATTGTGTGATATTTGTTTGTGTGTGTTTCGCTCCGTCATCCTTTTGGTGGGGGGTCTGTCATCTGGATTGGTGTCAGATTGTATGATATTGTTTGTGTGTGTTTCGCTCTGTCATCCTTTTGGTGGGGGGTCTGTCATTTGGATTGGTGTCAGATTGTACGATATTGTTTGTGTGTGTTTCGCGCTGTCATCCTTTTGGTGGGGGGTCTGTCATCTGGATTGGCATCAGATTGTGCGATATTGTTTGTGTGTGTTTCGCCTCGTCATCCTTTTGGTGGGGGTCTGTCATCTGGATTGGTATCAGATTGTGAGATATTTATTTGTGTGTGTTTCGCTCCGTATCCTTTTGGTGGAGGGTTTGTCATCTGTATTGGTGTCAGATTGTGCGATATTTGTTTGTGTGTGTTTCGCTCTGTCATCCTTTTGGTGGGGGGTCTGTCATCTGGATTGGTGTCAGATTGTGCGATATTGTTTGTGTGTTTCGCTTCGTCATCCTTTTGGTGGGGGGGTCTGTCATCTGGATTGGTGTTAGGTTGTGCGATATTTGTTTGTGTGTGTTTCGCTCCGTCATCCTTTTGGTGGGGGGTCTATCATCTGGATTGGTGTCAGATTGTGTGATATTGTTTGTGTGTGTTTCACTCTGTCATAGTCATTAATGTCAGGTTGTGCGAGTGTGTTTGCTTTAGTAGCCGTGTGTGTTTCTTCCATCATCCTTTTGATGATGTTGACCTTTTTCCAGTTATTTACAGTTTACTCAGAGGTATACCTCATCCATCACTTTCAATTCCCAAGCTTTCCTTTGCTTTTCGGACAAATTCAGGGTCTTCTTTATATCTAATTGCCTTCTACCTTGAAAGAGTGAGCGGCAAAGTCGTTCATCTTACTCGGTCTAAGCCAATTAGATAGGGGCATCTGTCATACCCCTAATTTGTCCTACCTTTGTACAACCTCCGTTTTGTATATTCACCCACTTGCGTTATTCAAAAAAATCAAAAAACATATGTTGGTGCTGCTCGGATATCATAAGGTTAACTTGAATTGAGTCTGACAGATAAAGATTGAAGTCGGGTGTATGGTATGGACTGAGTTTCAATGGTTACGGCTTAATTGGTCAGTCAAACAAAGATTTGTTTCAGACACAATGTTGGGGAGAGTATTGATCCAAACCATGCGTGTTTAGGGATCAATTGGAGATATGTGTTTCAAAATGAATTTTTGGTTCTAATATTGGCATTTAATTCAAAGATTTTTAAGAGAGACATGATCATTAATTCTAAGGCATGGACATGTTGGTTAGTAAGAAATGTTTGTGGTTATATAATCTTCAAGTCATGAATCAAACTCATTTTTTTCATGGTTAAGCACAATTTAAATAAAATGGGATGTGCCAAATTTAAAATCCATAAAAGCATAGCCCATTCGCAAGGCATTGTTGAAGAGAGACAAGAGATGCAAATAGCAAGTTCAAAGCTAACTGTTATTACAAGTCCAATTATGTTCATTTGGTAGCTGCAAAGAAGATTCAGCAAGTGAGGAAAGTTCTATTCAAAAGCTCGTTGAGAAAATTAAAAAATATATATAACATTTCCATTACAACAAGAGGCCTATTTACATGGAACATTGTCACAAAAATAAGCACAACAGAACCATGTTGATTTGAAGAGTTTGATTTGGAAAACATATTACTGATTTCTCTACAAAGTATTACACAATTATTATTGTGAAGCATGACCCACTCTGCAATCTGCCATGCATCAGTACCCACAAAACCACCTAACGTACGACTTGTAAATATGGAAACAATACAGCTACAATAACATTCACAAAATCACCTTATCAGTAAATAAAGAGAGACGGATGAAAGTACTAGCAGTATCAGACCATTTCGTAGATATACACAGCTAGCTGCACAAGCAAACAAAATGGCAAGGACCCCACTTGTGATGCCTTCCAGACATGACCTGCAAAACAAAACAGCCAGCTCTACAAAACCTGCAGCAAATCGTACCACAAAGAGGACTTGACAGTTAGCCTTGTACAACATCACGCTCCCTCTGTTGGGAGTTCTCTCTTTATACACAAACCACTTGCTCCTTAAGAGGGAGGGAGGGACATTTTCAAAAAAAATCCCAAACGATAAACTCTCTTCAACCTTCAATACAACCCCGAATCCTCTCTGAATAACAAAAAAAACCTCATTCAAAAATCACGAAAAAAAACATTTCTCTTGAACTCAACCAAAATCTTCTTCCATAACTCATTCCTTCATTCAAATTGCTCAACCATTCACAACCCTTCAAAAACCATCTCTGACCTTCATCTTTCTTCAACATCAGGACCTGTTCAACACCCTTCATCGAACCCTAAACCCCCCAAATATTCAAACAATCTCCATTGGATCCCCTCAAACTTTCTTCATCCGATTCAACCCCAGACAAACCGAAAACAGAAACAAAGCAAGAAGAACAAAGTGAAACCAAACAACAAGCACAAACCTCTTTCTTCCTCGTTGAAACAGGGAGTTCTTCCTCATGAAGAAAACCATTGCTCCCTTCTTACCCAACTTCGAATACCCTTCAGCATATCATCTTCTTTCTTAAACCCTTCAATCTTCCACTCTTCAACATTATTTCACCAATCAAATGATAAATCCTTCAGCATAACAACAAAAACTGCAAACTTTCTCTGAAAACTAAAATCACCCAGAAACCATTCACCTCAAACTGAATCCATCCGCACACCAAACAACTTCTTCAGCCAAACCAAAATCTTCAATTTCTCCTCAACTGTCAAAACCCACCATGACCAAAACGATCCCCAAAACTATTTTCTCAAACCAATAAACCAAATTAGACTCAAACAGAACCTAACCCAGAAACAGAGAATAGAGTGAAGACGAAACAGAAGGAGTGGAAGGAACAAGCGAGAAAGTTTGAAACAAAGAGAAATCGCCCCAAACCTGGATTCGAAACAGGACGAGTTTTCTTCAGAGTGAGTGAGACGAGGTCAATACGGAAAGTTGCGTTCCCCGACGAAAGTTTGAGAAGCAGGTTTACTTCCATTTCGTTGTGGTTCTCAATCATGGAAACATGATGATGGATTGAAGACTTCTGAGTTTCAGTTTCACTTTGCTTGCCCTGTTTTTGTTTTTCAAAGTTAAAATACCGTGAGTATTAAGTGGGTTTATTGATAGGCTTCAGGGCCTATTACTATCTGATTTTGTGCTTATAGCACCCGTTTTTTGCCGTGTGTATTTCGTGTGGAGGGGTGATGGGCTTTTAAGACCATATGAACCATTCCTGTTTTTATTAACCCCCTATTTCAGTTTTCATACCCCCCGGTCCAATCTCACTCCCCCTTTTCTTCTCTCTTAATTTTTTTTAAGGTTTTAATATAAGGTTATGATAATTTATTTTATTAATAATCTTGTTAGTTTTTATTAAGATCTCATTTATTTTATGTATATATTTTTAAATATAACTTTCTAAACACTTTATAATTATTTTTCTTTTTAATGTAAGTTTATGGTTTACACATTTTTGGGGTTAGATTTCATTTTTCTTTTATCATTGGATATTTTATTTCATTTTTCTTTTGGTCGATGACGAGATTATCGCTGTTTAGCCGTCAAGTTATTGGCGTGAAACAAAGGATCCGAGACCACCTTTCTTTTTCCGATTTTATTTCGATTTTTGGATCGATGAAATCTTTTATTCGTAAGCGTCGCGTATCGAAGTTGATAACCTTCTCGATTTCAAATCTATGGAGAATGACCATAGGGGTCATTTTCCTTACTTTGGGATCGTGATAGGCTACCTTCGATTAATCGGCATTATGTTTACGATTAAGACGAGATCCATTCTTTCGTGTCCCGATTCGATTCACTAAACTAGCCACTAACTTTAACTTTCGTTAAATATTATTCTGAATATTATTGTTATATTATCTTGCTATATCCATATTGCCATACTCATTATTCATTCTTATTCACACATTATCTGAAAACACATAATAAACTATCAAACTCAAACAACTTTCTTTTCACGATGAAAAAGAGAGGGTTCCAAGTTTTTGGTTCGCTCTCCCGACTACTTGGGTCCGAGAAGCCTTTCTTAAGTTTCAAGTAGTCGTCATCCGATTAACCTCACCCATTCAAACAACCTTCTTTTGCGATGAAAAAGAGAGAGTTCCAAGTCTTTGGTTCGCTCTCCCGATTACTTGGGTCCGAGAAGTATTTCTTAAGCTTCAAGTAATCGTCACCAATTCAACTTCACCCTTTCAAACACAACCTTATTATTCAAGATGAAAAAGAGAGAGTTCCAAGTCTTTGGTTCACTCTCCCGATTACTTGGGTCCGAGAAGTCTTTCTTAAACTTCAAGTAATCGTCATCCGTACCCACTTCAAACCCAATCAATCTCGTATTCTTTTCGTGGTTGTTACCACGAACTACGACTGATCTGATTCTTCATTCACTCTTGAATGTAAGATACGTAGGCACAAGATTGCGATGATCTTGGTGAGCACAATCCCCTTCATCTTCCCATTCCCCCCATCCTTTCTCGTAGTCGAACTACGACGCTCTGATTTCTCATTCTCGTCCGAATGAGCATACGTAGGCACAAGGGCCCCAATCCTTGGCGAGCACCCTATCCTCTAACCATCCCCTTTCCCCTTTCGTCTTTACCCCTTTAGTACCATTTTAATATTTAGTATTGAGAAGAGAAGAATTAAGCTTAGCTAACATCCATCAACTCGAAGTAAGAGGTTCCCGTTGAGTACAACGGACGTGAGGGGTGCTAATACCTTCCCCTCGCGTAACCGACTTCCGAACCCAGGAATATGGTAGCGACGGTCGTGTTCCTTCCGCGTTTATGAGGTTTTCTCGATATTTTCCTCTCCCGTTTATTCGGGAAAAATAAAGTTCGGTGGTGACTCTGTCGAACCGCATTTTCCGCACCTTTTGTGCGAGGGTTGTATGTTCGAATGAATTTTCGAGGTGCGACACATGGGTAAGTTTTCCCCAGGGAAGTCCAATCATACTCAGCACATTTGGTTACCCCCAGCAGAGTTAGCTTTGTCTTCAGCATTTATTTTGCTGAAACGGTTCCGTATCCAGTTTCTCCAGCAGCGGAGTTGGTTTCACCTTTCCAGCATTTATTTTGCTGGAATGGTCTTTCTGTGTACAGTTTCTCCAGCAGCCCAAACCTGCATTTGCATCTTGCATATATCATCATATTTGCATCATATTTGCATTTCATCGTCAAATGCGTAGAATTCTATCTTATATGGAGTATTACGCCATAGAAAAATTCAAACATACGTGCATGCATATGAAACATAAGCCAGTTTTTCTATCAGCCTTCTGTGGCAATGAGAATCACTCTGCAATCAGTTCAGGGGCGTTTATCCAGCAGCTTTGTTCAGACAGCTCTTTGGGTTATTTGATTTTCAGATCATACGACGATAATTGCTTTGTCCATCAATCATCTGATGACGACAGACTTTTCTTTCTGTCAATTCCTATTGACGACGTGTACCTCCAAGCAGGTTTTCTTCCCGTCAGTTCCTATTGACGATATATTTCCCCCAACAGGCATTTTCTCCGTCTATCTTTAGACTTCGTGAGTTTAGGCATGGCGTTTTCTCCGTCTATCTTTAGACGTTGTGATTTTGGGTATGGTTTTCTCTCCGTCTATCTTTAGAAGATGTGAGGTTTCAAGGCGATCTTTCAGATATGGTTTTCTTTCTGTTTATTGGATGAGATGACATTTCAAGAGGGGTTTTTCCTGACTGTTGATTCTTATTGACGTCGAAGCTCTTTGAAGAATGTTCGGTTTTCCTAGTTGTTGATTCTTATTGACGACATGGCTCTTTGAAGGTGGTTTTCTTCCTGTCAATCCTTATTGATGATGTGGCCCCTTTGAGGATATTGTTCTTTCCATCAACTCCTATGGACGAAAGGATTCTAAAATTTGATGGGTGGTGTTGAAGTTTATATGGTTTTCTTTCCGCTAGTTCTCACTGACGATGTGGTTCTTCGGACAAGATTTTTCTCTCGTCTATCATTAGAAGATGCGAGATTTGGATTGGTTTTCCTCTCGTCTATCATTAGACGATGCAAGATTTGGATTGGTTTTCCTCTCGTCTATCATTAGACGATGCGAGATTCAGATATGTTTTCTTCTTGTCTATCATTAGACGATGTGAGTATGGATATTGTTCTCCTTCGGAATGGAGTCTTTCCGTCTGTCTTTAGACGATGTGAGTATGTTTCTTCCTGTCTATCTTTAGATGATGTGAAAGGATCAAGTGCATGTTGATCCAACCGTCGGGTTTGTTATCTGTGGTGTCACACATGTAACTGGTGCTAAAGTCAGTTTCTTTGTCAGATGATTGATCAGTTTGTTGTCGTGACAACTGGATTCGGTTTTCTGGATATTTGTTCCCCAAGTAGTTTTTGCAGGTTGGCAAATTTTTGGGTTTCTTTTGTATTCAACCGTCTTCTACCTTTGGATGATTGAAAGTCGTTCGCTTCTCAACCCTTCAGGTCCAAGCTGTTTGAATAGGGGCAGCTGTTGCACCCCAAAATTTGACCAACCATTTCTCGTAATTTGGCTTATGTTTCGATTCATTTTGCATTTTGCATCCGCATATCGCATTCATTGCATTTTTGCAGTCAGATTGACTTTATCGGGATCACAGCCTTTTCCTGGCGTTTCAGGCATTTCAGGCCAGTTCGAATAAGCAGGTTTTATGGTGGGATTTGTACTCCTCCCGGTGTTTTCAGCTTTTGCTGTTGTTTTTGAGGACATTTCGGTGTTCGGTTTTTACCGTTTATTTCGCTAAAGTCTCGCATCTTTTTTTAATCGATTTAATTGGCTTTTATGGCATTTTCTAGTTTTTTCCCTTAATTTCTAGAATTTTAAATAGCTTTAAATAGTTTTAATAGGATATTTTCTTTTTCTAGAATATTAATAGTCTTTTCTATTTTTTAATAGGTTTTATTTCTAGATATTGAGTTGTTTAGAAATTAGTAGAAATTTTATAGATTCAATTCTTTTAGATTTAATTTGTTTAGAAATTAATTGATAGTTAATTCTTTTTTTTTAGATATTAATTGATGTGTTTTAGAAATTAATAGGTATTTCTTTTATTTAGAATTTTTTAGATTTAATTTCTTTTAAAAAATTAATAGGATTAATTCTCTTTTTAGATTTAATTGGGTGTAGAATTTAGTAGATATTAATTAGATGTTAATTAAATTTTTAATTAGATTAATTAGTATTAATTGGCTGTGATTAGTGTTGATAATAGGGTTTAATCAATGTCATTAGCATTCTTAGCATTTAATTAGTTTTAATGCAAGTCTTAATTTTCGTTTTAGGGTTAATTGATCTTTTAATCATCATTAAGAAATTAATTGGAGTTTTTTGAAGTCATTAATCAGTCTGGTGGGCCAAGTGTCCAATTCTGAGGCCCACAGGTCCAATGCACGCCACTTGGCACTATAAGAGACTACCACCTCACTCCTGCATGCCACATGTTCCCTCTCTCTCCACGCCACCACACACTCTGCATGCACCACACACACGCCACCTGTCCCCCCACGCGTCCCTCTCTCTCTCCCATGCAGTCACACGTGTCTTTCACTCACACTCTCCCCTCCCATGCGTCCTGCCACGTTCCCCAGCCATCTCACCCTCACCGCTGGCCATGCAGCCACCGCCAGAACCACCGTAACTACTCGCCAGAGTTGGTAACTGTCGCTGGAATCATCATCGCCCCGTCCAGATTTCCAGAAACTTCGTCATCCAGTTCACCGTGGAGATTCATCACTTGTTCATCGCCATTCCTCAATCTTCCTCCGGATTCTCCAGAAATTCATCAGAAATGATGAATATTCATCAAACCTGCGTCTAGATCCTCATACTTTTTCCAGGTTTTTTAAGAATCTTCACCACCATCATCACGATTCTCCCTAGAAACTACACGATCTTCATCGTGTTCATCCGAGTTTGAGATCTCCAACTCGTATTCCCAGAACATTCATTCGTTCATGAAACCTTCCTAAGATCCACCAAGAACATTCAACATTGACCGACTCTAAATCTTCATGCACCATCATCATCGCGCATCTCCGATTTTAGATCTACAAGCTTCAAGATCCAACGTCATCTCTTAATCTTCAACCGTTCATCCTCGCACAACTTGTACTCCAGATTTCGCAACAATCCTCACCCGTTCTTCCTCGTATTCATCAAGATCCACAGCATATTTCTAGAAACACTAAAGATCCTCCATAATCATCAACGCGCAACAAACTTCCACCAGAATTTTCTTCTCTTTTTTTTAACAGGTTTGGGAGATGAACGAGATGGATGAAGCTTCGAGGTGAGAGGTTTGAGATGGGGACGAGGCGTGACATAGAGATTGGGGGGACTGAGTTGAGACGGAGGATTGAGTAACGGCGGCGGCGGAATTTGAGAGGAAGATGAGAGAAAAGCTAGGGTTCTTATTGGAGTGGGAGGAGGAAGTGAAAGGGTTCATGGACTAGGTTGACTATTGGGCCTTGGCCCGTTTGGTTTTCGGATGCACACCCCCGTCTCCATTTGCGCCCCACTGTGGATCCCTCCATTTTTGTTTGTTTTAAGTCTCTGGGCTGAGGCCCAATTTCTTTTCAGCCTTGCACCCTACGTTTTCCTCATACGCCCTTGCTGGAATTTTGTTTTTTGTTTTGGTTGTGGTGTTGGGCTGGGCCCAACAAGTTGCTGCATTGCACCTGCGTTTTCCCATTACACCCCCATTCCCCTTTGTTTTTTTGTTTATTTTTCTGGATTATTGTATTGTGGGCTGGGCCCTGTTTTTTCTGCATTTACACTCCTATTCAGGATGTACCCCCTCCCTTTTATTTTTTTTAATTTCTTTTGTATTGGACATATGTTTGTAATAGATATTAGTTTTATTTTTTCTATTTTTCTTCTTAGGAATTATAGTTTAGATATTATTCTTAGTATATTTTTAATATAGAATTTATATTCTATTATTCTATTAGGATATTATAGAGTTTTATATAGAATTTACTATTTTTCCTTAGATAGTATTTCTTTTAATATTGTATATAGAATTTTCATTTCTATTTTTTTATATAGAATATTATAGCGTTTTAGGATAGAATTTTTATGCTATTTTCTATATACATTTCCTCTTAGTATTTCTTTAGAATATTTTCTATTAGGAGTTTTATTGTCGTAGTTTTGGAGTAGAATTTTATTTCCATTTAGTGTTGAATTTCTCTCCTCATTTCTCATTTCTCTTATGATTCTATCTCTGATTTTATTTCCGGGTTGGCCGTATGACATGATTCAATTGGAGAATGATTTTCGATATCATTTCTCTATCTTGTCTTTGACACGGATATCAATACGCTACCTCTGAGAGTTTGATTTATCGTATAAGTCAAATCATGACGGTCTAAGCGTTACATTGGTTCTGATTCGAGCATCCTCATCAAGGATCCAAAGAGGATAAGATTGGAATGGAGCTTGTGCACATGTCAAGAGCCAACGGAGCCGCTTCGTTCGATATCATCTTTCTTATGCAAGTCTTCGTGCAACCGTCGAGTGTTGTGTGTTGTAGCGTTAGATACGTGGGAAATGACAATCGAGCGGTCTCCCCTTGATCGTTTAGAGTGTTTAGTATATGCCCCTCGGGTGATATACGACGCACTCGCTCCTACGTATTAGTTTCTTGTGTGTGTGTCCCGAGTTTCTTCCCATTTAGGCGTTAGGCCTGCTTCCTCTTTGTTCTCGCCCCCGCGCGATCGAAACCCTTTCCTCTCGCATTCAGGCGATTGAGACCCCTTCTCTTGCCCCTGTGTAATCGAGACTTGCTTTCCTGTAGCGCCGAACTACGTTTGCTCTGATCTCTCGTACCAGACGAGAGTACGTAGGCATAGGATGCGATATCCTAGCGAGCTACCTTTTTCCCTTTTTCCCCTTTGCTATAGTTAGCTGAACTACAGCTGCTCTGATTTCTCGTACCAGACGAGAATATGTAGGCATAGGATGCGATATCCTAGCGAGCACACTAACAACTAACTTCTTTGTTCTCTCGCTGTCGTGCGATCGAGACTTTCCCACTGACGACTAATATCCCTTTTCTCTTGCCCTAGCGCAATCGAGACCATACCGTAGTTCTAAGTCCCGTAGGTCCCCGTACCTTTAAAACCCGACATACTACGTCCGTTCTACCGCAAACAGGTAATGCCTAAGTCTCCGTCGAGCGAGCAGCATACACCTAACTGCTAGAATGCGTACGCTAGTGTCGTCAATCCTTTCTCTCACCCCGTGTGATTGAGAACACCCCGGTTATCCGTAGTTAGTCCAAACTACATTTGCTCTGATCTTTCACGCCGTGTGAAAGTACGTAGGCACAAGACGCGACGTCTTGGCGAGCAATCTCCCCCGTAGTTTCCCGAACTACATTGACTCTGACTTTCCCATTGCACCAGGGAATACGTAGGCATAGAGCGTGATGCTCTATCGAGTCAGTTCTTTCCGTTTAGCCTTAGCAACCGTAGATAGATTGTTTTTCACCCGTAGACAAACCAACAAGCGTGGATCCCATCGAGTATGATGGACGTGAGGGGTGCTAATACCTTCCCCTTGCGTAACCGACTCCCGAATCCAGACAATGGTTGCGATGACCTTGTCCTATACCTTTTCGTCAGGTTTTTCCGATCGTTTCCTTTCCCGTTCTGAGGGATAAATAATGAAAGGTGACGACTCTTCTGTTTTGTCGGCCTCGTTTTTCGCGGTAGCGACAGTTGGAGTCTTGTTTGACAGTTTCTTTCTAGCTCGATTCTAGATTGAACTTTGGTCCCCGTCGGTCGCCGAACCTAGCCTGGATGTGCATTTATTTTGCACTATATATCAAGAAGAGCCTTTTATATTTCCTTATTATTGATAAGTGGCAGTCTCACCAGAGAAGCTTATCCCTGTTTTATGCGCCGGATAAGTGGCAGTCTCACCAGAGAAGCTTATCAGTTTTATGCGTATCCTCAGATAAGTGGCAGTCTCCCATGAGAAGCTTATCATCGTTATCATTTTTCAGATAAGTGGCATTCTCGTTCTTTGAGAAGGTTATCCATTTTTGGTATGTAAGTCTCTTTCAATGATAAGTGGAAGTCTCTCTTGAGAAGCTTATCAGGGCATTCCCCCTTGAAGTCCAATTGTTTTGGCATACAGAAGAGTTATTTCCCTGTATATTTCCTGATGGTTCTTGAAGATCCCATTTGATCTCTTCGTTTAAGGAATTTCTAGCGGCTTGGATCTTATTTCTTGTTTGAAGACTCCAACATTTTGTTCGCACGATCCTACTGCCATGTGGATCCTGCTTTACCCTTTTATCCTAGAGTGTTAGTCGGTCATGCTTGAACCTGTTGAGCAGCTACTCTGAACATTTCCCCAGTGGAGGCTATCTTTCCGGTGCCATCTCCATTGAGGATCTCTTCTGGTATTTCTTTCTAAAGTCTCAATTGGTCATGCTTGAACCTGTTGGTCCATCACTTTAGATTTCCACAGTTTTGCTTTGGTCCCCCAGTGCGTTGTCATCTCTAGTGAGTGATTACTCATTGTTTGGCGTCGTCCCTTGATTTGGTTTTCATCTGCATTTTTGCATTTATCATTCCATCATATTCATCATATTATAGTTCATAGCATTCTCAGCATTTGTAGGTTTAGTTTCATTTTTCCATTAGCATTGTATGTCACTGCATCTAAGGGCAAAATTTTCGGTTATCTATATTTAAATACCTTTTACCGTGATTTCGCGAAGTTCTTCATCGCTCACGTCATCCGGTGAAGATATTTGAATAGGGGCAACTGTCGCACCCCAAATTTTACCCTTAGATTCCTTGATCCCTTGCATATCATTTAGATCAATTATCCATGCATACACTAACCGTTTTGTCTAGTTTGTTTGTTTTGCAGGTTTTCCGAGGAAAGATATAAAGTCATGAAGACCCTGTATGCATGCCCATTAGAAGTCTATTCCTTTACAAGTTATGTTAAATTCATGTGGATGTAAAAGAAGGATATGCCCTCATTCTTATGGTCCCATGGTCAATATAAAGTCAAGCTTCCTCAAGAATTCTCAGAGGTTTCACAAGGAGGATATGGATTTCTAGCCCTTTGGTTTCAAAAGGAGTCATTTAAGAACTAAATGGAATTTTGCGGTGGATGACAATACAAATGTTCAAAATTGCAAGTTTGGATAAAAATTCTGGATGAAATTTTTGCTACAACATTTCAAAGAGATATTCAAATTCGCATACTCATTTCATCCTGAGTTGCAATATTAAGTTCATGATTTAGTGCTAAAATTGAAGTCTAATTACAAATCCAAGAGAGAATAGAGGTTCTTGACAAGGTTACACGGTTCAGGAGGTTTATCTTTCAAGTTTAGGTTCATAAAGATTTCATATGGAAGATTCAGTTCAAATGCCTAATTGCATCCCTCCAAATTCAAGCTACGTGACCAAGATTAAAAAAGAGACCAAGTTCTATCAATTCAAGAAAATTTCTAAGTTCATATTATTCTTAGCTCAAAGAAGTTCCAGGTTTAGTGTCAGAGATTTGGAGTTATGTGATTAAAATTCAAGGCTTATGCCACAATTAATTCATTGTGCTTACGAAATGTAAATTCAAAGTTAAGCCATGGTTCAGTTTGAAATATCCGCGAAGTCACGACAAAGATTGATTCAAGTTTTTATCATGACAAATTCACCAAGTTGGGTGTTCAAAATTAAGATTGAAATTTTTGAATTAATGTCGTTTTCAAGCATATTAAAAGAGTTGACAATCCATCTTTGTTTTTCTTTCAAAGTGAAATTCATTAATCATGAGTTAAGCATAGGATTCATGCTTCACTCCAAGAGATTATCGTGACAAGATTCATTCAGGATAAGTTCTCAATAGTAAATTCAAGTTTCAATTCATTTTTCAATGGTGACCCTCAAAGTTCAAGGTGATCTAAAGGTTGGTAAGCCTACACCCATTAAAAATCCAAAGGTTGTTGCTACAATTCCACCGTGAAAATCCATCATTTAAGTAAGAATTGAAGACTTGTTTTAACCTATCTAAATCCAAAGAGTTTCAAAGTATGATTGTGAGTTCAAAGACTCAACGTGGTTTTGGGCCTAAAGTCAATTCAAAAAAAACCATTCAAAGCTACATTCATGATTTAATGAGTTATCCCAAGAAAATGTCAAAATCCATTCAATTGGCAAAAATTCAAATTTGAGAATTCAGATACAAGATTCAAAGACAAATGGAAGAATGACCAAATCATATTTTAAAGAATAAAGAAGAACAAGCTAGGCTCAATATATTTCCAAAGACAAGATATTCAAGAAACAAAATTACACGAATAACATCAAATGATGCTGCCGATACACCACTAAATTTGCCTAGACCTAAACTGAAATATGCCGCTTTTTTCTCCCAAAGTCAGGGAGTAATTTTGCAGAAGTACACAAGAGGCATCATCATCAAATGTTGGCATACCGTCGCAGGACTTGAATGCTCCTGGAAGGTCCCTTGAATCTGTCAGCATGAAATTTGAAATGGTGAAGTTAGAACATCTCACGTGCCCCCACAAGAGGAAATTTACCAGAGTTGTTGCAACATCATGACTCCAACATTTGGCTTTCACCTTGAACCATGTTGTAACAGCCCAAATTTCATTAAATAATTAATTGTAGTAATTAATTTATTTAGTGGGATTTTATTAATGTTGGAAATTAATTTTTATTAAATTGGGATTAATAGAGAATTGAGAAGGAAATTGGAAGGAAAGAAAATAAAGGAATATATAAGAGAGAAAGAAAAGAAAAGGAAGATAGAAAAACATTTGGAGAGAAAGAGGAAAGAAAGAAGAAAGAAGAGAAAGAGAGGGGAAGAAGAGGAAAAGTGGAAATCATCAAGAACCAACATCAAAGCTCCGATTAATCGAGGTAAGGGTGAGAAATGTTTCTATTTGATCATTGTATGACGTTATGTATGTTGGGTTGGGGTTTTGGTAGAGTTTCCATCACTTTTCATTTAGGGCAAAATGTTGGACAATCGGTAGATTGATGATTTAATCGGTTGAAATTGAGCAATAATGCCGTAGAATAGTCGGGTAACATGTATTGATGCTATTTGTACTGATTTGGATGTGTAAGAGAGGGTTGATGATGGATTGGTGAAGGAGAAGACAGAATAGGGTTCTGTTCTGCGCAGGTTCGCTGGCTCTCGCCAGGCGAAGCCTAGCGAATGTTGGCGAATAATTATATTTAAGTCCCAGTGGACTTCGCTGGTGGGTTCGCCAGGCGAAGTTGGATAGCGAAGGTTCGCCCAGCGAAGGTGCTGGCGAATGGTGGCGAACGAAGTCAGTAGCTACTGACTTGGGCTCGCTGAGAGGGTTCGCCAGGCGAAGCCTAGCGAGTGTTCGCCGAGAGAGTTCGCCAGGCGAAGGCCAGGTGAAGGTTCGCTGCGAGGGTTCGCCAGGTGAATGGAGGCGAATGTGACAGCATTTTTTCCTTTGCTGTGTTGTTCATATGGAGATGGTTTGGTTGCCTCTCATAGGTCAATACCTCTATGATGTGATATAGATATGATCTATTGTGATGATGTGTGTCGTGGGTAGCCTACGGGCGTGAATCCTAGTTGAGGTGCGATGCGTATTAATTGTGATAAATAGAAATACATGTGAATACAATGATGAATGTATGTGTATTGTCTAATGAACTTGCAAATGCTTGATGTGTATACAATTATGTGATGAGTATGCATGAGAACATGGTGGATATGTGTGCATAACTTATAATTGTATGATTGGTATTGCGATGTGTATACCTTGTAGGAGATGGCATGAGATAAAGAATAAATATACTATGAAAAATGTGTTGTGGATGCATATTGTTTATGTGCGATTGTATGTTAAAATACATGAAGAATGCATGAGAGCATAATGATGGGTATGCGTGCATTGCTTGCTAAATATGATGTTGTATCGAATTATGAATACATCGATGAATGTTATGTGAATATGTTGTGTGTGCAATCATAATGTAATTCTTGAAGAGATGAATTATTTGAATGCATGAGATTAAGATGTCGGTCTTAAGTGCATTTGTTGTGACTGATTGTACATGCATCATTTAGTCAAGAGGCAATGTCTGTTAGTTTCGTGGAAACTAGTGGCTTGTCCCAAACCTAGAAGAGTGGGTTTGAAGGCTTAGAGGACGGGCCTTTGTGGTTATCGGTCTAGAAGAGTGGACCCGGTTTAATGTAAAAACCGAAAAAAAGATAACGGGTTATCGGTCTAGAAGAGTGGACCCGGTTTAATGTAAAAACCGAAAAAAGATAACGAGAGTCGGTACCGCATTGCATGAGTTGCATTGAGTTATTGAGTCACATTGATATATGACATATGCATGAAGAGATGCTTATGTGTGCATGATGAGATTGTGGAAATTGTAAGTGTATGCATAATGTGGAAATGCTTTGTGAATATCCAGGTTTGTCTATATATGTGTGGTAAATATATATGACTAAGAGAATGAAGTGTGGTGAGAAATGTGAATATGTGTTATATGACTACCTATATATATATAATCTTATGCTTTGATTATTATGGTTATATTTCTCACCCTTCTGCTGTTTTATAATGCTCTATGAGGCATTGCAGATTAGGATGCTGGAGTCCTTTTGTGAAGTTAGTCTTCATTCTTTTGAGTCGGCTGCTCTGATATGTAACACCGGGTAGTTAGACTAGTATAGTCATTCTTTTGTGATACATTGCGATGTATCAGCTGATGTGGTTTTGTAATCTAACTGATATGATGTATTAATCTGGATGACTTATGTGCATTTGAATTAATATTTTGGAACTGATTAAATGATGTTATCTTCCGCTTAAATTAAATGTTGAAATGTGAATTCTAAAACTACGAAATTGTTACATATTTTATGGAGCAAAATGTTAAAGAGTTTCGTTGGTGAAATTGTGGCATTCTTCTTTTATACCTTATTATAAAACCTTTTTTTTTACTCTGATAATTTGTATGTGCTTAATTGTTTTATATGCATTTATTTGGGGTATAGAAGGGGGTGTTACACATGTCGGCAAACTCATCCCCGTGAAAGCTATACCCGATGCAGCATACTTCTAGCAAGAATCCCCAGCACCAAAAGTTTGTAAACCAAATACAAAATTAGAACCGACAAGTGAATCAAATATGTTCAAATGAAATCTGACTCAATTTTTGAATCATCAAAGTCCTGTCTCTTTTCTTTTCCAAACGAGTTTTAGCATATCACAAACAAGATCAAGCAGGAATGGAAATATTAATCATGGTTCAGATTTGGAAAAGGAAAGTTTTCAATCTGTTAAAAACTTGTCAAACCGAAAACGGAAACATGCTCACGACAGAATTAACAACTTCAAAACCCAGAATCATATCATAACGCCCTTTCCCAAACAAGATAAAACAATAACCCCACATGTTTGATTAATTTGGAAATAGCATTCAAGGTATTGTGATGTCAATTTTTTTAATCCAAGAGAGTATAAGTAACTCATACACAACAGAAGAAAGGGGGAATTCACGCAGAAAACACATACGAAATATAAGCAAGAAAAACCCTAAATCCTAAAAATCCCATACACGGTCCAAATCAAAGAAAAAGAACTTATCTTCAGAAGAGGGGATGTCGTGAGGTCCCGTGCCGTTCGCGACGAAGTGGTGGTCACCTTCGCACTTTGCGAAACCACCGTCTCCTATCTTGGTAACCTTTTTTATCTATTCACTAATTGGATCCGTTTGGTTTTTCTTGTTTACAGGTTATGAGTTAGAAAAGAAGAAATAGAGTCGGAAGCCGAAGGATTGGGAAGGGAGAAGAAAAAGAAAGAAAACAGAGGGAGGAGAAGAAAAGATCGGAAGAAGGAGAATTAAAGAAGAATAGAGAAAGGAGAAGAAGGTGAGCGAAGAAAGAAAGGAAGAAAAACGGAGAAAAGAAAAGAAGCAAGAAGAAAGAAAACAGAGGGAGGAAAAGAAAAGAAGCCAGAAAAAGGAGAATCGAAGGAGGAGAAGGGAAGAAAACGAGACGGTGAGAGGAAAAGAAATTGAAGAAGGAGGAAGAGAGAAGAGAAAGAAACGAGGTGGGCGGCTGTGAAATGCTAGGGTTTTTCCAACCCGTTTTTTTTTATTGACCCATATCTGGTGGGTTGACCACCACCGACCCATTTTGTTTATTTTTTTTTTTTTGCTTTTTCTATTTTTTAGTGGGCTGGGCCCAAACTTATTTTTTTTGTAATAATAATAAATAATAAAAATAATAATACAAAAAAATCAATAAAATAGTAAATAAAATAAAAGATAAAAAATATAATAAAATAAATAATAAAAATTAGAATTAGAGTTCTTTTTTTTTTTAAAGAAATCAATTAAGTTTTAACTTTAATTTAGGGTGTTTAATTTCAATCTAATTTTAATAATAAGTAAAATAATAAAAGAATATAAAAACAATTAATTGAGTTGTTTAAGTTTAGATTTTTTAGATTTTCATAATTTAAAATTTAAGGAAAAAGTTAATTTCAATTTAATCAATTTAACTTTAAAACTTTCTTTAATTTCCATTAAGTTAATTTTAGCAAAATAAACAAATTTGAAATATTCGCTTTAATATTCCTGTCACTAAACTACATTCCGAAAGAAAGGTACCCCCACTGACTGACACGTCAATACCCCATTCCTTCACCCTATCCCTTCATCATAGCCCTAGGATCTGAGTCACCATACTCACGCATAGCGTCCCGCCGTGGACATACATTCACCTTTTACCCCTTATCCTAGCCTTGGGATTAGGAGTCGCCGTACTCCATGTAAGTTCCCGCCGAGGATACTTAACTAACTTTTTCAATTTAACTTCAACGTAGACTCGGAGTCGCCACACTCCACGTAAGTATTTCTCTATGAATACTTATTTCCCACTAGAACCTTGACCACAATCAAGAAGTTCCTCATTCCTCTTTGATGGGAACTATGAATACTCTGATTCCATCCCCTACCCAGGATACGTAGGCACAAGATGTGATTTCTTGGTGAGTATACTTAGGACTAACTCCTTAGGCCTCCTTTCAACCCTTTAGCATACCTTAAACAAATAGATTGCCAAATAACACATATTAAACAAGAGGTATCTGTAGAGTACTACAAATGCTTAGGGTGCTAATACCTTTCATAGGTATAACCAACCCCCGAACCCTAGATCTCTCCGCATTGTGTTTACGATGCAAAATTATGTTTTTCTTTCTTTAACCTTTTCTTTGGATAAATCAAAGTCCGGTTGTGAATTCAAGATTTGTGATTCAAACGAATCAATAATTTGATATCCTATTCTTACCGCAATAGTACTCTACAAGAACCTCTTATTTTACTATTCTATTGTTGTTTGCTAAGGGTGAAAGACCTAGTGGTTCATTTCTAAGTATACTCGCCAAGAAATTGCATCTTGTGCCTACGTACCGTGACATGAATGGAATCAGAGTATTTGTAGTTCCCCTAAAAGGGATTGAGGAACCATTAGCTGTTGGCCAGAGTTCCAGGGGATAATGGTTTATGGATTGATTCTAGGAGAAGAGACGAGTCATCATCTTAAGGGAGAATACTCAACTTAACCATCACAACTTGTAGGAGATGGTCTTTGCATCACAATTAGAGAAGGACTCAAAACTCGGATTTCATCGACGAGTATGCCACGTGCCTCTCTCAAGCAGAAAAGATCCTACATCTTTCGATTGCGTTATAGGGTAGGAGAATTACTTCTCAACTATTAAGATGAATCACGTCTAATTCTCTTGTGGGGAGAATAGATGATTGAATTGTATTATAGGTTTTGTCTAAGTTGAAAGATCTTAAGGGAAACTGTTCTATCTTAAGGTAATAAGGCTAAATCCTAAGCTGATCGACTTGAAAACTTAAGGATCAAGCGGGGGAACATGATGCAAATGAGAATGTAATGCGCACGACTTATGAAATCATGCGCAGGTTCTTCCCTTGGACGTGCATACAAAATAATATCGAAGAGAAAAAGAGCGAAGTTACATCATGACTTAGCAGCGTAATTTAGAATTAACAATCAGATTATAAACTTGAAATTAAGACCCAAAGTTAAAAAGTGCGATTCAAATGAAATTACCGGTTCGAAACATCATGGTTAAGTATCAAACTTAAATCACACAAAATACAAATGAATTAAGATGAAATTTCAAAACGAAGTTAATAATTGAATTTTAACATTCAAAATAAAAGTTGAATTTTTAAATCGAGGCTATTAATATTTATAATTGAATTTTAAATTAAAATCAAAACACTTCGAAATCAAAGTTATTAACAAATGAAATTGAACTCAGTGTAAAATTATAATCATAATTGAATTTAAGATAAAAATTAAAGCAATTAATCTAAATTTTAAAACAAAATTAAAAAGGTTAGTTTGAATTTTAAACCAAAATTTTAAACAAAATTAACAAATTAAAGTTTTAAAGCAAAAAAAACCAGAGGGGTGATCAAAGAGAGAAACTGGGTGCTGATAAGATACAAGGGTTGTGGGCCGAGGGCCCTTGCAGGCCCAAACTATTCTCCCTGCGGACAAAACAAAAACCTTAGGAACAACCAAACCAAAATGAAGCTCCTCCCAAAACGGATCCTCCCTCGCGCAAAACCCTCATCGGCAATTCCTCATTCACGCGCGCAAATCACGGTCGGCGAAAGGATCAAGCCCTTGTATCGCTTCATCCTCATTTCATCACACTCTTCTTCCGCAGGTGCCGCTCCTTTTC
Source organism: Lathyrus sativus (assembly GCA_963859935.3). NCBI lineage: Eukaryota > Viridiplantae > Streptophyta > Magnoliopsida > Fabales > Fabaceae > Lathyrus > Lathyrus sativus. Next base: position 192,152,058 of record OZ012739.1, read on the forward strand.
TCATCATCTCGCATCCGCCGCTAATGAGAAGGTCCACTCCACCGTGTGTTGGCCGGTGATGGAAAACGTCCTTCCGTCCATGATTCGGTTCTCGCAAAACCCTTTCTCGCTCAAATCAACAATCGGTTCCAAGCACTCCACTGACGCAACAACTAATCGAGATTCTTCAAAGAGAGTCTCGCCTGCGAAGAAATTGAATAGTGACAAAGTCTAATTGATTATATACCTTTGAAGAATTTTGGCATGGTGGTTCGTTGGCGACGTCGAAAAAATTCGCAGATAAGTGTCCTCCTCTTATGTGTGGTCTCCTTTTCTTTTGTGTATGTGCGATGTTAACTGCTGCAAGCGTATGTCTGCAAATGTGTGTCATATGCCGATGAAAGCTATGATGCTGCTGTTGTCCTAATTTCTTTGTGTATCATGGTGTTCTGTGTTGTATGTTCATGAATTCTTTTCTCTGTGAATACTGTGTACGGTTTCTTCGTGTACCTCTGGTGCATGCTATGGGTGTGACTTTTGGTTTTGATTTTTTTGTGATGGATCCCCCGTGTATATCCCTTTGTGATGCCGTTGATTTATTTTGGTTTTATAGCCACTGCCGTTCCAAATTTTGAATGCTGTTAATTTCACTTATTGTTGTGTTCAATGCGGTGAATTCCTTTCCAATTTTACTCCAACATGTTTGAATTGCATTGAACCTTATTATGGAAAATACTCAATTTTGTCTGATCCTATTTGGAAGTGTGTTTTCTTTAGGAAATGATTGTAAATGATGAGCCGTCATTATTTGTCATGTGTTTTAAAGATGATTCAAGCAACAAATAATGATACATATCCTGTCTTGTCCGTGGGATTTCCGCCATAACTTCATGCTTGTGTTTTACTTCTTCATCTCACTATGCAGAGGTTGCACGGAAAACTTACGGTTTGGTTATTGTTGTTATTTGCAGATATGATCATGGTGCAAGAGCTGTTTTTATAACTTGAGTACGCATTCTGCAGTGGCGCAGTTATCCCGGCATGATCAAGAGCGATTCATCATGTTCACGTCTTTGAAAAAGAATAAACGATGCGAGGGGAATTCCTCCTTTCGTGTGTTTCTACCAAACAACAAGGTGGACAAAAGAAAAGGTACCCTTCCAGCGGTGGACATAATGAAGCGGTTGAATGAGAAGCTTTTCTTGGGGACATCATGGAAATTGCAAACTGTTGTACATTCTATCTAGTGTTAGCCACTTAAGAATGGAATGAACTTGCTGTCATATTAAAAAAATAGCAAAATCCCTCCTCTTTAACTCCAAATTGCAATTGACATGAACTAGTATGATGCTAGGAACACTCTTAAATATTGTAATGGTTTATGAGGGTGTAATAGAATTTTAGAAGTAACGTTGGAATCCATCCTTGTAAATAATTCGGTTTTAATCACACGAAAACAATTGGATAAAATTCTTGTGATAAGATTTTGTGATGCATAAACGTGGATATTTGACTGGCTTGAATAATATGATTCAAGAAGATTGAAAATGACATGTGCTCTTAGCTTTGCAAATTGAACTCCAAGCTATTCCCATAAACTTACTTATGTTTGGCTTGATCTTTGAGAAACCTTAATGAACACAAAGACTATGCTTTGAAAATCTTGAAAACTTTAACCTTGAAATGACGCTTTGCCTTGAAAACTTCAAGTAATATACTCCATTGTAATTCGGATTCCATATGATCCACTTGCATGATCTTGAACTCATCATTTGTAACTTGTATTCTAGGTAAACTATAAGCATAACTTTGGCCATTTGGATTTACTTTGCCTTGGTTACTCGAAGTGAACTCGCAATTTGAACTTTTTGAATCTTGTAGCGAGAATGGTATGATCTTATGAAATACTTTGAATTTTGAATGTGAAGAGATCCTAAATTTTGTGCTTAGATTTGTAATTTTGAATGGTATGGCGCCTTGAACTTCATAATCATGGAGCTATTAACTTCTAGAGAATAATGTGCCTAAGATCTTGATCTTAAAGAATCCATAACCTTCCCTCTTGCACCTGACCTATGCCTTGTACCAAATCCATTGTCTTGACAAGCCCCGTTTCAATCAATGAATTTGATAACACATGAGTCGTGAAATCGATCTTAATTTGTGAGATATAGCCAGAAAGTTCGTCCAAGACATTTCCTAAAAGTATTGAACCAAGGGTAGCGCAAGGAGAAAGAAATATGGAAAAAGAGGCCATATTAATAAGAAACCTTAGGATGACCTCAAGTCAAGATCGACTGGTTATGCCATGAAATGCTTAAATGAGGGTAAGTATCGCTTGCACTCGAGATCCTTGTACATGCATGCACTTGTTAGTTATATAGCAATGCAAATATGTGAGAGAGAAAAACACGAGAAAATGGGATCTTATGTTCAAAAATTAGGGTGTGAAACCATCCACCGCGAAGTCTGTCGTACCTCTGCTCAGGCCACTGTATCAAGTAAGTCCTCTCCTCTTTTTCTTCTATTTCCTTTATTTCCGGTAGCTCATAAGACGGGCACGATGAGTGTCCCGAGGAGGATGTGGCTTTTCCAGCGATTACGACGGGACTCCCTTGACCTAGGATGAAGCCCCCAGGGTCAATTGAGAGGTTTGGGACGAGTGTCTCAGGGGCATGTGATAATGCTGGATGAGTACCCCGAGGACAGGTGATAGGGTTTGGGTGAACATCCCGGGGATAAATGATAGGTATAGATGAATGTCCTGGGGTCGCATGCTAGATGTAGATGAACGTCGAGGGGACGTATGTTAGCGCTGGACCAATGTCCCGGGGACGCATGCTATCGTGGGATGAATGTCCCGTGGATACGATAGTAGACCATTCGGGGAGGTGGATGTCAAGGTCGAAGGAGCCTAGGTCGTAGTTGTCGTCCTCTTTGCCCTTTCACTTAAGCTATGGTGGAAGGGTGAATTTGATCTTGAAACGTCGAATTCACCATTTTCCTCTACTTTTCAGGTGAACATGGCCACATGGATACCAGGAGTTATGAAAGTCAACGTAGAGTCGGAGTCTCATGCGGCCCCGCCCGTCGAGGGACAGAACAAGACAATCGAGGACTAGGTCAGGGAGGAGCCTCTGAGCACGCCTTCTCGCTTCGTCAAGGACGACTCTGATGCTTTCGCCACGATCAAGGATCACCGCGAGGGTTCCTATGTGAGCTGGCAAGCATATAGACTACGGGCCCACCACCGCATATGCTCGAGCTACGAGAAGATGCGATTTCTCATGTACGAATTTTGCTTTCGTGAAGCGGGACTTCGGTTGCCCTTCTCAGATTTCCAACTAGGGGTCTTCGACTGGTTGAGGATGGCGCCTTCGCAGCTGCACCCCAACACAATCGCTTTTATCCGAGCATACGATCTCGTCTGTCGGCACCTTAAGATCGGGGCCACTCTCACCATGTTCTTTAGGCTTTTTCATCTGCAAAGGAAAATGGTTGATGGCCGACAGGGATAGGTGATATTGAAGCAGTCGAGGAGATTTTTCAGGGCATACATGGATTTTTTCCGGACTTTCAAAGATCGATTCTTTAGGCTTTGTCAGGCTCGTGGGTTCCCTTGAATGTCGGTGGATGATTCCTTTGGAACCTTCCCAAAGCACGGAATTCACCGTCAGCATTATTCCTCACATTCACGTTGGCCTGAGGATTCTGTCCAATTGCCCCAGCCAATCTCGTCAAAGCCTCCGCAATTGCTTCGTCATTCCTACCTGCAACCATCTTACTGAATTCCAACAACAGAACCACGTAAGAACACCAATATCGATAGTGTAACACACACACATATCAATATACACGGAGAACAACACACTAACAACTTGGCCGGACGGACCGACCTGCTCTGATACCACTTAATGTAACACCCCCTTCTATACCCCCAAATAAACAATAATATATATAGGCACATGTAAATTTTATCAGAGTATAATTTAAAATACGGTATAAAAGAAGTATGTCACATTATTACCAATAAAATACTCAACACCTGCTCTATAAAAATATGCAACAGTGGGATAGTTCTCAAAGCAGAGGAACTTAGTCCTTAAACCCACATCTCGATATTTAGAATTAAAGCGGAAGATAAAACATTTGAATTACCTCAAAACATTTAATCACATAAACATGTGTTATCCAGTTGGTTCATCAATATCATTCATGTAACAAAACATCATCAACTGATACATCACAAGTGTATCACAAAAGAATGCTATACAAGCCTAACTACCCGGTGTTACATTATCAGAGCAGTCCGACTTAAAAGAATGAAGCTATACTTCACAAAAGAAACCTCTAGCAACCTAATCTGCAATGCCTCATAGAGCATTATAAAACAGCAGAAGGGTGTTGCACCCCAAAATTTGCCCAACATTTCTTTACCTAGATTGTGTTTCATTTCATTCACATTAGCATTATCATTTGCATTTCATTGACATGTATGCAGGAGATCAAGAGGTATGATTACCAATCAAGGGCTACACAAGACTATGAAGCTAGCTAAGAAGCTTATTCAAGTGGTCAAGGGTTGATATCCTTGTCAGAGAAGTTAAAAGATCCTCAGAGAGAGTGGTTGAAACCAAGTATGTGGGTCTCCTAACTTGAGAGTTGGGGGAAGCCATCAGATGATTTTGAGGTCATGAAGTTGGACTTGAGGTCTTGAGAGAGCTCATAAGAAGTTTTGAAGATCACTTTGAGGCCTAGACAGGTCATTGTGCAAGATTAAGAAGGCTCAGCCATGAGTGGTGCAACTAGGGTTTGACTGGGTCAACCCTAAGTCAACTGATGACTTGAAGAAGGTTGAGACCTAATCCAAGAGCCATGTGATCATGGATTAATACATTGAGATGTTTTAAGGATGATTCCAAGGTCAACTCATCATGATTGAAGAGTTTGAGGAGTTTCAAGCTAGGGTTTCTAAGACTTGACAATGTAAAATCCCCTAGTTTGACCCCTGTCTTCAAGGCAATTTAACTCAAGACATGATTGTCATCTCATCTTGACCCCAACATGATTGTTGTAGGGCATGATCCTAGCTTAAATTTGGGTACTAGAAGTCCTTGATAGGGTTTATAGAACTCAAGTTATGAGCCAGACAAGTTACAAGTCATCAGAGGTATGTGAATTTGAAGCTTGAAAGTTACCCAACTTGCATGACATTTTTGCCCAAGAAGGATGATTCCTATGAACTTTTGGTCAACATGAATGTTGTTCCTTATCCTCTTAGCTTTCCATAGAGTGCTAGAAGTCCTTGATAGGATTTGTATAACTCAAGTTAGGGCTTTGACAAGTCAAGGGCATTTTGGGAAGTTGTGATTATGGGTCATTTTTGGTTATAGGTCATTTTCACCAACTTAGACATCTCAAATGAAATTTTGTGCAACTTGAAAGTTGCTCAAAATGGGGTTCTAACCTTGACCATGTATCAAGGAGGCATTTAAATGGCTCAAGGAGAGACTTGATTCAAGAAATTATGAAAAAGGAAGAATTAAAGAGAATTAAAGACCAAAAATTCAAAATAAATGATATGTGTGCAAATGAGGCAAAATAATAGCATTTTCTGAATGGAAAATACATTTTGGAAACAATGACATTATTAGAAATTGGGTTTGAGTTCATTTTCATGGCCTTTGGCATTGTTACTTCAAAGGGAAGTTACATCTCAAATCCAAGCCATGGGATGAGAACAAGGGATGAATCCCCACCATTCAAGTTCAGTGGTTCACAAGGAGTGTGTTGAAGGTTTCCTGAAGGAGAAATGGATGAGATATCGCGCCTGCCATGAAAGAGATTTTAAGGAGAAATTGAAAATTGAAATTCTCATTCTGAACCTTTGAGAAGGTTCTAGATCATTCAATTACATCCTATATAAGCATATGAATGCATTCAAGTCATTTTTTTGGTGAAGATTGAAGCCTGAAGCAGAGAGTGAAGTTGGAATTTCAGAGGTGCAAGTGAGAATCGATTTCTAAGTTCAAGGCCAAATCAAGATCAATTGAAGGTTTCATTATGTTCATCAAGTGATTTGGAGTGTATCTGCACTTTCTTGAAGGCTGAGGAGTGCAAGAACCACCTCTGTTACAAGCTTGAACACAGGTTGGTACATTTCGTTTTTGTGCTTGATTTAGGTAGAAATAGTTAGCATTCTATAGGTGGTTAGGATCCTGGTGACATGTAGTTGGATTTAGGATCAGAAATTGGTGAATTAGAGACAAAGTAGGAGTGTGATCAATTTTTGTTGAGCCTTGGATTAGGTGATTCTTGGACTGTTAATCAAGATTGGATAGTGTAGAATGATCACCATGAGATGAGGATTGTATCTGTGCAATTAATTGAAGTTCTGATGAGATTCAAGATTGATGCATATTTTGAAAGTGCTATCGGGTTTGAAAATCCATAGGGAGTTAGATGATTCTAAGGTGATATTCGTGATCAGCATTGAAATCTGAGTAGAATGATGTATGGTTTGTAAATTTTGGATGACCTGTGTAATTGTCTTCGCCGGAGAAGACGGTGGCGCCATCGTCTGGTTTTCCCCCCAAACTGAAGTTCAAACGGAGAAGAAACGCAGAAGCCATTGGATCTTGTCTGAAGCTTGACTTGGTAACCCTCATCCACAGCCACGATTGAGTTTTAGTTGTTGACTGTTGACTGAAGCAAAACGACGTCGCCTTCATTAATGCGCTGGCACCATGTGAAGACCTTGGATCAGTTGACTGGTAATTGCATCGTGTGAGCAAGGCTGTGCCACGTAACCCCAATTCCAAATGCAGCGTTTGAGTTAATGAGTTACCTGGGCTTAGTGATTTGAACTGATACTCACACCCCCCTTTGGGGCCCAACCCAAGATTTGAACTGATTGGAATTGCTATTCACCACGCGCCCCTTATTAATTTCTTCTTCTTTTTTTATTTTCTCTATTTTATACTTGTTTGATTTTAATCCATTAAAAATAGAAGAATTGATCAATTAATCCTGAGATTTTTTCCCATGATTCATGAATGAATTTAGAAATTTTAGAAACAAAAAGGTTAGGATTAGCATTTATTTTCATTTTATTTGATTTTTTTCCATTTTATTTGATAATAAAATTGTATTAATTGATTCATCTGTTTGGTGAATTTTGTTTGAGCATTTGGTATGGAGTTTTTGCTTGATTTTTGGCTTGGGATTAGGTTAGATATGCATGCTCCCCTCAGATTTTTCTCATATTTTTGTGATGAATTTAGGTGTTGTTTTAGGGATAGAACTTTAGGAGCTCCCTTTTAGGGTTTAGGTGTGATACCTTGAGGTTTAGAATTTGATTGGAGGACTTAGAGGATGAATTAGATCCTGATTTTTTAACCATAGGTTATTAGTGAATGCATATTCCCCTAGAAAAATAATCAGATTTTTAGAATGTGTTTTGGTATTTTTGATAGAATATTCTACTTGTGTGTTCATTTGGTGTTTCAATGTTGATGATTGATGTGGAATGGACTCAAAATTGGACTTCCTTGCATAGTGGGCTTCTGGATCTCATTGGAAGACATCATGGACTTGATGGAGCTTGTGTGAAGTGGCTAGTGGAGCTTGGATTGAAGTTTTCCCTTTCTTGTTGTTAGCTTTGAATAGCTTAGGAAATTAGGGCTTTAGGATAGAGCTTTAGAAATAGATATTTCTTCAAGTAATGGTTGGTTTTGTTCCCATTCCATTCTCATCCTATGATTCAAAGTCCTCATGTTTAAGTCTCACCTCTCCTTTGGAGGGATGTGTGACATTTACAAGGAGTAGAACTTTTGAGGATGCCTTTCTCCGATGACTGGTTGAGTGTCAGACAGGATTCCTTTGGTTTACTGTCTGCTTCCCATTATCAACCAATTTGCATGATGATTATTCTCTTCATTCTTGGTGGAGCCTATTGAAGATTGAAGCTTGAAGATGGAGTACCTTTCATTCTCTTGAAGAGGATAGACTTGAAGAACAGTTACAGACTGTGGACTGAACTGCTGTCTAGAGACTGCTCTGCTGTGAAGCTGTTGATCTGCTTTCTTGACTGTCTGTTTTCTTTCTGTGCAACTGTATTGATGTGAATTATTTGATTTGCTTGATGCATTAGAATAAGTTCATGTTTAGATTGTTTTAATCTAGGATCATGATTGCATTAGAGGTTGAGTTGCTCCCTCTGCTTGTATTTTTACTGTATGGCTTTGCTTGCTGGTATTCGGTAGAGCTCTGCTCCCTTGCCTGTGTGGTTTGTGATTTGCTTGATGGAATTTTATTCCCCTTTATGATTGCAGTTATTCATACTTGGCTTGAGGTCGAGACGAGCTTGTGGAGGTTGATGCCCCACACACATTTCCTCCCTCACTTGCATTGCATGCATTTTACAGTCGTTTACTGTTTACTGTTTAAGCTGATGCTTTATCTGTTTCTGTTTACCATTGGCATGATCCCCTAGGAATCTCACTTCCTTTGATAAGGAAGTGATGATTAGAACTTTAGGTTGAAACCTATGCATGATAACTTCTAGGAGTTCCCTGTTTCAAACCCCAACCATAGGATGAATCCTTGGCATGACAACATTAGGACTTGATAGTCTCCCCGTAGTTGTCCCTCTCTCTTCTCATCTTGAAACAACAGTAAAAAATGTAATAAAGGCAAGTTAGTATAAGCGCGTTACGATCCTTAAGCTACTTGGGTAATGATAATTGAGCGGTCTCCTCTCAATCGTCTAGAATGTTTAGTATACGTCCTTTGGACGATATGCGACACATTCGTTCCCAGGTCATAGTCTCTAGTGCTGTACGAACTACAAACAAATAAAAAACAGTTCTTCCGTAAAAGACAGAAAACAAACTTCAAACCTTTTTTCCCCGTGGGCCCATAATTCAAAGGAAAGCTTTTCTGAAGAAAAGAGTGTCGTTAACTCCCAGTTCTACCGCAAACGGTAAGGCCTAAGTCTCCAAAGGTCGAGCTGCGTACACCAGATTGTTGGAACTGTTTGTTAACCCTATTCAATAAAACAGATGAATCTGAATCCCCGTAATCCGTATTATCCCGAACTACGTAAGCTCTGATCTCTCACACCTGTTGAGAGTACGTAGGCACAATACTGATGTATTGGCGAGCCACCTTCCCCGTAACCCGTAGTTAGGAGAACTATGTTGACTCTGATTTCTCATTCTCTGATGAGAATACGTAGGCATAAAGTGCGACGCTTTGCCGAGTCATTTTTCTTTTCTTTTCAGACCAACCTTGATAGGTAGATAGATAAAACCAACCCGTCAGATAAACACGACAAGCGTGGATCCCATCGAGTACGATGGACGTGAGGGGTGCTAATACCTTCCCCTTGCGTAACCGACTCCCGAACCCAGACAATGGTTGCGATGACCTTGTCTTATACCCTTTTCGTCAGGTTTTTTCGATCGTTTCCTTTCCCGTTCTGAGGGATAAATAACGAAAGGTGGCGACTCTTCTGTTTTGCCGGCACCTTATTTTCGCGGTAGCGACAAAGGGTGAGAAATATTACCATAATAATCAATGCATAAGATTTTATATATATATATATATATATATATATATATATATATATATATATATATATATATATATATATATATATATATATATATATATATATATATATATATATATATATATATATATATATATATATATATATATATATATATATATATATATATATATATATATATATATATATATATATATATATATACAAGTAACAATTACATATAATCCACATTTCTCACCACAATTCATTTTCGCAGTCATATACATCTCATCATACATATGAACAATATGGATATTCATCTAGCACATCTCATCATGCACAATTCACAATTATCCAATATACATTCACTCACAAGCATATTTCATATATCAATGACATTTATGCTATGTGACTCCAAAACAACTCAATGCAACTCAATGCAATGTGGTACCAACACTTGTTATCATTTTTCGGTTTTTACACTTAAACCGGGTCCACCCCTCTAGACCGATAACAACAAAGCCCGTCCCCTAGGCTTCAAACCCACCCTTCTAGGTTTGGGACAAGCCACTAGTCTCCACGAAACTAGCAAACATTGCCTCTTGACTAAATGATGCATATGCAATCAACCAACAAAAATGCACTTAAGACCTTTCCCGCGTCTTAATCCCATGCATTCAAATAATTCATCCCTTCAAGAATTACATTATGATTGCACATACAACGTATATCACAATAATCAAGGTATTCACATCACAATACCAATATTACAATTACAAGCTATGCACACATATCCACAATGTTCCCATGCATACTTATCACATAATTGTACACAACATCATCAATGTATTCATAATTCAATACTATCACTACATTAGCACACAATGCACACATATCCACGATATGTTCTTATGCATTATTCACATTTATTCACATACACACAATATGCATTTACAACACCTATCAAGCAATGCACACATGTCCACGACATGTTCTCATGCATTCTCAAGTAGTTCATCATACAAGATTTTCATCATGCTTACACGCATAACACATTTACCACAATATGCACATATACTCATAATATATTCTCATGCATTATTATTCGATTTAAACAATGCATTACGTTATCAATTATATTTTATAATCTAGGATTCACGCCTTACGGCTACCCACATCATATCTAATTTCAATAGTACACACACTATTCGGCTCATATGTGTATTAACCTATTCGAACCAAGCAATCACTCATCGGATGAAAATCACAAAACAAAAATAACACTGTCTGATTCGCCACCATTCGCCTGGCGAAGCCTCGTGGCGAATGCTCGCTGGACCTTCGCCCGACGAACTCCCTAGCGAGCAAAGTCAGTAGCTACTGACTTGATTCGCTGCCCTTCGCTGAAGGATTCGCCTGGCTAACCTTCGCTACCTATTATCGCTACTGCGGAAATCGGCGCCGACTATGATAGAAGAGTCGCCACCGTGCGTTATTTATCCCACAAGAGGGAAAGGAAATGCTCAGAGTAAACCTAACGCAAAACGGGAAAGGAATGGTCGTCGCAACCAAATCCTGGATTCGGGAGTTGATTACGCAAGGGGAAGGTATTAGCACCCCTCACGTCCGTCGTACTCGACAGGATCCACACTTGTTTTCTAGTACGGATTGTTATTCTATCTACGCTAAAGGGTCAAGGGTTAAAAGAGAAAAGAAAATGACTCGGCAAAGTATCGCACTTTATGCCTACGTATTCCCGTCTGGAACGAGAAATCAGAGTCAACGTAGTTCGCCTACCTACGGGAAAGGAGGGGAAGATTGCTCGCTAGGATACGGCATCCTATGCTTACGTACTTTCATACAGCATGAAAGATCAGAGCAAACGTAGTTCGGGCTATGGAAGACACATATTTGTCTGACTGTTTTTTATCTTTCTGAAAATGTTTTCTTCTGGTTAGGAGTCCAAGCGGACAAAAATGAAACTTTGATGTTTGTTTTCAGTCTTTTACGCAAGAAGTGTTTTTTAGTTTGTTTGCAATCTCTGACGCACTAGAGACTATGATCTGAGAGTGACTACGTCGCGTGTCACCCAAAGGGTACCACACTAAGCGGTCAGACTACTGGAAAGAAGCTCTCCAGCAACCCTTTCTCAAATAGCTTAAGGCTCGTAACGTACGACATCGATCAACCTTATTACTGTGTTTTTGAGTTGTTTTGAGATAAGAAGAGAAAGAAGCTCTAAAAATCCTAGGGTTGAAAAGGGAATAAAACTAACCTAATGTTGTCATGCATGGGTTAAAACCTAATGTCTGTCATATTTCCCTCTTGCGCAGAGGAAAACAGAGATCCTAGGGGATAAACAGCAAAAGAAACAGATATATACAATAAACAGTAAAAATGCATGCAATGCAGCAATACAAGCAAGGCAAGGGAGTCCCATTCAACCTCGAACCTGGGAAAACAATAGGCAAAATGAAACAGCTTCACTTCAAACCTAAGGGGCAAGCTGAACAAGCCAACAAACAATACAGACAAAGAAATAAAATCCAACACCAGCTCTAACAGCAACACCAGCTCCTACAGTGAGCAACTCAAACAGCAACAGCTTTGACAGCTATAGTTGATTAACAGCAAAGGGTTGACAATAACAACTTCAAGCAAGATCCCATCTTCATCCTTTAATGACCCCCAAGCTTTAGATAAGCTCCTGCCTCCAAAAATCTCCAAGCTCTAGCAAGCACTGAACCCCAACAAATAGACAGCTTCAAACAGCAGCAAAACCCTAGTTTCAACAGATATCCAGTTCTGACAGGCACAAGCTTCATCTTCACCAATCTTCAATGAACTTTATCTTCAATAGATCTCCATCTTCAATGCAATCACTCCAGAAAAGAAACAATTAATAATAGATGAAGTTGAGATGTTAAGAGGCTCAGTGACAACCCAAGGAAATCACTAAGATCTTAACATAGCAAGTGAAAGGTATCCTCAAGGTTCTACCCAACCAAAGTATGCTCTACATCCCTCCTAAGGGGAGATGGAACTTCTTTGGGGGACCTTGTGTCATGGAATAGAATAGAGGCACAAGAAGCTTTCTATGTTTGAAAGAAGAAACAAGACTACTCTAATGCTCTTCCTATAGATCTTAACTCCTAAGCCTCTGACAAGCCCTCTAACAAAAGAGAAGTCTTCAACTCCAAGCTTCCTCAAGCCATCCCAAAGCAACTTCATTTGACCTTCAAGTCATCCAAGCAAAGCCCAAGCTAAAAGCACTCCAAAATAGCCCCCACACAAGCATAACCAAACCCAATACCCAAAGGAGAAACCCAAAATCATCACACAAGTTGCAAAAATCAGATAAAAGGCTAAAGCTTATCAGAAAATCCTAGGTAAATTTCTAAGGGAACCTACCCCTATACCCAATACCCCATATAAACCCCAATGCCTAAATCCAACCCTAAGTCCTCAAACTATGCCCAAAACTACAACTATTTGTTTGAAACCCTAATTCTAACACCTCTCCTATTCACCTCTCAAACTAACCTAAATTTTATTCACAAAATTGTGATAAAATTTCTAAGGGTACATGCTTCCCTAACCTAATCAATCCAACAAGAATCAACTAAAAAACATTCACCAATTGATCACAAGAAAATCCACAAAATCATGTAGCAAATGTACAAAATTAAAGAAATTAATAAAATGGAGAAAATCAAATTAAATTGAAAAATGGGTGAAAATGAGATTTATTAATTTCATAAAATCACAAATAAATCCAAGATCATGGAGGTATTTTTAAAATATTTTTTGGACCAATATTGGATTTATTATGATTTTTAGAAATAAAATGGAATAAAAGAAAATATTAAAACAATTAAAAAATGAATTAAGAAAATAAAACTGAAGATAAAACGTGAGCCAATGGATCATGAGACTGGTAAGCGCATCTGAGAGTCATGAGCGTGTCCACGTGTGAGTCCAGTCACCAGCTGACTGGATAAATGAAACGCAGCGTTTCAATGGCTTGGAGGCAATCCTGAGTTTGAATCGTGGCCCTTGGATACGTGAGAATGTCAACAAGTCAAAGTGATCTGAGGGTTGGGACCTCATCTTCCCCAAATGAACTCAGGCAAAGGTCAAATATCCAGACGGTGGTCCGATGGTGCAACCACCGTCTTCACCGGCGAAGCAAACTCTAAACCTCACCAATCAAGTCAAATAAAAACCCTAATCTGCTCTAAATTTTACCCTGAACTCAAATCCACCATCCAAAATCATTGATTCACCCTCAAAAGCTAAACCCGATCAAAGTTGCAGAGAAATCACCAAGTCTCGATGGTCACCATTATTAAAATTGAAGGTACTAACATGAACTACGTGTTACACTGATCAATTACCATCATCTAAACACCATTAATCCTCCAAGAATCACAAGAACCAAGCTCAAACAGAAATTGATCATCCATCTTAATTGTCACCAATCAACTCCAAACCAATCCAGAAACGTTCCTTATCATCTCTAGGTCCTAACCACATGCACATTCTAAGCTAATTCTCCCTAGATTATGAAGAAATTCAAGAAGTACATACCTGTGAAAATGGGATCAACAGAGGTAGAAAATGATGGATTCAAGCTGTGAAACTCTTCAAACACGATCAATGAAGCAAGGTAAAGCTTTTCCAACCCTCAATTTGGCTTGAATGTGCCTTGAACTCCAAAACCGATTCTGAGTTGAAGCTCTTGAAACTCAACTTCAATCTTCCTCTCCTTCACGAATTCTGCACCAAAAACTATCTGAACTCATTCTAGAACTTAAATATGAAATGTTTGTGGGCTTATTCAATCCAATTCAGGCCCAAACTCATTGATCCAAAATTCTGATTTTGCCATGAAAATGCAATGTACCAGTCACGATTCTGAGCTTCCAGATTTCTCTAGAAGGTTCTATCCAACTGAAAATTAGTTATGGAGTGTGTTTAGGTAGTTAGCTTGGCCTGAATTGCCCTGATTTTGGTTTTGGCATTGTGACTTGTAATGTAAGTAATGACTTTACAAAGCAAGTCATGGAATTAACCCTCAACTCAAAAATGTGTAAATGTCATTGTTTTCAAAATGTGTTTTCCAATCAATTTGGTATGTCATATGGACTGGTTTGGACCCATAGCTCAAAAATCCCAATTTTCCTCTTTGGTTCATTTAAAATCCATCCTTATTTTAGGCCATTTTGGATCATTTTGTGAAGCAAGCCATTTCAATCACCCATGACTGCTTATCTAGCCTAAAAACAGCATTTTAAGCACATCTCATGTTGAGAATTTCTTCATTTGAGGAGTGGAAGATAGAGATTTTGACCTATGTTAAAAAATGACCTATAATTCAACTTTCCCAAAATACCCCTGGATTGCCAAGATCATAACTTGAGTTCCATAAATGTTATTGAGGACTTATAGTACTCAAATTAAAGCTAAGATCAAGCCCCACAATTCTTATATTGGCCAAGAATCCATTTGAAAACTCCTTGATGGGCAAAAGTTGCTTGGAAGTCAAGTGACTTTCACAGATAAATTTCAATGTCATCTGGGGACCCATAACTTGCAAGAACCATAACTTGAGTTCTACAAATCTCCTTGAAGACTTCTAGTACTCAAATTAAAGCTATTGATAATCCCTACAAGTTTCATGTTGACCAAGAATCCATTTGAAACTTGTATTTTGACTTGTGTGGCTTGGAAGTCCAGTTCTATACAGGGGATTTTACCCTAGGAACCCTGTCTCAAACCTCTCCAACCACTCTTGATTCTCTTGAACTTGATCTTGATTCATCCATACACATGCTTTAACATCTCAATCCATGACTTCCATGACTTAGAGCTAGGTCTTGATGCCCTTTCTTTGCTCTTCTTGACCTAGGGTTACCTAGATGAAACCCTACTTGTACACCTCTCAACTGTGATTCTTGAACTTGATACCATGACTTGTCTAAGCTTCCATAGGGATCTCTAGGCCTCCCATAGGATCCATACATACTTCAAATTCATAATTCCATGCTTCATACCCCATTGATGATCCTCAATACACCTCAAGTTAGGAGAGGAATCCACTTGTTGACATTCAAAACTCCTCAAAGCTTCAACCCATTTCTTGATGATTTGGATGTTCTTTAGCTTGAATAAGGCCCCTTGATGTGCTTCTTTAGATAAGAATGGCACTTGATCCCTTGTTAGATGACTTGCTATGTTATGATATGCAAATGATGGGACTATGTACATGATGTATCTATGCAAATTATAATGCAATTAAAACATAAACCAGGTGAAATAGGTTGAGCAAATTTTGGGGTGCAACAGCTGCCCCTATTCAAACGGCTCGGACCCGACTGGGTGAAGAGCGAACGGCCTTCAAACAATCGAGGTACGAGACGGTTGAATACCAAGAAATCGGAAATTTGCCAACCGCCGAAATAAACTACACAACTGCTTGGGAGCAATAACCAGAGAACCGAATCGGGTTGTTACGGCAACAACCGATCAATCATCCAATATCAAAATCTGATTCAATGTCAACCGCCTGTGTAGCGCCACAGGCTGTTAACTCCCTCTTGTCCAAAACACTCTGCCTTTTGTCCACGTTAAGACTCCAGATTCTGCCAATACGGAGAAAACAAATTAGCGACCGTGCTGGGGATTATTCTCATCAACCCGGAAAAGATTCTATCATCACGGGGATAGAACTTTGTCCATGTTAGGACACTATATTCTGCCAACACAGAGAAATCCCGACGACTTCGCTGGGGAAACATTTCCGTCTAATCACAAGGAACTCATCTGCCTATCCATACAGGCAAATAATCTGCCTACTTCATACGGGAAAATTCATCTGCCTGATTACAGGAAAATCCATCCGCCTGCTTCCTACGGGAAAAGTCCATCTGCCTGAACACAGGAAAGTTCATCCGCCTGCTCCATACGGGAACATTATCTGAATACCGTTTCTCTGCCTACCTCTGCAGTAGCTACCTCCGTTGGTCCCAAACCACAAACGACTTTTAGGAGAACTCTACTGGGGATAGTAACACGAGGAAATCACGGCGACTTCCTTGGGGAAAATACTTTTGTCAAATATCAGAACACAACTCACATACTCTGTCTATCATGGGAGAATCGTCTATCGGGATACCGGAAGGTTCATCCGCCTGCTTCATACAGGAAAAGTCATCTGTCTGATTACAAGAAACTCCATCCGCCTGCTTCATACGGGAAAAGTCCATCCGCCTGCTTCATACGGGAAAACATATCTACCTGATTCTTATAGGAAAGTTCATCCGCCTGCCATACGGGAAAACACATCTACCTGATTCTTACAGAAAAATTCATCTGTTTGTTTCATACGGGAAAATACATCTGCCTGATTCTTACAGGAAAGTTCATCCGCCTGTTTCATACGGGAAAATACATCTGCCTGATTCATACAGGAAAGTTCATCCGCCTGTTTCATACGGGAAAATACATCTGCCTGATTCATACAGGAAAGTTCATCCGCCTGTTTCATACGGGAAAATACATCTGCCTGATTCTTACAGGAAAGTTCACCCGCCTGTTTCATACGGGAAAATACATCTGCCTGATTCATACAGGAAAGTTCATCCGCCTGTTTCATACGGGAAAATACATCTGCCTGATTCTTACAGGAAAATTCATCCGCATGTTTCATACGGGAAAATACATCTGCCTGATTCATACAGGAAAGTTCATCCGCCTGTTTCATACGGGAAAATACATCTGCCTGATTCTTACAGGAAAGTTCATCCGCCTGTTTCATACGGGAAAATACATCTTGGATATAGCTTCCTTGCCTATTCTTGGTAGTAGCCAAATCCACTGGGGATATTCTGAAAATAACTGCCTAACACCCGTTTCGACAACAAGTGACCACTTCTGAAATTTTGATTCATGAAACCCTGAAATGCTGCCGCGACAGCAAACCTGAAGAAAAACACTCCGCTGGTCGGATACGAGAAACTTCAAACAGTAATTCTGTGGGGAATAATAACGAGAACTGTATCATCGCATGTCTCACGGAGAGACCTCGATCGTCTGGTAATAGATCTGAACTGTAACTTCATACTCCTGCTGAGAAACACACCTGAAAGAAAAAGGTTAACCAACCTGATTTATGTTTCAAAATGCGTATGTTTGGCAATGGCGTAATGCTCCATACTGCATGGAAATGCTACGCGTTTCTTAGGGTAGATGCAAATATGATAATGTATGCAAATGCAAATGCAGGTTCAGGCTATTGGGGAAGGCTCTGACAAGCTTGCTTCAACACGGCTGTTGAGGGCAAATACCACCCTGTTGGGGATGAACGGGTATCGCGAAGTATTCTGGCAAAATAAATGCCGGAAATACAACCAACTCTGCCGGGGAGAGATTACACATCGATTTCCACTGGGAGGAAAAGAGCAAAACGCCCTGCTGGCGAACAAACTTAGCTGGGGGGAGAAGCGACCCTTCTGGGAGACAACTGTCTGGGTACAGTTTACAAACTCGGAACTACCACTCCGCTGGGGATAATCATCCTGACGAAAGCATGACAACCTGTGGGGAGAAATAAAAACCATCCTCGGTGGGGATAATCCTTCTGAACCTACCATGACTTGGTTACGTGCCGCGGAAATCCTCCCAGCTGGGGATTGAACGTGCACATACTAGACTCTCTGGGGAGTATAAACTTTGCATGGGACACTGATCTTGTCTTGCTGGGGATATCCTGTGGACAACTTCCATGAGGATACTCTTCCGGGGAAAATAATCCTTCCTTCGGTAAGGGATAACAACATCTCAACCTCTGGGGACGAGGTACGACCTGCTGGGAAATAAGGTCAATTCCTTCTTCCAGGGCCTCTGGCTGGGGCCACCATTTTCTGATTGTCCACTTCAAGGGCGAGAACCCTGCAAAACACAAATGAGACAAAACAAATCTGTGCAACCAAATCTATTCGGGTTAATGTCCACGACATTACTTCAGTCAATTCGAAGTTTTAGCAATTATTGGCAAGGGCCAACAAGATTATGCAAGTGCAAGTTTATCAAAACATCGGCGTTTTCCACATACAAAACAGTAAAGCACAAACATCAAATACTAAATAACATGTTTTATTGATTGAGCCTGTAAATAGGCGAAGCTTTGTACATCAGATGCAACTCCTGAAAAGAGGAAGTTACGCACATACATATATGCACAAGAAGTGTAAATAAAAATACAAAACAATATTTGTATACATGTCGACAGCGTGGTGCAGACAAACATCATGAGCTGATCCTCCTATGACTCGCCTGACTCTGGTGCTTTCCCGGTATTCAATTTTCGGAATAGATTGTGTCGGATAGACGAACCCTCAGGTACTCCCAAACCACTAAGCAATGTTGTATCAGATCCGGACCGCAGTCATTTGCTTTTTCAATCCCTAACTTTTGCGTGAACCGCCCTTTGCGGGTTTTCAATTCACCGGGATACCCTTTTTTACCGAAGTCACCCTTTGCAGGTTTTCGCCTTCGCGGGCGTACATCTTTTCAATTTTATCCCTAACTTTTGCCCGAACTTTTCATTCATTTTTTACGGTTCGCCAGGATGCCCCATTTTTGCCTGGACTCTCTTTTTACTGTCCAGCGGGTCACTTTCAAGCAAAGTATTTTTTAACTGCGTCCGAATTCACAGGAGACGTAAAGTCTTCACCATCCATGGTAGATAGTAGCAAGGCTCCTCCAGAGAAGACTTTTCTGACAACGTAGGGACCTTCGTAATTAGGGGTCCACTTGCCCCTGTGATCTGTTTGTGGCGGGAGAATCCTCTTCAGCACAAGATCGCCCGTCTGAAAGCTTCATGGATGTATCTTCTTATCGTATGCTTTCTTCATCCGGCTCTGATACAACCGACCGTATGCGAGAAAAGCTAGCCTCTTCTCATCCATTAAGCTGAGCTGATTCAGTCTATCTTTAACCCATTCTGCCTCGTCAAGTTGGACATCTCGTAAAACCCTCAAGGAAGGAATCTCAACCTCCAACGGTAACACTGCCTCCATTTCGTATACCAACGAAAAAGGGGTCACCCCAGTTGATGTGCGTACCGTCATACGATAACCGTGCAAAGCGAAAGGTAGCATCTCATGCCAGTCCTTATACGTCACAACCATCTTCTGGACGATCTTTTTTATGTTCTTATTGGCCTCTTCAACAACGCCATTCATCTTGGGTCGGTAAGGAGAAGAGTTGTGATGTTCAATCTTAAAATTCTGGCACAGCTCTTTCATCATCTTGTTGTTCAAGTTCGAACCGTTGTCGGTGATAATCCGCTCAGGGATTCCATATCTGCAGATAATATCTCGTTTGATAAATCTGGCGACCACTTGTTTGGTGACATTGGCATATGATGCTGCTTTCACCCACTTGGTGAAGTAATCAATTGCCACCAAGATGAACCGGTGTCCGTTGGATGTCGTAGGCTCAATCTTCCCAATCATATCAATTCCCCACATCGAGAACGGCCATGGTGATGACTTCACATTCAGAGGACTTGGAGGCACATGAACTTTATCCGCATAAATTTGGCATTTATGACACCTCTTTGCAAACTTGAAACAGTCTGTTTCCATAGTTAGCGAGTAATAACCTGCCCGCAGCAGTTTTCTCGTCATAGCATGCCCACCAGCATGTGTACCAAACGTACCCTCATGTATCTCTTCCATGAGCAACTTCGCCTCTTTTTCTTCTACACAGCGTAGCAACACCAAGTCGTGGTTTCTCTTGTATAGGACACCATCAGGATTCAGATAGAAATTGCCACCCAATCTCCTGAGAGTCTTCTGGTCTTGACTGGATGCCCCAGCCGGATACTCCTTGTTCTTCAAGAAATTCTGGATGTCAAAGTACCAGGGTTGACCATCGGGAGCCTCATCAATGGCAAATATGAATGCAGGCCTATCAAGCCGGGAGATAACAGTCCGGGGAGCCTCGTTCCAGAAGTTAACTTTATACATCGAAGACAATGTCGCCAGGGCGTCAGCCATTTGATTTTCTGCTCGCGACACATGATGCAATTCCACCTTGTCAAAGAAAGGCAACAACCTCCTTGCATAATTCATATATGGTATCAAATTGGGCTGACGTGTCTCCCATTCTCCTTTAATCTGATTCACCACTAGAGCTGAGTCTCCGTATACATCCAGATGCTTGATTCGCAAATCAATAGCTTCTTCCAGACCCATGATGCAAGCCTCATATTCAGCCTCATTATTAGTAATAGGAAAGGTCAATCGGGCAGTAAAGGGGATGTGCGACCCTTGAGGAGTAGTGATAATCGCGCCTATTCCGCTACCATAGGAATTTACAGCTCTGTCAAATATTAACTGCCACTTGGAACCCAACTCTGGTCCTTCGTCCGGCAACGGTTCTTCACAATCTTTCATCTTCAGGTACATGATATCCTCGTCAGGAAAATCAAACCTCATCGATTGGTAGTCCTCAACAGGCTGCTCCGCAAGGTACTCTGACAGGATGCTACCTTTAATAGTCTTTTGCGAGACATACTGAATATCATATTCGGTTAACACCATCTGCCATCGGGCAATTCTTCCGGAGAGTGCTTGCTTCTCAAACACGTATTTGATTGGATCCATCTTTGAAATTAGCAGGGTTGTATGATTTAGCATGTATTGCCTCAAACGTTTGGCGGCCCAGGCTAGCGCGCAACACGTTTTCTCGAGCATTGAGTATCTGGACTCACAGTCAGTAAATTTCTTACTCAAATAGTAGATCGCATGCTCTTTACGCCCGGTCTCGTCGTGTTGACCGAGAACACAACCCATACTTTCCTCAAGAACCGTCAAATACATAATCAAAGGTCTCCCGGCCACTAGGGGTATCAAAATAGGAGGTTCCTGCAAGTATTCTTTTATCTTGTCGAACGCCTTTTGACAATTTTCATTCCAGGTCACAACCTGATCCTTTTTCAACAACTTGAATAACGGCTCGCATGTCGCAGTTAGGTGAGATATGAACTGGGCGATATAGTTCAACCTCCCTAAAAACCCACGCACTTCTTTTTCTGTTTTAGGCGTCGACATTTCTTGTATTGCTTTTATTTTTGCAGGATCAACCTCTATTCCTTTTTCGCTCACGATAAACCCCAGTAGTTTGCCCGATCTCACCCCGAAGGTGCACTTGTTAGGGTTCAGTCTCAACCTGAACTTCCTAAGCCTCTTGAACAGTTTCAGAAGATTAACCAAATGCTCCTCCTCCGTCTGGGATTTGGCAATCATATCATCAACATAAACCTCGATCTCTTTATGCATCGTCATGAAAGAGAGTCGTCATAGCACGTTGGTATGTTGCCCCAGCATTCTTCAACCCGAAGGGCATCACTTTGTAACAAAGTGTTCCTCAGGGAGTAATAAAGGTAGTCTTCTCCATGTCTTCTGGCGCCATTTTGATCTGATTATAGCCCGAGAAGCCGTCCATGAAGGAGAATACGAAGAACTGAGCAGTGTTATCGACCAACAAATCGATGTGAGGAAGTGGAAAGTCATCTTTCGGGCTCGCCCTATTCAAATCACGGTAGTCTACACACATTCGCACTTTACCGTCTTTCTTCGGCACTGGCACAATATTAGCGACCCATGAGGGATATTTGGTAACAGCTAGGAAACCAGCATCCCACTGTTTTTGAACTTCCTCCTTGATCTTCACAGCCATGTCCTGTCTAGTTCTTCGGAGTTTCTGCTTAATAGGCGAACATTCCTCTCGCAGTGGCAGATGATGAACAACCATATCCGTATCCAACCCAGGCATATCCTCGTACGACCAAGCAAATATATCAATGTACTCTTTGAGCATCTCAACCAACCTTTGCTTGATGTCGCTCTGCAGCGCAACCCCTATACGGATGTTTCTCACAACCTCTTCCGACCCCAAGTTGATAATCTCAATGACTTCCTCATGAGGCAGAATGATTCTTTCTTCTTGTTTCAATAACCAGGTCAACTCTTCTGGTACGTCGCCATCTTCCACAATCTCTTCCTCAGCCTGAAATACCGGGTGCTCGAAGTCGAAATGAGTCATAGGCGCTTCATAGATGTCATCTGAAATAGTAATCCTGCAAAGGAAATGGTTAATGCTTCAAAACACAGACAAAGCGAATAACCACGTTGCCATTTTATTGTACAAGATAAAAACAGGAAAAACAGGGATCACAACATTTGTATATGAAAAACGCCTTTATTTCATGATTAAACAATGTAATGTACATAACCAAATGGCCCTAAGCAAAATCACTATGCCCCGGGTAGGACACATGATTATTCAACAATTAAGAAAACAAATCATTATTGTTTAGTTGTCACAGGAACAGTTTCCCGGATAGACCAATTGCAGAGACTTTGTCCTGGCACGCTTGGCTTGATCCACGCGTCCATATCACAGTCGCTATCTCCTTCTTCAGAATCGGAAACAACATTGATGGTCTTGAAGCTCACACCACTTGGCGTGATGGTTATCGGCCCTCTGAACTTGGGCGTTCCTGAAGAGGATGCTGATGACGAAGGATGATATCCAAGCCCGAACTTGTCATTCTTCACGGGAATCTCCAACACCTGACCCAACCCTTGGTTTTGCCTGCCTGCACTAAAGCCTGAGCCTCTTTGTAAGATGACACGGCCACATCTGACGCTTTACCTGGCACTGGAGCTTTGTCTTTAATTCGCAACCCCTCGAAGGCTTGACAGGGTGTTTCGTGTATTTCGCCGTCGACCTCAACGTATTTGAACGAAGACAAATGGCTAACCAGAATATCTTCCTCTCCACAAACCGTGACGACACTATCCCCAACCATATACTTCAGCTTTTGGTGTAACGTGGATGTGACTGCCCCCGCAGCATGGATCCATGGGCGCCCGAGAAGACAACTATACGCTGGCTGGATGTCCATTATATAGAATTCGGTTTCAAATATTTCAGGCCCCACCTACAATGGTAATGTTATTGATCCGAAAACTGACCTCCTCGTTCCATCGAACGCCCTCACCACTAAATCACTAGGCGTGCAGATAATCCCCCTGATATCCAATTTCATCATGGCTTTCTTCGGTAGTACATTCAGGGAAGATCCAGTGTCTACTAAAACATGGGACATGACCGTGCCTCGGCATTCAACTGACACATGCAATGCCATATTGTGCTCTCGCCCTCTCGGAGTCAAATCAAAGTCTGTGAAGCCCAAACTGTGCCCCGCATTGACATGCGCCATCACCCCTTCTAACTGATTAACAGAAACTTCTTGAGGAACAAACGGCGTGTCTAGAATCTTCAACAAAGCGTTCCGATGGGCCTCGGAACATAACAACAATGATAGGATGGAAATTTTTGACGGTGTTTGCTGGAGGTGCTCAACAACTTTGTAATCACTTTTACGAATGAGCCTCACAAACTCCTCCACATACTTAAGTGACGTTTCCTTTTCGTTCGACTGAGAAGGACCACCCTCAGCTACCTTGGCTTTGCCCTTGGCTAATCTTTCCGCCTCTACCTCGGGTGACGTGAAGATTCTTCCGCTTCTGGTCATACCCCCTATTCCGACAACATTATCTACAACCCCAGTTGGTTGTCCATTGACCTCAATTTTCTCACCATCGCAATATACCTCCAACCAGTAAGTCCACGACACTGCTTTAGTACTCTCAAAAGGGACGGGTCCTGCTTTAGTAATTGTGCTTATCGGCCGCCTGGCAGGTGCCGTTATCGTTATTGTTTTCCTTGGAATTGTCACCGTCGCAACATCGTTCTTCTCATCACACAACGCCTCTACAGGCTTTTCAACCGCGGTTTTATCGAATTGCAAGGTCCCCTCATCCATCATGGCCTGAATGCCCTGTTTCAACTCATTACAACCCTCTGGTTGGGTCCAACAATCCAAGCAAAATTCATCACAACCTGGGAATACACCCCCTTTTAACAGCGTGCTTTTAATCTCACCCAACGGTGTCTTCAGCTCATTGACATCCATCACTAGATTCAAATTCTCTTTTGTCAAGATGGCATTTGCCCCATGATTGGGCATAGGCTGTTGTACGATATTTGGACCCACCTGTCCAAAGTTAATAGCTTTGCTATCCAATAAATCCTGAACTTTGTGTTTAAATGCCTGACAAGCTTCTATATCATGCCCGGGTGCCCCGGAATGGAATTCGCAATGCTTGTTAGCATCGTATCCGTAAGGAAGTACTGCCCCTGTAGGCGGTGCCAAGGTCCTCTTTTCAACCAAGTTCAACCCTAGCAGGGTCTGGAGGAGTTCTGCATACGTGGAAGGAGGTGCGTCGAACACTCTTTTCGATCTCGCATTTTGTACCCTTCTCTGGCCAGGATTCTGTCCTTGCTGTTGCTGTGGTTGTTGCTGTTGTGGCTGCCTCTGTTGAGGAAGCGGGATAGTGACAATAGCTATCTGTTGCGGCTTAACATACTGATTTCTTCCTCTGCCCCTGCCCCTGCCACCAAACACGGCGCTAGTATCACCCTGTCGTCTACCACCAAATGCTTTTCTGGCACCTCCTGCTGGAGTAGACTCACCGGCTTGGAACCTTCCAACTTTAATCCCGTTCTCAATCATCTCCCCCATAAGAATCAAATCTGAGAAACTGCTCAATGACACACTAAACAATTTTTCGTAGAACACCCCTGTAAATGTCCAAATGAACATGTCATTCATCTCCCTTTCAATTAAGGGAGGATGCACCCTCGCTGCCATATCGCGCCACCTTTGCGCATACTCTTTAAAGCTTTCACCGTTCTTCTGTGACAAACCCTACAATTGGACCTGGTTTGGCGCCAGATCGCTGTTGTATTTGTAATGTGTCACGAAAGCATCAGCCAATTGCTTCCAGGTTTTGATCTGCGTGGGCTCCAGCCCCATATACCATTCAAGTGAAGGTCCTGATAAGCTATCTTGAAAGAAATGCATGAGCATCCTTTCATCATCTGAATACGCGGACATCCTTCTGTAATAAGAGCGGACATGGACCTTAGGGCAGGTGTCCCCCTTGTATTTGTCAAAAGTGGGAGCCTTGAATTTCAACGGCACCCTCAGCCCTGGTACCAAGCCCATTGTAATCATATCCAAACCGGTGGAGTTCTGACTCACTACCCCCTTCATTTGTTCTTCAAGCATTCTGATCCTCTACACAGGATCAACAGGTCCTTCAAACCCCATACCTCTTCCAGAAAAGGCGTCCTCCTGGCGGTCTTCACCCCAATTTGCATTTTCATTTCCATATCCATCGTAACCAATGTTGCGACCAAACCCTTGCTGATTGATCATGGGACCTCGTCCCCCGTTACCGAAACCCTGGTTGACCCTAACAGGTCCAAACCCAGTGTTGACAGGAATCACCCCAGCACCATTCATATTACCAAATCCACCATACCCCTGGTTAGCATTACCAAAACCGTCGTAACCAAAACCCTGAGTGTTGAAGCCGAATTTCCCGTCCTGATTGACGTAATCAAATCCTTGATCATTGTAGCCGAAACCATTGTTGCTGAAACCATTACCACCATTGTTGTTACCACCGCCTTGGTTGGCGTCCCCAAATCCAACATTGTTAACAACAGTCTCATTTCCATTCCCTGTGTTGTGATCGCGACTTTCTATGTCTAATACAACTTAACTGCAAGTGCACAGTCTATCGCGTAGTAATAAAAGATATTGATCCCACAAGGACTCGTAATCAAACTAGTGTTCTTGGGAGTTACTATGTTTAGCTAGGTAGATAATGTTTAAGGGAATAATTTCTATCACTAAAGGGAACTAAAAACGTTACTTGAATTATAATTACGCGAATCGATATGCAATAATTATGTTCTTCGGGGGTTTGACAAGCTACCGGCATATAAAATATTTTTCAGAATTTATTTAAGAAGAAAATAGTGATCTAAAGACTTTCGTCTCACGATGGTTGTTGACGCTAGTCGCAACTCTAAGGCGGAACGTATGCTGTCGCTATCCCGTTCGGGGGTTAAAATCGCTTTTTGGAAATCTCTAAGTTCTAATCTATTTTAAAGTGCTTTCGTTGTTATTAAAACAAATGCCTAGTGTTTACTATCCGGTCTTAGCCACAGCTGTCGCTTGTTGGTTCGTACCTTAATTAATTTCCCACTGTTGTGGCAAAACTACTTTTAAATAAGTTCTCGATGTCGCGACGAATGTTTATTCAGGAAATACGTTTAAACACTCAGGCCATAAACAACTTTTGAAAAAGAAAGTTTTAACCGGTTATTATCAAATCCCGTCTGAGTTATTATTACATATCGATTACTCTGGTTTAGCTAGACATGGATTTGGAATAAGTAAAACATAAATAAAAACAGAAATTTAGAACATTCATATTACTGGGAATTAAAGTTACAATTAACGAAATAATGAAAAACCTGTAACGTATCCAATTGGCTTTTGGCCAAATCCCAACGATGTCGGCAGGATTGTGTCTTCAAATCAATAGAGCGCACAAATGAATATTGTAGAAATGGAATACAGGAATAAGGAAAGGAAACAAAAACAAAAAGAATGAAACTAAATTTGCTCTGGAAAATAATTTGGGCAGCACTTCGTTATCTGAATGCGGCTCCCTTTCTCTGCTCCCCTCCTTCCCCTTTTATAGAGGTAAAATGCTAATGGTTGTAATTTGAAGAAGGTGGACTTGGAGTCAGAAAAATTAGGGAGTAGTGGTCCATTATTTGGGACTTGGAACTGGTATTTGCATATTTAATTGAAGCTTTATGTTTTTGCCTGCATGACGATCGTCATGGTGTGTGACGGTCGTCACCCGTGTGACGGTCGTCATGGAGGTGTGACGGTCGTCACAGCAGCAAAATGCGCATTCTATGTTTTTCATGTTGTTTTCATCTGGTTTTCGTCCATATTTCATCTGTAATTGCTTCTTTTCTTCATATTGCTTTGTTTGGACATGATCTTCAAATACCTGCAAAATATCAGACAAATAACATGGAAGAAACCCGAAATCGGATTGAAACCAGTCAAACATTAGTTGAATTATGCGTCAATATATATATATATATATATATATATATATATATATATATATATATATATATATATATATATATATATATATATACGATTTCGCGTTATCAAACTCCCCTAAGCTTGAATCTTTGCTTGTCCTCAAGTAAAACAGAAAGAATAAAAGTCGGCAAGCACGAGGCAGCTTCCTCATTCAGAAAGTTGGGAAAAAAACCGGGATTCTAAATAGGAACAAAACGAGTACGGTGACGACACTGGACTATAAGTCTTCGGAGGCCTCCTTTTTATGCAAATCGGTCCCAATCACGCTACTGCATCTCGGTATCAAGGTTCTCGCGTCAAGTTTACCCTGTTTGTTCTAGCGTAATCACATTAAGCCCGTTGTCCATACACTTTCATGGCAAGTCAACCTGTTAGTGACTATGATCTCATTGCTGTTTTGATCTTTTCATTGCTCATAAGCTTATACTATTGATTTTTCAATGAGTTTTTGTACCGTTGGGCTAAATGCTCGGGTGAGGAGCACCTAACTTAGAGGGAACATGTCTCTATACTTGGGCTATATGGCTTTCTTTTCATGATTTTTCATCTTTTTAGAGATCATACACTTATTTGCATTGGTCGCTCGCTTAGAAGTGTTTAGGATGGTGCTGACTGCTTGTATAAACTACTTGGGGCTGAGTTTGTGTAGAAACTTGAAACTTTGGTACACGTAGGTAGTGAAACCAACTCGCATAAACCAGAGGTCTAAGGTGTCAGGACGGTACTGGTTTTGTTAGAATTTTCGTCTCGGAGTTTCAAAACTTGGTTTGAACTTTGGCGCATTCTCGTGATGCTTTTGCTTTTGAGGAACGACTGGAAAATTTTGTTTATGTCGAATAAAGTGGGGATATTTGCGTAACGGAAGAAGATATATAAAAGAGCTTTTATTTGCTAAAATGGGAAAATGTTTGAATTGAAATTACTGAATTAAAAGTACAAGGGAATGGGAAATAAACGCTCCGCTCCCACACTATCTCAATCAGTGTCCCCACTGATTTGAAAGAATGCGAGAGGAAAATACAAGGGAAATGAAAATACAAGAAACAGATAATATAGTAAACAAATAAGGAAAGAAAGAACTAATCACGGCCTCTGCCTCGGTCACGTCCTCTGTCTCGTCCTCTACCTCTGGCTTGGTCGACTCGGGCCTCAAAGTTCAGTGCTCTGGTGTGATAGACATAATCTCGGAGTCCTTCGAACTGCAAGGTAAGATTCGCCAAGTTCTCAGTGATGGTTTCCTGGCCAGTTTGGAGCTGTTGCATCATGGTCTGATGCCAAGTTTCGAACTGCTCTGCTCGCTAATTCTGTTGCTGCATCATAGCAAGTATCTGTGCTTGCTGGTCGAGGGATCGATGGAGGTCTTCGTCAGAGTAGTCGGGCTCTGGACGATGGCGGCGGCGATGGTAGGATGTGCCTTCATAAGGAAGTGGTTGCGATGCCTCCGGTTGCTCAGTTCTGTCCAACTCATCTTGCATTTCGTCACCAGAACCTTGGGTGTTGGTTTGAGTTGGGGCAGCGGTAGCAGCAGGGGCATTGAGGTCAAAAAGCCAGTTGGCACGATCCTGTGGGTGCATCCGGGTACGTGACGGCATGATGATACTTCTGACGGGTTTGCCACGCACGACCGGGTGGTACTTTCCATCGGCCCTGGAACAGATGAGGTGAGAAGCTCTGCAATGGTCGGTGTCGAGAAATATCGAGGGAATTGTATGGAGATGCTGGAGTCGGTCACCGAGGTTCAGCCCGAGTGCAATGGAGGTAACAATCCCGCCAAAGTAAAATGGCTTAGAGCCACAGTTGCAGTTGGCCTGAATGTGGGCCAGGAGGAATGGAGCGGCGTTGATGGGCTCGGAATTGAACACGCAGCAGAGAAAGAAAAGTTCTTTGGAGTTCACCTTATGGTTGCTATCCCTTGCGAAGATGGTATTGCTCAGTGCTTGGTGGAAATACCGGATGGTCGGGTTGTGGATGTGTGTTGCATGCAGAGAATCCCAGCCGTCGGCATTGATTCCGGTCAATTGGTACTAGAGCGCAAAGGCTTCATGCTGAAACTGTTCGGTAATGCAGCGGTGAACATCGTCGCCGCGAGGGAAATGTAGGATGTCGGCAATCTGGTTTTGATTCAGTTGGTAGTTCGTGCCGAACATACGGAAGCAGGCGGCGCCGGAATGTTGGCTGAGGTCGCTGCTAGAAGTGAAGTAACTGAACGAACTGAGGAACTCAAGGGTGAGTTGTTCGTAAGTCGGCTGCGGATTTGTGCACAGATGCCAAATGCCGGCTCTCTGGAGCATCCAAGTAACACCACCAAGGAGGCTGAGCTCCGTGAGGGATGGTATGTGCGGATAGTGGGTCGGCTGTAGCGACCGTTGATGGAAGGCGATATAGTTTGCTCTCTATTTCTCGTCGGAGTCGCCGTCGCTGAACATGATGTTGCTAAGGTCTGGGGTTTCGTTGTTTCTTGCCATGGTTGGAGGATGCTGATGAAATGGGGATTAAGTTGGTTCTGTGGAATGAAAAATGTCACAGAAGTGGATTAGAAAGATGAAATGGGAGTTGGGATTATATGTAGCAAGGAGGGAAAACGAAAGTTGGAAGTGGGGTTTGAGTGTGTGATGATTGGAAGTTGAATAGATGGGAGTGGGGGAGAAAACGCAACCTCTGTTATAGCAGATAACAGTTTTGGACTCGTGATGGTCGTCACGCATCTGTGATGGTCGTCACCCGTGTGACGGGCGTCAGGCTTCTGTGACGGTCGTCACACCAGCAAATTTTGCAGAACGCAGAATTTTGCTATAAGGGTGCTCTTATCATGGTTTTAAGGTGTATAATTGATATGGAAATGTATTAAATCGGCCAAGAAACATATGATAACATAAAAACAGAATAAAGGAAATTGAAATAGCATGTAATTAAAATGATTGTTTGTAATGTAATACATAAGGGAAATTAAACAATGCGAAAATCAAAATAATTGAAAACGGACGGAAAACAGAAAAAATTAAACTAAACTAAAGCTAAACTAAGTCCATGAAAACTAAGTCCATGAACTAAGTCCATGAAAACTGCGAGTTCGCTGTGTATGCTTGTGATTTCTTCTCTTACGGTGGTCAGGGCTGCGTTGACATTGTCTAATCGGTTCAGAACAGTATCTATTTTGTCTGTGGTTTCCTCAGGAATGGGCTCAGGATATGTGTTGTAATGCGGAGGGGTCGCAGGGTCTACCTCAGTTTCTGATACAGCATCCTCATAGTACATATAATCATGTGCTTCAGAGATGTGATCACTGTCGTACATGTAATTCTGTGGTGTTGATTAAGGTGAAGGAGGTCCCATAGGCTCATCCAATTCATAAACCCAATTGTCCTTGTTATGGATACTTGTCATCTGATGATTTGGCAATGTGAATAGCTGGACAGGTTTGTCATTGATGAGGTACTCGTAAGGTCCAGGTCCCATGGTTCTTAAAATGCGCCTGTTAAAGCAAAACTGGATATTCATGGGTCGGATGGTGCCAAAACTAGTGCTTGCATTTAGGTGGAATCTAAGGCCAAGCTCGTGGGCAATCATTGTCACGAGGCCTCCTATTAGAATAGGTGATTGTGGTTCCTGAGTGAGGCGTAGGAAGGATCTCATCATAAAAGGTACGACATTCACTGTACGGCTCTGAGAAGCACAAAACATGATAAATAACTCTTCTTTAGATACTGTAGTAATGTTTTCTTCTTTTCCGAAAAGGGTCTGAGCTAGGATCTTATGAAAGTATCTGAAAGCTGGTTTATGAATCTCATCATTATACATGCTATTTGGGTCAGGGTAATAGTCGTCTGTGATTCTACCCCAGAACTGGTTGAGTTCAAAATCAAGATCGTCATCTTCGACACTGATGAACACATGTGGTCCGCTAGGAAATCCTAGGAGGTTAGCTAATGACATACGGCTATGGGTTTGGTCCATTCCAAACATCCTAAAGGTGATCAGCTCTGTGTTGGATCCAAAACCATAGTTGGGTAAGTACCTGAAGGAACTAAGGAATTCGTAGGTGAGGTCCTTATAGGTAGCAAAACGGGTTTTCAAGGAGGTGTTCTCCCAGCCTAATTGATTAAACAGGAATTGAATGCTATCAGTAATTCCTAGTTTCTCCATGGTAGACTTATTATAATACAGTGTTAAGGCTATGTCTCTCTCAGTTAATGCTTCAAATCTTGCCTTTTGAGCTAATCCTCGAAAATGAACCTTTGTGAAGTCGTACGCGACCATACTCGCAGGTTAGTCGGAGAAAAACAGGAGGAAGGTTTTGAAGGCTTTTAAAATCCTGAAAAGTTTAAAGCAGAAACTTTAAGTCAGAATTTTTAGAAACAAAAGGTGGTAAAAAACAAAGTTTAAATAAAAGAGAAAAATAAAATAAAATAAAATAAAGTAAAAATAGTAGCAATTTTAAGTTTAGAATTTTTGTTAAAATTTCAAAGTAAGAGTTCAAATAAAAATGAGAATGAAATACAGTAAAGAGGGAAATACGGGA
The DNA here is from genome assembly GCA_963859935.3 of Lathyrus sativus. Classification (NCBI taxonomy): domain Eukaryota; kingdom Viridiplantae; phylum Streptophyta; class Magnoliopsida; order Fabales; family Fabaceae; genus Lathyrus; species Lathyrus sativus. Next base: position 192,184,236 of record OZ012739.1, read on the forward strand.
AAATTGGGTTGCCTCCCATTAAGCGCTGTTTTTAACGTCTAAAGCCTGACGATAGCTTGGTGACAAGCTATTCGGGTGTTTGAGCAGGAAGCTCAAGCAATGTTATACTGCTGACTTGAGGGTTGTTTTCGTTCTTATTATAATGTTTTAGACGTTGCCCGTTTATGATAAACGGTGCATTCTTCTTATCGGTAATTTCAACAGCTCCACTTTGAAGTACTTTAGTCACTTCAAAAGGTCCATACCACCTAGATTTTAGTTTACCTGGGAAGAGTTTTAATCTTGAATTAAATAGAAGTACGATGTCTCCCACACTGAATTGTTTCCGGACTGAACGTTTATCATGCCATTTTTTAGTTCGTTCTTTGTAGATACGAGCATTTTTGTAAGCGTTCAATCGAAGTTCTTCTAATTCGTGTAAGTTCAAGATTCGTTTCTCTCCTGCCTCAGTGTAGTTGAAATTAAGTGTCTTAATGGCCCAGAAGGCTTTATGCTCTAATTCTACAGGGAGATGACAGGATTTACCGTAAACTAATTTGTAGGGTGTAGTACCTATTGGTGTCTTAAAAGCGGTCCTATAAGCCCATAAAGCTTCATTTAGCTTTGATGACCAATCTTTCCTTGAGGTAGCGATAGTCTTTTCCAATATTTGTTTTATTTCCCTGTTCGAGACCTCTACTTGTCCGCTAGTTTGCGGATGATAAGGTGTAGCTACTCGGTGTCGGACTCCATATTTAGAAAGAAGTTTGTCAAAGATTCGCGATATGAAGTGTGATCCGCCGTCACTAATGACGAGTCTGGGTACACCGAATCTAGGAAAGATTGTGTTTTTGAAGAGTTTGATTACTACTCGTGCGTCATTTGTTGGAGCAGCAATGGCTTCTATCCATTTAGACACATAGTCTACAACGACGAGTATGTAGTTATTACCAAAAGAAGACGGGAATGGTCCCATGAAATCTATTCCCCATACGTCAAAGATTTCTACCTCTAAGATTCCTTTCTGAGGCATTTCATCGCGTCGTGAGATGTTGCCAGTTCGTTGGAATCGATCACATTTTAGCACAACGATGTGAACGTCTTTCCAGAGGTTAGGCCAGAATAAGTCGGCTTGGAGAATCTTAGTGCACGTCTTGGATGTACTGGCATGACCACCATATGGTGCTGAATGGCATTGGGAAATGATATTTTCTATTTCTTCCTCTGGGACACAGCGACGGTATATGTTGTCGGCCCCTCTCTTGAAGAGTAGAGGTTCGTCCCAATAATAGTGTTTCAAATCGTGGAAGAATTTCTTCTTTTGCTGATAAGTGAGATCCGGTGGAAGCACGCCTGCAGCTAGGTAATTAACGATGTCAGCATACCAAGGTAATGTGACTTGGGCATAAACGACTTCTATGGCTTTTCCGAGTTCTGGATCTTCCGAGATTAAGTTAGGCATGTCACTTACTAATTTGGCTATCAGATGTTCGTACGGAAAATCGTCATTTATCGGTACTGGTTCATGTTTGATGCCTTCTATTCGGGATAAGTGATCTGCAACAACGTTCTCGGTTCCTTTCTTATCTTTGATTTCTAAGTCAAACTCTTGTAATAACAGGATCCATCTCAATAATCTTGGTTTGGCATCCTTTTTGCTTATTAGGTACCTAATGGCAGCGTGGTCTGTGTATATGATAATTTTTGCTCCTACTAAGTAAGAACGGAATTTGTCAAGCGCAAATATAACTGCTAGAAGTTCCTTTTCTGTTGTAGCGTAGTTCATTTGGGCAGGGTCTAAGTTTCTACTGGCATAGTAGATGGCATGGAGCTTCTTGTCCTTCCTTTGTCCTAGAACTGCGCCTACGGCATAATCACTCGCATCGCACATGATTTCGAACGGTAGTCGCCAATCGGGTGGTTGCATAATCGGTGCGGTGATAAGGGCTGATTTTAATGTTTCGAATGCTTTTAGACAGTCGTCGTCAAAGACGAACTCAACATCTTTCATCAACAGGCCGGTAAAAGGTTTTGTGATTTTTGAAAAATCTTTTATAAATCTGCGGTAGAAACCTGCATGTCCTAGAAAACTCCGTATTTCTCATACGGATTTTGGAGGTTGGAGGTCTTTTATAATCTCTATTTTAGCTTTGTCGACCTCAATTCCTTTATTTGATATGACATGTCCTAGAACTATTCCTTGTCGGACCATAAAATGGCATTTTTCCCAATTTAGGACGAGGTTCACTTTTACACAACGTTCTAATACCATTTCTATGTTTTGTAGGCATCCTTCGAAACTTTGTCCACATACTGAGAAATCGTCCATAAATACTTCCATGATGTCGTCTATGAAATCTGCGAAGATTGCCATCATGCATCTTTGGAAGGTTGCTGAAGCATTACAAAGTCCGAATGGCATTCGGCGGTAAGCAAAAGTACCATAAGGACATGTGAATGTAGTCTTTTCTTGGTCATCAGGATGAATGGGAATTTGGAAAAATCATGAATAGCCATCTAGATAGCAGAAATATGAATGTTTGGCTAATCTTTCCAACATTTGGTCTATGAAAGGTAAGGGGAAGTGATCTTTTCGTGTGGCTTTGTTAAGCTTTCTATAATCAATGCACATTCTGCTTCCATTCACGACTCTTTTTGTTATTGATTCGCCTTTTTCGTTCTTAACTATTATGACTCCTCCTTTCTTAGGTACGACATGAACGGGGCTAACCCATTCACTATCGGAGATTGGATAGATGATTCCTGCATCTAGCAATTTCTTTACTTCATCTCTAACTACAGTGCTTAGGATGGGGTTCAGTCTCCTCTGATGCTTTCTAGAGGTTTTACAGTCTTCTTCTATTGTAATTCGATGCATACAGATCGAAGGGCTTATAGCTTTTATATCGCTTATGTTATAGCCTAACACGGTAGGGTACTTCTTTAGGACTTCTAATAGCTTTACGGTTTCTAATTGTCCTAAGTCGGCGTTGACTATCACTGGTCTTTTTAGTTCATCGTCTAGGAATTCATATCTAAGGTTTTTGGGTAGTGTTTTAAGTTCTAAAGATGGGTTCTTCGGACCTGGCATATGGTTTGGGGTTAGTGCTAAGCTTTCGCTTAGATTGTCGTCTTTATACGGTTTACGCTAATCATCGTCTTCAGAAATATCGGGTATTTGGATCTTTATTATTTCTGAATACGTGGTCTCTTCATTTTCAAGTTCTCTTATGCATTCGTCAATTACATCTACTAAATAGCAGGTATCGCCTATGGCTGGTGCTTGTAAGAACTTGGTGAGAATGAACTCTATCTTTTCTTCTCCTACTTCGAATGTTAGCCTTCCTTTCTTCACGTCTATAATAGCTCCGGCTGTAGCTAGGAACGGTCTTCCTAGAATAATTGGGGTTACAAAGTCCTCTTTGATGTCCATGATTATGAAGTCAGTTGGGATGTAGAATTGTCCTATGCGTACTAGAACGTTTTCCAGTATTCCGACGGGATATTTTACTGATCGGTCAGCCAATTGTACGGACATTTTGGTTGGTCTTAGGTCTCCCATATTCAGCTTTTTGCATATAGATAGAGGCATAACACTGATACTGGCTCTTAAATCGCATAGAGCTTTGTCTATTACGAACTTTCCTATGACGCAGGGTATGGAGAAACTACCTGGGTCTTTTAATTTAGGAGGCATGGGGTTTTGAATAATAGCGCTACACTCTGCAGTAAGTGTAACTGTTTTGTTATCCTCTATTTTCCTTTTATTAGACAAAATTTCTTTAAGAAATTTAGCGTATGACGACATTTGAGTTATCGCTTCTGTAAAAGGAATAGTGATATTCAACTGCTTAAGGAGCTCTACAAATTTCTTAAATTGTCCTGAAGTTTTGGAGTTTATTAATCTTTGAGGATAAGGGATAGGTGGTTTATATGGCGCTGGAGGTGCTTGCGTTTTTTCACTTGCGGTATCCTCCTTCTCGTTGTCTTCCTTCTTCTCTAACTCGGATTCCTTTTCTGCTTGTTCAGTTGGTTTCTGTTGCATGGCTGAGCTTTCGGTTCTCGGATCGATCGGTTCATCCAATTCTTTTCCGCTTCTTAATATGACAGCCTTTGCTTGTCCTTTTGGATTTTGTTCGGGTTGTCCAGGAAATGTGCCAGCGGGTGCGGCAGTAGAGGCTTGTTGTTGAGCCACTTGTGATATCTGTGTTTCTAGCATTTTGTTGTGGGTGGCTAAAGCGTCTACTTTTCCGGTAAGCTGTTTAATTTGCTCGCTAGTGTGTATGTTTTGGTTCAGGAATTCTTTGTTTGTTTGAGCTTGAGTAGCTACGAATTTTTCCATCATCAACTCGAGGTTTGATTTCCTAGGTGCAGTCTGAGTAGCGGCTGGTTTCTGATATCCTGGCGGAGCAGCAGGCATCTGCAATGCATTATCGCTTTTGTAAGAAAAGTTTGGATGATTTCGCCAACCTGGGTTGTAGGTATTTGCGTAAGGATTTCCTTGAGCATAATTTACTTGGTCTGGTGGGATTCCGGCCAGCAATGGGCATTCGGGCGCATTATGAGTGGCGATTCCGCATAACTCGCAATTTGGAGTTACACCAGCGACGGTTGCAGTGGGGTTAACGGTCAGACTGTCAATTTTCTGTGCTAGAGCATCTACTTTAGCGTTGAACTTTTCAAGGTTGCTGATCTCATACATCCCACCTTACGTTGCGGGTTTCTCTGCTGGAATGCGTTCACCTCCCCATTGGCAGTGGTTCTGAGACATGTTTTCGATTAGTTGATAGGCTTCGTCGTATGGCTTATCCATAAGTGCACCGCCAGCGGCGGCGTCTACCGTTAATCTGGTGTTGTATAAAAGCCCATTATAGAAAGTATGGATCGTCACCCAGTCTTCTAGACCGTGGTGAGGACATGTTCTCATCATATCTTTGAATCGTTCCCATGCTTCGTAAAGAGATTCAGTATCTTTTTGTCGAAATCCGTTGATTTGAGCTCTAAGCATAGCAGTTTTGCTTGGCGGAAAATATCTTGCTAAGAAGACGTTCTTCAACTGTTCCCATGTCGTAACGGAGTTGGATGGTAAGGATTGTAACCATGTCCACGCTCTGTCTCTAAGAGAGAAAGGGAAAAGACGAAGTCTTATTGCGTCTGGAGTTACTCCATTTGCTTTCACTGTGTCTGCATATTGTACAAACTTCATTACATGTTCGTTTGGATCCTCAGTTGCATTTCCTGAGAATTGGTTTTGTTGTACAGCTGACAGCAATGAGGGTTTCAGCTCAAAATCGTTTCGAGTAATAGCTGGGGCAGCAATGCTACTTCGAGGCTCCATCTGAGAGGGTGTAGCGTATGCCTTCAGCGGTTTGTTTTGAGGTCCTTCAGCCATCTTTGATTCTTCTTCGGATTTGGGAATGTGAGTGAGAGGATCGGGAATGTTATGTTTTTGTTGGTATTCAATGATGCGACTTCTTAAATGTAAGAAGCGCTCTAGTTCTGCGGCTGAGGGTTTTAAGATATCGCCTTGTGGGCGATTACTTGGCATACAATCGACAGAACCAGTAAGGGGAAAATAAAATTGTTAACCTAGTCTATACGGCATAACAGAAGGTTACACTATTGACTAAACGACTCCCCGGCAACAGCGCCAAAAACTTGATCACGACTTTCTATGTCTAATAAAACTTAACTGCAAGTGCACAGTCTATCGTGTAGTAATAAAAGATATCGATCCCACAAGGACTCGTAATCAAACTAGTGTTCTCGGGAGTTACTATGTTTAGCTAGGTAGATAATGTTTAAGGGAATAATTTCTATCACTAAAGGGAACTAAAAACGTTACTTGAATTATAATTACGCGAATCGATATGCAATAATTATGTTCTTCGGGGGTTTGACAAGCTACCGGCATATAAAATATTTTTCAGAATTTATTTAAGAAGAAAATAGTGATCTAAAGACTTTCGTCTCACGATGGTTATTGACGCTAGTCGCAACTCTAAGGCGGAACGTATGCTGTCGCTATTCCGTTCGGGGTTAAAATCGCTTTTTGGAAATCTCTAAGTTCTAATCTATTTTAAAGTTCTTTCGCTGTTATTAAAACAAATGCCTAGTGTTTACTATCCGGTCTTAGCCGCAGCTGTCGCTTGTTGGTTCGTACCTTAATTAATTTCCCACTGTCGTGGCAAAACTACTTTTAAATAAGTTCTCGCTGTTGCGACGAACGTTTATTCAGGAAATACGTTTAAACACTCAGGCCATAAACAACTTTTGAAAAAGAAAGTTTTAACTGGTTATTATCAAATCCCGTTTGAGTTATTATTACATATCGATTACTCTGGTTTAGCTAGACATGGATTTGGAATAAGTAAAACATAAATAAAAACAGAAATTTAGAACATTCATATTACTGGGAATTAAAGTTACAATTAACGAAATAATGAAAAACCTGTAACATATCCAATTGGCTTTTGGCCAAATCCCAACGATGTCGGCAGGATTGTGTCTTCAAACCAATAGAGCGCACAAATGAATATTGTAGAAATGGAATACAGGAATAAGGAAAGGAAACAAAAACAAAAAGAATGAAACTAAATTTGCTCTGGAAAATAATTTGGGCAGCACTTCGTTATCTAAATGCGGCTCCCTTTCTCTGCTCCCCTCCTTCCCCTTTTATAGAGGTAAAATGCTAACGGTTGTAATTTGAAGAAGGTGGACTTGGAGTCAGAAAAATTAGGGAGTAGTGGTCCATTATTTGGGACTTGGAACTGGTATTTGCACGTTTAATTGAAGCTTTGCGTTTTTGCCTGCATGACGGTCGTCATGGTGTGTGACGGTCGTCACCCGTGTGACGGTCGTCATGGAGGTGTGACGATTGTCACAGCAGCAAAATGCGCATTCTATGTTTTTCATGTTGTTTTCATCTGGTTTTCGTCCATATTTCATCTGTAATTGCTTCTTTTCTTCATATTGCTTTGTTTGGACATGATCTTCAAATACCTGCAAAATATCAGACAAATAACATGGAAGAAACCCGAAATCGGATTGAAACCAGTCAAACATTAGTTGAATTATGCGTCAATATATATATATATATATATATATATATATATATATATATATATATATATATATATATATATATATATATATATATATATATATATATATATATATATATATATATATATATATATATATATATATATATATATATATATATATATATATATATATATATATATATATATATATATATATATATATATATATATATATACGATTTCGCGTTATCATGTTGCCATTGCCAGCGCCAGCGCCATCGTTTACAACCACAACAGGTGGGGTCACTACAGGTGGAACCACAGGCGTAGGGGGCCCATCCTCCGGAATAGTTTCAACATGCGCAGAATTGTGATCATTGTTGCCATTCCCAGTAGTCCGCGTCAGCAACGGCTGTACCAAAGTCTGGAGGCTCTCCTGGCCCTTAGCGATGTTCTCCATTGCTTGCATGAACAGGTTCAGCTTCTCGCGAATTTCCTGCATCTCCACTTGGACATGATCCATGATTCTCTTGCAGTTGTTTCGAGTTGAGTAACGGTGGACTCTTTGTTCGTCAATCCTGAAAAACCTGGAGGTGCAGGAAATAAGATACAGCTTCAAGAATACCGGTCATGCAAGATGAATGCAGATACAAATGTGTAAATATGCTACAGGTTATATTCCCCCCGATTCTAGTTTCGGAGAGAAGGCCATCATGACAATGGAGTCCCCATCAAGCAAGCAAGGAATCAGAAAACCCTCATATATAAACAAATGCCCAGAGGTTGAGTACAAGAGTACAACCGAATACAACTGAAGAGACCTCGGCCAACAAGCCTGGCGATGGTCAAAATACAAGTACAGATAACAAAAGCAAAGCAAAGATAAATCAGGCCAAATGGCGCGCTCTGACATCTTCCAATATTCCCAGCGTCTCTGAACGACCCAGTCTGGAGATCAGCTCCTGTATCAGTAAGGCATGTCGCTCACCCGTGGATCTCAGTTTTTTGGCGTCGTCCTTGCAGGTTCCTTCGCCAAAACACTCGTCGAGTCTGCATCTCTTGGAGTCGGCCTTCACTTCAAAACCTCTCAGCTTCCTGTCAAGGTCACTTACTCTAAGCTCAGCAGCGTTCCTAAGTGATGTCTCTTCAGCAATCCTTGCGTCTTGAGCTCTAATCTGCGCCTCTAGCGTGGCAATCTGCAACTTCAGTTCATCTTCACGCTCATTCCGCTTCGTAAGCGTGGCATTCCACAATGCTTCCCATTTGCTGAGGCGGGAATAAGCTTTGCTTAAAAGTTCCTTCTTGGAAGTAAGCACCTTGCTAACACCATTCAAGGCTATTCCCACTTTTTCTTTCTTGTTGGTCTCTTCCGTCAACTCTGAACCCAACCTATTGATCAATTCTGTCTGTTCCTTCACAGTGAAGGTAGCTTCATTCTTCTCATGACGCAACTGGAAGATCTCCTTCTCTAACTCATCATTGGATTTCTTCAATTCTTCGTTTTCGGCCAACAATTTGTTATACTTTTCAAGCTCTATCGAAGCAGGTACCTCAATCATTGGAAGATACAGGGGTTCCGCAGCAGGATAAGGCATCAAGGAAATACTAGCTCTCTCGCGGATCCAAGCCAAATAAGGATTATAAGCTTTGTTGTTGCTCTTACCAAGCAAAGCTTTCCCTCTCCTATGGATGTTAGCCCATGCATGTCTCAATCTGATCAAAATAGCCGTGTCTAATAAGCCTGTGAGATACAGAGATTCCTGTATCTCCTTCTCAATAGGAGCGTCCCTCAAAGCATAACCGAACTGTCTTACCAGCAGTGAAGGGTTATAGTTAATACAGCCTTTCCGTCCAATCAAGGGGACATTCGGAAAGCCACTGCAACTATATATGATATCGGTGCCAAGCATGCTCCGATCAAACCAAATGATATTCTTAGCAGACAGCCCCATCAACCGGGAAGACCAATCCAAAGTATCAACAGCATCAACAAAAGGTCCTGTCTTCGGAAGATGCCCCTGGAACCACCTGTACAAGAGAGGAAGACAGCAGGAAACATTCTTGCCACGACGTTTCTCATTCTTGTAGTGAATGGAATGATAAACATCGCCCAAGAGAGTAGGAACTGGATTCTTCAAGGCAAGAATCAAGAAGGCATCTGAGTCGACAAAATCTGGCACATTAGGAAACAAGACAATCCCGTAGATGCAGACAGCTAGAATGGAACTGAAGGCAACCCAACATCCACTCTTCGCGCACTGTGTAGCCTTCTCAACCAGGACAGACAGGTGAAAACCATAAGCTCCGTTCAGCTTGACCAAACCTCCAGGGAACTCATAAGCGTCTAAACTGACAATCTCAGCAAGCGTAGCCAACTCAGGCTCAACATCAACATGTATAAAGGGCATCTGGTCTAACACAGGAACTCCCCACATAGCAGAATACTCCTCCAAAGTGGGTGCCAGAATATAGTCGGGAAATAAGAAACATCTCAGCTGCGGCTCATAAAACTGCATCAAAGTATAAACCCCAGTCGTCTCAAATGCTGAAGGTCTGTACAACAAACTAAGCAATCTCCCATAAGATACTCTGAACTCAGCTCTCACTCTCTCATCTTCTAGAGCAACTAATCCCAGCAAGGAACTGATATCTGGTGAATGCAACCGGTAAGCGACTGTCCTCTTCATGGACTCCATGTCTGGCCAGAAAATACACTAGAATTAGAGGGGAATGATCACCTACAACATAAATACACGTTAATGATATGCAAGATGAGTATGCACCAATGCAATATGCAAAAATAATGCAGCGGGGATCAAGTGACATATTGCTGAGGAGCTCCCTCCATAATATCTGTCTTCATAGGCTCACAATACTGCTCGAACCTGGTCTCGACAGACCCAAAATAATGCTCCAACCTGGTCTCAACAAACCCATACCAAAGCTCTGATGAAGAAACCCAGGTAACCACACATATTGATCAAAAATCAAGAAAGTCGGGTGATTTGGAGGTCAAGTTTCCTGCATGCCCCAATCCCCCCTCACAGGTAGGTGTCCTATCAACTGACACAAGGTATGGCATCCTATGCGGTCGTTGGCGTCACAGACTTTCAAGACTGATGATACGATACCCAAAAGGTGTGGCATCATCATGTCCTGAAGAGGCCTCACTTAGCCAACTTCCAATTGATCGGTCCCCAGAGTCGACAATCCTCGGGTCAGACAACTTGTCGAGCCCTAAGGGCCAGGCAAGAAGCATCAAAGAGAATCTCGTCCGAGCGCAGATTTTGCGGCTAGCTGGTGCGAGCTAAGCAAGCAGGCTAACCACTACTCTCTACTTCTAAGTCTAGGTGTAACCTCAAGCCCAGGTCCGGCTTTTCTCTCAATAGATCACCCCCTTCCCACAACAGCAATAACAATATAAAGCTGATAATAAAATGCGGAAAGTAAAGACAGAAAAGTAAATCTATACAACACCCACGACGGGAAAACAAGCGCTAGGATTGACTCGCGTAGGGAACCAAGGTATCCCCAGCAGAGTCGCCAGCTGTCGCTACTGCGAAAATCGGCGCCGGCTATGACAGAAGAGTCGCCATCGTGCGTTATTTATCCCACAAGAGGGAAATGAAACGCTCAGAGTAAACCTAACGCAAAACGGGAAAGGAATGGTCGTCGCAACCAAATCCTGGATTCGGGAGTCGATTACGCAAGGGGAAGGTATTAGCACCCCTCACATCCGTCGTACTCGACGGGATCCACGCTTGTTTTCTAGTACGGATTGTTATTCTATCTACGCTAAAGGGTCAAGGGTTAAAAGAGAAAAGAAAATGACTCGGCAAAGTATCGCACTTTATGCCTACGTATTCCCGTCTGGAACGAGAAATCAGAGTCAACGTAGTTCGCCTACCTACGGGAAAGGAGGGGAAGATTGCTCGCTAGGATACGGCATCCTATGCCTACATACTTTCATACAGCATGAAAGATCAGAGCAAACGTAGTTCGGGCTACGGAAGACACAGATTTGTCTGACTGTTTTTTATCTTTCTGAAAATGTTTTCTTCTGGTTAGGAGTCCAAGCGGACAAAAATGACACTTTGATGTTTGTTTTCAGTCTTTTACGCAAGAAGTGTTTTTTAGTTTGTTTGCAATCTCTGACGCACTAGAGACTATGATCTGAGAGTGACTACGTCGCGTGTCACCCAAAGGGTACCACAAGCGGTCAGACTACTGGAAAGAAGCTCTCCAACAACCCTTTCTCAAATAGCTTAAGGCTCGTAACGTACGACATCGATCAACCTTATTACTGTGTTTTTGAGTTGTTTTGAGATAAGAAGAGAAAGAAGCTCTAAAAAGCCTAGGGTTGAAAAGGGAATAAAACTAACCTAATGTTGTCATGCATGGGTTAAAACCTAATGTCTGTCATATTTCCCTCTTGCGCAGAGGGAAACAGAGATCCTAGGGGATAAACAGCAAAAGAAACAGATATATACAATAAACAGTAAAAATGCATGCAATGCAGCAATACAAGCGAGGCAAGGGAGTCCCACTCAACCTCGAACCTGGGAAAACAATAGGCAAAATGAAACAGCTTCACTTCAAACCTAAGGGGCAAGCTGAACAAGCCAACAAACAATACAGACAAAGAAATAAAATCCAACACCAGTTATGACAGCAACACCAGCTCCTACAGTGAGCAACTCAAACAGCAACAGCTCTGACAGCTACAGTTGATTAACAACAAAGGGTTGACAGTAACAACTTCAAGCAAGATCCCATCTTCATCCTTTAATGAACCCCAAGCTTTAGATAAGCTCCTGCCTCCAAAAATCTCCAAGCTTTAGCAAGCACTGAACCCCAACAAATAGACAGCTTCAAACAGCAGCAAAACCCTAGTTTCAACAGATATCCAGTTCTGACAGGCACAAGCTTCATCTTCACCAATCTTCAATGAACTTTATCTTCAATAGATCTCCATCTTCAATGCAATCACTCTAGAAAAGAAACAATTAATAATAGATGAAGCTGAGATGTTAAGAGGCTCAGTGACAACCCAAGGAAATCACTAAGATCTTAACATAGCAAGTGAAAGGTATCCTCAAGGTTCTACCCAACCAAAGTATGCTCTACATCCCTCCTAAGGGGAGATGGAACTTCTTGGGGGGACCTTGTGTCATGGGATAGAATAGAGGCACAAGAAGCTCTCTATGTTTGAAAGAAGAAACAAGACTACTCTAATGCTCTTCCTATAGATCTTAACTCCTAAGCCTCTAACAAGCCCTCTAACAAAAGAGAAGTCTTCAACTCCAAGCTTCCTCAAGCCATCCCAAAGCAACTTCATTTGACCTTTAAGTCATCCAAGCAAAGCCCAAGCTAAAAGCACTCCAAAATAGCCCCCACACAAGCATAACCAAACCCAATACCCAAAGGAGAAACCCAAAATCATCACACAAGTTGCAAAAATCAGATAAAAGGCTAAAGCTTATCAGAAAATCCTAGGTAAATTTCTAAGGGAACCTACCCCTATACCCAATACCCCATATAAACCCCAAGGCCTAAATCCAACCCTAAGTCCTCAAACTATGCCCAAAACTACAACTATTTGTTTGAAACCCTAATTCTAACACCTCTCCTATTCACCTCTCAAACTAACCTAAATTTTATTCACAAAATTGTGATAAAATTTCTAAGGATACATGCTTCCCTAACCTAATCAATCCAACAAGAATCAACTAAAAAACATTCCCCAATTGATCACAAGAAAATCCACAAAATCATGTAGCAAATGTACAAAATTAAAGAAATTAATAAAATGGAGAAAATCAAATTAAATTGAAAAATGGGTGAAAATAAGATTTATTAATTTCATAAAATCACAAATAAATCCAAGATCATGGAGGTATTTTTAAAATATTTTTTGGACCAATATTGGATTTATTATGATTTTTAGAAATAAAATGGAATAAAAGAAAATATTAAAACAATTAAAAAATGAATTAAGAAAATAAAACTGAAGATAAAACGTGAGCCAATGGATCATGAGACTGGTAAGCGCATCTGAGAGTCATGAGCGTGTCCACGTGTGAGTCCAGTCACCAGCTGACTGGATAAATGAAACGCAGCGTTTCAATGGCTTGGAGGCAATCCTGAGTTTGAATCGTGGCCCTTGGATACGTGAGAATGTCAACAAGTCAAAGTGATCTGAGGGTTGGGACTTCATCTTCCCCAAATGAACTCAGGCGAAGGTCAAATATCCAGACGGTGGTCCGGTGGTGCAACCACCGTCTTCTCCGGCGAAGCAAACCCTAAACCTCACCAATCAAGTCAAATAAAAACCCTAATCTGCTCCAAATTTTACCCTGAACTCAAATCCACCATCCAAAATCATTGATTCACCCTCAAAAGCTAAACCCGATCAAAGTTGCAGAGAAATCACCAAGTCTCGATGGTCACCATTCTTAAAATTGAAGGTACTAACATGAACTATGTGTTACACTGATCAATTACCATCATCTAAACACCATTAATCCTCCAAGAATCACAAGAACCAAGCTCAAACAGAAATTGATCATCTATCTTAATTGTCACCAATCAACTCCAAACCAATCCAGAAACGTTCCTTATCATCTCTAGGTCCTAACCACATGCACATTCTAAGCTAATTCTCCCTAGATTATGAAGAAATTCAAGAAGTACATACCTGTGAAAATGGGATCAACAGAGGTAGAAAATGATGGAATCAAGCTGTGAAACTCTTCAAACACGATCAATGAAGCAAGGTAAAGCTTTTCCAACCCTCAATTTGGCTTGAATGTGCCTTGAACTCCAAAACCGATTCTGAGTTGAAGCTCTTGAAACTCAACTTCAATCTTCCTCTCCTTCACGAATTCTGCACCAAAAACTATCTGAACTCATTCTAGAACTTAAATATGAAATGTTTGTGGGCTTATTCAATCCAATTCAGGCCCAAACTCATTGATCCAAAATTCTGATTTTTCCATGAAAATGCAATGTACCAGTCACGATTCTGAGCTTCCAGATTGCTCTAGAAGGTTCTATCCAACTGAAAATTAGTTATGGAGTGTGTTTAGGTAGTTAGCTTGGCCTGAATTGCCCTGATTTTGGTTTTGGCATTGTGACTTGTAATGTAAGTAATGACTTTACAAAGCAAGTCATGGAATTAACCCTCAACTCAAAAATGTGTAAATGTCATTGTTTTCAAAATGTGTTTTCCAATCAATTTGGTATGTCATATGGATTGGTTTGGACCCATAGCTCAAAAATCCCAATTTTCCTCTTTGGTTCATTTAAAATCCATCCTTATTTTAGGCCATTTTGGATCATTTTGTGAAGAAAACCATTTCAATCACCCATGACTTCTTATCTGGCCTAAAAACATCATTTTAAGCACATCTCATGTTGATCATTTCTTCATTTGAGGAGTGGAAGATAGAGATTTTGACCTATGTTAAAAAATGACCTATTATTCAACTTTCCCAAAATACCCCTGGATTGCCAAGATCATAACTTGAGTTCCATAAATCTTCTTGAGGACTTCTAGTACTAAACTTAAAGCTAAGATCAATACCCACAATTCTTATGTTGGCCAAGAATCCATTTGAAAACTTCTTGATGGGAAAAAGTTGCTTGGAAGTCAAGTGACTTTCACAGATAAATTTCAATGTCATATGGGGACCCATAACTTGCAAGAACCATAACTTGAGTTATACAAATCTCCTTGAATACTTATAGTACTCAAATTAAAGCTATTGAGAAGCCCTACAAGTTTCATGTTGACCAAGAATCCATTTGAAACTTGTATTTTTACTTGTGTGGCTTGGAAGTCCAGTGCTATACAGGGGATTTTACCCTAGGAACCATGTCTCAAACCTCTCCAACCACTCTTGATTCTCTTGAACTTGATCTTGATTCATCCATACACATGCTTTAACATCTCAATCCATGAATTCCATGACTTAGATCTAGGTCTTGATGCCCTTTCTTTGCTCTCCTTGACCTAGGGTTACCCAGATGAAACCCTACTTGTACACCTCTCAACTGTGATTCTTGAACTTGATACCATGACTTGTCTAAGCTTCCATAGGGATCTCTAGGCCTCCCATAGGATCCATACATACTTCAAATTCATAATTCCATGCTTCATACCCCATTGATGATCCTCAATACACCTCAAGTTAGGAGAGGAATCCACTTGTTGACATTCAAATCTCCTCAAAGCTTCAACCCATTTCTTGATGATTTGGATGTTCTTCAGCTTGAATAAGGCCCCTTGATGTGCTTCTTTAGATAAGAATGACACTTTATCCCTTGTTAGATGACTTGCTATGTTATGATATGCAAATGATGGGACTATGTACATGATGTATCTATGCAAATTATAATGCAATTAAAACATAAACCAGGTGAAATAGGTTGAGCAAATTTTGGGGTGCAACACCTATCCTTCGCCTGGAGAACTTGCCAGCGAAAACCACTGGGATTTAATTCTGAATTATTCGCTAACATTCGCTGAGCTTCGCCCGGCGAAGCTTCGCCTTCATTCGCCTGGCGAGAGCCAGCGAATCTACGAAGACAGAACCCTCAATCTGTCCCCAACTTCCAATCCACCAATAATCGACCGATTCTTCACCAAATCAGTACCAACAACTTAACCACACATCACCCGACTATTCTACGGCATTATCTCCAGTTTCTAACCGATTAAACTACGATTCTACCGATTAAATCCATTTTGCCCTAGCTTGAAAAATGGTGGAAACTCACAATAAAACCCATCCCACACATACATAATCATACACATGGATTAAATAACAATGTTTCTCACCCTTACCTTGATTGGATTGAAGCTTGAAGTTGATTCTTGATGATTTCTCCAAGTTTCCCTCTTCTCTTCTCTTTTCTCCTCTTTCTCTATTCTTTCTCTTCTATTTCCTTTGTCTTACTATCTTTTCTTTTCTCTTCCACTTTCCTTATATACTTCCTTATTTTCTTTCCTTCCCATTTCTCTTCTCACAAATTCTCTACCAAATAAATCCAATAATTAAAATAAGTCAATTAATTAAATTAATTAACATTAATAATTAATTAATGAAATTTGGGCTGTTACACTACGGGCCCACCACCGCATATGCTCGAGCTACGGGAAGATGCGATTTCCCATGTACGAATTTTTCTTTCGTGAAGCGGGACTTCAGTTGCCCTTCTCGGATTTCCAACTAGGGGTCTTCGACTGGTTGAGGATGGCGCCTTCGCAGCTGCACCCCAACACAATCGCTTTTATCTGAGCATACGATCTCGTTTGTCGGCACCTTAAGATCAGGGCCACTCTCACCATGTTCTTTAGGCTTTTTCATCTGCAAAGGAAAATGGTTGATGGCTGATAGGGATGGGTGTCATTGAAGCAGTCGAGGAGATTTTTCAGGGCATACATGGATTTTTTCCGGACTTTCAAAGATCGATTCTTTGTGGTTCAGCTCGTGTCTCATGAGGCGTGCGCCTCATTATTTTGCCGTGAAGCCCGGGAGGTGAGTGGGCAGAGGGAAGAGGTCATGGTGTCGAGGATCCCCTTAGACTAGATAAAGGAACACATCAAAAGGGGCACGAACCGTTATATCGTACGGGCGGGTACCTTGGACGAGTAGGACCAGATAGGCTATCAAAGGTTGGTGGCCTTTGTGGCCAGCTTCACCCTGGCAAAACTCGTGACGCCCACGGTAACTTTATCCTCGACAATCAATGTAATATCCTCTAGCGGTCGAGGCTCATTAATATGAGGGCTCTGCTCGAATGTTCGTTGGACGAGGAAGCCTTGCGTTTCTTAGGTAGTGGGTCGTCTTTCACTCGCCCCCCCTTATGGGCTCTGTTATTTTCGTGTTTGTTAACCCCTTGTTCTTTTTGTTTTGCAGGGAGTATGTCGATCATGCAGGAGCACGTGAAGCACCTGGAGGCCACCAGGGGTGCGTCGAAGAGAGGAAAAGGGAGGGTAGCTCAGGTGCAGCAGCAGCCCACTGCCGACCAAGGAGGAAGAAGTTCTTCGTCGTCACCGTAGGGGAGCCAATCTCCCATGTTGCAGGGGACTCCGAAGAGGGTGAGGGTCCATGGGCCTGAGGCTGTCGTCGACCTTACTGAGGGTGAAGAAGAGGAGGGGTTCCCGATCCCCCTTGTCATCTGCATCCTAGTTTCTTCCATGGGGCTAGGTTTCCTACTGTGCCGGCTGCAGAGGCGAAGGCGGTTCTCGGGGCTAGTCAGGAAACGAAGAGACAAAGGCTGATCGAAGACTTGGCTGCGATGATGCGAGTCTTCTCAATTGCCTTCGCTTTGAGCGACGAGGGTTGCTCTTCTGCTGATCTTACCAAACTGTGGGGGGATCTTGCAGCTGCTGAGTCGAAGATGACCAAGTTGGCTGCTGAGTTGGATCTGACTAGGGAGGATAATACCGCGTAGCGCAAGCGGAACAATGAGCCAGAGGAGTAGCTGAAGGTCAATGGGGAGGATAGATTGAGGCTGCAGATGTGGGTCATAGAGTTGGAGGCTTCCCTTCATCCTGCCAAAGAGGAGACCAAAGAGGAAAAACTCCTGCTCTCTCGGGCTGAGTTGGTGGCAAATATTCGAGAGCTCGAGCAAGACTGCTTGGGGGCTATCGAGGTTGGCTATGCGAGCGCTGTAGAGCAGCTCAGGATAGTGAACCTCGAGGTTTCTCTTATCACCGAGGGGACAAGGCCCTATCACCAAGTCGTCGATGGACGAGTGGTAGCAATAAGAACCAAGGATGATGACGACAACCCGTCTGCCGAGGAGGAAGAGCAAGAGCAACAAGAGACCTCTTAGGTTTTGTTTTTGTATTTCCGGGCCTGTGTGCTCGTGTTGATTTTTCTGGCCTGCGTGCCTATTTCTGTTTAAGATGTACCATCGGGCCTACGTGCTCTTTTATTGTAATTCCAGGACAGTTGGGCTAGTGCCCGTGATTGCATGACAGTGTTTATCGCTTTTGCTAAGGATTTGTGTGTGCTTGTTTATGTTTATGTATGCCTGTTTGCATGGGTCCTTGTATGCTTGTTTTCACATTTATATATTGGTGGGAGTAGTAGCTCGATGTTACTTGTTGTGTTCGGTAGTGTAGGGAACTTGCCGGGTGGCCGGGGTTGTTACCTGGTCGGTTATGAAGCGGGGGCTGCAATCGCGACCCTCTCTCCACAACGTGAACATTCCATCGTGAGCTGGGTGTTCTGCCATCTCGGTACGGCGATGGTGGAGCTCGATTGAGGGGTCCCCGTCAAACAGATCATTCTTCTCACACACACAAAAGGGTAGGCGCTTGTCATCTCGTTGAGTTTTGGGAGACGCGTTTGTACCAGGTCATACTCCCGTGGTCGTGAGGTTGGTCGTCACGGGAAATGTTTAGCTATAATATCTTTTTATCTTCTCAGCATTCCATGGTCGAGCAATTTCCTCCCCGTGTAAGTTTTCGAGGTAGTAGGCCCAGTGTTCCGTCTTATCCCGGACACGGTAAGGCCCCTTCCAATTCATGGTAAGGGCCCTCCCAATTCTACTGGGGTCACTGCTTCGGTCCCGTAGGTTAGTCGGATAGGGATCTCCCTAGTGGTAGAGTGAGGCGTTGTTCTGTAAGCCCAGAGTCCGATGTGGAGCTCCTCGACCCATCTATTCTTAGCGTCCCTGAGCCGTCATTTTAGACCTTGCAGGATAACCCTATTTGCGGCCTCCGCCTGGCCACTCGTTTGCGGGGGCTCGACTGACGTAAAGTTCTGTTTTGTTCCAAGCTTGGCCACAAAGTCTTGGAAATGTTTGTCAGTGAATTGCATCCCATTGTCGGTCACGATGGCCAAGGGAACGCGAACCGAGCGAGGATGTTCCTCTTATAGAAGCAGAGTATGTTGTGTTCTGTGATTTTGGCGAGGGCCTCGGCTTCGATCCATTTGGTAAAATAGTCGACGCCGACTATCAGGTACTTATTCTGCTAGGAGCCCATGGTGAATGGACCGAGGATATCCATCCCCCACTAGGCGAATGGCCATGTGTCGCTACTGCGAAATTGAGGCCGACAATGACAGAAGAGTCGCCACCTTTCGTTATTTTTCCCTCAGAACGGGAAAGGAAACGATCGGAAAACCCTGACGAAGAGGTATAAGACAAGGTCATCACAACCATTGTCTGGATTCGGGAGTCGGTTACTCAAGGGGAAGGTATTAGCACCCCTCACGTCCATCGTACTCGATGGGATCCATGCTTGTTGTGTTTGAAAGGGTGTGTTTATCTATCTACACTAAAGGTCGGTTTGAAAAGAAAAGAAATGACTCGGCAAAGCATCACGCTCTATGCCTATGTATTCCCGTCTGGAACGAGAAATCGGAGTCAACGTAGTTCGCCTAACTACGGGGGATGGGGGAAGGTTGCTCGCCGAGATATCGCATCTCGTGCCTACGTACTTTCACACGGCATGAAAGATCAGAGCAAACGTAGTTCGGGAAACGACGGAACACAGGTTTGTTCAACTGTTTTTATCCGAGTAAGGTTAACAGACGGTTCCAACAGTTGGTGTATGCAGCTCGACCATTGGAGACTTAGGCGTTTACCGTTTGCGGTAGAACCGAGAGTTAACAAAACTCTCCTTCTGAAAAAGGGTTTCCAGGGATTAGAGGTCCAAGAGGACAAAAATATGTTTGATCTTTGTTTTCTATTTTTTTTATGGAAGAAGTGTTTTTTAGTTATCTGTAGTTTGTACAGCACTAGAGACTATGACTTAGGAGCGAATGCGTCGCATATCGTCCAAAGGACATATACTAAACACTCTAGATGATTGAGAGGAGACCGCTCAATCATCACTTCCCAAGTAGCTTAAGGCTCGTAACGCGTTTGTACTAACTTGCCTTTATTATGTTTTTTACTATTGTTTGAGATAAGAAGAGAGAGGGAACAACTAAAGGGAAACTGTACAGTCCTAATGTTGTCATGCAATGTTTGTCCTATGGTTGAGGTTAGGAGGGAAACTAACTAATGTTATCATGCATGGTTAGAATCCTAATGTTTGTCATAACTTCTCTTGAACAAGAGAAGTCAGAGTTCCTAGGGGAACATGGCAAAGGAAAGCAAACAGTAAAAGAAATAACTGTAAAGATGCATGCAATGCAAGTGAGGGAGGAAATATGTGTGGGGCAGAAGCCTCCACAAGCTCATCTCAACCTCAATCCAGATATGAATAAGTGCAAAGATAATAGAAAGAAGTAAATGCAATCAAACAGGCCACACACCACACAGGCAAGGGAGCTGAGCTCTACCAAATACCAGTAAGAAAAGCCACACAGTAAAAATACAAGCAGAAGGAGTCCCACTCAACTTCTAATGCAATACAAGCAAAGGGAGAAGCTCAACCCTTATGATGCTCTTAGGCCTATGATCATCTACATGAAGCCTACTACTAATGCAACACTCCAAGCAAGTCACATCAATACAATTGAACAAGAAGAAAATAGACAAACAGGGAAAACAAGCCAGCAATCTCCACAACAGAGCAATCTTCTGAAAGCAATCCAATCCAAAGTCCGTAACTGTTCTTCAAGTCCATACCATCTTCAAGAGAAGGAAAGGAATTTATGACATGTAATCAAACAAGCTTCTATCCTATGGAAGGAAATTGGGTGTTGGGAGGCCAGGGTAAGGTCCACAGGAACTTATCCTAGGCACTCAACCAACTAAGAGAAATTTGGGGAAACCTAAAGGTTTAGCTCCTTCAAGAGGTGTGCCATATTCCCCCCACAGGAGGGACTGTGCTACCTCAAGAAGGTTCCTAAAGAGGAAAGAATGAGAGAATTTTAGGAGAATGGAGATGAGAAGCAAGGTAAGTTCCACAGGAACCTACCACAGACACTCAACCACCTCCATTTCCTTTAGAGAGCTTGCTTAGGCTCAACTCTAATGTGAAAGGCAGGGAATTCCTCCATAGGAGGAATTATACTCACAAGGGAGGATCCTAATTAAGCAAGGAATGTTTGAAAGGGGAACTAATCCTAGGGAAAGATCATCCACCTATTTGAATCTCTAAAGAAACTCAAATGTTATCTCCTAATGATCACCTATAGTAAGGCCAATTTGTAAAATGGGGAACTAATGGAAAATTGCTCCTAAAAATCCTAAGGAAAATACTACATCATCCTATATGTATCAACATTCCATGGTAGAAAAATCAGAGGTTAAACCTAAGTCAAAAGGTTCAAACTAAATCTAAAAGCTTCAAGGGTACACTAAAAAGATCCACTAAAGAACACTCCTAAACAACTACCCTAAACTCCTATTTAAAATGATCTAAAAATCCCAACAAAAATCACATAGCAACATTAACATGCCTACAACCAGCACACAAAATTTCAAGATCAAACTCAGAAGTATGGATGAGAAATAAAATGAACAAATTCAGCATACCATTACCACATTATTAAAAATACTCTAAAAGAGAAAATATGAAATAAAATGGAAAATGCATGGAAAATTAAAATAAAAAGCATGATAAAATCCTAAACGTCTCAATCTATATTCACCAATTTTCTCATATTTTATTACCAACATTTACTATTTTTTTATGAATTAAATCTAACAAGCATTAAAACAAAAAAAATAAAGAAAAGAAAATAAAAGCATGAACAGGGAGGGGTGTAACCAGCAGGAAGAATAAGGGTTTATTGTGCCTGGGCCCAATACAAGGGGTGTGAAAAGCGCATGGGAGCTGGGCCCATTTTGATTATTAATTCAGCAAAATTCACTCAATTTTGAACATGACAGGGGGGTTCATTAAGCAAGGCATCTAAGTGTATTGCGTTTGGGCCTATTAGAGGGGGGCACGGATAGTAGCAAGCCCAGCTGAATTAAACAACTAAACTAGCTTTCACAATTAAATGGAAAGACCACATGAGGGATCGAACGCACGCCTCATAGGTTCATGTAGCGCGCTGAATAAGCTTGTGGCTTCACTTAATCAAACGACGTAGCTTTGGGAGGGGGTGACGTGGCACGCTGCAGATCGCTGGATATGCGGAATTGGTCAAGGTTTCTCAAGCGAACGAACGGTAGAGATTATGTCTTCTTCATTTTGAAAAACGCAGGGGAGGGAAACGCAGATTCCAGCCGCAAATGGCCGGAGCTTCGCCGGCAAAACTCACGAACTTCTATTTCTCTCATTTCTCAACCAATCAACACGATTCTTGAATGAAAGTTGAAGGAAATTCCATGAGGATTACGAATATCCTATTTAAATGAGCTAAAACTCCAAGATTAAAGAAATCTATGTCCAAACCGAAAATGGATCCAAACCTAATTTGTCACTAAACCTCAAATTTACTATCCATAATCCATCTACACCTTAATTACAGCCTAGCCACATGAATCTAAGATGATAAAAACGTGTAAATTAAGTGCAATTTTGAGAAATGGAAACCTGAGTTAGAGCTTCAAGTACAAGTGGTTTCAGGCCTCAATTCTTCTCCAACAAGTGCAGATTGCTTCAGGGAATGATGATGAATGTTTCTTGATAGCCAATTCCTGCTGAAACTCTCTGAATCTCCAAAACCGAAAATCAAGTTTCAAGCTCTTTCACCAAATTGCTCCAATGGATTCTCAACTGAATTTGCCACTAGAAGGTTCTCAGAATGATCCACATCCAATTTATAGTCAGTTTAACAACTTTGGAGGCCCAAACCAAGCCCAATTTGGGATTTTCAATTTTCACTTTCCTTCCAAAATTTCAATGATGGTGTGCACGTTTTTGCCTTTCTCTCCCCTCAAATCCAGTCCAATTCACTTACTTAATAGTTGTGGAGTACAAGTGAAGAGTTTTCCCTCCTTGATTCCAATCAAAGGGATGCATGTGGTATGTTTCTTCATAATGAAGTAAGACTCCATATGGCCATGTTATGAGCTTCAATTAAAAAATGTGATGATGCCAAAGTCCTTAGAATATCCATTCCAATCAAAATGATCACAAACTTGGCCTGAAAACATCTCATTTCCAATTGTTTTGAATTTTTACATTTTAATCCATTAAAATGGTCTTTTTGGGAATTTTCTTCAACCAATGCTTGATACAATCCATATCCATGGACTCTTGATACTTGGATAAGCTAAAAACATCATTTTGAGCAACTTTCATGTTGAACAAAAATCCATTTGAAGCTTGCAAGATAGTGAAATTGACATATGATGCCAAATGACCTATAATCTTACTTTCCCAAAATACCCCTAACTTGTAAACCTCGTAACTTGAGTTCTACAAATCAGATGGAAGACTTCTAATAGAATTTGGAAAGCTAAGATCAAGACCTACAACTTTCATGATGGCCAAAAGTTTAGGAGAAACACCCTTCTAGGTCAAAATTTTCTTGGAAGTTGGTGAACTTTCACAGACAAATTTCACATTCCTCAGATGACCTGTAACTTTTCTGGACCATAAATTGAGTTCTATAAATCCAATGGAGGACTTATAGTACTCAAATTAAAGCTAATATCATTCTCTACAAGTTTAATGTTGGCCAAAAGTTTATGAGAAACTTGTATCTTGAGATAGGTGGTCTTGAAGTTAGGCACTAAATAGGGGATTTTACCCTGAGAACCCTAATTTAGCAACTCCTCACACCTTGAATTCTTCTTGAATAGATCTTGAAATATTATATCATGTGTTTCAACACAACTATACATGATTACAAGGATCTAGAATTGAGCTTTGACCCTCTTCAATTGCCCAGTTGACTTAAAATTTCTCAGATGAAAACTCCACTTGCAACACCCTCAACTGTGACTTTCTACACCTGGCATAATGACTTGATTGAGCTCCACCATGACCTTCAAGGCACTTCAATGAGCTCTACTCTCACTCCCTCACCTTGGTCAAGACCTAACCACCCTTTGATCTTCAACTGGTCCTCAAATTAGGAGACTAACCCCATACAAGCAACTAAACTTCTTAAGAACCCAACCCCCTTCCTGATGATTATGGTGATTTCTTAAGCTTGAATAAAACCTCTAGATAGGCTTCTATGGATATAAACCCCACTTGATCCCCTGCACAGGTGAACAATGCTATGCTATGTAAATGTTAGATCAATGATATGCTAATGCAATGAGACATAAACCAAGTAAGAAAAGGTTAGGCAAATTTTGGGGTGCAACACCATGGGGAAGTGAGCGACTTGAGCTCGTTTGTAGGGGCGAGGTGCATATCCCCGTGCCATTGGCACCTGTCACACTTCTTTACATGCTCCTTAGTATCCTGCAGCATCGTCGGCCAATAGTACCCTGCTCGCAAGGCCTTTTGGGCTAGAAACCTTCCCCCCAAGTGTTGTGCGTTGATACCCTTGTGGATCTCTTGCAAGATGCTCGGGGCTTGGGCTTTATCAATGCATTTAACTTGTCCTTGAGCAGTACGTAAGAACAAGCTCGAGTTTGACCGTGCTGGCCTCCTTTGTGTCGTCGGGGAGGCGTCCCATGCTAAGGTAGGTGTGTATCAGGGTCATCCAGCAGTCGCTGTCCCCAATAGTGTTGACCTCGAGCATTACTTTCGCCTTCTTTGTGCTTGGCCGAGCGAGGACCTCCTGGACGACAGATTTATTCCCGCCCTTCTTCTTCATGCTCGCCAATTTCGAGAGGACATCTGCTCGGGTATTATGCTCGTGGGGAATGTGTTGCACTTCAGCAGAGTTGAAGCTCTTCATCCGCTCCCTTATAAGGGCTAGATATTCAGCAAGATTGTCGTTCTTGGCTTGATACTCACCCTGGACCTGGGAGGCGACCAGCTGGGAGTCCGTGAAATTTTTTATCTCCTTGGCTCCGAGGTCTTTCGCCAGGCGGAGTCCGGCCAAGAATGCCTCGTACTTGGCCTGATTGTTTGTTGTCGGGAAGGCTAATGAAAGGGATACTTCTATCACTGTACCTTCTTCGTTGTCTAGGATGATGTCTGTGCCACTTCCCGATGAGCTCAAAGCTCCATCGACGAAGATGGTCCACTTTTGGGCCCCGGAAGTCGATTCCACGGTGGGTATCATCTCGGCGATGAAGTCAGCCAGGACTTGTTCCTTGAGTGCTTTTCTGCCTTCGTAGAGGATGTCGATTTCGGAGAGTTCCAGTGACCACTTCAACATGCACCACGACATGTCGAGTCTACCAAGTAGCTATTTGATAGGCTGCTCGGTTCTGACCACAATAGTGTGGGCTAAGAAGTAGTGTCGCATCCTTTTGGCCACATTGATGAGGGCCAGGGCGACTTTTTCAATCTGCTGGTATCTCACTTCCGGGCTGTGGCGGGCCTTGCTCATGAAATAGATCAACTTCTGTTCGTCGGGAGTTTCCCAGATCAGTACGGCGCTGACTGCCTCGGTGGAAACAGCTAGGTATAGGTAGAGGGTTTCCCCGACGTCTGGTCTCGTTAGGACTGGCGGTTATGAGAAGACACACTTGAGATGGAGAAGGGCCTGCTCGCATTCTTCCGTCCATTTGAACGTGGCCTCCTTCCTCAATAGTCTAAAAAACGGGCGGGCATGTTGTGCGGATTTGGCGACGAACCGGGATAGCAAGGCGAGCATCCCATTCAATGACTGGATTGACTTCTTTGTGCTCGGAGTTGCGAACTCGAAGAAAGCTCGATATTTGTCCGGGTTTGCCTCGACACCTCTTTTGGTGAAGTAGAAACCGAGGAACTTCCCTGCCCGTACACTGAAGGTGCACTTCTCCAGGTTGAATCGCATCCTGCACTTTCTTGCCGTTTCGAAGACCTTCTTGAGGTGAATCGTGTGGTCGACCTCGGTGCGCGATTTGAAGATCATGCCGTTCATGTAAACCTCGAGCATGTCACCAATCTCTCCCCGAAATACTTTGTTCATCATCCGTTGATAGGTGGTGCCAGCGTTCTTCTGACCGAAGGGCATTACATTGTAGTAATAGTTGCTCGACTCGGTCATGAAGGCCGTGCTCTATTTGTCAGCCTCAGCCATGGGGATCTGATTGTATCCCGAATACGTGTCCATGAAGGACAATAATTTAAATCCCCCCGAGTTGTCGGTGAGCTTGTCGATGTTGGGGAGGGGATAGACGTCCTTGGGACATGCCTGGTTGAGATCTGTATAATCAACACACATCCTCCACTTTTATTCTTTTTTACTAATACAATGTTAGACAACCAGGTTGAATACTGAGCTTTCTGTCATACCCCAAATTAGCCCTACCATGTCTATAGTTTTCATTATAGATATCCATCCACTAACCATTATTCAGAAGGTTAAAAAATATATGCTCATCCTTCTTGTTGTTCAATTCAAAGTTGTTGCAAGAGCTTATTTGGGGATATCAGGAATAGTTATGCATGCAATGGTTGAGGTTCATTGGTTTTGATTCAATCTTTCAGCCAAACAGGATTTTGTTTCAAGATCGAGTTATGGTTTATGTGTCAGTTTAAGATGATTGTGAATGGACTAGGTTATGGGATTGTGTCAAGTTATCAGTGCTTCCATTGTAAGAGATCCAAGTTTTTTTTATCTTGTCAAGCTTAATTCAAGGATTGGTGAAGTGTAGTGGCGGTTTAAGTTTAAATTCGGGTGTGTATCTTTCGTTTTGAGACGAATTTTGCTTTCACGGTTCAAATCAATTGTCTGTTCCCCGTTATTTATCATCCGTTCTTACATTTGTTATTCCATTGTCCAATTTCCATTTCGATATTCATTTCCCATTATTCATGTTTCATTTAGATTCAAGATTGTTCTTGTTATGAAAGGTCATTATCAACGTCAAACACAATTGAATCCCATTTCTTTCTACCAAGCCCACTACAAAAAAATCCTATTAAATTTTAAATTGAAAAATTATACACATCCTAAAAGAAGTCCATTAGAAGGGAGGTCCATTACATTTTAAAACCATTACAAAGCCCAATTTCAATCACGTTTTTGCAGCCCATGCTTACCAATTATCCAAACTTTTAAAACCATCTCCATATTGAGTGCCTACACCACGCCTGCAGAAAAGGACATACACAGATCAATTAATAAAAATGCCAGCCAAGCATTCTGAGATGAATTGAGTAACAATGTTTGAAGCCCATATTTATAGCAGGTGATCCCAACGCATAACAATCTTCTAAGCTTAAAAACTGTAAGACGCCCAAGAAAGACCACAGCAGAAAAGGCTTCGTACCATCTCACCTTTTGGCTTTTGAATCCTCAGCAAGTGATGCTTGAACAAACCGGGGGCATATCCCTCATTCCACCTATTTTTTTCATTGTAAACCTTCATCACCTCTCATAACCTTCCTTCATAACCAACACACATCCTAAAACACAAACCCAACCTTCCTTCATAACCTTCATCACCACAACAACCATAGACCTCCATTTACCTTCATTAACTCTTCCCCTTCTGCGATCTTAAACCCCTTTTCCCACAAATCAGACCTTTCTTCCATAAAAAAAAAACAGAACAAAGTTTAGAATCACAAATCAGAGATGTAGAGGAAGAAGGAAAGATTGAAGCACAAACGAGAATAAGAACGATTCGTACCTGAACGAAGCAAGAATCTGAGATAGAGGAAGACCGTTGATTCAAGGTTGAAAACAGAGTTCTTCTTCTTTTTGTAGCTCACTCGTGGTTCGCGCGATGATAAAAGAGCATTTTCTTTTGAGCTCATTTTCATGGCTAGCTGTGATTTTCCCCTTTTCGTTTTTGAGAAACCGATTTGACATTTCGTTTTAATGGTTTGTACGATGGAGAGTTTGAGTTGCTGCTTGCTTTTTGTTTTGTTTTAGAGAAAACCTGATAGTCTGTGTAGTTTGAAATCTTACCCAGGCCGGTGGTTGGTTTTCTTTTCTTTTTTTTTTTGGGCAATGTTCTGCTGGTAAGTGGGTTAGTGGGCCGTATGGCCCATGGTCACCCCTAATCACACGTATGTTCTTCACCCCCATTTCTCCTTTTGTTTTTAAGGTTTGTTTTTTTTAATATATATTTTAGGGAAAATTTTGTTTGTTTAGTTAACATTTAGTTTGATTTCAAATTCAATCATTTAATTTGATTTTCCATTAATTTATTCATGATTTATATCATTTTCAATTTAATTAGTTTTCGATTTCTATTTTTAGTCGATGACGAAACCACAAAAGTCGCCACTAGTCAAATTATTGATAAGTGGTGATGAAATCGAGACCACTTACTTTTTCACTTCTGATTTTCTTTCTCATTCTCGATTTTATTACATTTTTCAAATTGATGAAGTCTTTTGATTCATGAACGTTAGCTTACGAGGTTGTTAAACCTTCATTATTTCAAATATGTAGAAAATGGTCATTCAGATCATTTTTCTATACTTTGGGATCGTGAGAGGTTAACCTCAATTAATTAACATAAGGTTTGTGATTAAGACGAGATTTAACATTACTTTCAATTTTTGTCTCGATTTTATTTTATTTTATCGGTCAATGAAGTCTTTACATTCGTAAATGTCGACTTATCGAAGTCGATAATCTTCATTAGTTCAAATCCGTAGGAAATGATCATTTGGATCATTTTTCTATACTTTGGGGTCGTGAGAGATTGCCTTAGATTAATCGACACAAATTTATAATTAAGACGAGATCCCACTCTTTTTTGCCCCGTGCGACACGATTAAATCGGAGAATGATCTTCAATCATTAATTCTTGATTATAATTTTTGTTCAATATAATTGCTATACTTTTCAGTCAAATATACCCTCGATTTAATCTCAATCATTATATCACTGTTTATGTATTCTTGCACATATTCCTCGTATTATTATTGTTGATATTATCTTGTTTATTATCTTGCTCATCTTATCGTCATTGTCCATATTTTGTCATGTCATATTATTCATAAATTGTTCATCTAACCCTTTCCTTGTTTATCTCATTCAAAAATATAAAAAAAAACGATAAAACTATCGAAACCCTAAAAACCCTAAATTGGAGGACTGTTGATCATTATCTTAGGTGTTGGAATCTAGACCTTGTACATAAAACCTAGTTTGGTTACTTTGTCCGAGCTCTTTGTCATTGTTTATTTTAGGACACCTCACACACACACACACACACGACTTTCTCTTGGGCTACCTGAAAATGAGACCATTTATTTCTCACAATCCCTTGTACTTTATATGTATCCCTCTCCCGCTACAATGTAATATCTTAGGTTTCTCTTTTGATGGCTTGCTTACTTGCTAAGAAAGATAAAAGTGAATTAGGCTAGAACACGTTTTCAAAACAAAGAACAAATAAGGCTTGATCCAACGTCAAGCCATTTTCAAACTCATTTCAAATTGGATCACCTTAGGGTTTCTCTTTCTCATTTCACAGTCTTTCCATCAAACCACACTAACCTTGTATGTATTCCGCCCTTGCAAGTCGATTGCTTTGCACTTCGCCATCAAACTACCCCGATCTATTCACTACCCTTTCTTTTCTAAACTTCTCTCTTTTTCTTTTGTCTCTGTGAGCTTAAAAACCTTGGTCTTATACCAAGTGCATTTTCAAAACTATTTTTTCCCAATAAACTTGGATAGTTGTGGAGTGGTTAGGCGAAGGTCTTCTCCTATCCCGAATGCTTGACATTACCTTTAGGGTTCACTGTCGTAAAGCGCTTACCATTCGAGATCAAAACATCTTAAGTAAAAGAATGAAGTTCTCTTTGTATTAAACTAAAGAAAGAGGATTGAGTACAGACTTCTTCCTCTCCGAGTATCAGGATACTCACTGTAGAGTGTGTGGTCTCGATACTCGTCTTTCAATACAAAGACGTGACTATATTCGTCACAATACTTTCATAATAAATCTTTTGAGATAAAGAATTGGGTACTATCCGCAAGGGGTTACTATCCGAGGACCTATTTCACCCTTAAAAATAACTTTCACAAATCAAATGTGACATCTTGCCTTGATGGCGAAAATTATTCTTTTCAGAAAGGATATGTTACGTCTGTTCTACCACAAACAGGTAATGCCTAAGACTCCACAAGCAAGCTGCAATACACCTAACTGCTAGAATGCGTATGTTAGCATCATCCACAAGAACACCAGTTAACCGTAGGCCGAACTACGATTGCTCTGATTCTTTACTTCTTTTAAGTAAAGATACATATGCACAAGGACCTCAATCCTTGCCGAGCACTCTTTCCCATCTTTTATCCATAGTTCTCCGAACTACGTGGACTCTGACTTTCTCATACCTGTTAAGAATACGTAGGCATAGGACCGCGAAGCCCTACCGAGTCTCTCTTTTCGCCCTTTTTTCTCTTTTCCTTGTTTCCAACCTTCTTCTCTCCCCTTGGAACACTCTTAGAAAGTGATATCTTTTAGAAAATACCTTCACACATAGACAAACAAATGGTTCATATCGAGTACGATGGATGCGAGGGGTGCTAATACCTTCCCTTCGCATAATCGGCTTCCGAACCCTTTCTCTTGGTTGCGAGACCATCTTATCTGTTTCCTTCTTTGAGTTTTCTCGA
This sequence comes from Lathyrus sativus, assembly GCA_963859935.3. Lineage (NCBI taxonomy): Eukaryota > Viridiplantae > Streptophyta > Magnoliopsida > Fabales > Fabaceae > Lathyrus > Lathyrus sativus. The sequence continues at coordinate 192,214,777 of OZ012739.1, forward strand.
TGTTTTCACTTCCCCTTTTGGGATAAATAAAGTTCGATGGCGAATCTTCTATCTTTCCACTCTCGTCTCTCCGTCATTGCGTTTTCGAGTAGCGACAGCTTGGTGACTCTGATGGGGACCTAGCAAGCCAATTCTAGTTTATTTCTCGCATGTGCGACTTATTTGCTTTCATTGTTTATTGTGTTGTGTTCCTCTTACCTGTTGGGTTTATTGGGGATGGTTTGTAAGGATAAAGACTTTCTACCCGAGCTTTTCTAGTATACACTAAGTTAGGAGGTGGTTTCTTTCTGATTTGCGAGACTTAGGACTCGTTGAGTTGGTTTGACTTCCACCACTTAGACGAGGCCCCTTTGGGATGATTATGTCTTACGAGTATCCATAATGGTGTCTTTATTTCCGACCTGGGAGTTTGTGATTCTGAGGACCTTTTTAGAACCTTATTCCAAAAAGTTACTAAAACATAACTCTGTGTTCATCCTTTGAAGGGATTACCGTCTTACGAATCATCGTTATGATGGAAAACTTTCAAGGGTTAGTGCATGGGACCTTGTTTAAAAACTCCTGGAATGCCCTGTTATAAACCAATAGATTGCCCACCCGAGGTGAAGGGTATCTCGTTACGTTACCTTGCAGGACCTGTGACCTTGATCCATGTGCTGCTGTTCTCATCTGCATTCATAAAGCATTGCATAACATTATTACATATCAATGGACTTAAGAGACTGTGATTATCTCAGGTATTGCCAAAGAATGACAGATCAAAGAAAAAGAAGCACAAACTCCTTGAAGTTCAAGGAACCAAAATTGGGAGTGATCCAAGATTTTATGATTGACGTACCGAAAGCTATCAAAATCAAATTTCAATGAAAGCATGGAAAATTACTTGATCTTCTCTATTATGGAGTGGACACTTAGGATTTGTTCACTATGGCTCAATTTTATTATGCTCCACTCAGATGTTTTACCTTCCAAAATTATCAATTGGGTCATACTCTTGAAGAATACTCTCACCTGTTGAATATCAAGATCAAGGACCAACCCATTTACACCGGTTTGGAAGAAGAACCTAACTCTCATGCCATTTCTCTGGCTCTCCATATGACTAAGGAAGAAGTTGAGGCTAGTTTAGCCAATAAGGGAGGTACTCGGGGATTTCCTTTGGAGTTTCTACTTGAAAAAGTCGTCCAGCACAAGACTAATGAGGATTGGGAAAGATTTGATGTCGCTTCTGCTTTGATGATCTATAGGATTGTTCTCTTTCCAAATATAGACAATTTCATAGATATCACTGCCATTACTCTCTTCATTTAGAAGAACCCTATTCCTACCCTCCTTGTTGATACTTACCACTCTATTCATTGGAGGAGTGAGAAGAAGACATGGATGGTCTAGTGCTGTTCTCATCTGTTGTTCAAGTGGTATGCCTCCCATTTTCCAAAAGAAGGACCGTTTGTGGAGAACAAGTAGAAGCTAAAGTGGTCTAGACGCATTATGTCATTGGTAGCAGACGATATTGCTTGGTATTCCTATGAATACTATGATGTGGAGGTTATTTCTAGTTGTGGAGAATTTGGTAATGTACCTCTGAGTGGGAGAGTTGGCTGCATTAATTATAACCCAGTTATGGCATTGCGTCAATTGGGTTATGCTATGGAAGACGAGCCCAAAGCAGAAAAAATCCAAAGCTTTTTCTTGCTCACCAAAACAGAAGATCCTGGATTTGTCAGGAAAATTGCAAGGGCATGGACCAAAACCCATACAAAGGGAAGGAAAGAACTGAAAGTGAAGAACTATGTGGCTAAAGGGCCATACAACAAATGGTTGTTAGCTAGAGTGGCTAAAAGTTGTTACCGTTTCCTCTAGAATCTCCCATGCAAGAGAAACTTCCTGTTCCCACTCACGTATCCATAGAAGAATATGAGAAGCTAAAACTGGTAGTGGAAAGGTTGACAAAAGAAAACCAAGATCTTCAAGCTGAAATCCACCAAGCAGGTGTGAAGAATGGCCAATTCAAGAGAAAAATGAAGGTTGAGCAAGACCAAGTAGCTGAAAGCAGCAAAAAGTTGAAGCTAGAAATGGATCTGAGGGTCATGTATCAAAATGGCTTTGAAAGGGATGATGCATCAGTAAAGACTCTCCGACAATGCTTGAAGGAAGCCAAGGAATCTTGTGAGAGGGCGTGGCATTTTTGTGAGCTAGCTTCTGCTGAAAAGAAGAAAACTAGAGAAAAACTTAAGGCTAACATTGATGATCTCGAGGAGCTACTGAGAAGTTCCATGACTCTAGTTGAAGATGAACCTCAACTCAAAGAAGAAGTGTTAAGAGCTTCATATGTCACTTCTAGCATGTGGAACAACAAGTGCTTAGAGATGGAGACTGCTCAAGAAATAGCCACTATGTGGAAGGATCGCTTTGACGCTCTGAAAAGGGATAGTTCACAATGGCTCAAGAAAGAAGCTCAACTCAACAAACAGTTGGACACACATACGGATTCCCTCCAGTATTATCATCCGACTCTAGACCTGTACCGTGCTAAGTATAATGATCTAGTGGAACATTGTAACCTCATGATTCGTGATATCTCGTGGAGGTTGGAAAGTGCAATTCAATACTCGGAAGGAAACGATGTTCCTCCTTCAGTCCATCATTTCATCCAGCTTTGCAATTAGATGGTTAGCAGATTCATGTTTGAGTCGAAGAAACTTGAAGAGCACATCCGAAAGAAGACCTTTTAGTTGCTCAGTTTTCTCTTTTGTTGCATAAACTTTTGTATTCAGCCTGTTAGAGCAATGGTTAAAACATTTGTATTGGATCTTTCCTTGAAATTAATGAAAAGTTGCTCTTTGGACTCAATTGTGCATTTTTACTGTTCATTCACAGTTCTATAATACTAATGATAATCATAAGGTCTCAAAAGTCCCTTGAACATCATTCGAACATTGCATATACCTGCGCATCATTTTTGCATTCCCTGAAACCCGACCTCACACACCGCTTGCCCTTTCTGTAGTAGAGCAAGCTGACTTCTCGATGTCCATACAATACAAGAAGTAATCAAAGGAGAATTATAAATCAACTAGAACATAATTAAGCTGCTATGGGGGAGGAGATGCAAAGCATGAAGACGCAAATCACCCAGCTAATAGAGGTGATTCAGAACATGGCCAGAAGTCAAGAAGAGATGAGGCTAACAGCAGAAAGAAATGCTAATCATACCCCTGCTGGCACAGTTCCAAACGCAGATGGCCAGTTCCAACCCCTGTTGGTGCAATTCCTACCCCCGTTGGTGCAGTACCTACCCCTATTGGCACAAGTCATCCACCAATTGGTGCAGTCCATCCTCCTGGCAGTATGCTTCCACCTCCAGTTCATTACGATGATCATGAGGGTTTCTATGAATATTCGACAGTGGATGCATGTACGCCACAAAACCCTGAGTTGGAGAAGAAATTCAATGCTCTGCAAGAGACGGTTAGAGCGATGCAAGGTCCTAATGTTTTAGGATTGGACGCTGCAGAAATATGCCTTGTACCAGGAGTTAAGATACCTCCAAAGTTCACTATTCCAACTTTCGAGAAGTACAAAGGTAACAGTTGTCCTAAGACCCACATAAGGTCTTATTGCAGGAAGATCCCCGCTTACTCCAATGACGAGAAGCTCCTAATCCATTTCTTCCAAGATAGTCTTATTGAGGCTTCTCTGGAGTGGTACATGCAGCTTGAGCGCTCCCATGTTAAAAGCTGGAAAGAATTGGCAGATGCTTTCGTAAAACATTATCAGTACAATACTGATATGGATCCTAATCGTACGCAACTACAAAGTTTGACCCAAAAGCCTAATGAGTCTTTCAAAGACTTCGCAGAGAGGTGGAGAGGACTAGCTGCAAGAGTACAACCCCTGTTGTTGGAAAGAGAGCTGAAAGATACCTTCATGGGGACGCTGCAAGGTCCAATTCTTGAACGTTTGGCGTCTACCACTTCCACGGTATTCTCCGAACTCGTCATGGATGGTGAAAGGTTAGAGAGCCTGATGAAAGCCAAAAAGATTCAAAATGCTAGTGGATCCTCAAGCGGGACCAAAAAGCCATATCAGGGATTCATTAAGAAGAAGGAACAAGAAACTAGTATCGTTTCCACAGAAAGAGGAAATACTCATTAGGTTGCTGCTGTTGCACCTCAACAATCACTTTTTGTTCCCACTAGCCAACCTGTGGCTCAACAAAACCGACAACAGCAATCGTACCAACCGCGACAAAACCAATATCAGGGCCAATAAAGGAAAAGAAGGCCAGAGAGAAGATTTGATCCGATCCCATCGACATATGCTAGACTACTTTTGTACCTGTTAAAAGGAGGTTTAGTGCAATTGAGGGAAATGAGGGACCCTCTAGCTGTCCTTCCCCCCGGTATGATGTTAATGCACGATGTGAATTTCATTCTGGCGTCCCAGGCCATAGTATTGAAAACTGCAAGACCTTGAAGTACGTTATCCAAGACCTTATTGATTCAAAAGCAATAAATTTCACCAAAAACACTCCAAATATCAAGACAAAGTTGATGTCGTCTCACCATCATTCCACAAATATGATTGAGAGCTCTAGAGGGATTCGATTAATTTCGAACATTGATAAACTGAAGATGCCCCTCTCTGTTGTTAAAGAGCAACTCTTATTGAAAAATATTTATCCTGGCTGTCCAACTGACTGTCACATTTGTGTGAGCAACTCTCAAGAGTGCAATAAATTGAAGAAAGGCATCCAATGCTTGATTAATCAGGGTATATTGGTGGCAGAACAAATTTCGAAGGCTGAGGAAGTTGCTACTCTTGATATCCCTTTTGAGGCGTTGGAAGTATTGTATGATGATGAAAGTGAATCATGGAACCCTTCCAATAACTTGAATCGTATTCCGTTAACAATTTTGTGCAATGAAGAAGATTGGGATAATATGTATGGACATACTCATATCCCTTTACAGATCCCTTACGATGAATCACATGTGCTTCCTTGTAGTCACTATGGAAAACCTCTAAGTATACTTTATGATCCAACTGAGATACCTATGTCTCCACCCTCAATGAACCAGCTCGTCATCTCAAATCTAGCTCTGTATCCTTACGAGAGCACGAACGTCGTTCCTTGGTTATATGACGAAGTTGTTTTTCTCAATGGACAGAAGGTTAGAGAGGAGGATATTCAAGAGGAAAAGAAGACTGTGGAAAATATCGTGGGAATTGGTGGGGTCACCAGAAGCGGTAGGATTTTCGCACCAACAACATCACCTGTCAACAACAGTGGCAATGCTAACAAAGACACTGGGAAATAAAGCACCATTGAATAGGGGAATTCCTCCAAACAGAAGGTTGTCCCTAATAATGAAGCAGAGGAGTTTCAAGGATCATACAAAAAAGTGATTGACCAACTCAATCAAACTCCTTCAAAAATCTCCATGCTGTCATTATTGATGTGCTCGAAGGCTCACCAGGAAGCATTATTGAAATTATTGAAGACCGCTCACGTGCCTCAAGAAATATCGGTGGTAAAGTTTTAAGAAGTGGTAGGGAACATAACTTCAGGTCATATTCTGAGCTTCTATGATAGTGAATTACCCTGAGGGTAAAAACCATAACAAGGCCTTGCACATTTCCGTGGAATGTGTAGATGTTGTGTCCTCTCAAGTGCTAGTCGATACTGGGCTGAACGTACTACCTAAAAGCTCGTTGTGTAAGCTGTTAATTGAAGGGCTTGTGATGAAGCCAAGTCAGACTATCATGATGGCGTTTGACGAAGCCCGGAGACCTGTAATTTCCGAGGTCGATCTCCCAATTAAGATTGGGCCACATACTTTTATCATTACATTTTATGTAATGGACATATATCCCTCCTACAATTGCCTTCTGGGCCGCCCGTGGGTTCATTCAGCTGGTGCTGTAATGTCAACTCTTCATCAGAGACTCAAGTTCATGATTAGCAACCAGATGGTTATCATTGAAGGTGAAGAAGATGCTCTTGTGAATCATCTTTCTTCTTTCTGCTATGTTGAGGTAGGAGATTGTTGCACCCCAAAATTTGCCCAACATTTCTTTACCTAGCTTGTGTTTCATTTCATTCACATTAGCATTATCATTTGCATTTCATTGACATGTATGCAGGAGATCCAGAGGTATGATCACCAATTAAGAGCTATACAAGACTATGAAGCTAAGATAAGAAGGTTATTCAAGTGTTCAAGGGTTGATATCCTTGTCAGAGAAGTTAAGAGATCCTTAGAGAGAGTGGTTGAAACCAAGTATGTGTGTCTCCTAACTTGAGAGTTGTGGGAAGTCATCAGATGATTCTGAGGTCATGGAGATGGACTTGAGGTCTTGAGAGAGCTCATGAGAAGTGTTGAATATCACTTTGAGGCCTAGACAGGTCATTGTGCAACATTAAGAAGACTCAACCATGAGTGGTGCAATTAGGGTTTGACTGGGTCAACCCTAAGTCAACTGATGATTTGGAGAAGGTTGAGACCTAAAACAAGAGACATGCGATCATGTATGTTGCACCCTAAAATTTGCTCAACCTACTTCACTTGGTTTACGTTTCAATTGCATTAGCATTTGCATGTTAGGTCATGTACATAATTAATTCATCTGCATAGCATAGCATGGGCAAGCCATCCAACAAGGGACCAAGTGCCATTATTATCTCTATGAGCCTATCAAGAGGTTATTATTCAGATTCAAGCATATCCAAGTCATCAGAAAGAAATTGAAATCTGAGAAGTCAGTGGATCAAGCAGTGGATCTATCTCCTATCTTGAGTGTATTTGAAGATCATCAAAGGAGTTGTGAGCTGTGAATTGAGCATGGAGGGTATATAGACATCATGGAGGACTTATAAGGCCATTTTGAAAGTGAGACAAGCCATTGATGTGATCACAAGAGCTGCAGTTGAAGACAGTCAACTAGGGTTTCATCTGGGTCAACCCTGGGTCAACCTTAGGTCAAATGCTTGATTGAAAGGCATCAAGGCCTATTTGAAAGATGTGGGGTTCATCATTTGACATGTAAACATTGATGTGGTGTTGTTCCAAGGAGAAATCAAAAGAAATCAAGAAGAAGAGGAGTTTCTAAATTAGGGTTTCTGTGTAAAATCCCCTAGTTTAGGTCAAACTTCCAAGCATGATAATTCAAAATGCAAGCTTCAAATGGATCCTTGGCCAACATGAAACTTGTAGAGGATCTCAAGACCTTTAATTTGAGTGGTTTAAGACATCAAGGAGATTTATAGAACTCAAGTTATGGTTCTTGCAAGTTACAGGTCATCTGAGGCATCTGAAATTTTGTCTGTGAAAGTTACTTGTCTTCCAAGCAACTTTTACCCCTCAAGGAGCTTTCAAATGGATTTCTGGTCAACATGAAAGTTGTTCCTCATGATCTTAGCTTTCTATAAAGGTATGGTATGCTTTCATCTGATTTGTGTAACTCTACTTATGACCTTGGCAAGCAAAGGGTATTTTGGTCATTTGAGAATTATGGGTCATTTCAAGCATATGCCTAAAACTCATATAAGGAAGCTTCAAATGAAAAACTTCACAACATCAAAGTTGTTCCAAATGATGTTTTGAGTCTAGAAAAGTTGTCATGGAGGTTTGAAAGTGGGTGTAGCTCATATTTGCAAAAATGACCTAATTAAGGCATGATTTAAGTCATTAAAAAGCCATTTTTTGGGAATTTTTCATAACATGTCCAAATGGGATGAAATTATAGGTCATTTTGATTGGAAATATTGTTTTGATACCATTGGCAATAGTGTATTTTTGAGTTTAGTTCAAAGTTTGAGAGATATCATGGCTTGCTTATGATTAAAGTAACATAAGCCAAATCACAAGGGATTTGTGTGCAAGAAGCTTCCAGCAAGTTCTAGATGTTTCCATGGGCATCTATATAAACCCTAGAGCTCCTTCAATGCAGGGTTGCACTTCATTTTGATCCAAATCACATAGTTTCATTCTCTCTTGCATTTTTGCAAATTCATCCAAATTCTATCAATTCTTCATCATTCTACAAAGTTCTTGATCCTATCATACTCCATATTCATCATAGATCACATTGCAAGCAAGATCCAAGTGTATTGGTGCAAGAATCGTGTGTTGCAAGTTCATCATTCAAATTGCAAAAAGAATTGGTTACAAGAATCCAAAGCCTTTGAGTAAGCACAAGTGCATACAGAACCAAGATCCATAGCCATTGATCAAGTCTAGAGCATTGCTAGCTGTGAATCCAAGGATCTCACCATCTGTTTTCAGTTTTGCACCAGGTTAGTAATCTCTTCGAATTAGCTTGTTTTAGTTAGCATGATGTAGTTTGGTTAGGATAAGAATGACCTAGGTAGTTAGATGAATAATTCTGGAGATTTTGACTGAATTTGGTGGAGGTTGATATGTGAGCACACCAACTGTTTGGATCTAGAACTAGAAGAATAGGAGGTTTTAAGTCATGTGGTTTAGCTTAGGTTAATCAGTGATACAAGGTGAGTATTCTGATGACAAGAAATTGGGAAAAGAAGAAGTTGGAAATTTGAGTGTCTATGGAAGTGTACCATCGGGTTTCTTGATTCAGTTGGTTTCAGTGAGAATTATTAGCATGGTTGTATTCTGCTCGAGGAATAGAGCATCTTTGCTTTTTATGGATTTGAATTTCATGGAGAAACGAAGTCGTATGAGTGTGTTGAAGTCTGGTTCATGCAAGCTCGTTCATGGCATTCATGGTGGAAACCCTAGGTCATTTGGGGAAGACGACTTGGCGTGCGTTGGATCCTTCAGAGACTTTTGACCAAGACTCGCATCCAATGGTTCACATTTAATTGAGAAAATGGAGGGAAGCTGAGTTTAATGAAACTCAGCGTTTCATTAATAGTCAGCATTGGGCTTAATGATCATGCTTTTCACACCCCCAATATCCAGGCCCACACGAATTGAACTGCATTTCTAACTTTTTACACCGTTTTTGTGTTTATTTTTCTTTGGTATTTTTTCTGAGTTAACTGGGCCCAGACGCGCCTTGCTACGCGCACCCCCAGTCTGGGCCCATCATTCATTTTCCAATGCAGTTTCTTACTTCTAACACCCCCTCTCCCTTTTCTTCTATTTTTATTTTCTTTTAATTTCTTCAAATTTAGAAATTGCATATTAAATTGAATTTTATTGATTTTTAAGTGGTTGTTTTTGCATCTTTTTTCTATTTCTGTTAAGAAAATTGTCATATAATAAAATTAGCATTTCATTTTATTTTTGCATTTTTAGTATATTTTTCTTTTAAATGGGTCTTAAGTGATGTTTAGTTTAATACTTGATCTTGTTGATTTTAGTTTAGCTAGATCCTCTTATATTTTGGACCCATTCTTTTTGGGGTACTTCACTTAGGACTTTAAATTTCATATGAGATTTAATTCATGATTTTAGGATTAAGTTTTAGATGGTTTGTGTAGGTGTGATTAGGGGAATCAAAATTAGGGTTTAGGTGTGACATAGGTGTGATAGATCATTTCTTTTAGGAGTTGTAGTTTGAATTTTGGGGTGTGGGACTATAGGGGTATTATGGGTAAGTAATAGATCCCTTAGAAAATATTAGACTTCCCCTATTCTACTATTACTACTAGTATATTTCCTGTATTTGTTTGATTGTGTGGTGTGCCCTCTCTAGGGTTATTATTTAACTGTGTGGGGCATTGGGCCTGCTTGGGGCTTGGGTTTGAGTTGAAGACTTTGCTGATGAAGCCATTGAAGACCAAACGAATGAAGACCTATTTCCAGAGTTGATGAAGAGTATATCTTGCTGGCAGCTGTTGAAGGTTATAGGATCTAGGAGTTAGGTAGAGCTCTAGAATAGCAACTTGATTCACAAACATGGAAGGTCTTGTTTGCCTCCATCCCTCTCTATGATGCAGAGTCTCTCTAGGACACTCACCCCCTTCCTTTGGAAGGCTTGGTAGCAGTGTCTAAGAGATAGAACTCTTGAGAGAAACATTCTACATGTTGTTAACAGTCTGTTTGCCACCTTTGGTGGTCAACTAACTGTTTAACGTTCCAGTTCATCCTCTTAACTGTTTCTCATCTTGGAGAGTGAGACTTGAAGAGAAGCCCTGAAAGATTGAAGATAGAGACCTTGCTTGAAGGCTGTGAAGATGAAGACTGATGTTTGCTTGAAGCCTGTAGCTGTTTGAAGATGACTTGAAGACAGATGTTGATAAAGCTTGCTGTGCAGAGCTGCTGTTGGCTGTTTATTTTTGCTGTTTATAATTTTTGATGTATTGTTTGAATTTCCCGGACTGTATTGTTTGCCATTAACCTGTTAGGTTGAAAGTGAATCTTGTTCACTTTTGCCTGTTGTTTTCTAGGTTCGAGGTTGAGTGGGACTCCCTTGCCTCGCTTGTACTGTTGCATCCATGCATTTTACTGCTTTATTGTATATATGCTATTGTTTCTGTTTCCGCTTATCCCTTAGGATCTCTGTTTCTCTCTGCGCAAGAGAGGAACATGATAGACATTAGGTCTTAACCCATGCATGATAACATTAGGTTAGTTTGATTCCCTTTGCAACCATAGCTTAGAGTTCTGTCTCTTCTTTCTCAAAACAAACAGAAAAACACAATAAATATTTCAAACACAATAAAAGACACTTCTTTCGTAAAAGAATGTGAACTCATCAAAACGTCATTTTTGTCCGCTTGGACCGGTAATCAGAAAAACCCTTTTTCAGAAGGAGATAAAAACAATCAAGACAGACTTGTGTCGTACGTGGCCCGAACTACGTTTGCTCTGATCTTTCATGTTGTGTGAAAGTACGTAGGCATAGGATGCGATATCCTAGCGAGCAACCTTCCCCTCCTTTCCCGTAGGTAGGCGAACTACGTTGACTCTGATTTCTCGTTCCAGACGGGAATACGTAGGCATAAAGTGCGATACTTTGCCGAGTCATTTTATTTTCTTTTTAACCCTTGACCTGTAGAATAGATAGAATAACAATCCGTACTAGAAAACAAGCGTGGATCCCGTCGAGTACGACGGACGTGAGGGGTGCTAATACCTTCCCCTTGCGTAACCGACTCCCGAATCCAGGATTTGGTTGCGATGACCATTCCTTTCCCATCTTTGCGGTAGGTTTACTCTGAGCGTTTCCTTTTCCTCTGTTGGGATAAATAACGCACGGTGGCGACTCTTCTGTTCAGCCGGCGCCGATTTTCGCAGTAGCGACAGCTGGCGACTCTGCTGGGGATCCAACGTCCCCTAAGCGAGTCAATCCTAGCGCTTGTTTTCCCGTCGAGGATTTTGTATGGATTTACTTTTTTTGTATTTTACTTTCAGCATTATATTATTGTTATTATTGCTGTATTGGGGTGTGACGGGTGATCTATGATTGAGAGATAAGCCGGACCTGGGCTTGAGTGCACCTAGAATTAGAGTGGAAAGTAGTGGGCGCGCACATGCTTTGCATGTCCTAGTGTCCCGCGAAATCCACACTCAGACGAGGTTCTTCTGGTTGGCCTCCTGTCCTACCCTTTGGGTGGCTCGGGTTGCTGGTTAGTTGGATTGTCGACTCTGGGAACCGATCACTTGGAAGTTGGCTAAGTGAGGCCTCTTCAGGATTTGATGATGCCACTCCTTCTGGGAATCGTATCATCAACCCTGAAAGTCTGTGACGCCGACGACCGCATAGGATGCCATACCATTGTTAGTTACTAGGACACCTACCTGTGAGAGGGTTGGGGTTATGCAGGTAACTAGACCTTCAGATACCGGTTTATTCTTGATTCGAGATTCAGGATACTTATGGACAGTTGAGGGGTCTGTCAGAGACCAGTCAGAGTTATGATATGAGGTCTGTCAGAGACCAGTGTTGGAGCTTGGTATTGGGTCTGTCTGAGACCAGGGTTTGAGGAATTCTGGAGGGTCTATCTGAGACTTTTGATATGGTTCAGGCTTCTCAGCCATGGCATTTGGTCCCTGTTGCATCTATTTGCATTGCATTGCTCGCATAACCATTATCATTGCATCCCATTAACGTGTGTGTGTGCTGCAGGTGCATTTGCATATTACCTGGTTCTAGTGTCCGAGCTTCTGAGTATTGAGCATGGCTGGTTTGAGGATGACAGTTGCCTACAAGTTACCTATTGTTGCACCCCAAAATTTGCCCAACCTTTTCTAGCCTAGGTTTATGTTTCAATTGCATAGTCAGTTGCATTGTCATCATGTACATAGTGCATTCATCTGCATTGCATAGGCAAGCTATCTTAATCAAGGGATCAAGTGCTATTCTTATCTCAGGAGGTATATTCAAGGGTTTCATTCATATTCAAGTCTACTCAGGTCATCAGAGAAGACTTTGAGCTTTGAAGTGTTGACAGGTTGATCAGTGAGTTCTCTCCTATCTTGAGATTGTTTGGGAGTCATCAGAGGGTGTGTGAGCTATGAGCCAAGAGCATGAGATGTGTATGGAGGTTATGAAGAGCCTATGTGATCATTTTGAAGAAGAACCAAGCCATTGGAATGATTGCAAGAGCTTCAGTTGAAGTCAGTCAACACTAGGTCAATCCTAGGTCAAAGAAGTGTTTTGAAGGGCATCAAGGAGCATTTGAAGAATGGGGGATTCATTATTTGCTATATGGATATGGACATGATGGTGTTTTAAAGAAAAATCAAGAGGAGTCAAGGAGAACTGGAGTTTCTAATTTAGGGTTTCTGTGTAAAATCCCCTAGTTTAGGTCAAACTTCAAAGCAGTGTAACTCAAGATGAAAGATTCATGTGAATTCTTGGTCCACATGAAACTTGTAGAGTATCTTCATAGCTTTAATTTGAGTGGTGGAAGTCATCAAGATGATTTATAGAACTCAAGTTATGGTCCTTGCAAGTTACAGGTCATCTGAGGTATCTGAAATTTTGTCTGTGAAAGTGACTTGACTTCCAAGCAATGTTTACCCCTCAAGGAAATTTCAAATGAATTTCTGGTCAACATAAGAGTTGTTCCTCATTGTCTTAGCTTTCTAAAGAGGTATGGTATGCCTTCATCTGATTTGTGGAACTCTACGTATGGTCTTGGCAAGCAAAGGGTATTTTGGTCATTTGAGGATTACAGGTCATTCTTAGCCTATGCCTAAAACTCATACAAGGAAGCTTCAAATGAAAAACTTCACAACATCAAAGTTGCTCAAAATGCCATTTTAAGTCTAAAAAATAATTCATGGAAGTTTGGAAATGCATGGAATGAGACTTGACCAAAGTTGGTGAAAAATGACCTAAAAAAGGCATATAAGTTGAAAAAGTTGAAATGAAAAATCGGTTTGAGAGATATACAAATCCAATATGGGTCATCCAATATACCAAATTGATTCCAAACATCATTTTAAAGACATTGGTTCAGCCACTTTTTTGAGTTAGGGTTTAAAAATTGGACTTGCTTTGTAATATTGTTTCTTGCATCATAAGGCAACTTGGTAAAACTCATCACAAGGCAAGGAAAGGCTTGGTTTTTTCACATACACCTCCAATATCTCATGAAAGGAGATTTTAACACAAGTTTACAAAGGTGCAAGCATGAGATAAGAGATATTCAACATGTCATCACATGAGAAGTTCATGAATTTTCCACCACTTTCTAGAATCCTCTAGGATCAATCTAGAAACTTCTCAATCTGTTAATCATCATCTATATATTGAGAGTAAATCATTGGTGCAAGGGGTTGGTGAAAAGAGGGAGAGAATAGAGAGAATTAAGAGATTGCTTCCATTGTAAGAAAGTGAGAGTTCATTGATAATACTCCGTTTCTGTCCAAGTTTTTTCTTCATATTCAATCTCTGGATCATAGTGAGTGGGAAGAAGCATGATGCAAGGTCCAACAATGGAGGATTGAAGAGCTAGCTTTCACAATTCAAGAATCCATATCAGAACTGCAGCCAAGAATCCAAGTTTCTTCATCCATTTCCTTTGCATACAGTAGGATCAACACCTCCCAAGGATCATCAGTGAAGCGTGCTAGGCCTTGAAGTGCACAATTTCACAACTGTTTCATCAAATTTCAAGGTATGAATTTCAAGATACATCTCTTTATCTAGGTAGTATTAGATGGAATGGTTAGGATCAAAATGCTTAGAGACCATAGGTGTTTGATTTCTGAGAAGTAGAGAGATTTCTGTGAGGTTCCATGGCAGAGTGTTGAAACTTCGATGATCAAGAAACCTTAGTTTAGGGGATGTTAATCATGGTGAATTAGTTCAGAATAATCAGTGCAATATGGAGATTACATTAGTACAAGAGTTGGCAAGTTTGGTGAACTTCCATTGCAGGGTGCAGTTGATGAACCAAGGGTTTCCACCTATCGGGTTTTATTATGGGGTTAGTTTTAGAGCAAACTAAAAGCATAGTCGTGTAGAGGGGAAGAAATGGAGTGAGTTTGGTCTTTATAAGTCTTGATTTCATGGCGTATTGAAGGAGCATGAGGGACCTGAACATGGCTGCATGGGGAGTGAAATTCTGAGGTTAGGGTTTTGGTTTGGGGACGATGAAGGATGACCGTCCGATTAGTTCACTTATTTGACCTTTTAATCGAATCCAATGGCTGATATTTGAATTGAAAAATGGAGGGAGCTGACCGAAGTGAAACGCAGCGTTTCACTAAACGCGCGTCTGGGCTGGATCTCAAATTTCTATCCCCACCCCCCAATTGATAAGCCCAATGAAATACACGTGATTTTTCTGCTTTTCGCACCGAGGTTTTATCATTTTCTCTTTTATTTTTTTATTCATTTTTCTGAGCGCGCTGGGCTTAGCATATTTGATATTCGCACCCCTGGTTTCATGGCCCACCTGGAATTTTAACTGAGCGAACATGCTGTTCAGACCCCCTCTCCCCCTTTTATCTCTATTTTGTGATTTTAATTTCCTTTAATATTTTTAATGCCTTTAAAAAATCATATAAAATTGGAAATAGCTTAGTTTTAATTGGTTCTTTTTGCTATAGGTCCATAGTTCTGTCTAGAAAAATACCAAATAATAAAATTGACATTTTATTTTGTTTTACTATTTTTTGTGTATTTTTCTTGTAAATAGCATTTTATTGAGTTTAGTTTAGTACTCAAATTTGTTAATTTTAGTCCTCATAGGTCCCCTTAGATTTAGGGTTCATTCTTTTTAGAGTGATTAGATTAGGACTTCAACTTGTACATGAAATTTAATTCACAATTTTAGGATTAATTTTTAGGTGATTTGGTTAAGTGTGATTAGTGTGATCAAAATTAGGGTTTTAAGTCAGCATAGGTGAAATAGATTAATTCTTTTAGGAATTTTCATTTGGTTTTTGGGGTATCGGACTATAGGGGTTATGGGTATAGGTTAGATCCCTTAGAAGTTATTAGGATTCCCCTACTGCTATTAGTATACTACTATATTTGTTTGACTGGTGTGGTGTGCCCTCTCTGGGGATTATGATTTGCCTGTGTGGGTATTGGGATTGCTTGGGGATTGGGAGAGCTGAAGACTTGTGATGATGAAGCCATTGGAGATCCAGAGCTTGAAGACCAACTTCCAGAGTTGAAGAGGAGATTCCTGCTAGCAGCTATTGAGGAGACTAGGGTTTAGGAGCTAGGCAGAGCTCTAGATTAGAAAGCTTGTTTCTCAAACATGGAATGCCTTGTCTGCATCCATCCTTTCTCTATGATTCAAAGTCTCTTTCAAATATCCACCTCCTTCCTTTGGAAGGATCAGTGAATGTATTTTAAAGATAGAACTTTTGAGAGAAAATTGTCTGTATAATGTTAACAGTTGATGAGCCACCCTTGGTAGGCAGTCTACTGTTTAACATTCACTTTTATCTTGTTGACTGATGTTCATCCTGGAGTTTGAGACTTGAAGAAAAGCCATTGCAGATGGAAGACTGATGATCAAAGCCCTTGCTTGAAGGCTGTGGAGATGGAGATTGATGCTTGCTGAAGCTTGTAGCTGTTTGATGATGGCTTGAAGACAGATGTTGATGCAGAGCTGCTGTGGCTGTTTATTTTTGCTGTTCATTTCTGATGTATTGATTGGTTTTCTGGACTGTATTGTTTGCTGTTTACCATGTTGGGTTGAAAGTGAATCTTGTTCACTTTTGCCTATTGTTTTCTAGGTTCGAGGTTGAGTGGGACTCCCTTGCCTCGCTTGTACTATTGCATCCATGCATTTTACTGTTTTATTATATACCTGTTATTGTTTCTGTTTCCGTCTATTCCCTTAGGATCTCTGTTTCTCTCTGCGCAAGAGAGGAGCACGATAGACATTAGGTCTTAACCCATGCATGATAACATTAGGTTAGTTTGATTCCCTTTTCAACCGGAGGTTAGAGTTCTGTCTCTTCTTTCTCAAAACAAACAGAAAAACACAATAAATATTCCAAACACAATAAAAGACACTTCTTTCGTAAAAGAATGTGAACTCATCAAGACGTCATTTTTGTCCGCTGGGACTGTTAAGTAGGAAACCTTTTTCAGAAGGAATAAAAGCAATCAAGATAGACTTGTGTCTTCCGTGGCCCGAACTACGTTTGCTCTGATCTTTCATGCTGTATGAAAGTACGTAGGCATAGGATGCGATATCCTAGCGAGCAACCTTCCCCTCCTTTCCCGTAGGTAGGCGAACTACGTTGACTCTGATTTCTCGTTCCAGACGGGAATACGTAGGCATAAAGTGCGATACTTTGCCGAGTCATTTTCTTTTCTTTTTTAACCCTTGACTTGTAGCGTAGATAGAATAACAATCCATATCCGAAAACAAGCGTGGATCCCGTCGAGTACGACGGACGTGAAGGGTGCTAATACCTTCCCCTTGCGTAACCGACTCCTGAACCCAGGTTTTGGTTGCGACGACCATACCTTTCCCGTCTTTGCGGTAGGTTTACTCTGAGCGTTTCCTTTCCCTCCTGTGGGATAAATAACGCACGGTGGCGACTCTTCTGTTCAGCCGGCGCCGATTTTCACAGTAGCGACACCTATCCCTGATATTACTCCCCTCCTGGGTCTGATTTCTCTTGCTGATGAGGATGTCCGTAGAAGCTTCAGGCAGAGTTACAGAAGGCTGTTGAGATTGGTTCACAAACCAACTGATGATGAACTGAATGGGCTATATACACTGATGCAATTCTATGACCCTGCTTTGAGATGTTTCACATTCGCTGACTTTATTTTGGGGCCTACCATGGAAGAGTATGCAGAGTTAATTGAGCTGCCAGTACAGAATAAGGTCCCTTTTATTCACTCTGCCGCTGAGCCCAAGTTGGAGGACTTAGCTAAGGCCTTGCACATTAATGCTTCTGAGCTGTTGATGACTTCTTGGCGCGGGGTTCCAGGGTTCTCCCTCCAGTTTCTGATTGGTAAGGCTCAGGAATACGCCAAGAATGGATGTTGGGTAGTCTTTAACGCTGTTCTGGCTCTGTGCATTTATGGGATAGTGCTGTTTCCCAATTTCCCGAACTTCGTGGACATGGATGCATTTCATTTGTTTGCTGCTGGCAACCCTGTACCCACATTGATCAGGGACTTCTACCATTCAATGCACTACAGAAATGAGAATAGGAGAGGCAAGAACGTCTCTTGTTGTGTGCCTTTGCTGTGCATGTGGTTTAAGAGCCATCTCCCCCTGAAGGGACCTTTTGTAGATAGTGCAACTACAGCTGACTGGCCAGAGCGCCTGATGAGACTATCTTCTGAAGACATTGAGTGGTTCGACCGAGACTTGCTGGGGCCTGAGCTTATTTTCAGTTGTTCTGGGTATCCTAATGTCCCGTTGATAGGAAGAAAAGGGTGCATCAATTATAACCCATCTCTGTTTATTCGCCAGTTTGGATACGCGTTGAAGAACCCACCTAAGGAGGAAGAAGTACAAAAATCTCTGTACTTCACCGGTGATTTGAATGGAGAGTTACTAGCCAGGCTTCAGCATGCATGGATGCGTATCAACAGAAGAGGGAAACCACTGTTGGGGAAGAATGATTGTTAGGCTTATGTACCATACAAAGTTTGGATTCAAGAGAGAGCAAGACAGTTGCTGATGGCATTTCCAGCTGCACCAGTCCCTGTTCATATTCTGGTGGAAGAACCAACCACTGTTACTATGGAGGTCTACGAGCGAGTTGTAAAAGAAAAAGAAGCCTTGATGAAGATCAATGAAGGGTTAAAAAAGAACTGGCTCAGATGCGTAGTGAGAAGAACAAGGCTGTGCATTCTTTCCACCAGCAGATCGAGTTAGTAAACAGGCTAGGTGCTGAATTGACTGAGGAGAAAAAGAAGCGTGAATGCCTGGGGAAAGAATTCAGAAGCTCTCATGTCATGTTGGAGTCCAAAAAGAAAGCACTCGATGCAGCCCACCGGGAAATCTCTTCTTGTAACAAGACGTTGAATGCTACGCTAACCAACAACAAAAAGAGGGAAGATAAATTGAAGCAGCAAATTTCTGAACTCGAAGAACAGTTGAAGGCTAGCACTAAGAAGTATGAAGAGGAGGTAATGGCCAGATATAGTCTCCCGAATGCATTGAACAAGGCCATCGAAGGCAAGAAAGAAGCTGTGTCTCAGAAGCGGAAGCTAGAGGATCGCTTCGGAGAAGGGGCATGGGAGGAATCCGCTGGTGATTTGCGACGTGTTCTCAAGCGAAGAGATCTACTTGTTGAGGGTCTGCTCACCCGACCAAGTCATCCAGAGACTAAGAAGTTATTAGAGGAATACCAGGCCTATGGGAGTACTTGATCGTTTCATGTATTAATGTGTATGCTTTAGTTGCATAGTGCTGACCATCACCAGGATTGTTGGTTGAGGTCATGCCCTCTTATTGTACGTATTGATATTGTATTCTTGGCTTAATGGATTTCTCTGCAATATATGAGGTGTTTTCCTATGATTCGGCTCCGAACTTCGTATTGCTAGCACTGTCACTGCACTGGCACATTCGCACTAGAATCGGGGAATGATATTCCCTAATGCACAGACACATCTTGCATTGCATTCACATTCATATTGCATTACAGGTGATTATTGAACTGTACCTCATTTCTTGCACTGTACCAGGTCTTTTCAGGATTGAAGGTCAACGCCCGCACCGATACTCCACTCGGACCAACTGCCAAAGAATTATGGATCAGATGCAGAATGAAATGCAGGACATGCGTGAGAAGCTGGCGCTATTCATGCAGACAATGGAGACCATTGTGAAAGGCCAGGAGAATCTGCAAGCTTTGGTGCAGCCTTTGTTGGTGAGAAATGCTGGGCACGGAAATGAAGACCATAATTCTGTGCGAGTCAACACTATTCACGGGGATGGTACCCCCACACCGGTAGCTCCGCCTGTGGTAAACATACCTGCTGTCAATGTGAACAACAGCGCTGCCGCCGGGAACGGTAACGTTGGGATCGGTAACGAGGCTGTCGTCAACAACGTGGGGCTCAGAGATGTCAACCTGGGTGATAATATGGGAGGTAATGGCTTCGGTAATAATGGATTCGGCTTCAATGACCAGGGGTTTGAGCATGCTGGGAAGTACGACTTCAACGCTCAAGGCTTCGGGCAGGACGGATTTGGTATGACTAATCAGGGTTGTGGCGGATTCGGAAATGGAAATGGTGTCGGGTTAATGGCTTTTGGACCTGCAGGAGTCGCTCCGGGGTATGGTAACAGGGGGCGAGGCCCTGTAATGAATCAGACTAGAGTTGGCCGTAACAACGGGTACGATGGATACGGAACTGGGAACGGTAATTGGCTAGAAGATCAGCAAGAGGATGCTTTCTCCGGTGGAGGTTTTGAAGGTCCTATGGATGACTCTCAGAGAATCAAGATGCTCGAGGAGCAGATGAAGGGGGTCGTGAATCAAAGCGCTGTTGGCTTAGATATGACTACAATGGGTCTGGTGCCTGGCCTAAGGGTACCAATAAAATTCAAAGCTCCTACATTCGACAAATATAAGGGGGATACCTGTCCAAAGGTGCACGTGCGGTCATACTACAGAAGGATGTCGGCGTATTCAAACGATGAGAGGATGCTGATGCATTTCTTTCAAGATAGCTTGTCTGGTCCTTCCCTTGAGTGGTATATGGGGTTGGAGCCAACTCAGATAAAGACATGGAAGCAGCTGGCTGAAGCGTTTGTGGCTCACTATAAGTACAACAGTGACTTGGCACCCAACCGGGTCCAATTGCAGGGATTGTCCCAGAAGAAGGGCGAGAGCTTCAAAGAGTATGCGCAGAGATGGCGCGACATGGCTGCTAGAGTTCACCCTCCTTTAGAGGACAAAGAAATGAATGATATGTTCATAGGAACATTTACCGGTATGTTTTATGACAAGCTGTTTCACACTTCTTTGGGCAGTTTCTCAGACTTAATCCTGATGGGAGAGAAGATTGAAAGCAACATTAAACATGGAAGATTCCAAGCTGAGGAATCCACTTCAGCTGGCAGTAACAGAAGGGCTTTCGGTGGGCGCCGTCAAGGTGATGCAAGTGCAGTGTTTGGGGGCCGAGGCCGAGGCCGGGGCAGAGGTCGAAACCAGTACAATCAGCCGCAGCAGGTGGCAAGTGTTACCATTCCATTTCAGCAACAATAAATGCAACAACAGCAACGACAGCCACAACAGGGGGTACATCCTGCTCAGCGCAGAATCCAGGGGGGCAAACTAAGGAGGGTGTTTGAAACGCCTCCTTCAACGTATGCAGAATTGCTACAGACATTACTGGGTTTGAACTTGGTGGAAAAGAGAACTATGGCGCCAGTAACAGGCACTCCTCCGTACGGTTTTGACGCGAACAAACACTGTGAATTCCACTCCGGGGCTCCTGGCCACGATATAGAGGGCTGCCACGCGTTCAAACATGTGGTGCAGGATCTATTGGATAGTAAGGCTATCAATTTTGGACAGGCAGGTCCGAACATAGTGAAAAAGCCCATGCCCAACCATGGGGCAAATGCTATTTTAACCGAGGAGGGTTTGAACTTGATTATGAATGTTGACGACCTAAAGACACCGTTGTGTGAGATAAAGAGCAGATTATTGCAAGGAGGCGTGTATCCAGGCTGCGACGAGTATTGTTTAGAGTGTTGGACCCAAGCTGGGGGGTGTGCTGAATTGAAGAAGGGTATTCAGACCTTAATAGATGGAGGCACATTGCAGTTCGACAGAACAGCAGCTGAAGAACCTGCAGAGTTATCAGCGGATGTGCGAAGTGATGTAGCTACTGTGACGATTCCCCGAAAAACGATAACTATAACGGCGCCGGCCAGGCGACCGCCGATCACTATCACCAAGGCCGAACCAATCCCTTATGAGAGCACTAAGGCAGTACCCTGGACTTATGGGTTGGAAGTATACTGTGATGGGGTGAAAATTAATGTTAGTAAGCAGCCAGTTGAGGTTGTAGACAACGTCGTCGGTACCAGAGGTATGACAAGAAGCGGGAGAATCTTCATATCGCCTGAGGTAGAGGCGGAACGACTGGCGAAGGGAAAAGGAAAGATGAATGAGAATGTCCCGGTGCAGAGGAACGAAAAAGAAACGTCGTCGAAGGATGTGGAAGAGTTCATGCGCCTTATTCGTAAGAGTGATTATAAGATTGTTGAGCACCTTCAACAGACGCCGTCAAAGATATCCATACTGTCATTGCTATTATGTTCCGAAGCTCACAGAAATGCATTGTTGAAAGTTCTGGATACGTCCTTCGTACCCCAAGATGTTTCCGTGAATTAGCTAGAGGGGGTGTTGGCGCATGTGAACGCAGGCCATAGCTTGGGATTTACAGACTTTGATTTGACCCCGAAGGGAAGAGAGCATAACATGGCGTTGCACGTCTCAGTTGAGTGTAGGGGCTCAGTCATGTCTCATGTACTGGTAGATACCGAATCTTCCTTGAACATGCTGCCCAAGAAAGCAATGATGAAACTAGACGTCAGAAGAATCCTTTGTACGCCTAGTGACCTGGTGGTCAGGGCATTTGATGGTACACGAAGAACAGTCTTTGGATCCATAATGTTACCTCTACAGGTGGGGCCGGAGGTTTTCGCAACTGAATTTTATATTATGGACATCCAGCCAGCATACAGCTGTCTTCTCGGACGACCCTGGATCCATGGTGCTGGGGCAGTCACATCTACCTTGCACCAAAAGCTGAAATACATGGTAGGGGACAGTATGGTCACAGTCTGTGGAGAAGAAGATATATTGGTTAGCCATCTGTCATCATTCAAGTATGTAGAAGTCGACGGCGAGATTCATGAAACACCCTGTCAAGCCTTTGAAGGGTTGCGCATCAAAGACAAAGGTCCCGGGCCGAGTAAAGCATCAGAGGTGGCCGTCTCGTCATACAAAGAGGCTCATGCTCTAGTGAAGACTGGTAAGACAAAAGGCTGGGGCAAGGTGCTGGATATTCCCGTGAAGATGGACCGATTTGGGCTGGGATATCAACCGTCGTCATCAACGCCTGCTGCAGGAGCACCCCGTTTCAGAGGACCGATAACAATCACCGCTAGTGGAGTGTGTCACGAGGCCATCAACGCTGTTTCAGATTCAGAAGAAGGAGACAACGACTGCGACATGGACACCTGGATTCAGCCGAGTGTGCCAGGACAAGGATTATGCAATTGGTCTATTCAGGAGATTGTTCATGTGACTCACAAACAGTAATACTTTGTTTTCTTAATTGTTGAACAATCCTGTGCCTTACTCGGGGCATCGTGATTTTGCTTAGGGCTGCGCTGTTATGTACATTGCGTTGTTTAATCATTAAATAAAAGGCGTTTTTTCATGTACAAATATTGCGATCTCTGTTTTTCCTGTTTTGTGTTTTAGAATAAAATGGCAACGCGGTTATTCGCTTTATACGCATTTTGAAGCATTTAACCATTCCTTTTGCAGGATAACATTTTCAGATGACATCATTGAACCGCATATGACTCGTCTCGACTTTGAGCACCCGGTATTTCAAGCCGAAGAAGAGATTGTTGAAGATGGCGACGTTCCCGAAGAATTGTCTTGGTTGGTAAAGCAAGAAGAACGAGTCATTCTGCCTCATGAGGAGGTCATCGAAATTATTAACCTGGGGTCGGAAGGGGTTGAGAAGAACATCCGTATAGGAGCCGCGCTGTAGAGCGACGTCAAGCGAAGACTGGTTGAAATGCTCAGAGAGTATAGTGATGTGTTCGCTTGGTCGTACGAAGACATGCCTGGGCTTGATACAGATATGGTTGTACACCGCCTGCCGTTAAAAGAAGAATGCCCGCCGGTCAAGCAGAAGCTTCGCAGAACTAGACCTGATATGGCAGTGAAAATTAAGGAGGAGGTTCAAAAGCAGTGGGATGCTGGTTTCCTAGCTGTTACAAAATATCCCTCATGGGTCGCTAATATTGTACCAGTGCCAAAGAAAGACGGTAAAGTGAGAATGTGCGTAGATTACAGTGATTTGAACAAAGCGAGCCCGAAAGATGATTTTCCGCTTCCTCACATCGATGTGCTGGTTGACAACACTGCTCAATTCTCCGTATTCTCCTTCATGGATGGCTTCTCGGGCTATAATCAGATTAAGATGGCGCCAGAAGACATGGAGAAGACTACTTTCATAACACCTTGGGGAACATTTTGTTACAAAGTGATGCCTTTCGGACTAAAGAATGTTGGGGCAACGTATCAGCATGCAATGACAACTCTTTTTCATGATATGATGCATAAAGAGATCGAAGTTTATGTCGATGATATGATTGCCAAATCCCAGACGGAGGAAGAGCATTTGGTGAATCTGCTGAAGTTATTCAAAAGGCTTAGGAAGTTCAGGCTGAGACTGAACCCTAACAAGTGCACCTTCGGGGTGAGATCGGGTAAACTGCTGGGGTTTATCGTGAGTGAAAAAGGAATAGAGGTTGATCCTGCAAAAATAAAAGCGATACAAGAGATGCCGACGCCTAGAACAGAGAAAGAGGTGCGCGGGTTTTTAGGGAGATTGAACTACATCGCTCGGTTCATATCTCACCTGACTGCTACGTGTGAGCCGTTATTCAAGCTGCTGAAAAAAGACCAAGCTGTAACATGGAATGAAAATTGTCAGAAGGCGTTTGACAGAATAAAGCAGTATTTGTAGGAGCCTCCTATTTTGATACCCCTAGTGGCAGGGAGACCTTTGATTATGTATTTGACAGTTCTTGAGGGAAGTATGGGTTGTGTTCTCGGTCAACACGACGAGACAGGAAGAAAAGAGCATGCAATATACTATTTGAGTAAGAAGTTTACTGAATGTGAATCTCGATATTCAATGCTCGAAAAAACTTGTTGCGCGCTAGCCTGGGCCGCCAAGCGTTTGAGGCAATACATGCTGAATCATACAACCATGCTCATCTCGAAGATGGATCCTATCAAATATGTATTCGAAAAGTAGGCGTTATCGGGGAGAATTTCCCGTTGGCAGATGGTTTTGACCGAATATGACATCCAGTATGTCTCACAGAAGGCTATAAAGGGGAGTGTATTGTCTGAGTACTTGGCAGAGCAGCCTATTGAGGACTACCAATCGATGAGGTTTGATTTTCCTGACGAGGATATCATGTACCTAAAGATGAAAGATTGTGAAGAGCCGTTGCCAGACGAAGGACCAGAATTGGGTTCCAAATGGAAGTTGATCTTTGACGGAGCTGTAAACGCCTATGGTAGCGGAATAGGGGCAATCATCACTACTCCACACGGGTCGCACATCCCGTTTACCGCTCGATTGACCTTTCCGGTTACCAATAATGAAGCCGAATATGAAGCTTGTATCATGGGGCTTGAAGAAGCCATTCATTTGCGAATCAAAAATCTGGATGTATACGGAGACTCAGCTCTGGTGGTGAATCAAATAAAAGGGGAATGGGAGACACGTCAGCCTAACTTGATACCGTACATGAATTACGCGAGGAGATTGTTGCCTTTCTTTGACAAGGTTGAATTACATCATGTACCGCGAGCAGAGAATCAGATGGCTGACGCCCTGGCCACTTTGTCTTCCATGTACAAAGTCAACTTCTGGAATGAGGCTCCCAGAATTGTTATCTCTCGGCTTGACAGACCTGCCTTCGTATTTGCCATTGACGAAGCATCTGATAATAAACCGTGGTATTTTGATATCCTTAATTTCCTGAAGAACCAAGAGTATCCGGCTGGGGCATCCAGTCACGATCAGAAGACTCTCAGGAGATTGGCGGGTAATTTCTATTTGAATCCGGACGGTGTCTTATACAGAAGAAATCACGACTTGGTGCTACTACGTTGTGTAGACGAGAAAGAGGCGAAGCTGCTCATGGAGGAAATACATGAGGGTACATTTGGTACGCATACTGGTGGGCATGCTATGACGAGGAAGCTGCTGCGGGCAGGTTATTTTTGGCTAACTATGGAAACTGATTGCTTCAAGTTTGCGAGGAAGTGTCATAAGTGCCAAATCTATGCAGATAAGATCCATGTGCCTCCGAGTCCTCTGAACGTGATGTCATCACCATGGCCATTCTCGATGTGGGGAATCAACATGATTGGAAAGATCGAGCCGACGGCTTCTAACGGACACCGGTTCATTCTAGTAGCAATCGATTATTTCACCAAGTGGGTGGAAGCGAAATCTTATGCAAATGTGACTAAGCAGGTGGTATCCAGGTTTATCAAGAGAGATATCATTTGCAGATATGGAATCCCCGAGCGGATAATTACCGACAACGGTTCAAACCTGAATAACAAAATGATGAAGGAGCTGTGTCAGAATTTTAAGATCGAGCATCACAACTCCTCCCCTTATCGACCCAAGATGAATGGCGTTGTTGAAGTGGCCAATAAGAATATAAAGAAGATTGTTCAGAAGATGGTGGTGACCTATAAGGATTGGCATGAGATGCTACCTTTTGCTTTGCACGGTTATCGTACGACGGTACGCACATCAACCTGGGCAACCCCGTTCTCGTTGGTATATGGAATGGAAGCGGTGTTACCATTGGAAGTTGAGATTCCTTCACTGAGGGTATTACGAGATGTCCAACTAGACGAGGCAGAATGGGTGAAAGACAGGTTGAACCAGCTGAGTTTAATGGATGAGAAGAGGCTAACTTCTCTAGCATACGGTCGTTTGTACCAGAGCCGAATGAAGAAAGCATATGATAAGAAGATACATCCTCGGAGCTTTCAGACGGGCGACCTTGTGCTGAAGAGGATTCTCCCGCCACAGGCAGATCACAGGGGCAAGTGGACCCCCAACTACGAAGGGCCATACGTTGTCAGAAAAGTCTTTTCAGGAGGGGCTTTATTGTTGTCCACCATGGACGGTGAAGACTTTACGTCGCCTGTGAATTCGGACGCAGTTAAAAAATACTTTGCTTGAAATTGACCCGCTGGACAGAAAAAAGAGAGTCCAGGCAAAAATAGGGCATCCTGGCGAACCAAAAACAGAATGAAAGGTTCGGGAAAAAGTTAGGGATAAAATTGAAAAAATGTACACCCGCAAAGTTGAAAACCTACACTGGGCGGCTTCGGCAAAAAAGGGTATCCCGGTGAACTGAAAACCCGTAAAGGGCGGTTCACGCAAAAGTTAGGGATTTGAAAAGCAAATGATTGCGGTCCGAATTTGATACTGCGGTGCGCATTGGTGCGGGAGAATATACCTGAGGGGTCGATTATCAGATACAATCTCTTCGGAAGTGTGAATACCGGGAAAGCATTAGAGTCGGGCGAGTCATAGGAGGATCAGCTCATGATGTTCGTCTGCATCCCGTTGCCGACATGTGTACAAATTTGATTTGTCATCATATTTATGCTTCTTGTGCATACTTGTATAGTTGTTGTGCGTAGCTTCCTCTTTTCAGGAGTTACATCCCGTGTACAAAACTCCGCCCATTTAGGGGCCCAATCAATAAAACATGTTATTCAGTATTTGATGCTGGTTCTTTACTGTTTTGCACATGATAAACGCCAAGGTTTAATAAAACTAGCAAGTGTATAACATCGCTGGCCCTTGCCAATAATTGCTAAAACTTTGAATTAACTGAAAATAATGTCACTAACACTAACCTGAATAGTTTGGTTGCATAGACTTGTCTTGTCTTGTTTGTGGTGTTGCAGGGTTCGTAGCCGTATGAAGTGGACGATCAAAAGATCACAGTATTGACCAGAAGCTCGTAACGAAAAGACTTGATCGTTATGTGAAGTGAATCTCCATGCAGGTCGCGCTTCCGAGATGGCAATGTCCCTTACTAAAGAAGGATCAAATTCCCCAGCTAGTCGCAGCTTATCCAAAGGACATTCTCCAGCAAAGTCGTTTATCCTCAGCAGAATTGGCGATTCCAAGATCGAAGGTTGTATTCAGGCAATGTATCCCGAGCAGAGTGGTTTAGCCTCAGAAGACTAATATTTCTTAACTTGTGAGCTGTACTCAGACAGTCTACCCCTTCCCAGTAGGGTCATTTACTCTCCCCCAGCGGAGTCAGTTGATTTTCCTCAAGAGGGTCGTTTCGTCCTCAGCGGAGTTCTCTCTTTGTTCAGCAAGTGTTTTCTTTCCTCCCAGTGGAACTCGAAGATTAAAACTCTTCCCGACAGAGTTGGCTGTGTGTCCTGGCATTTATTTTGCCGGAATACCGTGTGATACCCATTCACTCCCCATCAAAAGTCCAATTTTCATTGGCACGGGTAAGCTGTCCCTGACAGAAGTCCAATCATGATTGGTGCATTCAGCTATTCCTCAGCGAAGCGGGCTTCACTCTTCCCACATTTATTTTGCTGGAATAATTCTGTGGCACCTAGTTACCCCCAGCAGAGTTGGCGTTGTCTTCAGCATTTATTTTGCTGAAGTGGTTTCTGTATCCCAGCAGTTCGAACCTGCATTTGCATTGGCATATAGTGTCATATTTGCATCTACCAAATAAAAACGCGTAGCATTTCCATGTCGAATGGAGCATTACGCCATTGTCAAACATATGCATGTTGAAACATAAACTAGATTGGTTGACCGTTTGTTTTCAAGCATCGTTTCCCATGCAGGTGGAGAGAGCTTGCTCAAATTAATTACCAAACATTCAAGATCTCGGTGTGAGACATTCACTGATAATGTCAATTGTGGCATTGTTCCCCACAGAGTCGCTTGTTTAAGTCTCTCTTACCCCTCCAGCGGAGTATTTCTTCAAGATTGTTGTTATAACAGCATCAAAAGATTTCGTGAATCGATTTTTGGAAAGTTGTCTAGCAATGTGGATTCCGAAAATTCCCAGTAGAGTCCTTCTCAGATTTGCTGCCATGTCAGCACTGAAATTGGAAGACTAGACTCATATTGTGTTACCCATGTGATTGATGGAGCTAGCTGCTGCAAAGATAGGCAGAAAAGCTGTATCAGAGTTATTTTCCCGTAGTGGTGACAGAGTTATTTCCCGCAGTGGTGGCGGAGTCATTTTCCCGTAGTGGTGACGGAGTTATTTTCCCGTAGTGGTGACGGAGTTATTTCCCGCAGTGGTGGCGGAGTCATTTTCCCGTAGTGGTGGCGGAGTCATTTTCCCGTAGTGGTGACGGAGTTATTTTCCCGTAGTGGTGACGGAGTTATTTTCCCGTAGTGGTGACAGAGTTATTTTCCCATAGTGGTGACGGAGTTATTTCCCGCAGTGGTGGCAGAGTCATTTTCCCGTAGTGGTGACAGAGTTATTTTCCCGTAGTGGTGACGGAGTTATTTCCCGCAGTGGTGGCGGAGTCATTTTCCCGTAGTGGTGACGGAGTTATTTTCCCGTAGTGGTGACGGAGTTATTTCCCGCAGTGGTGGCGGAGTCATTTTCCCGTAGTGGTGACGGAGTTATTTTCCCGTAGTGGTGACGGAGTTATTTTCCCATAGTGGTGACGGAGTTATTTCCCGTAGTGATGACGGAGTTATTTTCCCGTAGTGGTGACGGAGTTATTTTCCCGTAGTGGTGACAAAGTGATTTCCTGTAGTGATGGAGGGGTTATTTTCCTGTGTCATTGGCAAGGGCACGTTTTGTTGACAGAAGTACTTCTCCCAGTGAAGTCAATGAGTTTATTCGAGTATTGACAAGATAATGTTGAAATCAGATTTGTTCCCCAAACAGTGGTGCAGTTTATTTCTGCAGTTGGAAAATTTCCGGGTTCTTAGTATTCAACCGTCTCGTACCTCGAATGTTTAAAGGCCGTTCGCTCTTTACCCAGTCGGGTCCAAGTCGCTTGAATAGGGGCAACTGTTGCACCCTAAAATTTGCTCAACCTACTTCACTTGGTTTATGTTTCAATTGCATTAGCATTTGCATGTTAGGTCATGTACTTAATTCATTCATCTGCATAGCATAGCATGGGCAAGCCATCCAACAAGGGACCAAGTGCCATTATTATCTCTATGAGCCTATCAAGAGGTTATTATTCAAATTCAAGCATATCCAAGTCATCAGAAAGAAATTGAAATCTGAGAAGTCAGTGGATCAAGCAGTGGATCTATCTCCTATCTTGAGTGTATTTGAAGATCATCAAAGGAGTTGTGAGCTGTGAATTGAGCATGGAGGGTATATAGACACCATGGAGGACTTATAAGGCCATTTTTAAAGTGAGACAAGTCATTGATGTGATCACAAGAGCTGCAGTTGAAGACAATCAACTAGGGTTTCATCTGGGTCAACCCTGGGTCAACCTTAGGTCAAATGCTTGATTGAAAGGCATCAAGGCCTATTTGAAAGATGTGGGGTTCATAATTTGACATGTAAACATGGATGTGGTGTTGTGCCAAGGAGAAATCAAAAGAAATCAAGAAGAAGAGGAGTTTCTAAATTAGGGTTTCTGTGTAAAATCCCCTAGTTTAGGTCAAACTTCCAAGCAAGATAATTCAAAATGCAAGCTTCAAATGGATCCTTGGACAACATGAAACTTGTATAGGATCTAAATACCTTTAATTTGAGTGGTGGAAGACATCAAGGAGATTTATAGAACTCAAGTTATGGTTCTTGCAAGTTACAGGTCATCTGAGGCATCTGAAATTTTGTCTGTGAAAGTTACTTGTCTTCCAAGCAACCTTTACCCCTCAAGGAGCTTTCAAATGGATTTCTGGTAAACATGAAAGTTATTACTCATGATCTTAGCTTTCTAGAAAGGTATGGTATGCCTTCATCTGATTTGTGGAACTCTACTTATGACCTTGGCAAGCAAAGGGTATTTTGGTCATTTGAGAATTATGGGTCATTTCAAGCATATGCCTAAAACTCATACAAGGAAGCTTCAAATGAAAAACTTCACAACATCAAAGTTGTTCCAAATGATGTTTTGAGACTAGAAAAGTGGTCATGGAGGTTTGAAAGTGGGTGTAGCTCATATTTGCAAAAATGACCTAATTAAGGCATGATTTAAGTCATTAAAAAGCCATTTTTTGGGAATTTTTCATAACATGTCCAAATGGGATAAAATTATAGGTCATTTTGATTGGAAATATTGTTTTGAGACCATTGGTAATAGTGGATTTTTGAGTTTAGTTCAAAGTTTGAGAGATATCATGGCTTGCTTATGATTAAAGTAACATAAGCCAAATCACAAGGGATTTGTGTGCAAGAAGCTTCCAACAAGTTCTAGATGTTTCCATGGGCATCTATATAAACCCTAGAGCTCCTTCAATGCAGGGTTGCACTTCATTTTGATCCAAATCACATAGTTTCATTCTCTCTTGCATTTTTGCAAATTCATCCAAATTCTATCAATTCTTCATCATTCGGCAAAGTTCTTGATCCTATCATACTCCATATTCATCATAGATCACATTGCAAGCAAGATCCAAGTGTATTGGTGCAAGAATCGTGTGTTGTAAGTTCATCATTCAAATTTCAAAAAGAATTGGTTACAAGAATCCAAAGCCTTTGAGCAAGCACAAGTGCATACAGAACCAAGATCCATAGCCATTGATCAAGTCTAGAGCATTGCTAGCTGTGAATCCAAGGATCTCACCATCTGTTTTCAGTTTTGCACCAGGTTAGTAATCTCTTCGAATTAACTTGTTTTAGTTAGCATGATGTAGTTTGGTTAGGATAAGAATGACCTAGGTAGTTAGATGAATAATTCTGGAGATTTTGACTGAATTTGGTGGAGGTTGATATGTGAGCACACCAACTGTTTGGATCTAGAACTAGAAGAATAGGAGGTTTTAAGTCATGTGGTTTAGCTTAGGTTAATCAGTGATACAAGGTGAGTATTCTGATGACAAGAAATTGGGAAAAGAAGAAGTTGGAAATTTGAGTGTCTATGGAAGTGTACCATCGGGTTTCTTGATTCAGTTGGTTTCAGTGAGAATTATTAGCATGGTTGTATTCTGCTCGAGGAATAGAGCATCTTTTCTTTTTATGGATTTGAATTTCATGGAGAAACGAAGCCGTATGAGTGTGTTGAAGTCAGGTTCATGCAAGCTCGTTCATGGCATTCACGGTGGAAACCCTAGGTCATTTGGGGAAGACGACTTGGCGTGCGTTGGATCCTTCAGAGACTTTTGACCAAGACTCGCATCCAATGTTTCACATTTAATTGAGAAAATGGAGGGAAGCTGAGTTTAATGAACTCAGCGTTTCATTAATAGTCAGCATTGGGCTTAATGATCATGCTTTTCACACCCCCAATATCCAGGCCCACACGAATTGAACTGCATTTCTTACTTTTTACACCGTTTTTGTGTTTATTTTTCTTTGGTATTTTTTCTGAGTTAACTGGGCCCAGACGCGCCTTGCTACGCGCACCCCCAGTCTGGGCCCATCATTCATTTTCCAATGCAGTTTCTTACTTCTAACACCCCCTCTCCCTTTTCTTCTATTTTTATTTTCTTTTAATTTCTTCAAATTTAGAAATTGCATATTAAATTGAATTTTATTGATTTTTAAGTGGTTGTTTTTGCATCTTTTTTCTATTTCTGTTAAGAAAATTGTCATATAATAAAATTAGAATTTCATTTTATTTTTGCATTTTTAGGATATTTTTCTTTTAAATGGGTCTTAAGTGATGTTTAGTTTAATACTTCATCTTGTTGATTTTAGTTTAGCTAGATCCTCTTATATTTTGGACCCATTCTTTTTAGGGTAATTCACTTAGGACTTTAAATTTCATATGAGATTTAATTCATGATTTTAGGATTAAGTTTTAGATGGTTTGTGTAGGTGTGATTAGGGGAATCAAAATTAGGGTTTAGGTGTGACATAGGTGTGATAGATCATTTCTTTTAGGAGTTGTAGTTTGAATTTTGGGGTGTGGGATTATAGGGGTATTATGGGTAAGTAATAGATCCCTTAGAAAATATTAGACTTCCCCTATTCTACTATTACTACTAGTATATTTCCTGTATTTGTTTGATTGTGTGGTGTGCCCTCTCTAGGGTTATTATTTGACTGTGTGGGGCATTGGGCCTGCTTGGGGCTTGGGTTTGAGTTGAAGACTTTGCTGATGAAGCCATTGAAGACCAAAGGAATGAAGACCCATTTCCAGAGTTGATGAAGAGTATATCTTGCTGGCAGCTGTTGAAGGTTATAGGATCTAGGAGTTAGGTAGAGCTCTAGAATAGCAACTTGATTCACAAACATGGAAGGTCTTGTTTGCCTCCATCCCTCTCTATGATGCAGAGTCTCTCTAGGACACTCACCCCCTTCCTTTGGAAGGCTTGGTAGCAGTGTCTAAGAGATAGAACTCTTGAGAGAAACATTCTACATGTTGTTAACAGTCTGTTTGCCACCTTTGGTGGTCAACTAACTGTTTAACATTCCAGTTCATCCTCTTAACTGTTTCTCATCTTGGAGAGTGAGACTTGAAGAGAAGCCCTGAAAGATTGAAGATAGAGACCTTGCTTGAAGGTTGTGAAGATGAAGACTGATGCTTGCTTGAAGCCTGTAGCTGTTTGAAGATGACTTGAAGACAGGTGTTGATAAAGCTTGCTGTGCAGAGCTGCTGTTGGCTGTTTATTTTTGCTGTTTATAATTTTTGATGTATTGTTTGAATTTCCCGGACTGTATTGTTTGCCATTAACCTGTTAGGTTGAAAGTGAATCTTGTTCACTTTTGCCTGTTGTTTTCTAGGTTCGAGGTTGAGTGGGACTCCCTTGCCTCGCTTGTACTGTTGCATCCATGCATTTTACTGCTTTATTGTATATATGCTATTGTTTCTGTTTCCACTTATCCCTTAGGATCTCTGTTTCTCTCTGCGCAAGAGAGGAACATGATATACATTAGGTCTTAACCTATGCATGATAACATTAGGTTAGTTTGATTCCCTTTGCAACCATAGGTTAGAGTTCTGTCT
Source organism: Lathyrus sativus (assembly GCA_963859935.3). Lineage (NCBI taxonomy): Eukaryota > Viridiplantae > Streptophyta > Magnoliopsida > Fabales > Fabaceae > Lathyrus > Lathyrus sativus. The sequence continues at coordinate 192,248,061 of OZ012739.1, forward strand.
CTTCTTTCTCAAAACAAACAGAAAAACACAATAAATATTTCAAACACAATAAAAGACACTTCTTTCGTAAAAGAATGTGAACTCATCAAAACGTCATTTTTGTCCGCTTGGACCAGTAATCAGAAAAACCCTTTTTCAGAAGGAGATAAAAACAATCAAGACAGACTTGTGTCGTACGTGGCCCGAACTACGTTTGCTCTGATCTTTCATGCTGTGTGAAAGTACGTAGGCATAGGATGCGATATCCTAGCGAGCAACCTTCCCCTCCTTTCCCGTAGGTAGGCGAACTACGTTGACTCTGATTTCTCGTTCCAGACGGGAATACGTAGGCATAAAGTGCGATACTTTGCCGAGTCATTTTATTTTCTTTTTAACCCTTGACCTGTAGAATAGATAGAATAACAATCCGTACTAGAAAACAAGCATGGATCCCATCGAGTACGACGGACGTGAGGGGTGCTAATACCTTCCCCTTGCGTAACCGACTCCCGAATCTAGGATTTGGTTGCGATGACCATTCCTTTCCCGTCTTTGCGGTAGGTTTACTCTGAGCGTTTCCTTTCCCTCTGTTGGGATAAATAACGCACGGTGGCGACTCTTCTGTTCAGCCGGCGCCGATTTTCGCAGTAGCGACAATGGATTGACACATTGAGATGTTATAAGGATGATTCCAAGGTTAACTCATCATGATTGAAGAGCTTGAGAAGTTTCAAGCTAGGGTTTCTAAGGCTTGGCAGTGTAAAATCCCCTAGTTTGACCCCTATCTTCAAAGCAATTTAGCTCAAAATGTGATTGTCATCTCATCTTACTCCCAACATGATTGTTGTATAGCATGATATTAGCTTTAATTTGAGTGATAGAAGTCCTTTATAGGATTTGTAGAACTCAAGTTATGACTTTGGCAAGTTACAAGTCATCTGAGGAATGTGAATTTGGAGCTTGAAAGTTGCCCAACTTGCATGGCACCTTTGCCCTAGAAGGATGATTCCTATGAACTTTTGGTCAACATGAATGTTGTTCCTTATTCTCTTAGATTTCTATAGAGTACTAGAGATCCTTGATAGGATTTGTAGAATGCAAGTTATGGCTTTGACAAGTCAAGGGTATTTTGGACATTTGGTGATTATAGGTCATTTGTGATCATAGGCCATTTTCACCAACTTAGAGGCCTCAAATGAAGTTTTGTTCAACTAGAAAGTTGCTCAAAATGGGGTTTTAACCTTGACCATGCATCAAGGAGGCATTGAAATGGCTCAAGGAGATACTTGGTTCAAGAAATTTTGAAAAAGGAAGAATTAAAAGGATTTAATGGTCAAAAATTCAAATAATCCATTTGGTGACCAAATGAGACAAACCTATAGGTCATTTTGATTGTAAAATGCATTTTAAAGACATTGGAAATATTACTTTTCTCATTTGAGGTCAAAATCCAAGAGTTGCATTTAGTTACTTAAGACTTAAGTTACATATGCCAAACTATACATGGGATTAAGATCAAGGTGCTAACTCATTCCAACACATCCAAAATGTCATCTAAGGAGAATTTGAACACAAGGCATAGTGAATACAAGCTGCTGCAAGAACTGTTATGAGTGTACCATGAGATTGAATTTTCAAAAGAGATGAGATATTGAACTTCTCATTAGAGTGATCTAGAACTTTCTAGAGTGTTCAGTCATGGTCTATATAAGCATATGAAGTGATTCAGAGCACTGGTTGGAAGGAACTGAGAGGAAATAGAGAGATTGCATTTTGAATTTGTACATTGCAAATCAAAATCGGTTACATCAATTGAGGCCATTTCAATCCAAGTTCTTGATCTCAGTAGCTTTCATTTGTGTTGGTGATTGATTCCAGATCAAATTCAAGGCAAAACTGTGGAAGAATCGTGAGTTGGCAATTGGAGTTTGAAGCTTGCAACTCAGAATTGAATTCAAGGATCCACTAAGTTTCAGCTCTTTTCTTTGCATACAGAAGGTTGATTGGATGCTAGTGAAGGAATCTAGAAGTTCTTGAAGGTTGATTTGAAGATTTGAGTACTCTGTTCACATGATTTTATCAGGTATGTAAACCTCATTCCATGGCTTGATGTAGGCATAATCAATAGGATTTGTTAGGTTAGAATCATTGTAGATTGGTGTAGGAAGCTTTCTGGATCATTAATTTGAAGATTAGTGACAATTTAGGGTTTATGCAATTTTCAGTTGAGATTACTATTCTTGGATTCTTGAGTTTTTAGAACGATTGAGTAGTATAGGGGGATTCCTTGTGAAATTTAGGACAAGATTCGCGTAGAAACCATGTGGAATGGAGGCCTCTAGAGAGAGTTAGGGTTGGATGAGGCTGACCGGAAAAGTCACCGGCGGTGACCTTCGCGCGCGCAGGTGGAGGAAGTTTCAGAAATTTAAAATGGAGAAGACATAATCTCCATCGTCCATGCTTGATGAGAAGTAGACTTGGTCAAGCGATCCAACTTCCATTGAGTGAGCCACGCGTCCATCCCCCAAAACGCACCGTTTCACTTGCACTTTGAATGGACTGAGTGAACTTGAGTTTGAACCATGGCGTGTATGTTTTGCTCTCATTTTAATTGCTGAAGAAAAAGACTAATGGATCCAAGCGCCTGGGCCTATGAAATCATTTCTCTTCACACCCCCCCCCCCCTTGGCCCAATCTTGAAATGAACTGGAAATTCTTGCTATTTGCTACGCTTGTTTTACCAATTTCCATATTTTCCATTTTATTTTCTTCATTTCATGTGGTTTAGTGAATAATCCATAAAAAATTGAAAACTAATTCAAATAATTCCATTCTTTTTTCCATTGATTCATGATTGAATCTAGTTTTTTCAGATAAAAAAATATTAATATTTCATGCATTTTTGATTTTATTAGCATTTGTTGAATTTTAATTGATGTTAAAATAATCATGGTTGATACTTGGTTTTGTTGAATTTGGTTTGATCATTTGATGATGATTCTTGCCTTGATTTTTTTGTGTGTAGCTAGCATAGATATGAATGTTCCCCCTAGATATTTATCACATTTTTGTGATGAATGTAAGTGGTAGTTTTAGGTTGAAACTTTAGGAGCTCCATTTTTAGGGTTTATGGTTAATACCTTATGATTTAGGTTTTATATCTAGAACTTGGTGGATGATTCAACCTCTGAATTTTGATGTGGTAGATTCATGATTGAATTAGGGTCCCTTAGGAGTTTTTGTAGGAATTTACAATGTAGTTTATTATTTTTGTTTGATTTTAGTTTAGGTGCTAACTTTGGATGATTCTAATGCACTAATTCAACTAGAATGACTTCTTTAGTTCCCTTAGATTAGGGTTTTGTCTCTCTTGCTCTTGGATGATGTTGAAGACAAGCTTGGGCTACCATGGAATGCTGAAAGAAGTTTGGATGTGAAGATCTTCCCTTCTTTTGGTGTAGTATTGATTAGGTGTTAAGATTAGGGTTTGTAGGCAGAGCTTCTAGATAGATTCTCTTCTTTCATAAACATGGAAGGTGTTGATCACTTCCATTCTTCCCTATGATGTAAGGTCCCCTTGTAAAGGCCTTATCCCTCCTTTGGTAGGATGTGTGGCTCTTTACAAGTTGGTAGAACCTTTGAGGGTCCCTTTCTCTGATGATAGGATGCTTAGTGGTGACCTTTGGTCTTCACTCTGCTACCAATCATCCAAACTTTGCTCTTGTTAGATGAATCTTTCTCCCTTGCTAGAGGATGGAGTTCCCTGCTTGAAGAATATTGAAGGCTAGAAGTTGATACTTCCCTTTGTTTGAAGACTACCCTTTGGAGCTGAAGCTTGAGGATCAAGAGGAGCAAGTTGATACTTGTGGGAAGAAGATCAAATTGAGATTGAAGAAAGAGCTGAAGCTTGAGGAAGGAGAAGAATAAGTTGATACTTGTGAGAGGAATCCATTGGAGATGGAATGAAGAAGCTGAAGCTTAAGGAAGAAGCAAGCTGATGCTTGTGAGTTTAATGCATTGAGTCCCTGAAGGAACAAGTTGATACTGGCAATTAGGATTGAGGCCTGAAGGTGAAGTTTACTGAAGAGCTGAAGCTTGAAGTTGAAGAAAAGAGAATAAGTTGATACTTATGTTTGATAGTTTAGAAGCTTGAAGAAGCAAGTTGACACTTGCTATTGAAGATGTTAGCCTTGAAGAGCAGTTGCAGACTAAGGACTGAACTGCTGTCAGAGGAGAGCTTTGTTGTGGGAGTTGTTGATCTGTTTCCTTTCCTATCTGTTTGCTTGCTGTGCAACTGTATTGATGTGACTTGTTTGATTTGCTTGATGCATTAGAATAAGTTCATGTTTAGATTGATTTAAGCTAGGAGCATGATTGCACTAGAGGTTGAGTTGCTCCCTCTGCTTGTATTGTTACTGTATGGCTTTGCTTGCGGGTATTCGGTAGAGCCCTGCTCCCTTGCCTATGTGGCCTGTTGTGTTTGCTTGATGGCAGTTTATTTCTTCTGTATGAGCGCAATTATTATATTTTGCTTGATGGCATGTTATTTCCTCTGTATGATTACAGTTATTCATATCTGGCTTGAGGTTGAGATGAGCTTGTGGAGGCTGATGCCCCACACACATTTCCTCCCTCACTTGCATTGCATGCATTTTACTGTATATCTGTTTACTATTTAAGCTGATGTTTTACCTGTTTCTGTTTATCATTGACATGATCCCCTAGGAATCTCACTTCCTTTGATAAGGAAGTGATGATTAGAACTTTAGGTTGAAACCTATGCATGATAACTTCTAGGAGTTCCCTGTTTCAAACCTCAACCATAGGATGAATCCTTGGCATGACAACATTAGGACTTGATAGTCTCCCCCTTAGTTGAACCTGTTCGTTCTCTCTTCGCGTATCTAAACAAATTAAAATACAGTAATAAAGGTTAACTCACGTCGTACGTTACGAGCCTTAAGCTATCTGAGAAAGGGTTGTCAGAGAGTTTCTTTTTGACAGCTTGGATGTTTAGTATGGTACCCTTTGGGTGACATACGATGCATTCGCTCTCAGGTCATAGTCTCTAGTGCGATATTAGTTGCAGACATCCCTAAAAAACAGTTCTTCCGTAAAAGACAGAAAACAAACTTCAAACCTTTTGCCCCGTGGGCCCATAGTTCAAAGGAAGCTTTTCTGAAGAAAAGAGTGTCGTTAACTCCCAGTTCTACCGCAAACGGTAACGCCTAAGTCTCCAAGGGTCGAGCCGCGTACGCCAAACTGCTGGAACTGTTTGTTAACCCTACTCGATAAAACAGATGAATATGAATTCCCATAATCCGTATTATCCCGAACTACGTAAGCTCTGATCTCTCATACCTATTGAGAGTACGTAGGCACAATACTGATGTATTTGCGAGCCACCTTCCCCGTAACCCGTAGTTAGTCGAACTACGTTGACTCTGATTTCTCATTCTCTGATGAGAATACGTAGGCATAAAGCGCGATGCTTTGCCGAGTCATTCTCTTTTCTTTTTAAGCCAGCCTTGATAGGTAGATAGATAAAACCAACCCGTCAGATAAACACAACAAGCGTGGATCCCATCGAGTACGATGGACGTGAGGGGTGCTAATATCTTCCCCTTGTGTAACCGACTCCCGAACCCAAACAATGGTTGCAATGACCTTGTCTTATACCCTTTCGTCAAGTTTTTCCGATCATTTCCTTTCCCGCTCGAGGGATAAATAACGAAAGGTGGTGACTCTTCTGTTTTTCCGGCACCTTATTTTCGCGGTAGCACCAGCTGGCGACTCTGCCGGGGACTTGATAGTTTCCTAGGGATCCAACGTCCCTTATGCGAGTCAGTTTGGGGATCCAACGTCCCTGCGAGAGTCAATCCTAGCGCTTGTATGATTACTTGTTGGGTGGTGTTTGTTTATCACATTTTATTTCCTGCATTTTATTTTCAGTATGATATGATTATCTGTGCTGTTGTGGGAGGGGAATTCTGATGAGTGAGAAGCCAGACCCAGGCTTGAGTGTACTTAGCATTAGTTGTGGAAATTAGTGGGCGCGTGCTTGCTTTGCAGGCACTAGTGTCTCATGAAATCCACGCTCAGACAAGGTTCTCCCGGTTGACTTCTTTTCCGGCCCTTTGGGCCTGAGGGGTTGTTGGTTTGGAGGATTGTCGACTCTGGGGACCGATCACTTGGAATTCAGCTGAGTGAGGCCGCTTCAAGAGATGGTGATGCCACACCTTCTAGGTATCGTATCACCCCTCTTGAATGTCAGTGACGCTGATGACCGCATAGGATGTCGAGCTTGTGTCAGTATAGGTCCATACCTGTGAGCAGGGTTGGGTTTGTTGCAGGAAGCCTTAACCTTCAGACTACCTGGTTTTCTTGATAGTGAATCAGTTTTGTTGGTATCAGAGGTTCTCATCATCAGATGTATATGTGTTCTTGACAGAGCAGAGTTATGGTCCTGTATCAGAGGTCCTTATCTTCAGAGATAGCAGATTTATGGTCCGATATCAGGGTTTTCTTCTCATCAGAGATAAGGTTGTTCTTGACAGAGCAGTATTATGGTTTTGTTGATACAGAATCTTCACCTTCATCTCCTCAACAACAGTTGTCTTGATCTCCTGCTGCATGATTGCATTTTACATTTCTTTGCATACTCATTTGCATTTCATTAACGTGTGTCTGTGTTGCAGGTACCGTTTCCCCCGATTCAGGTTTTCTTGCCTTCTGTCGTGCTATTATGGGTTCTCGGAGGAAGACTGTGGCTTACAAGCTCTCCACCCCTGATGTTGTTTAGCTGACTGGTTTGATTGCTTTGGCAGACGATTCTGTGAGAGATGAATTCAGAAAGTCTTACGGTAAACTGCTCAGCCTGGTTCGTAAACCCTCTGTGTTTGAGTTGAATGGGTTGCACGCCCTGCTACAGTTCTACGACCCTCCTTTGAGATGCTTTACTTTCCAGGACTTTATTCTTGCACCCACACTAGAGGAGTATGTTGATTTGTTAGGTGTGCCTATCAAGAGTCAGATGCCTTTTGTTCATATGGATGTTGAGCCTAATCTGGCTAGTCTAGCTCCTTCACTTCACCTAGATGCCTCCGAGTTGGTCTTGTCTTGTTGGAACAAGGTTCTCGGTTTCTCCTTTCAGTTCCTAGTGGGAAAAGCTCAGCAGTGCGCCAAAGACGAATGTTGGATCGTGTTCAATGCCATCCTCGCCCTGTGCATATACGACATCATTCTGTTCCCCAATATGCCTGACTTTGTAGACTTCGACGCATTTCACATCTTTGCATCAGGGAATCCAGTCCCTACCTTGATAGGAGATGTTTACCATTCCGTCTACTACAAAAACGAGAACAGAAGGGGTAAGAACGTCTCGTGCTGTGTGCCCCTGCTCTATAGATGGCTTGATAGTCACCTACCCAAGAAGGGTCCCTTTGCTTCGTCTGCAGCCACAACTGAGTGGTCTGAGCGCTTGATGAGTCTGTCAGCGGAGGATATTGCCTGGTTTGATAGAGGTAGGTTGGGTACTGAGATTATCTTCAGCTGCAGCGGGTTTCCGAATGTGCCTTTGATAGGCAGGAAGGGCTGTATCAATTATAATCCGTCTCTGCTGGTCCGACAGTTTGCTTATGCTTTGAGAGCTCCGCCGAAGGATGAAGAGGTGCAGGAATCTCTGTACCTCACTGGTCTTCCAGAGGGGGATATGTTATCTAAGCTTCAGCGCGCTTGGAATGGTATCTGCAAGCGGGGAAAGTCGTTGCTGGGGAAAATTAATAGCCAAGCCTACGCTCCGTATTTGACCTGGATCAGAGCCAGAGCAGATATGATAGGGATGCCGTTTCCACCTGCCCAGCTAGAGAGCCCTCTAGTGATTGAAGAGCCTACCACCGTGCCTATTCAGCAGCATAATCAGGTGTTAGCTGAGAGAGATGAGCTGAAGAAGGAAAATGAAGAACTGGAGAAAGAATTGGCTCAACTATGAAGCGAGAGAAGCGAAGCCGTCCATTCCTTCAAGAGGCAAACAGAGCTGGTGAACCAGTTCGGGATAGATTTGACTAAGCAGATGGCTGAGCGTGAGCGCTTGGGTCGAGACTTCAAAGCTGTCAATGACGTACTGGCCACCAAGAAGCAGCACTTGGATGAAGCGTACCGGAGAATATCCAAGTTTAATCAGCATTGGAAGGCCACCCTAGCCAACGGCAAAGAACGAGAGGATAAACTGAAACAGCAGATCTCTAAGTTGAAAGCCCAGGTGAAGGCTAGTGAGAAGAGGTTTGATGAAGAAACCGCTCGCAGATATGCCGCTGAAGGCCTGCTCAACAAGGCTCTTGCTAACCTGAAGGAGCGCAAACTGACGTTTGAATCTAAGAAGCGGAAGTTAGAAGATTGTTTCGGCGAAGGAGCATGGGAAGATTCAGTTGAAGGTCTTCAGTACACTATTACGCAGAGGGAGTTACTCGTCGAGGGGTTACTCACTCGGCCTGATCATCCAGAAACGAGGAATTTTTTAGAAGAGTTTCGAGCCCGCGGCCGTGCTTGACTGTATTTGTAATCCTTTGTTTTTGATCATTGTTGTATGCTGACCATCACCAAGCTTGTTGGTCGAGGTCCGGCCATTGATTCTGCTTGTACCCAGTGACATTGTATACCGCCTTGATGGGCTTTCTTTATATATATGAGATGTTATTTCCATGACTGGACTCGGACTTCTTATTATCCGCACTGGCACTCAGGCACTAGGATGGGGGGGGGGAATCTCCCTAACGCACAGACACACGTTTGCATGAAGCATGAAGCATCTGCATAGCGAGCACTTTGTCGTTTTTCCTAACCCTTTGTATTTGCAGGTTGTTCCAGGATTGATCAAAGACCAATCCACCGCTATCCGACCAGAGCAATGGAACAAGTGCAGACTGACGTTCAAGAACTCCGGGAGAGGATGGACCGCTTCATGGAGCTCATGCAAGTGGTTGCCAACGGCCAGGACCAGCTCAGAACTTTGGTCCAACCTCTGATTTCAAGGGTTGACAGCAATGGTGTACTCCATGGTGGGACTGTTCCAACCCCTCCACCTGTTGAAACTCCTCAGAACGGCGTCCCCGTGACCGGGGGGAATGGCAGTGCCAACGGCAATGTGATCGCTAACATGGGGCTCGATGGTAATACGACTGGCGTCGGTAATGAGAATTTCAAAGCTAATGTCAATGTTGGGCTGGGCAACGGCAATGCGGGTGTTGGAAATCTGTATGGGCCTCAACCATGGTTAGAAGACCGTCAAGACGATTTGTTCTCACAGAAAGGTGCTGAAGGAGAGCTGACTGCTGAAGCACGTCTGAGGTTTAAAGCACTCGAGGACAAGATGAGGAATTTCGAGAACCTGAACACTATGGGTGTTGACATGTCCAAGTTGGGACTGATTGCTGATTTCAAGGTGCCTCCCAAGTTCAAGGTACCCGACTTTGAGAAGTACAAGGGCACCACTTTCCCTCACGTCCACCTGAGATCATACTACCGGAAAATGTCCGCTCACTCTGAAGACGAGAAGTTGCTGATGCACTTCTTTTAGGATAGCTTGTTCGGGCCATCCTTGGAATGGTACATGAGTCTGGAACCTACCAGTGTGCGCACGTGGAAGGAGCTGGCTGAAGCATTCGTGCACCATTACCAATATAACAGTGACTTGGCTCCAAACCGGGTTCAACTGCAGAATTTGTCACAGAGGAACAACGAAGGGTTCAAAGAATACGCCCAGCGATGGCGTGAGTTGGCAGCTAGAGTTCAGCCGCCAATGGTTGAACGGGACCTTGTGGAAATGTTTGTAGCCACCCTCCCAGGGGTTTATTACGAGAAATTGGTCAGCGGTATTGTTGCACCCTAAAATTTGACCAACCGGGTCCCGTATTTGGTCCATGTTTCGATGCATAACTGCATTCGCATCCGCATATCGCATACAATGCATTTTTCGGTTGTTTTGGATTTTATCGGGATCACAGCTCTCGTCTCGCGTCTCAGGTGTTTTTAATCAGTTTAGATAGGTAGAATCGTATTTTTTGGGAAGTCGTGTTATTCCCGGTGTTTTCGGCTCGCGCTGTTGTTTTTAGGGATATTTCGGTGCCCGTTTATTTTTACCGGTTGTCCCGGTGCGCTCTCGCAGTGTTATTTGTGGTTCGGTGCTGTTTTTGTTCCTTCAGGAATTATTGTGATTTTTCTGGATTTTATTAGCTATTTTTAGGTTTTATAGCTTTTTAATCATTTTCAGAATAATATAGAATATTAATAGGTTTTTTAATATTTTTAATAGTTTTAATCTTTTTTAGAATATATTAGAGATTAAATAGATTTTTATCATTTTCTTAATAGAATAATATAGATTTTTTCTTTTAATAATAGATTTTCTTTTATAATAAATAATATAGGTTTATTAGAGATTTAATAAGAAATTTAATAGAGAATTATTAGAATTTTAGATTAGTGGGTTTATTAGAGTTTTATTAGTGTAGAAATTAATTAGAATTAATAGAGTTTTAGGTTAATTCTCTTTTTTTTAGGTTTAATCATTAGTTAGTTGGTTAATCATTTCCATTAATCTTGTTTATCCATTTCATTCAGATTTTTTGGGTTTTTTTCAATCATTTTCGTATTGGGCCCTTGCATGTGGAGGTCCAGAGTTTCCAAGGCCCAGTTCTGCAGTCCAGAAAATCAATTCCATGTCTTATATAAAGGCTGAATACACGTGTTGCGCAGAAGAGGACCCACCACACACTTTCACCCTTCATCAGATCGCGCCACCTCACCCTTCCTTCTCCCTCTCTCTGCCACGCCACACACACGTGGCACACATGCACACAACCCCTCCACTACCCATGCCAAGTGTCTCCCTCTGAAGCCTCACCGGTTGCATGGCCGGCGGCCATGCAACCACCGCCCCAACCAACTCCGGCGACCCTCAACTACCTCCGACCACCGTACATTTCACCGGAAAACTAGAAAACTCAGAAATTCTTCTCACATCCTTGATCTTCATCTTCTCCGGTCCCAAATTCATCCAACGCTCATCAAGTTCATCAAAGTTCTTCCAGAATCGCCAGAAAACGTCCAACCGCGTTCATCAAATTCAAGAAGCTTCATCCATTCTTCAGAATTCTCCAGGAACCGATCAACATTCATCAGGTGTTCTTCACCAATCATCAGCAACCACCATCGGTGTTCACTCCATTCCCAGAAATCGTTCAATGTTCAAGATCCGTCTAGGAACTCCAAAGATCCTCATACAAGATATTCGCTACCTTCAAGATCCGTCCACGAACGTTCCTCACAAACGCTTCCAGGTTACAGATCCACGCGCATCTCAATCCATCTTCGTAAGAACACTGAAGACCTTCAACGCCTCATCATCCCAGGAAACCCTCTTCAACAACAATATTCAATGAAACATGCATCAGCTTCCAAACCTCCATCAAGTTCATCAGGTGTCCAGAAGCTTCAAGAACCATCTCCAGAAACAAGCTCCAGCAAGAACATTCATCCGTCATTTTCCAGAAGATTCAAGATCTTCATCGTCTCCAACGTTTCCAGAAGTTCAACCTCAGAATCTTCAAAGCGCTCATCATCAAGATCCATCTTCACCGTGTGATCTTCGTCAAGAACACGAATCAGTTTAAGTCAATAGCGTGGGTGTTGATTACTTCACTGGTGATTACAAGATTCCTAAGGTTTTTTGGTTTGAGATATGAACAATGAGGTCGAGAGATAGTGAAGTCTTGAGAGATGAGGGAGTCTGAGAGGGTGAGGGCGATGGTGGCGGCGCCATGAACAGTGGAAAAGGAGTTTTAGGGTTCTGATAGTGAATTGAGAAAGAAGGGAAGGAGACCTCATGTGGATTGGGCCCATCAGTTTGTTGTTGTCCGTACGGACCCCCGTTTTTTTGGCAACACCTCCCTCCATTTTTTTCCTCTCCTGGGTGGACCTTGGGCTGGGCCCAACGAGCTTCTGAATGCACCTCCGTTTCAGCATCATACCCCTTCCCTTTTTTTTCTGGCTGAGGCTAGTTAATGGGCTGGGCCCTTATTTTGTGTTTTTATTTTTCTGCAGCTAGCATGCCCCCTGTAAACTGCTGCACCCCCCTCCCCTCCTTTGTATTTTTATTTTCTTTATTTCTATTTTGCTTAGTTTTTCTATTGAAAAAGGATATTGAGAAATAATAAAAAAGGGAGAAAAGAGAATATGAAAAAAAATGTTGAAGGAAGAATAAGAGAAGAAGAATATTAAAAAAGGAGGAAAAAATATGTGAAAAAGAAATATTTGAAAAAAAGAATTGAAAAAAGGATATTTGAGAAAAAAGAAAAGAAATAGAGAAAAGAAAAAGGGTGAAAATGTAGAAAAAATATAGAAAGAATATATGGAAAAATATTATGGAAAAATATTGAAGGAAAGAATATTAAAAAAAAATAGAAAAAGAAAGAAATGAAAAAAGAAGAAAATAGAAGTATGAAAAAGAGAAAAAATATTAGTATAGATGTAATATTTTTTTAGGGTATATTTTCTTCATGGAGTTTTATTTTAGGGATAGTTTAGAAGTCCACTTGTTAGGGGACTATTTTTCCATTTGATTTTTCAGGATAGGATAGGATAGTATTTCCTAGGGGTTTATTTTCAGTATTCAATCATTGTAACTATTTTTCAGAATGTTAATAAAACGAGATTTGAGCTGTGGTCCCAAAAGTAGCCGAACTATAGCTGCTCTGATTTCTCGTACCAGACGAGAATATGTAGGCATAGGATACGATATCCTAGCGAGCACACTAACAACTGACCTTTTGTTCTCTCGCTGCTGTGCGATCGAGACTTTCCCGCTGACGACTAATTGTTACCCTTCTCTCTTGCCCGAGTGCATTTGAGACCAGACCGTAGTTTTTCCCATAGGTTCCCGTACCTGTAAAACCAGTTTGATTTCTCACTGCTGTGTGGGGACGCCCTGTCTAGCCGTAGTTAGCCTGAACTACGTAAAGCTCTGATCTTCCGTGCAGTATGGAAGTACGTAGGCACAAGACGCGAGGTTTTGGCGAGCCAATTTCCCCGTAGTCCCGAACTACGTTGACTCTGACTTTCTCTCTTGAGAATACGTAGGCATAGAGTGCGACGCTCTATCGAGTCAATTCCCTTTCGTTTAGATTTAGCAGCCGTAGATAGATTGTTTGCATCCTTTAGACAACCCAAGCAAGCGTGGATCCCGTCGAGTACGACGGACGTGAGGGGTGCTAATACCTTCCCCTTGCGTAACCGACTCCCGAATCCAGGTTTTGGTTGCGATGACCATACCTTTTCCCGTTTTTTGCGAGGTTTACTTCGAGCGTTTCCTTTCCCTCCGTTGGGATAAATAACGCACGGTGGCGACTCTTCTGTCAGCCGGCGCCGATTTTCGCAGTAGGGACAGGTATGTCTGGAAGCTTCTCAGATCTCATCATCACGGGCGAGCACGTTGAAAATGGGATCAAACTAGGGAAAATTCAAGGTGATCTGTCCTCAGCTGGAGGAGGAAAGAAATCGTATGGTAACAAAAGACGAGAAGGAGAGACGAGCGCCGTGTCTAACGCTTGAAGGAAAGGTAAAGGCCCTCACCAGCAGGTGGCTAGCATAACCATCCCCGTGGTCCAACAGCCACAGCAGCAGCAGCAGCAGCCGAATCAGCAAGGGTACAGAAAGTATCAGAACAGGGCACCTCTATCAAGTCGTCACCTTGAGACACCGCCAATGTCTTATGCTCAGCTATTACAAACTCTGCTTCAGTTGCAGTTAGTCCAGAAGAGAACCCTGGCTCCCTTGACAGGGGCACCTCCGTCGGGCTATGATGCGAATGCAACATGTGAGTTTCACTCAGGGGCACCAGGCCACACGATAGAAAACTGCAAAGCCTTCAAGCACAAGGTGCTGGATATGGTGGACGCTAAGATCATCAATTTCTCAGATAATGTGTCGAATGTCACGAAGAACCCTATGCCGAATCATAGGGGAGGTGGAGTAAATGCCATTATTAAAGACGAGGGATCGGATTTGTTGACTGACGTCAAGGATCTGAAGACACCGCTTAGCTTTGTTAAAGCCAAGCTGATGAAGAGAGGTTTCTTCCCAGGCTGTGGAGAACTGTGTATGGGCTGTGCGATTTGTCCTGATGGATGTGAACAGCTGATAGAAGGGATTCAGAGTCTGATGACCGAAGGGATCTTGCAGTTTAGCTGGAGGGCCGAATGTGGATCTGGAGAGGTAATGCTGAAGCAAGACGATGAGGTTGCCACCATCACCATCCCTCGCCGGACGATCACTATTTCTGCATCCAGGCCGCCCACAATCACCATCACCAAAGCTGGGCCGATACCTTTTGAAAGCACCAATGCTGTCCCGTGGCATTATGGGGCAGACGTCTACTGCAACGGACATAATTTGGACCTAGAGCCATTTGGGCGATCTGTGGATAACCTAGCAGGAGTCGGCGAAATCACTCGCAGCGGAAGAGTATTTGCTCCACCCGAGATCGTGGCGGACAAAGCCGACAAAGCTGATGTAACCAATAAGGGAAAGAGTAAAGTCATTGAGGAAATCCCTCGTGGGGTAGAGAAGGACTTACTTGTTAAAGACGCTGAAGAGTTTATGAGGTTGATTAAGAAGAGTGACTACAAGATCGTGGATCATCTCCATCAAACACCCTCGAAAATTTCCATCCTGAATTTGTTGCTATGTTCTGAGGCACATCGCAACGCGCTGCTGAAGGTTTTGAATGCCACGTATGTGCCGCAGGAAATATCGGTCAACCAGTTGGAAGGGGTCGTAGCCCACGTTAATGCTGGAAACGGGTTAGGGTCCACTGACCTGGAGCTGACGCCGAAGGGAAGAAACCACAACAGCGCCCTGCACATCTCGATAGAGTGTAGGGGAACGATTATGTCTCATGTGTTGGTGGACACGGGGTCTTCACTCAATGTTCTTCCGAAGAAAGCATTGATGAAGTTAGATACTCGAGGATTGATTTGCACACCCAGTGATCTGGGGGTGAAAGCGTTCGATGGAACCAAACGTCATGTTTTCGGGGAGGTGACGTTACCAATCCAAGTCGGGCCGGAAACATTCGACGCAGTCTTCTACATTATGGACATCATGCCTGCCTACAGCTGTCTCATAGGCCGACCATGGATCCATTCTGCTGGCGCCATGACCTCCACGTTGCACCAGAAGCTCAAGTATGCTGTTGGAGGTAGCATCGTGACTGTATGTGGCGAGGAAGACATAATGGTGAGCCATTTGTCGTCCTTCAAATATGTTGAGATGGATGGGGAAATCCATGAAACACTATGTCAGGCGTTCGAAGCTGTTAAAGTCAAGAACGTGGCTCCAGTAATGACCGAGAAACCAGAGATGACTCTCTATTCCTTCAAGGAAGCCCGAGCCGTTGTTCAAGCCGGATCTACCCCAGGCTGGGGGAAGATTCTAGAAATACCTAACAAACAGGACAAGTTTGGATTAAGATACTCTCCTGCGGCTGAAGCCTCTTCTTCTCACAGTGCGTCGCGAGGTAAAGGGCCGATCCAGTTTACCAGTGGCGGGGTGATATTTGAAAGCGTCAACGCAGTGTCTGAAGACGACGAAGACAGGGATTGCGACCTAGATTCTTGGATCCAGCCAAGCAAGCCAGGCGAGAGCCTCAACAACTAGTCCATCAGGGATACCATCCAAGTGACAAGCAAAGAGTAATGATTTACTTTCTCCAATCATTGTACGACCCTATGTCCTACCCGGGGCATAGTGGTTTTATTGTCAGGGCCTTGTTTGGTTATGTACATGCATTTTACCAATAAATCAAAAGGCGTTTTTCTTCGTATTCAAATGTTGTGATCTCTGTTATTCCTGTTTCACATTTGTTTTGAAAAACAACAAAATGGCAATGAGGTTTGTGCTAACATGCATATCCTTGTTTTAAGCTTAACCCTTGTTATTGCAGGATCCACATAGCAGATGACATCGACTCTGGACCTTCTACGGCTTACTTCGACTTCGATTGTCCGATCTATCAAGCCGAAGAAGAGATTGATGAAGACGAAGACCTTCCCGAAGAGTTGGCCCAATTGTTGAAACAAGAAGAGAAAGTTATTCTTCCTCACGAGGAGGAGATTGAGATTGTGAATCTGGGTTCTGAAGAACTTGTCAGGAACGTCAGGATAGGGGCTACATTGCAGAGTGATGTCAAACAGAGATTGGTCGAGATGCTGAGAGAGTATAGTGACGTCTTTGCTTGGTCATACGAAGATATGCCCGGACTGGATACTGACATCGTGGTGCATCACTTGCCGCTGCGAGAAGATTGTCCTCCCGTTAAGCAGAAGCTTAGGAGGACGCGACCAGATATGGCCGTTAAGATCAAAGAAGAAGTGCAGAAACAACTTGATGTTGGCTTCTTAGCAGTCACTACTTACCCTCCGTGGGTCGCCAACATAGTACCTGTACCGAAGAAGGACGGTAAGGTACGAATGTGCGTCGATTATCGGGATTTGAATAGGGAGAGACCTAAAGATGATTTCCCGCTCCCTCATATTGATGTGTTGGTCGACAATACAGCTCAGTTCTCCGTATTTTCGTTCATGGATGGCTTCTCCGGCTATAATCAGATCAAGATGGCGCCGGAGGACATGGAGAAAACTACGTTTATTACACCTTGGGGAACATTTTGCTATAAGGTAATGCCTTTCGGTCTGAAGAACGCAGGGGCCACTTACCAACGAGCAATGGTCACTTTGTTTCATGACATGATTCATCATGAGATTGAAGTCTATGTTGATAACATGATTGCGAAGCCCCAAACGGAGGAGGGACATCTGGTCAATTTGCTGAAGCTTTTTGAGAGGCTTAGGAAGTTCAGGTTGAGGCTGAATCCTAACAAATGTACTTTCGGAGTACGGCCTGGAAAGCTACTGGGGTTTATTGTGAGTGAAAGAGGCATTGAGGTTGATCCTGCGAAGATAAAAGCAATACAAGAAATGCCAGCGCCAAAAACAGAAAAAGAAGTTCGTGGTTTCCTAGGCAGAATAAACTACATTGCAAGGTTTATCTCTCAGCTCACGGCCGCGTGTGAACCGATGTTCAAACTACTAAAGAAAGATCAGGCGATTATCTGGAACGAGGATTGCTAGAAGGCATTTGATAAGATAAAACAGTATCTACAGGAACCTCCAATCTTGATACCCCTAGTGGCCGGAAGACCCTTAATCATGTACTTGACAGTTCTTGAGAATAGTATGGGGTGTGTTCTCGGTCAGCACGACGAGACAGGCAGAAAGGAGCATGCCATTTACTACTTGAGTAAAAAGTTCACAGAATATGAATCTCGTTACTCAATGCTGGAGAAAACGTGTTGTGCACTAGCCTGGACTGCCAAACGTTTACGACAGTACATGCTCAATCACACAACCATGCTAATCTCGAAGATGGATCCGATCAAGTACGTCTTCGAGAAACAAGCGCTTTCGGGCAGGATTGCCAGATGGCAAATGGTGTTGACGGAATATGACATTCAGTACGTTTCCCAGAAGGCCATTAAGGGCAGCGTATTGTCTGAATACCTTGCCGAACAGCCGATCAAGGATTATCAGCCGATGAAATTTGAATTCCCTGATGAGGATATCATGTTTCTTAAAGCAAAAGATTGCTATGAACCATTTCCCGACGAGGGGCCAGATAGGAAATCCCAATGGAAATTGATATTTGACGGGGCGGTTAACTCTTATGGAAGTGGCATTGGGGCGATCATCACGACTCCCCACGGATCCCATATCCCGTTCACTGCGAGAATGACGTTTCCAGTCACCAATAACGAAGCGGAGTATGAAGCATGCATCATGGGTCTAGAAAAAGCAATTGATTTGAGAATCAAGAACCTAGATGTATATGGTGACTCGGCGCTTGTGATCAACCAGATTAAAGGGGAGCGGGAGACTCGCCAATCGAACTTGGTGCCGTACATGAATTATGCCAGAAGGCTGCTTCCGTTCTTTGATCAAGTGGAACTCCATCATGTGCCCAGAGCGGAGAATCAAATGGCTGATGCCTTAGCCATGTTGGCTTCGATGTATAAAGTCAATTTTTGGAATGAAGCTCCAAGAATTGTCCTTTCTCGTCTTGATAGACCTGCATTCGTCTTTGCGATCGAGGAAGCCTCCGATGGCAAGCCATGGTTCCATGATATTCAGACCTTCCTTATGACTAAGGAGTATCCTGCGGGAGCGTCAACCCAGGATAAGAAGACTCTGAGGAGGCTGTCTGGAAATTTTTATCTCAATCCTGATGGAGTTTTGTATAAGAGAAACCACGATCTCGTGCTACTCAGATGTGTAGATGAGAAAGAAGCGAGTATGCTCATGGAAGAAGTCCATGAAGGCACATTTGGTACGCACGCCAGCGGGCACGCTATGACGAGAAAGATCCTGAGAGCGGGGTACTACTGGCTGACGATGGAGTCGGATTGCTTTAAATTCGCGAAGAGATGTCATAAATGCCAGATTTATGCTGATAAGATTCACGTGCCGACGTGTCCGTTGAATGTCATGTCCTCCCCGTGGCCATTCTCCATGTGGGGCATTGACATGATAGGCAAGATCGAGCCCACTGCATCTAACGGTCATCGCTTCATTCTAGTAGCTATCGACTACTTCACCAAGTGGGTGGAGGCAGCCTCGTATGCTAACGTGACCAAGCAAGTGGTGGCTAGGTTCATAAAGAAGGACATCATCTGTCGTTACGGAATTCCCGAGCGGATCATTACTGATAATGGTTCGAATCTGAATAACAAGATGATGAAGGAGCTGTGCCAGAGTTTCAAGATTGAACACCACAGCTCATCTCCTTACCGACCGAAGATGAATGGCGCTGTTGAAGCGGCTAATAAGAACATTAAGAAGATTGTATAGAAGATGGTTGTGACCTATAAAGATTGGCACAAGATGTTGCCATTTGCACTGCACGGTTATCGTACAACGGTACGTACATCAACCAGGGCAACTCCTTTCTCACTGGTGTACGGTATGGAAGCTGTCCTACCGTTAGAAGTGGAGATTCCTTCCTTACGAGTTTTGGTTGACGTGAAACTCGATGAGGCAGATTGGATTAAGAACCGACTAAACCAACTCAGCCTGATGGATGAGAAGAGATTAGCATCGATTGCATATGGTCGTCTGTACCAAAGCCGAATGAAGAAAGCTTATGACAAGAAGGTGCGTCCTAGAAGCTTTCAGACGGGTGATCTCGTTCTGAAGAAGATTCTTCCTCCACACTCCGATCACCGGGGCAAGTGGACTCCTAATTACGAAGGTCCGTACATCGTCAGCAAAGTCTTCTCGGGAGGAGCCTTGTTGTTATCCATGATGGATGATGAATATTTTGCATCCCCGGTGAACGCGGACGCAGTTAATAAATACTTTGCTTAAAAATGACCCGCTGGAAAGAAAAAGAATATCCAGGCAAAAATGGGGCATCCTCGCGAACCATAAAAAAAGGAAAAAGGTTCGGGCAAAAATTAGGGATATAAAAGAAAAGAATGTACACCCGAAAAATCGAAAACCTAAAAGGGCGACTTTGGCAAAAAAGGGTATCCCGGTGAATCGAAAACCCGGAAGGGCGATTCAGGCAAAAGTTAGGGATTTGAAAAAGCAAATGACTACGTTTCGCGTATGGACTTTCATTGTTTAGTGGTTTGGAAGACCTGAGGGCCGTTTATCCGAATCAATCTCTTCTGAAGCTGAAGCGTCGGAGAAGTATCGAAGTCGAGTGGGTCATAGAGGGATCAACTCATGGTGTTCGTCTACGCCTCATTGCCGACATTTGTGTATATACTGATGTATATTTATGTTTTTATTGTTGCGCAGCTTCCTCATTCCAGGAGCTTGCATCTGTTGTAAAACATTTTTACCCATTCAGGGGTTCGTTATCAATAAAATGTATACTATTCAGCAATTCCATTTGTTTGTTTAGCATCTATCTGTTTTGTTTGCGAAAAAAGAACGCCGATGTTTTTGATAAAATGCGCATACATAAACTTACTGGCCTAGGCCACTGATTGTTGAAACAATGAATTAATTGAACATTGTCACAATATGATAACCTTGATAGGTCCCTTTGAGAAGGGTATCTTGTCTGTTTGTGTTGCTGCAGGTATGGCATATTCCAGGCAGTACGTCGTATGTGTTCCAAGCAGGATGATTCCTTCTACCCCAGCAAGTTCAACAGTGTCTCCCCACGGAGTCTGAACATGAGATCGTAAGCATTGATATGTCTCCCCAAGTTGAGAAGATTCTCTCCCCAATCAGATGCATCCTGAAGGAACGTCATATCCCCAGCTGAGTCATACACTAAAGTGTGCAGCACTCGATAGTTCAGACTGAAGTCTCCAGCGGAATTGAAATTCCCCACAGAGTTGTGCTCTCCCCTGTAAGCAGGATGATTCCTACGTCCCCAGCCGAGTCTGCAGTTCCCCAAAAGAGCCGAGTCCTTGGAAGCCGTTGAGGCCATGATTGGTTCTCCCCAGTAGAGTGTTGAATAACTGATGCTGTATTTCCCCACCGGAGTCGTTACCTCCAGGAAAGTTTGGCCGCAGAGGCCGTGCAGTTTATTTCTGCAACTGACATCGTTTTTCTCAGCAGTTCGTGGTTCGTACACCTAGTTGAGCGGGTTTAGGTTCTCATAGAACTTCATTCCCCTGCAGCAATCGACTGAAGTTCGTTTCCCCGGGCGGAGTCCAATTGAGATTGGCGTAACTGTTTATCCTCGGCAGGATGATTCCTTCCTCTACCAGAGTGGTTCTTTCTCCTCGACAGGAGGCTTTTCCCTTCAGCATTTATTTTGCTGATGGAGTCATAGCATTTCACATGATTGCATAGCATTTTCCCTAAAACGCGTAGCATTTCCACCGTGTGGAGCATTGCGCCATTGTCAAACATATGCATATGAAGCATGAGCCAGGTCGTTACCGTTCTTGTTTTGCAGGTGTTCCCCGACAGGGTGTCTGCTCAGGATGATTCCTGAAATCTCAGAAGAGTTGTGTGGCTCAGGATGATTCTTGAATTCCCCCAGGAAAGTCGTTCGCCCAGGATGATTCTTGAATTCCCCCAGCAAAGTCGTTCGCCCAAGATGATTCTTGAATCCCCCAACGAAGTGGTTTGCTTAAGATGATTCTTAAAATCCCCAATGAAGTCACTAGAGAGGGTTGCGCAAGTTGATGCTTAGAGTCCCCGGCAGGGTGTTTGCTCAGGACGATTCCTGAAATCTCCAGCAGAATTATTGGCTCAGGATGATTCCTGAAATCTCCAGCAGAGTTATTTGTCCAAGATGATTCTTGAAGTCCTCAACAGAGTTTATTTGTCCAGAATGATTTCTGAATCCCTGAAGCAGAGTTACTTGATAGTTCTCCAGAATCCCCAGCGGAGATGCGTCATCCCCAGTAGGTTTCCGAACAGAGAAGTTGAGATTTCCCTTGAAGACTTGATGATTGAAGTCCGGCAGCGGTGCCAAAACCCTTGACTTACTGATGAAGTTTAACTGCGAAGTCAAAGCAGTTCTCCTAACTGACGCAGAGTGCCTGACGGCAAAATATTGTATATCCTTAGTTGATCGGTGAATGACTAAGGATCCCATTTCCTGACTTACCGATGAAGTCCAACTACGAGGTCGAAGTAGTTCTCCTAGCTGACGCGGGGGGCCTGATGGCAGAAGTTTAGATATCCCTAAGGGTTCATGATTGATCGAGGATTTTATTTCAGACTCTATGAGGAAGTCCGGCTGACGCCCGAAAATTCCCTTGAATTCCCGACGGAATAATTAACTTGAGTGTTAAAAAGTTCCTAAAGACCTGATGAGTCCCGAGGAATTCTTCCGCATCAGTGCCGCAGAAGGCCTGATGGCAGCGTCAGCTATGTACCGCCAGTTACCGAGTAACCAGCGAGCCCTTGATGACTTGAGGACGAAGATCTACAATGAAATCAGATGATCATCTTGACGAAGATTTGAGATTTAACCCTTCACCGGTTACCGTGTGACCAATTCCCCAGCAAGTTGCCGCGCAACTATCATGTTCAGTCTTGAAGATGTTCCTATCAATCAGAGTATCATTCACCCGTGCGGTTAGAAAATCACTAATTACCGTGTAACCAGTGATCCCTTGATGATTTGAGGATGCAATGATATCAGATAAATCCATGAATCATCCTGACGGAGGTTCAGATCAGTATTTCTCCAGCTAGTTGCCGTGCAGCTATTGCTTCAGTTTCCGAAGATTTGTCCCCATCAGAGTACCGTGTACTTGTGCAGTTGGCAAATTTCTGGGTTTGTTGGTATTCAACCGTCTTTTACCTTGATTGTTTGAGAGTCGTTCACTTCTCACCCAGTCAGGTCCAAGCCGTTTGAATAGGGGCAGCTGTTGCACCCCAAAATTTGCCCAACATTTCTTTACCTAGCTTGTGTTTCATTTCATTCACATTAGCATTATCATTTGCATTTCATTGACATGTATGCAGGAGATCAAGAGGTATGATCACCAATTAAGAGCTATACAAGACTATGAAGCTAAGCTAAGAAGGTTATTCAAGTGTTCAAGGGTTGATATCCTTGTCAGAGAAGTTAAGAGATCCTCAGAGAGAGTGGTTGAAACCAAGTATGTGTGTCTCCTAACTTGAGAGTTGTGGGAAGTCATCAGATGATTCTGAGGTCATGGAGATGGACTTGAGGTCTTGAGAGAGCTCATGAGAAGTGTTGAATATCACTTTGAGGCCTAGACAGGTCATTGTGCAAGATTAAGAAGACTCAGCCATGAGTGGTGCAATTAGGGTTTGACTGGGTCAACCCTAAGTCAACTGATGATTTGGAGAAGGTTGAGACCTAAACCAAGAGCGATGTGATCATGTATTGACACATTGAAATGTTATAAGGATGATTCCAAGGTTAACTCATCATGATTGAAGAGCTTGAGAAGTTTCAAGCTAGGGTTTCTAAGGCTTGGCAGTGTAAAATCCCCTAGTTTGACCCCTATCTTCAAAGCAATTTAGCTCAAGATGTGATTGTCATCTCATCTTACTCCCAACATGATTATTTTAGAGCATGATCTTAGCTTTAATTTGAGTGCTATAAGTCCTTGATAGGATTTGTAGAACTCAAGTTATGACTTTGGCAAGTTACAAGTCATATGAGGAATGTGAATTTGGAGCTTGAAAGTTGCCCAACTTGCATGGCAATTTTGCCCTAGAAGGATGATTCCTATGAACTTTTGGTCAACATGAATGTTGTTCCTTATTATATTAGCTTTCTATAGAGTACTAGAAGTCCTTGATAGGATTTTTAGAACTCAAGTTATGGCTTTGACAAGTCAAGGGTATTTTGGACATTTAGTGATTATAGGTCATTTGTGATCATAGGCCATTTTCACCAACTTAGAGGCCTCAAATAAAGTTTTGTTCAACTAGAAAGTTGCTCAAAATGGGGTTTTAACCTTTACCATGCATCAAGGAGGCATTTAAATGGATCAAGGAGAGACTTGGTTCAAGAAATTTTGAAAAAGGAAGAATTAAAAGGATTTAATGGTCAAAAATTCAAATAATCCATTTGGTGACCAAATGAGACAAACCTATAGGTCATTTTGATTATAAAATGCATTTTAAAGACATTGGCAATATTAATTTTCTCATTTTAGGTCAAAATCCAAGAGTTGCATTTAGTTACTTAAGACTTAGGTTACATATGCCAAACTATACATGGGATTAAGATCAAGGTGCTAACTCATTCCAACACATCCAAAATGTCATCTAAGGAGAATTTGAACACAAGGCATAGTGAATACAAGTTGCTGCAAGAACTGTTATGAGTGTACCATGAGATTGAATTTTCAAAAGAGATGAGATATTGAACTTCTCATTAGAGTGATCCATAGCTTTCTAGAGTGTTCAGTCATGGTCTATATAAGCATATGAAGTGATTCAGAGCACTGGTTGGTGAGAACTGAGAGGAAATAGAGAGATTTCAATTTGAATTTGCACATGCAAATCAAAATCGGTTACATCAATTGAGGCCATTTCAATCCAAGTTCTTGATCTCAGTAGCTTTCATTTGTGTTGGTGATTGATTCCAGATCAAATTCAAGGCAAAACTGTGGAAGAATCGTGAGTTGGCAATTGGAGTTTGAAGCTTGCAACTCAGAATTGAATTCAAGGATCCACTAAGTTTCAGCTCTTTTCTTTGCATACAGAAGGTTGATTGGATGCTAGTGAAGGAATCTGGAAGTTCTTGAGGGTTGATTTGAAGATTTGAGTACTTTGTTCACACGATTTTATCAGGTATGTAAACCTCATTCCATGGCTTGATGTAGGCATAATCAATAGGATTTGTTAGGTTAGAATTATTGTAGATTTGTGTAGGAAGCTTTCTGGATCATTAATTTGAAGATTAGTGACAATTTAGGGTTTATGCAATTTTCGGTTGAGATTGCTATTCTTGGATTCTTGAGTTTTTAGAACGATTGAGTAGTATAGGGGGATTCCTTGTGAAATTTGGGACAAGATCCGCGTAGAAACCATGTGGAATGGAGGCCTGTAGAGAGAGTTAGGGTTGGATGAGGCTGACCGGAAAAGTCACCGGCGGTGACCTTCGCGCGCGCAGGTGGAGGAAGTTTCAGAAATTTAAAATGGAGAAGACATAATCTCCATCGTCCATGCTTGATGAGAAGTAGACTTGGTCAAGCGATCCAACGTCCATTGAGTGAGCCACGCGTCCATCCCCTAAAACGCACCGTTTCACTTGCACTTTGAATGGACTGAGTGAACTTAAGTTCGAACCATGGCGTGTGTGTTTTGCTCTCATTTTAATTGCTGAAGAAAAAGACTAATGGATCCAAGCGCCTGGGCCTATGAAATCATTGCTCTTCACCCCCCCCCCCTTGGCCCAATCTTGAAATGAACTGGAAATTCTTGCTATTTGCTACACTTGTTTTACCAATTTCCATATTTTCCATTTTATTTTCTTCATTTCATGTGGTTTAGTGAATAATCCATAAAAAGTTGAAAATTAATTCAAATAATTCCATTCTTTTTTCCATTGATTCATGATTGAATCTAGTTTTTTTAGATAAAAAAATACTAATATTTCATGCATCTTTGATTTTATTAGCATTTGTTGAATTTTAATTGATGTTAAAATAATCATGGTTGATACTTGGTTTTGTTGAATTTGGTTTGATCATTTGATGATGATTCTTGCCTTGATTTTTTTGTGTGTAGCTAGCATAGATATGAATGTTCCCCCTAGATATTTCTCACATTTTTGTGATGAATGTAAGTGGTAGTTTTAGGTTGAAACTTTAGGAGCTCCATTTTTAGGGTTTATGGTTAATACCTTATGATTTAGGTTTTATATCTAGAACTTGGTGGATGATTCAACCTCTGAATTTTGATGTGGTAGATTCATGAATGAATTAGGGTCCCTTAGGAATTTTTGTAGGAATTTACAATGTAGTTTACTATTTTTGTTTGATTTTAGTTTAGGTGCTAACTTTGGATGATTCTAATGCACTAATTCAACTAGAATGACTTCTTTAGTTCCCTTAGATTAGGGTTTTGTCTCTCTTGCTATTGGATGATGTTGAAGACAAGCTTGGGCTACCATGGAATGCTGAAAGAAGTTTGGATGTGAAGATCTTCCCTTCTTTTGGTGTAGTATTGATTAGGTGTTAAGATTAGGGTTTGTAGGCAGAGCTTCTAGATAGATTCTCTTCTTTCATAAACATGGAAGGTGTTGATCACTTCCATTCTTCCCTATGATGTAAGGTCCCCTTGTAAAGGCCACATCCCTCATTTGGTAGGATGTGTGGCTCTTTACAAGTTGGTAGAACCTTTGAGGGTCCCTTTCTCTGATGATAGGATGCTTAGTGGTGACCTTTGGTCTTCACTCTGCTACCAATCATCCAAACTTTGCTCTTGTTAGATGAATATTTCTCCCTTGCTAGAGGATGAAGTTCCCTGCTTGAAGAAGATTGAAGGCTAGAAGTTGATACTTCCCTTTGTTTGAAGACTACCCTTTGGAGCTGAAGCTTAAGGATCAAGAGGAGCAAGTTGATACTTGTGGGAAGAAGATCAAATTGAGATTGAAGAAAGAGCTGAAGCTTGAGGAAGGAGAAGAATAAGTTGATACTTGTGAGAGGAATCCATTGGAGATGGAATGAAGAAGCTGAAGCTTAAGGAAGAAGCAAGCTGATGCTTGTGAGTTTAATGCATTGAGTCCCTGAAGGAACAAGTTGATACTGGCAATTAGGATTGAGGCCTGAAGGTGAAGTTTACTGAAGAGCTGAAGCTTGAAGTTGAAGAAGAAAGAATAAGTTGATACTTATGGTTGATAGTTTAGAAGCTTGAAGAAGCAAGTTGACACTTGCTATTGAAGATGTTAGCCTTGAAGAGCAGTTGCAGACTGAGGACTGAACTGCTGTCAGAGGAGAGCTTTGCTGTGGGAGTTGTTGATCTGTTTCCTTTCCTGTCTGTTTGCTTGCTGTGCAACTGTATTGATGTGACTTGTTTGATTTGCTTGATGCATTAGAATAAGTTCATGTTTAGATTGATTTAAGCTAGGAGCATGATTGCACTAGAGGTTGAGTTGCTCCCTCTGCTTGTATTGTTACTGTATGGCTTTGCTTGCAGGTATTCGGTAGAGCCCTGCTCCCTTGCCTATGTGGTTTGTTGTGTTTGCTTGATGGCAGTTTATTTCTTCTGTATGAGCGCAGTTATTATATTTTGCTTGATGGAATGTTATTTCCTCTGTATGATTACAGTTATTCATATCTGGCTTGAGGTTGAGATGAGCTTGTGGAGGCTGATGCCCCACACACATTTCCTCCCTCACTTGCATTGCATGCATTTTACTGTATATCTGTTTACTGTTTAAGCTGATGCTTTACCTGTTTCTGTTTATCATTGACATGATCCCCTAGGAATCTCACTTCCTTTCATAAGGAAGTGATGATTAGAACTTTAGGTTGAAACCTATGCATGATAACTTCTAGGAGTTCCCTGTTTCAAACCTCAACCATAGGATGAATCCTTGGCATGACAACATTAGGACTTGATAGTCTCCCCCTTAGTTGAACCTGTTCGTTCTCTCTTCGCGTCTCCAAAAAAATTAAAATACAGTAATAAAGGTTAACTGACGTCGTACGTTATGAGCCTTAAGCTATCTGAGAAAGGGTTGTCAGAGAGTTTCTTTTCGACAGCTTGGATGTTTAGTATGGTACCCTTTGGGTGACATGCGATGCATTCGCTCTCAGGTCATAGTCTCTAGTGCGATATTAGTTGCAGACATCCCTAAAAAACAGTTCTTCCGTAAAAGACAGAAAACAAACTTCAAACCTTTTTCCCTGTGGGCCCATAGTTCAAAGGAAGCTTTTCTGAAGAAAAGAGTGTCGTTAACTCCCAGTTCTACCGCAAACGATAACGCCTAAGTCTCCAAGGGTCGAGCCGCGTACGCCAAACTGCTGGAACTGTTTGTTAACCCTACTCGATAAAACAGATGAATCTGAATTCCCGTAATCCGTATTATCCCGAACTACGTAAGCTCTGATCTCTCATACCTGTTGAGAGTACGTAGGCACAATACTGATGTATTGGCGAGCCACCTTCCCCGTAACCCGTAGTTAGTCGAACTACGTTGACTCTGATTTCTCATTCTCTGATGAGAATACGTAGGCATAAAGCGCGATACTTTGCCGAGTCATTCTCTTTTCTTTTTAAGCCAGCCTTGATAGGTAGATAGATAAAACCAACCCATCAGATAAACACAACAAGCGTGGATCCCATCGAGTACGATGGACGTGAGGGGTGCTAATACCTTCCCCTTGCGTAACCGACTCCTGAACCCAGACAATGGTTGCGATGACCTTGTCTTATACCCTTTCGTCATGTTTTTCCGATTGTTTCCTTTCCCGCTCGAGGGATAAATAACGAAAGGTGGCGAGTCTTCTGTTTTGCCGGCACCTTATTTTCGCGGTAGCGCCAGAGACGAAGTGCTTGAGACTCCGTTCGAAACCTTTGAAGTGATCAATGTCGGAATGATTCATGAGAAGCCGGTGTCTTCAATTGTAACCTGGAAAGATGCGAAGACAGTGATAGAAGAAGGTCACCCTCGAGGATGGGGTAGGGTGTTGGAGCTGCCTGTCAACAAGAATGGAGCCGGTCTGGGTTATAAGCAGAAAATACAAGAGAAGAACGCCTCTGATAGAGGTAAAGGACTTGAAACTCCATTAGGTTTTACCAGTGGAGACCATCTCGACGATGGTCAAGTCACATTTCTGGAAGCTGAAGACGGTGGGCATGGAGAACTATGCATGGTGTACCCTAGGGAACCCAACCAGACATTGAGCAACTAGAGTATCGCCGAAATTCCCGAAGTTATTCTAGTAGACGAGTAATTCCCTGTTTTACCTAAAAAAATCCTATGCTCTGCCCAAGGAATATGGATCATGTTGTTGGGATTTTTCTTTTAAAGCACAGACTTATCATCAATGAATAAACTTTTGCATCCAATTTCACTCCCTTTCTTTCAATTTTACTTTTTGCACATAAAAATATTTTAAAAGGCAATGTTTTTGTTTTCTTCTTCTTCATTTTCTTAAAATAAAAGCATGAGATCATTCATCATGTAGATCTTCCCCTGTTCCTATTGATAACGATACTGCTATGGTCCGATATGACTTTGATAACCCAATCTACCACGCTGACGAAGACTGCGAGGAAGATTGTGATCTCCCAAAAGAGTTAGCTAGGATGTTAAAGCAAGAGTCAAAGGTCATTCAACCGTATCAAGAAGAGGTTGAAGTCATCAACATGGGAACCAAAGAGAATGCCAAGGAGATTAAGATAGGTGCTTCCTTGGAAACAGAGATTAAGACGAAGTTGGTAACGTTGCTGCTGTCGCAACTACGAAAAAGGCCGGCAGAAACAAACAGAAGAGTCACCACCGAACATTATTATCCCATAGAGAGGGAAAGGAAATGATCGAAGAAAACCTAAAAGAATGGGAGAAGACAAGGTCATCGCGACCAAATCATGGGTTCGGGAGTCGGTTACACAAGGGGAAGGTATGAGCACCCCTCAACAGGATCCATGCTTATTGTTTATAAAAGGGGTAAGTTATCTAAAAACTACTGCTAAACCAGGGGAAAAAGAAAAGAAAAGACTCCATAAAACATCGCCGCCCTATGCCTACGTATTCCCTCGTGCAATGGGAAAGTCAGAGTCAACGTAGTTCAGGAAACTATGGGTGATGGGGGAAGGTTGCTCGCCAAGACATCGTCGTCTTGTGCCTACATATCCTCATCTGGTATGAGAAATCAGAGCAAACATAGTTCGGAGAACTAGACCACAGGTTGGTTAAATGTTTTTTATGAGTGACATTAAGTTTCCATTCCAGCAGTTAGGGACGATGCCTGTTTGCGGTAGAACGAAAAAGTAACGTACTCTTTTCTGAAAATGAAGTTGAAGAGCAATCCCGAAGGATAAAAAAGGTTTGGATTTGGTTTGTTGGTTTTAATGAAGTGGATTGAGTTAGTTTGAGACTCACGTTGAACTAAAGACTATGACATAAGAGCGAATGCGTCGCATATCGCCTAAAGGGCATACACTAAACACTCTAGACAAGTGAGGAGAAACCCCCCACTTATCATTTCTCATGTACTTAAGGCTCGTAGCGTACAACATTTGTCATTTTTTATTAAGTGTCTTGGAGAAGTTTGAGATGAGAAGAGAAGACACAAGAGAACACTAAAGGGAGCTGCAAACCCTAATGTTATCATTTATAATGGTCCTAAGATCAGGATGAAAGGGAAGTCTACCTAATGTTATCATATAAAAGATGGACCTAGAGGTGAGGTAAAAGGGACTATCCTAATTGTTATCATGCAAAGAATTGAAAGCCTAGTGTCTCTCCTACTCCCATCTTAGACAGAGGGACTAGGAATCCTAAGGGATCATGTGAGCAAATATAAGTAAACAATAACCAGTTCAATTATAGATCAAAACAAAACTAAAATGAAGCCTCAAAAGAGAGAGAGGGTGAAGAAGGAGAAAAGTGCACAAGGGACAAAATGCATAGGCAAACAAGAGATCAAACAATCAAGACCAAGGTCTCAATCAAAATCATATCAAACTCATGCAATGCAGACAATGCACCTCAAGTTATATCATATGTGCATTATATGTCCAAGCCACACTCAAGGTGTGCAAACCAAACACAAAGGTAAGGCAAGGCAAACAATGAGAGAAAATGACCTAGGAAGCAATGTAGAGCAACCACAAAATGATCAACAAAAAGGACATCCAATCATGGACACATAAGGGAGATCACTTAAGTTTGAACAAGGTCAAACTTCAAAGTGAATCCACCATCATATACATCCACAAATGAAATATCAAACCAAGTTAATATCAAAGATCCAAATGACTTGAGGCAAAGTCAAAACATCACTCCAATATAGATCAAAAATCATTTATTCACTTATTGGTAATTAAAATCAAAATTAAATCAAAATAAAAAGGAAGAAAAACCCTAAAAAAGGAAAATAGGAGATCAAGGCATGAGTGAAGACTCAAAGGCATCACCATAGGTCTAGGACCATCATAGGGTTATGTGAAAATTTCCTCAACATTTTAAAATGCTCAAAAGTAATTTTAAACTAGTTAAAATCAAGCAAATAAATCAAACATACATAAAATATACCAAAACAGAAAATAAAAATCCAAGAAAATCACTATAGGTTCAAAACCATCATAGGATCATTTGAAAATAAATTCATAATTTTAAATTGCTCAAAAGTGTTTTTAAACCAATTAAAATCATGCAAAATAAATAAAAAACATGAAAAATACCAAAATGCAAAATATAAATGCATAAAAATAAGAAACAGAAAGAGAAAAATAAAATAGAATTTTAGAGAAAAGTTTGGTATTTTTCTGTCAAAAATGAATTTAATATGAATTTCTGAGAATAAAATGAATTAAAAAATAATTTAGAAAAATAAAATAAAATAGAAAAAACAAGATGTGTTGGATCTCATTTCATTAAATGACGTGACTGATCCAAGGATCAGAAAACATGCATCCACAATGGACACAAGTCAGCTCACCCACACAGATCTAAGCAAAGTCAAACACACCAAGATTAAAACGCGTGGCAAAGTGGACGGTTGGATCATCATCTTCAACCTCCAGCTCTTTGAAATTTGTAGAGGGAGGTCAAATTTCATAGATCCCTCAAACCGTATCCATTGGTGCTCATAGTGGTACCATTTGATTCGTCTTTCTCAGACGATCTCAACCATATCATCGCACCAAATTTCTTTAAACCACAACTCAAGTAATTTGAAAAAAAACTAGAACACAATTCAAATATGATTTTGAAAATTCACCAACAAAACTCAACTACAGATGAAATTAAACTATCCAGACAGCATCAGCACACCAAGGACTACATTTTAGCAACAAATTTGAGTCAAAATGGTTGAGAATTATACCTGTTGAAGCTCAACCTTGAAGCTCTGAAAATGGAGTTCCCTAGCTTGATTCTGGCCACGATTCTTCAAGATCTTGATCTGGTTAGCTTCAATGAATGTTGGTGAAGCTAACTGAGTGGAGAATTTGAGTGTTTAAGGGGTGGAAATGTAAATTTGAAGTTCAAGCTCAAGAGTTCAAATGGGATCTTGGCAAAGTAGTTTTGGCTATCAAAAGCTTGCCAAAATGAATGGAAATCACTCTTTATTTATAGGGGAAGCTATATGAATCAAAATGAGGAGTGAATGAGGCAATTTGGGTGGAAATCATGCACACCTGCAGCATGCTCAAAGCGTGACTTGAAATCTGTCAAAACACACCCAAACCTTGCGTTTCAAGGCTCTAATCAACCCAGGAAAGTTGGTTAAACATGTTTAGCTTGAATTCATGCCTTAATTTGGTGATTAGAGGCCAATTCAATTAAATTCAAATCTGATCCCAAGTGAAAATCCAACTTCCAAATTCAAAATTTGCAGCCATGATGCTCATAACGTAGGAGACTTTTTGGGATGATTCTTCTTACATTGGTAGAGGGAGATGCCATCTTTGCAATATGAAAAGAAAGTATTAATTTGGTAGCTTGAGTTGAGAGATATGATCCTTCAAAGTAGCCTCCATGAGAGAAGTGAAAATCACAAAACACTTAGAAAAATTTCAAGTCTTTTAGGGACCAAAAAGAAACCTATAATGTTTTGATGAAAACCAAGACCTTCAATGGGTTTTTAGCTTTTCCATGTTGAATCAAAGTTGTATAGGACACCTTCAAGTTTAATCTAGAAAATGAATGGGATCCAAATGATAAAAATTGACCAAGTTATGCCCTTTTGAAGTTGACTAAGAAAACCTTCCAAAACCCAAAATGACCTATAATGTCTTGAAACTTTTGATGACCTTCCAAGCATAATTTGATATTTCCTTGAAAAGAGAACTAATTAGGGATGATGAGAAGAGTTCATTAGAAAAAGAACCACCTCAAGATGTTGAAAATTGAGGTGAGCAAATTTTGGGGTGCTACAGCTGCCCCTATTCAAACAACTTGGACTTGAAGGGATGAAAAGCAACCGCTTTCAAATGTTCAAGGTAGAAGATGATTGAATACAAAGAGAACCCAGAAATTTGCATCCTACGGGGATGCAAAACAGCGAATACCCACCAAAAGTTGGGATGCGAGACAATAAGGATAACAATCCAAAGAGAACAATAATTAATCAACCAAAAGTTGAAATGAAAGCACCGAATACCAACCAAAAGTCGGGATGAAGCCAAAAGATAAACGAATACCAACCAAAAGTTGGGATGTAGGTTACTAACCAAGAGTTAGGATTACCGGGAATAAAGATCACCGACCTAAAATTTGGGATGAAACATCCAAAGGGCACCAACCAAGAGTTGGAATAACAAACCGGGGATACCAACCAAGAGTTGGGATGAAAAATAGTGAGTACCAACCAAATGTTGGGATGCCAAACAACGAGGGATACCAACCAAAAGTTAGAATAACATCGAATACCAACCAAAAGTTGGGATGCCAAATCAAAAGTATACCAACCAAAAGTTGGGACAAAAGCTACTAACCAAAAGTTAGAATTGCCACGAAGAAATAGCACCAACCAAAAGTTGGAATGACAGCGAATACCAACCAAAAGTTGGGAAAACAACTCCGCCGGGGAGATTAAGAGGACCTAAAACAAGAATAAAAGATGACCACTCCATAGAATACCAACCAAGAGTTGGGATGAAGCGGGCACATGAAGTAGAATTAACCGAATCACAATCTGAGTGAGAAGCTCTGCTGGGGAAGGAGATGTTTTAACAAACTAATATGTTTGAATATGGCGTAATGCTCCATACAAAATGGAAACGTTATGCGTTTGGGAGGATGCTATGCAAAATGCAAATGAAAAAGAACACCACCGGAAGAAGTGTTGAAGAGAGAAACCATCAAACTAACCCTGCTGAGAACAAAACCCTGACAGCCTCTAAAAACACAAGTCCCCTGGGGGGAGCACACCACTCTTTCGGGAAACAAAAACAACCTCAATGGAGGAATAAACCCTAGAAATACCTCTGGAACGTGCCAATGAGCATTATATTTTAATGGAGATACCAACCACCACTTGCCGTCGAGGGACGTCTTCTATCTCTACTCGTTGGGGATAAGCACGTGCTGTTATCGATGACATCATTTCTGATTCGATAATGAAACTCTGTGGGGATGACAAAAAAAACTTGCTATAGGGGGACAAAGAACCTTCTACTAAAGCATTGTCTGACTGCGTAGCAACACCTCAACTGATATAAACCTTCCTGGAACCTCTCTGACGAGAGTTAAGCAATACTAAGGCAATGACCTTAACGACCTGCGATCATGCAACAACAAATGGGGCGTCCTGACTACCGAATGGTTACTTCCGCCTATCATACATGATATTAGTCACGTAAATCCTCACTTTAAACATGTTTCATGGAGCCCACAACCTATTCATATGTAAATTTATCAAAAATATAGACGCCTTCTTCGCAAACAAAACAATAAGAGTAAAGAAAAGCTTTCTGAGTGAATAATATTGTATTGATTGAAAAAAGGCCTGTAAATAGGCAAATTACAAGTGAATGCAATCCCTAAAAAGAGGAAATTACGCAAAAAGAAATAAAAAGAAACAGGAAAAACATAAATGTCGACAATGTGGAAACAGACAACCACCATGTGTCGATTCGACTATGACCTGTATGTCCTAAATGTTTCACCAATGCTCTTTCTTCCGAAAAGACTAACTGGACTGATCTTTAACCTTTAGGGTGACCACATACCAAGATAAACTCGTAGATCAAACACATACCACAGTTGCTTGCTTTTTAATCCTTAACGTTTTCCTAGATCGCTCTTTCAAGTTTTCAATCCACCGGGATACCCTTTTTTGCCAAAGTTGCCCTTTCAAGTTTTCAACTTTGCGGGTTCACCTTTTTTTGTTTATTTTTTATCCCTAATTTTTTCCCGAACCTTTCTTTTTTCTTTTTATGGTCCGCCGGGATGCCCCATTTTTGCCTGGATTTTTCTTTTTATTTGCAGCGGGTCAGTTTTAAGCAAAATATTTTTTAACTACGTCTGCGTTCACAAGGAACGTAAAATCTTCGCCGTCCATGGTTGATAGCAACAAGGCTTCGTGTTACACCCAAATTTTGACCTTGAATTGACACATGTACATATCATAGCATTCTCATCATTTGTGCATCATATCTTTTATTCATGTCATCTACCATTTGTGCATATAGAATTTGTACCTTTTGTTCCGTGTTGTCTAAGCTCAGGTCTTACAAGATTGAATCAATGGTCAGGCCAGGTTAACAAGACAAGTATGTGTGCGGTGTGGTGTGAAATCCTGTATAGTATAACGTGCTTTTTACCGTGAACAACTCACAAAATGGTTATCCATAATGAATTTCTTGGATTTGCAGACGGACTGACTAAATTGTGCCTCGAATATACAGAAAAATTAACGATTGAAAAGTCTCAAATTTAAGCTTACAGGCGCTAGTTTTTGACCTATTTTACTTTAAAACTCGACCTAGTGTACTCGTCTTATCTCTCGACGAACTTTTAATCACTTTTGACCAGTGTGAGCCTTTTTACCGATCCCGGTCGATTCTCAAAATTGACTGAGTGTTGTATCTTTTCAAGTTATCCATTTCACGTTAATCTTTTGTGTGCATTCGGTTTTAATATTTTAAGCACCTTTGTTGCTCGACTTCTGTTTATTTTCACCGATTTTATTTCTATATTTTCATCAAAAACATCAGAATAATTAATGTGAAATTTTCAGGCTTGCATTTCATTTTTTTAGCATATTTATTTGATAAATGGCGAATTTTCAAATTTATTTTCATTTTAGCCTAATAAGAGAGTGACACATGGCATTTTCTTTTTATATTTATCATTATTTTTATTTTATAATTTCATATGGTAAAATTTTGATTTAGAATTTAGAAAACTAGATTATAATTTTAATTAGGAACAAAATTAGAATTTTTTAATTAGAATTTAGGATTAGAATAGATTTATAATTTTAATTAAAAACTAATTAGAATGGATTTATATTTTTAATTAGAATTAATTAATTATAATAGAGTTAAATTAATTTATTAATTAGAATTGAAAACAGAAAAATAAAAAAATTAATTAAAAAAAATAAAACAACACGGTTGAAAGGGAGTATAAAAGGGGAATTAGGGTTTGGTTACTGTTTAGCTTCTCCTTCAATTCTCAGCCGCCCTAAAACCCTAGCCTTTTCTCCCTCAATCTCTCCACTCCTAGCCGTTGTCTTCAAACTTCTTTCTTTTTCCCGACGAAAAAACCCAAACCCTCACCATTGTAAACCTCTGTTCATCTCACTTCTCCTCCCTCTGGAAAAAACACATTTCTTCCTCCTCCTCTTTTCACCGAAACCCTTTTCTTCTACCTCAAAGTTCCGTTGCCGGAAACCCTTGCCTCTTCTTCTCCGAAACCAAACCCTAATACCCACTGCCGTCAACCTTCATCTCTTTACGACCGTGAGAACTCCAAACCAAGAACCTCAAAAACTCATCATCCGCCATTACCTCTCTTTTCTTCGAAACTCTCCATCTCCCTAAATCAAACCCTTCAAAAAAACTGCAAATAACCTTTAAAATAATGAACATAATGTCTCATATTCACCAATTTTTGAATCAAAGTTCACGTCTTTTTTTTCCGAGTTCAACAAGTTAATCATCAACAACGGTTTGTGGCGTGCAAGTGATTATGATTTTTTTTTTGACGACATCAGTTTTGGTATTGTAAACGGTGATGGGCAACAACAACAGTTCTCGGACAATTGCGAGATTTTGTTTCGGTCCATCACCGTCTCAGTTACAGCCTGGCAACTACAACAACGAAGCGAGTGTTCCGAGTTTGTACGAGATGGCAACATTGTTTTCTGGTCTGGCTCAAGTTCATAGTGGTTCGACCTCAACAACATAGTTCAAACAGACAGCCACTCAAATGGCGTTTCCGATTCAATTCTGTTTTTGTAGATTTTATTTTATGTTTACTACGTTTGCATTGCCTGTTGTTTTGGGTTGTTGTTAGTTTATGTGCAGATTGCAGTGTCGCGGGATTTCGTTGGTACAACAAACACGTTATAAATTCAAGCAACGTATCTTGTCAAATGCTCCCGAATGAAAGTGTCGAAGCAAAACAGGAGGATTGGTTACAGGGATTATTCCAGGAAAAGATCTGCATCAAGTAGTGTTTGTATTTCGGTAACAGCATAGTTTCGTTTCATGTGATTGGAGTTTTGGTCTTTTTAGTATGGCTTCAATTTCATTGTGTTTATTTACTGTCTTTATCATTCATCCATTGTGTAGTTTAACCTTTAATATTTTTGTGCATTTGGATTTTTGAGGACGAATTTTACGTTTGACAGGAGAATACGGCCGTGTGAGTTGGTCAAAAGCATAAACAAGGTTTAGTCCGAACAGATCGGCACGACGACAACATAACGGGCTCTACAACAACAACTGACAGATTCACCATATGCGCTGCTCTGGTTCACTCCATTTAGCTTCGTTGACTTTGGGGTAGATTGCGATGTCATTTTGATCACACGACAAGAGCTGAAGCAGTGTATATATGAAGTCGCTATTCTCACTCCGACAACAAAAAATATACGAAACTGCTCTTTGTTTTCTATATAATTTCTATTGAAGTGTTATATGTTAGATTGTTTCGTAACAATTGCGTAATTGAATCTATGTCGGTTTATTTTTTGGGTTCAGATATTATGTGTTTAATATCAGAAAATATATTATGTTGTTGATTTAATTAAAACTTTGCCTTTTAATTTTTTGTTATGAAGCAGTTTACACAAGTTGAGTCAAGCTGAGACTTGAAAAAGAAATTTAAGATTTCCTTATAATTTCATAATTCTTGCATGTTCGAATGAGAAGAAAGGGGTGACGGTAACATGTTAATTTTGATTATTCAAGAAGTCAGTAAAGAGTTTCCAACTTTAATGGAAACCCTTGTCCGTGAATGAGATCGGTACAGGTTTTCCATGTTATTAAAAGTAGCACCAGGAGAGCAGATCATTTGTTGTTATTGGGCATCTATCTCATGCAAGGAATGAGTCTAGATGAAGAGACATTGCCATATTGTCACCAACAGGAACATTTGGTGTACGAATTATCAACTAAATAGGTGCATAAGTCATTTATTCCTTTTTATTTTATTTTTCATCACACGATTAAAACTCAATTCAGTTGCTTGTTCATTTATTGAAACTTTAAAATTCAAATCTCGATTCAACATCGAGCATTGTTCTTCAAATCATTTAAAATCTCTTCAAATTTATTTCCAAAAATTACTTGAACAAGAAAGAGAGTATAGAGCCTTCTATTCTCTCTCTCCTAATTCATTTATTTCAACTGTTTGGGCCCGAGGAGCCTTTCTTAAGCTCAAACAATCGACATTTCTCTCACCATTTTGTTTTACACGTAGATTCAAACCTCGATTCACATAGAGTATTTTTATCAAACTAAATCAAAACACTTAATATACTTAATCATATTTAAAACACATTTTCGATAAAGATGAAAAAGGAGTTGGAGTCGAGCCTTTGATTTCTCTTCTTGATTGTTTGGGCCCGAGGAGCCTTTCTTAAGTCCAAACAATTGTCTTCTTTAAAAGATGTACAATGCGAAATAAACTCAAAATCTATTTTCTCGAACACTTGGATGAAAAAGAGAGAGAGTCAAGCCTTTGACTCACTTTCCCGATTACTTGGGTCCGAGAAGCCTTTCTTAAGCCTCGAGTAATCGTCAATCATAAGCCACATTAATTATATCAAAACTATTTCTTAATGTAGATGAAAAAGAGAGAAAGTCAAGCCTTTGACTAACTTTCTAGATTACTTAGGCCCGAGGAGCCTTTCTTAAGCTTCAAGTAATCCTCATCCGTTTAAAATACTTCAATCATCTTCCATCGTTCAATGTCCTACCTTTTCACATTTAAGATGGAAAAGAGAGAGGGTCAAGCCTTTGATCCGCTCTCCCGATTACTTGGGCCCGGGAAGCCTTTCTTAAGCTTCAAGTAATCGCCATCCGGTCAGATTTCCTCAAACCGTATTCATTTCTTTCGCAATTCAAGATGAAAAAGAGAGAGAGTCAAGACTTTGACTCGCTTTCCCGATAACTTGGGCCCGAGGAGCCTTTCTTAAGCTTTGAGTAATCGTCATCTGATCAATCTTACTCGAACCGTATTCAACTCTTTCACGATTAAGATGGAAAAGAGAGAGGGTCAAGCCTTTGACCAACTCTCCTGATTATTTAGGCCCGAGAAGCCTTTCTTAAGCTTCAAGTAATCGCCATCCGATCAATTTACTCAAACCATTAAAACCCTTTCGCTAATATAGGTTGAAAAAGAGAGAGTCAAGCCTTTGACTCACTTTCTCGATTACTTGGCCCGAGAAGCCTTTCTTAAGCTTCAGGTAATCGTCACCTATATCTAAAACATTCGATACGTCAAAACTCGTTTTCTCGCCCCCGTGCGACCAAAACCCTAAAGCTTATTCAAATCTATTCCCTTCTCCAAATCTAAACATCAACTCATAAATTCAAATTCTTGCCGCCGTGCGAACCGTCAAACCTTTTTTCATAAGCGAGAGATATGGTGTCTTGAGAACGACGCAAAATATTGCTTCATCCGTAACCTACTTGAGTCGATATAAGTGGCGTGTTCCCCATGAATGTTGATATATGGAAATCCATTCAAAGTGGTGCAAGCGTCCTCTCCTCACTAGTTTAGATAAAACAATATTTTCTGTCGAATACGACTAAGTATCTTTCATTAAGTCTAACCAGCAACCGTAGTCCGAACTACGAACGCTCTAATTTCTCGTCTGTTAACGAGAATATGTAGGCATAGGATTTTGAGATCCTAGAGAGCAACCACTTTCTTTTTCTATCCAAACCTTTACCTGTAGCAGTCCAAACTACGGACGCTCTGATTTTTCATTTGTCAATGAGAATACGTAGGCACAAGATTGCGATGATCTTGGCGAGCACATTTCCAACCTTTTTCTTTTTCAACCTCCTCTCTTTTTCTCCTGTAGTCCCACGAACTACGTACGCTCTGATTCTTCACTTCTTTCGAGTGAAAATACGTAGGAACAAGGGCCCCAATCCTTGGCGAGCACTCTTATCTAAAACCAACCCATTTTCTCCTTAGCAGTCTATAACCTTTTACATTACCTTTTTTTTTATATATTACCTTTTATCTTGGAAGAACACTAACAAATTAGGTTAACATTTCTTACAAATCGAATCAAGAGGTTCCCGTTGAGTACAACGGACGTGAGGGGTGTTAATACCTTCCCCTCACGTAACTGACTCCCGAACCTAGAACTTGGTTGTGATGACCATGTTCTTTCCCTAAAGGTATTATCGATATTTTCCTTTCCCTTCTTGGGATAAATAAAGTTCGGCGGCGACTCTGTGTTTTTCCGCGACCATTCGTGAAGGATCGTGCTTTTTTGAGGTACGACAGCTAGCGACTTTGCTGGGGAATATGCACTACCCTATGCAAGAGAGAGTCAAGCCTAACTTGACTCGATTTGTAAGCGTTAGTCTCGCCTGTTTGTGTTCTTCTTATGCTGCTATTATTTGCTTGCTTGTTTATTTATCTACTTGTTTATCTTTGTTATATATTCTACCTGTATTTCTTGTGGTTATTGGGCTACTCTGATTATGGGCACTCTGTGAGATGGCTCTATACCCGAGTCTGAGAAAAACTTAGGATTAGAATGATGGTTATGTAGTGGAATCCCTCGAGGAGCCTTTCTCGTTGGGAGGATATGAGGACCCCGCTTAGATTTGATTCCCTTGGGAATGTTATTTTCGTGGTGAGCCTTTTCCATGGGAATAATGTTTTTGAGCCTGAATCTATAACTCTAAGGACCTTTTACCCTTTTCCCATGGTGGTTGGTAGTGATAGCTCGTAAGGGTTGACACAAACGCCCCAATCAGATGAGATCCCTTGAACGTATCGTTATTATGACAATGATATTTTCAACCTTGATCTATGACTCTGAGGTCCCTTTAGAAACCTTGGACTCGATGGTTGTGCAGTGGAGACTCACAAGAAGCCTTTCTCGTGGGACGATGCGAGAACCCCACCTAGAGGAGATCCTTCGAGGGTATTATTGTCAGATGAGCCTTTGTCATGGCGATAATATCTCTGAAAAGATTCATGACTATAGGCACCTACCCGTGTAGAGCCTACCCGTGGGATTCCTTTGATCAGAAATATCAGTTACTTACTCACTGTCATTTCCTGAACTGAGAACGTGATACCTGTGATCCTGAGCTTTGTTTTCTTTTCATTCGCATATCATTGCATTGCATCTGCATCTCATATGCATTGCATATCCTCTCCAAGAACTAGAAACTCATTCTGTCCTTTGTCCATGACCAGGAAGGTGATTCCTGACACTCGTTTAGAACGAAGAACCATGTCTCAAGAAATGATGGATAAGCTAAGACAAGAAGCTTTGAAGGGGGAATCAATCTTTTGAAGAATCAAATGAATTGGGTCCTGAAAAGTTTACAATCTTTGTTAAGAAAAGAGGGTCACTTCATACCCATCGATGTAGTAAAGGGAGATAATTCTATATGTTCATTTGGTGTTACTTTGATTCAAGAGCCATTCCATCGGGAATTTGCCAACATATGGCCCTCTTTCAAGATGTCATCTTCAGCCTTTGACCGCCAGATCAACAGATCAACCTCCAGCGGCTATCTTCCCCCAAGGGTATCAGTAAGGTGATTCCTGACACTCGTTTAGAACGAAGAACCATATCTCAAGAAATGATGGACGAGCTACTGAGAGGACAAGAAGCTTTGAAGGGGGAGATCAATCTTTTGAAGAGCAAAATGAATTGGGTCTTGGGAACTTTGCAGGATTTGTTGAGAAAAGAAGGTCATTCCATGCCCATTGCTGCAGTAAAGGGAGATGATTCTCTAAATTCATCTGGTGTTACTCCAAGTCAAGATCCATTCCATAGGGAATCTCCTCATTTTCCACCTCATGTCCCTCCTTCAAGATGTCATCTTCAGCCTTTGACCACCAGATCAGTGGACCGACCTCCAGTGATTATCTTCACTCAAGGGCATCAAAGTCAAGATTAAAGGTAGGATCAAGATCAAAATAGAAGGAGCAAAAATCACTTCAACTCGATTCCTGTATCATACAGTAAAATCTACCCGTTGTTGGTTCAGAATTCGTTGGTAACTCCTCGGCCCCTTGAGCCTATGCCAACCCCCTATCCTATAGAGTATGATCCAAATCTGACATATGAATATCACGAAGGGGCTATAGGATATAACTTATATACTTGTCTTGCGCTACAGTCTAGAGTCAGGAGGTTGGTCAACAACAGGAAATTAATCTTCGAAGAAGACCATCCAGAGTTGAAGTGTGAGTACTATACTGGAGCAGAAGGACACTTTATCGAGGAATGTAAGAGTTTTAGGCTCAAGGTGCAAAAGTTTATCCATGCAGGATCATCTACCCTCAAGGAAGAAGTCCCTTGTATAAATGTCTTGATTCCTAAACCATGTGGTGAGAAAAGCAAGAGACCTCTGAGACCGCTCACGATCTTGTACCACAAGGAAGAGATTGAAGACATGGTGTTACGGTGGAAATAGGATATCAAATTATTAATTAATCTGAATCGCATCTTTAGTTCACAACCACTCTTTGATTTATCCGAAGGAAAAGGTCAAAAGAGGAAAAACCTATTTTTGCATCGTAAACACAATGCGGGGAGAGATCTAGGTACGGGGTTGGTTAAGCTTAGGGAAGGTATTAGCATCCTAAACTTCTGTAGTACTTTACAGGAACCTTTTGTTTATTTTTACTATTTGCTTCAATTATTTGCTTTAGGTATATACAAAGGGATTAAAAGTTAAAGAAAAAGACCTAAGGCGTTAATTCTAAGTTTACTCGGCAAGACATCACATCTTGTGCCTACATATCCTGATGGGAATGGAATCAGAGTAATTGTAGTTCCCCTCGAAAGGGAGGTTAGAAACTTCTTGACTGTGGTCAAGGTTTCAATGGGGGAATAAACGTTCTTAAGGAAGCGCTTACGTGGAGTGCGACGACTCCAATCTCTACGTTGAAATTGTTAGTTTAAATTAGGGTTAAAATTAGGGATTCCACGGCGGGAAACCCTAAAATAGAGTACGACGACTCTTTGTCCTATGACTAGGGTTAAGGGTAAAAATGTCCACGGCGGGACGCCTAAACGTATGAGTACGGGGACTCAAAGTTTTATGGTTTGAATGATGAAAGATATAAGGGTTAAAGACTTCTGACGCGGTGGTCAAAAGGCTAGACCTTTCCTTCGGATGGTGAAAATAATTAACGGTACATAAAGTGCAAAGGAAAAAAATAAACATCGGGTGACAATATTGAAATATAAAGTGCACAAATAGAATAAATTGCGATGATTGCCTCGCATGATTACAAACCATAAAACAAAATACGGATATAATGACTAATTGTTAACCAATGATGAACGAGAATTAAGTATAATCAGCCAGAAAAATGGAGAACGTTAGTAATTTGAATACAGAGAAAGGTTAGACAGAAATCAATGGCAAATAATAAAAATAGTTAATGTCGCAAAAAAAAGAATTACAATTTTGGATTTTTATTATTTGTTTTATTTATTAATTTTTTAAGAAGAAAAGGGTTTATGTTAGATTTTTATTTACTATTTACAGAAAGAGTTAATTTAATTTTTTAAGAAAGTTAATGGTATTAATTAAAAAAAAGTTAATTTAACTTAATGAGAAAAAAGTTAGTACTAATTACAAAAAGAATATTATTTATTATTTTCTGGAAAAAGGTTAGTTATTTATTTTTTGTGTTAAAAAGAACGTTAAAAAAAGTTATTTATTTACATTTTTTTATTTTTAATTAAATTAATTGAAACATCAAAAAACAGAAAAATAACAAATAAAAAACAAAATGGTTGGGCCGGGCCACCACATCCCGGACTCAACCCGGTCTGTAAGTCACAAAAAAGGGGGAAGGGATTAGGGTTACCCTAATCCCCTTTGCTTCCGCGGCGACCTTATTTGCATTTGTTCCCAGAATTCTTTCTTCTCTCTCTCAATTTCTCGGTTGCATGCACCGTATTGTTTCTCTTATTATCCTCTCACCATCTCTCTTCTGATAATGCTTTTCTGTGAAAGGAAACACAAAAATGTCAGACGGGCATGATCCTTACGGTTTCGGAAATCACTCGTGATGGTTTTGCTCTTTGGGATTGTGGCCAATGATGTTCCAGCTGAGGCTTTTTGGCTTGATTTCGATGACCCTTCTGATGAATGATTTGTGCCGTCCGTTGAGGTCTTTCATCTGGTG
This sequence comes from Lathyrus sativus, assembly GCA_963859935.3. NCBI lineage: Eukaryota > Viridiplantae > Streptophyta > Magnoliopsida > Fabales > Fabaceae > Lathyrus > Lathyrus sativus. The sequence continues at coordinate 192,292,098 of OZ012739.1, forward strand.
TATTCGTCCGCCGTTTGGTTCGTCGGATGATGATTTATGGCTGTGGATGATGGGGCTTTCGATGCTTGCGCCGTTTCTGGTTTGTTCTGTGTTTATATGGTTATCGGCCGCATTTTGTGATTAGGGTTTCGTCCCCCTTCATGATCTCTTCTTCTTCACATTTTATACCTTCTTGTTGGGCTTGGATTTACGTTTTATTTGATGGAAAAAATCAAAGTTTTATTGTCTGATTTGGTGGATTTTATTTGGTTTGATTCTGTTTATGAAAATTTGGGCACGCATCTGATATGATTTGGATTTGCTATCCGGATTTGGCTTGAATTTTTGGTTTTACACATAATCCAGATTTAATTTTGGTATTTACTTGATGAATCGGATTTGATTTTTTGGATATCTGTTGCTTTGAATCTGGATTCAGATTGTGGTTTGTTAGATATCCAGACAATTTACTTGATGGAGCTGGATATGGATTATGTGATATTTTTCTGCTGTGTTGGGAATTTCGGATCCTTCATTTTGGATTAAATCAGTTTGGCTGAAAAATCACTTTTTCAAAAGTGCTTATCCCAATAATCACTTTTTGGCGGAAATCACTTTTTTTCTCTTTCTCCGGTTGTCCCGAAAAATAGAACAGATGCTGCCTATCGGTACCGAGGTCGGGAATTAATTTGGGAGTTGGCTTCGGCATTTGCCGTTGCCCTCCCGATACCCGATGATGAAAATACTCTGAGGGTGTCGAACAAAAATAATTTCTTAACATTAACCTCTTTTTTCTCTGTTCTTGGTTTGTCTGTGTGCAGGTACGGGAGAAAAAATCGAGCCGGGCACGAAGAACTAGTCCTGAAGTCGAGCCTGAAGAACTTTAGGCATCAGGAAATTTTTTTAGAATAAAATGTAATTCAATTCCTTTTTGTAAATTGTAATAAGAATATAAATGTGAATAAATAAAATTCACTTTATTTTCTTATCCAAAACACTTGTTTATTTCTTCTTTCCAACTTAATTTTGTCGCAACCGACTGACCCACAAAAATATCTGATTAAATCCAACTGATTAAGAGCCTCTGAATAAATTCAACCGATTAAAATTTAAAAGATAAAACTTAAACAAATAGAATTAATCTTCACCATATAAATTCAATACGAATAAATCCCAAAGAAATCAATTGGATCAAACTTCTCCATTTCAACACGTGTTGCTCCACTTAAAACATGATATAACCTTCAATTCCAATATTTCCCAGATTAAATCGCGCCTGATGATAGAATCGATGATGGCCATGAACAAAGCAGAAAAGAGCAGAGAAATCCGATTAACAGTGAAGACAGAAATATAACCCGCATCAAAAATTCAATTTGTGTCTCTGATAACTAAGTCCCATTTCCTGAACCAATTCAGCCCAAAAATCACAATTAAACAGAAATCATAAACCCAAACATGAATCGAAATTTCCACTGCTTTGACTTTAAAATGACTAGCAGATAGAAGAAGAACAGAAAATAAACGCATGTTAAAACAAAACTCCGCAGAATGAATTCTTGCACTGATTTGAGCCGAACCAAATTGATATCTCAATATAATCAAACTCACACAATAAAATAAATGTCTCGAAAATCCACTAACGACAAGGTCTCGGCTCGTTGAATTAATTACCGTATCTCAAAAATCCTGAGGCCAAAATTACCGTGAATTGCTGTTTAGCCTCAAAGAAAATAAGGAACCCGAAAATGGAGGCTCTAATCACTCAATAAATCCCTGACGATGGTTCAGCTTCATGAACTGTCAGCAAACAAGGCATAAATGACAATTTCGCCCTTCCACAATTATAGTGCGCCTAATGCGGTTCCTGCAAAACAAACAGACTACGTAACCCGTTAGTAGTTAGCTGATGCAAAAATGAGATGTCATGCGACATGAATCGACTACTCTGAGAGTAAAATTTGGGGTATTACACATGGCTAGTAAGATGTCGCGATTTCCATGCAAGAGCACTTAAATAACATCACAAAGTTGTGATACTAAAGTCCATGCAAGTACAAGTAAAGAAAAAGAGGATGAAACTAATGTAGTCATGACGGGTGTCAAGAATTCTCGTAAATCACCAGCAAGATCTTTAGGTCCCTCATCTCTTCAGCACTCACCATTTTCAATGCCACACTATCCTTACAGGAAGCCAACGATGCCTACATTGTACAAAAAGCCCTGTATGGCTCCTTATGCAAATCATCAAGCCTATGGTAGAGGGTATCAACATCAGCAACAGAGCCAGCATAAGCCTTGCAACAATCTGGAAAGAAGGAATGATCATTGCGATCCAATTCCCATGTCCTACAATAAACTTTTGCAGCCTCTGATTCAAAGCTCGTTGGTGGTCCCCAAGCCTCTAAAGTTTTCTCCAAGGCCAAATCCGCCCGGGATACGATCCTTATGCACAATGTGGATATCATGCTGGATCAATGGGGCACTCAACTGAAGATTGCAAAGTCTTCCAAGTTAAAGTGCAGCAGTTGATCGATAGAGGGTACATATCCTTTCTTGAAGGTAGATTGTTTGTGTACGTCAATTTCCCGCCAAAATGAGTTTGAAGACTTCAAAAGGCATCTCCTTAAGCCAGTGGGTCAGAAAGGAAGACATCCTCCAGCAATTGGCGGTTATTGGATCATGTTCTATATTTGCATTTGTAGTTTATTTCCTGTTAAATGCTACTTGCTTTAAACATTGTTGTTTTGAATGGTAATTTTAATGAAGTGATCATGCTTTTTCTGAATTAATCACGTCGCATTTGCTCTTTACTTATAACGAAAAAAACAAAAAAAAGAATATGAATCCATCCACTTTCTTTATCAAAACTTTTGTTTTAGCAAAGACTTGGAGGGAGGATGATGAAAACTGAATACCCATAATTGTTGTTGATATGCTTTCAGATAAGATCCTGCTAATGATGTACAAGCATTGCTTCAAATCCCTAAACATTGGAGAGATAAGGAGTTAGTCCCTAGTTAACCACTTCGAGCCTAGAAGTAGGAGTTTCCTTTGGATTTCCAAACCTTTACGCTTAACCTGAGGCATGGCTAGTGTTCAGTTAATCTGACTTCGAGATGAAACTTCTCGTCTGAAGATTAACCACAAGATATTCTTCACACACGTCCTGAAGTGTCGAAAGAATCATGCAAAATCCAAAAGTTGTGACGGTTGTTCCTCGATGTCAAATGACTTGGCAGTCACAACCCTCCAACGAAATCGAAAAATTGAAAAAAGTTTTAAATCCTGCTAAGTCGAACACCTCAAGAGGAGACTTAGGCAAAAGTCAAGGCTATCCCGATGGACTCGAAAAGCAAAATCAGTCCATGCAAAAGTTAGGGATCAAAAACAAAATCAAAAGAGGTATTCAAATCCTCAATGAAAACAAAATAAAATTCAATGACCACTATGTCAAAGTTAAAAGGTCACTAACATCCATCAAAAACAAAAATAAGGTGACTGCCATGTCAAGCATACCTTGAAACATCACCTTACACCGTAAGCTCTTTTGGAAGATAAATGTGTGCAGAGTTAGCTAAAAGTAGGATTGAAGATCATCACGAAGAAGGGGTGGATTAAAACAATCTTTGAGCCTTACATCCTTTGTTTCTATAACCGTGAACCATACTATGTTACAACCCTTAAAGACCTAATTGAGGTAGGGTTCATTCTGAAAGCATACTACAGAAAGGTTGCGTAAACTGACTCCTACAAGATTTGCTAATCTTGTTCTTGTTGTATCTTTTACATCAGTTAAATCAACACTACGTTTGGACTAATGGTCCATTCGTCACACACTATCACATCATTTCAATAATGATTGATTTTTTTCAAACTTGCATGATTATCACATTAAAATTACCATTTATGAATGAGCAATTTTGACTGCAAGTCAGTACCTGACATCAGGGAAAATTCTATTAAAATGCAATCTAAGAGGATTTGGTCTTCCAGCGAAGTTGACCAGATCAAAGATCATATCACAACCCTATGGGTCAGAGGCATTGGCATCTAGTGGCTATGGAATCATTCAATCTAGAGTAAGCTCTCAAACATCAGATGATTATGGGGAAAATCATTCAAGAATTGGTGGATCAGAGCAAGTCGTCTCGAGACTCTACCGACTAGAGGCAGGCCACCCAGAGGTTCTTTTTTTAAGAGAAATTCCCTCTAGTACTCAATCAGCATAAGTTAAGTCGCTTCGACGCTCATTCTGGGGCAGGCTACCTTAAGAGTGCATAGAAGCCAATATCCTCAAAAGTCGAGTAACTGAGAGGAATTGGTTCAAGATACAGATTGGGGCAGATGGAGTCCAACCCCTAAAGGGCGGTCAATTATAAGTCTACCATCCCTTGAATTGGGTAATCAGATGCAGACCATTTCTAAGTTCAAGAATTAGGGCACGTCACCCAAGACCATTGGCATGGCTAGCTGCTTCCAACATCCTTTCAAGGAGATCACTTTCAGATACCCAATAGGCTAGGGCAGATGAGTCACAGACTGGGGAAAGGTGTGCTACAAAATGGCAAAACCTTTCAGGCCTTCAAGCTGCTCAAGCAAGCGAGCCATACGTCAACAAACTCTGAGTTCAAGATGAGTGTCGGGGAATCATGTTGTTAACCTATCTATTGACCTTGTGCTTTCTAACAGACCCGAAACTTTACTTCCAAGACCTTTTCTTCTATTACCCATGTCCGGGGCATCGTTGGAACTTGCAATCATTTGCATAAACCTTTCTCATGCATTAATTATGTCGCTTCGATCTAGTGTTAAGTCCCACATATCATTGAGCATATGCCCTCAGCATGAGAGACCAAACTTCAAAAATAATCTTCGTCTGGTAAACCCTTTGAAGTCCAGTCAGCTTTAAACACCAGTTTCCTTCTGGTAGTCTGTCGTCCAAGACCAGTTCATCCAGTCTGTCTTGTGTATCCTTAAATCATAATCCAGTGATCAAGGGCATATTCAAATTCCAACCTTGTTGGTACCCACTCAAACAGATACTCGTCAAAGCTTATCTCTTTTGACGATCTGAGGATTTTCCAGATCATATACCAGATAACTCCTAATTTAAATTACCTTCATGTCTGATGAATTTCCGGATATCCTTCCACTTGTTATGTAGTCGAGTTTTACTGTCAATTTTGGGTTATGTGAATCCGAAACTTTTCTTTAACTTTGTGTAAATCCGGAGTCCTTTGTTTATTCTGTGCGAATCCGAAACTCTTTTTATTGGTTATAAGAGAAATCAAACCTATCAACTGCTTTGTTCTAGGTAAAACCATAGCCCACTTGATTTTTGCATCACTCTGTGCGAATCCGGAATCTTGTTCTTTTATTACAGTCGATTATCTTTTGCTCCATGTGAATCTAGAGCATACTTTTCATTACAACTATCAAATAATCTTTGGCTTGTTTCGGAAGAAGCCAAAACCAACTAGATTCCTCAAATATCACCAGTGAGTTGGTCTATCTCACATCCTTCAATCCGCAATAAAATTCATTGGTAGCAATCTCAATAATCCCCCAGAGTTCGTCTCACATTTCACCAATAACACAAAATCCCGCATACATGTATTTGTATGTATGCATGACATCTGAGCATTTTGCTACCGTTATGGTTTACTTGTTTCGTTCAATTGGGCATTTATTCCCCAGGTGGTCGAGATTTTCGTCTCTCTCCAAATAGAGTTGTCAGCTTTAGGCATAAAGTGCGCATCATTTCTAAATTCCCCATAGAGTTCGATCCTCGTGGATGACAATTGCTTTTGTTATCTTCTCCATGTTTGGACTAGATAAACCCCCATTCGAGTTCATTCCTCAATGGTTGGAGTCTTTTTTTTTTTGACTATTTCTTTCTAGCTTGTTCCTAGATTGAACTTTGGTCCCTGGTAAGTGTTGCGTTGGTTAGGTCGCCGAACCTAGTCTAAACGTGTATTTGTTCCGCATTACATCTTGCAGCGAGAATCTTTTGCAAATCCCCATTGTAGATAAGTGGCTATCTCTTTTGAGAAGCTTATCTCTTTTTATCAATAAGTGGCAGTCCCCTTTGGGAAGCTTATTTCGCTTTTTCAATAAGTGGCGGTCTCGTTCGAGAAGCTTATCATCTTTTCTGATAAGTGGCATCTCCATTTTGAGAAGTTTATCCATCTTTTTTGATAAGTGGCAATCTCTTTTGAGAAGCTTATCTCTCTTTTTATCTACAAGTGGCAGTCCCCTATGGGAAGCTTGTTTCGCTTTTTCGATAAGTGGCGGTCTCGTTCGAGAAACTTATCATCTTTTCTGATAAGTGGCATCTCCGTTTCAATAAGCTTATCCATCTTTTTTGATAAGTGGCGGTCTCTTTTGAGAAGCTTATATCTCTTTTTATCTACAAGTGGCAGTCCCCTTTGGGAAGCTTGTTTCGCTTCTTCGATAAGTGGCGGTCTCGTTTGAGAAGCTTATCATTTTGTCTGATAAGTGGGATCTCTGTTTCGAGAAGCTTATCCATCTTTTTTGATAAGTGGCGATCTCCTTTGAGAAGCTTATCTCTCTTTTTATCTGCAAGTGGCAGTCCCCTTTGGGAAGCTTGTTTCGCTTTTTCGATAAGTGGCGGTCTCGTTCGAGAAGCTTATCATCTTTTCTGATAAGTGGCATCTCCGTTTCGAGAAGCTTATCCATCTTTTTTGATAAGGGGCGATCTCCTTTGAGAAGCTTATCTCTCTTTTTATCTACAAGTGACAGTCCCCTTTGGGAAGCTTGTTTCGCTTTTTCGATAAGTGGCGGTCTCGTTCGAGAAGCTTATCATCATTTCTGATAAGTGGCATCTCCGTTTCGAGAAGCTTATCCATCTTTTTTGATAAGTGGCGATCTCCTTTGAGAAGCTTATCTTTCTTTTTATCTACAAGTGGTAGTCCTCTTTGGGAAGCTTGTTTCGCTTTTTCGGTATGTGGCATCTCTTTCGAGAAGCTTATCCTTCTTGTTCAGATAAGTGGCATCTCTTTCGAGAAGCTTATCCTTCTTTTTTGATAAGTGGCATCTCTTTCGAGAAGCTTTTCCTCTCTTGGTGATACATAAGTCCTTTTACAGTTGATAAGTGGCTATCTCTTTTGGGAAGCTTATCCAAAGGCGTTTCTTAGTGAAGTCAAATTACTGTGGCATACATAAGAGTTTAAATACCCTGTATCTTTCCTGATGTTTCCTGAAGATCTCGTTTGATCTCTTCATTTAAGGAATTTCCAGAAGCTTGGATGTTTGAAAACTCCAACATTTGCTTGCATGATCCTATTTCTTTGAGGGTCCAGCTTTCTTTTATTCTAGAGTGTCAACCGGTCATGCCTGAAACCGGTTGACCTGTCGTTTTTAGATTTCCTCAGTTGTTTTCTTTTCCCCTGTATTTGGTCATCCCCAGCGATTTTGCTACTCGTTGTGTTGACCTTACCCCCTGGGTGTTTTCTTTCCTTGTCAGCATTTTCATGATGTAGTTCATTGCATGTCAACATTGCATAGCTTTCTCTTGTGCGCAGCATAGCATGTCATATGCGTCCAGGATCAAAGTTCAGGTCTTCTTGATATTTAACTATCTCCCACTACGATCATATGAAGAATGAACTTCTTCATACTCTAGTTGAAGATAATTAAATAGGGGCAACTGTTACACCCTAATTTTGGCCCTGAATTGCCACCTATACATATCATATCATTCTCATCATTTGTGCATCATATCTTTTATTCATGTCACCTACCATTTGTGCATATATAATTTGTACCTTTTGTTCCGTGTTGTCTAAGCTCAGGTCTTACAAGATCGAATCAATGGTCATACCAGGTTATCAAGACAAGTATGTGTGTGGTGTGGTGTGAAATCCTGTACAGTATAACGTACGTTTTACTATGAACAGTTCACAAAATAGTTAGCCAGAATGAATTTCTTGGATGTGCAGACGGACTGGCTAAATTATGCCTCGAATATACAGAAAAATTAAAGATTGAAAAGTCTCGAATTTAAGCTTGCAGCCACTAGTTTTTGACCTATTTTCCTTTAAAACTCGACCTAGCGTACTCGTCTTATCTCTCGACGAACTTTTAATCACTTTTGACCAGTGTGAGCCTTTTTACCGGTCCCGGTCGATTCTCAAAATTGAATGAGTGATGTATCTTTTCAAGTTATCCATTTCACGTTAATCTTTTGTGTGCATTCAATTTTAATCCTTTAATCACCTCTGTTGCTCGACTTCTATTTATTTTCACCGATTTTATTTCTATATTTCATCAAAAACATCAGAATAATTAATGTGAATTTTTCAGGCTTGCATTTCATTTTTTTTAGCATATTTATTTGATAAATGACGAATTTTCAAATTTATTTTCATTTTAGCCTAATAAGAGAGTGACACATGGCATTTTCTTATTATATTTATCATTATTTTTATTTTATAATTTCATATGGTAGAATTTAGATTTAGAATTTAGAAAACTAGATTATAATTTTAATTAGGAATAGAATTAGAATTTTTTAATTGGAATTTAGGATTAGAATAGATTTAGAATTTTAATTAAAAACTAACTAGAATGGATTTAGATTTTTAATTAGAATTAATTAATTAGAATAGAGTTAAATTAATTTATTAATTAGAATTAAAAACAGAAAAATAAAAAAATTAATTAAAAAAATAAAACAACACGGTTGAAAGGGAGTATAAAAGGGGTATTAGGGTTTGGTTACTGTTCAACTTCTCCTTCAATTCTCAGCCGCCCCAAAACCCTAGCCTTTTCTCCCTCAATCTCTCAACTCCTAGCCGCCGTCTTCAAACTTCTTTCTTCTTCCCGACGAAAAAACCCAAACCCTCACCATTGTAAACCTCTGTTCATCTCACTTCTCCTCCCTCCGGCAAAAACCCATTTCTTCCTCCTCCTCCTTTCATCGAAACCCTTTTCTTCTACCTCAAAGTTCCATCGCCGGAAACCCTTGCCTCTTCTTCTCCGAATCCAAACCCTAATACCCGTCGCCGCCAACCTTCATCTTTTTCCAGCTGCGAGAACTCCAAACCAAGAACCTCAAAAACTCACCATCCGCCATTACCTCTCTTTTCTTCCAAACTCTCCATCTCCCTAAATCAAACCCTTCAAAAAAACTGCGAATAACCTTTAAAACAATGAACATAATGTGTCATATTCACCAGTTTTTGAATCAAAGTTCACGCCTTTTTTTTTCGAGTTCAACAAGTTAATCATCAACAATGGTTCGTGGCGTGCAAGTGATTACAGTTTTTTTGACGACATCAGTTCCGGCATTACAAACGGTGATAGGAAACAACAATAGTTCTCGGACAGTTGCGAGATTTGGTTTCGGTCCATCATTGTCTCAATTACAGCTTGACAACTACAACAACGAAGCGAGTGTTCCGAGTTTGTACGAGATGGTAGCATTGTTTTCTGGTCTGGCTCAGGTTCATAGTGGTTTTGTAACACCCTTTTCTACCCCACAATTATTAAGGCAAAATAACATAGATACCAGAGTAAATTATTAAATTTCATAAAAAGCCACCAAAAAGGGCGTACATTTCTTGATGTCTCAAAATAAGTCAATGCTTTGTATACAACGGGTTTTCTCAAAATACATCAAATTGCACAAAGCAGCAGAACTCAAAACATAACTCAAGGTTTTCCTCATATGGAAAGGTAAGCAAAATAACTCAACGATATATAGTTTAACTCAAAAGAACCCAACCCGATGTTACATATCAGAGCAAGACCTTCTAAGTTAACCAAAAGGCTAACGACTCAAAGACTTCAAAAATAATCCTCGACGGCGTCCACGGCTAAACCTGGTCATCTTCATGTTACCCACATGGAGGTAACATTCAAACAGGCAGGGTGAGTAAAATAATTCATAATAATCAATGTATAAAAATCAACATATAAACGGTGTCATTTCATATTCAACACATTCATATCCTTCAATAGGCCTCGAAGGCCACAACATCATAATTCATACAAAAAGACTCATAAATACAAATGTAACATAGACTCAATGCATGTGGTACCAATCATCACAGCGCGATGGACACTGGGTCATCAACCCTCCATAGACCCCCATCAATAGGATCGATTCTACTAGAGAACCGGAGCACACCAAACACTTCACATCCACACAATAGGATTGAAGCCAAAGTAATCGAGGTCCTAAAACGAAGTCCGGATGTACATGAATGCATGATATACACGTCGCAAATCATCCTCATAACAACATCATAGGTGCATCATCATTCATCATCATCAAACGTCATAGCTCATCATCATAATCATCATCATACGTCATGTCATCATAGTTCATCATAATAATCATCATCATACATCATAGAAATCATCATATGATCATATATAAATCACATAGCGCTCAGAGTCATACTCATATTAATTCATCATATTATCACATATTATCACATATTAATTCATAATTATACTCGCGGTAATTCTCATACTATCGCCTATTAATCACATAAACTTCACAATCCTACTCATGTTAATTAATCATATTATCACATATTATCATAATTACCCTCATGGTAATTCATCAGGAAAATTGCAGCATCAAAACATCAAGACATCACTGAACCAGAACATGATTCATTAATAGAACATATACACCATTGACTTCTCAAACATAATTAGATATAAAAATATTGGGAAACCAATTCCATTATCTATACTATGTTATACCCCTGTTCATTAGCTTTCCAACGCTTTGAACGGGGGCCAAAATGGACTTACGGATCAAAAGTTACGTCCAAAACGATTTCGACCGAAAACATGAACAGTCGTGACGGACAGCAAAACGCTGTTACGCTCCAGAACCTAAATCAACCGAAAAGTCCACACGATTCACTTTCCCAATGCTCCCAAAACATCTCTAAATCATCCCTAAGGTCTTACGGCGATAAAGACACAAAATCTACAGTTTACTAGGCCAATCCCGTAACATATTCAGCCCTAAATCACAATTTTTCCTTCAATTACACCCAAGGGCATTAGAGTTACTCACATTCAAATATTCCTATTCCTACAGGGTCAGTCATATAACAATTCAAGATTTTTGCCACGAAGGCCTAAGGTTTCCCTTTCTCATATTATGCTCTAACTGTCAGGAACACTTACCACTACACCACAACATTAGAGTTCCCAAAACCAGATTTAGGCCACGAAGGCCAAAATCCCTTTTTCCCCAATTGAACCACGGTTAGATTTACCTATAATCGGTTTAGGCCACGAAGGCCAAAAATCATAATTTCTCATTTCTACTCTCAAAACCCTACGGTTACAATCTCCATAATAGATTTAGGCCACGAAGGCCAAAAATCCCTTTTTCTCATAATTCTCCATAAAACCCTTAAACCCGTAAATCAACCATAATTACATCGAAAGTTACACATGGAAAATCATGAAAAGCTATACTCCACATACCTTAGTTGATTCAAAGCCTTCACGATTATTGTAACAACCCAATTTTTGATAATTAATTATTTATATTAATTGATTTGGGTGATTAATATTTTAATTGTGGAATTTATGTGTTAATATGTTATGTTTGCATATTAAGTTATTTTACCGAGTTTGAGAGTTTCGGGGAAAATAGATTAAAAATGATCAAACATAAAATATTAAATATTCTAAATATTCATAAACATATTAAAATATTAAAAAAATCATAAACATCATAAAACTACTATAGGATGATCAATCCAATAAGGCAAAGACCATTTTCATTATCACTTCTTTGCGTGTTTCAAATTGAAATTAAAGAATCATCATAAGTTTGTTATCATCTCTCATGATTATGAAATATATTAGAGGTGATGACTTTGCATCAAATCCACATTCTTTTTTTTTAAATTCCATGTTTCTTCCCCTAAAATTGGATGCAACTCATATTTTTTACGCTCTCTCATTATTTCATTTCTTTCTTAGATTGTTGCATTTCCTTCTCTTCGTGCATTAGAAACCAAGATTATTAATTCTTAGAGTTCAATAATTTCATTCTTTGTATCTTTGTATTTAACCACTTTTATTTTCTTCCTTTTAGTATCATCTGCTGTGAGTGAAGGATCTAGTTATTGTGTTCGGGTATAGAAAAATTGTAAGTAACATCAAAACTTTTCAAATTCACCCAATTCTGGCTAGTATGATCATCAATTTATTGAATAGTTTCAACAAAGTATTCATTGGTGATCGATGACTTTTCTTTTCCTGTTTATTTTCTATATTCATCTCCACCACTTCAATTAGGTCCATAAAGTAACAATATCTTCTCATAATTTAAAAGTGGTACATTTTTCCAATTTAATACTTTTGGATATGAATGAAAAAGTATGATAAAGAAAAATATATAAGATTAATAAAAGTTATACATTTTATTGATTAATAAAATATTTAAAAATACAAAAAGTTCATCAAAAGTTACCTCAATTAGAGCATCCCAAATTTCTAACTTGTCCTCCCATAATTGTGTAGTTGGATTTCAAGAAAATATGCTCATATCACCTTTAAAAATGTCATAATATTTAGTGAAGTTTCTTTTCAAAAATTTTCAAAATTTTTTTATCTTCACCTTGTAATATTTGTTTCCAAACAATGCACGAAGTTAAGATGTAATATTTTCATATGTTGTTGCGTTGAAGGTACCATTGACTTTGTTACTTTTTTCATATTCATGCATAAAAGCATCAATAAGAGTATCATCCATAAATCTAGTCCAACTCAAAGTTCTAGAATTAACATGTATTGTTGGGTTGTAATTTCTTTTTTTATGCGATAAACTATGAAACTAATCTATTATAACACAACAAATTAAGTTAATAAATATAATTAACACGAAGTCACAATATCATTACGGCTAAACACAAATATTAATAAGTACTTAATAAACATCATAATAAATAACAACAAACCTAAAAACAATAATATAAAATAGGTTAAATATCCTATTTGGTCCCTTATTGTTATCTTAGGGTCCGTTTTGGTCGCTTAACTTTTAGAAAGATCGGCTTGATTCTTTATCTCTTCAAACAACACCACATTAGTCCCTTTTGTTAGGTCTGTTAGTCAAAGTCAAAAAAATATGCCACTTGGCATACACCTGACGCTGATGTGGGTTAAACATTATACCAAAACTATAATGCAAAGGGAAAATTATATTTCAATGGGAAAACGAAAATTCTAATAGATAAGAGAAGAGAAAAGTGAACGGAATTGAAATCAAAGGCAAAGAAGACAATCTAAAATCGAAGGCGAATTTGAAGTTGATATCCTAGGAAAAATCAAAGAAAATGAGAAAACACCCCATTGAAGACACCACTGTTGACAACAATTAGTAATTAATTTTAGGATTTTGTCTTGTAATTGTTAGCTGCTTTAGTTTTTAGGGTTTTATTGTTTTCAAGTGTTATATGTATTAGATGCTAGGATTCTATGCATTCAGGTATTAAATGCTTAGGATTTTATATGTTAGTGTTTATTGTTTGATTTTTTAGGAGTTAACATGATATACTGATATTAGCCCCCATTATAATTTTGTATTTACTGGAAAATGGGTAGAAATGGAAGAACATATGCATCTGATAATTCATCATGGTGGTGAACTCATTAATAATGATTGAACTCTATACGAAGGAGGAAAATTGAGGATTTTAAAGTAGATGTTGACAAGTGGAGTTTTTTGAGTTGGTAGGTGTACTTAAGGAGTTAGGTTAAACTGAAATAGATATGATATATTACAAGGACCCCACATATGGGATGAATCTTTTGGTTGATGAAAGATAACACTTTTGCATCGTGATTGGTTAACGTCTCATATGGATTACCATAATTGAGCGAGGGACACTTAGACGCTGACTCACCAAGCGAGAACCATAATTAATAATCTCGCCTACCATTGCATGCACTTTCAGCTAAGGGACTCACCTGCTATTTCATTCACCCATGAAGAAAGTATCGTCTAGCAAAACTACCCTCAATTGTGAGGATCGTCAATTAGGCGCGGGACGCGCAAAAAGGAAATATGTTTTAAACGCCCTTTAAAAAAACGTCATCCTACTTATCCTATGTAGAAAAGTCCTAGATTAGGGCACCTCTCACCTAACTATGGGTCCGTCCGGGTGTAATCCGTGGGGCCACCCTTGTGGTCCGTTCAACATGGAAGTTCAATGAGAGAAAGTCCTCGTTGAATCAGGACATGTAGCCGGTCAATAATCTCCTTAATAAAGGGGAAAGGCTGAGACCACGTTGTAGCACCCCAAAATTTGCCTTTCTGTTTTAGCAGCATCTGACTTTTGTTTCTTTACATTTTTGCATTTTTGCATTTGCATAGCATTCGTTCTTGAGACTCAGGATCAAGGTTTTCCTGTTGCTCAGTTTTCATCTTAGTGCATGAACCTGAACAGCGAGCATCAGAGTCCCTGGCATTTATTTTTCCCAGCGGTCGGGCGACCGATTTTATTTTATTTTGCAAGGTATTTTCAGCTCAGAAAGCAGCATTCAGGCTATCTCAAGCATTTTCATGGTTATGATATTCAAGAACAAGTTTTAGAAGCTGAACAGAGCTCAGAACGGCTGAAAACAGGCAAATGTGCAGATTTCCCTCCAAAAGGCGCCAAATTCAAATTTTCGAAGGTGTTAATCGATTAACCAAATATGTTAATCGATTAACCAAATCAAAATCAGGCCAGATTTTAATTTTTGACAGTGTTAATCGATTAACCAGTGCAGATTTTGCCTCTGCACGTGAATTTTCAAAAGGGGTCACTTTGGGGTCCAATTTTGATCACTTGGAAGTTCAATTTTACACCTTGGGAAGGATCTAGAACCATCTTGAATTTTGGTTAATTTCATTTTCCCTCCAAATTCCCATTCCTCATTCCAAACCAAATTTCACAAACCACATTCCAAACCTCTCATTTGGATCCAAACCTAAGGGGTATTTAATTGATTTACTCCAAACCTCACACATCTAATCTTCATAATTTCATTCTCATTTTCAGAATTCATCTCAATTCTCTCAAGTTTCTCTAAACTTTTCCATTTTCCAAAACTCTCACCAAAGCTCTTCATCCATTGAATTCTTTGATTCTCCATTGGAATCAATGAATTCTTGAGCTAAAACCTTCATCCATCATCCTCATTGAATCAATTTCTTCATTCAATTTTCGTGCAAACTTGGATCTGAATTTTGAAGTGGTGTTGTGTCACTACTGCGAAAAAGGGGTGCTGGCAAGGACAGAAGAGTCGCCACCGTTCGTTATTTATCCCAAAAATGGGAAAGGAAACGATCAGAGAAAACTTGACGAAAACGGGAAAAGACAGGTCATCGCAACCATGTCTCGGGTTCAGGAGTCGGTTATGCAAGGGGAAGGTATTAACACCCCTCACGTCGGTCGTACTCGATGGGATCCACGCTTTGTTGTCTATCTAAAAGGGTGTTTACTATCTAAGCTACAATTCAGAGACAAAAGAAAAGAAAAGAGACTCGACAGAGCATCGCCGCTCTGTGCATACGTATTCCCTCGTGTAATGGGAAAGTCAGAGCCAATGTAGTTCGGCAAACTACGGGTAAAAGTGGGGAAGGTTGCTCGCCAAGACATCGCGTCTTGTGCCTACGTATTCTCATCTAGTATGAGAAATCAGAGCAAACGTAGTTCGGGCTAACAAGAACACCGGTTGGTTCAAAATGTTTTTACCCGACTTGGGTTAAAACTTAGTTCTAGCAGTTAGGTATATGCAGCTCGACCATTGGAGACTTAGGCGTTACCTGTTTTCAGTAAAACCAAGAGTTAACGAGACTCTCCTTATGAAAAAGGTTTCCGAATTAAGATCCCGAAGGATAAACTGATTTGAAGTTTGTTTGTGTTTTTTAGGCAAGAAGTGAATTGATTATTGTTTGTAATTCATGTTGCACTAAAGACTATGACCTAGGAGTGAATGCGTCGCATATCACCTAAAGGGTGTACACTAAACACTCTAGGCCATTGAGAGGAAGCCCCCCAATCACCATTTCCCAGGTAGCTTAAGGCTCGTAGCGTACAACATTCATTAACCTTTATTAAATGTTTTGAGAGACTTTGAAGATGAGAAGAGAAAGGACACACTAAAGGGAGACTAACTCAAACCTAGTAGTTGTCATGCAAAGTGTACCTATAGTTGAGGTAAAAGGGAATGCTACCTAATGTTATCATACATGGGTTCAATCCTAAGGTCTATCATAATCTCAAAGAGATTAGAGATCCTAAGGGAACATGGCAAAGAAGAAAGAGAAGAAGAAGGAAGCATAAAATTGAAGGTAGGAAAAACACTTAGAAGAGGGGGGGGGGTTGAATAAGGGTTTTTAAAAAAATCAAGATGAAAGTAAAAATAACAAGGTATTTTTATCCTAGTTCGTTTGAACTCAAACTAATCCAGTCCACCCTACCAAGGTGATTTTCCTTTCTCAACAAGGACTTAATCCACTAAATCAAGCTGATTACAGTGTTAACCACTAAGACAATTGTCTTAGTCTTCTCAAAAAATCTGACCACACTTGGTCTCTTAAGGAATCTTTTACAAAACATAAACTAACAATGTGTTTAAGATTTGCTTCTAGAAAGCTATATCACAACAGTGATTTTTTACACAAGTTAAAGAACGAAATAAAAACTATTCATCTTTGAATAATGTTTGTATGAGTTTGCTTGTTGAATAATTTGTCAAGTGATTCGTCAATAGTTCGTTTTTGATTCGTTAACCTTTGAAGTGATGCTGAGACTTGCTTTTATAGTACTTGAAGTCCATTTCTCAAAGACTGTGCAACACTGTGCATTATGTTGTTTTTGTCTTCTATTGACTTTTCCTTTCTCAGAAGGGGAATGTTCAGACAAATCCTTTTTGTCTGAATTCCTGTGTCATGCACGAATAAGGAAAGAGCCGTTTGGATAAGGAAAAGGAATATGCCAACGGATCTTTATTTGAACAGCATCTTCTTCAACAACTTTGGAACGTCTTGCATCAGAACTTCTGATGATGTTCCTAGTTCTTCAGATCAGAGTAACTCTAACAGAGTTTTGCAGCAAAGTGCTTTAGCGTGAAATGCTTTATCAGAACAGACTAGCTTTATCAGAGCCTCTGTACTTGCAGCGTTAAGTACTTCCAGAGTCTTCTGAAGCTTTACATATGCTCTTTACTCAAATTCTTCTCAGCTTCGCTCAAAGTCATTTAAAGCAGATCAGAGTCTTCTGATGTATTGCTTCTGACGCTCAGAGCTTTATCGTTCTGTAATGTTCAGAGGCGTTCTTGCTTCCAGAGTAATATTAATTGTGAAATTTGAAACAAATAAACACTTGAACAGAATTAGAGTATATATTTCTTTTATACAAAATTTCATTAATGTTATCATCAAAACAATGAGATATATTAAACACCAATCTGTGTTCTAACAAAAATAACATGACAAATGTAAGTATGCATATGCAATGCAACACACAAGCAAAGGGAGGAAAAAGTGTGGTGTGAACACCTCCACAAGAACATCTCAACCTTTATTAATGCAAGAAGAAATGCAAAAGCAAAGGAAGAAGGCAATCCAAAAGGAAGCACACAATTGCACACAAAAGTGGGATGAAAATGGGAGGACAAGTCCTACCACCATTCAAGCATCACCCACAAGCCCTAAGGGCAAACAAAATGAAGAGACAAGAGGGCATAAACCAATAAGAGCATGGGAGGCAATGTGAGAACCAAGGGAACTCATAAGGGAAACTCAACCATAAGCAATCTCAATGATTATGCAAGAAAACAAACAAAGAAGTCCTCAAGGAAGCACCATTCATGACATGCTTCAAGTACCTCCAAAGGAGGGACTAAGCCATCACAAATAGGCTCCTAAAGTCATTGGACAGAGGTGGGGATGAGAAGAGAATGTGCATAAATCAAACATCAAACATAACCAAAAAAGAATGCAAGAAAAGGCAAGGAGAAAGACCAAAATCTTAATCATATCAACACTTGAAGCACAAGTGGAAAGCCTACAAAGAAATGCACAATTCAACAAGCTATGAACACATTTAAGACCTATAAATGAACATCAAAACCCATCAATATGTTAACAACATGAATCAACAAGATTTATGAGTTCAATGGATCCATAAAAGTCATTTCCAACCAAACTAGGTCACTTGTATGGATGAGCATCCCTTAGAAATAACCTAACTTGCAAGCTATCTCAAAAATAGGAAAAATGCTCAATTAATTCCAAATGAAATCTCAAATGACCCTAAAGGTGTTGGCAACCAGGGCTCAAAAGAACAAGGGTAGTGTCCTATTAAAACAATGCAAAAAGAAAATAAACCCTAAGGTGCATCATTTGAAAATGGACTAATCAAGGGTCACCAAAAATGGCATAAAAACCCAACCAAAATGCCCCAAACCAGGGTAAAAATTGTCCTAGAAAATTATTAAATCCATCATTGACATGAGAAAGAAAATTCAATAATTGGACAGAAAAATTTCTCAAGAAATAAAATCAAGAACAAACAAGTACAATTTTAAATCAATTAAAAACACATCAAATGTGAAAATCCCTATTTAATTGAAAAATATATGGAAAATGAAAATAAAAATTTCCAAATATTAGTTAACATTTTAAAGTATCTAAAAGTATTTTTTTAGGGATTTTACAACACTTAGAAGTATTTTTCCTGATTTAAAATAAAAACAGATATAAAAAGAAAAAGAAAAAATAAAATAAAATGACATGCGTGCCAAATATAAATTTTATTAGTTCAATTCCTTGGGCCTGGTATCAGAGGGGGTGTAGATAGCGTTTAAGCCCAATCCAAAAACAAAGCTGAGCCAAGCATGAAACAAATTGTTTCATTAATGATGTGGAAATCAACTGCACGTGTGGATGGTCAAAGCGAGATTTCATCTGTTCATCTCAACTCAGTCAAATGGGCAGCGTTCCAAGTGGCAAGACACGTGTGCCAACGGATAAAATACCAGACGGTGGCTCTGAAAATTCCGGTCATCTTCTCTGTTTGGCTCGCTGGAGAAGAAGGTGCAATAATGAACCAAATCATGTGAAATCTTATACCATTCTAAAGCTCTCATTGCGTACATCAAGATTCTAGGGTTTGTTTTCATGTATCACTCAAGAACAAAGAGATTCGAAGCCATAAAATTTCAAGCACATAACATGAATCATCAAGAACAAGATATAAACCTAACTAGAATTTGCCTACGTGAGTAGGACTTCATCATACATGAACAAGTGCATGAAATGAATGCTTACAGAGAGTGAATTTTGGAAAGGAAATTTACCTAATGGAGCTCCTCCGTTGGGTCTTGAATTGCAGTTAATCTTGTGCAAAACGATCCAGAAACAATCATTGGACTTCAAGGAAGCTATTGCCGGTCTTGATTTGGCTTGAATTTCTCTCAAATGGAGTTCACGATTTCAACTTGTTCTTGAGAAACTCCAACTGTATTTTGCTCCAATTTCCACCAAATTGCACTTCTGAAGGTTTGTTCTTCATCTTGAGCTTATATACTTTGGACCTATGATCAATTGGGGGCCCAATTGTGGCTGGATATGAAGAATTGCAAAAATCTAAACTTGAGAATGGAGCTTCAAATTGCACGTGTGTTTTGGCTCCAATTGCTTTGATCCTCATTCAAACAGCTCGCTGGTGATTACCTTTGATCAAATGGATGAGTATCATCCCTTGCAATGATCCAATGATGGATATTGAATGTGTAACTTCATCGTGAAGTTACTTTAAATTGATCTTGTTTTGCTCATCATAAACCAAATCTAATTTGTGCATTATTCTTAGTATGTTTAAGCGAGTCAAAAAATGCACAAATATGGTATAAAAAGGATTTAAATCAATTCAATCCAATTCATGATCTTTAAAGTCCTTTTTCTTGATTTTTCCTTCACCAATCTCCAAACCCTAGCCAAATCCATGACAATTGAGTGTTCTATGATGAAAAGAAGATCATTTGAAGCAAGTTTCATGTTGGACAAAAATCCATTTGAAGTGTGCAAAGCCATGAAATGGACCTATAATGAAAATGACTTACAATCTCACTTTCCCAAAATACCCCTGCCTGGCAAACCTCATAAGTTGAGTTCTACAAATCAGATGAAGGACTTCTAAAACTTTTTGTAAATCTAAGATCATGAGGAACAACTTTCATGTTTGGGTCAAAGTGAGATGAAACATGATTCTAGGTCAAAAATGCCTTGGAAGTTGGTTGACTTTTGTTGACTGAAATTACATTCATCTGAGGACCCATAATTTGTCAGCCTCATAACTTGAGTTCTAGAAACCCAATGGATGAGTTCTAGTACTCAAAAGAAATCTAAGAACATGCTCTACAAGTCTCATGTTTATGTCGAAGTGAGATGAAACTTGTATCTTGAGATATGTGGTCTTAAAGTTAGACACTAAACAGAGGATTTTACACTGACAAGCTTAGAAACCCTAATTTAGCAACTTCTCACACTCTTGATTCTTCTTAAATGGATCTTGAAATAACATCTTAGATGCTTCAACATAAATTTCCATGATCACAATGACTTGGAACTAAGCCTCAAACCACTTCAAATTTCCAGTTGGCTTTGCACTAGGCAGATGAAACCCTAGGTGTACAATCCTTGATTGCAACCTCTTGTACATGATATAACAACTTGGATAAGCTCCACAATGGCTCTCAAAACACTCAATGAGCTCCCCAACATTCTCCATTCATAACCATGGACTCATGATCCTCTGATGATCTTCAATTGGCCTCCAAGATAGGAGATAAACCACCACTATCCATCCACTCTTTCAAAGAGCTTTGGCCCTCTCCTGGTGATGATAAGCACTTGACCACTTGAATAAAACCTCTTTCTTAGGCTTAGAATCCTGGTAACCTCCTCTTGTCATGCACACCTCTCCTGATCCCCTGCAAATGAACAATGGTATGCAAATGCAAATGCTAGAACAATGAGATGAAACATAAACCAAGCTAGAAAAAGGTTGGGCAAATTTTAGGGTGCAACATGTTGGAATAGCTTATTTGGAGTAATTTGGCTTGATTTTTGTTTATCATCACTTCTATTACAAGAATTGGCTTGGATCTTGAATTATTCTGGATTTCTTGCTTAGATCTACACGTTTGAAGTAAATCAACATTAACCGAAGCAATTCTCCGCTTCGAAGGTTGGAATTCTAGATCGATTGCACTTTTGAGCTTATTTTGCATAATCATGTTGATCTTCATTTTTGATTGATTTGATTCATTTTGATTCATGTGAATTGTGATGGTGCTGTTTATATGTGTTTACATCTTGTTTAGGTCACTATTTTCTGGTTTAATTTCGTGCACAATTGTTTATGAGATCATGTGGATGTTTGCTTAAGTGATAAGTTGATGAAAAGTGCTTTTCTGCTGTTGGAGCAGTGTTAATCAATTAACCTCTGGTGTTAATCGATTAACCAGATCAAACATTCAATTTTTCAGGCATTTTTCAGTGGTTAATCGATTAACCCCTGATGTTAATCGATTAACACTGCTCCAACAGGTCTGTTTTGCTGTTTTTCATGCTTGTTTCGGTACCGTTTCACTTCGAATCATCGTGAATCAATAGGATGCATGAGTGAAATGTTTTGGATATATGTCGATGTTCGTTATTGTTTAATCTTGATTTCGTCGACACGCATGCTTGATTTCCACTTGGATGCATACTCTCGTATATGTTGTTCGAAGTGATGTGCGTTTTCTTTTGTTTTGCTTGTGTGTGAGAATCGAGTGGTCGAGATGCGCTTGTGACGGCTGCTGCCCCACACTTCTTTTCCTCCCACTTTTCTCCGATGATTGATGGTCGATGGTCGTAGGAGTTCGCTTCTCCCATTTCATCTCATCCTTTCTCTTTTGTGTTTGCATGTTCATGTTTGCTTGCTTTCTTGCATTTCTTTGCTTTGTATGCATTCTTTTTGCAGCTTCTTTCTTGCATTAATAAAGGTCGAGATGTGCTTGTGAAGTTGTTCACCCCATACTTTTTCCTCCCTTTTCTTGTGTGTTGCATTGCATATGCATTCTTTCTTCTTTCATGTTATTTTATGCTTCCTTCTTCTTCTTTCTTCTTTGCCATGTCCCCTTAGGACCTCTAATCTCCTTGTTCAAGGACGATTATGATCGACTTTAGGAGTTAAACCATGTATGACAACATTAGGTAGCATTCCCTTTTACCTCAACTATAGGTATACTTTACATGACAACTACTAGGTTAGAGTTAGTCTCCCTTTAGTGTGTCCTTTCTCTTCTCATCTTCAAACAATTTCAAAACACTTAATAAAGGCTAATGAATGTTGTACGCTACGAGCCTTAAGCTACTTGGGAAATGGTGATTGGGGGGATTCCTCTCAATTGCTTAGAGTGTTTAGTATACGTCCTTAGGACGATATGCGACGCATTCGCTCCTAGGTCATAGTCTTTAGTGCAACATGAATTACAAACAATAATCAATGCACTTCTTCTCTAAAAGACTTCAAAAACAAGGTTCAAACCTTTTTCATCCTTCGGGATCTTAATAATGGAAAACCTTTTTCATAAAAGACAATTTTGTTAACTCTTGGTTCTACCGCAAACAGGTAATGCCTAAGTCTCCAATGGTCGAGCAGTAAACACCTAACTGCTAGAACTAAGTTTTAACCCTACTCGGTTAAAACATTTGAACCAACCGATATTCTTGTTAGCCCGAACTACGTTTTGCTTTGATTTCTCAATACCAGATGAGAATACGTAGGCACAAGATGGCGACGTCTTGGCGATAAACCTTCCCCACCTTCACCCATAGTTAGCCGAACTACGTTGACTCTGACTTTCCCATTGCACGAGTGAATACGTAGGCATAGAGCAGCGATGCTCTGCCGAGTCTCTTTTCTTTTCTTTTATCCCTGAGACCTTTAGTTAGATAGATTAAACACACCCTTAGATAGACAACAAGCATGGATCCCGTCGAGTACGACGGACGTGAGGGGTGCTCATACCTTCCCCTTGCATAACCGACTCCCGAACCTGAGATATGGTTGTGATGACCTGTCTTCTCCTGTTTTCGTCAGGTTTTCTCTGATCGTTTCCTTTCCCTCTTTTGGGATAAATTACGAACGGCGGCGAGTCTTTTATCATTGTCGACACCTTTTTTCGCAGTAGCGACAGTTGGCGACTCTGCTGGGGACATGAACATGCCCTATGCGAGTCAATCCTAGCGCTTGTTTGTTTATCTTTTGGGTGTTGTATATATGTACTTTACTTTCTCGCATTTACTTTCAGCATTGTATATATCATTTTTGCTGTGCTGTTGGGGGGAATGTTCCACTAAGAGATAAGTCAGACTCGGGCTTGAGTACAAACCTAGCATTAATAATGGAGAGTAGTGGTGGACCTGTATGCTTAGCATGCACAAGTTTCCATGAAATTCGCGCTCAGACGAGATTCTCTTTGATGATTTCATTTCCGATCCTTAAGACTTGAGAGGATCTTGGATTTGAGGATTGTCGACTCTGGGGATCGATCATCTGTGATTCAACTAAGTGAGGCCTCTTCAGGAGATTATGATGCCAAACCAGAAATGGTGAACATATCATCGTTTCTTGAAAGTCTATGACACTGATGAACGCATAGGATGCTGAACCTTATCAGTGGATAGGTCCATAACTGTGAGAGGGATTGGGTTATGCAGGAAACCTTGAATTTCAGACTACCCGATTTTCTTTGTAGTGTGAATCTGTGTTCTTGATACAAGAGGTTCCTATTTGTGACAGTGCCATGTTCTTATTAAATCGGAGCGCTGGTTCTTCTCAGTCAACAACACAACAATCTTGATCCCCTGTTTGCATTTGCATGTGCATTTTCATCTGCATTTTCATTAACATGTATCTATGTTGCAGGTGCATATTCCCTCCTTGATTCTAGTGGTCTTGTTCCGTTACTTCTGACATGGAGCCCTTGAAGAAGACAGTGGCATACAGGTTTTGAACTCTGGACATTGGTTCTTTACTGAGTTTGATTGCCATGGGTGACAAGAGGGTGATGGAAGACTTCAGACAATCTTATGGGAAACTGTTGAGATGTGTCTGCAAGCCTTCAATACATGAGATATGTGGTCTTTATACTCTCCTGCAGTTCTATGATGCACCACTGAGGTGTTTTGTCTTTCCGGATTATGTTCGGGTGCCTACCTTAGAGGAATATGATGAGCTGTTATGGGTGCCTATTCTTGATCAGATGCCATTCTATCACATCAAAGCTGAGCCTGATCTGGCTAAGCTTGCTGCTTCTCTGCATTTGGATGCTTCAGAGTTGGAGGAAAGTTGATCAAGAGGGCTGGGATGCCTGGTTTCCCTTTACCTTTTCTGATTGATAAGGCTCAGCAGTTTGCCAAAGACGGTTGTTGGATCGTGTTTAGCGCCATCTTAGCTCTCTGTATCTATGGTATCATATTGTTTCCTAACCTTCCGGATTTTGTAGACATAAATGCTTTCTACATTTTTGCTTCAGGGAATCCGGTACCTACGCTTTTGGGCGATGTCTATCATTTTGTTCACCCCAGGAATGAGAACCGGAGGGGGAAGAATGTATATTGCTGTGTTCCTTTATTGTACAAGTGGTTTGCTAGTTATCTTCCCAAGACAGGTCCATTTGTTGCTACTGCAGGTACTTCATAGTGGTCGAAGAGGCTGATGGGTTTGTCTGCAGAGAACATTATCTGGTTTGATAGAGACATGCTTGGTACAGAGATTGTTTATAGTTGCGGTGGATTTCCTAACGTCCCGTCGGTCGGAAGGAAAGGTTGCATCAATTATAACCCATCATTGTTGGTTAGGCTGTTTGGGTACGCGCTGAGAGATCCTCCTAAAGAAGAGGAGATACAGGAATCTCTATATCTCACTGGATTGCTGGAGGATGATACTTTGGCTAGAGTAGAGAGAGCTTGTAGTAGTGTTCACAGGAAAGGGAAAGCTTTTTTAGGGAAGAGTAACAGTCGAGCCTACGACCCTTATTTGACTTGGATCCATGATAGATCAAAGAGGTTTTTGATGCCTTTCCCGTCTGTAGAGCCTTTGTATCCTCTTATGATTGAGGAACCCACCAACGTTGACATTCAGAAGTACAACAAGTTGCGGGCTGAGAAAGAAGAACTTCGGAAGGTTAATGAAGAGTTAGAGAAAGAGATCATTCAGCTTCAGAGTGAGAAGAATGAAGCCGTGCATTCTTTTAAGAGGCAGACTAAGCTTGTGAACAGATTGGGTACATATTTGACCAAGCAAACGAGTGCTCGAGAACGTTTGGGTTTAGATCTGAAAGTCGTAAGTGATGTTCTCGCTTCTAAGAAGAAGGACTTGGACAAAGCTTATCTGGAGATCTCCAAGTTCAATGATCAGTGGAATGCAACCATTTCCAACAACAAGGCACATGAGGATGTGTTGAAGCTACAGATCAATAAGCTGAAAACTCAGCTCAGGGAAAAGGATGAGAGGATTGCAGATGAAGCCTCACTCAGACGTGATAGTAATTGCAGATTGAACGAAGCTTTGGCAACCTTGAAGGATTACAAGCTGAGGGTTGATTCGAAGAGGTGCAAGCTAGAGGAAGTCTTCGGTGAGGGAGCCTGGGAAGACTATGCTGAGGATTTACAGACCATTATCAGACAGAGAGAGGTGCTCATTCAGGGGTTACTCGTCAGACCAAACCATCCTGAGACACATGAGCTGTTGGAGGCGTTTCGTGCTCGTTGCTGTACTTGATGTCTTTCATTTTCATTGTAGCTTGTTGCTCATATTTGTATTGACCATCACCAGACCTGTTGGCTGAGGTTTTTCTATTGATTCTTGTACTCAGTTGCATGATTGTACATTGCCTGTTGGTCTTTTCTTGTATGAATGAGGTGTTTGGCTCTATGCTTGTCTATGGGTTCTCCATTGTCGTCCTGTTATTCTTGGAACTAGAATCGAGGGGGGGGGGGGGGGGAATTTCCCTGTTACATAGACATGTTTGCATTTTGCATCTTTCATTTTCATTTGCATCGCAGGTGTTCTCAGTGGCTTCTGTTCCTAACTCTGCTTGGTTTTCGTAGTAACAAGCATACATCTTTGGAGTGGTATATGGGACTTGAGAGAACTCACATCTGCAGCTGGAGAAAATTGGCCGAAGCTTTTGTGCGCCACTATCTGTAACACCCCCTTTCTATACCCTCAAATAAACAATTAAATCATTTAAGCACTTGATAAAAGTTTCATCAGAGTTTAATTAATACATGATATAAAAGAGGTGTATCACATTATCATGAAGTTAAACACCTACTACACCTGCTCGAATAGATATGCAACAATGGGTAATTCACAACTGAAGAACATAGTTCTAAAACTCACATCTCAATATTTAGAATAAAGCGGAAACATCTAAACATTGAATCAATACATTCATATAAACATATATACATCATTCAGTTAATTCATATGCATGAACATCCATTATCAGATACATACGTAGATGTATCACAAAAGAAATCAAAGCAAAAGTATCTCCAAAAAGAACCAAAGGCTTCCTAACTACCCAGATGTTACATATCAGAGCCATCGGCCAAAAATAATGAAGACCTGCTTCACAAAAAGGACCTCCAGCAATCCTACTCTGCAATGCCTCATAGAGCATTATAAAACAGCAGAAAGGTGAGAAACAATATCATAACAGTCAATACATATATTTATATATCTATATACATACATGGGATTAACACAATTCAGATTCTCACCACATCTCATCACGATGCATATTCACACAATCAAGCATATTCATCAAATCATGCGTCTATACATACTCATCATCTTCCACATAAACATCTAGAATTATGTTCGATTCACTCCATGCATCATATAAAGATGACCAATGCAACTCATAGAGACCGACTCACGACTCTATGCAGATGCAAATGCGGTACCAACTCAATTCAGCAGATTCTCCGAGGAATCAAGTATTCAGCAGATTCTCCAAGGAATCAAATATTCATCAGATTCTCCGAGGAATCGAATATTCAGCAGATTCTCCAAGGAATCAAATACTCTGCAGATTCTCCGAGGAATCAAATGTTCAGCAGATTCTCCAAGGAATCAACATCGCTAGGATGTACATCATGATGCCTTTATGCAAAATGACTTACAACATTACTCTACATGCATACATATTCGCAAATATATCACTATGCATACTCATCTCATACAAGCACATACAATCTATGCACATTCACAATATACTTATACTCCATAAAATACACATACTCTTCATTTCAACACATACCATTCCATATAAGGCATATATTTTCACAATCAAAAGTCCGCATACTAGGATTCACGCCTTGCGGCTACCCATACATAACATACCACATGACACATAAAACTATTCAATTCGATAAGGATTAAACATAACTGAAAATAGAAATCCGCATGAAAAGGGAAAAACACAGAAAATAGGAAAATGCTGTCGCATTCGCCAACCTTCGCTTGGCGAAGCCTCTGGCGAACCTTCGCTACTTAGTTCGTCGGGCGAACTTGCCAGCGAAGACCACTGGGAGTTATTTTGGAATTACTCGCTAGCACTCGCCAGCACACTCTCCTGGCGAACCTTCGCCACTCTCATTCGCCTGGCGAACTTGCCAACGAAGACAGGGTGGATCCTTCTGACTTAGTTCGCTGCTGCTCGCTGGGCTTCGCCTGGCGAGCCTGCGAACTCAGAACTTCCATGGTTGTCCAAAGCCCAAACCTCACAAAACCAACCAATTCTAACACCAAACTACCCCAGTAAGTCCAACCCAATAACACCCGATTATCCTACTCCATCCATTTCTCGATTCTAACCGGTTAAAACCACATTCTACCGATTAAATCCTAATATTGCCCTAAGATGGAAATGAGTAGAAACTCTTCTCAATCCAACATCAAACGATCAACATCATACATAATCATACACATTAACAGTATAATAGAGTTTCACACCTTTACCCGATTGATTGAAAGCTTGGATGTTGATCCTTGATGAAATCCTAGGTTTTCCTCTTCTTTCTCCTCTTTCTCTTCTCTCTTCTTTCTTTCCCTTGTTTTTCCACTAATGTTTCTATCTATTCCCTTTTCTCTCTTATCTCATGTTCTATTTTCTTCCCTCTCCATTTCTTTCCAAACACTTACCAATTAATTCTCACACAATAATCCACTTAACACTTAATACTAAATGTCTAAAATACCCTTTACTCTATTTTCCCCGAAAACTCTCTGAATCGGTAAAATAGCACAATATTGAAATTAAACATATCAACACATAAATTTCACAATTAAAATACCAATTATCTAAATGAATTAAAAAGGACTCAACAAAAATGGGAAATTCAGAATTTGGGGCGTTACAACTCTCCCCCACTTTAGAAATTTTCGTCCTTGAAAGTATTACCTGATTCAAACAACTCTGGATGCGACTCTCGCATCTTGCTCTCCAATTCCCAAGTCATATTGCCCTCTGCAGCACCTCCCCGGGCTACTTTCACAAGTGCAATATCCTTGCCCCTTAGCTTCTTAAGTTCACGATCCAAAATACTAATCGATAAAACCTCAACCGTAAGGTTATCTCTTACTTCAACCTCGTCCATAGGAATAACATGTGACGGATCCGGAACATACTTCCGAAGTTGCGAAACATGGAACACATCATGCAAATTCGAAAGGTTCAGAGGCAACGCCACACGATACACCACAGCACCCACACGTGCAATAATCTGATACAGACCAATAAAACGAGAAGTCAACTTTTTCGACTTCAAGGCACGACCCACTCCCGTAACCGGTGTAACTCTCAAAAAGACATGGTCGCCTTCTTGAAACTCAAGGTCCTTCCTCCTCTTATCATGGTAAATCTTCTGCCTACTCTGAGAAGCTCTCATCTTTTCCCGAATAAACTTCACCTTTTCTGTCGTCTGTTGTACCATCTTCGGTCAAACTACCGACCTCTCACCCGTCTCATGCCAACACAAAGGTGTTCGACATCTCCGACCGTATAAAGACTCGAATGGTGCCATACCAATGCTCGAATGAAAACTGTTATTATAAGTGAACTCAATCAACGCCAAATAACCATCCCAAGCACCACCTCGTTCTAGCACACAAGCATGCAACAAATCTTCTAACGACTGAATTATCCTCTCGGTTTGACCATCCGTCTGTGGATGGTAAGCCGAACTCAACCTCAACTTAGAACCCAAGGCACCTTGCAAACTTTCCCAAAATCTTGAAGTGAATCTAGGATCTCTATGTGACACAATACTCTTAGGAACTTTTTGCAACTTTACAATCACACGAACATAAATCTCGGCTAATTTCTCCAAAGGATAACTAATATCAATCGGAATGAAGTGAGTAGATTTAGTAAGTCTATCAACGATCACCCAAATAGCATTATGACTTCTTTGCGTATTCGGCAATCTCGTAACAAAATCCATCGATATGCTATCCCATTTCCATTCCGGAATATCCAACGGTTGCATCAATCCACTAGGCTTATGATGTTCCACCTTCGACTTTTGACACGTCAAACACGAATACACAAAATGAGCAACATCTCGCTTTAGTCCGGACCACCAAAAGATCTTCTTCAAATCTTGGTACATCTTATTCGCTCCCGGATGAATACTCAAGTTACTCCGATGACCTTCTTCCAATATCATCTTGTTCAACTCCACATCGTCGGAAATGCAAATACGACCACGGAATCTCAAAACACCAAATTCATCAACCTTGAAATCTTCATTCCCATTCATCATCAAATCAACGAACTTTAAATCCAATTTTCGTTTTTCACAAACGGTCGCAAGAAAATCATTCGTAATATGAAGCATACCAAGTCTCACACTTCTCGGCGTCACTTCACAAACCAAACTCAAATCTCTAAAACTCTCCAACAATTCCCATTCTCTTATCATCAACGTTAACATATGAACCAACTTTCGACTTAAAGCATCGGCTACTACGCTTGCCTTACCCGGATGGTAATTCAAACCAAAATCATAGACTTTCAAAAACTCTAGCCATCTCCTTTGTCTCATGTTCAACTCTTTCTGGTCAAATAAATATTTCAAACTCTTGTGGTCGCTAAAAACCTCAAATCTTGCACCATAAAGATAATGCCTCCAAATTTTCAAAACGAACACCACGACTGCTAACTCCAAATCATGCGTAGGGTAGTTCTTCTCATGCACTCTCAATTGTCTTGAAGCATAAGCCACAACTTTCCCATCTTGCATCAAAACACCACCTAAACCGGATAAAGAAGCATCATAATAAACCACAAATGACTCTGTCGGATTCGGTAAAATCAAAACTGGCGCCATTGTCAACCTTCTCTTAAGCTCAACAAAACGCTTCTCACAATCAATATCCCAAACAAAAGCCTTTCCCTTACAAGTCAATTGAGTCAATGGAAGTGCCAACTTCGAAAATCCTTTAATAAACCTCCGATAATAACCGGCTAATCCCAAAAAGCTTCGAATCTCCGTAACTGACTTAGGAGCTTCCCACTGCATCACCGCATCAATCTTGGATGGGTCAACACTAATACCATTTCCAGAAATAATATGTCCAAGAAAACTCACCTCCGATAACCAAACCTCGCACTTCGACAACTTGGCATACAATTGCTTCTCTTTCAAAATCTGCAACACAATTCTCAAATTCCCCTCATGCTCTTCTTGAGACTTAGAATAAATCAAGATGTCGTCGATGAACACCACCACAAAACGATCTAACTGCTCATGAAAAATACGATTCATATATTCCATGAACACACTCGGCGCGTTAGAAACTCCAAACGGCATCACCGTATACTCGTAGTGACCATATCGTGTCCTAAAGGCCGTCTTTGAAACATCTTCTTCTTTCACCCGAATCTGGTGATAACCCGATCTCAAGTCAATCTTACTAAAAACACGGGCTCCAACCAATTGATCCATCAAATCGTCTATTCTTGGAAGCGGATACTTATTCTTAATCGTCACTTTATTCAACTGCCAATAATCAATACACAACCGCATGCTTCCATCTTTCTTCTTTACTAACAATACCGACGCACCCCAAGGAGAAACACTTGGTCTTACAAATCTCTTATCCAACAAGTCATTCAACTGCCTCTTTAACTCTACCAATTCCGATGCCGACATACGATACGGTGCCATCGAAATTAGTCTAGTACCCGGAACTAGATCAATAGAAAACTCAATCTCTCTCTCCGGCGGCACATCCTTAATATCTCCCGGAAACACTTCTGGAAATTCTCGCACTACGGGAAACACCTCCAGTTCCACTTTACTCTCTACTGACAAGGACGCAAACAAACCAAACAACTGAGCTTCGTCCGCTAAAAGTTTCTTCAACTCTTTAGTCGATAGAAAACTCTCACTTCCATCATCTTCCAAATAAGGAAATCTTACCAACTTGTGATAGCAATCCAGATGAACCTTATTATATTGCAACCAATTCATACCCAAAATCACATCCAAACCGTCCAACGGCAAACACACTAAATCCATAACGAAGTCTTTACCATACATGGTCAAAGGACAACTTATGCATACCAAGGAAGTAGTTACCAACCCCGAAGCTGGAGTCTCAATAACCATGCCACCACTCAAAGAAACCATGCACAAATCCAAATGTTCGGCACACTCAAGAGAAATGAACGAATGAGTCGCTCCAGTATCAATAATAGCAACTAAAGGTACATTATTAATAAAGCATGTACCTTTAATCAAACGATCCGCATTAGTAGTGTCCGCACCGACTAATGCAAATACCTTTCCGCCCGCTGGAGCTTGCTTCGGTTTAGTACAATTGGGCTTAATGTGACCGACTTCCCCACAGTTGTAGCATTTCACCACATTCCTTCTACAATCCGAAGTGGCATGTCCAGGAACCCCACAGTTAGCACACTTCTCCACAGATTTTCCACAGTCAAAGGACTTGTGGCCTATTACACCACACTTGAAACATTTAATCGCACTAGAACCTCCTCCGGGCTTCCTATCAAAGTTTTCCCTATGCTTGCCTTTATCAGCAGGCGTCATATAAGGTCCACTTCTTACCGGTTGCTTCCCTCTCTTCTCATTCAAACTCTTATAGTGAGTGGAACGAGCTTTACTATCTTCTTCAAAGATTCTACAGCATTCGGTCAAGTCCGAAAATCTCCTAATCCTCTGATAACCCACCGCTTGCTTGATCTCAGGGCGCAAGCCATTCTCATAATTAATACATTTGGAAAATTCCGCCGTCACCGCATCATAGTGAGGATGAAACTTCACTAACTCTGTGAACTTAGCCGTGTAGTTTGTCACAGACATGTTGCCTTGTTTCAATTCATGGAACTCCATCTCCTTCTTTCCCTTCACACTCTCAGGATAATACTTTCTCAAAAATTCGGTGCGAAAAAGATTCCAAGTGATTCCCTCATCGTCTACTTCAAGAACTTGTCTCATATCGACCCACCAGTCATCGGCTTCCTCTCTCAGCATGTGAGTTCCAAGTCTCACCTTGTTGCCTTCAGCATAATTCATAACCCTAAAGATCCTCTCGATCTCCTTTAACCAAATCTGAGCACCGTCCGGATCAAATATTCCCTTGAATACCGGTGGTTGGTTCTTTCTAAACTCATCGTTTGCATTCACATTCGGTGCGCCTTGCACCGCCCTAGCCATAGCCTCCAACGCCGCAGCCATATCATTGTCATTACGACCATCCATATTCTGAGGATTCCCAAAAATAACAGGGTTAAACAATCGTTCAACCAACACAACAATAAGACAGACACAACTGACTCAACGCTGGCTCTGATACCACTTAATGTAACACCCCCTTTCTATGCCCTCAAATAAACAATTAAATCATTTAAGCACTTGATAAAAGTTTCATCAGAGTTTAATTAATACATGATATAAAAGAGGTGTATCACATTATCATGAAGTTAAACACCTACTACACCTGCTCGAATAGATATGCAACAATGGGTAATTCACAACTGAAGAACATAGTTCTAAAACTCACATCTCAATATTTAGAATAAAGCGGAAACATCTAAACATTGAATCAATACATTCATATAAACATATATACATCATTCAGTTAATTCATATGCACGAATATCCATTATCAGATACATACGCAAATGTATCACAAAATAAATCAAAGCAAAAGTATCTCCAAAAAGAACCAAAGGCTTCCTAACTACCCAGATGTTACATATCAGAGCCATCGACCAAAAATAATGAAGACCTGCTTCACAAAAAGGACCTCCAACAATCCTACTCTGCAATGCCTCATAGAGCATTATAAAACAGTAGAAGGGTGAGAAACAATATTATAACAGTCAATACATATATTTATATATCTATATACATACATGGGATTAACACAATTCAGATTCTCACCACATCTCATCACGATGCATATTCACACAATCAAGCATATTCATCAAATCATGCGTCTATACATACTCATCATCTTCCACATAAACATCTAGAATTATGTTCAATTCACTCCATGCATCATATAAAGATGACCAATGCAACTCATAGAGACCGACTCACAACTCTATGCAGATGCAAATGCGGTACCGACTCAATTCAGCAGATTCTCCAAGGAATTAAGTATTCAGCAGATTCTCCAAGGAATCAAATATTCATCAGATTCTCCGAGGAATCGAATATTCAGCAGATTCTCCAAGGAATCAAATACTCTGCAGATTCTCCGAGGAATCAAATGTTCAGCAGATTCTCCAAGGAATCAACATCGCTAGGATGTACATCATGATGCCTTTATGCAAAATGACTCACAACATTACTCTACATGCATACATATTCGCAAATATATCACTATGCATATTCATCTCATACAAGCACATACAATCTATGCACATTCACAATATACTTATACTCCATAAAATACACATACTCTTCATTTCAACACATACCATTCCATATAAGGCATATATTTTTACAATCAAAAGTCCGCATTCTAGGATTCACGTCTTGCGGCTACCCATGCATAACATACCACACGACACACAAAACTATTCAATTCGATAAGAATTAAACATAACTGAACAAAGAAATCCGCATGAAAAGGGAAAAACACAGAAAATAGGAAAATGTTGTCGCACTCGCCAGCGAAGACCACTGGGAGTTATTTTGGAATTACTCGCTAGCACTCGCCAGCACACTCTCCTGGCGAACCTTCGCCACTCTCATTCGCCTAGCGAACTTGCCAACGAAGACAGGGTGGATGCTTCTGACTTAGTTCGCTGCTGCTCGCTGGGCTTCGCCTGGCGAAGCTTCGCTGCCGCTCGCATGGCGAGCCTGCGAACTCAGAACTTCCATGGTTGTCCAAAGCCCAAACCTCACAAAACCAACCAATTCTAACACCAAACTACCCCAGTAAGCCCAACCCAATAACACCCGATTATCCTACTCCATCCATTTCTCGATTCTAACCGGTTAAAACCACATTCTACCGATTAAATCCTAATATTGCCCTAAGATGGAAATGAGTAGAAACTCTTCTCAATCCAACATCAAACGATCAACAACATACATAATCATACACATTAACAGTATAATAGAGTTTCACACCCTTACCCAATTGATTGAAAGCTTGGATGTTAATCCTTGATGAAATCCTAGGTTTTCCTCTTCTTTCTCCTCTTTCTCTTCTCTCTTCTTTCTTTCCCTTGTTTTTCCACTAATGTTTCTATCTATTCCCTTTTCTCTCTTATCTCATGTTCTATTTTCTTCCCTCTCCATTTCTTTCCAAACACTTACCAATTAATTCTCACACAATAATCCACTTAACACTTAATACTAAATGTCTAAAATACCCTTTACTCTATTTTCCCCAAAAACTCTCCGAATCGGTAAAATAGCACAATATTGAAATTAAACATATCAACACATAAATTTCACAATTAAAATACCAATTATCCAAATGAATTAAAAAGGACTCAACAAAAATGGGAAATTCATAATTTGGGGCGTTACACTATCAGTATAATAGTGATTTGGCCCCAAACAGGGTACAATTATAGAGCTTTTCGCAGAAAAGTACTGAGAGCTTCAAGGAATACACCCAGAGGTGGTGGGATCTAGCTGCGAGGGTACAACCCCCTATGGTCGAAAGGGAGTTGATCAACCTGTTCATGGCTTCGTTTCCTGGCGTGTACTTTGAGAAGTTGATAGGCTGCATGTCTGCAGGGTTTTCGGATCTGGTAATTACTGGCGAGAGAGTCGAAAGTGGGATTAAGTTTGGAAAGATTCCAAATGGTGGTGGATCCTCTTCGGGAGGAACAAAGAAACCATACTCAGTGAACCCTAAGAGAAGGGAATGGGACGCGAACGCTGTTTCTCACAAGGGTAAAGGTAGAGCTCAGTCCCGTTATCATCAACAAGTTGCTACGGTAGACATCCCGGCCGCAACTCAGCAACGAGTCAACATTCCGCGACCTTATGCTGCTAGACGCAGAATGCCTGATAGACAGTTCGAGAATCCTCTGATGCCGTATTCTCAGTTGTTACAACATCTGTTGCAGTTACAATTGGTTCAGAAGAGGACTCTGACTCCTCTCACTGGTACACCACCTCCTGGTTACAATGCGAATGCTCATTGTGACTTTCACTCAGGCGCCCTGGGCCATGATATTGACCATTGCAAAGCCTTTAAGCACAAAGTCCAGGATCTGCTTGATTCCAAAGCTATCAACTTCACCAACGATGGGCCCAATGTGAATCAAAACCCGATGCCGAATCATGGGGCGGCAGGAGCCAATGCCATTATCGAGGGGGAGAAGCTAAATATGGTAACGGATGTTGGGGATTTGAAGACTCCGCTGGGCTTTGTGAAGGCTAGTTTGTTGAAAAAGAGGGTGTTTCCAGGTTATTCTCTTGATTGCTCAGAGTGTGAAGTGCAGCCTGAGGGCTGCGATCTTTTGAGAAAGGGTATTCAGAGAATGATGGACGAGGGTTGTTTGCAATTTGATAAAGTAGTGAAAGAAGATGCCGAGAATAAAGTGAGTAATGATGGAAGCAAAGTTGCTACGATCTCCATTCCATACCAGACAATCAATATTTCAGCGCTTGCTAGGCCAGCTCCGGTTATCATTACTGTACTTTGACCTGTGCCATACGAGAGCACTAGAGCCATCCCGTGGAATTATGGGGGAGAGGTGTTCTGTAATGGGCAAAGGCGGGAATGGACAGCGTCTACAGATGGAAGTTCATCGGTTGAGAATATAGTTGGGGTCAGAGGTATCACCAGAAGTGGTAGGGTCTTTTCTCCACCAGGAGCTAACATTGATAAGAATGACAAAAGGAAAAAAAGGTCGTGATTGAAGAGAATGTCCAACCACAGATCGGTGCTGATGATCTTTTGAAGGATTCAGAGGAATTTATGAGACTTATTCGAAAAAGTGACTACAAGATTGTGGATCACTTAAATTAGACTTCTTCGAAGATTTCTATCCTGTCATTATTGTTGTGTTCGAAGGCGCACCGCAATGCTTTATTGAAAATCTTGAATGCAGCGTATGTACCCCAGAAGATTTCTGTTAATCAGTTGTAGGGGGTAGTAGCTCATGTAAACACCGATAATGTCTCGGTTTTACTGATTTGGATCTGACTCCTTCCCGGAGGAACCATAACTGTGCTTTGCATATATCCTTGGAATGTAGAGGGTCTCTGATGTCGCATGTCCTGGTTGATATAGGATCATCCCTGAATGTGCTTCCAAAGAAGGCGTTGATGAAGTTATACATTCAAGGTTTGATATGCACGCCAAGTGATTTGGTCATGAGGGCTTTCGATGGATCTAAGAGATCAGTGTTTGGGGAGATCACATTGCCTATTCAGATAGGACCAGAGATCTTTGATGCAACTTTCTACATTATGGATATCCAGCCAGCATACAACTGTTTGCTTGGCCGACCCTGGATACACACTGCAGGGGCAGCCACCTCAACGTTGCTTCAAAATTTAAAGTATATGGTGGAAGGGAAGATAGTCACGGTATGCGGTGAAAAGGATATTAAGATTAGCCATTTGTCATCCTTCAAGTACGTAGAAGTGGATGGGGAGATCCACGAAACACTCTACTAGGCGTTCAAAATAGTTCAGATTCAGGGGAAATCTCATGTGGAAGCCAAGAGCCCAGAGGTTTCGATGTCATCGCTCAAGGAAGATCGTGCTATCGTAGAATCCAGTTCATCGCAGAAGTGGAGCCAAGTTCTTAATTTTCCCGTCAAGCAGGACAAGTTCAGCCTGGGATATAAACCCTCCAGTTCTTCTCAAAGCATTCCGAGGTTCAGGGGACCTGTACAATTCACCAGCAGTGGCGTAATATTTGACAGGATTAATGACGTTGGAGATGATAAAGGTGACAGTGACTGCGATATGGATGCTTGGATTCGTCCATGTACTCCTGGCCAGAAGCTGTGCAAATGGACTACCGAAGAAGTCATTCATGTTACTGCTGCAGAGTAATGTTCATTGTTTTGATTATGCTTAGTCCTACGTTCTTCCCAAGGCGCAGTGACCCAATTTGTGGGGCCTCTTGTTATTTGCACTTTATCATTAAATAAAGGACACTTTCGCACTCAAATATTGTGATTCCTGTTTGTTTGTTTTTGTTTTGCATTTATATTAAATAGAAAAATGGAAATGTGTTTTGTTTGTTGCATCACATAATAAACATAACATCATCATGCAGGTCTTTTCTATCAGATTCCATCGATTCAGATTCAGCTATGACTTCGTATGACTTTGATAATCCCATTTATCAAGCTGAAGAAGGGACTGACGAAGACTGTGAACTACCCGAAGAGTTAGCCAGGCTTCTCAAGCAGGAGGAAAGGGTCATTGTGCCTCATCAGGAAGATATTGAGATTATCAATTTGGGCACCGAGGATGATAAGAAAGAGGTTAAAGTAGGGGCCGCATTGGGAGATAGTGTCAAGAGAAGATTGGTTGAAATGCTCCGTAAGTATAAGGATATCTTCACTTGGTCTTACCAAGACATGCCTGGGCTGGATACAGATATTGTGATACACCGATTACCTCTCAGAGAAGAATGTCCGCCAGTCAAGCAGAAGTTGAGATGAACAAGGCCTGACACGGCTGTAACACCCCATTCTAACCCAACGCATATTTAAAATAAATCAAAATCAGAGTGCACGAATTTTACAGGCATGACGACCGTCATGGAGTCGTGACGACCGTCACACGCACAAGAACTGAGACGCAACAGAGGTATCACATATTCAACTTACAAAACATACATTTTACCATTTAATTGGACAACATGCATTTAGTGATGATACATAGCACATAATCTTTGATGAACATCTAATAACAACTCATATAACATCTTAATCACATAGCAACACATTCATTTGCAGCGGAACATCATGCACTTTCCACATTTATGATAATCAACGTAATACCATAAATTACAAACAAAACTCCATTAAAATTCAGCAAGTACTTCGACTTGCATATATTCATTAAAACAACTAGTTTTCCATCAAAATTCAGCACTACCGATTCTCCGGCTTAGTGCGTACAACCAACATTTGGCGCATTAACAAAGGCACCCAATGCAATGAAAACATTTAGTAAAATGCAACAACAAAAAGATAAATAAAACAATGACTACAATCGTTCATCCCCCCAAGAGTGCTACGTATCAGAGTGACCAATGATAACTTAATCGACAAAGCGGAACTTCATTCTGAACTACCTGCAAATTACCACCAGAGGAGGTAACATACAACGGAAAGGGGTGAGATATCAACAATATAACATAAGGCATGATAGAATTCATATTAGAAATCATATCACAACAATATAATCTTTGCAACCTTATAAATATCAGAAACAATCATCTACAAGCAAAACCATATCTCACGTATGCCACCACAACCTACAACCAACATAATCATGCAACTTTATGCGACTCAATTAATGCAACTCAACTATGCACATGCATGTGGTACCATTTAGGAGCCAACACCCCAAAACTCGGGACAAGGCCAACACCCCGAAACTCGGGACAGGGCCAACACCCCGAACCCATCTAGGAGCCAACACTCCAAATAACGCCAATACAGGCACAACCGTCGCCAATCCAGGCCAAATGATATGCCATGAAATGCATCTATTATGGACTACAACACAACCATAACAACCATATAACAAGGCATTACGCCTACAACCAGAATGTCCATAACAGAGCATTATAACATCATACCACTCATGCAACCATCACTTTCTACTCGTTCACATATGGGAACAATAGCAACATAATTTCAACATTTACGACTGTTCATGTAGAAAACATTACAACATCGTACCAACAAATAGGAACTCAAAGTGTTCATACAAAACGGCTATTCCTATACAGGTATAACATCAACATTAGTTCCACAATTAAGGATTCAGCATCTTATCGTAATAACGACATTACAGCATTTTCTCACATAATTAATTACAAATCAATCACAACCAGGTGTTGCACCCTAAAATTTGACCAACCGGTTCCTATCCCTGGCTTATGCTTCAATACATTTTGCATTCGCATTTGCATACTGCATACATGGCATTTTCATCAGTCAGATTGATTTTATCGGGATTATAGCCCCTGGCGTTTCAGGCAGTTCAGGCCGGTTGGAATAAAAGTCTGTTGAGAATTGGTGCTCGTTTCCTGTGTTTTCAAGATATCTCGGTACCCGGGTTTCGCTACGGTAGCGCAATTGGGTTTTATTCGATTTAATCGGCTTCCTGGCATTTTTAGGATTTTTCTGTCATTTTTCTGGATTTTTAATGCATTTAATGGATTTTTCTGGATTTAATAGAGTTTTTTATAATTTTTAGAGTTTTAAATAAATTTTCTTTTCCTTTTTAGAGACTTACTAGATTTAAAAGAATTTTTAGATATTATAGTTTTTAATAAATTTTAGATATTAATTTTCTTTTATTAGTTTTTAATAGATAAATAGATATTTTTCTTTTAAAAGAGTAGATTTTAAAAGATAGATATAAATAGATATTATCATTTTCCTTTAATAGAATAGTTTTAAAGAAAATAGATATTAGTTTGTTTTAGATTTTATTAGATTTAATTGTTTTTTAAAAAAATGTTAATAGAATAGAGTTTTAAAAAAAAATAGATTAATTGTTTTTAGATTTTTTTATTGATTTTTTCAGATTTAAAATAGTTTTAGATAGTTTTTAAATGTTTTTTCAGATTAATTAGGAGTTTACTTTTTAATTTTCGTTTTAACAAATTAATTAGGATTAATAATAGGTTTTAATTAGGTTTATTAGATTTTAATTTTTTAATTTTCGTTTAGATTAATTAGGTTGGATTTTTAGTATTAATTTTGTTTTAGAGTCTAATCAGAGTTTAATCCTCAATTAATCAGTCCAATTGGGCCAGTATTCAAAGTCCAAGTCATTAAGGCCCACTCAAAAGTCCACGGAGTGCCACATGTCATATATATAGCTTCGCCACGCGTGCATCTGTTTTTTCAGCCACCTCACTCTCTCTATCTCTCAGACCTAGCCACGTTTCACTCACACACTCCCTCTTCCCTCCACGCGTCACCCATGCACTAACCCTCAGCACACGTGTAACACTCTCACACCTCCCTCTGTCACCCGTCCCCTCGCCGGAGACTCTCACCGCTGGCCATGCAACAACCCACCAGACCACCTCCCTCCGCCGCAACTGTCACCGGAGACCCGTGAGTTCACCGGAATCTGCAAAAATCCCCAGAATTCCCCCCAAACACCTTCCAACTTCATCTTCTTCACTGATCCGCCTCCATCCATCATCACCGGAAAGTCAATTCTCGCCGGAAACTTCGTCATAATCTCCATCAATTTCCAGAACTCCTCCTTCAAGATCTCGAGTCGTTTTCCCGATCCACTCCTTCATCATCACGATCTTCATAGGAATCATCAGCAATCTAGAATCTTCATGCATGTATCATCGTCACGAATCTTGATTTGATTTCCAGATTCCAAGAACATTCATCACGAGCAACATCAAGCTTCAATCGATTTTTCCAGGAACCTTCATCGTTTGTTCATCACTTCTCCAAGATCGCCAGAACTTCGATCGCCATCAGTTTCCTAGATTCCTCCAGATATCAACCATTTTCGAAGATCCTCAACGAACAACCTTCAGCGAGCAGCTTTTTCCAGACTTCGTCCACGATCCATAGATCTTCGCCGAAGCTCTCTCCAGATTTCCTTCAAGATTCTCGGCAGAACCTCTTCACCATCTGTAGATCTCCATTGGCATCTTCATCCAGGTTTGTTTTCTCTTCTCCTCCGATCCCGTGCATGTTAGTGTTAAGTGGTTAGGTATAGACTTAGGTTTTTGAGGATAGCTTATTAGAAGGGTTTAAAGATTGTTGCGGTGAGATGAGTTTTGGAACCTGAATTGATGGTGGCAATGATCTGAAGGCAGGTTGAGGTTCGTTTAGTGGAGTTAGGGATGTTGTTGGTTTCGGAGATTGTAAGAGGTTTCAGAGAGGGAGGTTGAGCGCCGCTAGGGCTTGACAAAGGAGATAGTGAACAGTATCAGTATTAGGAGTTTTGTTTAGGGTTTTGCTGATATTGGAGTGTAATGGATCTCGGGCCTTAAGCCCAAATGCAATGTGCT
Source organism: Lathyrus sativus (assembly GCA_963859935.3). Classification (NCBI taxonomy): domain Eukaryota; kingdom Viridiplantae; phylum Streptophyta; class Magnoliopsida; order Fabales; family Fabaceae; genus Lathyrus; species Lathyrus sativus. Next base: position 192,333,908 of record OZ012739.1, read on the forward strand.
GACCATACTCCCTTGGTTTCTCGTCATACCCCCCCCCCCCCCCCCCCCCCCATGGAGTGGAATGTTGTTTGGGCTTTAGGCCATTTGTTATTAACACCCCCCAGTTTGGGGCCCAGAATGAATAACCAAGGCAAATCCCTGCTATTCGCACCCCCCCTGTTCGTTTCCTTTGGGTTTTAGTTACCACCCCCTTTTAATTGAATTTTGTTTTAATTTTCTTCATTTGCATTAAGTTACCAAATAATGCATAAAAAATCAAAAAATCATCACTTTAACATGGGATTTTTTCCTCCATTTCAATAATTGTCTCAAGAAAATTATGGAAAAATAAAAATATTATTTTAGGCTTTTTTCCATTTATGGTGATTTTTTACATTTTAATAGCTTTTATTTTCATTTTGTTTGTACATATCATTTGGTGAATTTTGTTTGGTCATTTAAATTCATATTTTGATTCCGTTCTTTTTGTACTAGCTATATTAGAGCATTAAGTTCCCTTAGAGATTTATTTCATATTTTTGTGATTAAATCTTGCTTAGTTTTGATTAGAGAACATTAGGGTGATGGTTTTAGGGTTCAAACTCAGCATAGGTGCATTATAACATTTTCTTTTGGGGTTTTTAGCTTGAATTAGGTTATGGGACATATAGGGTATGTAGGGTAGATATAGAAATCCCCTTAGAATTAATCTTAGAGTTTTAAATACTATTTTGCTATTTTTAGTATATTTTGCAAATTGTGTGATTGTTTGGTGTTCCCATTTGGGGTTTATGTTGCTTGCTTGGGCTTTTGGGTTTTTGTTTGGGGTGTGGCTTGGTTTGAGCTTGTGGAGCATGAAGACATCTAAGGAGAAGATTGAAGATGATAATCAAATGTTGAAGCTTGAAGATTGCTTGAGCTGGGAGTTGTTTTAAAGGCATAGGAAATAATAGGAATAAGCAGAGCCTTAGAATAGACCAAATTCTTTCATAAACATGGATAGCTTCCTTTGCTTCCATTCTTCTCAATGATTAAAAGTCCCTCTATGATATTCACCTCCCTCCTTTGGAGGGATAAGTGGTATTATCTAGGAGGTAGAACTTTGAGGGAAACAGTCTGTTACAATGTCAACTATTCATAGACTTCCTTTGGTTGTCAATGAACTGTTTGACATTCAATTTATTCTGATAAATCAATTCTCACCTAGGAGAGCTTGTCTTGAAGAAAGAAGCCATTGAAGATAGAGATGAAGATAAAAGATTGACAAAGATGAAGATTGTTCATGTCAAATCTGGGCAACTGTTAAAGCTAGGGTTTACTGCTGTCTGGAGCTATCTGTTGTCTGATGCTGTCAACTGGTTATGATTCTGTGCTTGTCTGAGCCTGGGGATTTCTTGAAGATGGAAGCTTATTATAGCTTGGGTCTCATTGGATCTTGACTTTGGGGTTCATTGTGAGATTGCTGTTTATCAACTGACAGAGTTGGATGTTTTCAGATTTGCTGCTGTAGGAGCTGGAGGGTGCTGTCAGAGCTGGTTTTGGGGTTTTATTTTCTTTGCTGTATTGTTTGTTAATTTCCCTTTAGGCTGAGGTTAAGTTGTTTCACTTTGCCCATTGTTTTCTAGGTTCGAGGTTGAGTGGGACTCCCTTGCCTCGCTTGTACTGCTGCATTCCTGCATTTTACTGCTTTACTGTATATATGTTGTTTCTTTTCCGTTTATCCCCTAGGATCTCTGTTTCTCTCTGTGCAAGAGAGAAATATGATAGACATTAGGTGTTAACCCATGCATGACAACATTAGGGTAGTTTTGATTCCCATTTCAAACCCTAGGATTTCAGAGCGTCGTTCTCTTCTCATCTCAAAACAATCAAAAAATACAATAAAAGGATAAACATCAATAAAAGACAGTTCTTGCTTAAAAGACTGTAAACCAATCAAAAGAGTCATTTTTGTCCGCTTGGACCCATAATCAGGAGAAAACCTTTTTCAGAAGGATAAAAACAATCAAGACAAAACTTGTGTCGTACGTGGCCCGAACTACGTTTGCTCTGATCTTTCATGCTGTATGAAAGTACGTAGGCATAGGATGCGATATCCTAGCGAGCAACCTTCCCCTCCTTTCCCGTAGGTAGGCGAACTACGTTGACTCTGATTTCTCGTTCTAGACGGGAATACGTAGGCATAAAGTGCGATACTTTACCGAGTCATTTTATTTTCTTTCAACCTCAGACCTGTAGAATAGATAGAATAACAATCCGTACTAGAAAACAAGCTGGATCCCGTCGAGTACGACGGACGTGAGGGGTGCTAATACCTTCCCTTTGCGTAACCGACTCCCGAATCCAGGATTTGGTTGCGATGACCATTCCTTTCTCGTCTTTGTGGTAGGTTTACTTCGAGCGTTTCCTTTCCCTCCGTTGGGATAAATAACGCACGGTGGCGACTCTTCTATTCAGCCGGCGCTGATTTTCGCAGTAGCGACAGCTGGTGACTCTGCTGTGGAATCCAACGGTTCCCTACGCGAGTCAATCCTAGCGCTTGTTTTCCCGTCGAGGATTTTGTATGGATTTACGTTTTCTGTATTTTACATTCAGCATTATATTATTGTTATTATTGCTGTGGGTATGAGGGGGTTCTATGATCGAGAGATAAGCCGGACCTGGGCTTGAGTGCACCTAGAATTAGAGTGGAAATTAGTGGGCGCGTGCTTGCTTTGCATGTACTAGTGTCTCATGAAATCCACGCTCGGACGAGGTTCTTCTGGTTGACTTCTTTTTCAACCCTTTGGGTTGAGGGGGTTGTTGGTTAGTTGGATTGTCGACTCCGGGGACCGATCATTTGGAAGTTGGCTAAGTGAGGCCTCTTCAGGACATGATGATGCCACACCTTCTGAGTATCGTATCATCAGTCTTGAAAGTCTGTGACGCTAACGACCGCATAGGATGCCATACCTTGTGTCAGTTATTAGGACACCTACCTGTGAGAGGGGTTGGGACATGCAGGTAACTTGACCTCCAGATTACCGGTTTTCTTGATTGAGATTCAGTGGTGTGATATTTGAGGACAGTGTTATTGGGTCTGTCAGAGACCAGGTTGGAGCATTGTGGATGATCTTGAGCAGTTTGTGGGTCTATTTGAGGCTAGTGTTGTGGATTGGATTTCTCAGCCAGGGGCACGTGATCCCTTGTTGCATTGTTTGCATATCGCATTGTTTGCATCATCATATGCATATCATTAATGTGTGTCTGTGCTGCAGGTGCATTTTCATACTTCCCGATTCTAGTGCTCCGGGCTTCTATCTGTTATTATGAGTACTTTGAGGAAGACTGTTGCGTATAAGTTGCCTACTCCTGATGTGACTTCTCTGTTGGGTTTGATTTCCCTAGCTGATGATGATGTGAGGAGAAGCTTTAGAAAGAGTTATGGGAAGCTACTGAATTTGGTTTGCAGACTAACTACATATGAGCTGAATGGGTTATACACGTTGATGCAGTTATATGATCCCTCCTTGAGGTGTTTTATGTTCCAGGACTTCATTTTGGCTCCAACTATGGAGGAGTACGTTGAGTTTCTAGAGTTGCCGGTCCAGAACAGAGTGCCCTTCATTCACTTTGATGCTAAGCCTAAGCTGGAAGACTTAGCTGTTCCCTTGCATATGGATCTTGCAGAGTTGTTGTTGACTTCCTAGCATGGGGTTTCGGGGTTTTCTCTCAAGTTCTTGGTTGGCAAAGCTCAGGAATATGCCAAAAGTGGCTGCTGGATTGTGTTTAACGCTGTTCTTGCCTTGTGCATCTACGGGATTATACTGTTCCCTAATCTGCCTGAATTCGTTGATTTGGATGCATTCCACTTGTTTGCTGCAGGCAACCCGGTGCCTACCTTGATTGGAGATTTCTATCATTCCTTGCATTATAAGAATGAAAACAGAAGGGGGAAAAATGTCCATTATTGTGTACCGTTGCTGAATATGTGGTTTGAGAGCCATCTGCCCAAGAAGGGTCCTTTTGTTGAATCTGCACGTACAGCTGAATGGTCTGAGCGTCTAATGGGACTTTCTTCAGAAGATGTTGTCTGGTTCGATAGAGATTTATTGGGGTCAGAGATTATCTTCAGTTGCGCCGAGTTTCCCAACATTCCTCTAATTGGAAGGAATGGGTGTATTAACTACAACCCATCTTTGTTGGTTCGGCAGTTTGGGTATGCTTTGAAGAGTCCACCGAAGGAGGAAGAAATACATGAATCTCTGTATTTCACTGGTGACCTGAGTGGGGAATTATTGGCCAAGCTTCAGCGCGCTTGGAATCATATCTGCAAAAGAGGGAAACCATTTCCAGGCAAGAATGATTGTCAAGCTTATATGCCTTACAAGGTGTGGATTCAAGAGAGGGTAAGACAGGTGCAGATGCCTTTTCCAGCAGTATCACGTCCTGTTTCCATTCCAGTTGAGGGGCCCACTTCTGTGGCTATCGAGGTCTATGAGCGAGTTGTGAAAGAAAAAGAAGACTTGATAAAGATCAATGAAGAGCTAGAGAAGGAATTGGCTCAAATCCGGAGCGAGAAGAACAAAGCTATGCATTCCTTCCAACAGCAGACTGAGTTGGTAAACAGGCTAGGTGCTGAACTGACAGAAGAGACAAAGAAACGGGAACGCCTGGGAAAAGAATTCAGAAGCTCTCATGATATGTTAGAGTCCAAGAAGAAGTCACTTGATGCCGCATACCGGGAAATCGCTTCGTGCAACAAAACGTGGAGTGCTACGCTAACCAACATTAAAAAGAGGGAAGACAAATTGAAGCAGCAAATTTCTGAACTCGAAGATCAGTTGAGGGATAGCAAGAGAAAGTATGAAGAGGAGGTTATGACAAGATATAGTCTTCAGAACTCATTGAACAAAGCCATCGAGTGCAAGAAGGAGGCTGTGTCTCAGAAACGGAAGTTAGAGGATCACTTTGGAGAAGGGGTGTGGGAGGAATCTACTGGTGATTTACGACGTGTTCTCAAGCGAAGAGATCTACTTGTCGAGGGTTTGCTTAATCAACCAAATCATCCCGAGACTAAGAGGTTATTGGAGGAGTACCAGGCGTATGGTTGCACTTGACTATCTCATGTATTGATGTGTATATTTGCATTGTGCTGGCCATCATCAGGATTGTTGGTTGAGGTCATGCCTTCTTATTGTACGCTCATAAATATTGTATTCCTGACTTGATGGGATTTTCTGCAATGTATGAGATGTTTTCTATGATTGGGTTTCGAGCTTCTTATTGCTATTACTGTCACCGCACTGGCACATTGGCACTAGAATTGGGGAGTGATATTCCCTAATGCACAGACACATGTTGCATTTGCATACACATTCATATTGCATTACAGGTGATTATTGAACTGTATCTCATTTCCTGCATCTCTCCAGGTTTTTCCAGGATTGAAAGTCAACGTCCTCACCGATACTCTACTCGTACCAACTGTAAAAGAGTTATGGACCAGATGCAGAGCGAGATGCAGGAAATGCGTGAGAAGCTGGCGTTGTTTGTAACACCCATTTTAATTATTTAGTCATTTTATTATTATTTTAAATATTATGTGTTGGTGTGCCCTTTGGTGGGGGTGTATTTGGTGATGTTTGGTGGGTGTCCCTAATGTGGGAGGATTATTGGTGGTGTTTTGGTGAATATAATAATATAGTGTATAATATTAATATTGGTGGGAATATTATTATTATTATTATATTTATTATAGTTACTATTGTTATTAATATTATTATTATTTTGGTGAGATAATAATATTATTATTATTATTATTATTTTATTAAGTTATTATTATTATTATTATTAAGTTATTATTATTATTGGGATTAGAGAATTAAAATAGAGAATGTGATGGGTTAGTAGTTTTTACGATACATTGTGAGAAGTTAGAGAAAGTGGAAAAAGAACGATAGAAAGGAGAGAAGTGAGAAGAACGGAAAAAGGGAGCGAAGAACGAAGGAACGGGGGAAAATCAAAATTGGCCAAACCTTGGAGGGTTCTTTCATCGATCAACCGATTAACAAGGTAAGGGGGGAGAAACCTGATTGGGAATGGTTTATACATGTATAGGGTAGTGGGGAGTCCTTAACCCCGTAGGAGATTGATCGATATATGATATTACATATTGATATGTTGTGATTGTTGACTATTGCTGATAATTGGATGTTGATTGTTGATGAATTGTGGTTTTTGGTTAATTTGGCGGATAGGTTGGGTTTACGGGTTTTAGGGAAAATTCTGTGTGACCTTTTGGGATATCGATAGAATGCCTAAGAGATGAATTGGGAATGTAGTCTAGAAACCGATAAGTTATGATATCTATGTTGTTAGTACTGATGTTAAGAGGTGAATTGGAAGTAGGAAGTTTAACCCATTTGGCTTAGAAAGCACTCTGCAGAACTGTGAGAAATTGGTGAAATCGCAGCATTCGCTAGGCTTCGCCTGGCGAGTGTTGGCGAAGCTTCGCCTGGCGAGTGGAGGCGAGTGTTCGCCTGGCGAGCTGAGGCGAGTGGCAGCGAATAATTCAGAATTAAGTCCCAGACCTAAAGGGTAGGAACTTCGCCTAGCGAATGCCAACGAAGGTTCGCCTGGCGAATGCACGATAGTTGGAAAGGGGGCTTCGCCAGCAGGTTCGCCTGGCGAATGCCAGCGAAGGTTCGCCCCGGTTCGCCTGGCGAATGCCAGCGAACGTCGCAGAACCAGAATGTGATTTTTGTGATGTTTTGGCCTTAATGCACTGTAAGGTTGGTGAGTGTGGGATTTAACTTGCGTACTGGTGATAATACGTGTTTCCCTTGATATTGTCGGTGGACAATTAGTTGAGGTATATGTATGTAGTGATCAGTAGGATCGTGTACCCCCGAGTGGTGGGATATGTTTATATCTTGGTGTTAAAGTATGAACTTGTTTACTATCTGGTTGATTTATATGGTGTTGGTGTATGTTATATCTGTACATATATGCATTGATGTATGATGATATGATCAGGAGGATCGTGTGCACGTTGAGTGCCTAAATATATTAGTTATTCATTGGTGTGTGCATATCATGGTGTTTTGGTGGGATGAATCATGTCTCAGGAGGAGCGTAAGTGATTCATCCATACTCCTTTGTGGAGAATGGTGGGGGATAGATCATGTCTCAGGAGGAGCGTAAGTGATCTATCCGGGTTCGATTGAATGAACCAACGAGTCGGTACCGCATGCATGGTGTTGAGTTGCATTTTGCATTATAATATGTTATATTGTAATTTGAACAGTAGGTTCGTCATATGGTGTTGTTAGGGGTGAATCTTGGTGTGTTGTACTACCTTATTTACATGTATTACATTACCATTATATTTTTGATCATGTTTTCTCACCCCTTTGTTGTTGTTGTGGTCTGTGCTTCTTCGGAAGTACAGATAATCCAGGTGCTTAGCTAGCTTGGATATTGGTGTGATTGTCGAGTCTAGGATGCTCTGATACGTAGCACGAGACTTGGGCGTTTTTATTTTTTTATGTTGAACTTATATTTTATTTCCCTGTGAACGTATCAAACTTTTATTGAATTTTATTATTTAACATTCCGCTGTATTTGGAGAAAAACCTTTTTATAAGGAAACGTTGTTTTTATGTGATATCCCACTTGGGAGAATTGGAACTCTGATTTTGTTTATTTATAATGTTTATTAATTTAGAGGATTTTGGGAAGTGGGGTGTTACACTGTTCATGCAGACGATGGAGACAATTGTGAAAGGGCAGGAAAACTTGCAAACTTTGGTACAGCCATTGCTGGTGAGGAACGTCGGGAATGGAAACGAAGACCACAACTCTGTACGTGTTGAAACCATTCATGGGGATGGTACTCCTACACCTGTAGCTCCACCTGTGGTAAATATACCTTCTGTGAACGTGAACAATGGCGCTGGCGCCGGGAACGGTAATACAGGAATCGGTAATGAGACTGTCATTAACAACGTTGGATTCGGAGACGCCAATCTGGGCGGTGATAACAATGGAGGTAATGGCTTTGGTAACAACGGATTTGGCTATAACGACCAGGGGTTTGATTATGCTAACCAGGAGGGGAAGTTTGGCTTCAACGCTCAGGGTTTCGGACATGATGGATTTGGTAATGCTAACCAGGCCTATGGTGGATTCGGTAACGGAAATGGTGCTGGAATGATGTCTTTTGGACCTGCCGGGGTTGCTCAAGGGTATAGTAATAGGGGACGGGGCCCTGTGATGAATCAGACTAGATTTGGTCGTAACAATGGGTATGATGGGTACGGAAATGAGAATGTTAATTGGATGGAAGACCAACAAGAAGATGCTTTCTCTGGTAGAGGTTTTGAAGGTCCTGTAGACAACACTCAGCGAATCAAGATGCTCGAGGAGCAGATGAAAGGTGTTGTGAATCAGAGTGCTTCCGGTTTGGATATGACCACGATGGGACTGGTGCCTGGTCTGAGGGTACCGTTGAAATTTAAGGCTCCCACCTTTGATAAATATAAGGGAGATACCTGTCTCAAGGTACATGTGTGGTCATACTATAGAAGGATGTCGGCTTATTCGAATGATGAAAGAATGCTGATGCATTTCTTTCAAGACAGCTTGTCTGGTCCTTCCCTTGAATGGTACATGGGGTTGGAGCCTGCTCAGATAAAGACTTGGAAGCAACTGGCCGATGCGTTTGTGGCGCACTATAAGTACAACAGTGACTTGGCACCAAACTGGGTCCAGTTACAGGGGTTGTCACAGAAGAAAGATGAGAGTTTCAAAGAATATGCGCAGAGATGGCGCGACATGGCTGCGAGGGTTCATCCTCCGTTGGTTGAGAAGGAGATGAATGATATGTTCATAGGAACGTTCATCGGTATATTTTATGATAAGCTGTTTCCTGCTTCCTTGGGCAGTTTCTCGGATCTAATCTTGATGGGCGAGAAGATTGAAAGTAATATTAAAATGGGGAGATTCCAAGCTGAGGAATCCACTTCAGTTGGAAGTAACAGAAAAGCTTTTGGTGGTCGCCGTCAGGGTGACACAAGTGCAGTATTAGGGGGCCGAGGCCGAGGCCGGGGTCATCCGCAACAGGTGGCAAGCGTCACAATTCCATTTCATTAACAACCAATACCACTACAGCAGGTACCACCACAGCAGCAACAACAACAGCAGCAGCAGAGGCCAAATCAGGGACAGAGGAGATTTCCTAACACGAGGCCGAAAAGAGTATTTGATGTACCTCCTTATACGTATGCGGAGTTACTCCAAACATTACTGGGTTTGAACTTGGTGGAAAAGAGGACTATGGCGCCAATGACGGGCACTCCTCCGTTTGGCTTTGATACGAATAAGCACTGCGAGTTCCACTCCGGGGCTCCTGGCCATGACATAGAGACTTGCCACGCGTTCAAGCATGTGGTGCAAGATCTGTTGGATAGCAAGGCCATAAATTTTGGACAAGCAGGTCCGAATATAGTACAACAGTCAATGCCCGACCATGGGGCAAATGCTATTTTGACGGAGGAGGGTTTGAATCTGATCATGAATGTTGATGAACTGAAAACACCGCTGTGTGAAGTAAAGAGCAGGTTATTGAAAGGAGGTGTGTATCCGGGTTGCGATGAGTTTTGTCTAGAATGTTGGACCCAACCTGGGGGTTGTGCTGAATTGAAGAAGGGTATTCAGACCTTGATAGATGAAGGCACGTTGCAATTCGACAGAATGGCAGTCGAGAAACCTGCAGGAGTATTAGCTGATGAGCAAAGTGATGTAGCTACGGTGACAATTCCCCGAAAAACGATAACTATAACGGCGCCAGCCAGGCGACCGACGATCACTATCACGAAGGCAGTGCCAACACCTTATGAGAGCACCAGGGCAGTACCCTGGACTTATGGGCTGGAAGCATATTGTGATGGGGAGAAAATTGATATCAGTAAACGACCAGCTGGGGTTGTGGACAATGTCGTCGGGACTAGAGGGATGACAAGGAGCGGGAGAATTTTTATATCGCCTGAGGTAGAGGCTGAACAATTGGCAAAAGGTAAAGGAAAAGTGAATGAGGATGTTCCTGTGCAGAGGAATGAAAAAGAAACGGCACTGAAAGATGTAGAAGAGTTTATGCGTCTTATCCGTAAGAGTGACTATAAAATTGTTGAGCACCTTCAACAAACGCCGTCGAAGATATCCATATTGTCGCTGTTATTATGTTCCGAAGCCCATAGGAATGCGTTATTGAAAATTCTGGACACGTCGTTTGTACCCCAAGATGTTTCTATGAATCAGTTGGAGGGGGTGATGGCGCACGTGAATGCAAGCCATAGTTTGGGATTTACGGATTTTGATTTGACCCCGAGGGGAAGAGAGCATAACATGGCGTTGCACGTCTCAGTTGAATGCAGGGGCACAGTCATGTCCCACGTGCTGGTATATACCGAGTCTTCCTTGAATGTGCTGCCAAAGAAAGCAACGATGAAGTTAGACATCAGGGGGATCATTTGTACGCCTAGCGACTTGGTGGTCAGGGCATTTGATGGTACACGGAGGTCAGTCTTTGGATCCATAACTTTGCCTCTGCAGGTGGGGCCGGAGATTTTTGAAATAGAATTCTATATTATGGACATCCAGCCGGCATAAAGCTGTCTTCTTGGACGACCATGGATCCATGGTGCTGGGGCAGTCACATCTACCTTGCACCAAAAGCTGAAGTACATGGTGGGGGACAGTGTGGTCACAGTTTGCGGAGAGGAGGATGTACTGGTCAGCCATTTGTCGCCATTCAAGTATGTGGAAGTCGACGGCGAGATTCATGAAACACCCTGTCAAGCCTTTGAGGGGTTGCGCATCAAGGACAAAGTTCCAGGGCTGAGTAAAGCATCAGAGGTGGCAGTATCGTCACACAAAGAGGCTCAGGCTCTAGTGAAGACTGGTGAGACCCAGGGCTGGGGCAAGGTTCTGGATATTCCCGTGAAAATGGACAGATTTGGGCTGGGATATCAACCTTCATCATCAACGTCTACTGCAGGGGCACCCCGTTTCAAAGGACCAATAACAATTACGGTCGGTGGGGTATATCACGAGACCATCAACGCTGTTTCAGATTCCGAAGAAGGAGACAGCGACTGCGACATGGACGCCTGGATTCAGCCGAGCGTGCCAGGACAAGGGCTTTGCAATTGGTCTATTCAAGAGACTGTTCCTGTGACAACTAAACAGTAATACTTTGTTTTCTCAATTGTTGAACAATCCGGTGTCCTACCCGGGGCATCGTGATTTTGCTTAGGGTCGTTCTGTTATGTACATTGCAATGTTTAATCGTTAAATAAAAGGCGTTTTTCATGTACAAATATTGTGATCTCTGTTTTTCCTGTTTTTATTTTTTACAATAAAATGGCAACATGGTTATTCGCTTTGTATGTGTTTTGAAGCATTTAACCATTTCCTTTGCAGGATTACTATTTCAGATGACATCTATGAACCGCTATGACTTACTTCGACTTTGAGCACCCGGTATTTCAGGCCGAAGAAAAGGTTGTTGAAGATGGCGAGGTTCCAGAAAAGTTGTCTTGGTTGGTAAAACAAGAAGAAAGAATCATTCTGCCTCACGAGGAAGTCATTGAGATCGTCAATCTGGGGTCGGAAGGGGTTGAAAGGAACATCCGTATAGGGGCCGCACTGCAGAGCGACGTCAAGCGAAGATTGGTTGAAATGCTCAAAGCGTACATTGATATTTTTGCTTGGTCGTATGAGGACATGCCTGGGCTGGATACGGATATGGTTGTGCACCGTCTGCCGCTAAAAGAAGAATGCCCGTCGGTTAAGCAGAAACTCCGAAGAACTAGACCGGACATGGCTGTGAAGATTAAGGAGGAAGTTCAAAAGCAGTGGGATGCTGGTTTCCTAGCTGTCACCAAATATCCCTCATGGGTCGCTAATATTGTGCCAGTGCCAAAGAAAGATGGTAAAGTGAGAATGTGCGTAGATTACCGTGATCTGAACAAGGCGAGCCCGAAGGATGATTTTCCACTTCCTCACATCGATGTGCTGGTCGATAATACCGCTCAATTCTCCGTATTCTCCTTCATGGATGGATTCTCGGGCTATAATCAGATTAAAATGGCGCCAAAAGACATGGAGAAGACTACCTTCATTACTCCCTGGGGAGCATTTTGCTACAAAGTGATGCCCTTCGGATTGAAGAATGCTGGGGCAACGTATCAGCGTGCAATGAGGACTCTCTTTCATGACATGATGCATAAAGAGATCGAGGTTTATGTTGATGATATGATTGCCAAATCCCAGACGGAGGAAGAACATTTGGTGAATCTGCTGAAATTATTCAAGAGGCTTAGGAAGTTCAGGCTGAGACTGAACCCTAACAAGTGCACCTTCGGGGTGAGGTCGGGTAAACTGCTGGGGTTTATCGTGAGCAAAAAAGGAATAGAGGTTGATCATGTGAAAATAAAAGCAATACAAGAAATGCCGACACCTAAAAAAGAAAAAGAAGTGCGCGGGTTTTTAGGGAGGTTGAACTACATCGCTCGGTTCATATCTCACCTAACAGCTACGTGTGAGCCATTATTCAAGCTGTTGAAAAAAGACCAGGCTGTAACATGGAATGAAAATTGTCAAAAGGCGTTCGATAAAATAAAACAGTATTTGCAGGAGCCTCCTATCTTGATACCTCCAGTGGCAGGGAGACCCTTGATTATGTATTTAACGGTTCTTGAGGGGAGTATGGGTTGTGTTCTCGGTCAGCATGACGAGACAAGGCGTAAAGAGCATGCGATATACTACCTGAGTAAGAAGTTTACTGACTGTGAATCTCGATACTCAATGCTCGAAAAAACTTGTTGTGCGCTAGCCTGGGCCGCCAAGCGTTTGAGGCAGTACATGCTAAATCATACAACCATGCTCATCTCGAAGATGGATCCTATCAAATATGTATTTGAAAAGCAGGCACTATCTGGGAGAATTGCCCGTTGGCAGATGGTTTTGACCGAATATGACATCCAGTATGTCTCACAGAAGGCTATAAAGGGGAGCGTGTTATCGGAATATCTTGCTGAGCAGCCTATTGAGGACTACCAATCGATGAGGTTTGATTTTCCTGACGAGGATATCATGTACCTGAAGATGAAAGATTGGGAAGAACCGTTGCCGGATGAAGGGCCAAAGACGGATTCCAAATGGCAGTTGATCTTTGACGGAGCTGTAAACTCCTACGGTAGCGGAATAGGGGCAATCATCACTACTCCACATGGGTCGCACATCCCATTTACTGCTCGATTGACCTTTCCGGTTACCAATAATGAAGCCGAATACGAAGCTTGCATCATGGGGCTTGAAGAAGCCATTGATTTGCGAATCAAAAATCTGGATGTATACGGAGACTCAGCTCTGGTGGTGAATCAAATAAAAGGAGAATGGGAGACACGTCAGCCCAATTTGATACCGTACATGAATTATGCAAGGAGATTGTTGCCTTTCTTTGACAAGGTTGAATTGCATCATGTGCCGCGAGCAGAAAATCAGATGGCTGACGCCCTGGCCACATTGTCTTCCATGTATAAAGTCAACTTCTGGAATGAGGCTCCCAGAATTGTTATCTCTCGGCTTGACAGACCCGCATTCGAATTTGCCATTGACGAAGCATCCGATGATAAGCCCTGGTATTTTGATATCCAGAATTTCCTGAAGAACAAGGAGTATCCGGCTGGGGCATCCAGTCGCGATCAAAAGACTCTCAGGAGATTGGTTGGTAATTTCTATCTAAATCCGGACGGTGTCCTATACAAAAGGAATCATGACTTGGTGTTGCTACGTTGTGTAGACGAGAAGGAGGCGAAGTTGCTTATGGAGGAAATACACGAGGGTACATTCGGTACACATGCTGGTGGGCATGCTATGACGAGAAAGTTGCTGCGGGCAGGTTATTACTGGCTAACTATGGAAACTGACTGTTTCAAGTTTGTGAAAAGGTGTCATAAGTGCCAGATCTATGCGGATAAGATACATGTGCCCCCGAGTCCTCTGAACGTGATGTCGTCACCGTGGCCATTTTCGATGTGGGGAATTGATATGATTGGAAAGATTGAGCCGACGACATTTTCGACGTGCTTCCACCCATTTGGTAGCAATTGATTATTTTACCAAATGGGTGGAAGCGGCATCATATGCTAATGTGACCAAGCAGGTGGTAGCCAGGTTTATCAAACGAGATATCATTTGCAGATATGGAATCCCTGAGCGGATTATTACCGATAACGGTTCGAACTTAAATAACAAAATGATGAAGGAGCTGTGTCAGAGTTTTAAGATCGAACATCACAACTCTTCTCCTTACCGACCCAAGATGAATGACGCTGTTGAAGCGGCCAATAAGAACATAAAGAAGATCGTTCAGAAGATGGTGGTGACCTATAAGGACTGGCACGAGATGCTACCTTTCGCTTTGCACGGTTATCGTACGATGGTATGCACATCAACCGGGGCAACCCCGTTCTCGTTGGTATACGGAATGGAAGCAGTGTTACCACTGGAAGTTGAGATTCCTTCCCTGAGGGTATTACGAGATGTCCAACTTGATGAGGCAGAATGGGTGAAAGACAGGTTGAACCAGCTAAGTTTAATGGATGAGAAGAGGCTAGCTTCTCTAGCATACGGTCGGTTGTACCAGAGCCGGATGAAGAAAGCGTATGATAAGAAGATACATCCTCAGAGCTTTCGGACGGGCGACCTTGTGCTGAAGAGGATTCTCCCGCCACAGGCTGATCACAGGGGAAAATGGACACCCAACTACGAAGGGCCGTACTTTGTCAGAAAAGTCTTTTCAGGAGGAGCATTGTTGTTGTCCATCATGGACGGTGAAGACTTTACGTCGCCTGTGAGTTCAGACGCAATTAAAAAATACTTTGCTTGAAATTGACCCGCTGGACAGAAAAAAGAGAGTCCAGGCAAAAATGGGGCATCCTGGCGAACCAAAAACAGAATAAAAGGTTCGGGCAAAAATTAGGGATAAAATTGAAAAGATGTACACCCGCGAAGTTGAAAACCTACACTGGGCGGCTTCGGCAAAAAAGGGTATCTCGGTGAACTGAAAACCCGCAAAGGGCGGTTCACGCAAAAGTTAGGGATTTAAAAAAGCAAATGACCGCGGTCCAAATGTGATGCTGCAGCTTGGTGGTTGGGAGAATACTTTGGGGGGTTCAATTATCAGATACAATCTCTTCAGAAGTTTGAATATCGGGAAAGCGTCAGAGTCAGGCGAGTCATAGGAGGATCAACTCATGATGTTTGTTTGTATCACGTTGCCGACATATGCGCAAATTTGATTTGTCATTGTATTTAGGCTTCCCGTGCATACTTGTATATTTGTTGTGCGTGACTTCCTCTTTTCAGGAGTTACATCCAGTGTACAAAACTCTGCCCATTCAGGTGCCCAATCAATAAAACATGTTATTCAGTATTTGATGCTTGTTCTTTACTGTTTTGTATGTGAAAAACGCCAATGTTTTGATAAAACTAGTAGTTGCATAACGTTGCTGGCCCTTGCCAATAATTGCTAAAACTTCGAATTGACTGAAAATGATGTCACTAACGTTAACTTGGATAGATTTGGTTGTATAGACTTGTCTTGTCTCGTTTGTGGTGTTGCCGGGTTCTTGCCCATATGAAGTGGATGATCAGAAGATTGCAGTCCTAACCGGAGGCTCGTGACGAGAAGACTTGATCATTATGTGAAGTGAATCCCCATGCAGGTCGCGCTTCATTCCCTGAAGCTGAGATGACAATGTTCCTTACTGAAGAAGGATCAAATTCCCCAGCTAGTCGCAGCTTATCCGAAGGACATTCTCCAGCAGGGTCGTTTACCCTCAATAGAGTTTGGTAATTCCAAGATTGTAGGCTGTATTCCGACAGTGTGGTGTCCCCCAAAAGGATTCCCTATCCCGAGCAGAGTTGTGTAGCCTCAGAAGACTAATATTTCCAAACTTGTGAGCTGTACCCAGACAGTCTACTCTCCCCAGCAGAGATTCCCTTCCCAGTAGGGTCATTTATTCTCCCCAACGGAGTCAGTATATTTTCCCCAAGAGAGTCGTTTCGTCCCCAGCGGAGTTCTCTCTTTTCAGCAAGTGTTTTCTTTCCTCCCAGTGGAAATCGAAGGTTAAAACTCTCCCCGACAGAGTTGGTTATGTGTCCTGGCATTTATTTTGCCGGAATACTTTGTGATACCCGTTCACTCCCCAGCAGGGTGATATTTGTCCTCGACGGCCAAGATTGATGAAGCAAGCTTGTTAGAGCTATCCCAGCAGTTCGAGCCTGCATTTGCATCGGCATATAGTGTCATATTTGCATCCACCAAACAAAAAAAAACGCGTAGCATTTCCATGTTGTATGGAGCATTACGCCATTATCAAACATACGCATTTTGAAACATAGATCAGGTTGGTTGATTTTTTGCTTTCAGGTGTGGTTCTCAATAGGAGTATGGAGTTCTAAAAGCTCAGATATTACCAGAAAATCGAGGTCTCGCCGGGAGACGTGTGATGACATAGTTCAGTTTATTATTTTCCCCACAGAGTTGCCAATTAAGGCGGTATTATATCCGGCCAGCGGAATGTTTTCTTCAAGATTTGTTGCTGCGGCAGCGTTTCAGGTTTTCATAAAATCAAAGTTCAGAAATAGCCACTTGTTATCAAGACGAGTGTTTGACGGTTGTTTTCGGAATATCCCCAGCGGAGTTAGTTACTGCAGCGAATAGGCAAAAAAGCTATGTCCGAGAAGATTTCATGTGATGTAGGCAGAAGTGTATTCCCGTATTGGATAGGCGGATGAAGAAGATTTTCCTGTGTTGTAGGCAGAAGTGTATTCCCGTATTGGATAGGCAGATGAAGAAGATTTTCCTGTGTTGTAGACAGAAGTATGTTCCCATATTGATAGGTGGATGAAGATTTTCCTGTGTTGTAGGCAGAAGTATGTTCCCGTATTGATAGGCGGATGAAGATTTTCCTGTGTTGTAGGCAGAAGTATGTTCCCGTATTGGATAGGCGGATGAAGAAGATTTCCTGTGATGTAGGCAGAAGTGTATTCCCGTATTGGATAGGCGGATGAAGATTTTCCTGTGATGTAGACAGAAGTATGTTCCCGTGTTGGATAGGCGGATGAAGATTTTCCTGTGATGTAGACAGAAGTATGTTCCCGTATTGGATAGGCGGATGAAGGTTTCATGAAATTTAGACAGATGTGTTTTCCCATATTAGATAGACAGAAATGTATTCCCGATGATTAGGCAGAAGTGTATTCCCGCATTGGATAGGCAGATGAAGAGTTTGTGTGATATAAACAAAAGGATATTCCCGTATCGGATAGGCGGATGAAGTGTTACTAGACCGACGCATGTGTCATGTGAGAGATAGGCAGATGAACTTTCCTGTATCTCGACGGATGATTTCCCCGTAGGGAACATAGTATGTGTCCCATGACAAGACAGAATCGCGTTCTTATATTCGACAAAAGTATTCTCCCAGTGAAGTCATTAAGTTTATTCCAATATTGACAAAATAGTGTTGAAATCAGATCTGTGGATATTGTTCCCCAAGTAGTGGTGCAGTTATTTTGCGGTTTATTTTTTGCAGTTGGCAAATTTTCGGGTTTATTTTGTATTCAACCGTCTCGTACCTCGAATGTTTGAAGGTCGTTCGCTCTTCACCCAGTCGGGTCCAAGCCGCTTGAATAGGGGCAGCTGTTGCACCCGAAAATTTGACCAACCGGTTCCTATCCCTGGCTTATGCTTCAATACATTTTGCATTCGCATACTGCATACATGGCATTTTCATCAGTCAGATTGATTTTATCGGGATTATAGCCCCTGGCGTTTCAGGCAGTTCAGGCCGGTTGGAATAAAAGTCTGTTGAGAATTGGTGTTCGTTTCCTGTGTTTTCAAGATATCTCGGTGCCCGGGTTTCGCTACGGTAGCGCAATTGGGTTTTATTCGACTTAATCGGCTTCCTGGCATTTTAAGGATTTTTCTGTCATTTTTCTGGATTTTTAATGCATTTAATGGATTTTTCTGGATTTAATAGAGTTTTTTATAATTTTTAGAGTTTTAAATAAATTTTCTTTTCCTTTTTAGAGACTTACTAGATTTAAAAGAATTTTTAGATATTATAGTTTTTAATAAATTTTAGATATTAATTTTCTTTTATTAGTTTTTAATAGATAAATAGATATTTTTCTTTTAAAAGAGTAGATTTTAAAAGATAGATATAAATAGATATTATCATTTTCCTTTAATAGAATAGTTTTAAAGAAAATAGATATTAGTTTGTTTTAGATTTTATTAGATTTAATTGTTTTTTAAAAAAATGTTAATAGAATAGAGTTTTAAAAAAAAATAGATTAATTGTTTTTAGATTTTTTTATTGATTTTTTCAGATTTAAAATAGTTTTAGATAGTTTTTAAATGTTTTTTCAGATTAATTAGGAGTTTATTTTTTAATTTTCGTTTTAACAAATTAATTAGGATTAATAATAGGTTTTAATTAGGTTTATTAGATTTTAATTTTTTAATTTTTGTTTAGATTAATTAGGTTGGATTTTTAGTATTAATTTTGTTTTAGAGTCTAATTAGAGTTTAATCCTCAATTAATCAGTCCAATTGGGCCAGTATTCAAAGTTCAAGTCATTAAGGCCCAGTCAAAAGTCCACGGAGTGCCACATGACATATATATAGCTTCACCACGCGTGCATCTGTTTTTTCAGCCACCTCACTCTCTCTCTCTCTCTCTCTCTCAGACCTAGCCACGTTTCACTCACACACTCCCTCTTCCCTCCACGCGTCACCCATGCACTAACCCTCAGCACACGTGTAACACTCTCACACCTCCCTCTGCCACCCGTCCCCTCGCCGGAGACTCTCACCGCTGGCCATGCAACAACCCACCGGACCACCTCCCTCCGCCGCAACTGTCGCCGGAGACCGGTGAATTCACCGGAATCTGCAAAAATCCCCAGAATTCCCCCCAAACACCTTCCAACTTCATCTTCTTCACTGATCCGCCTCCATCCATCATCACCGGAAAGTTAATTCTCGCCGGAAACTTCGTCATAATCTCCATCAATTTCCAGAACTCCTCCTTCAAGATCTCGAGTCGTTTTCCCGATCCACTTCTTCATCATCACGATCTTCATAGGAATCATCAGCAATCTAGAATCTTCATGCATGCATCATCGTCACGAATCTTGATTTGATTTCCAGATTCCAAGAACATTCATCACGAGCAACATCAAGCTTCAATCGATTTTTCCAGGAACCTTCATCGTTCGTTCATCACTTCTCCAAGATCGCCAGAACTTCGATCGCCATCAGTTTCCCAGATTCCTCCAGATATTAACCATTTTCGAAGATCCTCAACGAACAACCTTCAGCGAGCAGCTTTTTCCAGACTTCGTCCACGATCCATAGATCTTCGCCGAAGCTCTCTCCAGATTTCCTTCAAGATTCTCGGCAGAACCTCTTCACCATCTGTAGATCTCCATTGGCATCTTCATCCAGGTTTGTTTTCTCTTCTCCTCCGATCCCGTGCATGTTAGTGTTAAGTGGTTAGGTATAGACTTAGGTTTTTGAGGATAGCTGATTAGAAGGGTTTAAAGATTGTTGCGGTGAGATGAGTTTTGGAACCTGAATTGATGGTGGCAATGATCTAAAGGTAGGTTGAGGTTCGTTTAGTTGAGTTAGGGATGTTGTTGGTTTCGGAGATTGTAAGAGGTTTCAGAGAGGGAGGTTGAACGCCGCTGGGCTTAACAAAGGAGATAGTGAACAGTATCATTATTAGGAGTTTTGTTTAGGGTTTTGCTGATATTGGAGTGTAATGGATCTCGGGCCTTAAGCCCAAATGCAATGTGCTGACCATACTCCATTGGTTTCTCGTCATACCCCCCCCCCCCCCCCCCCCCCCCCGTGGAGTGGAATGTTGTTTGGGCCTTAGGCCATTTGTTATTAACACCCCCCAGTTTGGGGCCCAGAATGAATAACCAAGGCAAATCCCTACTATTCGCACCCCCCCCTGTTCGTTTCCTTTGGGTTTTTAGTTAGTTGTTTTTTTTTCCTGAATTTAGAAAACCTGGGCCTAGTGCGTTCTGCTGAATGCACCCCCTCCTGGGCCCAACACGGTTCTGAAATGTAAATAGTTGCTTTTACCACCCCCTTTTAATTGAATTTTGTTTTAATTTTCTTCATTTGCATTTAGTTACCAAATAATGCATAAAAAATCAAAAAATCATCATTTTAACATGAGATTTTTTCCTCCATTTCAACAACTGTCTCAAGAAAACTGTGGGAAAATAAAAATATTATTTTAGGCTTTTTTCCATTTATGGTGATTTTTTACATTTTAATAGCTTTTATTTTCATTTTGTTTGTACATATCATTTGGTGAATTTTGTTTGGTCATTTAAATTCATATTTTGATTCCGTTCTTTTTGTACTAGCTAGATTAGAGCATTAAGTTCCCTTAGAGATTTATTTCATATTTTTGTGATTAAATCTTGCTTAGTTTTGATTAGAGCACATTAGGTTGATGGTTTTAGGGTTCAAACTCAGCATAGGTGCATTATAACGTTTTCTTTTGGGGTTTTTTAGCTTGAATTAGGTTATGGGACATATAGGGTATGTAGGGTAGATATAGAAATCCCCTTAGAATTAATCTTAGAGTTTTAAATACTATTTTGCTATTTTTAGTATATTTTGCAAATTGTGTGATTGTTTGGTGTTCCCATTTGGGGTTTATGTTGCTTGCTTGGGCTTTTGGGTTTTTGTTTGGGGTGTGGGCTTGGTTTGAGCTTGTGGAGCATGAAGACATCAAAGGAGAAGATTGAAGATGATAATCAAATGTTGAAGCTTGAAGATTGCTTGAGCTGGGAGTTGTTTTGAAGGCATAGGAAATAATAGGAATAAGCAGAGCCTTAGAATAGACCAAATTCTTTCATAAACATGGATAGCTTCCTTTGCTTCCATTCTTCTCAATGATTAAAATTCCCTCTATGATATTCACCTCCCTCCTTTGGAGGGATAAGTGGTCTTATCTAGGAGGTAGAACTTTGAGGGAAACAGTCTGTTACAATGTCAACTATTCATAGACTTCCTTTGGTTGTCAATGAACTGTTTGACATTCAATTTATTCTGATAAATCAATTCTCACCTAGGAGAGCTTGTCTTGAAGAAAGAAGCCATTGAAGATAGAGATGAAGATAAAAGATTGACAAAGATGAAGATTGTTCATGTCAAAGCTGTGTAACTGTTAAAGCTAGGGTTTACTGCTGTCTGGAGCTATCTGCTGTCTGATGCTGTCAACTGGTTAAGATTCTGTGCTTGTCTGAGCCTGGGGATTTCTTGAAGATGGAAGCTTATTGTAGCTTGGGTCTCATTGGAGCTTGACTTTGGGGTTCATTGTGAGATTGCTGTTTATCAACTGACAGAGTTGGATGTTTTCAGATTTGCTGCTGTAGGAGCTGGAGGGTGCTGTCAGAGCTGGTTTTGGGGTTTTATTTTCTTTGCTGTATTGTTTGTTAATTTCCCTTTAGGCTGAGGTGAAGCTGTTTCACTTTGCCCATTGTTTTCTAGGTTCGAGGTTGAGTGGGACTCCCTTGCCTCGCTTGTACTGCTGCATTCCTGCATTTTACTGCTTTACTGTATATATGCTGTTTCTTTTCCGTTTATCCCCTAGGATCTCTGTTTCTCTCTGTGCAAGAGAGAAATATGATAGACATTAGGTGTTAACCCATGCATGACAACATTAGGGTAGTTTTGATTCCCATTTCAAACCCTAGGATTTCAGAGCGTCGTTCTCTTCTCATCTCAAAACAATCAAAAAATACAATAAAAGGATAAACATCAATAAAAGACAGTTCTTGCGTAAAAGACTGTAAACCAATCAAAAGAGTCATTTTTGTCCGCTTGGACCCGTAATCAGGAGAAAACCTTTTTCAGAAGGATAAAAACAATCAAGACAAAACTTGTGTCGTACGTGGCCCGAACTACGTTTGCTCTGATCTTTCATGTTGTTTGAAAGTACGTAGGCATAGGATGCGATATCCTAGCGAGCAACCTTCCCCTCCTTTCCCGTAGGTAGGTGAACTACGTTGACTCTGATTTCTCGTTCCAGACGGGAATACGTAGGCATAAAGTGCGATACTTTGCCGAGTCATTTTATTTTCTTTCAACCTCAGACCTGTAGAATAGATAGAATAACAATCTGTACTAGAAAACAAGCGTGGATCCCGTCGAGTACGACGGACGTGAGGGGTGCTAATACCTTCCCCTTGCGTAACCGACTCCCGAATCCAGGATTTGGTTGCGATGACCATTCCTTTCCCATCTTTGCGGTAGGTTTACTTCGAGCGTTTCCTTTCCCTCTGTTGGGATAAATAACGCACGGTGGCGACTCTTCTGTTCAGCCGGCGCCGATTTTCGTAGTAGCGACACCAGGTAACTGTCCTTTTTGGCCCATTAGGGAAAACCATTAGAGCGTTGTACGAATAACCGTATAGCATATTCGTTCTACGTATTTGCCCATAAGGAAAGCCTTAGAGCATCGCACTAATAACTACATAACACATTCATTCCTACATAGAAATCTTGTCCCATTAGGGAAACCTTTTCCTTAACATTTATCGATTAACAAAAACTATACCTATGACTCGATTCCCCACATGAATTCGATCATACCCACAGTTATAGAATTGAACCCCACCCTTACCTTAGAATTGAGGTCAATTCCACGCTCTCCGGTTCCGCTTCCGCTCTACGGTGACTTTTCTGCATAAATCCTCCAAATTCGCCGGTGGTTGATTCTTTGCTCTCAACTTTCCTCAGTGCGTAACTTCTCTTTTCCATCTTTCTTTTCCCCAAATGGTGTAATTAAGGGTAAAAGAGTCTATGGAATGTATTTTTGCTACCCCCTCAGCCACGTCCAAATTCTGCATTTAACTGAATTTCGTTACTATGACGGTCGTGGCAAGTCCATGACGGTCGTCATATCATAAAAATTGAATTTTTTTCTAGATAGAACATCTCTTTAGCTTTCCAACTCTTTGAACGGGGGTCAAATCCGACTTACGGATCAAGAGATATGATTTTTCGAAGTTTTCTGACAAAACCAGAATTTTCCCGACATCCTCGTACGACTACGACACAACGAGATACGGCAAAAGTCACAATTAAATTTAATCGAAATGAAATGGGCGTTACAACTCTCTCCTACTTAAAAGAATTTCGTCCTCGAAATTACCTCGATTCAACCAACTCCGGATACGACTTTCGCATCCTAATCTTTCAAATTACCTCTACCAAAGAATCCTTTTTCCTCGAAGTTGCTTCTCGTCCATCAACCTGAACTGGAAATGCCTCAATAATCAAATCATCCCTCACTTGCACACTATCCATCTGAATCAATGTACTTCCTCAGCTTGGACACATGAACACATCATGCAATTCCCACAAGCGACAGCGGTAAAACAGCCTAGCATGCTACTTTCTCCACGCTTCCGCTGCGCCACTCTGATACAGATAGACAGAACATAGTGGGTGTTTCCGAGACCTTAAGCTCGGCCAACACCAGTTACTATCGTAACTCTAAAAACACGTCTTATCTGGGATCCTTTTGATTTCTTCAGTCGTCCCTTACACAATCTCAGGTCCGAGTACGACGTTCTCGCCGGACACACATCAACACAACTCAACAAATCCTCTACATACTGAATAGTTCTCTCTGTCTGCCCATCCGTCCACGGATGCTAGAAAGAATCCAACTTCGACATGACATTCAAACGTCTGCAAAAATCTCCTAAAATCTCAATGAATAACTCAGATTCCCATCTGACACAATATTCGACGGCACCTCATACAACTTCACAACTTCATCGATACCCATCTCAGCTAGCTTCCGCATAGACTGATTCGCCCTCATTGGTAGGAAATGAGTTAATCTTGTTAATCCATTCATAACCACCCAACTCGAATCTTATTCCTTCCAATTCTTTGGAAAACCCGTCACAAAATCCATGGAAATACTATCCAATACCCATTCTAGAATTTCTCACGGTTCCATCAACCCAACAGGTTTCTGATGCTCAACTTTCTACTTCTGACAAGTCAAACATGCATACACAAATCGTGCTACATCACGCTTCATACCAGGCCACCAAACAGATTCTTCAAATCACTATACATATTCGTCTCTCCCGGATGAATACTCAACTTACTCCTGTGATCCTCTATCTATGGCCACCAACACAATTTCCTTAAATTCGGTCACATCCTCATGGCACTTGGATGGATACTCCATCTATCTCAAGTTACTTCTTCAAGAGTATTCTTACTCCACTCCACAACCTCTTCTCACAATCACCAGAAATCACTGTCCACCATCTACTCGACTTCACAATCTACTGCCTTAGAATACATACCAGACACAAGTCTCAAAACCACTCAATCAAATTAATTCCTCGACCATCCAAACAGACATACAATGTGGAGTTCCCAATATCGGACTAGTTTCCGTAACTAAGTCGATCACAAACTCCATCACGACATATCGCGATACCACTTCCACAAATTCGAAAATCAACTCTTCGACTTTGATTCATCAACTTCAACTAATCTACCAACTCAATCCAAATTTATGACCTTCTTGAATCTCAAAAATACTACCAGTAAGGTCTAACACACAAGGCTTAACTCCAAAAGAAGTCTCTTCACCGACCAACTCACATCACCAACTGCTCAATCAGTTCTAACTCGTTTCACCATCATCATCGGTACAGGCAAGGTTTTCAAATCAAAGCATCAGCTACCACGTTATATACCGAAAACATACAATATGATAACACATCAACCGCACCCGTTCACGACGGTAAAATTGCCAAAATGACGCGTTTTGAATTTTCTGCTACAATTGGATTGTCCACTGTCGTAAAAACTATTTTTCCCAGAAAGAGCATCTCGTTAGCTTCCCATCACTTCGAACGGGAGTCAAAACCGACACACGGTTCAAGAGTTATGAATTTTCGAAGTTCTCTGAAAAACCAGAATTTTGCCCCAAAATCTGCTACGGGAATTCTGCATTTTTACCCGAAAATTCGACCGATTCAATTCTTTTCTTCAAAACAAACACATACGCATACCCCCTAACATATAGCATTGGATTAGAACCATTAAACACGATTTCTACGACGTCCGATTTCAATCCGAATCTTAAACCTTCAAATCTCCAAAAATGCAAAAACTTACAAAATCAACCAAATTTGGTAAAACAAGCATACTCAATCACGGCTTAACATTACCCGACACAACTACGAAATCTAATCCGACTTTCATCAGTAAAACATTGATTCCTCACAAAATCACAGATTACACGATTTTAGCCTCCAACTCCAGCACAACTACAACAGCAACCAACTCTAGAACACTGGTCAGATGATTCTTCTTACGTACTTCAAGTTGCCTTAAAGCATAACTAAACTCACCGAAGTTACCTTTAACATATCTCCCAATGCGATACAACTTCGACCACCAACAACGAACTAGTTCCAAGAACAAAGTCGATGTATAAGCTTCACTTCACATCCCGGTAGTAATTCACGTCCCTCCTCATGAAACTTCCGAACAAGTATACTTAATTGGCAAACCACCAACTTCCTACTCCCGTCAACTCTCGAAATTCCAATTAAAATACACATCTCTGCACCTTCTTACATCGACCGACTCATCAAAACAATTCTTGAGCACTTAGCTCCACTCCAACCAATTCACTGCTCACGCCACCTAAGCTCGCAAGACACGTCTATCCCATCCAACACAATCCCATCTACTATTAACAAGAGATTAAGGATGATCAGTTCCTCAATTTGTCAACAGACAGTCGAAATTCATGATGGGGTATAAACCATCTTTACCAAACCATAAGAGCGTTCAACTTCATACTGAGTTACAACTCCACACTTGCAACATTCCGGAGAAAACACAAGCTTCTCCCCCACTTGAATCATTCTCACTCCGGCAGACAAAGGTTCCACCACAAAACATGTACCGACAGTGTTTTCACACACGTGTCGCATACCAGGGAATACACAACATTAAACAACTTGGCCGGACGGACCGACCTACTCTGATACGACTAATGTAACACTCCATTCTAACCCAACGCATATTTAAAATAAATCAAAATCAGAGTGCACGAATTTTACAGGCATGACGACCGTCACACGCACAAGAACTGAGACGCAACAGAGGTATCACATATTCAACTTACAAAACATACATTTTACCATTTAATTGGACAACATGCATTTAGTGATGATACATAGCACATAATCTTGGATGAACATCTAATAACAACTCATATAACATCTTAATCACATAGCAACACATTCATTTGCAGCGGAACATCATGCTCTTTCCACATTTATGATAATCAACGTAATATCATAAATTACAAACAAAACTCCATTAAAATTCAGCAAGTACTTCAGCTTGCATATATTCATTAAAAAAACTAGTTTTCCATCAAAATTCAGCACTACCGATTCTCCGGCTTAGTGCGTACAACCAACATTCGGCGCATTAACAAAGGCACCCAATGCAATGAAAACATTTAGTAAAATGCAGCAACAAGAAGATAAATAAAATAATGACTACAATCGTTCATCCCCCCAAGAGTGCTACGTATCAGAGCGACCAACGATAACTTAATCGACAAAGCGGAACTTCATTCCGAACTACCTGCAAATTACCACCAGAGGAGGTAACATACAACGGAAAGGGGTGAGATATCAACAATATAACATAAGGCATGATAGAAGTCATATTAGAAATCGTATCACAACAATATAATCTTCGCAACCTTATAAATATCAGAAACAATCATCTACAAGAAAAACCATATCTCACGTATGCCACCACAACCTACAACCAACATAATCATGCAACTTTATGCGACTCAATCAATGCAACTCAACTATGCACATGCATGTGGTACCATTTAGGAGCCAACACCCAAAAACTCGGGACAGGGCCAACACCCCGAAACTCGGGACAGGGCCAACACCCCGAACCCATCTAGGAGCCAACACTCCAAATAACGCCAATACAGGCACAACCGTCACCAATCCAGGCCAAATGCTATGCCATGAAATGCATCTATTATGGACTACAACACAACCATAGCAACCATATAACAAGGCATTACGCCTACAACCAGAATGTCCATAACAGAGCATCATAACATCATACCACTCATGCAACCATCACTTTCTACTCGTTCACATACGGGAACAATAGCAACATAATTTCAACATTTACGACTGTTCATGTAGAGAACATTACAACATCCTACCAACAAATAGGAACTCAAAGTGTTCATACAAAACGGCTATTCCTATACAAGTATAACATTAACATCAGTTCCACAATTAAGGATTCAGCATCTTATCGTAATAACAACATTACGGCATTTTCTCACATAATTAATTACAAATCAATCACAACCAGGTAACTGTCCTTTTTGGCCCATTAGGGAAAACCATTAGAGCGTTGTACGAATAACCGTATAGCATATTCGTTCTATGTATTTGCCCATAAGGAAAGCCTTAGAGCATCGCACTAATAACTACATAACACATTCATTCCTACATAGAAATCTTGTCCCATTAGGGAAACCTTTTCCTTAACATTTATCGATTAACGAAAACTATACCTATGACTCGATTCCCCACATGAATTCGATCATACCCTAGTTATAGAATTGAACCCCACCCTTACCTTAGAATTGAGGTCAATTCCACGCTCTCCGGTTCCGCTTCCGCTCTACGGTGACTTTTCTGCAGAAATCCTCCAAATTCGCCGGTGGTTGATTCTTTGCTCTCAACTTTCCTCAGTGCGTAACTTCTCTTTTCCGTCTTTCTTTTCCCCAAATGGTGTAATTGAGGGTAAAAGATTCTACGGAATGTATTTTTGCTACCCCCTCTCAGCCACGTCCAAATTCTGCATTTAACTGAATTTCGTTGCTATGACGGTCGTGGCAAGTCCATGACGAGCGTCACGGTCGTGACAGTCGTGGCAAGTCCATGACGATCGTCATATCAGAAAAATTCAATTTTTTTCTAGATAGAACATCTCTTTAGCTTTCCAACGCTTTGAACGGGGGTCAAATCCGACTTACGGATCAAGAGATATGATTTTTCGAAGTTTTCCGACAAAACCAGAATTTTCCCGACATCCTCGTACGACTACGACACAACGAGATACAGCAAAAGTCACAATTAAATTTAATCGAAATGAAACGGGCGTTACAATGGCAGTCAAGATCAAAGAAAAGGTTCAGAAGCAGTTGAATGTTGGGTTTCTTGTTGTCACGAATTACCCTCCGTGGGTCGCTAACATCGTTCCTGTTCCTAAGAAAGATGGAAAGGTCCGGATGTGCGTCGATTACCGAGATCTGAATAAAGCGAGCCCGAAAGACGATTTCCCGCTCCCCCATATCAATGTGTTGGTTGATAACACCGCTCAGTATTCTGTGTTTTCATTCATGGATGGCTTCTCTGGGTATAACCAAATCAAGATGGCCTCAGAAGACATGGAGAAAACTACTTTCATCACATCATGGGGGACCTTTTACTACAAGGTGATGCCTTTTGGATTGAAAAATGCAGGGGCAACTTATCAGCGGGCAATGGTC
The DNA here is from genome assembly GCA_963859935.3 of Lathyrus sativus. Classification (NCBI taxonomy): domain Eukaryota; kingdom Viridiplantae; phylum Streptophyta; class Magnoliopsida; order Fabales; family Fabaceae; genus Lathyrus; species Lathyrus sativus. The sequence continues at coordinate 192,362,632 of OZ012739.1, forward strand.
ACTTTGTTTCATGATATGATTCATCATGAGGTTGAAGTGTATGTTGGTGACATGATTGCAAAGTCACAGACGGAGGAAGGACATCTGGTCGATCTTCTGAAATTGTTCGAAAGGTTGAGGAAGTTCAAGCTGAGGCTGAATCCTAACAAGTGCACCTTACGGGTGAGATCTGGAAAGTTACTGGGTTTCATTGTCAGCAAAAAGAGTATTGAGGTAGATCCTGCCAAAATAAAAGCTATACAAGATATGCTTGAGTCGAGAACAGAAAAGGAGGTTCATGGTTTCCTAGGGAGATTGAACTACATTGCAAGGTTTATATCTCATCTTACAGCCACTTGTGAACCAATTTTCAAATTTCTAAGAAAAGGTCAAACTGTCAGGTGGAATGAAAATTGCCAGAAAGCGTTCAAAAGAATAAAAAAATATCTGCAGGAACCTCAAATACTCATGCCTCTAGTTGCAGGGAGACCACTGATCATGTATCTCACGATTCTTGAGAATTCAATGGGATGTGTGCTCGGTCAACAAGACGAGTCGGGTAGAAAAGAGCATGCCATCTACTATCTGAGTAAGAAGTTCACTGATTGTGAGTTAAGATACTCGATGCTGGAAAAAACATGTTGTGCACTCGCTTGGGCCGCTAAGCGTTTGAGACAGTACATGTTAAACCACACAACCCTGTTGATTTCGAAGATGGATCCAATCAAGTACGTCTTTGAAAAACAAGCTCTCAGGAAGGATTGCCCGATGGCAAATGGTTTTAACAGAGTACGATATTCGGTATGTTTCCCAGAAAGTCGTTAAGGGGAGCATTATGTCGGAATATATCACGGAACAGCCAATTGAGGATTATCAGCCGATGAAGTTTGATTTTTCAGATGAAGACGTCATGTTTTTGAATATGAAAGACTGTGATGAGCTTGTACCTGACGAGGGTCCTGAGATTGAATCTCAGTGGAAACTGGTTTTCGAAGGAGCGGTTAATGCATATGGCAATGGGATCGGGGCTATTATTACTACTCCTCACGGTTCTCATATACTGTTCACTGCCCGATTGACTTTCTCCTGCACCAATAATGAAGCCGAGTACGAAGCATGCATTATGGGTTTAGAAGAGGCTGTTGACATGAGGATCAAGAATCTGGATGTGTACAGTGACTCAGCGTTAGTCGTTAACCAAATTAAAGGAGAGTCGGAAACTCGTCAGACAAACCTGGTGCCTTACAAGGATTATGCAAGGAGATTATTGTCGTTCATTGATAGAATCGAGTTCCATCATGTGCCAAGACTCGAGAATCAGATGGCAGATGCCTTGTGTCGCACCCCAAAATTTGCCTTTTCGTTTTGTACCTGGCTTATGTTCCATTTTCGCATTTTTGCATTTTTGCATTGCATAGCATTCGTTCTTGAGACAGGGGATCAAGGTTTTCCTGTGGCTCAGAGCTCATTTCAGTGCAAAAGATCGAACACCGAGTATCAGAGGCTCCGACATTTATTTTGCCCAGCGGTCAGGAGGCCGATTTTACTTTGTGTTGCAGGGCATTTTTTAGCTCAGAAAATAGCATTCAGGCTATATCAAGCATTCTCACAATGATAATATTCAAGAGTAAGATTCAGAAGCTTAACGGAGCTCAAAACGGCAAGAAACGGGCGAACGGGCAGATTTCCCTCCAAAAGACGCCAAATTCAAAATTTTGAAGGTGTTAATCGGTTAACACATTTGGTTAATCGATTAACCAAGTCAAAATTAGGGCAGATTGGGATTTTTTACAGGTGTTAATCGATTAACACATATGGTTAATTGATTAACCCGTGCAATTTTTTCCTCTGTACGTGAATTGTGAAGAAAAGCCATTTTGGGGTCCAATTTTGGTCATGTGCAAATATGATTTTCACTTTGGGAAGGATCTAGAACATATTTGAAATTTGGTTAATTTCATTTTCCCTCCAAATCTCCATTCCTCATTCCAAACCAAATTCCAAACCTCTCATTTGGATCCAAGCCTAAGTGATATTTAAGTGATCCACTCCAAACCAAAGCAAAGATAACTCTCATAATTTCCATTTCATTTTCAGAATTTACTCATTCTCTCTCAAGTCTCTCTCAATTTTCCATTCTCCAAAAACTTCACAAAAGCTCTCCATCTATTGAATTCTCTGATTCTTCATTGGAATCAATGAGTTCTTGAGCTCAAACCTTCATCCATCCTTATCAAATCACTTTCTCCATCCAATTTTCGTGCAAGTTTGGATCTGAATTTTAAAGTGGATCTTGAAGAGCTTATTTGGATAATTCTTGATTAATTTTGGTGGATCATCACTTCTATTGCAAGAACTCAATTGGATCTTGAAGGAATTCCAGATTTCTCGCTTGGAACTATTCAATCGGAGTTGAATCAACAATTACCGAAGCAAATCTATGCTTCGTAGGTTGGAATCCTAGATCTATTGTTGTTTCGAACTTATTTTGCATGATTATGTGGATTTTCATATTTGATTGACTTTTGGTTGATTTGATCCATTTGATTTGTGATCTTGTTGTTTAAATGTGTTTACATGACCATTAGATCACTGGTTTGTGGTTTAATTTCGTGCATTATTGATTATATGATCATTAGAATGATTGCACATTGGATAAGTGCCGAAAAGTGCTTCTGAACTGATGTTTTCTACTGTTTTTCGCCTCTGGAACAGTGTTAATCGGTTAACCATATAGGTTAATCGATTAACCAACTCAAATATTCAAAATTTCACTCATTTTCAATGGTTAATCGATTAACCCCTAGTGTTAATCGATTAACATTGTGCCAGCAGGCCTGTTTTGCTATTTTTCTTGCTTGTTTGAGTACCGTTTCATATCGAATCATCATAGTTCATTATGATGCATTAGAAGTGAAATGTTTTGGGATATATGTCGATGTTTTTTTTTGTTTAATTGAGACTTCGTCGACTTGTGTTTGTTTTCCACTTGGATGCCTACTTTCGTAGTTTGTCGTTCAAAAGTGATATTCATCTTTTGTGCTTGCATATTCATGTTTGCTTGCCTTCTTGCATTTGCATTTCCTCTTGTGTTTTGCATCTTTATTTCTTGCATTAATAAAGGTCGAGATGTGCTTGTGGTGGTGTTTACCCCACACTTTGTTCCTCCCTTTGCTTGTGTGTTGCATTCCATGTTTGCATCCCTATTTTCACTCTCATTTATGTTTGATCTTTCTTCTTCTTTTGTCTTCCTTTGCCATGCTCCCCTAGGATCTAATCTTCCTTGTTTAAGGATGGCTATGATAGACATTAGGACTCAAACCATGCATGCTAACATTAGGATAGGTGTTTCCCCTTTTAATCCTAACCTTAGGACCACTTTGCATGACAACGTTAGGGCCGAGTTTCCCTTAGACCTTCTGTGCGTCTCTCTCTTTCTCATCTCAAAATCATTCTAACTCATCTAATAAATACGATGGACGTTGTACGCTACGAGCCTTAATCTACACGGGGAATGATGAGTGAGGGGTCTCCTCTCGCTTGTCTAGAGTGTTTAGTGTACGTCCCGTTTGGGGGCAATACGCGACGCATTCGCCCCTATGTCATAGTCTTTAGTGCAACGTGAATCACAAACCGAATTAATTCACTTCACTAAAAAACTCAAAAACAAAATTCAAACCTTTTTCCTTCGGGATTAATCGGAAACCTTTTTTTCGTAAAAAGAGTGTTGTTAAGCTTCGGTTCTACCGCAAACAGGTTTCGTCCTTAACTACTGGAACGGAGGTTTAACCCTACTCGGTTAAAGCACTTAATCAACCTGTGATTTCTTATCAGCCCAAACTATGTTTAGTCTGATTTCTCATACCAGATTAGGATACGTGGGCACAAGACGGTGATGTCTTGGTGAGCAACCTTTCCCCCTTGTCACCCGTAGTTGGCTGAACTACGTTGACTCTGACTTTCCCATTGCACGAGGGAATACGTAGGCACAAAGCGGTGATGCTCTGCCGAGTCTCTTTTATTTTATTTTTTACCTGTGAGCCTGTAGCTATATAGTTTAAACACACCCTTAGATAGACAACAAGCGTGGATCCCGTTGAGTACGACGGACGTGAGGGGTGCTAATACCTCCCTCTTGCATAATCGAATCCTGAATCCAGGACTTGGTTGCATTGACCTCGTCTTATCCCTTTTTCGTTAGGTTTTTCTGATCGTTTCCTTTCCCTCTCTTTGGGATAAATAACGAAAGGTGGCGTCTCTTCTGTTTTCCGACGGGTGTTTTTCGCAGTTGTGACAGCTGGCGACTCTGCTGGGGACTGAGATGGTTCCCTATGCGAGTCAATCCTAGCGCTTGTCTGTTTGCGTCTTTGGGTGTTTATTTTGGTGCAGTTATTTTGCTTTATGTACATTACCTGTTGTATATTATTGCATTTGCATCCCTTGTTTGTTACATCAGTAGTTGTTACATCAGTTATTGCATTTTGCTTTATGTACATTATCTGTTGTTACAGAAGTTGTTCAGAGCTATATGGGATCTTTGATCCCTTGTTTGTTACATCAGCATTTTGCATTGCATTGCATTTGCATCTCATTTCTGCATATTCATCCTCAGTCAAAGTAGGGAGCTTACCCGTCTTTTGTCCAATCCGTAGTTGATTCCCTGACATCTGCATTAGACTTGAATTAGCTTCTGGAAGAATCATGAACTCGGGAGAGCAGAATATGGTTGTTACAAGGACAGAGTTTGAATTGATGAATAATCAGCTAGATCAATTCATGGAAGCCATGACAGCTATGACCAGAGGAGAGGCTAATATTCAGAGGACCCTGATGAACAATGTTGCTCAAGCTCAGCCTGTGCAGATCCCTGTTGAAGAGCATACTATTGTCAGAGATAGAGATTCATCTTCTCTTCATGACACGGACTATCAGAATTTCACTTTCCCTATGCAAGATTCTCAGAGGGCTGTTTCTAAGGTTAATGCTAAGGACCCACAGATGGTTGAATTTATGAGAAGATATCGTTTGTTGGATGAAAATCTTGATACCCTGATGGGTCAGGATGCTCTTAATCTAAATGCTTCAAGCATGTGTTTGGTGCCCGGTCTTGTGATGCCGCCGAAGTTTAAAATGCCAAATTTTGAGAAGTACAAAGGTGATAGTTGTCCGAAGCAGCATCTGGTTATGTTCTGCAGAAGAATGACCTCACATGTCCATAATGACAAGCTTATGATTCACTATTTTCAAGACAATCTAAGTGGAGCATCATTGAGTTGGTATATGCAGTTGGAGAGGGGTTGCATCCGATCATGGTCAGATTTAGCCAATGCCTTTGTGAAGCAGTACAACTACAATCTCGACATGACTCCCAGTCGCATGCAATTGCAAGAACTATCTCAAGCGGATAATGAATCCTTTAGAGGTTATGTGCAGAGATGGAGAGAATTCGCAGCTCGCATTCAACCACCACTTCTGGACAGAGAATTGGTCGGCATGTTCATGGATACTTTGCAAGGCCATTACTTTGATAAGATGATCGGTAGTGGAGCAACAAACTTTTCTGACCTGATTATAATGGGGGAACGCATTGAGAGCGGAATCAAGAGTGGGAGAATTCGAGACACCTCAGATATCTCAGTTTATGAAAACAAATAAGTTTTCAGTTCTCAAGAGGATTGGGAGAAAGAAAGTGATGTTATCCTAGAATCTCTAGCACCTCGGATTCAATTTTCAGACGTTTCAAGTGTTCAGAGTCAATAGTCATATCGTCATCCGCCATGTCAGCATGCCAGACGAAGACCAAGGAAGTCAGAGAGGCATTTTACTCAGTTACCAGTATCGTACAGTCAGTTGTTGCCGGATTTGATCAAGAGTGGATTAATAGTACCAAAGGAAATTAATCCCACAATTCCTCCATATCCGCCCGAGTTTGATGTCAACACCCACTATGAGTACCATGCTGGGGCACAGGGGCATTCAACTGAAGACTGTAAGGTGCTTAGAAGCCAGGTTCAGACTCTGCTGGACTCCAACAGGTTCTCAATCACGCCTCAGGGTATTCATATCAACGATCTTCCTTCGTCTAGTCGTGTGGGTTCGACAGTTCATGTCATGGAAGAATTCACCGAGAGCAGATGTTCAAAGGAGTATCAGACCGACTTCGACGAGCAATTCTAAGGATGGTTGGTTCAGCAGCAAATTAAGACTTGAAAGCCCGGTTCCCCGAAGCTGGCATTTTTTTAATCATGTCATTTCTTTGCATTTGTAGTTTCTTTTCTGTTAAAGTGCAAATCTCATCTGTAAAACATGTATTGTTTTCAATTGATATTGATAATGAAATGAATATGCAGGTCTTTGATTAAATCCATTTGTGTTCACTTATGTTTTTAATTGATGTCTAACGCTTGTTTAAGCGGAATCCAGGGAGGATGACGAAATTGAAAGACGCGCAAGCTTCCGATTGTATGCTTTTGAATAAAACCTGCTGATGATGTACAGACATTGTTTCAAATTCCTAAACACCAGAGATATAAGAATGATAATCCCTTTCCAACCCCTTTGAGCCTAGTAGTAGGAGTTTATTTCTGAAAATGAAAAAACCCTTAATCTTAACCTGGGGCAGGGTAGGTGTCAGTTAATTTGACCGAGCGTCCAAATTGCAAAAGGAGTGTTCTCGTTCGTGGACTAATCACACCTCTATAGGTCGTACCTAAAAAACCACAGTGGTTATCCATTACTGACCAAGGAGTGAAAAAGTCGCAATCCCTTTAACAAGCCAGACAAGCCGGTGTCATACGATTTATTAAAAAAACAGAAAAAGAAAAAGAAGAAGCTCGCTAAGTCGATAACTTGAAAACAAGTGGCTTAGGCAAAAATTAGAGCATCCCGCTGGACTTTCAAATTAAAAGAAGCTCAAAAGAGCCAGTCCAGGAAAAAATAGGGAAATCGAAACAAGAATGGTGAAAAACAAGTCGTGTGATTCAGGCACCAAAGACGAAAAGCGAGGGGATGTCACTCCAAAAACTTGTGGTTTCCTGAACCATCACTCCTGTCACTCAACCTTTGAAAGGTGAGCGCTAGTTTCGAATTAGCTGAATATAGGATTGGAGAACATTACGGAGAATGGGTGGGTTAAAATAATTTTTGAGCCAAAAATCCTTTCTTTCAAACCGTGAACCCGACCGCGTTATAACTATCAAAAGTCCTAATTGAAGCAGGTTTGTTTCAAAAGCATAATTCGGTAAAGATCGCGTCGAAATTGACTCCTAAAAGGATTTCGCTCAACTTGCAGGTTTTAATGCTGACATTCTGATGAGTGATTCGTTCACTATATGTCACAATTTTTCCCAGTGAACAGACTTGGATTTCAAAACGTCATATGCATCCCATTAATATATCTTTTGTGCAGAACAATTTGTTTTACTTTCGAGTAAGCACTTGAATCAGGAAAGTTTCCATAATGGAAAGTTTTGATCAGGATAAGATGCAGAACGTTTATGCACTTCGTCGAAACGGGGCAAGCCATATCAAATGATCATATCAATGGGAGTCAGCCATCCAAAAGTTCAGTCAATATGGGGCAGTTACGTAAAGAAGTTCCCCCAAAGTTCCGTTGATCTGGGGCAACTATGTCAGGGAGTTCCCCCAAAATTCAGTTAGTATGGGGCGGTTATGTCGAGAAGTCTCTCTAAGGATTGGTTATTTTGGGGCAATCAAGTTGAGAGTCAGCAAATCTATTCAAAGATCAATCAGACAGGGGCAAAGTTACTTCGAAGGCTCATTTTGAAACAGATCACAAAGTCCCCCAACAAGCTGGCATATGTGGTCATTTCCCCAACAGAGAAGTGAGGCTGGCATTATCCCCTAATGGAGTGGGTGTCATCTTGGGTTATTATTTCTTTCTCCCCACCGAAATCGCCATAAATAGTAGGTTTCCCCGGCAAGGCACAACCTAATTGTCCTTGGTGTTTCCTCAGCAAAGGTAATTCCTCATGGAGAGGCAGAAGATCGAATCTCAGTGATCTTCCCCAGAAGTCGTCTGTTATTCCTTCTGGTCTGCAGAATGGAAGTTTGGTTGAGATATCGAGCAGGGTTGTGATCCCAGAGACATTTCAGTTTGCCATCCCTAGTGGAGTTGGCTTTACCTCTTCGCCATTTATTTTGTTGAAGTGGTTCTTTGCGTCCAGCTTTCCCCGGCAGCCCGAGCCTGCATTTGGATTTTTGCATATAGTTATCATATTTGCATCATCTTTGCATTACATCCTCAAATGCGTAGCATTTCCATTTTGTATGGAGCATTACGCCATAGAAAAATTCAAACATATGCATGTGAAGCATAAGCCAATTTTTGTTAGCCTTGCGTGGCAATCTAATTCAGCTCTTTCAGTCAAGACAGTGATATATCAGCAGACTGGTTTAGTCGGCTCATCTGCTTACTTTTGGGTCTCAGGTCATGCATCAGTTTCTTTGTCTGTCAGCCCTCTGATGATGACATATCCAAGCAAATTTTCTTTGTCCATCATCCCTCTGATGATGTGCATCCCTATCAGGTTTCTTTCCGTCACTTCCTATTGACGAAGTGGTTCTGAAGTTCGCCGGGGTGTTCTTTGGGTATTTCTTTCCGTCTACCATTAGACGATGTGATCTTTTGGACAAATTTTTTTTTCCGTCTAACATTAGACAATGTGGATTTCGGATATTCTGGATATTTTCTTTCTGTCAATTCCTATTGACGAGGTGATGTTCTGTATAGTTTTCCGACTGTCAATTCCTATTGACGATATGATCTCCGGATAGTTTTCTCTCCGTCTATCCTTAGACGATGTGAGCTTTGGATATGATTTTCTTTCTGTCAATTCCTATTGACGATGTGTTTCTTTGATAGGGTTTTCTTTCTGTCAATTCCTATTGACGAGGTGGCTCTTCGAAGATGGTTTTTGTGTCGTCAATTCTTATTGACGATATGGAGCTTGGATTTGGTATTTCTTTATGTTGATTCCTATTGACGAAAGGATTTTGAAGTTCTCTGACGTGATCTGTGGATTTGGTATTTCTTGCCGTCGATTCCTAATTGACGAAAGAGTTCTAAAGTTTGTTGATGTGATTGTTTCGGATATGATATTTCTTGCCGTCTACCATTAGACGAAGTGATATTTTGGGTGTGGTTTTCTTCCCGTCTATCCTTAGACGAGGTGAGTTGTGAACTATGGATATATTTCTTTCCGTCTACCTTTAGACGATGTGTCGCTTTGGATGGTGTTTCTTCCCGTTTACCATTAGACAATGTGATATTTTGGATATGAATATTTCCTTTCCATCTACTCTTAGTCGATGTGACTCCGGATGGTTTTCTCTCCGTCCATCCTTAGATGATGCGAGACTTGGATGTGATATTTTGGATATGATATTTTCTTGTTGTCTATCATTAGACGATGTGATTTCGGATGTGATCTTCTTCCTGTCTAGCATTAGACGATGTGGATTTTGGAGATGGTTTTCTTCTTGTCTAGCATTAGACGATGTGATTTCGGATGTGATCTTCTTCCTGTCTAGCATTAGACGATGTGGTTTTTGGACACAGTTTTCTTCCTGTCTACCCTTTGATGAGGCGGATTTTGGATATGGTTTTATTTTCGTCAGTTCCTATTGACAATGTGTTTCCCCAGCGGGATATTTCTTCCTGTCTACCATTAGACGATGTGAACTTTGGATATTTCTTCCTGTCTACCATTAGACGATGTGAACTTTGGATATGTCTTCCTGGATACCCTTAGACGAGGCGATCATTGGTTGAGATTTATTTCTGTCGATCCCTATTGACGAAAGGATTTTGAAATTTGACGATGGGTTTATTTTGGGTATGTTTTCTTTCCGATGACGTGTGACCGGGCTCCAATTGCATACATCCCAATCAGATTGCAAATTTTTGGGTTCTTTTTGTATTCAATCGCCTTCTACCTTGAATGTTTGAAAGTCGTTCGCTTTTCATCCATTCAGGTCCAAGTCGATTGAATAGGGGCAGCTGTCGCACCCCAAAATTTGCCTTTTCGTTTTCTACTTGGCTTATGTTCCATTTTTGCATTTTTGCATTTCTGCATTGCATAGCATTCGTTCTTGAGACAGGAGATGAAGGTTTTCCTGTGGCTCAGGGTTCATTTCAGTGCAAAAGATTGAACAGCGAGCATCATAGGCTCCGACGTTTATTTTGCCCAACGGTCAGGAGGCCGATTTTACATTGTTTTGCAGGGCATTTTTTAGCTCAGAAAACAACATTCATGCTATATCAAGCATTCTCACAATGATAATATTCAAGAGTAAGATTCAAAAGCTTAACAGAGCTCAAAACGACAAGAAACGGGCGAACAGACAGATTTCCCTCCAAAAGGCGCCAAATTCAAAATTTTGAAGGTGTTAATCGAATAACACATTTGGTTAATTGATTAACCAAGTCAAAATTAGGGCAGATTGGGATTTTTTTAAAGGTGGTAATCGATTAACACATATGGTTAATCAATTAACCAGTGCAATTTTGGCCTCTGTACGTGAATTGTGAAGAAAAGCCATTTTGGGGTCCAATTTTGGTCATGTGCAAATATTATTTTCACTTTGGGAAGGATCTAGAACATATTTGAAATTTGGTTAATTTCATTTTCCCTCCAAATCTCCATTCCTCATTCCAAACCAAAATTCACAAACCACATTCCAAACCTCATTTGGATCTAAGCCTAAGTGATATTTAAGTGATCCACTCCAAACCAAAGCAAAGATAACTCTCATAATTTCCATTTCATTTTCAGAATTTACTCATTCTCTCTTAAGTTTCTCTCAATTTTCCATTCTCCAAAAACATCACAAAAGCTCTCCATCTATTGAATTTTTTGATTCTTCATTGGAATCAATGAATTCTTGAGCTCAAACCTTCATCCATCCTTATCAAATCACTTTCTCCATCCAATTTTCGTGCAAGTTTGGATCTGAATTTTGAAGTGGATCTTGAAGAGCTTATTTGGACAATTCTTGATTAATTTTGGGGGATAATCACTTCTATTGCAAGAACTCAATTTGATCTTGAATGAGTTCTGGATTTCTCGCTTGGATCTATTCAATCAGAGTTGAATCAACAATTACCGAAGCAAATCTCCGCTTCGTTGGTTGGAATCCTAGATCTATTGTTGTCTCGAAGTTATTTTGCATGATCATGTGGATTTTCATCTTTGATTGACTTTTGGTTGATTTGATCCATTTGATTTGTGATCTTGTTGTTTAAATGTGTTTACATGACCATTAGATCACTGGTTTATGGTTTAATTTCGTGCATAATTAATTATATGATCATTGGAATGATTGCACATTGGATAAGTGCCGAAAAGTGCTTCTGAACTGATGTTTTCTGCTGTTTTTCGCCTCTGGAACAATGTTAATCGGTTAACCATATAGGTTAATCGATTAACCAACTCAAATATTTAAATTTTCACTCATTTTTAAATGGTTAATCGATTAACCCCTGGTGTTAATCGATTAACACTGTGCCAGTAGGCCTGTTTTGCTGTTTTGCTTGCTTGTTTGAGTACCGTTTCATATCAAATCATCATAGTTCAATATGATGCATTAGAAGTGAAATGTTTTGGGATATATGTCGTTGTTTTGTTTGTTTAATTGAGACTTCGTCGACTTGTGTTTGTTTTCCACTTGGATGCCTACTTTCGTAGTTTGTCGTTCAAAAGTGATATTCATCTTTTGTGCTTGCATATTCATGTTTGCTTGCCTTCTTACATTTGCATTTCCTCTTGTGTTTTGCATCTTTATTTCTTGCATTAATAAAGGTCGAGATGTGCTTGTGGTGGTGTTTACCCCACACTTTGTTCCTCCCTTTGCTTGTGTGTTGCATTCCATGTTTGCATCCCTATTTTCACTCTCATTTGTGTTTGATTTTTCTTCTTCTTTTGTCTTCCTTTGCCATGCTCCCCGAGGATCTAATATTCCTTGTTTAAGGATGGTTATGATAGACATTAAGGCTTAAACCATGCATGCTAACATTAGGGTAGATGTTTCCCCTTTTAATCCTAACCTTAGGACCACTTTGCATGACAATGTTAGGGCCGAGTTTCCCTTAGACCTTCCGTGCGTCTCTCTCTTTCTCATCTCAAAATCATTCTAACTCATCTAATAAATACGATGGACGTTGTATGCTACGAGCCTTAAGCTACATGGGGAATGATGAGTGAGGGGTCTCCTCTCGCTTGTCTAGAGTGTTTAGTGTACGTCCCGTTTGGGGGCAATACGCGACGCATTCGCCCCTATGTCATAGTCTTTAGTGCAACGTAAATCACAAAACGAATTAATTCACTTCACTAAAAAACTCAAAAACAAACTTCAAACCTTTTTCCTTCGGGATTAATCGGAAACCTTTTTTCGTAAAAAGAGTGTTGTTAAGCTTCAGTTCTACTGCAAACAGGTATCGTCCCTAACTGCTAGAACGCAGGTTTAACCTTACTCGGTTAAAACACTTAATCAACCAGTGGTTTCGTATAAGCCCAAACTATGTTTGCTCTGATTTCTCATACCAGATGAGGATACGTAGGCACAAGACGGTGATGTCTTGGTGAGCAACATTTCCCCCCTTGTCACCCGTAGTTAGCCGAACTACGTTGACTCTGACTTTCCCATTGCACGAGGGAATACGTAGGCACAGAGCGGAGATGCTCTGCTGAGTCTCTTTTCTTTTCTTTTTGTCCTGTGAGCCTGTAGCTAGATAGTTTAAACACACCCTTAGATAGACAACAAGCGTGGATCCCGTCGAGTACAACGGACGTGAGGGGTGATAATACCTTCCTCTTGCATAACTGACTCCCGAATCCAGGACTTGGTTGCAATGACCTCGTCTTTTCCCTTTTTCGTAAGGTTTTTCCGTATCGTTTCCTTTCCCTCTCTTTCGGATAAATAACGAAAGGTGGCGACTCTTATGTTTTCCGCCGGGTGTTTTTCGCAATTGCGACATCTTGGTCACGCTATCTTCGATGTACAAAGTGAATTTCTGGAATGAAGCTCCAACCATCACGATTATGCATCTTGATAGACCTGCTTTTGTGTTTGCAATTGAGAAAGCATCAGATGGAAAGCCTTGGTATTTTAATATCAAGCATTTTCTCAAGACTCAGGAATACCCATCTGGGGCATCCAACAAAGATAAGAAGACCTTGAGGAGGTTAGCCGATAGCTTTTATCTGAACAAAGACGATGCTCTCTACAGGAGAAATTTCGACATGGTCTTGCTGCGTTGTGTTGATGAACTTGAAGCAAACCTGTTGATGGAGGATGTCCACGAGGGTTCTTTTGGTACTCATGCCAATGGACATGCAATGGCTAGAAAATTGTTGAAAGCTGGGTATTATTGGATGACTATGGAATCCGATTGCTTCAAATACGCCAGAAAATACCATAAATGTCATATTTATGCGGATAAGGTGCATGTGCCACCGGCTCCTCTGAATGTGTTAACGTCTCCTTGGCCTTTTGCTATGTGGGGAATCGATGTTATCGGAAAGATTGAGCTAACTGCTTCTAATGGACATCGCTTCATTCTGGTTGCGATTGATTACTTTATGAAGTGGGTAGAAGCAGCGTCCTACGCCAATGTCACGAAACAGGTGGTTACCCGATTCATAAAGAAGGACATCATTTGTCGTTATGGAATTCCTGAGAGAATCATTACTGATAATGGTTCAAATTTGAATAACAAAATGATGAAGGAACTGTGTCAGAGTTTTAAGATTGAGCATCACAATTCTTCTCTATATCGTCCGAAGATGAATGGCGTTGTTGAGGCAGCTAACAAGAATATCAAGAAGATTGTGCAGAAGATGGTAGTAACCTATAAGGAATGGCATGAGATGTTGCCCTTTGCTCTTCACAGTTATCGTACTTCGGCGCGTACATCAACCGGGGTAACTCCTTTCTCACTGGTGTATGTGTCGTACCCTAAAATTTGACCAACCGGGTCTCGCATCTGGCTCGATGTTTCAACGCATGACCGCATTTGCATCTGCATATCGCATACAGTGCTTTTTTCATTTGTATTGATTTTATCGGGATCACAGCTCTCGTCTCGCGTTTCAGGTGTTTTTAATCAGTTTAGATAGATAGAATCGTATTTTTGGGATATTTCGGTGCCTATGGATTTTTACCGGCTATTTTGGTGCGCTCTCGCGGTGTTATGTGTCGTTCGGTGCTTATTTTGCTCCTTCGGGAATTATTGTGATTTTTCTGGATTTTATTGGCTATTTTTAGGGTTTAAATAGATTTTTAATCATTTTAGGATAATATAGAATTTTATAGAATATTAATAGATTTTTCTTTTAGAATATTAATTGAATTTTTGAATATATTTTTAGATATAGAATATTAATAGGTTTTAATATTTTTAATAGTTTTTAGAATTTTAAATGAAATAAATAAATAGCATTTTCTTTTTAGAATATAATAGGGTTTAATAGAAATTAAATGATTTTTTAATTTTAGATATAGATAATATAGTTTTTATAGGATTTTAAATAGCATTTTAATAAAATAAATTTCTTTTCTCTTAATATAGAATAGGGTTTTTTTCATTTTAATAAATGAATAGATTTTTCTTTAGTAGATATTATAGAAATAAATAGATTTTTTTTCTTTTAATAGTTTTTATTAGATATTATAGGAATTTTATAGAATTTAATTGATTTTTAGATTAATTAGGTCTTAGTTAATTAGGATTAATCACTTTAGTTTTAATCAATTAGTTTAATCATTTTTTTGTCTTATGCAGTTTTTTGGTCTTGCATTTTCATTTTCGTTTGGGCCAGTTGTGCTTTGGGGGGCCCAAATCCGCAGAGTTTGTCCAAGTTTCCAGAATATTCCAGAGATTTCCAGAAAATCTCAGCCTATAAATTCAGCTTCATCGCCACGTGTAAAGAAAGAGAGACCCCACATATCATAACACACACACGCCACCTCACACCCCACTTTCTCTCACACTCTGCCACCCAGTGCCAAGTGGCACGCATGCATCCACCCCGTCCACTAACCCAGACACCTATCCCCTCCACAAACCCCACCGGAGACTCACCAGTTGCATGGCCGGCGGCCATGCAACCACCGCCCAACCCAGCTCCGGCCACCGTAACAGATCATCCACCTACCTCCGGCCGCCGTGAAAGTCACCGGAATCACCAAAAAATCCCAGATTCTCCCACAATCTTCATCTTCCTCCTCTAATCTTCATCAGCTCAAACCCAGAAATTCATCTCACCTCTAATCTGTTCATCTTCTCCGATCAACATTCATCTTCCTCCTCTGATCCAACCTTCACCACCCCTAACATTTTTCCAGAAATCTTTCTCACTTGATCAACCTTCATCAACGATGTTGTATTCATCCTCTCCAGATTCATCTACAACCATCAAAGATCCTTCCAGAAATATACGAACGTCATCAAGGTTCTTCACCTTCATCATAAAATCTCCAGAAATGCCACGACCTTCATCAAGATCTCATCCAAGCGCCATGCAGTTTTCCAGAAACCACCAAATCATCAATCTTCGTCAACTGTTGAATAAATCTTCAAGAACTAATAATGATGTTCATCGTTATGCTTCAAGATCTGCGAAGATCTTCGACGACCTTCGTCTACGGCGTTTTTCCGGATTTCTTAGAAACTTGATCGCGTTCTTCATCAAGCAACATCACGAACTCGGTCCAGATCCAAGATCAACCTTCAAGATCTTCAAATCCGTCATGAGTTTCGTCCGGATCTTCCACCAGAAATGCCTTTCATCATTAAGAATCCAGACTCCAACAATAAGCCTTCAAGTCCCTCCAGAAGATCCTTCCAGATCCAAACAAAGATCATCATTTTTGTTTAACTATCTTCATTATTCTTCACGCTTCAGGAATCATCAAGAGCTTCAGGGAGGTCTTCAAACTTTAACAGGTTTCTTCAGGTCTATGTTGTTGCTCATCGTATCCATCAATCATCTCTTTCATCAACACCTTTGAAATTCGTTAAAAAACTCCAGAAAATCGTTCCAGACATCTTCATCGACGATTGCCTTCATTAACGTCAGAAGAATGGATTATGGTCAGATTGTGATTAGTTTGTGGTTTTACTTTTTCTTGTTGTGAAGGATGTAAAACGAGAATTGGAACGAAAAGGAAAGGAAGATGGAGCGGGTGATGATGATGAGTTGAGATGAGCGAGTGAGAGGAACAGGGTGACAGCGCAGGTGATGAACAGTGCAAAGGAGAAGGAGGAAAAGAGCTAGGGTTTTCTGAGGAAGGTGAATGGAAGGTTGGACCGGGTTGAATTGGGCTTCAGGCCTAACGAGTTCTCACCAGTTCTGGCTTGCACCTCCGTCTTTACTTTTTTTTCCCCTCCCCGTGTGAAGATTTTTGGAGGGACTATGGGCCAAGCCCAATGCACCACCTTTCGTTCATATTCGCCCCCCCCCCCCCCCCCTGGGATTCTGTTTCTTTGTGAATTGTTTTGGGCTGGGCCCAGTTTGTTATTTTTTGTTTCTGCTTACTAACACCCAGCTGGGCTATGCCCCCATTTATCTTTTCTTTATTTTCTTACTATTTCATTTTGTTTAGTTTGTAGAAAAAAATATATATAGGAAAATAATATTGAAAGAAAAAATAGAAAAAGAAAAGAAATCTTGAAAAGAAAAAAATATATTAAAAAGAAAATGTGAAAAAATAGAGAAAAATAAAGAGGAAAATATATTGAGAAAATAGAAAAATAAAGAAAAGATATTTTAAAAGAAAAAAGAAGAAAATAGTTGGAAAAGAATAAAAAATATTAGCACAGATGTAATATTTTTTAGAGTACCTTTTTCATAGAAATTCTTTTACACCTTTTTAGAGGTAGTTTAGAATGTCCACTTGTTAGAGGACTTTTCCATTCGATTTTTCCGGATAGGATAGGATAGTATTTCCTAGGAGATTTATTTTCGGCATTCAATCATTGTAATCATTTTTCAGAATGTTAATAAAACGAGATTTGAGCTGTGGTCCCGAAGTAGCCGAACTACAGCTGCTTTGATTCCTCGTAACAGACGAGGATATGTAGGCATAGGATGCGATATCCTAGCGAGCACATTAACAACTGACTTTTGTTCTCTCGCTGCTGTGCGATCGAGACTTTCCCGCTGACGACTAATTGATTACCCTTTTTTCTCTCTTGCCCGAGTGCATTTGAGACCAAACCGTAGTTTTGCCCATAGGTTCCCGACCTTTGAAACCAGTTTGATTTCTCACTGCTGTGTGAGAATACCTTGTTTAGCCGTAGTTAGCCCGAACTACGCGAGGCTCTGATCTTCCATGCAGTATGGAAGTACGTAGGCACAAGACGCGAAGTCTTGGCGAGCCAATTTTCCTGTAGTTTCCCGAACTACGTTGACTCTGACTTTCTCTCTTGAGAATACGTAGGCATAGAGTGCGACGCTCTATCGAGTCAATTCCCTTTCCGTTTAGACTTAGCAGCCGTAGATAGATTGTTTTGCATCCCTTAGACAACCCAAGCAAGCGTGGATCCCGTCGAGTACGACGGACGTGAGGGGTGCTAATACCTTCCCCTTACGTAACCGACTCCCGAATCCAGGTTTTGGTTGCGACGACCATACCTTTCCCGTGTTGTGCGAGGTTTACTCTGAGCGTTTCCTTTCCCTCTCGTGGGATAAATAACGCACGGTGGCGACTCTTTTGTTCAGCCGGCGCCGATTTTCGCAGTAGCGACAGTATGGTACGGAAGCAGTCCTACCATTGGAAGTTGAGATTCCTTCTTTAAGGGTATTATCGGATGTAAAGCTTGACGAAGCTGAGTGGGTTCAAACCAGGTTGAATCAGCTGAGCTTGATTGACGAGAAGAGATTGACGGCTATTGCTCATGGTCGGGTGTACCAGAGTAGGATGAAGAAGGCCTTTGATCAGAAAGTGCGTCCTTGGTGCTTCCAGACGGGTAATTTGGTGTTGAAAAGGATCCTTCCTCCTCAGACAGATCATAGGGGGAAATGAACTCCTAACTATGAAGGTCCGTATGTGGTAAGAAAGGTTTTCTCTAGCGGAGCCTTATTACTATCTACCATGGATGGTGAAGATTTTTCGTCCCCTATGAACGTAGACGTGGTCAAAAAATACTTTGCTTAAAGAGACCCGCTGGACAGAAAAAGAAAAGTCCAAGCAAAAATGGGGAATCCAGGCGAACCATAAAAAGAGAAGGTTCGGGCAAAAACTAGGGACAAAAAGGAAAGATGTAAACCCGCAAAGTTGAAAACCTGAAAAGGCGACTTTGGCAAAAATGGGTATCCCAGTGGAATAAAAACCCGAAAGGGTGATCCAGGAAAAAGTTAGGGATTTGAAAGCAAACGAATGCGGTTTATGTTCGATCTGTGAGCTTACGAGCAGTTATCCCGAAGGAAAGGAATCAGTTTAGTCAGTCTTTTCAGAAGGCAAAGCACGGGGCACATCGAAGACATGCAGGTCATAGCCGAATCAACACATGGTGGTTGTCTGTTTCCACATTGCCGACATTTGTATATATTCTTTTTCTTTTACACAATTGCCTCTTTTCTGGAATTGCATCCGACTTGTAATTTGCCTATTTACAGGCCTTTTATCAATAAAGTATTCACTTCAACCATAGAGCTTTCCCTTTCTTGTTTTACTTTTACTGTTTTGTTGGCAAAAACGTCCGATATTTTGATAAACACTGCAGGTGAAAACAGGAGGCTTTACAGAGCGTAACGAAAGCAAATGACTTTGCTCGTGTGGTAAGTTTCATGAATGGTAACTGAGGTAACCATTTCGCACGTGTACATTCTTTTGTTTTATTGCAGGGTGGCAGCTCTCCCCAGCAGATGTGTTCCTCCACGACATTGAAATTATAATATAGATTCATTTCTCCCCTAGCAGAGATTTTGTCTTACCCACAGAGTCTCACTATCAGGTTAGGTATCGCCAACAGAGGTGTGTAGCGAATCTCCAGCGGAATAGGGTTTCGTCTCCCTGCAAAGGCTAACCCCCGGCGGGGTGGGTTTTTTCTAAGCGTATTATTCTCCAGCGGAGGCAACGTTTTCGACGCTCTCTCCCCAACGGAGTCGACTTTCCTGGTAGTATCGGTATTCAGGGTTTCTTCCTCGAGCAGAGTTCAGTGTTGATTCCCTCAATGTGACAGATGTTTAGGTGAAGCGTGATCCATTTCTCGGTAGAGTGGAGCTCTCAGTAGAAGTATCTGATATTCTCCAGCAGGGTGGAATTTCTTTCCAAGCAGAGTGGATCTATTTCCCAACAGTTTACTTCACTTCCCGGTAGGGTCATGTTTTGTATGGTTCTCCCCGGTTGAGTGTGTTTATTCCCCAGAGTGTTGGAAGGTTGTTCCGGGCGTTTTCCCCAGCCTAGGTGTTGCACCCCAAAATTTGCCTAACCTTTTTCTGTACCTAGCTTATGTCTCATTGCATTCATTGTAGCATTAGCATATGCATTGCGTTGTCATGTATGCAGGGATCAAAAGGTGTGCTTATCAAGGAAGGGCTACCACCATGTTCTAAGGTTATTCAAGAATCTTCACTCAAGTATTCAAGGGTTGATATCCTCATCAAAGAAGTCAAAGATCCCCAGAGAAGTGGCTAGACAGTTGTGTGCACATCTCCTAACTTGAAGGTCATGAGAGATCATCAAATGATTTTGAATCCATGGAGATGGCTTGAGAGTCATTATGGAGCTTGGGTAAGTCATTATGCAAGGTATAAGAAGCTACAACCAAGATTGGTGCAATTAGGGTTTCATCTGGTCTACCCTAAGTCAACAGGTGAATTGAAAGAGGTTGGGACCTAATTTAAAGGCCATGTGATCATGGAATGTTGTGTTGAGACATGTCATATATCATTTCAAGACCAACTCATCAATAATCAAGAGTGTGAGAAGTTCCTAGGCTAGGGTTTGTAAGCTTGACAGTGTAAAATCCTCTGGTTTAGTGCCTAACATTAAGACCACATAACTCAAGATACAAGTTTCATCTCATCTTGATATCAACAAGACACTTAGATCATGCTCTTAGATTTCTTTTGAGTGCTAGAAGTCCTTGATAGGGTTTCTAGAACTCAAGTTATGAAGCAGACAAGTTACAGGTCATCAGATGAATGTGATTTTGGTACTTGAAAGTCAACCAACTTCCATGCCATTTTTGACCTAGAAGGAGACCTCACCTATCCTTGACCCATACATTAATGTTGTTCCTTATCTTCTTAGCTTTCCAAAGAGTACTAGAAGTCGTTTATTGGATTTGTAGAACTCAAGATATGGAGCTTGCAAGGCAAGGGCATTTTGGGAAAGTAAGATTATAGGCCATTTTGGTTATAGGTCCATTTCACCATTTTTCATACCTCATATACAAAATTTTCCAACTTGAAAGTTGCTCAAAATGGGGTTATTTACTCAATCAAACACCAAGGATTCATTGATATGGATTGGATTGAAGGTTGGTTGAGGAAAATTTCATAAAAGGAAACTTTAAAGGCATTTAAAGTCAAAAATTCAAATAAATGCAAAAAGGATGATTCCAAGTCATGTTTGTGCATATTTTGTGCATAAAACCCATTCTAAGAACATTGGCATTGGTACATTTGATATTTGAAGTCATTTACATGCTCATTTCACATTTTTCTTAAGCTTGAAGAAACAAAACCAACATCCACCATTGATCAAAAATCAAGGAGGCAATCCTATCCCTTCATGTTCCTAATACTACCAGCAAGTGAATTGACTCATTTAGCAAGCTTCTTGGGTCTATTTTCGTGCACTTACACAAGTAAAAAGTAGAGAAAATGGATTTTTCATTGGGCCAGTTACAACCACTTTTGGGCCCCCAAATCATTCCAAATCAATCCTATATAAACATTAGATCATTTCCAGATGGAGATTGATGGATTTTGGCGCCAGAATCAGTTTGAGACAGTTGGAGAAAGTTGAGCAAGAGTGAAAAACGAATTTCAAGAATCCATCACTTTCCAAGAAAATTGAGCATTCAAGAAGCTTCTTCAAGTTGCATTGAAGCTTTCGGCATAGATTTGAGCAAGCTTCATCATCCATCTCTACCTCTGCGCAAGCTTTTTCACAGGTTTCTTCTTCTCAACTTTTCTCTTAATTTATGATGAATTAGAGCTTCATATGCATGTGGTTAGGTTTCTGGTCATTCCTAGATGATTTTAGGATAAGTTAGAGGTTCGATTGTGAGAATTTTGGATGGTGCGTGTTTTCTTGTTGCTTTCGTTTTGGCTTGTTCTTGGAGATAAAACGAAAATAAACCATGGATTAATGAACAGTGTAGTGTAAGGAAGAGATTGATGCCAATAATTTAAGGTTTCATGGAGTTTTGTGGCAGAGCATGGTGGCTGCTCGCCAAAGAAGACGACCAGAGTCTTCTCCGGCCACCTCTGGTTCTAGTCTCCCCCCCAAATCCTCAGTTTGAACGTGGACCATTAGATCTTGGACTTAGTAGTTTGATCCAACGCGTGGAAATGATTTTCAAGACGTTTGACCTTGACTAGCTCACGTGGCAGGATGTGGTGTGTAGGATCAGCCTACTATATAGTTGTGTGGCTCAGATTAGGATGCATGATAGGGTGTAGTCAGCGTAATCCACCAGATCATTAGTGAAACGCAGCGTTTCACTTAATGGCCTTGAGCGCGCGCGTGGCATGCTGTGAGGCGTTGGATGTTTGACTAGTGTTTTGATCATGTGGCTCTTGTTTTTTCTATTTCTTTTATTTCTTTATTTTCTTTTCTTTATTTCTTTTATTGATTGCTTCATTTTTAATTCATTAATAATAGTAAAAAATGTCAATAAATTATGGATAAAATCATGAGCATAGTTTGAGATGTCTTCTAATTTTGTGCATTTTATAATTCCATCTTTGATTAATTTTTCATTTAATTGCATATTTTTCATTTAAATAGCCATTTAAAATGTGAAAAATTGTATGTTCATCTTGCTGATTTTATTTCTTGATAGATACTTGGAATGAATGTCTAATTTTTTGTATGCTGACTGTTGACACATTGTGTAATGTTGTAGTATTTTTGTCCTAATTTTTAGGAGCTGTTTGATTAGGGTTTAAGGTAGATTTTTAGAACCTTTCCCATTTGCATCTCCCATAGAACACTTTGTGGTTTAGCTTTCTGTTAGAACCCCTAGGCTTAGAATCTTGACCTGAAATTTTGGCCATAGTCTCCTAACACATTTAGGATCTCTTAGGAATTTTATTAGGATTTTAGGACTTATTTTCCTATTTTTCCTAGATTTTACATTCTGACTGATGTTAGGGTGTTCCCAATTTAGCATTCCACCTAGTTTTGCCTTTAAGTGAACTTTTAGCAAACTTTAAGCACTCAATCATTACATGAACCCATAGTACATAGATTAAGACCTTTGTAGGGTAATTATCAAGCCTTTAATAGCTCATTAGCTCCCTTAGGATGGATTTCCTTTAGAGCTTAATTGTTAGGGTTCTTTAGAGGCTTTTGGTGGATGATTTCTCTCCTCTTTGTGCTTCCCTTTGCCTTGATCAGTTCAAGTCATTCCCATATCTCCTAGTCCTATTCTTAGGATCCCTCTTATGAGAGCCTAATTCTTCCTTTGGTTGAATTTTGTGCATTCTATAAGAGGTTGAGCCTTGGATGGACATTCAATGGCATAGTGTATTCCTTTGGTTTACACTATCTTCCCTCTCTCTCCAAGTCCTATTCTTAGGATCCCTCTTGTGAGAGCCTAATTCTTCCTTTGGTTGAATTTTGTGCATTCCATAAGAGGTTGAGCCTTGGACGGACATTCAATGGCATAATGTATTCCTTTGGTTTACACTATCTTCCTTCATTCTCCAAGTCCTATTCTTAGGATCCCTCTTGTGAGAGTCTAATTCTTCCTTTGGTTGAATTCTGTGCATTCCATAAGAGGTTGAGCCTTTGAGGACTCAAGTACAATGTTTATTTCCTATCTGTCCAACATGATTAGGATCCTTCGTGTGAGAGCCTAATTCTTCCTTTGGTTGAATTCTGTGCATTCCATGAGAAGTTTGAGCCTTTGATGGACATCCTGTGTTGATACATATTAACCAGATACCTTAGATTGACATCTAGGTTCCACCATTCTCATCTGTCCTACATTCATAGGATCCCTCTTGTGAGAGCCTAATTCTTCCTTTGGTTGAATTCTATGCATTCCATAAAGAGGTTGAGCCTGGGATAGACTCTTGTGTTGATACACATATAAACCTGATGTAGCCTGGGGATGATTTCCTTGTTGCTCATCTAGTTTATTTCTCTCCTGATGGATTGATTTCATTGCCTATTCGCTGTGATGCATTAGGATAGATTTGCAAGAGTAGATACTCTTGTTTAGGTGCATGATTGCATTAAAGGTTGAGGTGTGCTTCCCTTTGCTTGATTGTTTCTCTGCTTTCATACCTGTCATGTTTGCATTGAAGGTTGAGGTGATTCTCCCTTGCTTGTATGTTCTTTTCTCTTTTGTAATTGCCCATGTTTGCATCTAAGGTTGAGCTTGTCTCCCTTGCTTGTACTGTTGCATTGCATCTGCATCCAGTTACTTTATGTTTCACCTGCTTGATAGCTGTGTTTCTTTTTCCCCTTTGCATGTTCCCTTAGGGCTCTCACTTCCTTTGATAAGGATAGTGATGATAGACATTAGGATGAATCCATGCATGATAACACATAGGATAAATTCCCTTTCAAACTCAACATTAGGGCCATATTGTATGACAACAGTGGGATGCTTGATAGTTTCCCCTGTAGATTCCTTTTCTCTCTTCTCATTTCAAAACAACATGAAAACATTTAATAAAGGCAAGGTCTTATTGTACGCTACGAGCCTTAAGCCAGTTGGGAAATGATAATTGAGCGGTCTCCTCTCAATCGTCTAGAGTGTTTAGTATACGTCCTTTGGGCGATATGTGATCGCGACTTTCTATGTCAAATACAAACTAACTGCAAGTGCACAGTCTATCGCGTAGTAATAATAGATATCGATCCCACATGGACTTGTAATCAAACTAGTGTTCTCGGGAGTTACTATGTTTAGCTAGGTAGAATATGTTTAAAGGAATAAGATTGTCACTAAAAGGGAACTAAGAATACTATTTAGATTATAATTGATTGAATCGATACGTAGTAATTGTGTTCTTCAGGGATTTGATAAATTACTGGTGTATGAAATAATTTTCAAAGTTTATTTAAGCAGAAAATAGAGATTTGAAGACTCTCGCCTCACGATGGTTATTGACGCTAATCATAATCCTAAGGGCCAAACGTACACTTTCGTATCCCGTTCGGGGTTAAAATTATTTTTTGGAAATCTCTAAGTTCTAATTCATTTTAAAGTGCTTTCGCTGTTATTAAAACAAATGCCTAGTGTTTACTATCTGACCTTACCGCAGCTTTCGCTTGTTGGTTCGTATCTTAATTAATTTCCCACTTTCGTGGCAAAACTACTTTTAAATAAGTTCTCGCTTTCGCGACGAAGTTTATTCAGTGAATCAATTTTAAACACTCAGACCATAGATTACTTTTATGAAAAGAAAGTTTTTTTTCAACCAGTTGTTATCAAATCCCATTCGAATTATTACTACACCGATTACCTAAGTTTAGCTAGACATGGATTTGGGAAAGATAAAATATAAATAAGAATAATAAATAATAATTTGCATTATAATAAAACTGAAGTCGATCAAAATGAAAACCTGTAAATATGCCAATTGGCCTTTGGGCAGATCCTCCACAGATGTTGGCAGGATTCTGGTCTTTAATGCCAATTTGATCGTACAATAAAATAGAATTTTCAGAAGAATGAAAATGGGAATACAGGAAAGGTAAAGAGAAACAAATAAGAATAAAACTGGAAAATAATGTTCTAGAAAGTAAATTCGGCAGCACTTCGTGGTATGAATGCAGCACCCTTTCTGAAGTCCCCTGCTTCCCTTTTTATAGAAGTGGAATCCCAACGGTTATCACTGAAGATGATGGACCTTGAGGCAGATAATTTAGGGAGTAGTGGTCCACTCTGTGGGAATTGGAACTGATCCTTTGACGTGTAATCTGAGTGGGGCGTTTTTGCCTGCATGACGGTCGTCACAAGGTGTGACGGTCGTCACCCGTGTGACGGTCGTCATGAAGCTGTGACGGTCGTCACATCAGCAAAAATAGCTTGCTGCGCTTTTCATTGTATTTTCACTCCTTTTTCGTCCATATTTCATCTGAGATTGCTTCTTTTCTTCATGTTGCCTTGTTTAGACGTGATCGTTGAATACCTGCAAAACATCAGACAAATACACGGAACTAACCCGAAATCGGATCGAAAACGGTTAGATTTTAGTTGAATTATGCATGAAAATATCTATATGATTTCGTGTTATCAAACTCCCCTAAGCTTGAATCTTTGCTTGTCCTCAAGTAAAACATGGAAAAGTCGGCAAGCACGAGGCAGCTTCTTCGTTCGCAGTGTTTGGAAAAACCGGGATTCTTGGTAGGAACAAGACGAGTATCATGATGACACTGGACTACAAGTCTTCGGAGGTCTCCTTTTTATGCAAATCGGTCTCAGTCATGCTACTGTATCTTGGTGTCAAGGTTCTCGCGGCAAGTTCACCCTGTTTGTTCTAGCGCAATCACATTAAGCCCGTTGTCCGTACACTTTCATGGCAAGTCGACCTGTTAGTGAATATGATCTCATTTCTGTTTTTGATCTTCTTCATTGATCATAATTTTATGTCATTGATTTTCAATGAGTTTTTCGTGTCGTTGGGCTAAATGCTCGGGTGAGGAGCACCTAACTTAGAAGGAAACGTGTCTTATATTTTTGGGCTATTTAGCTCTCTTTTCATGATTTTTCATCTTTTTGGAGATCATACACTTATTTGCATCGGTCGCTCGCTTAGAAGAGTTTTAGGATGGTGCTGACTGCTAGTATAAACTACTTGGGGTTGAGTTTGCGTAGACACTTGAGACTTTGGTACACGTAGGTAGTGAAACCGACTCACATAAACTGGAGATCTAAGGTGTCAGGATGGTACTGGTTTTGTTAGAACTGTCGTTTCCTCGGAGTTTCAAAACTTGGTTTGAACTCAGGTGCATTCTCGTGTTGCTTTTGCTTTTGAGGAACGAACTAAAATTTTTGTTTACGTTGAATAATGTGGGGATTGTTTGCGTAACGGGAAAAATATATAGACGAGCTTTATTTGCTAGAAATAGAAAGTGTTAAAACTAAAATTCAAAGTGCAGTGAAATGGAAATAAATAAAATAGAGGAAATTCAGAGTACAGTGGAATGGGAATAAGGCTCCGCTCCCACCCTATCTCGATCAGTGTCCTCACTGATTCTTGAAGCATGCGAGAGGGAGATACAACTGAAAATGAAAATACAAATAACTGAAATATAGTAAACAATGAAGGGAAAAAATGAAAATCTAGTCACGGCCTCTGTCACGTCCGCGCTGGCGTCCTCTGGCTCTGGCAAGGGCTACTCGGTCCTCATAGCTCATAGCTCCGGTGTGGTAGACGGTGTCTCGGAGTCCTTCGACCTGCAAGGTCAGATTCGCTAGGCTCTCAGTGATCGTAGCTTGGCCGGTGTGAAGTTGTTGCATTTGAGTCCGGTGCCAAGCTTCGAACTGGTCAGCTCGCTGATTCTGCTACTGCAGCATCGTGAGTATTTGTGCCTGCTGGTCTAGGGAACGGCGGAGGTCCTCTTCTGTGTAGTCTGGCACGGGACGATGACGGCGGCGGCAGGAGGATGTACCTACGAGAGGAGGAGGCTGCGATGCCTCTGGCTGCTCGGACCTGTCCAACTCAGCTTGGATTTCGTCGTCAGAACCGTGAGTGTGATCCTGAGTAGGAACAGTGGCAGCAGGAGGGGCAGTGAGGTCGAACAACCAGTTGGTACGGTCCTCTGGATGGATGCGGGTGCGGGACGGAAGGATGATGCTTCAGACGGTCTTGCCACGCACAACCGGATGGTATTTGCCGTCAGCTCGGGAGCGGATGAGATGGGAGGCTCTGCAGTGGTCGGTGTCAAGGAACACCGAGGGGATGGAATGGAGGTGCTGGAGGCGGTCGCCAAGGTTCAGCCCAAGTGCAATAGCAGTGACAATTCCGCCAAAGTAGAATGGCTTCGAGCCACGGTTGCAGTTGGCCTGAAAATGAGCCGGCAGAAATGGAGCAGCGTTGACAGGTTCATTGTTGAAGACGCAATGAAGAAAGAAGAGCTCTTTCGAGTTCACTTTGTGGTTGCTGTCTCTGGCGAAAATAGTGTTGCTCAACGCTCTGTGAAAGTATCGGATCGTTGGGTTATGGATATGAGTGGCGTGCAGGGAGTCCCAACCATCGGCATTGAGGCCGGTCAACTGATACCACAGCGCGAAAGCTTCGTGCTGGAACTGATCGGTGATGCGGCGATGAGCGTTGTCACCGTGAGGTAGCTGTAGGATGCTGGCAATCTGATTTTGATTCACCTGATAGTTGACGCCAAACATCCGGAAACAAGCGGCACCTGAATGCTGGTTGAGTTCGCCGCTGCTTGTGACGTAAGTGAACGAACTCAAGAACTCAAGAGTGAGTTGTTCGTACGTTGGCTGTGGGTTGGTGCAGAGATGCCAGATGCCTGCTCTTTGAAGCATCCAGGTTACGCCTTCAAGGAGTCCGAGCTCCGTAAGTGATGGAAGGTGCGGGTAGTGAGTCGGCTGGAGCAACCTCTGATGAAATGCAATGTAGTTTGCTCGTTGTCTTTCGCCTAAGTCTCCTTCACTAAAGGTAATGTTACTGATATCTGGGGTTTCTGCATTCCTTGCCATTGTTGGAAGATGGAGAGGTTTCTGAGGTTTGGGGTTTTTCTGCAGAGAGGGAAAAACTGACAGAAGTGTGGTTTGGAGGTTGAATTTGGAGTTGAAATTTATAGTTCAATGTGGGGAGGACGAAAATTCGTAGTGGGGTAGGAGTTAGGATGATTGAAAGTGATAATGGGGGGAAGTGGAAGAGAACACGAACCCTGTTTTATCAGATATCAGTTTTCGACTGTGTGACGGTCGTCACGTAGGTGTGACGGTCGTCACGTAGGTGTGACGGTCGTCACCCGCGTGACGCTCGTCATGAGGCTGTGACGGTCGTCACAGCAGCAAAATCTGCAGAACGCAGAATTTTGCTTTGAGGGCGTACTCGTAGTGACTTTAAGGCTTAGTATTGATACGGTGATGTAATATAACAGCCAACAAACAACAAATAATGCGAAAACAGAGTAATTGAATAAAAACTAGAATTGAAATAACATAGAATTGAAACAATTGTATGTAGTACATAAAGAAAACTAACAATGCGAAAAAGCCAAATGATTAAATGAAACTAACTAGACTAGACTAAACTGAAACTACTGCTAAGAGCTAATAACTAATTTTTTCGTGCCTTCAACTCATCGAATTTATGTGAATAGTAGTTGAGTTGGTCACAGACTAGATCCATGAAGCCTACCAATTCGCTGTGCATGCTTGCGATGTCAGCTTTTACATTAGTCAGAGTTGTATCGACTTCGTCCAATCTGAGTAACACGGCATCCATTTTGTCGGTAGTTTCCTCAGGGATAGGCTCAGGATAAGTGTTGTAGTGCGGAGGAGTCGTAGGGTCTACTTCAGTTTCAGATACAGCGTCCTCATAGTACATATAGTCGTGTGCCTCAGAGATGTGGTCACTGTCATACATATAGTTCTGTGGTGTTGACTGTGGTGAAGGAGGTCTCATAGGCTCATCCAATTCATAGAGCCAGTTATCCTTGTTGTGGATGCTTGTCATCAGATGATCAGGCAGTGTGAATAGCTGTACTGGTTTTTCGTTAATAAGGTACTCATATGGTCCAGGTCCCATAGTTCCTAAGATGCGCCTGTTAAAGCAGAATTGTATGTTCATGGGTCGGATGGTACCAAAACGAGTGCTGGCATTTAAATGGAATCTAAGGCCAAGCGCGTGGGCAATCATTGTTACCAGGCCTCCTATAAGAATAGGTGTCTGAGGTTCCAGCGTGAGGCGTTTGAAAGATCTCATCATGAAAGGCACTGCATTTACTGTCCGTCCCTGAGAAGCACAGAACATGATGAATAACTCCTCCTTAGATACTGCAGTAATATTTTCTTCTTTTCCAAACAAGGTGTGAGCTAGTATCTTATGGAAGTATCTGAAGGCTGGGTTGTGAATGTCATCATTATACATTCTGTCTGGTTCAGGGTGATAGTCGCCTGTGATTCTACCCCAGAATTGATCGAGTTGAAAATCAATATCGTCATCTTCTGCATTGATGAACACATGCGGTCCGCTAGGGAATCCTAGGAGGTTAGCTAGTGACATCCGGCTATGGGTTTGGTCCATTCCAAACAATCGGAAGGTAATCAACTCTGTGCTGGATCCAAAACCATAGTTGGGTGTGTATCTGAAAGAACTAAGGAATTCATAGGTAAGATCCTTGTAGGTAGCGAAACGTGTTTTCAGAGCAGTGTTCTCCCAACCCAGTTGATTGAACAGGTATTGAATGCTATCTGTGATCCCTAGTTTATCCATAGTAGCCTTATCATAATACAGTGTTAAGGCGAATTCTCTTTCGGTCAGTGCTGCAAATCTTGCCTTTTGAGCTAGTCCTCGGAAGTGAACCTTTGTGAATTCGTATTCGGCCATACTCGCAGGTAATTCGGAGAAAACAGAAGGAATGTTTTGAAGACTTTTTAAAAAAATCCTGAAAAGTTTGAAACAGGAAATTGAAGTCAGGATTTTTAGAAACGAAAAGCGGTAGAAACAAAAGACAAAAGAGGAAAAATAAAATGAAAACAAACGAAAGTAGAAAGTAGTAGTAATTCTAAGTTTAGAATTTTTGTTGGATTTTCAAAGTGGACTTTTAAAGAAAAATGAAATGCAATAACGAGGGAAATTTGGGTTGCCTCCCAGTAAGCGCTGTTTTTAACGTCTAAAGCCTGACGATAGCTTGGTGAGAAGCTATTCGGGTGTCTGAGCTGGAAGCTCAAGCAATGTTATATTGCTGACTTGAGGACTGTTGTCGTTCTTATTGTAATGTTTTAGACGTTGCCCGTTTACGATAAATGGTGCATTCGTCTTATCGGTAATTTCAACAGCTCCACTCTGAAGTACTTTAGTCACTTCATAGGGTCCAGACCACCTAGATTTTAGTTTACCTGGGAAGAGTTTTAATCGTGAATTAAAGAGCAATACGATGTCTCCCACACTGAATTGTTTCCTGATTGAACGTTTATCATGCCACTTTTTAGTTTGTTCTTTGTAGATACGGGCATTTTCGTAAGCGTCTAATCGAAGTTCTTCTAACTCGTGTAAGTTCAAGATTCGCTTTTCTCCTGCCTCGGTGTAGTTGAAGTTGAGTGTCTTAATGGCCCAAAAGGCCTTATGCTCTAACTCTACAGGGAGATGGCAGGATTTACCGTAAACTAATTTGCAGGGGGTGGTTCCTATTGGTGTCTTAAAAGCGGTCCTATAAGCCCATAAAGCTTCTTGTAGCTTCGACGACCAATCTTTCCTTGAGGTAGCGACAGTCTTTTCCAATATTTGTTTTATTTCTCTGTTCGAGACCTCTACTTGTCCGCTAGTTTGCGGATGATAGGGTGTAGCTATTTGGTGCCGGACTCCATATCTAAAGAGAAGTTTATCGAATATTCGCGATATGAAGTGAGATCCTCCGTCACTAATGACGAGTCTGGGTACACCGAATCTGGGAAAGATTGTGTTTTTGAAGAGTTTGATTACTACTCGTGCGTTGTTTGTTGGAGCAGCTATGGCTTCTATCCATTTAGACACGTAATCGACAGCGACGAGTATGTAGTTATTTCCAAAAGAAGGTGGGAATGGTCCCGTGAAATCTATTCCCCAGACGTCGAAGATTTCTACCTCTAAGATTCCTTTCTGAGGCATTTCATCGCGTCGTGAGATGTTGCCAGTTCTTTGGCATCTACCGCACTTTTGCACAGCGATGTGAACGTATTTCCAGAGATTAGGCCAGAATAAGCCGGCTTGGAGAATCTTAGCGCACGTCTTGGATGTACTAGCATGACCACCGTATGGTGCTGAGTGGCATTGGGAAATAATATTTTCTATTTCTTCCTCTGGGACACAACGACGATATATGTTGTCGGCCCCTCTCTTGAAGAGTAGAGGTTCGTCCCAATAATAGTGTTTCAGATCGTGGAAGAATTTCTTCTTTTGCTGATAAGTAAGATCCGGTGGAAGCACGCCCGCAGCGAGGTAATTAACAATGTCAGCATACCAAGGTAATGTGACTTGGGCATAGACGGCTTCTACGGCTTTTTCGAATTCTGGATCTTCCGAGATTGAATTGGGTGTGTCACTTTCTAGTTTGGCTATCAGACGTTCGTACGGGAAATCGTCATTTATTGGTACTGGTTCATGTCTGATGCCCTCTATTCGGGATAAGTGATCTGCAACAACGTTCTCGGTTCCTTTCTTATCTTTGATTTCTAAGTCAAACTCTTGTAATAACAGAATCCATCTCAATAGTCTTGGTTTGGCATCCTTTTTGCTTATTAGGTACCTTATGGCAGCGTGGTCTGTGTATATGATAATTTTTGCTCCTACTAAGTAAGAACGGAATTTGTCAAGCGCAAATATAACTGCTAGAAGTTCCTTTTCTGTGGTAGCATAGTTCATTTGGGAAGGATCTAAGGTTCTACTGGCATAGTAGATGGCATGGAGTTTCTTGTCCTTCCTTTGTCCTAGAACTGCGCCTACAACATAATCACTCGCATCACACATGATTTCGAACGGTAGTCGCCAATCGGGTGGTTGCATGATTGGTGCGGTGATAAGGGCTGATTTCAATGTTTCGAATGCTTTTAAACAGTCGTCGTCGAAGACGAACTCAACATATTTCATTAACAGGCCGGTCAGAGGTTTTGTGATTTTCGAGAAATCTTTTATAAATCTTCTGTAGAAACCGGCATGTCCTAGAAAACTCCGTATTTCTCGTACGGATTTTGGAGGTTGGAGATCTTTTATAATCTCTATTTTAGCTTTGTCTACCTCAATCCCTCTATCTGATATGACGTGTCCTAGAACTATTCCTTGTCGGACCATAAAATGGCATTTCTCCCAATTTAGGACGAGGTTTACTTTTACGCAACGTTCTAGTACCATTTCTAAGTTTTGTAGGCATCCTTCGAAACTTTGTCCACATACCGAGAAA
The DNA here is from genome assembly GCA_963859935.3 of Lathyrus sativus. Classification (NCBI taxonomy): domain Eukaryota; kingdom Viridiplantae; phylum Streptophyta; class Magnoliopsida; order Fabales; family Fabaceae; genus Lathyrus; species Lathyrus sativus. The sequence continues at coordinate 192,394,903 of OZ012739.1, forward strand.
TCGTCCATAAATACTTCCATAATGTCGTCTATGAAATCTGCGAAGATTGCCATCATGCATCTTTGGAAGGTTGCTGGAGCGTTACAGAGTCCGAACGGCATTCGGCGGTAAGCAAAAGTACCATAAGGACAGGTGAATGTAGTCTTTTCTTGGTCATCAGGATGGATGGGAATTTGGAAGAATCCTGAGTAACCATCTAGATAGCAGAAATATGAATGTTTGGCTAATCTTTCCAACATTTGGTCTATGAAGGGTAACGGGAAGTGATCTTTGCGCGTAGCTTTGTTAAGTTTCCTATAATCAATACACATCCTGCTTCCAGTCACGAATCTTTTCGTTATTGATTCGTCTTTTTCGTTTTTAACTACTGTGACTCCTCCTTTCTTTGGTACGACGTGAACTGGGCTAACCCATTCACTATCGGAGATCGGATAGATGATTCCTGCATCTAGCAATTTCTTTACTTCATCTCTGACTACAGTGCTCAGGATGGGGTTTAGTCTTCTCTGATGCTCTCGAGAGGTTTTAGAGTCTTCCTCTATTGTAATTCGATGCATACAGATTGAAGGGCTTATACCTTTTAGATCGCTTATGTTATAGCCTAACGCGGTGAGGTACTTCTTTAGGACTTCTAATAGTTTTTCGGTTTCTAGTTGTCCTAAGTCGACGTTGACTATCACGGGTCTTTTTAGTTCATTGTCTAGAAATTCATATCTAAGGTTTTTGGGTAGTGTTTTAAGTTCTAAAGATGGGTTCTTCGGACCTGGCATATGGTTTGGGGTCAGTGCTAAGCTTTCGCTTAGGCTGTCGTCTTTATACGGTTTACGCCAATTGTCGTCTTCAGAAATGTCGGGTATTTGAATCTTTATTATTTCTGAATACGTGGTCTCTTCATTTTCAAGTTCTCTTATGCATTCGTCAATTTCGTCTACTAAATAGCAGGTATCTTCTATTGCTGGTGCTTGTAAAAACTTGGTGAGAATGAACTCTATCTTTTCTTCTCCTACTTCGAATGTTAGCCTTCCTTTCTTCACGTCTATAATCGCTCCGGCTGTAGCTAGGAATGGTCTTCCTAGGATAATTGGGGTTACAGTGTCCTCCTTGATGTCCATGATTATGAAGTCGGTTGGAATGTAAAATTGTCCTATGCGTACTGGAACGTTTTCCAGTATTCCGACTGGGTATTTCACTGATCTGTCAGCTAATTATACAGACATTTTGGTTGGTCTGAGGTCTCCCATATTCAGCTTTTTGCATATAGATAAGGGCATAACACTGATACTGGCTCCTAAATCGCATAGAGCTTTGTCTATTACAAACTTTCCTATGACGCAGGGTATGGAGAAACTACCTGGGTCTTTTAATTTAGGAGGCATGCGGTTTTGAATAATGGCGCTACACTCTGCAGTAAGTGTAACTGTTTCATTATCCTCAATTTTTCTCTTATTCGACAGGATTTCTTTGAGAAATTTAGCGTATGACGGCATTTGAGTTATCGCTTCTGTAAAAGGGATAGTAATATTCAACTGTTTAAGGAGCTCTACAAATTTCCTAAACTGTCCTGAAGTTTTGGAGTTTATTAGTCTTTGCGGATAAGGGATAGGTGGTTTATATGGCGCTGGAGGTGCTTGAGTTTTTTCACTTGCGGTATCCTCCTTCTCGTTGTCTTCCTTCTTCTCTAACTCAGATTCCTTTTCTGCTTGTTCCGTTGGTTTTTGTTGCATGGCTGAGTTTTCGGTCCTCGGATCGATCGGTTCGTCCAATTCTTTTCCACTTCTTAGTATCACAGCATTTGCTTGGCCTTTTGGGTTCTGTTCGGGTTGTCCAGGAAATGTGCCAGCAGGTGCGGCAACAGAGGCTTGTTGTTGAGCCACTTGTGATATCTGTGTTTCTAACATTTTGTTGTGGGTGGCTAACACGTCTACTTTTCCTGTCAACTGTTTAATTTGCTCGCTAGTGTGTATGTTTTGATTCAGGAACTCTTTGTTTGTTTGAGCTTGAGTTGCTATGAACTTTTCCATCATCAACTCGAGGTTCGATTTCCTAGGTGCATTCTGAGCAGCTGGTTTCTGATATCCTGGCGGAGCAGTAGGCATTTGCAATGCATTTTCGCTTTTGTAAGAAAAGTTTGGATGATTTCGCCAACCTGGGTTGTAGGTATTTGCGTAGGGATTTCCTTGAGCATAATTTACCTGGTCTGGTGGGATTCCGGCTAGCAATGGGCATTCGGGTGCATTATGAGTGGTGCTTCCGCATAACTCGCAATTTGGAGTTACTGCAGCGACAGTTGCAGTGGGGTTAACGGTCAGACTATCAATCTTCTGTGCTAGAGCATCTACTTTAGCATTGAACTTTTCAAGGCTGCTGATTTCGTACATCCCACCTTTCGCCGTGGTTTTCTCTGTTGGAGTGCGTTCACCTCCCCATTGGCAATGGTTTTGTGACATGTTTTCTATCAGTTGATAGGCTTCATCGTATGGCTTATCCATAAGTGCACCGCCCGCGGCAGCGTCTATTATCAATTTAGTATTGTATAGAAGCCCATTATAGAAAGTATGGATTGTCACCCAGTCTTCTAGACCGTGGTGAGGACATGTTCTCATCATATCTTTGAATCGTTCCCATGCTTCGTAAAGAGATTCAGTATCTTTCTGTCGAAATCCGTTGATTTGAGCTCTAAGCATAGCAGTTTTGCTTGGCGGAAAATATCTCGCTAAGAAGACGTTCTTCAATTGCTCCCACGTCGTAACGAAGTTGGATGGTAACGATTGTAACCATGTCCATGCTCTGTCTCTAAGAGAGAATGGGAAAAGACGAAGTCTTATCGCGTCTGGAGTTACTCCATTTGCTTTCACTGTGTCTGCGTATTGTACAAACTTCGTTAGATGTTTGTTCGGATCCTCAGTTGCGTTTCCTGAGAATTGGTTTTGTTGTACAGCCGACAACAATGATGGTTTCAGCTCAAAATCATTTCGGGTAATAGCTGGGGCAGCAATGCTACTTCTAGGCTCCATCTGAGATGGTGTAGCGTATGCCTTCAGCGGTTTGTTTGGAGGTCCTTCAGCCATCTCTGGTTCTTCTTCTTCTGATTTGGGAATGGGAGTGAGAGGTTCGGGAGTGTTATGTTTGAGTTGTTTGAGTTGGTACTCAATGATTCTACTTCTTAAATGTAAGAAGCGTTCTAGTTCTGCGACCGAAGGTTTTACGATATCGCCTTGCGGGCGATTTCTTGGCATACAATCGATAGAACTAGTAAAGGAAAAATGAAAATTGTTAACCTAGTCTATACGGCGTAACAGAAGGTTACACTATTGACTAAACGGGTCCCCGGCAACGGCGCCAAAAACTTGATCGCGACTTTCTATGTCTAATACAAACTAACTGCAAGTGCACAGTCTATCGCGTAGTAATAATAGATATCGATCCCACAGGGACTCGTAATCAAACTAGTGTTCTCGGGAGTTACTATGTTTAGCTAGGTAGAATATGTTTAAGGGAATAAGATTGTCACTAAAAGGGAACTAAGAATACTATTTAGATTATAATTGATTGAATCGATACGTAGTAATTGTGTTCTTCAGGGATTTGATAAATTACTGGTGTATGAAATAATTTTCAAAGTTTATTTAAGCAGAAAATGGAGATTTGAAGACTCTCGCCTCACGATGGTTATTGACGCTAATCATAATCCTAAGGGCCAAACGTACACTTTCGTATCCCGTTCGGGGTTAAAATTATTTTTTGGAAATCTCTAAGTTCTAATTCATTTTAAAGTGCTTTCGCTGTTATTAAAACAAATGCCTAGTGTTTACTATCTGACCTTACCGCAGCTTTCGCTTGTTGGTTCGTATCTTAATTAATTTCCCACTTTCGTGGCAAAACTACTTTTAAATAAGTTCTCGCTTTCGCGGCGAAGTTTATTCAGTGAATCAATTTTAAACACTCAGACCATAGATTACTTTTATGAAAAGAAAGTTTTTTTTCAACCAGTTGTTATCAAATCCCATTCGAATTATTACTACATATCGATTACCTAAGTTTAGCTAGACATGGATTTGGGAAAGATAAAATATAAATAAGAATAATAAATAATAATTTGCATTATAATAAAACTGAAGTCGATCAAAATGAAAACCTGTAAATATGCCAATTGGCCTTTGGGCAGATCCTCCACAGATGTTGGCAGGATTCTGGTCTTTAATGCCAATTTGATCGTACAATAAAATAGAAATTTCAGAAGAATGAAAATGGGAATACAGGAAAGGTAAAGAGAAACAAATAAGAATAAAACTGGAAAATAATGTTCTGGAAAGTAAATTCGGCAGCACTTCGTGGTATGAATGCAGCACCCTTTCTGAAGTCCCCTGCTTCCCTTTTTATAGAAGTGGAATCCCAACGGTTATCACTGAAGATGATGGACCTTGAGACAGATAATTTAGGGAGTAGTGGTCCACTCTGTGGGAATTGGAACTGATCCTTTGACGTGTAATATGAGTGGGGCATTTTTGCCTGCATGACGGTCGTCACAAGGTGTGACGGTCGTCACCCGTGTGACGGTCGTCACCCGTGTGACGGTCGTCACCCGTGTGACGGTCGTCACCCGTGTGACGGTCGTCATGAAGTTGTGACGGTCGTCACATCAGCAAAAATAGCTTGCTGCGCTTTTCATTGTATTTTCACTCCTTTTTCGTCCATATTTCATCTGAGATTGCTTCTTTTCTTCATGTTGCCTTGTTTAGACGTGATCGTTGAGTACCTGCAAAACATCAGACAAATACACGGAACTAACCCGAAATCGGATCGAAAATGGTTAGATTTTAGTTGAATTATGCATGAAAATATCTATATGATTTCGTGTTATCAATATGCAACGCATTCGCTCCTAAGTCATAGTCTCTAGTGCAGTATGAATTACAAACATTCATAAAAAATACTTCTTCTCCGATAAAAGACAAAAACCAACACCAAACCTCTTTTTCCCTTTGGGGCTCTCTTAATCAGGAAAATCTTTTCAGAAAAAAGAGTGTCGTTAACTCTTAGTTCTACCGCAAACAGGCTTTGCCCCTAACTGCTGAAACTATTTGTTAACCTTACTCGGGTAAAAAACACGTGAACTAGCCTGTGTTCCATTTTATCCCGAACTACGTTCGCTCTGATCTCTCATACCTGTTGAGAGTACGTAGGCACAAGATGCAATATCTTGGCGAGCAACCTTCCCCCTTCACCCGTAGTTAGCCGAACTACGTTGTCTCTGACTTTCCCATTGTACGAGGGAATACGTAGGCCCAGAGCTGCGATGCTCTGTCGAGTCCTTTTCTTTTCTTTTGAGCCAGCCTTGATAGGTAGATAGATAAACAACCCTTTTAGATAAACAAACAAGCGTGGATCCCGTCGAGTACGACGGACGTGAGGGGTGTTAATACCTTCCCCTTGCGTAACCGACTCCCGAATCCAGAGATTTGGTTGCGATGACCGATCTTATCCCTTTTCACTAGGTTTTTCCTGATCGTTTCCTTTCCCTTCTTTGGGATAAATAACGATAAGTGGCAACTCTTCTGTCTTTGCCGACACCTTTTTTCACAGTAGCGACAGCTGGCGAATCTGCTGGGGACTCCGATTCCCTATGTGAGTCAATCCTAGCGCTTGTTTGGTTTATCTTTTTGGGTTTTGTACATACATGTTGTACTTTATCTGCTTCTGCACTCTATTTTCCCGCATTTTATTTTCAGCATTATATTATATCATTATTGTGCTGTTGTGGGAGGGGACTGATTCTGATGAGTGATAAGCCAGACCCAGGCTTGAGTACAAACATAGCACTAGAAGTGGATTAGTGGTGGACTTGCTTGCTTTGCTCACACCAGTTCCCATGTAATCCACACTCAGACGAGATATGGGAGACTTTTGAATATTGTGTGTAAACTTTCTACGTACGAGTTGAATGGCCTATACGCTCTTCTACAGTTTTATGACCCGCAACTCAGATGCTTTGTTTTTCCAGATTATGTCCTGGCTCCAACCCTAGAAGAGTACTCTGACTTGCTGGGGGTACCTTAGTTGAACCAGATGCCTTATTACCGTGTTGATGCTGGACCTGACTTGGGTAAGCTGGTTGTTGCCCTTCATTTAGATGACTCGGAGCTAAAAGGGAAGTTGTTTAGAAAAATTGGAGTTTCTGGTTTCCCTTTGCCTTTCCTGGTGGAGAAGGCCCAAAGGTTTACCAAGAATGGTTGTTGGGTTGTATTCAATGCTATTTTAGCCCTTTGCATATATGGTATCGTGCTGTTCCCTAGTCACCCGAATTTCATAGGTATAGATGCCTGCTACATATTTGCTTCCGGGAATCCGGTGCCCACCCTTCTCGGAGACGTTTATCATTCAGTTCACAGCAAGAATGAAAACAGAAAAGGGAAGAACGTGGCATGTTGCGCTCCTTTGCTGTACAAATGGTTTGCCAACCATCTTCCTAAAACGGGTCCATTCATTGATTATGCTGAGACTTCAACATGGTATGCACGTTTGATGGGTTTGTCTTCTAATAATATCACTTGGTTTGATAGAGACTTGCTAGGCAAAGAAATTGTGTATAGTTGCGGTGGCTTTCCTAACGTCCCCCTGGTCGGAAGGAAATGGTGTATCAATTATAATCCATCCTTGCTGGTAAGACAATTTGGATACGTGCTAAGAGGTCCTCCTATAGAAGAAGAGATACAGGAATCTCTGTATCTCACAGGATTGCTTGAAGGTGACACTTTGGTTAAAGTAGAGAAAGCTTGGAGCAAAATTCATAGAAAGGGAAACGTTTTGCTAGGAAAGAGCAACAACAAAGCCTTTGATCCATATGTAGCCTGGATCCGAGAGAGAGCCGCCAAATTTCTAATGTCATTCCCTGCAGTTGAGCCATTATATCCTTCCGTGGTCGAAGAACCAACCACAATTGATATTCAAAAATACAACCAGGTGCTGCAAGAAAAAGAAGAGCTGAAGAAAGCCAACGAAGAGCTAGAGAAAGAAATTGCTCAACTCCGAAGCGAGAAGAGTGAAGCTGCGAACTCATGCAAGAAGCAGACTGAGTTGATAAACCATTTGGGTGCAGAGGTAACCAAGTAGACTGATGCTCGAGAGCATCTGGGGTTGGACTTCAGGGTTGTTAACAGTGTTCTCGCCACCAAAAAGAAAGACTTGGACAGAGCCTATCTGAAGATCTCCAAATTCGAGGCAATGTGTGTTGCACCCTAAAATTTGCTCAACCTACTCCACTTGGTTTATGTCTCATAGCTTTAGCATTTGCATAAGCAGTCATGTACATAGTCTAATCATTTGCATAGCATAGCATAACAAGCCACCTTCTGGGCCCAAAGCGCCAAATAACTGCATTTAATTTCTATTGGTACCCCCCTCATCATTTCTCATATTAATATTACTCCAAATTTTATTTCATTTTAAAAATTCATAATAAAATTAAAAATGACTATTTTTTAATGAGATTTTTTTTTCCATTTTCCATTTTTTGTCTAGAAAACTATAAAACCATAAAATTGTCATTTTACTTCATTTTTCTATTTTTGCATATTTTTTACATTTAATTGCTTTTTTTAATTCTTTTGGTTGATGCTACCATTGGTTGAATTTAGTTTAGGAGCTTCCTTTAGGACTTTCACCCCATTCTTTTTAGTACAACTAGATATGGATATTAGGTGTCCCCTGGTTTTATACCATATTTTCTAGGGCTTTATTTTAGGTAGTTTAGTTAGCAACTATTAGGATAGTCAATTAGGGTTGTGAATATGACATAGGTGTAACAAAATAATTTCTTTTTGGGTTTCTAGGTTGAATTAGAAGATGGAGCTATAGGGGTATTATGGGTAAGTGATAGATCCCTTAGAAAATTCTAGAAGTTCCCCTATTATATTAATGCTTTTAGTATATTTTTGTATTTGATTGATTGTATGGTGTGCCCTTTCTAGGGTTATTGTTTGATTGTGTGGGGTATTGGGCCTGCTTGGGGTTTGGGTTTGAGCTGAAGACTTTGCTGATGAATCCCATTGAAGACTAAAGGAGTGAAGATCAATTGCAAAAGTTGATGAAGAGTGTATCTTGCTTGCAGCTATTGAAGATTATAGGCACTAGGAGCTAGGTAGAGCTCTAGAATAGAAACTTGATTCACAAACATGGAAGGTCTTGTTTGCCTCCATTCTTTCTCTATGATGCAGAGTCTCTCTAGGATACTCACCCCCTTCCATTGGAAGGCTTGGTGACAGTATCTAAGAGATAGAACTCTTGAGAGAAACATTCTACATTTTGTTAACAGTCTGTTTGCCACCTTTGGTGGTCAACTAACTGTTTAACATCCCAATTCATTCTTTTGATTGTTCCTCATCTCGGAGAGTTTGATTTGAAGAAAAGCCATGAAAGATTGAAGATAGAGACCTTGCTTGAAGACTGTAAAAGATGAAGATTGTGTTGTTGAAGCTGTGCATTTGACTGCTGCTATTTGAAGCCCTGCTGTTTGAAGCTGTTGAAGATGATTACTGTTAGAGTTTCTTTCCTTGAAGATTGATGCTTGCTTGAAGCTGGTAGATGTTTGAAGATGACTTGAAGACAGATGTTGAGGGAGCTTGCTGTGCAGATTCGCTGTTTGCTGTTTATTTTTGCTGTTTGTAGCTTTTGATGTATTGTTTGAGTTTCCCGGACTGTATTGTTTGCCAATTAATTTGTTAGGTTGAAAGCAAATCTTGTTCGCTTTTGCCTGTTGTTTTCTAGGTTCGAGGTTGAGTGGGACTCCCTTGCCTCGCTTGTATTGCTGCATCCATGCATTTTACTGTTTTATTGTATCTGTTGTTTCTGTTTCCGTTTATCCCCTTAGGATCTCTGTTTCTCTCTGCGCAAGAGAGGAACATGATAGACATTAGGTCTTAACCCATGCATGATAACATTAGGTTAGTGTGATTCCCTTTTCAACCATAGGTTAGAGTTCTGTCTCTTCTTTCTCAAAACAAACAGAAAAACACAATAAGATTTCAAATCCAATAAAAGACACTTCTTCCGTAAAAGAATGTGAACTCATCAAAACGTCAATTTGTGTCCGCCTGGACTGTTAATCAGAAAAAACCCTTTTTCAGAAGGAGATAAAAACACTCGAAACAGACTTGTGTCGTACGTATCCTGAACTACGTTTGCTCTGATCTTTCATGTTGTGTGAAAGTACGTAGGCATAGGATGCGATATCCTAGCGAGCAACCTTCCCCTCCTTTCCCGTAGGTAGGCGAACTACGTTGACTCTGATTTCTCGTCCCAGACGGGGATACGTAGGCATAAAGTGCGATACTTTGCCGAGTCATTTTCTTTTCTTTTAACCCCAGACCTGTAGAGTAGATAGAATAACAATCCGTACCAGAAAACAAGCGTGGATCCCGTCGAGTACGATGGACGTGAGGGGTGCTAATACCTTCCCCTTGCGTAACCGACTCCCGAATCCAGGATTTGGTTGCGATGACCATTCCTTTCCCGTCTTTGCGGTAGGTTTACTTCGAGCGTTTCCTTTCCCTCCTTTGGGATAAATAACGCACGGTGGCGACTCTTCTGTTCAGCCGGCGCCGATTTTCGCAGTAGCGACAATGTGGAACGCTACTTTGACCAATCACAAGGAGCGGGAAGAGAAGCTGAAGCAACAAATTGTCAAACTAACGATTCAGCTTGAGGCCCAGCATGAGAAGATTGAAGCTGAAACATCACTCAGGCGTAACGCTGAGAGCGAGTTGAAGGAAGTTAAGGAAAACCTGAAGGATTGCAAACTAAGGGATGATTCCAAGAGAACCAAACTGGAGGATTTCTTCGGAAAGGGAGCCTGGGAAGACTTTGTTAAAGATATCCAGAGCACCGTCAGACAGAGAGATCTGCTTATTCGAGGATTGCTTACCAGGCCTGATCACCCCGAGACAAAGGAACTATTAGAAGATTTCCATGCCCGCAGCCGCACTTGATTTCTTTTGTATTTCCTTTGTAGCTTTCATTCACTGTTGTATTGTTGACCATCACCAGGCTTGTTGGCTGAGGTCGCCATATTATCGATTCCATTGTACTCAGTTACTCCTGTATGCTGCCTACGTGGGCTCTTTATATATATATATATATATATATATATATATATATATATATATATATATATATATATATATATATATATATATATATATATATATATATATATATATATATATATATATATATATATATATATATATATATATATATATATATATATATATATATATATATATATATATATATATATATATATATATATATATATATATATATATATATATATATATATATATATATATATATATATATATATATATATATATATATATATATATATATATATATATATATATATATATATATATATATATATATATATATATATATATATATATATATATATATATATATATATATATATATATATATATATCAGACATTGTTCATCTCCGTGATTGGCTTCTTATTCTGGCTCACTGTTATTATGGAACTAGAATCGAGGGGAATCTCTCCCTAGGCACAGACGCACATTTGCATTTGCATATCATTTTGCATAGCAGGTACCGTGAGCATGTTTATCTAACCCCTTGTGTTTTCTACACAGCTGTGTTTCAGGATTGATTGCAGACCAATTCACCGTTACTCCACCCGAGCTAATCAACTCAGAGCAATGGAGCAAGTTCAGGCTGAAATGCAAGAATTTTTTCAGGGAGAGGATGTCCCAGTTCATGGACATCATGCAAGTTGTTGCCACTGGGCAAGAGCAACTCAGAACCCTCGTGCAGCCCTTGATTGCACGCGTTGACACCAATGGGGTTTTGCATGGAGGTGAAACTACCAACCCGCCTCATGTTGAGACTCCCCGGGCTGACAACTCTTGACCAACTGTGGTCGTTCCCAACACTGTGGGCAATGGGAACACTGTAATGGGTACTGGCCATGCAGGGGATGGTAATGGCACCATCGGAGCTGCTAATAGTAACATTGGTACAAATGGTACCAATGCTGGAGTTAATGCTGGTAATTTCCATGGACCTGAAGTTGCGGGTATCGTCCATGGAAACGTTCATCAACCCTGGAATGAGGATCGTCAAGCTGACGTATTCTCAATGAGAGGTGACGAGGCTGAGTTACCTTCTGAGGCCAGTCGGAGATTCAAAATGCTCGAGGATAAGATGAGAAGCTTTGAGAATCTGAATTCCATGGGGCTCGATATGGCCAACTTGGGGCTGATCCCCGATCTCAAAATACCACCAAAATTCAAAGTGCCAGACTTCGATAAGTACAAGGGCATCACCTGTCCTCGTGTCCACTTGAGATCTTATTACAGGAAGATGTCGGCGTACTCCGACGACTAGAAGCTGTTGATGCACTTCTTTCAAGATAGTTTGTCAGGACCATCACTGGAATGGTACATGGGCTTGGAGCCTGCAAGTGTACGTAGCTGGAAGGATCTTGCTGAAGCTTTCGTAAGACATTACCAGTACAATAGTGACCTGGCTCTCAACCGGGTCCAACTGCAAAACCTGTCACAGAAGAATGGGGAATGCTTCAAGAAATACGCCCAACGATGGCGTGAGTTAGAAGCCCGAGTACAATCCCCGATGGTTGAACGTGAACTTGTGGATATGTTTGTGGCAATGCTGCCGGATGTTTATTATGAAAAGCTAATCAGCAGCATGTTAGGGAGTTTCTCTGACTTAATCATCACTGGTGAGCAAGTTGAGAATGGGATTAAGCTGGGTAAGATCTATATCGGTGAGAATTCCTCAGCTGGAGGAAAGAAAGTGTTTGGAGGAAAGAAAAGAGAAGGTGAAACCAACTCTGTATCTGGTTCCCGAGGGAACAAAAGGCCATCATAGAACCGTCAGCAACAAAGGGCCGCAAGTATAACTATCCTTGCTGCTCCACAGCAGCAACAGCAGTCACAACAGAACCAACATGGGTACCGGAGGTACTAGGGCAAAGGGCCATTGGCAAATCGCCACATTGACACTCCACCCATGCCTTATGGTCAGCTATTGCAGGCATTGCTTCAACTACAGCTCATTCAGAAAAGAAACATGGCTCCCTTGACAGGGCCACCACCACCTGGGTACGATGCGAACGCCCGCTGTGAGTTTCATTCGGGGGCATCAGGCCACTCGATCGACAACTGTAAAGCGTTCAAGCACAAGGTGAAATACATGGTTGACGATAAGATGATAAACTTCTCCAACGACGTGCTGAATGTCATACATAACCCTATGCCTAACCACGGGGGTGCAGGGGTTAGTGCAATCACTGAAGAAGAGGACTTGAATTTGGTGAAGAATGTCAATGATTTGAGAACACCACTTAGCTTTGTCAAAGCTAAACTTCTGAAGAAGGGTGTATTCCCGGGTTGTGGGGAGTTTTGTATTGAATGTGCAAGACATATGGATGGTTGTGATCAGCTGAAAGTAGGGATTCAGGGTCTGATGGATGAAGGGGTCCTACAATTTGATCGGAAGGTTGAGAACAAATCCAGAGAAGTGATAGCCAAGTAGAAGGATGAGATTGCTACGATCACCATCCCATATAAGACCGTCACCATTTCTGCTCCGAGACCACCCACTATCACTATAACGAAAGCCGATCCTATACCATTTGAAAGTACCAACACTGTCCCATGGAATTATGGAGCGGAGATTTACTGCAATGGTCAAAAGTTGGACTTAAAAGGCTCACCTATGGAATCTATGGATAATATGGTTGGATCAGGAGGGATTACTCGCAGTGGAAGAGTATTCTCACCGCCTAAAGTTGTTGTTGACAAAACAGATAAGGGTAAAAGAAAAGTAGTCGTTGAAGAGACCTCTCGGGAGGTAGAAAGAGACTTGCTGGTAAAGGATGCTGAAGAATTCATGCGTTTGATTAAGAAGAGCGACTACAAGATAGTCGACCACTTGCAGCAGATGCCTTCAAAGATTTCTATACTGAACTTGTTGCTTTGCTCCGAAGCACACCGCAACGCCTTGCTGAAGATCTTGAATGCCGCATATGTACCCCAAGAAATTTCTGTCAAACCAGCTCGAGGGGGTGGTTGCACATGTGAATGCTGGTAATGGATTAGGGTTTACTGACCTAGAGTTGACACACAAAGGCAGGAACCATAACAGCGCACTGCATGTCTCAATAGAATGTCGAGGAACGGTCATGTCCCATGTGATCGTGGACACAGGATCATCTATGAATGTTCTCCCTAAGAAAGCCTCAATGAAGCTTGATACTAGGGGACTAATCTGTACTCCTAGTGATCTAGTAGTGAGAGCTTTCGACGGGACGCGTCGATCGGTGTTCAGTGAAGTAACATTGCTCGTTCAAGTGGGGTCTGAAACCTTTGATGCAGTATTTTATATCATAGATATCCAGCCCGCCTACAGCTGCTTGCTAGGCCGGCCCTGGATCCATTCAGCGGGAGCTGTGACCTCTACGCTGCATCAAAAGCTGAAGTATGATGTGGGTGGCAGCATTGTTACCGTCTGCGGGGAGGAAGATATTATGGTGAGCCATTTTTCGTCTTTCAAGTATGTGGAGGTGTACAGCGAGATCCACGAAACGTTGTGCCAGGCATTCGAAACTGTCAAGGTCAAGGATGTATCTCCTGTGGTGAGCAAAATGCATGAGATGACTCTCTCTTCCTTCAAGGAAGCTCAAGCTGTAGTACAGACCGGTTCAACCCAAGGCTGGGGGCAGGTGCTGGATATCCCCAACAAACAAGATAAGTTTGGCTTGGGGTACCATCCCTCTTCTTCTACTTCATCCTCTCAGAGCGCGTTGTCGCTACTGCAAAAATCGGCGTCGGCTGAACAGAAGAGTCGCCACCGTGCGTTATTTATCCCAACGGAGGGAAAGGAAACGCTCGAGGTAAACCTAACGCAAAGACGGGAAAGGTATGGTCATCGCAACCAAAACCTGGATTCGGGAGTCGGTTACGCAAGGGGGAGGTATTAGCACCCCTCACGTCCGTCGTACTCGACGGGATCCACGCTTGTTTTCGGGTATGGATTGTTATTTCTATCTACTCTACAGGCCAGGGGTTAAAAAGAAAAAGAAAATGACTCGGCAAAGTATCGCACTTTATGCCTACGTATTCCCGTCTGGAACGAGAAATCAGAGTCAACGTAGTTCGCCTACCTACGGGAAAGGAGGGGAAGGTTGCTCGCTAGGATATCGCATCCTATGCCTACGTACTTTCATACAGCATGAAAGATCAGAGCAAACGTAGTTCGGGCCTCGTACGACAGAAGTCTGTCTTGATTATTTTTATTCCTTCTGAAAAAAGGTTTTTTCTGATTACTGGTCCAAGCGGACAAAAATGACGTTTTGATGAGTTCACATTCTTTTACGGAAGAAGTGTCTTTTATTGTGTTTGAAATCTTATTGTGTTTTTCTGTTTGTTTTGAGAAAGAAGAGACAGAACTCTAACCTACGGTTGCGAAGGGAATCAAACTAACCTAATGTTATCATGCATGGGTTAAGACCTAATGTCTATCATGTTCCTCTCTTGCGCAGAGAGAAACAGAGATCCTAAGGGATAAACGGAAACTGAAACAATAGCATATATACAATAAAGAAGTAAAATGCATGGATGCAACAATACAAGCGAGGCAAGGGAGTCCCACTCAACCTCGAACCTAGAAAACAACAGGCAAAAGTGAACAGCATTCACTTTCAACCTAACAGGTTAAACAGCAAACAATACAGTCAGGGAAAACCAATCAATACATCAAGAATTAAACAACTAAAAGAAACAGCAACAACAGTCTTCATCAGCATCTGTCTTCAAGTCATCATCATCTGTCCTTCTGCTTCAAGCAAGCCTCAGTCTTTATCCTTACAGCCTTCAAGCAAGGTCTTTATTATCAGTCTTCAATCTGCAATGGCTTTTCTTCAAGTCTTAATCTCCAAGCTGAAGAATCAATCACAAGAATGAACTGGGGTGTTAAGCAATCAGCTGACCACCAAAGGTGGCAAACAGACTGCTAACAACACATAGAGTATTTCTCTCAAGAGTTCTATCTCTTAGACACTATCACCAAGCCTTCCAAAGGAAGGGGGTGAATGTCTTAGAGAGACTCTGCATCATAGAGAGGGATGGAGGCAAACAAGACCTTCCATGCTTGTGAATCAAGTTTTCTACTCTAGAGCTCTGCCTAACTCCTAGATCCTATAGCCTTCAACAACTACCAGCAAGATGCTCTTCATCAACTCCAGAGGTTGGTCTTAATTCTTTTGATCTCTAATGGCCTTCATCAACAAGGTCTTCAGCTCTCCCAATCCCCAAGCAAGCCCAATACCCCACACAGACAAATGAAATAACCCTAGAGAGGGCACACCACACAGTCAAGCAAATACAAGCAGTATACTTGATAGTAATAGCTGAATAGGGGAAACCTAGCAATTTCTAAGGGATCTATTAACTACCCATAATCCCTATAGTCCCATACCCCAAAAATTCCATCTACAACTCCTAAGGGAAATGATCTAATCCACCTATGTTATCTCCTAAACCCTAGTTTTAGTTCTTCTAATCACACCTAAACAAACCATCTAAAATTAAGTTCTAAAATGGTGAATTAAATTTTATATACAAGCTAACATTCTATACTAATCAACCTAAAAAGAATGGATTAAAAATGTTAAAGCATCTAATCAAACTAAAATTAACAAATTCATGCATTAAACTAAACATTATTTAATCCTATTAAAAAGAAAAATATGCTAAAAATATGAAAATAAAATGAAATGCCAATTTTTTTGTGTGATAATTTTCTTAACAAAATTATGAATAATATGCAAAAAGAACCAATTAAAATCATGCATTTTTCAATTATTTATGATTTTTTTAAAGAAATGAAATGAATTAAAAAAAATTAATTGAATTAATATGGTTGAGGGGTGCATCTAGTAATAAAACCAATTGAAAATGAGAGATGGGCCCAGACTGGGGGGCGCGCATAGCAAGCGCGTCTGGGCCCAATGCATTCAGAAAACATGACAAAAAATAAAAAAGATGGATACGGTGCAGTTAGCAATAATTTTAGTTCATTATGGTTTGGGCCATGCGTTTGGGGGTGGGATTAGCAACGGATGATAAAGCCCAGTCAGAAAAATAAATGAAACGGTGCGTTCTGGCTGAGTCTCTCCCTCCAAATTTCATTTAAATCGTGACCGTCATATTAAGAACCAAGTCAAGGTCAAAAGCATGATCGTGTGGCTCTCGCTTCGTCTTCAACCTTAGAAACCCTAGGGTTTCAGAAATCACCTTCATGCACGCACCTTCAACCATCCTGCTCTCCCTCAATTCTCCATGAATTCACACGATTCAAAGACCAAAAACACTCCATTCTCTTCCCTCTACACAGCCATGCCATCAGTTCTTTCTAAAACTCAACCAACAAATGAACCCGATAGGTAGAAAGTAGTGACTCCACCATTATGCACTGTCATCAACCATACCAAACCTTGCTAATCTTTACCCTAGCATGATCTATATCTTTCACTGATCATTTTAAGCCATATATCCAGGATTGTAGTGCCATAAACCATGAGTTACAAACCCTAACAGTCTTGGTACACCTATGGCAAACCTCATGAAACTTCCTCAAACTTACCAAAATTAATCATCTAACCTATCCTAACAGTTCTAGCCTAACAAATCTCTATGATTCTAACTAAATCAAGCAATTCGAATGGATTACCAACCTGGTGTAAATGGTGAAAACAGTTGTGGAATTCTCTTGATCCAATGCTTTCAATGCTCTGAACTTGATCAGTGAACTTGATTATGAGTTCTGTATGCAATGGATCTTGCTCCAAGTTCTTGAATCTTGCAATCACCAAATTCTTGCCCCTTGGATGATGAAGTTGTATGGCACGATTCCTCTTCAATTCAACCAAATTTTTTATGTGAATTCTGATCTATGAAAGATGTTGATGATGATCAAATCAAGAAAAATGGAAATTGATAGAGATTTTGTGGAGTTTGAGATGCTTTTGCAAATTGGAAGATTGAAGTGTAACTTGGTATTATGAGCATAATGAATCACCAACCAATGCATGAAGCTACTCAATGCAATATATAGATGACCTTGGAAATCCCTAGAACTTTGTAGAACCTTCTCATGCACACTTTCCCTTGGATTTGGATTATGTAACTTCCTTTGTAAGTAACCAAGCATAACTTCTAAATCTTGAACCAAACTCAAAAATCCACTTTTGCCAATGTTTTTAAAACATTTTTCCCAATCAAAATGACCTATAATTTCATCCCATTTGGCCAAATTATGAAAAATCTCAAATTTAGGTCATTTTTTATTCATTAAATCCACCAATTTTGAAACCTTGAGCTATGAGCCTTTCCAATCTTTCATGATCACTTTGCTAGACTCAAAATGTCATTTGGAGAAAGTTTGATGTTGTGAAGTTTTCCATTTGAAGCTTCCTTGTATGAGTTTTGGGCATAGGCTTGAAATGACCTGTAATTCTCAGATGACCAAAATACCCTTTGCTTGCCAAGACCATAAGTAGAGTTCCACAAATCATATGAAGGCATACCATACCTCTATAGAAATCTAAGACAATGAGTAACAACTCTTATGTTGACCAGAAATTCATTTGAAATCTCCTTGAGGGGTAAAAGTTGCTTGGAAGACAAGTAACTTTCACAGACAAAATTTCAGATACCTCAGATGACCTGTAACTTGCAAGGACCATTCTACAAGTTTCATGTTAACCAAGGATCCATTTGAAGCTTGCATTTTGACTTATCTTGCTTGGAAGTTTGACCTAAACTAGGGGATTTTACACAGAAACCCTAATTTAGAAACTCCTCTTCTCCTTGATTTCTCTTGATTTCTTCTTGGCACATCACCATATCCTTATCCACATTCCAAATGATGAACCCCACATCTCTCCAATAGACCTTAATGCCTTTCAACCAATCCTTTGACCTAGGGTTGACCCAGGGTTGACCCAGATGAAACCCTAGTTGACTGTCTTCAACTGCAACTCTTGTGATCACATCAATGACTTGCCTCCTTCTCCAAATAACTTTCTAGGTCTTCCATGATGTCTACATACTCTCCATGCTCAGCTCACAGCTCACAACTTCTTTGATGATATCCAGATACCCTCAGATAGGAGATAGATTCACTGCTTGATCCACTGACTTCCTTAGCTTTCCAATTCTTTCTGATGACTTGGATATGCTTGAATTTGAATAATAACCTCTTGATAGGTTCATAGAGATGAGAATAGTACTTGGTCCCCTGTTGGATGATTTGTTATGCTATGCTATGCAGATGATTAGACTATGTACATGACTCTATATGCAAATGCTAATACAACTGAAACATAAACCAAGTGAAATAGGTTGAGCAAATTTTAGGGTGCAACACGCGTCACGCTACAAGGGGCTGGTGCTTTTCACAAAAGAGGGAGTGATATTTGAGTGCGTCAACGCTGTGTCCGATGGGGAAGGAGATAGCAATTGTGATATGGACTCATGGATCAAACCATGCAAGCCAGGCCAGAGCCTCAACAATCGGTCCATCCAGGATTTCATCCAAGTGACGCGTAAAGAGTAATGCTTTGTTTTTTCCAATTATTGTACAACCTTATTGTCGCTACTGCGAAAATCGGCGCCGACTATGACAGAAGAGTCGCCACCGTGCGTTATTTATCCCACAAGAGGGAAAGGAAACGCTCAGAGTAAACCTAACGCAAAGAGGGAAAGGAATGGTCATCGCAACCAAATCCTGGATTCGGGAGTCGGTTACGCAAGGGGAAGGTATTAGCACCCCTCACGTCCGTCGTACTCGACGGGATCCACGCTTGTTTTCTATCTAAGGGTATGTTATTCTATCTACTCTACAGGTCTGTGTTAGCCCATGCATGTCTCAACCTGATCAAAACAGCCTCGTCTAATAAGCCCGTGAGATACAGAGATTCCTGTATCTCAACCTCAATAGGAGCATCTCTCAAGGCATAACCAAACTGTCTCACCAGCAGAGAAGGGTTATAGTTGATACAGCCTTTCCGTCCAATCAAAGGGATATTCAGAAAGCCACTGCAACTATATATAATATCAGTGCCAAGCATGCTCCGATCAAACCAAATGATGTTCTCAGCAGACAGCCCCATCAACCGGAACGACCAATCCAAAGTATCAACAGCATCAACAAAAGGCCCTGTCTTCGGAAGATGTCCCTGGAACCACCTGTACAAAAGAGGAAGACAGCAGGAAACATTCTTGCCATGACGTTTCTCATTCTTATAGTGAATAGAATGATAAACATCGCCCAAGAGAGTAGGAACTGGATTCTTCGAGGCAAGAATCAAGAAAGCATCTGAGTCAACAAAATCTGGCACATTGGGAAACAAGACAATCCCATAGATGCAGACAGCTAGAATGGCACTGAAGGCAACCCAACATCCACTCTTCGCGCACTGTGTAGCCTTCTCAACCAGGACAGACAAGTGAAAACCATAAGCTCCGTTCAGCTTGACCAAACCTCTAGGGAACTCAGAAGCGTCCAAACTGACAATCTCAGCAAGTGTAGCCAACTCAGGCTCAGTATCAACATGTATAAAGGGCATCTGGTCTAACACAGGAACTCCCAACATAGTAGAATACTCCTCCAAAGTGGGTGCCAGAATATAGTCGGGGAACAGGAAGCATCTCAGCTGAGGCTCATAAAACTGCATCAAAGTATACACCCCAGTCGTCTCAAATGCTGAAGGTCTGTACAAAAAACTAAACAATCTCCCATAAGATACTCTGAACTCAGCCCTCACTCTCTCATCTACTAGAGCAACTAATCCCAACAAGGAACTGATATCTGGCGAATGCAACCGGTAAGCAACTGTCCTCTTCATGGACTCCATGTTTGGCCAGAAGACACACTAGAATTAGAGGGGAATGATCACACCTGCAACATAAATACATGTTAATGAAATGCAAACATGAAAATGCACATGCATATGCAAACAGGAGATCAAGTGCAATGCTGATGAACTGTGCTGCTCTGTACTGAAGCCTGAGAACCATCAAATCTTCGCCTCAAACCAAACCAACCACTCAAAAGAACCCTGTAACCACATCTCACTGACAGAGATAACCCAGGTGCTCTGAGGTCAAAGGTTTCCTGCAAATAGACCTACCTACCCCTCACAGGTATGTACTTAACTCACAGACGAGGTATATCATCCTATGCGGGTTCAACGTCACAGACTTTCAAGAGTGATGACACGATACCCAGAAGGTGTGGCATCATCATCCCTTGAAGCGGCCTCACTTAGCTGAAGCCCAACTGATAGGTCCCCAGAGTCGACAATCCTCGGGTCAGACAACTTGTCGAGCCCTAAGGGCCAGGCAAGAAGCATTAAAGAGAATCTCGTCCGAGCGCAGATTTCGTGGCTAGCTGGTGCGAGCTAAGCAAGCAGACTAACCACTACTCTCTACTTCTAAGTCTATGTGCAAACTCAAGCCCAGGTCCAGCTTATCTCTAAATCTAACCCTCTTCCCAGCACAACAACAATAATATAGTACTGAACGTAAAGGCAGAAAGGTAAATACATACAGCACCCCCAGACGGGAAAACAAGCGCTAGGATTGACTCGCATAGGGAACCGTTGGAGTCCCCAGCAGAGTCGCCAGCTGTCGCTACTGCGAAAATCGGCGCCGGCTATGACAGAAGAGTCACCACCGTGCGTTATTTATCCCACAAGAGGGAAAGGAAACACTCAGAGTAAACCTAACGCAAAGAGGGAAAGGAATGGTCATCGCAACCAAATCCTGGATTCGGGAGTCGGTTACGCAATGGGAAGGTATTAGCACCCCTCACGTCCGTCGTACTCGACGGGATCCACGCTTGTTTTCTATCTAAGGGTATGTTATTCTATCTACTCTACAGGTCTGGGTTAAAAAGAAAAGAAAATGACTCGGCAAAGTATCGCACTTTATGCCTACGTATTCCCGTCTGGAACGAGAAATCAGAGTCAACGTAGTTCGCCTACCTACGGGAAAGGAGGGGAAGGTTGCTCGCTAGGATATTGCATCATATGCCTACGTACTTTCATACGGCATGAAAGATCAGAGCAAACGTAGTTCGGGCTATGGAGGACACAAGCTTCTCTGACAGTTTTTATCTCCTTAAGAAAGGGTTTTCCTGATTAAAGGTCCAAGCGGACAAAAACAGAGTTTGAATGTTTGTTTGAGTCTTTTACGAAAGAAATGTTTTTTAGTCTGTTTGTAACTTGTACTGCACTAAAGACTTGTGATCTGAGAGTGACTACGTCGCATGTCACCCTAAGGGTACCATACTAAGCAGTCAGATTATTGAAGAGTGACCCTCTAGCAACTTTTTCTCAAATAGCTTAAGGCTCATAGCGTACAGCACACGTTATCCTTATTATTGTGTTTTTGAAGTGTTTTGAGATGAGAGGAGAAAGACCCTAAAACTATGGTTGAAAGGGAAAATAACCTAATGTTATCATGCATGGGTCAAAACCTAATGTCTGTCATAATTTCCTCTTGCACAGAGGAAATCAGAGATCCTAGGGGATAAACAGCAAAAGAAAGCAAGCAATAAACAGTAAACAGTAAACAGTAAGCATGCAACAGTATAAGAGAGGCAAGGGAGAAAACAATAGGCAAGAGGAGACAAGATCCACCTCAAACCTAGAGGTAATAAATACAAGTAAATAGACAATACAGAGAAAAACAAAAGACACTGAGGAGGCAGCCCCCAAGCAGCAGCAACTTCAAGCTCTAAACAGCAAACAGCAACAACAACTTTGAACAACAAAGTTGAATTGACAGCAAAGTTGACAGCAAAGGCTTCATCTTCAAGCAAGCTTCTATCTTCAAGCTTCATTAATCTTCAAGCTCCAACAAGCACACTCCAAGAGGAGGATTAATCATCAAGATCAAGTTATAATGTTAAGGAACTTAATGACAACCAAAGGAAATCACTAAGAACTCAACATTGCAAATGAAAGGTATCCTCAAAGTTCTACTTACTTGGGCATACCACTCATCCCTCCTAAGGAGAGATGGAGCTTCCCAAGAAGGACTTTATGTCATTGGATGGAATAGAGGCAAACAATGCACTCTATGTTTGAAGAAATAATCAAAACTAGGTCTAAGGCATTCCTAAAACCCTAATTATCTAAGCTCCTAAACAAAAACTCCACAAGAGGAAAAACCTTCAACTCCAAGATCCAATCCTCAACCCCAAGCATCTTCAATGAACCCAGAAGCTCCAACAAAAAATAACTTAAGCTCAAACCAACTCCAAGGCAGCCAACCAAGCCAAACAAACAAAGGTACTCAAGAGAGAACAACATAAACACAAGCCATTTGCAAAATACAACTAAAATAGAAAATCAAGTTGCAAAAATATAATAAAATTCCTAGGGGAACATGAATGTTTGAACAACCTAATGTAAAAATATTGAAGCCTAAATCAACTCCTAAGTTATTTAAACAATTCCTACATTGAGATAGGTCAAGGGAATCCACAAGTTTGGGAGGGTCCTAATCTCAATCCCTAAACCAGATCCTAATATTATTATAAAAATCCAAGAAAAATTCTAAGGGAACATACATGTCTACCCTAACACATATTAAAAAATCAGAGCCAAACTCTAAGCCAAATGAGAGAACTCAATTCAGCAAAACAGATAGTCAATTATGCAAAAAATAAAGAACAAAATAAAATGAGAAAAATCACATTAAATTGAAAAATGTATGAAATTATAATTTGTTAATCCCAGAAAATCATAAATTCCATAAAGATCATGAGGATATTTTTAAAATAATTTTTGGACCAATAATGGAATTTATATGATTTTTTGAAGTAACAAAGCAAATAAGAAAATCAAAAATGAAATAAAACTAATTAAATGCTACACAAATACACGAGCCATTGGATCAAGTCTCCAGTCAACCAGTCAACAACCATCCAAGCACGCAGATGATGCCACTTCACCTTTAATGAAACGCAGTGTTTTGGATTAAATCTGAAACCAAGCAACTTTATAACACAACTGTTAGATCTGGCTGGTGGTCAAAGGTCTTATGTGCATCCAACGATGATGAAGTCATCTTCCTCAACGAATCAGTTCACCTGAGTGAGATCCAGGGCGGTGGTGTGTGGTGGCCGGAGAAGACTTCGGTCGTCTTCTCCGGCAATGGTCCAGGTACAGGTCATCAAAAATGACAATCTAAATATCAATCCTGACCAGAATTTCATGTAGATTACGAATCTTCCATCAAAATGTGCTAATTCTCATCACAAAGTAAAACACAATCCAATGCTCAGAAATGGCAACTTCATTAACTCTCACCAAACACGATTCTAATGATACAGATCTGTTCATCTCATTGCATACATCAACCTAAACTAATCAATTAGCACTGAAACCTTGTGAATCGAGAGATTCAAGTCCAAACAGTTTGGATGTGTCATCTTTCATCTCAACCAAATGATACCAGATCAAGCCTAAAACGATCTATGTCAAGTGTAGATCCTAACCACATGTCTAAAGCTTCCTAAATCATGCTAGATCATGTTGAATTTTGAGAAATGTAAACCTGGTATAGATCTTGAAACAAAGATGCTTAGAGGTCGTGGCTTGCTCCCAAAGTCTCCAGAATCCTTCAGTGATCCAAGGTGAATGAATTGCACACTTTGATTTGCTTTGAAATGCCTCCAAACTTCAAAACCGATTTTCAATTGCAGTTGTGAAACTTCCACTGCTCTAGCTTGCTCTAGCACGAAATGATGTTCAAACTTGATCTGGAATTGCTCAAATGAATATATAGAAATGTTTGATGGGCTTTTGGATCCACAAAGAAGCCCAATTCAGTGTTTTCACTTTTCTGATTTTTTTGATTCAAATGCCATGTACCAGTCGTGTTTAACAAGCTTTTCCTTGTTCCAGAAGCTTCTCACATCTTGCACATGTTATTTAGAATGAGTCTGAATGATAAGAATGACTTGAATTGCCTTGTGTATGATTTTGCAAATGTAACTTGTAAGTGAAGGAACTACATGCTATCTCTCAAATGTTGAACTAAACTCAAAAATCTGGTATTGCCAATGAGTTTGAAATGCAATTTCCACTCAAAATATGTATCTATTTGTATGGTTTGAGACCTCTAACTCAAAATCACATTTTCCCTCCTCGAATTATTTGAAATTTCTTCATTTTCAAGCCATTTAAGTGACTTTTTGATATGAGCCAAACCAAACTCTCATGACCACTTGGTTGCACTCAAAACATCATTTTAAGCAAGTTCCATGTTGAACAAATCTCCATTTGAATCTTGCAAGTTGGAGATTTTGGCCTATGCTTGTAAATGACCTATAATCTCACTTTCCCAAAATACCCCTGACTTATAAACCTCATAACTTGAGTTCTACAAATCCAATGGAGGACTTCTAATACTCAAATTAAAGGTATTGATATGCTCTACAAGTTTCATGTTGGCCAAAGATCCATTTGAAACTTGTATCTTAACTTATGTGGCTTTGAAGTTAGGCACTAAACAGGGTAATTTGCACTGAAACCCTAATTTAGCAACTTCCCACATTCTTGACTCTTCTTGATTTGATCTTGGAACAACACCACAAATGTCTTATCACATCATTCCATGAACTTCATGACCTCAAAGTAGGCTTAAATGCTTTTCAATTGCATAATTGACCTAGGGTTAATCCAGATGAAACCCTAATTGTCTGCACTTCAACTGTGGCTCTTGCACTTGAATCAATGACTTGGTTGAGCTCCAACATGGCCCTCTAGGCACTCCATGAGCTCTATACATATCTTCTATTCACAATCCAAGTTTCACATCTCACTGATGGACTTCAATTGATCAAGACTTCTCACCACCTCCTGATAACTTGGATGACTTCTCAAGCTTGGATAAGATTTCTTGCTAGGCTTCTCTTGATAATAATTACACTTGATATCCTGTTGGATGAATGATATGCCATGATATGCAAATGATAAAACTATGCAAATGATAATGCAATGAAACATAAACCAGTTAAAAGATGTTGAGCAAATTTTGGGGTGCAACAGCTGCCCCTATTCAAACGGCTTGGACCCGACTGGGTGAAGAGCGAACGAACTTCAAACAATCGAGGTAAAAGACGGTTGAATACCAAGAAAACCCAGAAATTTGCCAACTGCAGACATGAACTGCAGAGATTGCTCGGTGAACAACATCCATTGTACTGAACCCATTTGTTACGGCAACAACTGATCAATCTTCTAATAACTTTTTGATTTCAACATTAACTCCCTGTGTGACGCCACAGGCATCGAATTAACCTTATGAGAAACAATTCTGTTCACAACGGGACTAAACTTTGTCAACACAAGGAAGGACTCCATCCATATGGGTACCAATCCGTCTTTAATTGAAATAACGATCTCTGTCAGTCACAGGTAACAACTCCACTGGGGATAATCCATCAATTACGAATAATAACTCTGTCCACACGGGTAGTAATCACTGTCAACACAGGTGCAAATCACTGTCAATCACAGGTAACAATCTCTGTCAACACAGGCGCAAATCACTGTCAATCACAGGTAACAATCTTTTCTGACGCTTTTACTGGGGAAACAACTCTGCCAACAACACAGGGACTAACTCCGTTACCACTACGGGGAATAACTCTGCCAACGATACAGGAAAATAACTCTGCCAAATACAGGAAAATAACTCCGCCATCACTATGGGAAATAACTCTGCCAAATACAGGAAAATAACTCTGTCATCACTACAGGCAATAACTCTGCCAAATACAGGAAAATAACTTTGTCATCACTACGGGCAATAACTCTGCCAATTACAGGAAAATAACTCCGTCATCACTACGGGCAATAACTCCAGGTACAGCTTCTCTGCCTATCTTTGCAGTAGCTAACTCCCTCAATCAAATGGGTAGCAAAATACTGGTCCATTCTTCAAACTCTTGGCGCGGACTTGGCAGCAAATCTGTGAAGGACTCTACTGGGAATTTTCTGAATCCAAACCGCCATACACCTACTTCGACATAGGTGGCAACTTCCAAAAAATGATTCACGAAATCTTTTGATACTGACATTCCAACAATTTTGAAGAAATACTTCGCTGGAAGGGTAAGAGAAACTAATCCAAGCAACTCTGTGGGGAATAATGACCAAACGAACATTATCATTACACGTCTCACGCCGAGACCTTGCTTATCTAGTAATTAATCTGAGCAAGAGCTCCCTCCACCTGCAGGGAAAACAACACTTGAAAACATGAGGTTAACCAACCTGGCTTATGTTTCAAGATGCGTATGTTTGACAATAGCGTAATGCTCCATACGGCATGGAAATGCTACGCGTTTGGGTAGATGCAAATATGATGATATATGCAAATGCAGACTCAACTGCGGAGAAACACTTTGGTATAAAAAGCCATGGACAAAACCAACTCCGCTGGGGATGAACGGGTATCACAAAATATTCCGGCAAAATAAATGCCGGAAACAACCAACTCTGCTGGGGAGAGATCAGACGTTTGGGAAGAAAACACAAGCCCTGCTGGGGAAAGATGCGACCCTTCTGGGGAAGAACTTCACTGTCGGGACACAGTCTACAAACTCGAAGCTACAAACTCTGCTGAGGACAGTCATCCTGACGAAAGAATGACAACCTACGGGGAAAGGAAAAACCGTCCTCTGGGGAGGCGTCCTCTGCCAGGGATATTGATTTTGACTTGCTGGGAATATCTTATGGACAACTTCCATGAGGATACTCTTCAGGCGACATTCCTAGTAATACTCTCTCGGGGAGGACAATTCCACATCTGGTAGGAATAAGCGTCGTCTCCACTCTCTAAGGGATAAGATACAACTTGCTAAGGAACGACATCAACTGAAGTCAGGCTCTACGTCAAGAGACTTTGGTTGGGGAATACAATTCCTGACCGTTTGCTTCAAAGGTAAGGACCCTGCAAAACACAAACGAGACAAAACAAATCTACAAAATCTATCCGAGTTAATATCCGTGACATTCATTCAGTCAATTCGAAGTTTTAGCAATTATTGGCAAGGGCCAGCAAGTTTATGCACATGCAAATTTATCAAAAACATCGACGTTTTTCACAAACAAAACAATAAAGAACAAACATCAAGTACTGAATAACATGATTTATTGATAACGGGCCTGTAAATAGGCAAAATTTTGTACACTGGATGCAACTCCTGAAAAGAGGAAGTTACGCACAAATGAAATACAAAGATACAGAAATACAAAGAAAATTTGTATACATGTCGGCAACGTGGTACAGACGAACACCATGAGTTGATCCTCCTATGACTCGCCTGACTCTGACGCTTTCCCGATACTCGATCTTCGGAAGAGATTGTTTCGGATATACGACCCTCATGTACTCCCAAACCACTAAGCAATGCAGTATCAAACTCGGACCGCAGTCATTTGCTTTTTCAATCCCTAACTTTTGCGTGAATCGCCCTTTGCGGGTTTTCAATTCACCGGGATACCCTTTTTTTCCGAAATCGCCCTTTTCAGGTTTTCGACTTCGCGGGTGTACATCTTTTCAATTTTATCCCTAACTTTTGCCCGAACCTTTTATTCCTTTTTTATGGTTCGCCGGGATGCCCCGTTTTTGCCTGGACTCTCTTTTTCTGTCCAGCGGGTCACTTTAAGAAAAGTATTTTTTAACTGCGTCCGAATTCACAAGAGACGTAAAGTCCTCACCATCCATGGTGGATAACAACAAGGCTCCTCCAGAGAAAACCTTTCTGACGACATATGGACCCTCGTAATTGGGAGTCCATTTGCCCCTGTGATCCGATTGTGGTGGGAGAATCTTTTTCAACACAAGATCGCCCGTCTGAAAGCTTCGAGGGCATACCTTCTTATCATAAGCTTTCTTCATCCAGCTCTGATACAGCCGACCATATGCGAGAGAAGCCAGTCTCTTCTCATCCATTAAACTGAGCTGGTTCAGTCTATCTTTCACCCATTCTGCCTCATCTAATTGGACATCACGCAAAACCCTCAAAGAAGGAATCTCAACCTCCAATGGTAACACTGCCTCCATGCCATATACCAAGGAAAAAGGAGTTGCCCTGGTTGATGTGTGTACCGTCGTACGATAACCGTGCAAAGCGAAAGGCAACATCTCATGCCAGTCCTTGTAATTCACAACCATCTTCTGAACAATCTTCTTTATGATCTTATTGGCTGCTTCAACAACGCCATTCATCTTAGGCCGATAAGGAGAAGAGTTGTGATGCTCGATCTTGAAATTCTGACACAGCTCTTTCATCATCTTGTTATTCAAGTTTGAACCATTGTCGGTGATAATCCGCTCTGGGATTCCATATCTACAGATAATAGCTCTTTTGATAAATCTGGCTACCACTTGTTTGGTGACATTAGCATATGACGCTGCTTCCACCCATTTGGTGAAGTAATCAATAGCTACCAAAATGAACCGGTGTCTGTTTGATGTCGTGGGCTCAATCTTGCCAATCATATAAATTCCCCACATCGAGAAAGGCCATGGTGATGACATAACGTTCAAAGGGCTCGGAGGCACATGAATTTTGTCCGCATAAATTTGACATTTATGGCACCGCTTAGCAAACTTGAAACAATCTGTTTCCATCGTTAGCCAATAGTAACCTGCCCGCAACAGTTTTCTCGTCATTGCATGTCCACCAGCATGCGTACCAAATGTACCTTCATGGATTTCTTCCATGAGCAACTTAGCCTCTTTCTCGTCCACACATCGCAACAACACCAAGTCGTGGTTTCTCTTGTACAGGACGCCATCCGGATTCAAATAAAAATTGCCAGCCAATCTCCTAAGAGTCTTCTGATCTCGACTAGACGCCCCAGCCGGATACTCTTGGTTCTTCAGGAAATGCTGGATATCAAAATACCACGGTTTGCCATCAGATGCTTCCTCAATGGCGAATATGAAGGCGGGCCTATCAAGGCGAGAGATAACAATCCTGGGAGCCTCATTCCAGAAGTTAACTTTATACATTGAAGACAACGTCGCGAGAGCGTCGGCCATCTGATTTTCTGCTCGTGGCACATGATGCAATTCTACTTTGTCAAAGAAAGGCAACAATCTCCTTGCATAATTCATATAGGGTATCAGATTGGGCTGACGCGTCTCCCATTCTCCTTTAATTTGGTTGACCACTAGAGCAGAGTCCCCGTATACATCAAGATATTTGATTCTCAAATCAATAGCCTCCTCGAGACCCATAATGCACGCCTCATATTCAGCCTCATTATTGGTAACTGGAAAGGTCAATCTGGCAGTAAAGGGAATGTGCGTTCCTTGAGGAGTAGTGATAATTGCCCCTATTCCACTACCGTAGGAGTTAACAGCGCCATCAAATATCAACTGCCATTTGGAACCCAACTCTGGACCTTCATCCGGCAACGGCTCATCACAATCTTTCATTTTCAAGTACATGATATCCTCGTCAGGAAAATCAAACCTCATTGGTTGATAATCTTCAATTGGATGCTCCGCTAGGTACTCTGACAGAACACTACCTTTGATAGCCTTTTGAGAAACATATTGAATATCATATTCTGTCAGCACCATCTGCCATCGAGCAATCCTCCCGGAGAGTGCTTGCTTTTCAAATACGTATTTGATCGGATCCATCTTTGAAATTAGCATGGTTGTATAGTTTAGCATGTACTGTCTCAAACGTTTGGCAGCCCAAGCTAGCGCACAACACGTCTTTTCGAGCATTGAGTAACGGGACTCACAATCTGTGAACTTTTTACTCAAGTAGTAAATCGCATGCTCTTTACGTCCAGTCTCGTCATGTTGACCGAGAACACAACCCATACTTTCCTCAAGAACCGTCAAATACATAATCAATGGTCTCCCGGCTACTAGGGGTATCAATATTGGAGGTTCCTGCAAGTATTCTTTTATTTTTTCAAACGCCCTTTGACAATCTTCATTCCAGGTCACAGCCTGATTTGTTTTCAACAATTTGAATAATGGCTCGCATGTAGCGGTTAGGTGAGATATGAACCGAGCAATGTAGTTCAACCTCCCTAAAAACCCACGCACCTCTTTTTCTATTTTAGGTGTTGGCATTTCTTGTATTGCTTTTATCTTAGCAGGATCAACCTCAATTCCTTTTCCACTAACAATAAACCCCAATAGCTTACCGGATCTCACCCCGAAAGTGCACTTGTTAGGATTCAGCCTCAGCCTGAATTTCCTAAGCCTCTTGAACAAATTCAGCAGATTAACCAAATGCTCTTCCTCCGTCTGGGATTTGGCAATCATATCATCAACATAAACCTCGATCTCTTTATGCATCATGTCATGAAAGAGCGTCATCATTGCACGTTGATATGTTGCCCCAGCATTCTTCAAACCAAAGGGCATCACTTTGTAGAAAAATGTTCCCCAGGGAGTAATGAAGGTTGTTTTCTCCATGTCTTCTGGCGCCAGTTTTATCTGATTGTAACCCGAGAAGCCATCCATGAAGGAGAACATGGAGAATTGAGCAGTGTTATCGACCAGCACATCGATATGAGGAAGCGGAAAGTCGTCCTTTGGGCTCGCCTTATTCAAATCACGATAGTCTATGCACATCCGCACCTTACCGTCTTTCTTTGGTACCGGTACTATATTGGCGACCCATGATGGATAAGTGGTAACAGCAAGGAAACCAGCATCCCACTGTTTCTGAACTTCCTCCTTAATCTTCACAGACATATCTGGTTTGGTTCTTCTAAGTTTCTGCTTAACAGGCGGACATTCTTCTCGCAATGGCAGACGATGAACAACCATGTCAGTATGCAATCCTGGCATATCCTCATACGACCAAGCAAAGATATCATTGTACTCTTGCAACATCTCAATCAGACCCTGCTTGATGTCGCTTTGCAGTGCAGCCCCTATCCGGATGTTCCTGACAACTCCCTCATACCCCACGTTGATAATCTCAATCTCTTCCTGATGAGGCAGAATGATTCTTTCTTCCTGTTTCAACAGTCGAGTCAGCTCTTCTGGAAAGTCGCTATCCTCAACAATCTCTTCCTCAGCTTGAAATACCGGGTGCTCAAAGTCAAAGCGAGTCATAGGAAGTTCGTGTTCGGTGTCATCTGAAATATGAATCCTGCAAAGGAAATGGTTAAATGCTTCAAATGAGTGCAAACAAAGCTCATAACCACGTTTCCATTTATTGTTAAAATAAAAACAGGAAAAACAGGAAACACAAAATTTGTATAAGAAAAACGCCTTTATTCAATGATTAAACAGTGCATACACATAAGCAGGTGGCCCTAAAACAAAATCACTATGTCCCGGGCAGGACACAGGATTATACAATAATCAAGAAAACAAATCATTACTGTTTTGTAGTCACTGGGACAATTTCCCGGATGGACCAGTTGCAGAGACTTTGTCCTGGCATGCTAGGCTTGATCCACGTGTCCATATCGCAATCACTATCTCCGTCTTCAGAGTCGGAAAAAGCATTAATCGTCTCAAAGCAAACTCCCTTTGGAGTAATTACCACCGGTCCTTTGAACTTGGGTGCTTTCTGTGAAGAAGATGCTGATGTTGGGCGATACCCTAGTCCAAACTTGTCCATCTTGACAGGAATTTCCAGCACTTGACCCCAACCCTTGGTCTCACCAGTCTGAACCAACGCTTGAGCGTCTTTGTACGAAGCCATAACAACCTCTGGCACTTTGCTGGGAACACTGGACTTGTCTTTGATTTGCAACCCTTCGAAGGCTTGGCAGGGCGTTTCGTGGATTTCTCCATCCACTTCAACGTACTTGAATGATGAGAGATGACTGACCAAGATGTCCTCTTCCCCACAAATAGTAACGATGCCACCACCGGCTTCAAACTTAAGCTTCTGATGCAACGTGGACGTCACAGCCCCTGCAGAGTGTATCCATGGACGCCCAAGTAAACAGCTATAAGCTGGATGAATATCCATGATATAAAATTCAGTTTCGAATATTTCCGGCCCGACCTACAACGGCAACCTTATCGATCCAAACACCGACCTTCTCGTTCCATCAAACGCCCTCACAACCAAGTCACTTGGCGTGCAAATAATTCCCCGGATATCTAACTTCATCATAGCCTTCTTAGGCAATACATTCATAGATGATCCGGTATCCACAAGAACATGCGACATTACGGTGCCCCGGCATTCCACCGATATGTGCAAAGCCATATTATGCTCTCGGCCTCTGGGTGTTAGATCAAAACCAGTGAAACCCAAACTATGTCCAGCATTGACATGCGCCAGTACCCTCTCTAGCTGGTTGACAGAAACCTCCTGAGGTACAAATGACGTGTCCAATATCTTCAACAAAGAGTTTCGATGAGCCTCAGAACAAAGTAACAAAGATAGGATTGAGATTTTTGAGGGTGTCTGTTGTAAGTGCTCAACAATCTTATAATCGCTCTTGCGAATTAGCCTCATGAACTCTTCTACGTCCTTGAGCGACGTGTCTTGCTCTTTCAACTGGGATGGTCCACTTTCATTCACCTTGGCCTTGCCTTTAGCAATCCTTTCTGCTTCAACTTCAGGTGCGGTGAAGATTCTTCCACTATGGGTCATGCCTCCCGTTCCAACAACATTGTCAACTGCCCCTGTCGGCCGGCTATTCACCTCAATCTTTTCTCCATTACAGTATGCTTCTAACCCATATGTCCATGGAACAGCTTTTGTACTCTCAAAAGGAACAGGTCCTGCTTTTGTTATTGTGATAGTCGGCCGCTTGGCGGGCACTGATATCGTAATAGTCTTCCTTGGGATCGTAACAGTCGCAATCTCACCCTGCTTTTCAAACAATACCTCAACAGCAGTCCGATCAAATTTCAAAATCCCCTCATCTATCATAGCTTGGATACCTCTTTTCAAATCAGAGCAACCCTCTGGTTGGGTCCAGCAATCCAGACAATATTCGTCACATCCGTGGAATACTCCCCCTTTCAACAGTCTGTTTTTAACACAACTCAACGGTGTCTTTAATTCATTCACATTCATAACCAAGTTCAAATTCTCTTCCGTTATGATAGCATTCGCTCCATGATTCGGCATGGGTTGTTGTACAATATTAGGACCATCCTGACCAAAGTTAATGGCCTTACTATCAAGAAAATCTTGAACCTTATGTTTGAAAGCATGGAAACCTTCAATATCATGTCCGGGCGCCCCGGAATGAAATCACAATGTTTACCAGCGTCAAAACCAAATGGAGGAGTGCCCGTCAACGGGGCCATCGTTCTCTTTTCAACCAAATTCAAACCCAACAGCGTTTGAAGCAGTTCAGCATACGTTGAAGGAGGTGCTTCAAATACTCTCTTTGGCCTACCCTCTTGGATTCTACGCTGAGTAGGGTGCATTCTCTGTTGCTGCGGCTGTTGTTGCCGTTGTTGTTGTTGTTGTTTTTGCTGAGGTATCGGGATAGTAACACTAGCAACTTGCTGTGGCTGATACTGATTTCTACCTCTTCCATGACCTCGACCACCATATACCGCACTGGCGTCGCCTTGTCTCCTTCCACCAAAGGCTTTCCTTGCACCTCCAGCTGAGGTGGATTCACCTGCCTGAATCT
Source organism: Lathyrus sativus (assembly GCA_963859935.3). Classification (NCBI taxonomy): domain Eukaryota; kingdom Viridiplantae; phylum Streptophyta; class Magnoliopsida; order Fabales; family Fabaceae; genus Lathyrus; species Lathyrus sativus. The sequence continues at coordinate 192,428,635 of OZ012739.1, forward strand.
TCCCAATCTTAATTCCGTTTTCAATCCGTTCTCCCATGAGAATCATGTCGGAGAAACTACCCATCGAGACATTGAGCAATTTGTCGTAATACATTCCAGAGAATGTTCCAATAAACATATCAATCAACTCTCTTTCAACCAAAGGGGGATGAACCCTAGCCGCAATATCACGCCAGCGCTGCGCATACTCCTTGAAACTCTCACCATTCTTCTGAGACAAACTCTGCAGTTGAACCCTGTTTGGCGCCAAGTCACTATTATACTGGTAATGTTTAACAAAAGTATCAGCCAATTCTGTCCAGCTTCTAAATTGGGTGGGCTCCAGCCCCATATACCATTCCAGCGATGGCCCCGATAAACTATCTTGAAAGAAATGCATAAGCATCTTCTCGTCGTCAGAGTATGAAGACATCCTTCTGTAATAAGAACGTACATGAACTCTAGGGCATGTATCCCCCTTATACTTGTCAAATGTTGGAGCTTTGAATTTCAAAGGCACCCTTAACCCAGGCACTAGTCCCATGGTAGTCATATCTAACCCAGCAAAGTTCTGATTGGCTATCCCTTTGATCTGCTCTTCCAGCATTTTAAACCTATTATCATTATCATTAGGCCTCTCAAATCCCACGCCTTGTTTAGAGAAAGCGTCTTCCTGGCGATCCTCGCCCCAGTTCAGATTCTCATTGCCATATTCCTCGTAACCAGCGTTACGGCCATATCCCTATTGATTGAAAATAGGACCCCGTCCTCTGTTACCGAATCCTTGGTTGACCCCACCTAGTCCATAACCAGTGTTGAAAGGCACCACCCCAGCATCGTTGTTATTCATGTTACCAAAACCAACATCACCGTTTCCATACCCTTGATTGTTGTTACCATAGCCATTGTAGCCAAAGCCTTGATTATTGAAAACAAAATTACCATCACGATTACCATTGCCAAACCCTTGATTATTGTTCCCAAAACCAGTGTTGTCACCTAACCCTTGATCAGCATCTCCAGCATTGCCAGTATTGTTAACAACATTCCCATCACCATTTCCAACGTTTCCAGTACCAATGTTACCATTACCAGTGTTACCATTACCAGCACCAGCACCAGTATTTCCATTGCCATTGCCATCACCGGCACCAACTCCACCACTTGTGGGAACGACCACTGTAGGTATCCCGTCTTCCCTGTGAGGAGTTCCAACAGAGTGATAATCAGTATTTCCATTCGTCCGCACCAGCAGCGGTTGCACCAGAGTCTGGAGATTCTCCTGGCCTTTGACCACAGTTTCCATTGCTTGCATGAAAAGTGCCAACTTCTCACGAATTTCCTGCATCTCGACTTGAACTTGATCCATGATTCTCTTGCAGTTGTTCCTGGTAGAATAATAGTGCGTTCTCGGGTTGTCAATCCTGAAACCTGTGAGATGCAGGAAATAAGATACAGATTCAAAAAAACCAGTCATGCAATATGAGTATGCAGATGCAAATGTATAAATATGCTACAGGTTATATTCCCCCCCGATTCTAGTTTCAGAGAGAAGGCCATCACGACAATGGAGTCCCCATCAAGCAAGCAAGGAATCAGAAAATCCTCATACATAAACAAATGCCAAGAGGCAAAGTACAAAGATATAACTGAATACAGCTGAAAAGACCTCGGCCAACAAGCCTGGAGATGGTCAAAATACAAGTACAGATAACAAAAGCAAAGCAAATATAAATCAAGCCAAATGGCGCGCTCTGACATTTTCCAATATCCTCAACGTCTCCGAATGACCTAGTCTGGAGATTAGCTCTTGTATCAGTAATGCATGTCGCTCAGCAGTCGATCTCAGCTTTTTGGCGTCGTCCTTGCAGGTTCCTTCGCCAAAACACTCGTCGAGTCTGCATCTCTTGGAGCCGGCCTTCAATTCACAATCTCTCAGCTCCTTGCCAAGGTCACTCACTCTAAGCTCGTCAGCGCTCCTAAGTGACGTCTCTTCAGCAATCTTTGCATCATGGGCTCTAATTTGCGCCTCTAGCGTGGAAATCTGCAGCTTCAGCTCATCTTCACGCTCCTTCCGCTTAGTAAGCGTGGTATTCCACAATGTTTCCCACTTGCCGAGTCGGGAATAAGCTTTGTTTAAGAGTTCCTTCTTGGAAGCAAGCACCTTGCTAACACCGTTCAAGGCTACTCCCACTTTTTCCCTCTTGTTGGTCTCTTCAGTCAAATCTGAACCCAACCTATTAATCAACTCAGTCTGTTCCTTCACCGTGAAGGTAGCTTTATTCTTCTCATGACGCAACTGGAAGATCTCTTTCTCTAACTCATCATTGGCTTTCTTCAATTCTTCGTTTTCAGCCAACAATTTGTTATACTTCTCAATCTCTACCGAAGTAGGTACCTCAATCACTGGAAGATACAGAGGTTCCACAGCAGGATATGGCATCAAGGAAATCCTAGCTCTCTCGTGGATCCAAGCCAAATAAGGATCATAAGCTTTGTTGTTGCTCTTACCAAGCAAAGCTTTCCCTCTCCTATGGATGTTAGACCATGCATGTCTCAACCTGATCAAAACAGCCTCGTCTAATAAGCCTGTGAGATACAGAGATTCCTGTATCTCAACCTCAATAGGAGCATCTCTCAAGGCATAACCAAACTGTCTCACCAGCAGAGAAGGGTTATAGTTGATACAGCCTTTCCGTCCAATCAAAGGGATATTCGGAAAGCCACTGCAACTATATATAATATCAGTGCCAAGCATGCTCCGATCAAACCAAATGATGTTCTCAGCAGACAGCCCCATCAACCGGAAAGACCAATCCAAAGTATCAACAACATCAACAAAAGGCCCTGTCTTCGGAAGATGTCCCTGGAACCACCTGTACAAAAGAGGAAGACAGCAGGAAACATTCTTGCCATGACGTTTCTCATTCTTATAGTGAATAGAATGATAAACATCGCCCAAGAGAGTAGGAACTGGATTCTTCGAGGCAAGAATCAAGAAAGCATCTGAGTCAACAAAATCTGGCACATTGGGAAACAAGACAATCCCATAGATGCAGACAGCTAGAATGGCACTGAAGGCAACCCAACATCCACTCTTCGCGCACTATGTAGCCTTCTCAACCAGGACAGACAAGTGAAAACCATAAGCTCCGTTCAGCTTGACCAAACCTCCAGGGAACTCAGAAGCGTCCAAACTGACAATCTCAGCAAGTGTAGCCAACTCAGGCTCAGTATCAACATGTATAAAGGGCGTCTGGTCTAACACAGGAACTCCCAACATAGCAGAATACTCCTCCAAAGTGGGTGCCAGAATATAGTCAGAGAACAGGAAGCATCTCAGCTGAGGCTCATAAAACTGCATCAAAGTATACACCCCAGTCGTCTCAAATGCTGAAGGTCTGTACAACAAACTAAGCAATCTCCCATAAGATACTCTGAACTCAGCCCTCACTCTCTCATCTGCTAGAGCAACTAATCCCAACAAGGAACTGATATCTGGCGAATGCAACCGGTAAGCAACTGTCCTCTTCATGGACTCCATGTCTGGCCAGAAGATACACTAGAATTAGAGGTGAATGATCACACCTGCAACATAAATACACGTTAATGAAATGCAAACATGAAAATGCACATGCATATGCAAACAGGAGATCAAGTGCAATGCTGATGAACTATGCTGCTCTGTACTGAATCCTGAGAACCATCAAATCTTCGCCTCAAACCAAACCAACCACTCAAAAGAACCCTGTAACCACATCTCACTGACAGAGATAACCCAGGTGCTCTGAGGTCAAAAGTTTCCTGCAAACAGACCTACCTACCCCTCACAGGTATGTACTTAACTCGCAGACGAGGTACGGCATCCTATGCGGGTTCAACGTCACAGACTTTCAAGAGTGATGACACGATAGCGTACAGCACGCGTTATCCTTATTATTGTGTTTTTGAAGTGTTTTGAGATGAGAGGAGAAAGACCCTAAAACTATGGTTGAAAGGGAAACTAACCTAATTTTATCATGCATGGGTCAAAACCTAATGTCTGTCATAATTTCCTCTTGCACAAAGGAAATCAGAGATCCTAGGGGATAAACAGCAAAAGAAAGCAAGCAATAAACAGTAAACAGTAAACAGTAAGCATGCAACAGTATAAGAGAGGCAAGGGAGAAAACAATAGGCAAGAGGAGACAAGCTCCACCTCAAACCTAGAGGTAATCAATACAAGCAAATAGACAATACAGAGAAAAACAAAAGACACAGAGGAGGCAGCCCCCAAGCAGCAGCAACTTCAAGCTCTAAACAACAAACAGCAACAGCAGCTCTGAACAACAAAGTTGGATTGACAGCAAAGTTGACAACAAAGGCTTCATCTTCAAGCAAGCTTCTATCTTCAAGCTTCATTAATCTTCAAGCTCCAACAATCACACACCAAGAGGAGGATTAATCATCAAGATCAAGTTATAATGTTAAGGAACTTAATGACAACTAAAGGAAATCACTAAGAACTCAACATTGCAAATGAAAGGTATCCTCAAAGTTCTACTTACTTGGGCATACCACTCATCCCTCCTAAGGAGAGATGGAGCTTCCCAAGAAGGACTTTATGTCATTGGATGGAATAGAGGCAAACAATGCACTCTATGTTTGAAGAAATAATCAAAACTAGGTCTAAGGCATTCCTAAAACCCTAATTATCTAAGCTCCTAAACAAAAACTCCACAAGAGGAAAAACCTTTAACTCCAAGATCCAATCCTCAACCCCAAGCATCTTCAATGAACCCATAAGCTCCAACAAAAAATAACTTAAGCTCAAACCAACTCCAAGGCAGCCAACCAAGCCAAACAAACAAAGGTACTCAAGAGAGAACAACATAAACACAAGCCATTTGCAAAATACAACTAAAATAGAAAATCAAGTTGAAAAAATCTAATAAAATTCCTAGGGGAACATGAATGTTTGAACAACCTAATGTAAAAATATTGAAGCCTAAATCAACTCCTAAGTTATTTAAACAATTCCTACATTGAGATAGGTCAAGGGAATCCACAAGTTTGGGAGGGTCCTAATCTCAATCCCTAAACCAGATCCTAATATTATTATAAAAATCCAAGAAACATTCTAAGGGAACATACATGTCTACCCTAACACATATTAAAAAATCAGAGCCAAACTCTAAGCCAAATGAGAGAACTCAATTCAGCAAAACAGATAGTCAATTATGCAAAAAATAAAGAACAAAATAAAATGAGAAAAATCACATTAAATTGAAAAATGTATGAAATTATAATTTGTTAATCCCAGAAAATAATAAATTCCATAAAGATCATGAGGATATTTTTAAAATAATTTTTGGACCAATAATGGAATTTATATGATTTTTTGAAGTAACAAAGCAAATAAGAAAATCAAAAATGAAATAAAACTAATCAAATGCTACACAAATACACGAGCCATTGGATCAAGTCTCCAGTCAACCAGTCAACAACCATCCAAGCGCGCAGATGATGCCACTTCACCTTTAATGAAACGCAGTGTTTTGGATTAAATCTGAAACCAAGCAACTTTATAACACAACCGTTAGATCTGGCTGGTGGTCAAAGGTCTTATGTGCATCCAACGATGATGAAGTCATCTTCCTCAACGAATCAGTTTACCTGAGTGAGATCCAGGGCGGTGGTGTGTGGTGGCCGGAGAAGACTTCGGTCGTCTTCTCCGGCAATGGTCCAGGTACAGGTCATCAAAAATGACAATCTAAATATCAATCCTGACCAGAATTTCATGTAGATTATGAATCTTCCATCAAAGTGTGCTAATTCTCATCACAAAGTAAAACACGATCCAATGCTCAGAAATGGCAACTTCATCAACTCTCACCAAACACGATTCTAATGATACAGATTTGTTCATCTCATTGCATACATCAATCTAAACTAATCAATTAGCACTGAAACCTTGTGAATCGAGAGATTCAAGTCCAAACAGTTTGGATGTGTCATCTTTCATCTCAACCAAATGATACCAGATCAAGCCTAAAACGATCTATGTCAAGTGTAGATCCTAACCACATGTTTAAAGCTTCCTAAATCATGCTAGATCATGTTGAATTTTAAGAAATGCAAACCTGGTATAGATCTTGAAACAGAGATGCTTAGAGGTCGTGGCTTGCTCCCAAAGTCTCCAGAATCCTTCAGTGATCCAAGGTGAATGAATTGCACACTTTGATTTGCTTTGAAATGCCTCCAAACTTCAAAACCGATTTTCAATTGCAGTTGTGAAACTTCCACTGCTCTAGCTTGCTCTAGCACGAAATGATGTTCAAACTTGATCTGGAATTGCTCAAATGAATATATAGAAATGTTTGATGGGCTTTTGGATCCACAAAGAAGCCCAATTCAGTGTTTTCACTTTTCTGATTTTTTTGATTCAAATGCCATGTACCAGTTGTGTTTAACAAGCTTTTCCTTGTTCCAGAAGCTTCTCACATCTTGCACATGTTATTTAGAATGAGTCTGAATGATAAGAATGGCTTGAATTGCCTTGTGTATGATTTTGCAAATGTAACTTGTAAGTGAAGCAACTACATGCTATCTCTCAAATGTTGAACTAAACTCAAAAATATGGTATTGCCAATGAGTTTGAAATGCAATTTCCACTCAAAATATGTATCTATTTGTATGGTTTGAGACCTCTAACTCAAAATCACATTTTCCCTCCTTGAATTATTTGAAATTTCTTCATTTTCAAGCCATTTTAAGTGACTTTTTGATATGAACCAAACCAAACTCTCATGACCACTTGGTTGCACTCAAACATTATTTTAAGCAAGTTCCATGTTGAACAAATCTCCATTTGAAGCTTGCAAGTTGGAGATTTTGGCCTATGCTTGAAAATGACCTATAATCTCACTTTCCCAAAATACCCCTGACTTATAAACCTCATAACTTGAGTTCTACAAATCCAATGGAGGACTTATAATACTCAAATTAAAGGTATTGAGATGCTCTACAAGTTTCATGTTGGCCAAATATCCATTTGAAACTTGTCTCTTAACTTATGTGGCTTTGAAGTTAGGCACTAAACAGGGTAATTTGCACTGAAACCCTAATTTAGCAACTTCCCATATTCTTGACTCTTCTTGATTTGATCTTGGAACAACACCACAAATGTCTTATCACATCATTCCATGAACTTCATGACCTCAAAGTAGGCTTAAATGCTTTTCAATTGCATAATTGACCTAGGGTTAATCCAGATGAAACCCTAATTGTCTGCACTTCAACTGTGGCTCTTGCACTTGAATCAATGACTTGGTTGAGCTCCAACATGGCCCTATAGGCACTCCATGAGCTCTATACATATCTTCTATTCACAATCCAAGTTTCACATCTCACTGATGGACTTCAATTGATCAAGACTTCTCACCACCTCCTGATGACTTGGATGACTTCTCAAGCTTGGATAAGATTTCTTGCTAGGCTTCTCTTGATAATAATTACACTTGATCTCCTGTTGGATGAATGATATGCCATAATATGCAAATGATAGAACTATGCAAATGATAATGCAATGAAACATAAACTAGCTAAAAGATATTGAGCAAAATTTGGGGTGCAACAGCTATGTTTTACCCGGGGCATAACGGTTTTATTGTCAGGGCCTTGATTGCTTATGCATGTACATATTATCAATAAATCAAAAGGTGTTTCCTTTGCATTAAAATTTTGTGATCTCTGTTATTCTTGTTTTGTTTTCGTTTTAAAAAACAATAAAATGGCAATATGGTTTGTGTTGACCTGCATATCCTCTTTTTAAACTTAACCATTTTATTGCAGAATTCACACTACAGATGACACCGATCCAGAACCTTCTATGACTCACTTCGACTTTCATTTCCCGATATATCAAGCTGAAGAAGAGATTGAGGAGGATGAAGACCTTCCGAAAGAATTGGCTCGACTATTGAAACAAGAAGATAGGATCATTTTGCCTCACGAGGAAGTTATCAAGATTATTAATCTGGGGTCTGAGGAAGTTGTCAGAAATGTCAGGATAGGAGCTGCCTTGGAAAGCGACATCAAGAAAAGACTGATCGAGATGCTTCGAGAGTATAGTGACATCTTTTCTTAGTCTTATGAAGATATTCCCGGGCTCGACACTGACATAGTGGTTCATCACTTACCATTGCGTGAAGATTGTCCTCCAGTTAAGCAGAAGCTTAGAAGGACACGACCAGACATGGCCGTTAAAATCAAAGAAGAGGTCCAGAAGCAGTTGGATGCCGGATTCTTGGCCGTGACTACTTACCGTTCGTGGGCCGCCAACATAGTACCTATACTGAAGAAGGACGGTAAGGTGTGAATATGTGTAGATTATAGGGATTTGAATAAGGCGAGCCCTAAAGACGATTTCCCGCTCCCTCATATTGACGTATTGGTCGACAATACTGCTCAATTTTCTGTATTTTCGTTCATGGATGGATTCTCCGGCTATAACCAAATCAAGATGGCGCCGGAAGACATGGAGAAAACTACATTCATTATGCCATGGGGGATGTTCTGCTAAAAAGTAATGCCTTTTAGGTTGAAAAATGTAGGGGCAACTTACCAGCGGGCGATGGTCACTTTGTTTCATGACATGATTCATCATGAGATTGAAGTCTATGTTGATGACATGATAGCAAAGTCCCAAACGGAGGAGGGGCATTTGGTCAACTTGCTGAAACTGTTTGAGAGGCTTAGGAAGTTCAGGTTGAGGTTGAATCCTAACAAATGTACTTTCGGAGTACGGTCCGGAAAACTACTGGGGTTTATCGTAAACGAAAAAGGAATTGAGGTTGATCCTGCAAAAATAAAAGCTATACAAGATATGTCAGCGCCAAAGACTGAAAAAGAAGTTTGTGGGTTCCTGGGGAGATTGAACTACATTGCTTGGTTCATATCTCAGCTCACGGCCACATGTGAACCGATGTTCAAGCTGTTGAAAAAAGAGCAGGCGGTTGTCTGGAATGAAGATTGCCAGAGGGCATTCGACAAAATAAAACAGTATTTGCAGGAACCTCCAATTTTGATACCCCCAGTCGCTGGAAGGCCTTTAATCATGTACTTGACGGTTCTGGAGAATAGCATGGGTTGCGTTCTCGGTCAGCACGACGAGACTGGCAGAAAGGAGCATGCCATATATTATTTGAGTAAAAAGTTCACAGATTGTGAGTCCCGTTACTCAATGCTGGAGAAAACTTGTTGCGCACTCGCGTGGGCTGCCAAATGTTTAAGACAATATATGCTCAATCACACGACCATGCTAATTTCGAAGATGGATCCGATCAAGTATGTCTTCGAAAAGCAAGCGCTTTCAGGCAGAATTGCCAGGTGGCAAATGGTACTGACGGAGTATGATATTCAATATGTTTCCCATAAGGCCATCAAGGAATGTGTTTTGTCTGAGTACCTTGCCGAACAGCCTATCGAAGACTATCAGCCGATGAAATTTGAGTTTCTCGATGAAGATATTATGTTCCTCAAGATGAAGGACTGTGATGAACCACTGCCCGATGAAGGGCCAGAGCTTGGCTCCCAGTGGAAGTTGATATTCGACGATGCAGTTAATTCCTATGGAAGTGGTATCGGGGCAATCATTACGACTCCCCAGGGGTCCCACATCCCATTCACTGCTAGATTAACATTTCCGGTCACCAACAACGAAGCAGAATATGAGGCATGCATCATGGGTTTAGAAGAAGCCATTGATTTGAGAATCAAGAACCTAGATGTATACGGTGACTCAGCACTCGTTGTTAACTAGATCAAAGGGGAGTGGGAGACTAGACAGTCGAACTTAGTCCCTTACATGAATTATGCGAGGAGGCTGTTACCCTTCTTCGATCGAGTAGAATTCCACCACGTGCCGAGAGCGGAGAACCAGATGGCCGACGCTCTAGCAACCTTGTCCTTAATGTACAAGGTCAATTTTTGGAATGAAGCTCCCAAAATTGTCATCTCACGCCTCGACAGACCTACATTTGTATTTGCAATTGAGGAGACCACCGATGGCAAGCCGTGGTACTATGATATCCAGAACTTCCTCAAGACCAAAGAGTATCCGGTGGGGGCATCGACCCAGGATAAGAAGACTCTTAGGAGGTTGTTTGGCAATTTCTACGTCAATCCAGATGGGGTTCTCTACAGGAGGAATCATGATTTAGTGCTACTTAGATGTGTGAACGAGAGAGAAGCAGGCTTGCTTATGGAAGAGGTCCATGAAGGCACATTTGGTACGCACGCCAACGGACATGCCATGACTAGGAAGATACTACGAGTAGGGTATTACTGGCTGACGATGGAGTCAGATTGTTTCAAATTCGCGAAGAAATGTCACAAATGCCAGATTTATGCAAATAAAATCCATGTACCACCTTTCCCGTTGAATGTTATGTCGTCCCCGTGGTCGTTCTCCATGTAGAGCATCGATATGATCGGCAAGATCGAACCCACCACATCTAATGGGCATCGCTTCATTTTGGTAGCCATCGACTACTTCACCAAGTGGGTGGAGGCAGCCTCGTACGCTAACGTTACCAAGCAAGTGGTAGCATGGTTCATAAAGAAGGACATCATCTGCAGGTATGGAATTCCCGAGCGAATCATTACTGACAATGGTTCGAATTTGAATAATAAGATAATGAAGGAGTTATGCCAGAACTTCAAAATTGAACATCACAACTCATCGCCCTATCGGCCGAAGATGAATGGAGCTGTCAAAGCGGCCAACAAAAATATCAAAAAGATAGTACAAAAGATGGTTGTCACATACAAAGATTGGCATGAGATGTTGCCTTTTGCTCTGCACGGTTATCGTACGACGGTACGCACATCAACCGGGGCAACTCCTTTCTCGCTAGTATACGGTATGGAAGCTGTCCTGCCATTGGAGGTCGAGATCCCTTCTTTAAGAGTCCTGGTCGACATGAAACTCGATGAGGCAGAATGGATAAAGAACAGATTGAATCAATTGAGCTTGATGGATGAGAAGAGGTTAGCATCCATCGTGTACGGTCGTTTGTACCAAAGTCGAATGAAGAAAGCTTATGATAAGAAGGTGAGTCCTAGAAGCTTTCAGACGGGCGATCTTGTGCTGAAAAAGATTCTCCCACCACACTCTGATCACAGGGGCAAATGGACTCCCAACTACGAAGGTCCATATATCGTCAGGAAGGTCTTCTCGGGAGGAGCCTTACTGTTATCCACGATGGATGGCGAGGATTTTACATCCCCTGTGAACGCGGATGCAGTTAAAAAATACTTTGCTTAAAATGACCCGCTGGAAAGAAAAAAGAATATCCAGGCAAAAATGGGACATCCCGGCGAACCAGAAAAATAAAAGGTTCAGGAAAAAGTTAGGGATATAAATAAAAAAATGTACACCCGCAAAGTCGAAAACCTGAAAAGGCGGCTTTGGCAAAAAAGGGTATCCTGGTGAATCAAAAACCCGAAAGGGCGGTTCAGGCAAAAGCTAGGGATTAAAAAAGCAAATAATTGCGGTCCACGTGTGAACTTTCATTGCTTAGTGGTTTGGGGAGACCTGAGGGCCGTTTATCCAAATCAATCTCTTCTGAAGACGAAACGTCGAAGAAGTATTGAAGTCGAGTGGGTCATAGAGGGATCAGCTCATGGTGTTCGTCTACACCGTATTGCCGACATTTGTGTATATATTGTTGTATATTTCTATATATACTCGCGCAACTTCCTCATTTCAGGAGCTTGCATCTGTTGTAAAACATTTTTCCTATTTACAGGCTCTTTTATCAATAAACATATACTATTCAGTATTTTGTTTGCTTGTTTTAGCTTTTATCTGTTTTGTTTGCGGAAAAAAATGGCCGATGTTTTCGTTAAAATGCGCATACATAAACTTGCAGGCCTAGGCCAATAATTGTTAAAACACTGAATTGCATGAACATTGTCACAGATGATCACCTTGATAGGTCTCTTTGTGAAGGGTATCTTGTCTGTTTGTTCACTTTGTTGCAGGGTTGTCACCCTCCAGGCAGTGTGCCTAAGATGCATCCTAGGCAGGATCATCATATCCCCAGCTGAGTCATGCGCAGAGTGTACCCTTGTTCCCAGCAGTGGGTCAACATGAAATTTCCTCGTAGCAGATTGTCTGTAAGCATTCAGCTCTCTATAGTTCAGACTGAGGTCTCCGGCAGAGTCGAGTTCCCCACAGAGTTGTATTCTCCCCGGCAGGTAAGATTTATTCCAGCGTCTGGTTGTCGATCCTCGGCCAAGTTTGCAGTCCCTCAAGAGAGCCGAATCCGGGAAAACCTTTCAGGCCATTGTTTGTCTTCTCCAGCAGGAGAGAGTGTTTGAATAGCTGTTGTTATACTTCCCCATCGGAGTCCGTATCTCCAGTAAAGTTCTATCTGCGAAGGCCATGTAGTTTATTTCTGCGGTTGGCATCTTTTCCTCAGCAATTTGGGTTCGTATACTCAGTTGAGCAAGTACAGGTTCTTGTAGAACCTTGTTCCCCAGCGGAAAGTCGTCTGAGGTTCGTTTCCCCAGGTTAGGTCCAATTGAATTGGTGTGCTTCACTTCCTCAGCAGGATGATTCCTTCTCCCCGTCAGGATGGTTCCTTCTCCTTGACAGGAGGGTTCTCTCTTCAGCATTTATTTTGCTGATTCGGTTCCGTAGCATTTTGCATGCATGCATAGCTTCTACCCTAAACGCGTAGCATTTCCATTTTGTGTGGAGCATTACGCCATTGTCAAACATATGCACGTGAAACATGAGCTGGGTGGGTACCGTTCTTGTGTGCAGGTGTTTCTTCAGCAGAGTTATTCGGTCAAAGCCCTTCTAGAGTTCCCAAAGCAAGGTGTGTGGTTCGCTTTTATTTAGCGAAGGTTTGACGATGAAGTTAGGCGTGTGTATCCCATAGTTGGCTGGCGGTGAGGTCAGACGTTCATCAACTTTGCAGATTCCGGCAGTGATGTCAGAAGTTTATCTGTTCGATTGCTTGTCTGACTCCGATGTCAAGGGCTTATCAGTTATGACTTCCGGCAGTGAGGCCAGTTGTTTCTCATATCTCTGTTGGTCTGGCGGTGATGATAGACGTTTCTCAATTTTCTGACGACGAGGTTAGAGTGTTATCAGTGCCTGACGGTGATGTCAATTAGTTATCAAAAGGTATGATTGGTTGACGACGAGGTCAGTTGTTTAGTAATTTGGTGGCCAGCCAGTTTGGATGATGTGTTTATGGGTATGTGACGGTAATGTCCAGAGGTTACTAAAAGTGACTATTCTCCATTTTATATGACGGTGATGTCAGGAGGTTATCAAAGGATTGCTCGATGGTGATGTCCGAGATTTATCAGCTTCATGCTTTATTTGGCGATGATGTCAGTAGTTGGTTACCAACTTCATAGATGACTGGGGACGAGATCAGGTATGTTATCCCCAGTAGAGTATTGACGGTGATGTCAGATGATTTCCTCCGATGGATTAATGAATCTTGGCGGTGTGGTCAAAGGTTTATCAGATATGTGATTGTCCGATGATGAAGTCAGATGCTCAATCTTGACGGTGAGGTCAGACGTTCTCTTGTTTCTTATGATTATCCAGCGATGAGGTTGGAAGGTTATCGACGAAGATATGACGGTGAGGTCAGGCGTTTCTGGGTGATATGATTATCCAGCGGTGATGTTGGAATGATACCGATGAAGATATGCCAGTGAGGTCAGGTGTTTCTTGTTGGTAAGGTTGTCCGACGATGATATTGGTATATTAGCAATAGAGTCATGACGGTGACGTTAAATATTTACCAAGATTATGGTTCTCCACTCGTCTGGCGGTGATGTCAGTAGTTATTGAACAACTTTATGGAGGCCTGACAGTGAGGTCAGAAACGGTGTCCCCAACAGATGAGTGACGGTGAGGTCAGAATTTTCCCTTCGACGTGAGGTCGATATTTGACGGTGATGTCAGATGGGTCCTTTTGACTTGAGGTCAATACTTGACGGAGTTACTTAAGGAAGTTCTCCAGAATCCCCAGCGGAGTCAGAAACTTCCCTTAGACTTGATGAGGAGGTCAGATGGAGATGTCAGGAAAGGGTATCCTCAGCAGGATTCAGACGATGATGTCAGGAAATGCTATACCTAGCAAGAATGGACGGTGAGGTCAGAAGAGTTCTTCCGTTTGATTAGTGAATCTTGGCGGTGAGGTCAAGTGTTTATCCGAGAAGTGATTGTTCGACTACAAAGTCAGATGCCCTACCCCGATGGTGATGTCGTGTGTCTGGTGAATAGACGATGACGTTGGAAAATTTCTCGCAACAACTTGATGATGAAGTCAGACAGTAATGTCAAAGTTCCTTACCAACTTGATGAGGAAGTCCGGAGGTGATGTTAAGAAATTCTGCCAGTTGATGCAGAGTGCCTGACGGCAAAATTGGTTATCTTTATTAATCACTATTAAATCAGTGGCTTCGTCCCAATTTGATGATGAAGTCGGACGAAGACTCAAAATAGTAATTCACCAGCTTGTTGTCGTGCAGTTATCGTTTTAGTTTCCAAAGATCTTTTACTAGTTAGTTTGCAGTTTATTTCCGCGGTTGGCAAATTTCCGGGTTTGTTGGTATTCAACCGTCTTTTACCTTGATTGTTTGAGAGCAGTTCGCTTCTCACCCAATCAGGTCCAAGCTGTTTGAATATGGGCAGCTGTTGCACCCCAAAATTTGCCTAACCTTTTTCTGTACCTAGCTTATGTTTTATTGCATTCATTGTAGCATTAGCATATGCATTGCATTGTCATGTATGCAGGGATCAAGAGGTGTGCTTATCAAGGAAGGGATACCACCATGTTCTAAGGTTATTCAAGAATCTTCACTCAAGTATTCAAGGGTTGATATCCTCATCAAAGAAGTCAAAGATCCCCAAAGAAGTGGCTAGACAGTTGTGTGCACATCTCCTAAATTGAAGGTCATGGAAGATCATCAGATGATTATGAATCCATGGATGTGGGTGTCAAGCATTGAGATAGCTCATGAGATGGCTTGATAGTCATTATGGAGCTTGGGTAAGTCATTATGCAAGGTATAAGAAGCTACAACCAAGATTGGTGCAATTAGGGTTTCATCTGGTCTACCCTAAGTCAACAGGTGAACTGAAAGAGGTTGAGACCTAATTTCAAGGCCATGTGATCATGGAATGTTGTGTTGAGACATTTCATATATCATTTCAAGACCAACTCATCAATAATCAAGAGTGTGAGAAGTTCCTAGGCTAGGGTTTCTAAGCTTGACAGTGTAAAATCCCCCGGTTTAATGCCTAACTTCAAGACCACATAACTCAAGATACAAGTTTCATCTCATCTTGATATCAACATGAGACTTGTATAGCATGCTCTTAGCTTTCTTTTGAGTGCTATAAGTCCTTGATAGGGTTTGTAGAACTCAAGTTATGAAGCAGACAAGTTACGGGTCATCAGATGAATGTGATTTTGGTACTTGAAAGTCAACCAACTTCCATGCCATTTTTTACCTAGAAGGAGACCTCACCTATCCTTTACCCATACATGAATGTTGTTCCTTATCTTCTTAGCTTTCCAAAGAGTACTATAAGTCCTTGATTGGATTTGTAGAACTCAAGATATGGAGCTTGCAAGGCAAGGACATTTTGGGAAAGTAAGATTATAGGCCATTTTGGTTATAGGTCCATTTCACCACTTTGCATACATCAAATGCAAATCTGTCCAACTTGAAAGTTTCTCAAAATGGGGTTATTTACTCGATCAAACACCAAGGATTCATTTATATGGATTGGATTGAAGGTTGGTTGAGGAAAATTTCATAAAAGGAAACTTTAAAGGCATTTAAAGTCAAAAATTCAAATAAATGCAAAAAGGATGATTCCAAGTCATGTTTGTGCATATTTTGTGCATAAAACCCATTCTAAGAACATTGGCATTGGTACATTTGAGATTTGAAGTCATTTACATGCTCATTTCACATGTTTCTTAAGCTTGAAGAAACAAAATCAACATCCACCATTGATCAAAAATCAAGGAGGCAATCATATCCCTTCGTGTTCCTAATACTACCAGCAAGCGAATTGACTCATTTAGCAAGCTTCTTGGGTCTGTTTTCGTGCACTTACACAAGTGAAAAGTGGAGAAAATGGATTTTTCATTGGGCCAGTTACAGCCACTTTTGGGCCCCCAAATCATTCCAAATTAATCCTATATAAACATTAGATCATTTCTAGATGGAGATTGATGGATTTTGGTGCCAGAATCAGTTAGAGACAGTTGGAGAAAGTTGAGCAAGAGTGAAAAACGAATTTCAAGAATCCATCATTTTCCAAGCAAATTGAGCATTCAAGAAGCTTCTCCAAGTTCCATTGTAGCTTTCGGCATAGATTTGAGCAAGCTTCATCATCCATCTCTACCTCTGCGCAAGCTTTTTCACAGGTTTCTTCTTCTCAACTTTTCTCTTAATTTATGATGAATTAGAGCTTGATATGCATGTGGTTAGGTTTCTGGTAATGCCTAGATGATTTTAGGATAAGTTAGAGGTTCGATTATGAGAATTTTGGATGGTGCGTGTTTTCTTGTTGCTTTCGCTTTGGCTTGTTCTTGGAGAGAAAACAAAAATAAACCACGGATTGATGATCAGTGTAGTGTAAGGAAGAGATTGATGCTAATAATTTAAGGTTTCATGGAGTTTTGTCGCAGAGCACGGTGGCTTCTCGCCGGAGAAGACGACCGGAGTCTTCTCCGGCCACCTCTGGTTCTAGTCTCCCCCCCCCCCCCCAAATCCTCAATTTGAACGTGGACCATTAGATCTTGGACTTAGTAGTTTGATCCAACGCGTGGAAATGATTTTTAAGACGTTTGACCTTGACTAGCTCACGTGGCAAGATGTGGTGTGTAGGATCAGCCTACTTTATAGTTGTGTGGCTCAGATTAGGATGCATGATAGGGTGTAGTCAGCGCAATCCACCAGATCATTAGTGAAACGCAGCGTTTCACTTAATGGCCTTGAGCGCGCGCGTGGCTTGCTGTGAGGCGTTGGATGTTTGACTAGTCTTCTGATCATGTGGCTCTTATTTTTTCTATTTCTTTATTTTTTTATTGATTGCTTCATTTTTAATTCATTAAAAATAGTAAAAAATGTCAATAAATTCTGGAGAAAATCACGAGCATAGTTTGAGATGTCTTCTAATTTTGTGCATTTTATAATTCCATCTTTGATTAATTTTTCATTTAATTGCATATTTTTCATTTAAATAGCCATTTAAAATGTGAAAAATTGTATGTTCATCTTGCTGATTTTATTTCTTGATAGATACTTGGAATGAATGTCTAATTTTTTGCATGCTGACTGTTGACTCATTGTGTAATGTTGTAGTATTTTAATTCATCTTGCTGCTTTCATACCTGTCATGTTTGCATTGAAGGTTGAGGTGATCCTCCCTTGCTTGTATGTTCTTTTCTCTTTTGTAATTGCCCATGTTTGCATCTAAGGTTGAGCTTGTCTCCCTTGCTTGTACTGTTGCATTTCATCTGCATCCAATTACTTTATGTTTCACCTGCTTGATAGCTGTGATTATTTTTCCCCTTTGCATGTTCCTTTAGGGCTCTCACTTCCTTTGATAAGGATAGTGATGATAGACATTAGGATGAATCCATGCATGATAACACATAGGATAGATTCCCTTTCAAACTCAACATTAGGGCCATATTGTATGGCAACAGTAGGATGCTTGATAGTTTCCCCTGTAGATTCCTTTTCTCTCTTCTCATCTCAAAACAACAGTAAAACATTTAATAAAGGCAAGTTCGTATTGTACGCTACGAGCCTTAAGCCACTTGGGAAATGATAATTGAGCGGTCTCCTCTCAATCGTCTAGAGTGTTTAGTATACGTCATTTGGGTGATATGCGACGCATTCGCTCCTAAGTCATAGTCTCTAGTGCAGTATGAATTACAAACATTCATAAAAAACACTTCTTCTCCGATAAAAGACAAAAACCAACATCAAACCTCTTTTGCCCTTTGGGGCTCTCTTAATCAGGAAAATCTTTTCAGAAAAAAGAGTGCCGTTAACTCTTAGTTCTACCGCAAACAGGCTTTGCCCCTAACTGCTGGAACTATTTGTTAACCTTACTCGGGTAAAAAACACGCGAACTAGCTTGTGTTCCGTTTTATCCTGAACTACGTTCGCTCTGATCTCTCATACCTGTTGAGAGTACGTAGGCACAAGATGCGATATCTTGGCGAGCAACCTTCCCTCTTCACCCGTAGTTAGCCGAACTATGTTGTCTCTGAATTTCCCATTGTACGAGGGAATACGTAGGCCCAGAGTTGTGATGCTCTGTCGAGTCCTTTCCTTTTCTTTTGAGCCAGCCTTGATAGGTAGATAGATAAACAACCCTTTTAGATAAACAAACAAGCGTGGATCCCGTCGAGTACGACGGACGTGAGGGGTGCTAATACCTTCCCCTTGCGTAACCGACTCCCGAATCTAGAGATTTGGTTGCGATGACCGATCTTATCCCTTTTTGCTAGGTTTTTCCTGATCGTTTCCATTCCCTTATTTGGGATAAATAACGATAGGTGGCAACTCTTCTGTCTTTGCCGACACCTTTTTTCGCAGTAGCGACACTAGGCATTTGATCCCTATAAGAGTTGTTTTCTGGGAAGCCATCTAGGGCATTTTCCTCAACAGAGTTTTGATGCCCAACGGAGTGGATTTTTGTTCTCTTTAGAACGGTTGTATCCGAGAGGTGCTTTACAAGGAGGTTATCCAGGGCTTGTTTGTTCCCTAGTATGAGTCCGATCGTACTCGGCACGCCCTATTTCTCCCGACAGAATTGGTCGTTTCTCTCCAGCATTTATGTTGCTGGGGTGGTCCTTTTGCATTTGCATTTTTGCATAGCATCCTCCCAAATGCGTAGCATTTCCATTTCGTATGGAGCATTACGCAATTTTCAAACATATGCATTGAAGCATAAGCCAAGATTGGTACCTTTAAGGCCGGTTGTCTTTTCAGCAGAGGCTGTTTGATTTAAGGGGTTTTCGTATTATCCGTGTCAGGGTGGATCTTTGGGTTATTCATGTTGGTGGATTGTTCCCAGTTAGTCGTTTGGTCAAACGTCTTCTTCTTCAGCTGGGTCGTATGGTTAAATGTCTTCGTTCTCCCTAGATGAGTCGCTTGCGAGTGTTGTCTTCCCTGGTCGAGTCTGTTGGTTAGACATTTCCCCCCAACAGAGTGGTGGTTGAACCGATGTTCCTTAGCAGAGCCATTTGTGTAAACTTCTCGGATCGAGGATGTCTTTGCTTGGTTAGTCGGATTGGTTCCGTTGCATGCTTATTTTGGGTGTGTTATTCCAACTTTTGGTTGGTAATTTCTGGGATATGTTATTCCAACTTTTGGTTGGTAATCTTTGATTCCCTCTGCAGAGTCCTTATTCCAACTCTTGGTTGGTAATCTTTGTTTCATTCCAACTCTTGGTTGGTGACCCATTGGCGCTTGGATGTTACTCCAACTTTTGGTGGTTAATCCTTATTTTCCTCAGCAAAGTCAAGGATTCCAACTTTTGGTTGGTAACCTTTATTATGGTCAGTTCGCTCTCGTTCAGCATTTCCGGCGATCCTAAATCTTGGCTAGTAGCTCTTGTTCCGACCTTTGGTCGATGAGGATTTTTTTTCTGGAAATCCTAACTCTTGGTTAGTAGCTCTTGTTCCGACTTTTGGTCGATGAGGATTTTTCCTGGCATCCTAACTCTTAGTTAGTAGCTCTTGTTCCGACTTTTGGTCGATGGTGATATTTTCATAGTGATCCTAATTTTTGGTTAGTAATCTTGCTTCCCAACTTTTGGTTGGAGTATATTCCCTGCAGTCGTTATTTCAACTTTTGGTTGGTGGTCTTTCGCTTGTAGAGTGTTATTCCAACTTTTGGTTGGCAATATCCAGCTTGGTCGTCATGTTTGTTTTCCAACTTTTGGTTGGTAGTCTTTGGTTCCCCAGTGGGAGTCTGATCCCAAATTTTGGTTGGTAATATCTGGTACGTCTTGTTGACGTTATTCCGACTCTTTGTTGGTAACCTTTGTTTCCTGGTTGATAATTCCGACTTTTGGTCAGTATACCTCCCCAGCGAAGTCGCCTCGCCATTTAAATTTTGGTCAGTGTTGTGGTGATTCGAACTCTTAGTTAGTAGTGCTTGGTTGTTATCCTTGGAGAGTTAGTATTATCCCGTCTTTTGGATGGTATCTTTTGATGGATGTTTATCCCGTGCAGAGTCGTCTGGTTAGTATACTCTTTCCCCAGTGAAGTCGCCACAAGACTGCTTGCTTAATTTTCTCTTTTGTTCCCCGGCGGAGTTGTTATACCTACTTTTGGTTGGTACCCTTCAGTTGTTATCCCGACTCTTGGTTGGTATCTGTTGGTCGTTTCATCCCAACTCTTGGTTGGTATCCAGGGTTTGTAATCCCAACTTTTGGTTGGTATCCTTGGTTTGTTGTCCCAACTCTTGGTTGGTATCCTTTGGTTGTCTATCCTAACTCTTGGTTGGTATCCTTTGGGCGTTATCCCCAACTCTTGGTTGGTATCTGGTGTTCGTTATCCCAACTCTTGGTTGGTATCCTTTGATTGTTATCCCAACTCTTGGTTGGTATCTTTTGGATGAAGTTATGTTCGTATTGGATTGTTATCCCCCAACGTGTCGTATTCCAACTCTTGGTTGGTATTCGTTGTTGGGTATCCCCGCAGGGTGCAAATTTCCGGGTTCTTTTATATTCAATCAACTTATACCTTGAATGTTTGAAAGCGGATGCTTTTCCTCCCTTCAGGTCCAAGTTGTTTGAATAGGGACAGCTGTAGCACCCCAAAATTTGCCTTTCCATTTTAGCAGCATCTGGCTTTTGTTTCTTTGCATTTTTGCATTTCTGCATTTGCATAGCATTCTTTCTTGAGACTCAGGATCAAGGTTTTCCTGTGGCTCAGTTTTCATCTCAGTGCATGAACCTGAACAGCGAGCATCAGAGTCCCTGGCATTTACTTTTCCCAGCGGTCGGGCGACCGATTTTATTTATTTTGCAGGGTATTTTCAGCTCAGAAAGCAGCATTCAGGATATCTCAAGCATTTTCATGGTTATGATACACAAGAGCAAGTTTCAGAAGCTGAACAGAGCTCAAAACGACTGAAAACAGGCAAATTTGCATATTTTCCTCCAAAAGGCGCCAAATTCAAATTTTTGAAGGTGTTAATCGATTAACCAAATGTGTTAATCGATTAACCAAATCAAAATCAGGCCAGATTTGAATTTTTGACAGTGTTAATCGATTAACCCAAATTGTTAATCGATTAACCAGTGCAGATTTTGCCTCTGCACGTGAATTTTCAAAGGGGGTCACTTTGGGGTCCAATCTTGATCACTTGGAAGTTCAATTTTACTCCTCGGGAAGGATCTAGAACCATCTTGAGTTTTGGTTAATTTCATTTTCCCTCCAAATTCTCATTCCTTATTCCAAACCAAATTTCACAAACCACATTCCAAACCTCTCATTTGGATCCAAACCTAAGGGGTATTTAATTGATTTACTCCAAACCTCACACATCTAATCTTCATGATTTCATTCTCATTTTCAGAATTCATCTCAATTCTCTCAAGTTTCTCTCAACTTTTCCATTTTCCAAAACCCTCACCAAAGCTCTTCATCCATTGAATTCATTGATTCTCCATTGGAATCAATGAATTCTTGAGCTAAAATCTTCATCCATCATCCTCATTAAATAAATTTCTTCATTCAATTTTCGTGCAAACATGGATCTGAATTTTGAACTGGTGTTGGAATAGCTTATTTTGAGTAATTTGGCTTGATTTTGGTTGATCATCACTTCTATTACAAGAATTGGCTTGGATCTTGAAGTATTCCGGATTTCTTGCTTAGATCTACATGTTCGAAGTAAATAAACATTAACCGAAGCAATTATCCGCTTCGAAGGTTGGAATTCTAGATCCATTGCATTTTTGAGCTTATTTTGCATAATCATGTTGATCTTTATTTTTGATTGATTTGATTCATTTTGATTCATGTGAATTGTGGTGGTGCTATTTAGATGTGTTTACATCTTGTTTAGATCATTGTTTTCTGGTTTAATTTCGTGCACAATTGTTTATGAGATCATGTGGATGTTTGCTTAAGTGATAAGTTGCTGAAAAGTGCTTCTTTGTTGCTGTTTTCTGCTGTTGGAGCAGTGTTAATCGATTAACCTCTGGTGTTAATCGATTAACCAGATCAAACATTCAATTTTCCAGGCGTTTTTCAGTGGTTAATCGATTAACCCCTGGTGTTAATCGATTAACACTGTTCCAACAGGTCTGTTTTGCTGTTTTTCATGCTTGTTTCGGTACCGTTTCACTTCGAATCATCGTGAATCAATAGGATGCATTAGGAGTGAAATGTTTTGGATATATGTCTATGTTCGTGATTGTTTAATCGTAATTTCGTCGACACGCGTGCTTGCTTTCCACTTGGATGCATACTCTCATATATGTTGTTCGAAGCGATGTGTGTTTTCTTTTGTTTTGCTTGTGTGTGAGAATCGATTAGTCGAGATGCGCTTGTGACGGCTGCTGCCCCGCACTTCTTTTCCTCCCACTTTTCTCCGATGATTGATGGTCGATGGTCGTAGGAGTTCGCTTCTCCCATTTCATCTCATCCTTTCTCTTTTGTGCTTGCATGTTCATGTTTGCTTGCTTTCTTGCATTTATTTGCTTTGTATGCATTCTTTTTGCAACTTCTTTCTTGCATTAATAAAGGTTGATATGTGCTTGTGGAGGTGTTCACCCCACACTTTTTCCTCCCTTTTCTTGTGTGTTGCAATTGCATATGCATTCTTTCTTCTTTCATGTTATTTTATGCTTCCTTCTTCTTCTTTCTTCTTTGCCATGTCCCCTTAGGACCTCTAATCTCCTTGTTCAAGGACGATTATGATCGACTTTAGGAGTTAAACCATGTACGAAAACATTAGGTAGCATTCCCCTTTACCTCAACTATAGGTATACTTTGCATGACAACTACTAGGTTTGAGTTAGTCTCCCTTTAGTGTGTCCTTTCTCTTCTCATCTTCAAACAATTTCAAAACACTTAATAAAGGCTAATGAATGTTGTACGCTACGAGCCTTAAGCTACTTGGGAAATGGTGATTGAGGGGATTCCTCTTAATTGCTTAGAGTGTTTAGTATACGTTTTTAGGACGATATGTGACACATTCGCTCCTAGGTCATAGTCTTTAGTGCAACATGAGTTACAAACAATAATCAATGCACTTCTTCTCTAAAAGACTTCAAAAACAAGGTTCAAACCTTTTTCATCCTTCGGGATCTTAATAATGGAAAACCTTTTTCATCCTTCGGGATCTTAATAATGGAAAACCTTTTTCATAAAAGAGAGTTTTGTTAACTCTTGGTTCTACCGCAAACAGGTAACGCCTAAGTCTCCAATGGTCGAGCAACATACACCTAACTCCTAGAAATATGTTTTAACCTTACTCGGTTAAAACATTTGAACCAACCGGTGTTCTTGTTAGGCCGAACTACGTTTGCTCTGATTTCTCAATACCAGATGAGAATACGTAGGCACAAGACGGCGACGTCTTGGCGAGCAAACTTCCCCACCTTCACCTGTAGTTAGCCGAACTATGTTGACTCTGACTTTCCCATTGCACGAGGAAATATGTAGGCATAGAGCGGCGATGCTCTGCCGAGTCTCTTTTTTTTCTTTTTTCCCTGAGACCTTTAGTTAGATAGATTAAATACACCCTTAGATAGACAACAAGCATGGATCCCGTCGAGTACGACGGACGTGAGGGGTGTTGATACCTTCCCCTTGCGTAACCGACTCCCGAGCCCGAGATATGGTTGTGATGACCTGCCTTCTCCCATTTTCGTCAGGTTTTCTCTGATCGTTTCCTTTCCCTCTTTTGGGATAAATAACGAACGGTGGCGACTCTTCTGTCATTGCCGACACCTTTTTTCGCAGTAGCGATACACGTCCAAAGGGAGGGGGCCATAAACCCTAGCCCTAAAAATTCCTATAGTTAGATGAACCCGAAAGAGAGAAGGGGTTAAGTCATATTCACTCAACATCATCCAATACTACTCAATGAGCACTTCGCTCCCAGTTGTCCTAACACAGACTATTTAACCACCTGCTTGCAACCTAGCAGCATCGGCCACCAACAGGGTCCCTTACCTCATGTGAGTTGGTCCCTTAAACAACCTCAAAAACCACTATACTGGACTACTCACATTCGTGAGCTAGTCCTCATCCTATCCGGGTAATATATCTACTAGAGTCTCTAAATCTCTTTGCCTTTATAGGGGAACACACACCCTGTATTTTTTAGATAATACAATAAAAAAAATGATATTCTTGAAAACAGAAATTTACTTTTGTTTTAAAAAATTGTCACTTCACAAAAAATACTCAAATAATGTAAATAATTTTGTTTTTCTAACCTGCTATTGCGTTAGATGTGATAAAGATAAATAAGACAAATAATGCTCGGAAAAGTAAACTATTTAACCAATCATGATAGTATTTGTTATTTTCAGTTAGTCAAACATGTTTACACTTACTAATTAAAATTATACAATTAAAATAAGGTGAGGCTTAGGTTGTCCCATAAAAAAGATGGGTAACTTACTCGGTTAACATATATCCAATCAATAATATAATATATTAAATGTCTTAACTACAACACTAATAATTGATATTATTTTATTAATTTAAAAGTATTGTTATTTTCATCTACACTTATCACCTTATAAGTGGCTTCACAGCATAATAGGTAAAAAAATATGCTATTAATTCAAATATAAAAAATATATCTCTTATATAAATTAATTTAAAATATTTTTACAGTTAATTTATAATATTTTCACATCAATAAGTGAATCTTAACTTTTTTTTATTGATTAAAATATGGGAAGAGTCATTTTCCAGTTAGCTCAACATGTTACACTAAAATGTATATTACTAAATAACATTTATAAAACTAAAACAATTATGAGAAAATTGTGTCATTTATAAATTACTAATAATATTTTTATAAAAATCTGTGAAAGTCTATTTTGTTGATATTATTGAATAAAATGTTATGTTACCTGTTCTGGACTGGGCCGACACTTGGCCCACAATCGAGCAGGCTTAACCCCACATCGGGTTGGAAGGCCCAATAAGACCTAAATCGCCTCTCCGTCGGGCAGAGCACTTTATCCCGTCGGGTAGAACCTTTTCTTCCGTCGGGCACGAACCTCTTGGCAGTCGAGCAGTCGAGCAGGCACCTCACATCTTCCATCCCGTCCCCACACCAGCAGATGCGAATCCGACGATGACGGCCCTCTTTGCAGCCATCAACCAGACCAACTTGATGTTATTCCAGCAGAACGAGCGTATCAGGATGCTAGAACAGGATCTTCCATCTCGCTCTCCTCCGCGGAGATACCGTTGACTTCCCCGGAGCCTTTCTCTAGTACTGCGCTAGGATTCCCGAAGCCCCTCTCCCCGTCAACAGGGGCGCCAACCATAATTGGAGAGGCCCCAAACGGTGGCCTCCAAGAAGCGTGAGAGATCACCTCCCTGGAAGGAGAGGCGCTCCCCGGCCCCGAGGAAAAGCAGACCTGACGGTCCGAGCAAGAGGACGAAGGGTCGCGGTCAGTCCACTCAATGTAATCCTTCCCCCTCACATCCCCTGTCCAAAGTGACGAGGACAGTCACCAGACTCCCTTGTCACAAGACATCATGGAGACTCCCATCCCCCATGGGATAGAGAATCCGTCTACCCTCTCCACCTATGATGGCACGAAGGACCCAGACGACCATCTAGAGGACATCAAAGCCATGCTCGACTACCGGAACGTCCGAGGAGCCATCAAATGCATAATCTTCTGACAACTTTAAAAAAGGGAGCCATGGAATGGTACAAGAGTCTGGAGCCCGAATCCATCACCTCGTGGAGGGTGCTGAAAGATCTTTTCTCACAATACTTCACAGCATCCCGGTGCCATTCGAAAACGGAAGCAGCCCTGGGCACGATCATCCAAGCCAGGGACGAGTCACTTAGGAATTATATCAAGAGGTTCACCACAGAGGTAGTCCAGGTAACTACTTCTGACGATATGAAGCGATACCTCATGAAGCAAGGGCTGCGCCGCAGCTCCCAGTTTGCCAAGGCCGTGGCAATCCACCGGCCAACCACCCTCCAAGGCCTTCTCGAAAAGGCACAGGCATACATCTGGTTCGAGGAGACCGAAGCTACTAATTCCGTTCGAAACTATCGGAATCGCGAAGCTGCCCGCGGCACTCCGGAAGAAGAATCACCAGCCCCCTGGTGCGGGGGAGATCGACGACGAGATGATCATCCCTGGAAACCCCGAGAACAGAGGGGGCCGCAAGCCGGTTCACTGAGTACATGGCCCTCATTGTAACACCCATTTTTAATTATTAAGTCTTTTTGGTGTTTATTGTATTTTGGGGTGCCCTTATGTAGGAGTGTGCCTAAGAGCGTTGGGTGGGTGTCCTTAAGTTATAGGAGCTATTTAATAAAAGGTGGAATTTAATAATAATATAATATAATATGATATTGGTGGTAATATAATGATTAATAATATTAATTGGTCTTATTATTATTATTATTATTATTATTATTATTAGTTATTATTATTATTGGGATTAAATAATTAAAATAAGAAATTGAGGGGTCAGTATGTTTTACGATACATTTGGAAGTTAGAGAAAGTGGAGAGAAGGGAGAAGTGAGAACACGATAAGCGATTCTGAGGGGAAGAGCAAGAGAAAGGAGAACAACGCTAGAGCGATCAATTGGTAGGGGATTCTTCATCAATCGAAGATATAATCGAGGTAAGGGGAGAAACTGATTGGGATGGTATATACATGAACTGGGTAAAGGGGATTCCTTAACCCCGTAGGGATTTATCGATGTATGAAGTGGTATATTGGCATGATTGTAATTGTTGCTGATATTGTTGATTTTGATGAATTGTGTATATATGATGATATGTGATGATTTGTTGTTGCCCTTGATGTGTGGGTGTTGATGTTGATGTGGATTGGGCAAGTTCTGAGTAACTCTGAGAGTGTCGGTAAAGTATCTGATGTTGGTATTAGAGTAAGAATTATAGGTCGATTGGCAAGTATGATGTTATGGTCTGTAATGCTGATAGAATAGGAGATAGAAGTAGCATATTAGGCTTGGAATTTACTGAGATAGCATTGTAGAACAGTGGAGATTTTGGGGTATCGCAGCATTCGCCTGACGAGTGTTGGCGAAGGTTGGCGAAGGTTCGCCTGGCGAGTGTTAGTGAGCAGTGGCGAGTAATTCCAAATAAACTCCCAGACCTAAAGGGTACAAAGTTCGCCTGGAGAATGTGGCCGGCGAGGCTTCGCCAGCAGGTTCGCCTGGCGAGCCATAGCGAGCATTCGCTGCAGAGCTTCGCCTGGCGAATGGTTCAGCGAACGTGATGGCAGAATGTGGTTTTGTGTTGTTTGGCCTTGTGCATTAGCCTTGTAGGGTCCCTTCGATCATGATAAGTGTAGGGACGGTGATCGAATGTTGGCGAGTGTGCATTTGGTGATAGGAAGTGAATTCCTTAATACTTTATGTAAGTGCCTGACTGATTGGTGTGTGACATATCTATGTGTATGTGATGTATGTTGGTGTGATCTGAGAATCGTATGCACAATATATGCTTGTGTTAATTTGTATGCATTGGTGTCATGCATATCATGAAGTGTTGGTGGAATGAACCATTACTCGATGGAGTGTATGTGATTCATTCGTATTCCTTTGAGTGGGGATTTGGTGGGAACGGATCATTGCCAAGGGTGGGCGTATGTGATCTATCCGGGTTCCATTTAGGAACCAAAGAGTCGGTACCGCATGCAAGGTGTTGCGTTGTATATTTGCATTATGATGTATTATGTTGATTGGTGGACTATATGTCGTGTTTGGTGAATGTCGGGTGATGATTGATATGACTGTTGTAGTTACTACCTTTAATTCATGTATGTAATTACTGATATATTTTGATCATATTTTCTCACTCCTTTGTTGTTGTTGTGGTTTGTGCTTCTTCGGAATTGCAGATAACCCAGGTGCTTAGCTAGCTTGGATTTGTGGTGTGCCAGTCGAGTCTTAGGATGCTCTGATACGTAGCATGGGACTTGGGTGTTTTAGTTGTTTTTGTTGAACTTATTTCTTTTCCTGTGACGTATCATGAATTTGATGTATTTCATTATATGAACAATTTCCCCTGTATTTTGGTGAAAACATTTTTAATAAAGTATGTGTTGGATTTGATTATGTGATATCCCACCTGGGAGGTGAACAACTCTGATATTTATTTATAATGTTTATATTTTAATTGATTTGGGAAGTGGGGTGTTACACTCATAGCTTCCCGCGAGCACATCTTGGTCGAGTGCACCAATTCAGAGTTCGTAAGGGGAGGTGTCTGTTTCCCTAAACTGGCACCTCTCAAAGCTAATATGGATAAGTCTAAGTATTGTCGCTTCCACTGCAGCTACGGGCATGTCACTGAATATTGCATCCATCTCAAGGATGCAATCGAGATACTCATCAAGGACGGGCACTTGAAGAGGTATACCAGGGGAGGAGAAGCCCTTCGACAAGAGGCCCACGAGGCCAAAGGGGTCGAAGATGTGCCTCTGTCCGCCAACGACGCCGGACTGCAGGTGGCCCTCAGCATAACCCGACCCGAAGAATTTTTTCTCTAAGAGAACTCAACTTCCCTGCCGGGCTCAAGCTGGCCGAGGAACCAATACGCCCCATCAGCCCATGGGAATACTTCCCCACTGCAATGGTCATCTCCGATGGGACCCCAAACAAATTCTCCATTGGGTCCGTGAAGAGGAAATTTGACGAGCTGATGAGCAAGTGCTCCAGCAAGATGAGCACCCTCGACAAGTTCCATGGTCTGTCTAACCCGATCATTTACTACCTCGAGGAACTGCCCGGGGGAGCCCTCAATGCCTTCATTCCTCTGCTGATCAGGGCACAGATGGAGAATTTTGACATCCGCTGCATCTTGGTCGACGGGGGGAGCTCGGTGGATATCATGTACACCCACCTGTTCTCGACGTTGCAGCTCGACAAAACCAATCTGACTCCTTACGTCGGTTCCGACCTCCAAGGGTTCAATAGGACAACGATGAGGCCATGGGGGTATGTGGAACTCAAGGTTGTCTTCGGGACAAATGAAACGGCCAGAGAGATCAACATACGTTTCTTGGTCGTCGAGTGCCCATCATTGTAGTGCATCTTAGGAAGAACGACCTTGGCGGACCTCACCGCAGTGCCATCAATGGTCCACCTTAAGATGAAGTACTACACCAGGCGGGGAGGTGTTGTCACCCTCAATGGCGACATAAAAGTAGTCTGACGATGTTTTGAAGCGGCGATGAAGGGCCTCAGCACCATCGGCCCTTCTCGCAAGGTGATAAAGAAACATTAACTCGTCGAAGAGCAGAAGCCAAAGGACCACGTCGATTTCGTGGACCTCGACTGCCGCTTCTCTAGTGAACAGGACCAGGAAGCAGAATCCGAGCATGCTCCTTCAACGGTCAACGGGCAGCCTTCCCACTTAACGCGCCTCATTCCAGACGGGGACTTCGAGCTCGTGACCCTCGGCGAGGATACGAGCAGGAGCGTAAAGATTGGAGTTTGACTGCCCGACTTGGAGAAGAAGCAGCTGAAGGCCTGCCTCCGTGAGAATGCCGAGCTCTTTTCCTGGAGTGCTTCCGAGATGCCCAATCTCGACCCTGAGGTTGCTTGCCATCAGCTCTCCATCGACCCAGCTGCGAAGGTCGTAGTACAACATAGGCGTAGGCAGTCCCCTGAAAAGTTGGCGACTGCTGAAAAGGCTGTAAAAGACCTCCTAGAGGCAAATTTTATTTCGGAAGCCCGGTATTCAACCTGGTTGTCCAATGTTGTATTGGTCAGAAAGAATAATGGAAAGTGGAGGATGTATGTTGATTATACAGATCTTAACCGGGCATGCCCTAAGGACGCCTATCCCCTCCCCAACATCGACAAGCTCGTTGACAACTTGGCAGGCTTTAAATTATTGTCCTTCATGGATGCGTATTCGGGATACAATCAGATCCCCATGCCCGAGGCCGACAAAACATATCACGACCTTCATGATCGAGTCGGGCAACTATTACTACAATGTAATGCCCTTCGGTCTGAAGAACATCGACGCCACCTATCAACGGGTGATGAACAAAGTCTTCCAAGGAGAGATTGGCGACATGATCGTTAAATCACGCATCGAGGTAGACCGTACGGTCCACCTCAGGAAGGTCTTTGAAACGGCAAGAAAGTGCAGGATGTGATTCAACCCGGAGAAGTGCACCTTCGGTGTACGGGAAGGAAAGGTCCTCGGATTCTACTTGACTGAATGAGGGATCGAGGCAAACCCAGAAAAGTGCCGAGCTTTCTCCGAGTTTGCAACACCGAGAACAAAGAAGTTGATATAGTTATTAAATGGGATGCTCGCCTCGCTATTCTGATTCATCGCCAAGTCCTTGCAACATGCCCTCTCATTCTTCAAACTATTAAGGAAGGATGCCACATTTGAATGAACGGACGAATGCGAGCAGACCCTTCTCCATCTCAAGTGTGTCCTCTCGAAGCCACCAGTTCTAACGAGATCGAACATTGGGGAAACCCTCTACATGTACCTGGCCGTCTCCACCGAGGCCGTCTCCACCGTACTGATCCGACAAGCTCCCGACGGACAGAAGCCAGTCTATTTCATGAGCAAGGCCCTCCACGGCCCCGAAGTGAGATACCAGCAGATCGAGAAAGTCGCCCTAGCCCTCATCAACGCGGCCAGAAGGTTGTGACACTACTTCTTAGCCCACACTATCGTGGTTAGAATCGAGCAGCCCATCAAATAGCTGCTCGATAGACCGGACATGTCGGGGCGGATGCTGAAATGGTCGCTAGAACTCTCCGAGTTTGAAATCCTTTATGAAGGCAGAAAAGCACTCAAGGCACAAGTCCTGGATCACTTCATCATCGAGATGACACCCACCGCGGAACCGACTTCCGCGGCTCACAAGTGGATCATCTTCGTCGATGGCGCCTCGAGCTCGTCGGGAAGTGGCGCGGGAATCATCTTGGAAAAAGAATGAGGAACTATGGTGGAAGTATCCCTTGCCTTGGCCTTCTCGACAACAAACAATCAGGCCGAGTACGAGGCATTCTTGGCCGGACTCCGCCTGGAGGAAGACCTCGGAGCCAAGGAGATAAAAATTTTCACGGGCTCCCAGCTGGTCACCTCCTAGGTCCGGGGTGAGTATCAAGCCAAGAACGAAAATCTTGCTGAGTATCTAACCCTTATAAGGGAGCGGATGAAGAGCTTCGACTCCGCCGAAGTGCAGCATGTTCCTCACGAGCATAATACTCGAGCAGATGTCCTCTCGAAGCTGGCGAGCATGAAGAAGAAGGGCGGGAAAAAATACTTCGTCCAAGAAGTCCTCACTCGGTAAAGCACAGAGAAGGCGAAAGCGATGCTCAAGGTTAATGCCATCGGGGACAGCGACTGCTGGATGACCCTGGTGCACACCTGCCTTAGCACGGGACGTCTCCCCGACAATGCGAAGGAGGCCGGCATGGTCAAGCGCCGAGCTTGTTCCTATGTACTGCTCGAGGACAAGTTATACTAGAGAGGCTTCTAGATTCCCCTCCTCAAATGCATTGATAAAGCCCAAGCCCTGAGCATCTCACAAGAGATCCACGAGGACATCAACACACAACACTTGGGGGGGAGTCCTCTTGCCCGGAAGGCCCTGTGAGCAGGATACTATTGGTCAACGATGTAGCAGAACACTAAGGAGCATGTGAAGAAGAGTGACAAATGCCAACGGCACGGGAACATGCACCTTGCCCCTCCGAGAAAATGGATCGAAGCTGAGGCCCTCTCCAAAATCACGGCACACAACATACTTCGCTTCTACAAGAGGAATATCCTTGCTTGGTTCAGTATTCCCCTGGCCATCATGATCGACAATGAGACGCAGCTCACTGACAAAAATTTCCATGACTTTGTGACCAAGCTCAGAACAAAACAGCATTTTACGTCAGTCGAGCACCCGCAAATGAACAACCAGGTGGAGGCTGCGAACAGAGTTATCCTGCGGGGCCTGAAACGACGGCTCGAGGACGCCAAGAAGAGATGGGTCGAGGAGCTCCACAACATACTTTGGGCTTATAGAACGACGCCACACTCTACCACCAGGGAGACCCCTTTCCGACTAACTTACGAAACCGAAGCGGTGATCCCGGTAGAAATAAGGGAGTCATCCAGAAGAACTAAGTCCCCCCTCGAGGAGGAGCCAACGACGAGGCCCTCAGAGATGAGCTCGACCTAGTCGAAGAGATCCGTTCAGGGGAAGCTCTCTGCGAAACCGCATTAAAACAGAAAGTTGCCCTTCGCTATGACAGCAAAGTCATAAAACGTGAGTTCCAGGTCGGCGACCTGGTCTTGCGAAGAAACCAGAAGGACTCGCGCGAGGGCGAGCTCACTGCGAATTGGGAGGGCCCTTACTGTGTCCGGGATAAGACGGAACACAGGGCCTACTACCTTGAAAACTTACACGGGGAGGAAATTACTAGACCATGGAACACTGAGAAGCTCAAAAGATACTATAGTTAGACACTGCCCGCGACAATCAGCCTCGCGACCACGGGAGCACAACCTGGTACAAACGTGTGTCCCAAAATTTAACGAGATGACAAGCGCATGCCTTTTGTGTGTGCGGGCAGAATGCTCTGTACGATGGAGACTCCTCAACCGAGCTCTACCACCGTTGTACCAAGATGGCAGAACGCAGAGCTCACAATGAGATATTCACGTCGCGGAGAAAAGGCTGCGATCGTGGCCCCCACTTTGTAACCGACCAGGTAACAACCCAACTCACTCGGCCAGTTCCCTACACTACCAGGAACAACAGGTAATGTCGAGCTACCACTCCCACAAACAATAATATATAAACACATGCAAACAAGCATACAAAATCCCATGCAAACGGGCATGCATAAACAAATAAACGAGAACACATAAATACTTAACAAAAAACGATAAACATTGTTATAAAATCACGGGCACGAGCCCAACTGTTCGAAAATTACAATAAGGGGCACAAGGCCCAAACAACATTCAAAAATTATTACACGGCAGGCAGGCCAACAAAAAACGGACACGTAAGCCGCACAAACTCCTAATCTTCAGCGTCATCCTCTCCTTCTAGGACGGGATAGTCCCCCTCGGAAGGCCACTCCTCTTCACCGTCTATTCCGCCGGGTACCACAATGCGATCACCTTGGACTTGATGGTAGGGGCCTGTCCCTGCGGTCACCAAATCCACGTCGGGGTTGGCGAGCCGAAGCTGGGCCACGGCGTTCTTAAAACCCACCTCGACAGCTCCCAAGCAGTCACCCTCCAACAATCGGATCTTTTCCACCAGCTCGCGTCGGGAAACCAGCAGCTTTTCCTCGTCAGACTCTTCCTCGGCGGGAGCCAGCAGGCCCTCGAGTTCAGCGACCCTCCCCTTCAGCCGAGTCAGCTCATTATCTCCATCCTTCACCGTCTTTTCGAGCTCCTTAACCCGCTCACGCTGGGTCTTGTCCTGCCTTTGATATTATTTCTAGTCGGCAACCATCTTAGACCTAACCTCCTCAAACACTGCTAGCTCACCTCACGTTGTTGCAAAGTCTGTCGAGGAACAAGCCTCCTCGTTGAGTGCGAGAGCCGTTTCAAACGCCCTCACCACCGAGGCCAGGTCGTTTGACAGCATCTTCCTCTGGGCCTCCTTGTTGGCAACTAGGATGGTTTTCGTTTCCTCGGGAGCCACGGCGGGGACGTTATCCCCGGTAAAAAAGTTAGGTCTTAGACAGCAGGGGGGAAGGATGAAACGACGGTCAAGAGAGCTGTCTGTCAGGTCGATTGGGGACTTCTTGGACTCTCGACGCCTCTTGGGGGTCGGTTGGGCGACCGGGGAGCCGCTACCTTTGGGGGACGGATTTGACCCCGCCGGTCCAGCATCGGCCTCCTTTCGAACAATAGCAGCCCTTTCCATAGAACGTTGACCACCTTCTTTGAGCAGCTTCGTGACACGTTCCTCCATAGAACCCATAACACCTGCAAAGAAAACATGAAAAAAGAAAAGTCAGTATGGGAGCTTGAAACAAAACAAAGTGATCCGAGGAAGCTACTTGTTACCTAAGAAACTATGAGCTTCTGCCTCGGTCCGGCACTCGAGGAGGGACTTCGTGTTGATACATCTACTCTCATTCCAGATCTCCCCGCTGGCGTCGCAGATGTACTTCCCGTCCGGTGTCACACATTTGCGAGGGGGGAGCCGCCCGACAAAGTCGACCAATTTCTTGAAGGCCAAACTATCGTCCTTGTCCAGATGGTTAGGCCGATACATGAAGCTCTTCGTGCTATATTGGAAATGCAGCTCCATCCACTCCAAGGGGAAATGGGAATGAAAGTCCACCTCGGGCTTTCCGTTCACCAAGGTAACCTCACGTCGGAACAGCATATTGATGGCCTCGTCCGTCTCCGACATCACCACATACCACCTATCTTTGAACCCCCGGGCATAATTCGCGTATGCCCGGAAGAGCCTGGTCGGCTGCTTCGGGGATACCAAGTTCTGTCACCCAAACACAATTTGGCGTTGCAGATGGAAGACGCATAAGAAGAGTGGAACAGTGGCCACAAGCTCGAGATAGTTGCAGACGATCTCGAAGGCATGGATGAAGGCAAGAGAGTTGGGGTGGAGCTGAGAGGGCACCAACATGAGATGGTTGAAAACTCCCTGTTGAAAATCCGTGAATGGTAGGTGCATCCCCATCTCCTTAAACGCGAACTCGTACATGGGGAATTGTCCCCCGTCATAGTGAGAACAGATACGATCCCGCTTCCGAGGGCGACATGCCCTGAACTGGCGAGGAGCCATGGCGACTCTGTCCTCGATTACGAAGAAGACATCCACTTCATCATCAATGAAACGTGACATGTAATTACGGGGTTCGTCCTCAGCCCATTCTTCTGTCGGCCTGTCAGCAGGCTCCACAACGTGTCGCAACTGCGAAAAACACCCGGCAGAAAAATAGAAGAGTCGCCACCGAGCGTTATTTATCCCAAAGAGAAGGAAAGGAAACAATCGAAGAAAAACTGAAGAACGGGAAAAGACAACGTCATCGCAACCAAATCTTAGGTTCGGGAGTCGGTTACGCAAGGGGAAGATAATAGCACCCTTCACGTCTGTTGTACTCAACGGGATCCATGCTTGTTGTCTAATCAAAGAGTATATTTATCTATAAGTTACTGCTAAACGGAAATCAGAATAAAAGAAAGAGACTCGATAGGACATCGCCGTCCTATGCCTACGTATTCCCTTGTGCAATGGGAAAGTCAGAGTCAACATAGTTTGGAAAACTACGGGTGATGGGGGGAAGGTTGCTCGCCAAGGCATCACCGTCTTGTGCCAACGTATCCTCATCTGGTATGAGAAATTAGAGCAAATGTAGTTCGGATAAACTAAACCACTGGTTAGTTAAGTGTTTTTTATGAGCGACGCTAAGTTACCATTCCAGCAATTAGGGACGATGCCTGTTTGCGGTAGAATGGAAAAAAACATACTCTTTTCTGAAAATGAGTTTGAAACACAAATCCCGAAGGATAAAAAGTTTGATTTGGTTTGTTAGTTTTAGTGAAGTGAATTAGTTTGCTTTGTGATTCATGTTGCACTAAAGACTATGACATAGGAGTGAATGCGTCATATATCGCCCAAAGGGCATACGCTAAACACTCTAAACAAGTGAGGAGAAACCCCTCACTCATCATTTACCATGTGCTTAAGGCTCGTGGCGTACAATGTTCATCGTATTTATTAGATGAGTTAGAATGTGTTTTGAGATGAGAAGAGAGACGTACGGAAGGTCTAAGGGAAACTCGGCCCTAACATTGTCATGCATAGTGGTCCTAAAATTGGGATGAGAAAGGAGATTTTATCCTAATGTTAGCATGCAAAAGATGGACCTAAGGTTGAGATTAAAAGGGACTAACCTAATGTTATCATGCATGGATTTCCATCCTAATGTCTATCCTACTTCAAATTTAATCGGAAATTAAATTGTAATAAAAAAACCTAAGGGAACATGTAAAGGCAAGGCAAAAAGCAAGAAAACAAGGTAAAAACAGCAACGACAGCAGCGCCTCCTGCATAAAACAGCAGTAAAATCCAGCACACGAACATGACAGCTTATAACAGCACATGTTTCAGCATAAAAGCAGATCTAAAAGGTAAGCAGCAAGCAAGCAAGGCAAAGATAACATGCAAGTTCAGAAAAAAGAACAGTTGTGAAAAGCAGGCAACAAGCAAGCTTGAATGCAATTAATCAAGAGTAAGTACTGTTGCGGTGGAAATAGGATACCAAACTATTAATTAGTTTGAATCACAATTCAATTCACAACCGCTCTTTGATTTATCTGAAGGAAAAGGTCAAAAGAGGGAAAACCTATTTTTGCATCGTAAACACAATGCGGGGAGAGACCTAGGTAAGGGGTTGGTTAAATTTAGGGAAGGTACTAGCACCCTAAACTTCTGTA
This sequence comes from Lathyrus sativus, assembly GCA_963859935.3. NCBI lineage: Eukaryota > Viridiplantae > Streptophyta > Magnoliopsida > Fabales > Fabaceae > Lathyrus > Lathyrus sativus. The sequence goes on from OZ012739.1 coordinate 192,465,344, forward strand.
GTACTCTACAGGAACCTTTTGTTTATTGTATGCTTTTTTATTTTATTTTATCTGTTTGAAATATATATACTGAGCTAAGGGATAGAGTGACCTAAAAGACCTAAGGGTTAGTCCTAAGTTTACTCGGCAAGACGTTGCATCTTGTGCCTACGTATCTTGGATAGGGAATGGAATCAGAGTAATCGTAGTTCCCCTCGAAAGAGAGGTTAGAAACTTCTTGACTCTGGTCAAGGTTTCAATGGGGAATAAACATATCTTAAGGACATGCTTACGTGGAGTCTTAAACTCCTATTTCTACGTTGCATTTGTTAATTAAATTAGGGTTAAATTAGGGATTCCACGGCGGGAAACCCTAAACAGAGCACGACGGCTCTTTGACCTAGAAGCTAGGGTAAAGGGCGTTTTCGTCCACGGCGGGACACCTAGGCTATTAGGATTTTAAAATAGTTGAAACTAGGGTTATTGACTCGGCGGTCAAACTGTTATTCCTAATTCTTTCGGAGGAGAAATTAACGGCAACGAAAGAGCAAATGATGAACTATTACATGGCATGAACGAAAGTATGAAAATAAAGAAGCGATAAAGAAATAAGTGCAATGCGACGATAGCGTCGCGTAAATTACAAGTCCCAAGAAAATGAAATAAACATAATCGCGACCATGGCCTCGCATAAATTACATCCATGGGAAATAAATACAGAAAATAAAGGGATCAAATAATCAGAGCCAACGAGAAATGATGAAAATTAGATGAGAAATTAACGGAAAATGTTAGGAGTTTAATTGGAATTTAGAGATTGAAATTTAATTTACCAAAAAATTCAGAATTTGAATTTTAAAAAAAAAGTTAATTTTAAAAAAGAAACTAGTTCTAATTTAAAAAAAAATTTAAAAAGTTGATTTTAAGAAAGAAAAAAAAAGTAACCATTTTAATTTTTAAAAAAGTATTAATTTAAATTGAAAAGAAGAAAGGGTTTTTTTTAAAAATAAATTAATTCCCAAAAAAAAGTTGATTAGTTTTAATTTTTAACAAAACCATGATTTTAGTTTCCGACTACAAATGAAATTTTTTTTATACCATAAGTCATTAATTTTTTAATATAACAAAGGACTTATTAAAAACTAATTATAAGTTATAAAATTAATTATTAACTAGAAGTTATTACTAAAAAAAATTTACTAATTAAAAATTATAAAAAAACTATCTGTTATTAGTTACCAAATCAATTATAAGTTGATAAATTAAATTATAAGTAAAAATAGAAATAAAATACAGATAACAATCAAAAAAACAAAATAGAAAAGTTTTTTTTTTTAGGAAAGGTTAGAACTTAATGTTAGGATTTTGAATTTTTAAAACAATTAATGTTAATTACACAATGTTTTTATTTTGGGTTAAAAAAAAAAAGAAGAGGATTTTAATGTGAAATTTTGAAAATTGGTTTTAAATTAAGTTTTTTTAATGGCTCCTTTATTATAAAAAATAAAATTTATTATCAGTTATAAAGACATGATATTATTATATGTTATTAAAACAGAAAATGTTTAATTATACTTTACTGATCATATAAATCCTATAATAAAACTAATAAACTTAATAAAGTAAAAAAATGAGATAAGTAATAAGGGGGAGGGGGATTTAACGATGAAAGTGGGAGAAACTGAGTTTTCATTTTTCTCCTTCTTCTTCCCTAGAGCATGCCGGCGGCGCCATTGTTAGTGTATCGAAGCTTTCCGGTTCTTCTTTTCCGGCTTGCATGTCGCATTTTGTTCTTCCTTCTTGTTACCTGAAACACGAATTCAACAAAAAGAAAGAGAAAAAAAACTACCGTGAATCCTGGGTCTCTTGTATTCGGAGGCGAGTTTAGACGGTCTACTTTGAAGCTCCGACGCCGTTTTCCTCTTACGAGTTTCTCTCTAAGTCCGCGTATGGCAACTATAGTGAGTTGGAGTTCGCCGGTGATGACGGTTTTCGCGAAGCGGTAATGAACTCCCCTTGGGGGTTTACGGCCGCCGCGAGCTCGTTTGTTGCCTAGGGATGATGATGAAACCACAAACGGCTTTCTGAATCCCTCTCGTGGATGAACTCTGTTGCGCCGTTTTTTGCCGTTTATGTTTTAAGGTTTTTCAGATCCCCCCCCCCCCCCTTCAATCTGAACCCTTACTGATATTATATATTCCTCTTTATGATTCTGGGCTTTTTGGTTGTTGAGATGTTGCCGCCGGTTTTTGTGTGCTGATTTGCAGGATATTTTACTGACTTGGCATGTTATTAGGTTGTTGGGAATTTGTAGTTGTCTTGCGGAATTTGCGTGACGGAGAGATGCATTTTCTGAACAAACATTGTTGCTTTGACTGGGCTTGCTGGACTTTGCAGTTTTCGGAAATTTGTTACTTGCTTGTTGTAAAGAAAAAATTATTATTAATAATAATTCTTTAACTTATTTATGAATTGTATTTGGATATTGTAAAAAAATGTAAATTATAAATGAAATGAAAAATTTGTTATTAAGAAATGCATGCTTTTATTCTTAAAATAAAATGTCCCTAATATTAAAAAGAAAATCAAACTAAAAAAAATGGAAAATGACCAATATTTAAAATGACACTATTTAAACAAAGAAATGCAAACAAAGTTAAAAATTGAAATAATTGATTTAAAAAATAGAAAACAAATAGTGCTTAAAACATAAAATGAAGATAATGTTTAAAAATGAAATTAAATAATTATTTAAAAATGCAAAGATTATTATTTTTGAGAAAAGAAGTAGAACTGCTTTTAGAAAATGAAATAAATAGGATGTAAAAATGACATGCCCTAAAAACTGAAAGATGAAATAAAATAATTTTTATAACTTACTAATTCCAAATTCACCTAATTTATCCGACTAATCCCGCTCCCGATATAGCTTATGATTAAACCACCTCAACCTCGATTCTCATCAATGACTCAAACGGTTCAAATTCCCCGATGACAACTCAAATTCATCAACTTACAGCCAACTGCCAACAAATGACCGTTTTACCCTTCATGAACCAAAGAAGTCGCAACATGGCTATTTCCTGCAAAAATCAAACCACTACACCACCTTGTTACTAACTGGTTAGAGACAATGCAAAAGGCTATGAAATGCGAAATGATTCGACTAAATCTTAGGGCAAAATTTGGGGTATTACAAGTACCAATTATGAACATATATCATGTGAATGTGAACATGTTTCAACAATCAAACATGATCGATCAACAACAATGCAACAACAAGAATCATCAAGATCAACATGTTTTTTCAAATCAAATTGAACGATCGAACGATAAAACAAGCACGCAACAAAGCGGAATCGAAAATAAATGCAAACGTGCATCAAACATCCAGCAAGACAAACCACAATGATAATCAATTAATCATGCTACAAGCAAGCAATGCAATGTGATCATTCATCAATCAAGCAACAATAACATGTTAAACACTCAAAACAAAAAACAAAAGTTACGCGTCGAAGAATAGAGATCAAACATTCAAGAATGATGAAATATGTCAAAAACAATCCATATAAATACATCATTCAAACCATGAAGTTTACATGTGAAAAGGATACCAAACAAACAAGAAAAATGCAAAAACACAACATTCTACTCAATGATCACTGGTTACTCATATCAGGTAACTGGTTACCTGTTGTAAAAACAGCCTGGAACGTGAAAATTTGTGAAGGGTAACCGGTTACTCAAATTTAGGTAACCGGTTACCTGTGGTAAAAACAGCCTGGAACGTGAAATTTGTGAAGGGTAACCGGTTACTCAAATTCAGGTAACCGGTTACGAATGAGCAGAAAATAGAAAATCAGCTTTTAAAATCAGTTTTCAGATCCTTCCAATGAGTGTTTGAAATTTGGAGGGAAATAGTGAAAATTGAAACAATTCTAGATCCTTGCAATGATGATCATGTGAAATCAATGGTTGAAAATGATTGAAAAATTGCACATGCTGAAAATTCAAATATTTTGGCCAATTTCGCTTGAAGTAACCGGTTACCCAATATGTGGTAACCGGTTACCACATTCAAAAAAAGTCAAATTTGGCGCCAAATGGAGGAATCATGTATAATCATCCATTACCACTTGTTATAAGCTCTATTAAGCCTCTGGAACTTGCCCTTGGATATTATGATTATGAGAATTCTTGAGATAGCATGTACACCATCTCCTGAGCTGAAAATAGCCTGCTGAAAAGAATAAAACCGATTGCCCGATTGCTGGGCAAAATAAATGTCGGAGCCTTTGATGCTCACTATTTAAACCCTTGTAACACAAAGGAACCCTGAGCCACATAAATACCTTGATCCCATTTATCGAGAACCAATGTTATGATATGCAGAAATGCAAAAATGTAGAGAAAAAAAGCCAGTAAACCAAGAAACGATGAGGCAAATTTTGGGGTGCTACAGCTGCCCCTATTCAATCGACTTGAACCTAAAGGGATGATAGCAACGAATTCAAATATTCAAGGTGCATGGAGATTGAATACCAAAAGAACCCGAAAATTTGCAACTTGCGGGGATGCAAAACAGCGAATACCAACCAAAAGTTGGAATGCGACACGCTGAGGATAACAATTCAAGATGAATGAAACATCAACCAAAAGTTGGAGCAAAACTGCCGGATACAAACCAAAAGTTGGAAGGAAGCGAAAGATACCAAAGGATACCAACCAAGAGTTGGGATAACAAAAGGATATCAACCAAGAGTTAGGATAGCAATCAAAGGATACCAACCAAGAGTTGGGATAACAACCAGAGGATACAAACCAAAAGTTGGGATAAACAACCAAAGGATACCAACCAAGAGTTAGGGTAAACATTCAAAGGATACTAACCAAGAGTTGGGATAAACAACCAAAGGATACCAGCCAAGAGATGGGATAAACAACCAAAGGATACCAATCAAGAGTTGGGATAAATAACTAAAGGATACCAACCAAGAGTTGAGATAAACAACAAAAGGATACCAACCAAGAGTTGGGATAAACAACCAAAGGATACCAACCAAGAGTTGGGATAAATAACCAAAGGATACCAACCAATAGTTGGTATAAACAACCAAAAGATACCAACCAAGAGTTGGGATAAATAGCCAAAGGATACCAACCAAGAATTGGGATAAACAGAATGCCGACCAAAAGCAACCTCCTGGGGACAAAAGTCAAATCAAGAACCTGCAAGGCATACAATCAACATACTTACAATCTGAGGGAAAAGACAACTCCACTGGGGAAGAAGAGAAGCCTAAACAGACAACTCTGTAGGGAAGGATATCTATCAGAAGCTAAGGATACCAACCAAAAGATGGGATAAAGGTTACTCGTTGGGGATAAAAACCAAACACTACCAACCAGGAGTTGGAACAACAAAGGCTACCAACCAAAAGTTGGAATCACCGCAACGCCGACCGAAGGCGAAACGATGGGAAATAACATCCTGAAAATAGTGACCTCACCGGGGAGCATACTAACCAAAAGTTGGAATACAACAAAAGGTAATAAACACAAACTACCAACCAAAAGTTGGAATCATTTCAAATCTGCAAGGGATAACATCCAGCCCAAAGTTGAGGAACAAAGCTACTAACCAAAAGTTAGGATCACTAGAATGCTGACCGAAAGCAAACTCTGAGGGAGAAAGATACTAACTTTAATAGTTGAACCAACAAAGAAAGACTACCAATCAAAAATTGGAATGAATAATACAAAACAAAAACTACCAACCAAAAGTTGGGATTGTCAACCAGGAAACGAAGGTTACCAACCAAAAGTTGGAATAACGTCAACAAGACGACTAAGCTGGGGATTACCAACTAAGAGTTGGAATCACGCAAAGGCTACCAACCAAAAATTAGAATCACCGGAACACCGATCGAGGGCGAACTGACCACAACGATGACTACCAACCAAAAGTTGGAATAACCAACTCTGTAGGGGAAACCAAGGACTACCAACAAAAAGTTGGGATAATGTCAACAAAATTTTACCAACCAAAAGTTGGAATCACACAAAGGCTACCAACCAAAATTTGGGATCACACCCAAGAGATAAAGACTACCAACCAAAAGTTGGAATAACTGTCGGGAAAAAGGCCCTCACTGATGGATTACTAACCAAAAGTCGGGATTGAGGCAAAGATTACCAACCAAAAGTTGGGAGAACTCCCACAAACTGAAGATTACCAACCAAAAGTTGGAATAACATCAACAAAACCTTACCAACCAAAAGTTGGAATAACATCCAACAAGTCACGGATTACCAACCAAAAGTTGGGATAACGACTCCGTCGGGGAATAGAAGAGGACTACCAATAAAAACTTGGGATAACATCCAACCACCAATGGGTTACCAACAAAAAGTTGGAATAACATCCAGGAAAGGCAGACTACCAACCAAAAGTCAGAATACCATCAACAAAGCTTTGGACTCAGCTGGGGATTACCCACCAAAAGTTGGAATAACGTCCAACAAGCGACGGATTACCAACCTAAAGTTAGGATAACACTCACGAAATGGAGATTACCAACCAAGAGTTGGAATAACAACCATAAAAATTCGGACTAAACTGGGGATTATGAACCAAGAGTTGGAATTAAACACCTAGAATAGGCAGGCAACAGAATCAATCGACTCATAACTTGCAAAGGATGCTCCGACAGAAAAAGAGAGGTTTAAACAAACAACTCTACCGAGGAAAATGACGTTTAAACAAACAACTCAGTTGAGGAAAGAGAAGTTAAACAAACAACTCTATTGAGGAAAAGACGTTTAAACAAAGAACTCAGCCGGGAAGAACCCAAATAAGATGAACAACTAAAAGATCCACCCTGGTAGGGGTAACGAAAAAATCTCCTAAATAAAACCATCATCTACCGAAAAGACAACTGGCACCAAAGGCATCAAACCTGGCCTATGCTTCAGATGCATATGTTTGAAAATGGCGTAATGCTTCATACGAAATGGAAATGCTACGCATTTAGGAGGATGTTATGCATATGCAAATGCAAAGGAGCACAACCCGGAGGAGTGCTGAGAATACCAACAAACCAACCCTGTTAAGGAATACGCCTTGGATGGCTTTCCTAGAAAACCTTCACCCTGCTGGGGGAAACACCAAAACTCCATTCAATGTGGCATCAAGAATGGTACTGAAAAATCCAACCTGGTGAGGATAACAAGCTCTTGCTGAAGGTTCCACTCTGCTTGGAATATAAGAATAAAATCCGTCCTGCCGGGGACATACAAATAACAAACTGCCCTGTTGGGGATGTCAGAGATTTCTACTGAAGATTCCATCTTGACGAAGAAATGAAAGTAACCTCTGCTAATGATTCTTCTCTATAAGGAATGTAATGAACATCTACAGAGAACTCCACTATACTGGAGAACAAACAAGCTCTGCTTAAACATCTGCCCTGAAGAAAATGAGAATACCATTTGTTGGGAGCTCGTCCCGAAAACTGATCCTGAAAGATGCCAATGATCATTGGACTTTACTGGAGATATCAATTTGTCGTTGATGTACCTGTCAAGGGAATCAACATTAAGCTCTACTTAGGAAAGAAATTCATGAATACTGATCTTGATGGGGGAAGGACGTCAAGGACGTTGACTCTGCTGGTGAGTAATACTGAATTGAAATCTACCCTGCTGCTGGGAGAATATCCTTTAACCTTAACCTGATGGGAATATGCTGAGAACAAATCCACCCTGCTGAGGATTAGCCTTTGTAGGGAGACAAAAACTCTGCTCTGCTAGAGTTACGATATACACCTCCGCTGGTGACAACATTTCTGACTTGATAACAGGATTCTGTGGGAAAGACAAAATCTCTGTTATGGGGAAATAAAAATCTTCGTTGAACAAAATACCTGAATGCATTCTATCTGAAGTAGTCAACCTTCGAACACTCACTGGGTAGTACAAATCCACTTTGGCTGGGAAATACAACTCTGAACTTCTGCTAGGGGAGGAACAATTCACCCTGCATTACTGTTTGAACTTCATCCTTGGGGAGAAAAGCTCTACTGGGGAGAGGATCCTGCCATCCTACAAGAATCAATAAACAATAGGATGTTCCATGTGTGAAATGGCTACCTAAGTTACCACTCATGACGCTTATCATTCAAGCAAATCCATTACTTTCATTATGCTTTATAAGGCTTATGTTTTCACCTGTAATGTTTATCAAAAATATCAGATGTTTTTGCAAACAAAACAGTAAAAGTAAAAACAGGAAATGAAAAGCTCTTTGACTGGAATGAATACTTTATTGGTGAAAGGCCTGTAAATAGGCAAAATACAATTCGGATGTAATTCCTGAAAGGAAGTAATTACGCAAAAAGCAAAAAGAATATATACGAATGTCGGTAATGTGGAAACAGACAACCACCATGTGTTGATTCAGCTATGACTTGTATGTCTTCAATGTTCCCCCATGTTTCGCCTTCTGAAAAGACTTATTAGATTGATTCCTTTCCTTGGGGATAACCATGTATCGAATAAGTTCACAGATAGAATGCAGGCCGCAGTCGTTTGCTCTCAAATCCCTAACTTTTGCCTGGATCGCCCTTTCGGGTTTTCAATCCACCGGGATACCCATTTTTGCCAAGGTCGCCCTCTCAGGTTTTCAACCTTGCGGGTTCATTCTTTTTCTTTTATCCCTAATTTTTGCCCGAACCTTCTCATTTTATGGTTCATCGGGATGCCCCATTTTTTCCTGGACTTTTCTTTTTATGTCCAACGAGTCTCTTTTAAGCAAAGTATTTTTTTAACCACGTATGTATTCACAGGGGACGAAAAATCTTCACATCCATGGTAGATAGTAATAAGGCTCTGCTAGAGAAAACCTTTCTTACCACATAAGGACCTTCATAGTTGGGAGTCAATTTGCCCCTGTGATCTGTCTGAGGAGGAAGGATCCTTTTCAACACCAAATCACCTATCTGGAAGCATCGAGGACGCGTTTTATGATAAAAGGCTTTCTTTATCCTACTCTGGTACAACCTACCATGAACAATAGCTGACAATCTCTTCTCGTCAATCAAGCTCAGCTAATTCAACCTGGCTTGCACCCATTCAGCTTCGTCAAGCTTCACATCAAATAATATCCTTAAAGAAGGAATCTCAACTTCCAATGGTAGGACTGTTTCCTTACCATACACCAGTGAGAAAGGAGTTTCCCCAGTTGAGGTATGCACCGAAGTACGATAATCGTGAAGAGAAAAGGGAAATATCTCGTGCCAATCCTTATAGGTTACCACCATTTTTTGCACAATCTTCTTGATATTATTGTTAGTTGTCTCAACAACGTCATTTATCTTCGGACAATATGAAGAAGAGTTGTGATCCTCAATCTTGAAACTCTGGCATAGTTCCTTCATCATCTTATTATTCAAATTTGAACCATTATTAGTAATGATTCGCTCCGGAATTTCATAATGACAAATGATGTCCTTCTTTATGAATCGGGCGATCACCTGTTTCGTGACATTGGAAAAGGAAGCTGTTTCTACCCACTTCGTAAAGTAATCAATGGAAACCAGAATGGCAATGCCCATTAGAAGCAATCAGCTCAATCTTTCCAATCATATCAATGCCCCACATAGCAAAGGGCCAAGGAGATGTAACACATTCAGAGGGGTCGGTGGCACATGCACCTTATTAGCATAAATCTGGCACTTATGGCATTTTCTGGCGTATTTGAAGCAATCGGATTCCATAGTAATCCAGTAATACCCAGCTCTCAACAATTTTCTGGCCATTGCATGTCCACCGGTATGTGTACCGAAAGGAACCTCGTGGACTTCCTCCATCAACATGACTGCTTCATATTCATCAACGCATCGCAGCAAGACCATGTCAAAGTTTCTCTTGTGTAGCACCTCATCCTTGTTCAGATAGAAATTACCGGCTAACCTCCTTAGAGTCTTCTTATCTTTCCTGGATGCCCCAGATGGGTACTCTTGAGTCTTTAGAAAATGCTTGATATCAAAATACCAAGGCTTTTCATCTGATACCTTCTCAATTGCAAACACAAAGGCGAGTCTATCGAGACGCGTGATGGGGATATCTGGAGCTTCATTCCAGAAATTCACTTTGTACATCGATGATAATGTGGCCAAGGCGTTTGCCATCTAATTTTCAGCCCTAGGTACATGATGAAACTCATCTCTATCAAAGAAAGGCAACAGTTTTCTTGCATAATTCTTGTAAGGCACTAGGTTGGCCTGACGAGTTTCTTATTCAACTTTGATATGATTAACAACCAGCGCTGAATCGCCATATACATCAACATTCTTGATCCTCATATCAATGGCCTCTTCTAAACCCATAATGCACGCTTCATACTCGGCTTCATTATTGGTGCAGGCGAATACCAATCGGGCAGTGAACGGTATGTGATAATCGTGAGGAGTTGTAATGATTGCACTGATTTCATTACCATATGAATTAATGGCTCCATTGAAAACCAGTTTCCACTGAGATCTCATCTCAGGACCCTCGTCAGGTAAAGGCTCATCACAGTCTTTCATCTTCAAAAATATGACGTCTTCGTCTGGAAACTTGAACTTCATCGGCTGATAATCCTCAATCAGTTGTTCAGCCATATATTCTGACAAAACGCTTCCCTTTATGGCTTTCTGGGAAACATATTGAATATCATACTCTATTAAAACCATTTTCCATCGCGCAATCTTTTCGGAGAGTGCTTGTTTCTCAAAGACGTACTTGATCGGATCCATCTTTGAAATCAACAGGGTTGTGTTAACATGTACTGCCTTAAATGTTTAGCAGCCCAAGCGAGTGCACAACATGTTTTCTCCAGCATTGAGTATCTCGACTCACAATCAGTGAACTTCTTACTCAGGTAATAGATGATGTGTTTTTTTCTACCTGACTCGTCCTATTGAACGAACACACATCCCATTGCATTCTCAAGAATCGTGAGATACATGATCAGAGGTCTCCCTACAACTGGAGGCATGAGTATTAGAGGTTCCTGCAGATACTCTTTTATTCTTTCAAATGCCTTCTGGCAATTTTCATTCCACCTGACCGTTTGATCTTTTCTTAACAATTTGAATATTGGTTCACAAGTGGCTGTAAGATGAGATATGAACCTTGCAATGTAGTTCAATCTCCCTAAGAAACCAAGAACCTCTTTTTCCGTCCTCGGCTCAGGCATTTCTTGTATAGATTTTATTTTGGTAGGGTCTATCTCAATACCCCTTTCAATGACAATGAACCCCAGTAGCTTTCCAAATCTCACCCTGAAGGTGCACTTGTTAGGATTCAACCTCAGCTTGAAATTTCTTAACCTTTCAAACAATTTCAGAAGGTTGACCAGATGTCCCTCCTCTATTTGTGACTTCGCAATCATGTCATCAACATATACCTCGATCTCATGATGAATCATATCATGCAAGAAAGTCACCATTACCCACTGGTAAGTTGCCCCGACATTCTTCAATCCAAAGGGCATCACCTTATAGCAAAAAGTCCCCAACGGTGTGTAATGAAAGTAGTTTTCTCCATGTCCTCTAGAGCCATCTTGATCTGGTTATACCCAGAGAAGCTATCCATGAAGTAAAAACATATTATTAAGCGGTGTTATCAACCAACACATCAATGTGGGGGAGCGGGAAGTCGTCTTTCGGGTTCGCTCTATTCAGATCCCTATAGTCAACACACATTCTGACCTTTCCATCTTTCTTAGGAACAGGAACAATATTAGCAACCCACAAAGGGTAATTCGTGACAGCAAGAAAACCAGCATTCAACTGCTTCTGAACCTCTTCTTTGATCTTGATTGCCATATCAGGCCTCGTCCATCTCAACTTCTGCTTGACTGGCGAACATTCTTCTCGGAGAGGCAACCAGTGTACCAAAATATCTGTATCCAACCCAGGCATGTCTTGGTAAGACCAAGCGAAGATATTCTTATACTCACGGAGCATTTCAACCAATCTTCTCTTGATATTGTCTTCCAATGCAGCCCCAATTCTAACCTTTTTCTTATCGTTATCGGTGCCCAGATTGATGACTTCAATATCCTCCTAATGAGGCACAATCACCCTTTCCTCCTGCTTGAGAAGTCTGGCTAACTCTTCAGATAGTTCATAGTCTTGATCAGTCTCTTCTTCAGCTTAATAAACGGGATTATCAAAGTCATACGAAGCCATAGCTAAATCTGAATCAATGTTATCTGATAGAAAAGACCTGCATGATGATGTTTATGTTTATTATGCGATGCAACAAATAAAACACATTGCCATTTTTCTGGTTAATAAATGAAAAAAACAAAAACATGGATCATAACATTTGAATGCGAAAAATGTCCTTTATTTATGATAAAAAGAAAACAACAAGGGGGACCCAAAGATTGGGTACGCCTTGGGAAAAACGTAGGACTGAACATAATCAAAACAATGAACATTACTTTGTAGTAGTAATATGAATGATTTCTTCAGTAGTCCAGTTGCACAGCTTCTGGCCAAGAGTAAATGGATGATCCAGGCATCCATATCGCAATCACTGTCACCTTCGTCGTCTTCAATGACATTAATCCTGTCAAATATCACACAACCGCTGGTGAATTGAACAGGTCCCCTGTGTCTCGGAATGTCTTCAGAAGAACTAGAGGGTTTGTATCCCAGGCCGAACTTGTCCTACTTGACAGGAACATTTAGAACTTGGCCCCACTTCTGTGATGAACTGGATTCTACGATAGCATGGACTTCCTTGAACGATGACATGGAAACCTCTGGGCTTTTGGCTTCTACAGAAGGCTTCTCCTGACTATGAACTTTTCAAACGTCTGGCGGAGTGTTTCGTGGATCTCCCCATCCACTTCCACATATTTGAAGGATGACAAATGGCTAACCATGATATCCTCTCACCGCATACTGTAACAACTTTATCTTCCATCATATATTTCAGCTTTTGATGCAATGTTGAAGTAACTGCTCCCGCAACATGTATCCAAGGTCGGCCAAGCAAACAGTTGTATGCTGGTTGGATATCCATAATGTAAAAAGTTGCATCAAAAATCTCCGGCCCAACCTGAATAGGCATCGTAATCTCCCCAAACACTGATCTCTTAGATCCATCGAAATCCCTCACAACCAAATCACTTGGCGTACATATCAAACCTTGAGTATTTAATTTCATCAATGCCTTCTTCGGTAACACATTGAGGGATGATCTTGTATCAACCAGGACATGTGACAGCATGGACCCTCTACATTCCATCGATATATGTAAAGCATGGTTATGGTTTCTCCGAGCAGGAGTCAAATCCAAACCAGTAAAACCCAAACCATTACCGGCGTTTATATGAGCTACTACCCCCTCCAACTGATTAACAGAAATCTCCTGAGGTACATATGTTGGATTCAATATTTTAAATAAAGCGTTGCAATGTGGCTCCAAACACAATAATAATGATAGAATGGAAATCTTTGAAGGAGTCTGATTTAAGTGATTCAGAATCTTGTAGTCACTTTTTTGAATGAGCCTCATAAATTCCTCCACGTCTTTCGAAAAAACATCACTACCAACCTGTTGTTGGATGTTCTCCTCAATCACTGCCTTACCCTTCCCTTTGTCATTCCTATCAGTATTAACCTCTGGTGGGGAAAAGATACTTCCACTTCTAGTGATACCACCGGCACCAACTATACTCTTAACCGAAGAACTTCCGCATGAAGATCCTATCAATTCTTGTCTCTTCCCATTAAAGAACACCTCTACCCCATAGTTCCATGGGATGGCTTTAGTGCTCTCGTACGGCACAGGTCTAGGAACAGTAATGATAACCGGCACTGGCCTAGAAGGCGCTGAAATATTGATTGTCCGGTAGGAATGGAGATCATAGCGACTTCGCTTCCATCATTACTCACCTTATCCTCAACGTCTTCTCTTACAACCCTGTCAAATTGAAGACAACCATCATTAATCATTCTCTGAATACTCTTCTTCAAAAGATCACAGCCCTTAGGTTGCGCTTCACATTTTGAGTAGTTAGTAGAACATCCCGGAAACACTCCCTTCTTCAACAAACTAGCCTTCATGAAACTCAACGGAGTCTTCAAATCCCCAACATCAGTTATCAGATTCAACTTTTCTCCCTCAATAACAACATTGGTTCTCGCCGCCCCATGATTCGGCATCGGGTTTTGATTCGCATTAGGCCTCTTGTTGGTGAAGTGGATAGCCTTTGAGTCAAGCAAGTCCTGGACTTTGTGCTAGAAGGATTTGTAGTTGTTAATATTATGGTCCGGAGCACCTAAATGAAAATCGCATCTGGCATTTGCATCATAACCAGGAGGCGGTGTACCAGTGAGAGGAGCCAAAGTCCTCTTCTGAACCAGTTGCAACTATAACAGATGTTGTAACAACTGAGAATACAACATCGGAGGAGTCTCAAACTTCCTATCAGCCAGTCTGGTTCTAACAGCATAAGGTCGCAGAACGTTAACCCGTTGCTGGGGTGCAGCCGGAATAGCTATAGTAGCAACTTGTTGATGATAACGAGATTGTGCTCTACCTTTACCCTTGTGAGAAATAGCATTCGCATCTCCTTCCCACCTTTTAGGGTTTGCTGAGTATGGTTTCTTTGCTCCTCCTGAAGAGGATCCACCACCATTAGGAATCTTCCCCAACTTAATCCCACTTTCGACTCTTTCACCAGCCATTACCAGATCAGAAAATCCTGCAGACATACATCCTATCAACTTCTCGAAATACATACCAGACATTGAAGCCATGAACATATCGATCAGCTCTCTTTCCACCATAGGAGGTTGCACCCTCGCTGCTAAATCCCGCTATCTCTGGGCGTACTCCTTGAAGCTCTCAGTATTCTTCTGCGACAAACTCTGCAATTGTACCCTGTTTGGTGCCAGATCACTGTTGTACTGATAGTGATGAACGAAGGCCTCGGCCAATTCTCTTCAGATGCAGATATGAGTTCTCTCCAACCCCACATACCATTCCAAAGACGCTCCTGCCAGACTGTCTTGGAAAAAATGCATTAATAGCTTTTCATCATCGGAGAACGCAAACATTTTTCTGAAATATGCTCGGATGTGTACTCTAGGACAGGTCGTCCCTTTGTACTCATCGAAATCTGGTACCTTAAACTTGGGGGGAATCCTGACCCTGGGCACAAGTCCTAAATCTGACATATCAAGACCCAGAGAGTTCTGATTCTCAAAAGACTTCATCTTCTCCTTGATCAGTTTAAACCTTTTGTCAACTTCAGTTGGAAAACCACCCTCCATATCTTTAATGAAAAAAACGTCATCCTGGTGATCTTCCCAATGAGGACTAGTAGCCCCGTGCATAACGCACACACTCCCACCAGCAACATTACCATTTTTATTCACAGCACCTCCGCCCGGAGGTATAACGACAGTAGGAATACCCTGTGGAATAGACGCACCAACCAGTGGAAGAATAACAGCAGATCCTCCATGCAAAACGCCCTCTTCGTCGACCCGTGCTATCAATAACTGGACCATAGTTCTTAATTCTTCCTGCCCATTAGCAACATTCTACATCAGCTCCATGAACTGGGACATGTGAGCTCTAACTTCCTCTAATTCAGCCTGAACCTGATCCATTACTTTTTGTTGATTCCCTCGAGTTGGATATCTATGGAAACTAAACTCCTCAATCCTGTTACTAAAGAAAACCAAGCAGAGATAAGAACAAAAGGCCACTGAAAACACCTGCGATGCAAATGAAAATGCAAACATGTCTATGTATTTACAGGGAGATCTCCCCCTTGATTCTAGTTTCAATAAACAAGAACAGCAGAGATGGACAAGAATACCACCGAAATCTTATCATATATCAAGTAAAGCTGAGACAATACATAACAACAAATGAGAAAGATCCGAATACAAAAAAGTATTGATCTCATCCAACAGATTTGGTGATGATCAAGATACAAGAGAAAAGAAACTATTATGACATATCAAAAGATAATCCTCCCCAGCAATCATGCTCTTTGCTTCAGGCCTGAGCCTTCTTAAGCATCGTCTTCGTATCTGGATGGTCTGGTCTAACAACCAACTCTCTGATGAGGGTGTCCCTTCTATATATCACATCTCAGAGGCAATAGCAATAATCTTCCCAAGCATCTTCGCCGAAGGCATCTTCAAGCCTGAGTTTCTTCACACCTGCTCAGATCTTGAGCTCTTCAAGCGCTGATAAAGTCTCATGGAGTTTCTTCTCAAACGTGTACCTACGGGGTGATTCCACCATTACTTCTTTCTCCTTGACCTTGAGTTGCACCTTCAGCTTATCAATCTGAGTATGTAGTTGGCCTTCCATGTTATTGTTGGCGGTCAAAGTAGCATTCCATTGCTCATTGAATTTGGATATCTCCAGATACGCTCTGTCTAAATCCTCCTTCTTATGCTTCAAAATATTGCAGGTGCTCTTTAGATCCTGAGCGATCCGCTCTTGTAACCTTATTTGCTCAGCTAGCTCTTTCTCCAACTTGGTCAATGATTCTGACTTCGTCTTGGCCAAATAAATAGCTTCACCTTTATCATGCTTCAGCTGACTGATCTCCAGTTTTAACTCTTCATTCTCTTTGCGCAACTCTTCCTTCTCTGCCCAAAGCTTATTATATCTCAGGATGTCGATCGTTGTAGGTTGCTCAACCATCAGGGGATACAATGGTTCTTCAATAGGGAATGGCAATAGTACCCTTTCAACTCTCTTTTGAACCCATTCCAAGTAAGGGTCATAATCTCTACAGTCACCTTTGCCCAAAGAAAGCTTTCCCTTCTTGTGGATTTTACCCCACGCATCAACAAAACTGGCCAGAAGACAAGGATCAGCTACACCAGTGAAGTACAGAGATTCCTGCACTTCTTCTTCCTTCATAGGTCCCCTCAAAGCATAACCAAATTATCTGACAGCAAGAGAAGGATTGTAGTTGATACTATCTTTCCTCCCCATCAAAGGCACATTAGGGAAACTACCACAGCTAAAGATGAGCTCACGACCAAGAAGATCTCGGTTGAACCAGGCTATATCTTTTTCTGTTAACCCCATAAGCCTCTTTGACCATTCAGACGAATTTCTTGAATCCACAAAAGCTCTAGAGCGAGGAAGATGATCGACAAACCACTTGTGAAAAAGCGGTGCACAACAAGAAACCGTCTTTCCTCTTCTTTTCTCATTCTTGTAGTGTACTGATTGATACAAATCTCCTAGGAGAGTAGGTACGGGGTTCCAGGAAGCGAAGATATGAAAGGCATCAAAATCGACAAAGTCTGGTATATTAGGAAACAACACAATGTCATAGACGCACAAAGCCAAGATAGCACTGAAAACCACCCAACAACCCTCTTCAGCATACTTCTGGGCTTTATCCACCAAGAAAGATAAAGCAAATTCGGAAACTCCATTCATGTTGACAACATGATCAACCAACTCAGAGGGGCTCAAATAAAGAGCGGCGGCCAACTTCTCGAGATCGGATTCTTCCTCTGAATAAAAAATGGCACTTCATCTTGGACCGGAACGCCTAAGATGAAAGCGAACTCCTCCAAATTCGGAACCAACATATAGTCCAGGAAAGTGAAACATCACAGTAGTGGATTATAAAACTGCAACAGGGTATGAATATCTCCATGATTATAACTCGTGATCTTACGGACAAGATTCAAAATTCTCCCATAATCTTTCCTTAAGGTTTCAAGGACACCAGGCTCAGCCATGGAAATCAGACCAAATAAAGGTCCTAACTCAGGTGCCAGAAACTTGTATACAACAATCCTCTTTCCGTCTACTTCCATCTCTACAAAAGATCAGTACCGGAATCAAAGGAGAGACGAGAACCTGTAAAACACACAAACATGCAATGTTAAATGCATGATGATTATGTAGATGCAAACATGGGATCAAGGTATCCAATGCTCAAACTTGTTGTTGTGTTGTTGACTGAATACAACCATAGCTCTACTCTAATAAGAAATCCAGAAAACCAGGACACTGAGACAGTATAAAACCAGAGTACTCAGGATCAAAAGTCTGCTCGGACGTGAAAACCATAAAACCGTGTTGGTTGAAAATCAAGGTTTCCTGCAAAACCCTTCCCTCTCACATGTGGGTTCTAATCTTGAACGGTACGACATCCTATGCAGGTCATTAGTATCACGGACTATTAGGTCAAGAGACGATGATACGTTCACCATTTTTGGTTTGGCATCATGGTCAATCGATGAGGTCTCAACTGACTTCCCAATGAACGGTCTCCAGAGTTATTAGTTTTTCTAAGTCAATATTCCCTCAAATGCACCAGACGTGCAAGATAGAGCGTCTCCAAAGAAAAACCTCATATGGACGTGAATTTCGCGCGAGCTATTGCATGGCCAGACGCCACATAAGCTCCCGCTACTCTCCATACTAATCTTGTGTGTATACTCAAGCCTAGGTATTGGGCTTATCTCTCATGGAACAACCCACCCAACAGCACAACAACAACAGCATAATATGATAACAATAAAATAAAAATGCAATAATATACAACAGGTAATGTACATAAAAGAAAATAGCAGCATAAAAGTAAACACCCAAAGACGCAAAATAGACAAGCATTAGGATCGACTCGCATAGGGAACCTTGTCCCCAGCAGAATCGCTAGCTTTCGCAACTACAAAAAACACACGGCGGAAAAATAGAAGAGTCTCCACCGAATGTTATTTATCCCAAAGAGAGGGAAAGGAAACGATCGAAGAAAACCTGAAGAACAGGAAAAGACAAGGTCATCTCAACCAAATCTTGGGTTTGGAAGTCGGTTACGTAAGGGGAAGGTATTAGCACCCCTCACATCCATTATAATCAATGGGATTCATGCTTGTTGTCTAATTAAAGGATGTGTTTATCTATAAGTTATTGCTAAACGGAAACGAGAACAAAAGAAAAAGAAAGAGACTCGATAAGACATCGCCACCCTATGCCTACGTATTCCCTTGTACAATGGGAAAGTCAGAGTCAATGTAGTTTAGAAAACTACGGGTGATGGGGGGAAGGTTGCTCGCCAAGGCATCATCGTCTTGTGCCTACGTATCCTTATCTGGTATGAGAAATCAGAGCAAACGTAATTCGAGTAAACTAGACCACTGTTTGGTTAAGTGTTTTTTATAAGCAACGCTAAGTTACCATTCCAACAGTTAGGGATGATGCCTGTTTGCAGTAGAACAGAAAAGTAACATACTTTTTTCTGAAAATGAGTTTCAAACACAAATCCCGAAAGATAAAAAGTTTTATTCGGTTTGTGAGTTTTAGTGAAGTGAATTAGTTTTCTTTGTAATTCACGTTGCATTAAAGACTATGACATAGGAGCGAATGCGTTGCATATCGCCCAAAGGGCATACGCTAAACACTCTAGACAAGTGAGGAGAAACCCCTCGCTCATCATTTACCATGTGCTTAAGGCTCGTAGCACATAATTTTCATTGTATTTATTAGATGAGTAAGAATGTGTTTTGTGATGAGAAGAGAGACGCACGGAAGGTCTAAGGGAAACTTGGCCCTAACGTTGTCATGCAAAGTGGTCCTAAAGATGGGATGTGAAAGAAGATTCTATCCTAATGTTAGCATGCAAAGATGAACCTAAGATTGAGTTTAAAAGGGACTAACCTAATGTTATCGTGCATGGATTTCCATCCTAATGTCTATCCTACTCCAAATTTAATTTGAAATTAAATTGGAATAAGTAACCTAAGGGAACATGCAAAGGCAAGGCGAAAAGCAAGAAAACCTGCATAAAACAGTAGTAAAATCCAGCACACAAGCAAGACAGCCTATAACAGCACATGTTTCAGCACAGAAGCAGGTGTAAAAGACAGGCAGCAAGCAAGCAAGGCAAATATATCATGCAAGTTCAGAAAAAAGAACAACTGTGAAAAGCAGGCAGCAAGCAAGCTTGAATGCAATTAATCGAGAGTAAGCACCAATCATGAACAAATATCATGCGAATGTGAACATGTTTCAACAACCAAACATAATCGATCAACAACAACGCAACAACAAGAATCATTAAGATCAACATGTTTTTTCAAATCAAATTGAATGATCGAACGATCAAACAAGCGCGCAACAAAGCGGAATCGGAAATAAATGCAAACGTGCATCAAAGTTCCAGCAAGACAAACCACAATGATAATCAATTAATCATGCTACAAGCAAGCAAAGCAATGTGATCATTCATCAATCAAGCAACAATAACATGTTAAACACTCAAAACTAAAACAAAAAGTTACACGATGAAGAATCGAGATCAAACATTCAAGAATGATGAAATATGACAAAAACAATCAATATAAATGCATCCATATCAAACCATGAAGTTTACATGTGAAAAGGATACCAAACAAACAAGAAAAATGCAAAAACACAACATTCTACTCAATGATCACCGGTTACTCATATCAGGTAAACAGTTACCTGTTGTAAATATAGCCTAGAACGTGAAAATTTGTGAAGGGTAACCGGTTACTAAAATTCAGGTAACCGGTTACCTGTTGTAAAAAAAGCCTGGAGCGTGAAATTTATGAAGGGTAACCGGATACTCAAATTCAGGTAACTGCTTACCACTATGCAGAAAACAGAAAATCAGCTTTTAAAATCAGTTTTCAGCATCCAACAACTTATCTAATCACTCACATGAACATGTTATCAATTAAACACGCATTTAACATCAAATATCAATGATCAACCATCATGTAAACACAATCAAACACTAAAATCACAAATCACCAAGATTCAAATCATCAAAATGGATCAAAAATCAACAAAAGCCATGGATCTACATTGTGATTATTCAAATAAGCTCAAAACAGAATTAGATCTAGAATTACCAACCTTCAAAGCTGAGATTTGCTTTGGCAAGTGTTGATTCACTTGAAATTAACAGATCCAAACTAGAAACCTAGAGAATCTTTAAGATCCAAAAGCTTCCTTATGGTAGAAATGAAGAACAAGCAAGATCAAGCAAAATTGACTCAAAAAGCACTTCCAATCTAGCTTCCAAATTCAGATCCAAATCCAAACGAAAATTGAGTGATGAATTGAAGATAATGGAGATGAATGATGGAGGTTTATCTCTAAAATTCAAGGATTCCAGTGAAGAATCAATGAACTCGAGTGGAAAGAGCTTTAATGGAGGTGAAAAAGTGGAGAGAAAGTTGAGAGAAAATTCTCAAGAATGAATGTGAAATCTAAAAATGAAGGTTCATTTTTAAGGTTTGGAGCAAACTCACTTAAATAAGCTCTAGGTTTGGAATCAAAATATGGTTTGGAATGTGGATTAGCATATGAAATGGAAATTACGAGTGGAATTAGAAATGAAGTGTTTGAAATTTGGAGGGAAATAGTGAAAATTGAAACAATTCTAGATCCTTCCAATGATGATCATGTGAAATCAATGGTTGAAAATGATTGAAAAGTTGCACATGCTGAAAATTCAAATATTTTGGCCAATTTCGCTTGAAGTAACCGGTTACCCAATATGGTAACCGGTTACCACATTCAAAAAAAAGTCCAATTTGGCGCCAAATGGAGGGAATCCTGTATAATCACACGTTGTCACCTGTTATAAGCTCTGTTAAGCCTCTGAAACTTTCCCTTGGATATTATGATTGTGAGAATGCTTGAGATAGCTTGTACACCGTCTCCTGAACTGAAAATAACATACTGAAAAGAATAAAATCGACGGCTTGATTACTGGACAAAATAAATGTCGGAGCCTTTGATGCTCACTGTTTAAACTCTTGCAACACAAAGGAACCCTGAGCCATAGAAA
Source organism: Lathyrus sativus (assembly GCA_963859935.3). Lineage (NCBI taxonomy): Eukaryota > Viridiplantae > Streptophyta > Magnoliopsida > Fabales > Fabaceae > Lathyrus > Lathyrus sativus. Next base: position 192,487,212 of record OZ012739.1, read on the forward strand.
TGCCTTGATCCCATTTCTCGAGAATCAATGCTATGATATGCAGAAATGCAAAAATGCAGAGGAACTGGTGAATTCGACAGCTAAATCAAATCCACCCTTCCACCGCAGTTCAAGTGAAAGGGCGTGGACGTCCGAAGCTGAGCAGAACTGCGACACGCCCCCGGGTCGCCCAGAGGACCAATCTGGGTTAACCCTAGATCCTTCATCGTCCCTAGGGAATTCATCCTTTTTCCTCGGGATACTCATCGATCGTGCCCGGGGTATTCATCAGACACCCTCGGGACATTCAACATTCATCACATCTCCCCCGGTCACTCATCACAAGTGCCAGGGACGTTCGGTCAGAATCCTAATTTCGAAGGACTTTCTGGCATATTCACCGGAAACATCCACGACCTCTGCGACAAGCCCATCTGAGCTGCCGGAAACGCCACCGGGAACCTACTAAAACACCAGTAGAGGGGGCGGAAACTTACGTGGTAAGGCGGAGAGCGGTGGTTGTGTCGAGCAGAAATGTTGTAAATGTCGAGTAGAGAATTCAAAAAACTGAGGGGCAGCAAGGACACAAGTGAGCAAAAAGGCGGATTGAGCCTACGTATACATATGCCCCTAGCACAAGAAACGAAGCATCACTAGGCATTCAAGTACCTAGCTTGTAGCCTCCCTAAGGTGACACGTGGCAAATCTCAGCTTTCCCTGCGTCTCTTCAGATTCCCTCTCCTCGTCCGCAGGCCTCCCCGCGCATCGTAAACTCGCCCGACCAATATGGTTGCGGATAGCCCGACGAAGCAACATGCTCGACACCTCTGCACTTTAAGTCATAGCTTGTTTGACCACGAGCAACGACTTGGGGGCTATTATTTTGGACTGGGCCCCAATAAGACCTAAACCATCCCCCCGTCGGACAGAGCACTTTATCCCGTCGGGCAGAACCCTTTCTCCCATCGAAAACGAACCTCTTGGAAATCGAGCAGGCACCTCACATCTACCAGGCACGCTTTCCATTCTACCCAACCGTCGGGCAGACCCTATCCACCTCGAAGGGCTCCTCTGACCTCCCCCGCATTTTCAATGTGTCCTCTACGCGGAGACACGTCATCAGGTAACTACTCGTGCCCTGATTATTCGGTCCTCCACCTCCCAGGTAGCACGGAGCAGTTAAACTAAGGCGAAGACCACGTGCTGGTCTTCTTGACGCCACGTCAACCCTAGTAGTTACCAGCATTGGGCTTGGCAACCCATCCCTACGCGAAGTAACCGTTGGCCTTGCGCTGGGGGAACATCATAAATACCCTCTTTCACTAGAGGGTCGGGTAATCTCATTCTTACTTCTGTTTTTGTACTTGTTATCACTCTGCCCGACTCATACTTTGGCATCGGAATGTGTTTCAGGTACACCCCCTCCATTCTCCCCAACAATCAGACAGCTCAGACGTGTGGTCGGCCAGTGATTCCTTCTGATCAGGTGAGATCATTATCTTAATAATTTTTGTTGTTATATACTGTTGAAATTAGATTACAATTTTATTTTAATAATTTGTGAATAATGTATATTAAATCAATATTATCATCACCCATATCCGTGTTTCCTTGTTGCTTTTAACAAATAAGTATCAAACAATGTCATTCAAGAGAAAAACAAATTCATTTTGTCATTTTACAATATCTACAAAACATTCATGTTTTTTATCTTCTTTGAATTAGGCATTTGCTATTTATTACTCTCTTCTTACAACTCTTCTAATTTTTCTTTTTCATATTATTAATGAATGCTAAATTTGTAAAGTAAGTCACAATTTAGTTTTCTGATACAAAATTAACTATATAATTGCAAGTTAAGATATTTAAGAGAAAGTATTAGAATCTTGCTGGAGGTGAGAGTTGGTCGAAAAATGTAAGACCTTTTGAGCAAGAGGAGTCGAAACACTTACAAGACTTACGGAAAATCGTGAGACTTCAAGGCTTCGACCGTGACGTTGCTAGGCAGTTATCCTAAAGATTTGAAATTCAAATGAACTGGAGGAAGTGGTCTCGCTTGCTGGATGACTGAGAAGGACACGTGGCACCCTGTGGGTGACGTACCCATGCATCACGACAAGTGCCGGAAGATGATGAAAGAGGTTATTGGTAGTTATTTTTTACTATTATAAATAGAAGTCTTAGACATAGAATCCAGGTGTTGTAATTTACTTTTGTACAAGTCACTCTTAAAATTACTCCAAGTATCCGAGTGTAGAGAAAGAGAGTACCAAAGAGAATGTACGTGATGTAAACACACCATCTTTTACTTTCCAATGAAGTTTATTTTACTTGTTTAACTTTACGAAGTTTTCTTTACCTTTCTTGCAATTACCTTCTTTCTATGCATTTTCCTTCATCCTCGTCCTCAATCCTTTTCTAAAGCCTTTATCTTTCCCTTTCTAAAAACTTTATGTTCTTTTTCTCTTACAGTCGAATAGATACTTTTTAGAATCTTTTACCGCAATATTGCCAAAGTGTGAAACTTAAATAGATTTCCTAAATTCAGAACCTTTTTAGCACATGTCCTAGGATCAATCTGATCGATCCTGTGAGTCACCAAAGTTATATTTGGAAGATCAGTGGTTGTTTTCTAATTTTCAAAGGAAACAAAATGGCACGCCCAGCGGGACAGTGTTAAAAAGAAATTCTTTTACATAATCAAAACTTGTAGAAATTATAGTCTCATTGGTCCTTTCGTGAAAAGTGCATTTTATGTTACTGAGAAGTGGTAGAATTACTGCTGTAAACGAAGAGAGACTAACAAGACGAAACATTAGGAATATGGCGATGGATGCGAATCAGCCAAATAATCCTAACCCTCAAGGAGACGGTTCTAGTGAAAGAACAGGGAACGGCGTAGTCCCGCCTTCGATACCGTCAACAGGAGAACAAACAGCGCATCCTATGAGGTCAGAGCCAACACCCTCAGTGCTTGGGACTGGGTCGACCATAATAAGACCTTACAGTCAAGCAGTGTTGGAATATATTGGGCCTCAGGTGTTGAATCCTCAAATGCCGTTGGGAGGAAGTTCGACTTCTAGATAGTTTGCTCCTCCCGGGTTTTCGCAATCACCAAGAAACCCCCCATATGGGATGCCCACAGCTGTAATCCAAGGGCTCCAAAATGCGCCTCCCATATTCTCAGATAATGCAATGGCTTCGCCATTACAAGGATCAAGATCTGGCGTGAACATTGGTCGAAATCCCCAAGGTTCAAGCTTAGGGTATTCGACACAAGGCCCTAACTTGACCAATACCTCTTTTGCGTGTTTAAGACAGCAAATGGATGAAAGCAATTTGCAAATGTTTAGACTCTGTCCCAAACCATGGGTGAAATCTTTCAACCGTTAATCCAAAACACGACCCACACCAATCAACAGTTAGCAGTATAGTTGACACAATTGGCTGAATTCATGGGGGTACCTCCCCTGGCCAGGAATCAGGCTCCGATAGCAAACGTTCCATGACAAGACTTAGGACATCAACCAGCAGTGGAAATCTAGGGAAGGATTGGTCATCCCATAGTCGAACCACCTAGGGTCGAACCGTTGAGAGAGCAGGTTCATGCTCCAGGGGAGAGGGACCCAAAAGTAATTATAGTGAATCGAAACCATGACGCAGACAATGTCATCCAGCAGGTTCGACGCAATAATGTGGCTGTCGATAATAATCTAGCAGCCATGGTCGAAAGAATTATGGTTCGAAATGGTTTGAACACTGGGTTCACCCGGCCAAACTACACCTCTTCGATAGTGGATTATATCCTTCAGGCGGAGTTGCCTCCTAGAATGAAAGTGCCCAAGTTTACTAAGTTCTCAGGAGATACGACAAAATCCACTGTCGAACATGTGGCTAGTTATATAATCGAGGCAGAAGAGATAGCAAATGACGAGAACCTTAGAATAAAATACTTTCCAAGTTCTCTTACTAAAAATGCCTTCACTTGGTTTACGACGCTTCCTCCCAATACAGTGTAATTGGACCCAACTAGAACGTTTATTTCATGAGCAGTTCTACATGGGCCAAACCAAGATTAGTCTAAAAGAACTCGCTAGTGTGAAGCGTAAGTTTTCTGAGCCAATCGAAGAGTACCTTAATAGGTTTCGATTACTTAAGGCCAGATGTTTCACACAAGTCCCTGAACACGAGTTGGTCAAGATGGCCGCTGGAGGTCTCGACTATTCCATTAGAAAGAAGTTGGAAACCCAGTATCTAAGGGACATAGCTCAACTGGCCGATCGAGTTCGACAACTGGAACGACTTAAAGACGAAAAGGCTAAGTTCAATAAAAACAAGAAGGTAGCTTTTGTCGAATTCAATGAGAATGTCGAAGGGGTATATGATGACCTCTTATACTTCGACGAGAGCAAAGTGGATCTTGCTGAACTTAAACAAGGTCACCTTATTCTTGTAAAGTACTGGCTCCCCCACAAGGGAAGAATTTTGTCGAATTTGAAAAGAATGATAGGTTCCCAAAGAAAACGTATACTTTTGATATCATGAAATGTGATGAAATCTTTAGTTTGTTAGTAAAAGACGGGCAAATGATAGTGTCACCTGGTGCTAAAATGTCATCTGTAGAACAAAGAAAAAAAAGAGGGTTTTGTAAGTACCATAATTTTTTGGGTCATAAAACGTCTCAATGTTTTATTTTCAAGGATCTCGTTCAAAACGCAATTCAAGAGGGACGTCTGAAATTCAGGGAGAAGGTCAGCAGGCAGATGAAGGTCGACACAGACCCCCTGCAGATGACAGATGCCCATTATGCAGAACCGTTGGAAGCTAACATGGTCAAAGCTATTGACGGCGATGATTTTTTGATCGACATGGTAGAGGTTACTGAGAATCTCATGGATGGGGCTTTAATGGCAAAAGTTATCATGGGTTTCGAACAAGAGGGTTGTGTAAAGATGGCCACTGACGACATCGATCAGGTTAATGATAATCTAAGTTCAAATGACAAGGGCAATCCAGGTTGGGTAATAGTGACTAAGGAAATAGCTGATCACTTCATCAAGATGGACCAGGCCACTAAAGGTTTGGAGTTAGGCTTGAGGAAACTAAATCTGGTCGAAGAGGTCGAGATCAATATGTTAGAAGTCACCCAGTATGAAACCATAGGGGATAGCGAATCGAATTACCAAGAGGAACTCACTAGAGAGGCTTACCCAAAACAGGAAGAATCAATTGTCGATTTTCTCCATCGTTGTCAGGGGAAAGAGTCCAGTGTGATGTTATTCCCTCGATGCAGTACCATCTTCGACAAAAAAGCTGCCCAGAAACTAGAAGGAACACGGAGGCTTAAACAAAGTAGGGATATGCCCAGATTCGACACTCGAGGTAATTCCCAAAGGAGATCTGAGCCTCGCATTAGGCCCCCAGCAGCTAGGCCCACCAGCTTCAAACCCACTACTGAAGCTGCTAATGGTAAGTGGATAAAACCTAATGAAGATAGACAGAAAGGGCAACAAAGGTGGAAGAACTTTGAGGTAAATCGAGGATCTTCAGTTAGTTATCCAAAGGAGTTTTAGTCTTCAAGAACTTCCCACATATCTGAGAATTACAAGGGAAAGAATCTCATGTCTCGATCACAGTGGAGACGGGAGCAGCGCAAGAGGAAAGCCCTCGAGGAAAGCTCACTAAGGGACCAGGCAGAATCCAATACTAATTCCCCTGTTGATAATAAAGAGGGGTAGTCGAAGACATTTGGAAAAACACCTGTAGGACACAGATTGTCTCCTGCCCAGGTCGAAGAGCAGAGAAAACCAGTTGGGGTCGATGACGAAATGACTAATAATTTCGAGTCCGACTCCGATGATTCCTTGAAATTATTGGTTAATGTGGTGTCAGTAATGCCAAGGGAGTTCGACAGAATATCGGTAGTCGAAAATCTGGATACTTACACAGATTGGGAGATGGCAGCACACAAGCCTGTGTGCTACTATGTTATGAATAACGGTTGTGTCGAAGAACAAAATGCAATCTTCGAACGTCCCACAGAGGCAATGAAAAACCATTTGAAACCTCTTTATATCACAGCAAAGGTGGAAAATGTCCCAATTAATAAGATTCTGGTGGATTGTGGCGTAACAGTGAACCTGATGCCACATTTCTTGTTGAATAAAATTGGCAAATATGATACTGATACAAAACCACACAACATGGTTTTGTCAAACTACGAAGGCAAGGTAGGTTCGACCATGGGAGTCATATAGGTAGACGTCACAGTCGGAACCATCACTCGCCCAACCGTCTTCATGGTGGTGGAAACAACAGCTAACTACAATCTGCTGCTTGGGCGGGAATGGATCCATGGCATTGGGGCAGTGCCATCGTCAATGCATCAAAGAATTGTAATATAGAGACCAGATGGCATCGTGGAAAACATCGAAGCGTACCAAGGATATTTTAAGGCACCCATAAACGACGTTGACCGAAGGCAATTCAACAAGCACTTGGGCAGCATAGGTCCCTGTGTTCCTGCAGATTTCGAGTTTGTACCAAAATGATGAAGTATACTGCTCACTTTATCTACACCCCGTCGATGGTTTCTGCTGGGATAATGAAGTACCAGGTGAGAGACTCCCATACCTTGGCACACTTCCAGTAGACCCCACTGGATGGGGAAGCGAATTCAGCAATGATGGCTGAAGCCATAACGCTTCAAAGAATTTCGGCCTACATGGTCGAAACTAAATTACAAGCGACCCTGGAGGCTGCCAACAACAAAATGGCTGAGAAGGCCAATGAAGAATTTGGTCGAATGGGCCCTGGTAAAGGCTTCGACCCTGACAAGATCCAGTATGAAGATCAAAGGCTCGACGCTATTTATGACGAAGAGCCTCTGGGTTTCGAGAAAGATCCCTTGGCGAACGATGTTAAGATGCTTGCAAAAGACCCATTAGAGGAAGTAGACCTGGGAGAAGGAACATTCAAAAGGCCAACATATATCAGTGCCAGCCTCGACTCTCAACTCAAGGTCGAAATTATCCAGTTGCTGCAAGAATACAAGGACTGTTTCGCCTGGGATTATGATGAGATGCCCGGTTTGAAGAGAGATTTGGTTAAACATAGATTGCCAATCAAACCTGACAAGAAGCCAATCAAGAAAACCCAAGATGTTTTGCTCCTGAAATCCTCTCAAAAATAAAGGAAGAAATCAAAAGACTCATTCGTTGTAAGTTCATCCTCACGACCAGGTATGTTGAATGGCTAGCCAATATTGTACCAGTCATTAAGAAAAATGGGTCTTTAAGAGTATGCATAGACTTTAGGAATTTAAGTTCAGCAACCCCTAAAGACGAGTATTCGATGCCGATGGCAGAAATGCTAGTCGATTCAACCGCTGGCCATGAGTACCTTAGCATGCTGGATGGTTACTCTGGTTACAATCAGATTTTCATCGTTGAAGATGATGTTCCCAAAACAGAGTTTCGTTGTCCAGGGGCCTTAGGCACTTACGAATGGGTAGTGATGCCTTTTGGCCTAAAGAACGTTGGGGCAACATACCAGCGAGCGATGAATTCAATTTTTCATGATTACATTGAGTCTTTCATGCAGATATATATTGATGACATTGTGGTGAAATCCATGTCAGGAAAAGACCATGTAGATCATCTGCGTCAATCCTTCATAAGGATGAGGAAGTTTGGCCTCAAGATGAACCCCCTGAAGTGCGCATTTTGTGTGCAAGCGGGAGATTTCTTAGGTTTTGTGGTCCACAAAAAAGGGATTGAAATCAACCAGAACAAGACGAAGGCCATTATGGAAGCGAAAGCGCCGTCGAACAAGAAGGAACTGCAATCCTTGCTGGGTAAAATAAACCTCCTGAGAAGATTTATATCAAACCTAAGTGGCAAAGAACATGCCTTTTCACCATTACTTCGAGTCACAAAAGAAAGGTTCGAATGAGGGAGAGATCAGCAGCAGGCTTTCGACAAGATCAAAGACTACTTGACTCGTCTTCCAGTCCTTTCGCCACCTTGTCGAAGCAAGAGCATGAGATTGTACATAGCAGCATCGGACAAAACTCTAGGGAGCATGTTTGCTCAAGAGGATGAGAATGGCGTTGAAAGAACCATTTACTACCTTAGCAGGGTTTTGAACGATGCAGAAACTAGATATAGTGAGATAGAAAAACTGCCTATGTTTGTATTTCTCATGTATGAAGTTGAAGCAATATATAAAACCAGTTGATGTGTATGTCTCTTCGCATTTCGATGTTATTAAACATATGTTATCCAAGCCTATTTTGCATAGTCAAATTGGTAAATGGGCATTAGCATTAACTGAGTATTCTTTGACTTATAGATCACCAAAGGCGGTTAAAGGGCAAATAGTGGCAGACTTTATTGTCGATCACTCCATAAATGAAAATCCCCCTAAACATTGTCGAACTAGAGCCTTGGAAGTTGTACTTCGACGGTTCTAGCCATAAGAACGGGACAGGCATAGGTCTGTTGGTTATTTCGCCTGACAAAATTCCAACAAAATTCAAGTATAAAGTCGAGGGGCTATGCTCCAATAATGAGGCTGAGTATGAAGCTTTAATAGTCGGACTTGAAATTTTTTTAGAATTGGGGGCAACCCGAGTCGAAATAATGGGAGATTCAGAGTTGGTTATAAAACAGTTAACAAAGGAGTACAAATGTGTCAAAGAAAATCTCATTATGTATTTCATAATAGCCGATAGGCTACTCAAGAAGTTCGAAGTGTTCACTATTCGACACACACCACAACTACACAATCAGGTGGCCAACGATTTGGCACAGATTGCATCAGAATATATGGTTTCAAAGGAAAACTTGCAAGAAGTAGTCGAGGCCAGGGGTAAGGTTGTGTCGGTAGGCCTGCGATCGTCGGACCTTGAAGTGACAAAGTTTGGCTACACTGATGAAGAAACTTTCGAAATTTTTACAGTCGAAGGTTTGACAGACAAAGATTGGAGGAAACCGTTGGTCGAATACCTTCAGAACCCTTCAGCAGCCACAGAACGAAAAGTGAAGTATCAAGCATTAAGCTACGTTCTTCTAGGAAACGAGTTATTCAAGAAAACCTCTGAGGGGATTTTGCTTAAATGCCTTAGTGAATCTGAGGCGTACCTGGTGTTGTCATCAGTCTACGGTAGGACATGTGGGGCACACTAGGTAGGCTATAAGATGAAATGGCTACTGTTTCGCCAAGGGATGTATTGCCCTATGATGCTGAAAGATTGCATTGAGTTCGCCAAAGGTTTCCAGGAGTGCCAAGTCCACGCTGGCATATAACATGTTCCATCAAGCGAGTTACACTCCATAGTCAAGTCGTGGCCATTAAGAGGATGGGCTTTGGACTTGATAGGAGAGATTCGACATGCATCTTTCAAAAACCAAAAGTATATCCTAGTGGGGATAGACTACTTCACCAAGTGGATCGAAGCGATACCTCTACCAAAAGTAGATCAAGAGGATGTCATCGAGTTCATTCAAAAGTACATCATTTATAGATTTGGGCTGCCAGAAACAATAACGACGGATCAAGGGTCAGTGTTTACGGGTAGGAAAATGCAGGAGTTCTCCAAATAAATGGGATTTAAACTTCTCACCTCAACGCCTTATTACGCCCAGGCCAATGGTCAAGTCAAGGCAGCAAATAAGGTGATAATTGGTATGATAAAAATGCAGATTGGGAGTAAGCTAAAAAAATTGGCATAAAACGTTGGACCAAGTCCTATGGGCATGTCGAACGTCCCCTAAGGAAGCAACCAACACTACCCCGTATCGTTTGACCTTTGGCCATGATGCAATACTGTCGGTCGAGATCTATGTATAGTCGGTTAGAATTCAGAGACATCACGAAATCCCTCGAGAAATCTATTGGGATATGATGCTCGACGAGTTAGTAGATCTGGATGAAGAAAGACTTAAAGCTCTGGAACTTTTGAGAAGGCAAAAAAAAAATAGTGGAGAAGTCATATAACAAGAAGGTTAAAACAAAGACCTTTTTGGTGGGATATTTGGTTTGGAGGGTGATCCTGCCTATAGATCGAAAGATCAGATCCCTAGGCAAATGGTCCCCAAAATGGGAAGGCCCGTTTCAAGTTTCAAAGATTTTTTTCAAAGGGGCATACGAAGTGGAAGTGCTAAACGAGGATAGGAGAATATTAAAAGTGAATGGCAAATATTTGAAAAAATATAAGTCTGCGCTTCAAGAGGTTAAAATATCAACGGAGTAACAACTAAATATAAAACAAAGCCATAAATGGTGTTAATAAAATACGCCAAAATGGCCCAGTGTCTTACAACATGAAATTAAAACATGGCTTACAAAGGCCAGCAAAAGATGCGCTATTACAAAAGCTTTAATAAACTAAAAAGGGAGATTGACCCTCATTTTGAGATAGTTCGACTTTTGAAGCTCGAGGTGTAACACCCCCTTCTAATACCCCCAAATAAAACAATAATATATATAGGCACATATAAATTTTATCAAAGTATGATTTAAAATACGGTATAGAAGAAGTATGTCACTTTATTACCAATAAAACACTCAACACCTGCTCTATAAAAATATGCAACAGTGGGATAGTTTTCAAAGTAGAGGAACTTAGTCCTTAAACCCACGTCTCAATATTTAAAATTAAAGCGGAAGAATAAAACATTTGAATTACTTCAAAACATTTGATCACATAAATACATGTTATCTAGTTTGGTTCATCAATCATTCATGTTACAAAACATCATCAACTGATACATCACCAATGTATCACAAAAGAATGTTATACAAGCCTAACTACCCGGTGTTACATAATCAGAGCAGTCCGACTCAAAAGAATAAAGCTATACTTCACAAAAGAAACCTCCAGCAACCTAATCTGCAATGCCTCATAGAGCATTATAAAACAGCAGAAGGGTGAGAAATACTACCATAATAATCAATGCATAAGATTATATATATATATATATATATATATATATATATATATATATATATATATATATATATATATATATATATATATATATATATATATATATATATATATATATATATATATATATATATATATATATATATATATATATATATATATATATATATATATATATATATATATATATATATATATATACAAGTAACAATTACATATAATCCACATTTCTCACCACAATTCATTTCCATAATCATATTCGTCACATTATACATATAAACAAATATGAACGTGCATCAAGCATACCTTCATGCATATTTCACAATTATCCAGAAACATCCCATTCACAAGCGTATTTCATATATCAATGACATTTATGCTATGTGACTCAATCACAACTCAATGCAACTCAATGCTATGTGGTACCAACACTGGTTATCATTTTTCGTTTTTTACACTTAAATCGGGTCCACCCTTCTAGACCGATAACAACAAAGCCCGTCCCCTAGGCTTCAAACCCACCCTTCTAGGTTTGGGACAAGCCACTAGTCTCCACGAAACTAGCAAACATTGCCTCTTGACTAAATGATGCATATGCAATCAACCAACAAAAATGCACTTAAGATTGTTCCCGCATCTTAATCCCATGCATTCAAATAATTCATCCCTTCAAGAATTACAACATGATTGCACACACAACACATTAATAACAATTCAAGGCATTCACATTCAATACCATCATCACATTCATCAAAACAATGCACACATATCCACGATATGTTCCCATGCATTACATACATTAGCATACCACAATATGCATTCACATACTTATTAGACAATACACACATATTCACTAATATGTTCTCATGTATCTCTAATCAATTCAAACAATACACATATCACAATCTAGGATTCACGCCCAAAGGCTACCCACAGCTCGTCACAATAGTACACAAACTATTCATATCACATAGGGTTAACATAATTGAACCAAGCAATTAATCATTGGATGGATAAAACAGAAAAGAAACAATGTTGTCCTGCTCGCCACCCTTCGCCTGGCAAAGCCATTGGTGAATGCTCGCTGGGACCTTCGCCTGGCGAACTTGCCAGCGAATAAAAGTCAGTAGCTTCTGACTTGTTTCGCTACCCTTCGCTGATGTACTCGCCTGGCGAACCTTCGCCATTCACCTTCGCCTGGCGAACTTGCCAGCGAAGACCACTGGGAGTTTTCTAGAATTATTCGCCAGCCATTCGCTGGGCTTCGCCTGGCGAGAGCCAGCGAACCTGCGATATCAGAACCCTCATTCTGTCCAAAACATCAAATGCTCCAAAAACCGACCGATTCTCACTGAACCAGTTCCATTAATCTTAATCCCACATCACCCGACTATTCTACGACATTATTTTTCAGTTTCTAACCGATTAAACTACAATTCTACCGATTAAATCACTTTTGCCCTAAATGAGAAAATGGTGGAAACTCACAACAAACCCAACCCCATCATACATAACCACATACATGGATCAAATAATAATGTTTCTCGCCCTTACCTCGATTAATCGGAGCTTGAAGTTGATTCTTTGATGATTTCTCCAAGTTTCCCTCTTCTCTTCTCTTTTCTCCTCTTTCTCTATTCTTTCTCTTCTATTTTCTTTCTATCCAATTCTTTCCACTTATCCCTTATATACTTCTATTATTTTCTTTCCTTCCCATTTCTCTCTTCAATTATCTACCAAATAAATCCAATTAATCCAAATCATTAAGATCAATTCCAATAAATCAATTAATTAACATAATTAATTAATTAATGAAATTTGGGCTGTTAACGAGGCGTTTCTGACATAGGGCCTTGTTTGTTCTCAATTGAGCGGTTTCTGCCTCCAAGCAACGAGCTTCCTCAGCAAAGTTAACGGCATGATCAAGTTTAGTTGATAAGGAAGAATCATCAAAAGAGGCTAATTCAGCATTCTTCTTCTTGGCTTTCGCTATTTTATTGCGAAGCTTTTTTATTTTGCGCTCCCAACAAGCAATGTTCGCCTCATTGGTAGTGATCTCCTGTTGATTCTTCTCTTTTATCTCCTCCAATCCTGCAATTTTTTCTTCAGATTCAGCAACAGCGGTCGAAGCAGCGGCTTCACAGCCTGATTTTGTCGAAAGATCATTCTCAATCTGGGGCAACAGTCGAAAGTCTTTATGGACTTGATCAATCAAGATACCAACTTCTTGGATGACGCTCGCGACCTCAAGGGAAATCAAGTTGAGATCCACTTGCTGTAGGAGAGCCTTCAAGGATAGGTGGTTGACTGGGCCCATTTGCAAAAGGGAGAAAAGATCCCATTTGAAGATCTTTCCCTTGATCTTCTCAAGAATGCTATCAGTTGGTTGGCTCGTGACTTGGCCTTCAGAGGTCGAAGTGCGGGGGTTTTGCCAGAAGAACTACTTCGTTTACTCAAGAGGAGTTTGATGTACTGTCGGGGGTTGGAGACCTTCAAGGCATCAAGTTCTGCTGTGGTAAGATTGGTCTCACCTTTGAGGGGCCCTACTTCACTTTCCTTGAGAACAGTAGCAGTAGTAGTTTTAACCATCTCAACAGGGGTAGGTTCATCAACAGGGTGTTCCTCAGGTTTTGTTTCTTTGCTTTTACCTTCCTCTGTGGCATCTCCTTCCATTTCATTTTCAGTTCCCTCGTTGCTAGACTCATCCAGTTCTGACTGATGCATGGTCTTGTCTTCGACGGCATCATCTTCCTTTGCGTCCTTTTCATCAGCGGCCATCGTTTGATCTAAAGGAGAGTTGTTTGTGTCAACAAAGTTTGCATCCTCCTCCATAGGAGATTCTTCACCATCTGCTACGACAGGATTAGCTTAAACATTGTCTTCTTCATGGTCGGATCCATCGGTTTGAGACTGTTGGGTCGTTCTATTTGTAGGTGAAGGAGGAACTGTGGTAAACTTAGGTTTGTTAATCTCGCCAAGAGAACTCATACCAGAGCCCAAATCAGAGGTAGGATGGTAAGTGGGCTCACCTTGGCTGTTCAAGGGAAAGGTTGGCGAAGGACACTTGGTTGGAGCAGTTTCCAACCCTCCAGCATCAGCCTAGACGAAGAAACAAACATAAGAAAGAGTAAGACAAAAACAGATCAGGTTCCAAAAGAAAGCAGTTAAATGTACATTATACCTTAACGTTTTCATCAGCAGGACTTGAGTTATCGCTTTCGATAGGAACAAGATGCGCAATCAAGGCATCTTCTGCGGGAGCCTTAGCGGGATCTTGAGGGGGAGTGTTCAACTTGGGAGTGTTGACTATCTAGGGAGCAGATGGAACATCAGGGGTATATAGGCCATGGGTAACTTTTAGCCTTCTCTTTATTTGGGCATTCTCACGAGGGGATTCGTCTGAATCAATGATGATCGGGGCAGAAGACCTTTTGAGCTTCTTTTGAGGAGTAGATGGTTTACGGCTAACCTGAGACAACGTGAGATGTTAGGAGAAATTAAGGAAGACAAGCTAACAAAGGCTTGCAGGAGATTACCTTTTGGTCTTCGACCCTGCCTTCGATCTTTGGTGCTGGAGCAGTTCTTTTAGGGGCACTTGCAAAATAAATCATACCACTACCAGTTAGTAACAATAAAGCTCAGTTTAAAAAGTCCAAATCGAAGGGGGATAACCTTCAAGAATGTCGGATTCGATGCGAACATCTTCGATACTAACATGAAGGTGCCCTTTAAAAGTATCGAGTGTATGTTTAGCCGGAACCACCCATTGCGCTTTGGGTTTCGACTGCTGTCGGAGGATTTTTATAGAATCTCCACAGATGAACCAATCTGGAAATGGAGGGGCAAGAGCCACGCCAAAACTAGCAGTTGGTAATCGATGGATTTTCGGAGGAAATAGTTTAAAGGCAACCTCATATCGTTTCTCACGAGGAACAGATGAGGGAATCTTTAAATTTTCCATTTTCTTAGAAAAAATTTCCCTTAAAGTGACAGCAGCCTCACGGATGGTCCGACTAACATCATCTGGTCGATAGGCAGTTTCGAAGTACTTCTGGAAGGCTTGAATCTTTTTGATATGGGCAGATGTACCTTTCTTGATTTTCTCCTACACATCAACGAAAGCTTGGTCAACCAAGCGAGTAAAGCTCGAAACATCAAGAAACTCTGAGGCATAATGTCTGGACCACCAGCTGTAGAAATCTGGGGAGCAGAAGTAAGAGGGTTCAAAATAAACAGGTGTAAGAAGAGATTTGTGGGCATGGCGCGCCAGTTGTGTTGAGCAGTCCAGGGGGTTAACAACGGTGAGAGGGAGTATAACGTGTGATTTCTTATCATACAAACATTTGGGTAAAGTTTGTATTAACCCAAATTGTCGTGATACCAAGTTTGGTTGGTAGGTTATCAAGGTGGCTTGTCCTCTGACGAGATTGAGTTTATGAACTAACAGTTGAGGTGTGAGAAATCGATCCCAGATCATTTTCGATTCATCTTCATGTTTCTTTAGTGGAGAAGGGAAGGGTCTGATGAACCACTCAGGATCGTACTTCCTTTCTGCGAATGGAGCCATTTTTGAGGTGAACTCGTGACGTTTGGAGAACATATGGATGAAGTTTGAAAGGTTGGCTCGAAGCGTATGTCCTTCTTCGCTTGGAGTGAGTTGAACCAAGCGGGGCCATTCGACCCGTCTCTCAGAAACAGAGGACAGACCCTCATCGACTTCTCCTTTGTTGAGAAGGCTACTTTCGAAAGTAGCATTGAGCCACAACTGAAGTAGCCAGAAGGGACCTGACATTAGCAGGTTGCCATGACTTTCTGGGTCCTTCAGCTTACCAGCACCTTCGCCTAAGGCTTCATAGAGACTGGCCAGGATCATCTCGCTCAAACAAATGCCTCTTTTCAGGTGTAGCTGGTTCGCCAAAACAAGATATTTGCGTGCCACCTGCAAAGATTTAGTACAGAATACGCAGCGAGACAACCACATGGCCAAGAAGGCTATATGTTCCTCAGCTTCGATAGAAGTAGTGTTCTTATTGTGATAATGTTGGACGAAGGCCGTATATGTGTGCTTTGTAGTTGCAAATCCTATAGTATCTTGACTATTGATTTCAGGGTCGTAAACTAATCCATAAGATTTTAGCCCTACGATGGCGGCTATATCAAACAGTGTGGGTGTCATCATCCCACACGGAAGGTGAAAAGTGTGATGGGTGTTGTCCCAGAAATACAAAGAGGAAGCCAGCATAAGGGGACAATAATTAGGGCCGACCTTCAACATCATTATAAGGTCATAGATACCAGTGTCTTTCCAATCCTGGGCTTTCACTTTTTCCACTTTTTCTAACCAGTTGAGGTAAAGTTCGGAGTCCTTAAAATAAGGGGTGGCTCTAAACAACCTAGCTCCGTCATGGAGGTACTTAAGGTCTACGTCGTAGGAAGCTAGACTATCAGGACCATCAGCGGGAACCTTGCTAGAATCCTTTTGCCCTAAGGGTTTCGTTAGTCTGTAAGAAGGGAAGAAGTCACTGATACTGGAATAATCAAGACCTAAAGGAGGCAATGGGTCGTACATTGCTAAGGGTTTACCTGCAACATTAACAGGGATGATTACCTGTGATTCGTAGATATGGCGTTTTTCCTCCAACAGGGGTTCACGAATAAATTATTGATTCTTCACTACTTTAGGACCGCTCAAGGTGGTGAAAGGAGGGAGAACCGATGTAGAAGATTGCCCTTTGGGTTGTGTCTTTTTCTTCTGGTGCTCAGCCATTGTTGAAGTCAGAAGTGTTCTTAGGAGAAAGAGGATATTTGAAAAAGCGCAAGAGTGTTTGCTGGGAGTTGGAAATGTTAAAATAATACCTGAGGAAATTATTTATATGGAGTATTGAAAACCAAGAGTTTTTTTAAGTGGCTGGAGTTAGTGGGCCACGTGTGTGTTCTAAGGTGGAGAAACAGGGGTGGCATTTGTAACCTATATCCCCTAGGCTCTAAAAGAATGATGATGGTCTGCGATTTTGGTGATTTTCGAGAAACCCGCCATGATGACCATGATGTCAGGAACGTGTTTCAAGGTGACGGAGCAGTTTCTTGCGTGTTCTTTTCTGTTTCCTTCTTTCCTCTCTTTTTTCCCCTTTCATCTTCCCAGACATTAGTTGGCCAAAGTATATTGGTTGACACGTGTAAGTTGAAGTGAACGGCATCAAATTGGATGCTGTCAAAAAAATGTGCTTTTCTACATAGGGGTCGAAAAGACATTTTTTGAGTGACAATTTGTTAGCTCCTAAATTCAACACCCCTTGCAAGTTAAGATATTTAAGAGAAAGTATTAGAATCTTGCTGGAGGTGAGAGTTGGTCGAAAAGTGTAAGACCTTTTGAGCAAGAGGAGTCGAAACACTTGCAAGACTTAAGGAAAATTGTGAGACTTCAAGGCTTCGACCGTGACATTGCTAGGCAGTTATCCTAAAGATTTGAAATTCAAATGAATTGGAGGAAGTGGTTTCGCTCACTGGATGATTGAGAAGGACACGTGGCACCCTGTGGGCGACGTACCCATGCATCACGACAAGTGTCGGAAGATGATGATGTAAGAGGTTATTGGTAGTTATTTTTTACTATTATAAATAAGAATCTTAAACATAGAATCCAAGTGTTGTAATTTACTTTTGTACAAGTCACTCTTAAAATTACTCCAAGTATCCGAGTGTAAAGAAATAGAATACCAAAGAGAATGTACGTGATATAAACACATCATCTTTTACTTTCCAATGAAGTTTATTTTACTTGTTTAACTTTACGAAGTTTTCTTTACCTTTCTTGCAATTACCTTCTTTCTATGCATTTTCCTTCATCCTCGTCCTCAATCCTTTTCTAAAGCCTTTATCTTTCTCTTTCTAAAAACTTTATGTTCTTTTTCTCTTACAGTCGAATAGATACTTTTTAGAATCTTTTACTACAATATTGCCAAAGTGTAAAACTTAAATAGATTTTCTAAATTCAGAACCTTTTTAGCACATGTCTTAGGATCAATTTGATCGATCCTGTGAGTCAACAAAGTTAGATTTGGAAAATCAGTGGTTGTTTTCCAATTTTCAAGGAAAACAATAATGTAGTTCTTAAATTCACGTATGAAGTAATAAAACAACATATACTTTGTGAAGAAGAGATAATCTTACTTTCATATATAATTTTCACAAATACACAAGAAACATTAAAGTTCTCCAACATCTGCCTGGTCATCGTCTCCACAAAACAAAGGCAAGCAAGAAAACAACAGTCAATAGCATTCCCGCATATTTGATCCATTGATCAACTCGGTTTCGTCTCTCAATAAATCTCAGAACTCTGTTTGATATCCCTACCGTATTCAGGACGTCCAATGCCTTTCGGTGCGCACTCTGCACAAAGACATAATAAGCCGGATCAAAAGATTTTCAACCACCGTATCACTGAATTAACAATGCATAACTATTATCGTTAGTATAAGCATTCGTAGAAAGTATCTAAAAAAAAGATAAATACCTTCAAGCGTTCCCTTTGGCTGTGTATTGAAGAAAGGATAACTTCCCCGAGTGCGTTAGCATTTTCAAGCTCCCTGGCAGAACTGCGAACTGAGTGCATTGCTTGTGTGTCATCATCGTAAATTCTCAAAACATGAGCAGAATCCCCATTCTACATTTGGAAATGAGATTGTTATTTAGTCAAGAGGGAAAATACACAATGAGCCATTGAATAGAGCACGGTAGCAATGACATACCATTCGTCCCAGCAGCTCTGCTCTCTCTTTAGCTTCTCTAGACCGTTTCTGACTCCTTGAGTTATATTTATCCAAACTTTCTTTCAGAGATTCAGCCTCTTCAGCTATTTGTTCAACCTTTCTGCGCAAGAAAATACAACACCCCCTCTTAAGTACAAATGCAATAAAACAGAGACAACATAAATATAAAAAACAATATAAGTGAAACATAAAACAAACAGATTTATATCAATTATATAAACCAATTAGATTTTTTGTTCAATGCAAGTAAACAACTTCATTACGAATGGGCATAGAGTAAAGCAATGAAATTATTACAACATGTTGTCTGATCACACATTAATATTCATTTAAATGAAAGGAAATAGATGTTTACAACAAGGAGAAAATCAAAATTATGTAGATTGTTGCGTATGATTTATGAACAGGGTTGAAACAGAATGAAGAAGCAGAGGCAGAAACTAAGAAACCAAAACCATGGACAGCTGACAAATCTCTATTGCTACAACATAACAGAATCAATTGACAAACCAATTGTTTCCCATTCACCAATAGCACTTGTCCTTGCTCTTGCTATTTATGATTCATACAGCTCAAAAAATGATCATTTCAGTTAGCACATGCAATATCCATCTTTCTAAAACGAGCCTTTAACTTAAGGGAATAAGAAGGAATCACAACTACGCATGAGAAAAGCAACTAATAATATCACACATACACAACAAATCATGAATGTGCTAAAATCTCTTACTACCATAATAACAAAAAATCACAAGACATTTTTCTGAGATCAGTAAGAATCAATAAAAGAAATAAGACAATATAGAAATTGTTAAAGAATTCTATATCGGATGACATGTGACCTAGAAATATGTTTATAAGCAAAGTATATTTTCCACATTACAAACTTTGTAAAGATGTGTTGGGCCCAACCACAATTTTATGATGGTATCAGCGTCTATCCAAATCCGTTGGGCCACCGAGTTTTTGATATCAAACACCCACAATTTATGTCCACACACCAAACCAAACCCAATTGTGTTGGACTTGAGGACGTGTGCCGAACCACAATTCTAAGAGGGAAACAAAACCCCTTCCCGTGACATGACATTCTCGCTCTGCCCAAGGCGAGAGATGTTGGACAACAGTTGGACAGACATGACATACACATTTACACTATGTCTCCTCAACATTAATAAACCTAATGATGCACCAAGTTATCTTTAAGACACACTAAAACCTTTCAAATTCTCCACTAAACCGAATATCACCAATGAACTAATTATTTCCTACATTTTACACTGAATCATCTTCCAAACAACAACACAACAATCAACCTTATCTCACTAAGTGGAGTTGTATCCAAGACCATGTTTCTATCAAAATCGCTAAAGTAGTTGATCCATGTCATACATATTCAATAAAGTTTTACTTTAGCTATTGACTGCCTAACACAACCCTCTCCTTTTATCCAGGCTTGGGACCGGCAGCATAGCAAAGCTAACATGGGCAGGATTCATCTAAACAATATGAATAAACTCAATCCGACATTGTGACAGCACTAAGTTCATTCCCTAAGTTTCCCTCAAAACACTAAAACCTTTCAAATTCTCCAATAAATCGCAAGTCACCAATAAACTAATTATTTCCTACATTTTACCCTGAATCATCATCTAGACAATATGAACAAACTCAATTCAATATCGTGACAGTAGTTCATTTGAAAAATGAATTTATCAATATTCACTCCAATCAAAAAGTGCAATTCAGGAGCTCGATAACATCAATCGCAGAAACAAAATATATAAACCATAGCCAAGATTAAGAATACAGAGGCGATTTGCAACAAAAAAAAATCGACAAGATCGGAATCAACGCGATTTCAATTTGTTCACCTTTTCCAGAGGTCGCGCTGAGGTTTGGCAGCGACAGAACGCCAAAGCCGGTCCATCTCGACGCAGAGGGATTGAATCTGGTTAATATCCTTCTTTAAGGTAAATGAAAGCTCCGAATCAACGCCGGCAACGGCAGCGGAGGTAGAGGTGGAGTGCTCGAGATGCTCAAGGCGTTCGAGGCCGTCGCGGCACCTGAGCAACAGCTTCTTCGCGCTTTGGTGAACTTCCGAGAGCGTTCCTCCGCCTCCTCCTTCCATGGCAACGACGGCGATGTTAGTGGTGGTTAACGAGGGAGATATAGATTTGTGAAACGCTATTGTGCAATACTAGAGCGAAACCTGGAAAAGGAAACGGGTCGCAATTTCGAAATTGGGTGACACGTAACTAAAATTCGTGAAGTGTAATACTAGAGCGAAACCTGGAAAAGGAAACGTGTTAGCCCACCTGCAGAACCAAAACCCAACAGCATTATAAAAGATCCAACAATAACAGCAGATCCAAGCAGGCCCAAAAGAATCATCAAAAGGCATAAGAAATTTAAAAACTAAAGAGATGAGACTGCCACCTGCACAAGATGTCAAAGAATAAAGAAACTTCTAAAAATTGTTATGCTAAAATATAATCATTAGTTGTATTAGACTTTATTATTAGTTGTACTAGATTCTATTTGCTATTTGCTATTGTAACATAATTAGATCTCAAGCTAAGATCTATATATATTGTATTCCTTTCCTTGAATGAGGCATCAGAACAAATTTATAAATCTCTTCTCTCTCTAAATTCTAAGGGGGATTCCATTGTCCTACTAAATCAAGGATCATCCCTAACAATTTGGTGCTTTCACCTTTGTTGCTCACCTCCCATGGCTGCCAGACCCACAAACGCAGAGAGATTGGATGATCTTTCATCCAAAATCGACGCAATAGTTGAACAAATAGTCGTCCTCACCACCGCTAACCCACCACCACCCACACCACCACTAGCCAACATGAACCTCACCTACCTTATGCCTCGCATGAAACTTGACGTGCCGAAATTTAACGGAACTGATGCTCCAGGCTGGATCTTTAAAATTTCTCAGTTCTTCGATTATCATCAAACACCAGAAGCTGAAAGACTCACAGTTACTTCATTCTATATGGATGGACCGGCTTTGAGTTGGTATCAATGGATGTTTCGAAACAACCAAATCACCACCTGGACCGGATTTCTTCAAGCACTCGAAACGTGTTTCGCACCTTCCTATTACGATGACCCTTCAAGCGCACTTTTTAAGCTCACACAAAAATCCTTCGTAAATTAATACCTCACCGAATTCGAAAAACTCGCCAATCGCATCGTTGGCCTCCCACAACAATTCCTTCTCAGTTGTTTCATCTCTGGACTCTCACCTGAGATTCGCAGGGAAGTCCAAGCCCTCCGCCCTTACACCTTAACCCAAGCCACAGCCCTTGCCAAATTACAAGAAGATAAGATTGAAGAACGACGCCGTTTTTTCAAACCCAAATCACTTACCTCGACTTCATCTTCTTCACCACAACCCACAACAACAACATGCCACTCCCAAACCCAACCGACTCAATTATCGAAAATTATCTCCAGAAGAAATGGCTTCACGACGGGAAAAGGGTCTCTGCTACAACTGCGATGAAACCTTCATCCCTCAACACAAATGCAAAGGGCGCTTCTTCCTCTTCATCACAGAGGAACCACCGGATTCCATTCCGGATCTTCTTAACAATCACCATCAATTTGAGGATTCGGATAACTCCACCATTGCGATTGATTACACTACTGAAGCTCAGATCAGCTTGCATGCCCTTTCTGGCTGTACCACCGCCTCCACAATCCGCCTCAATGGTCGCATCTCCAACCACCCAGTCACAGTACTAATCGACGGCGGTAGCACACACAACTTCGTACAAGATCGCATCGCCAAATTCCTTGAGCTACCTTCAGTCCCTACCACTACACTCAAAGTCATGGTTGGCAATGGCGATACCCTCGGTTACAATTGTTTTTGCGCAGGTATTCCCATTTCTCTACAATTCGAACAATTCTCAGTTGATTTCTACGTGCTTCCTCTCTGTGGCGCTGATGTTGTTTTGGGTGCCCCTGTTAGCTCCCAAATTTGACACTGCCTTGGGTTGCTAAAACACTAAGACATAATTAAGGTCTAGGTTAAATGAAGCAAAGAGGTTTCGACAGCCTCTAAGGAATTTTTCTAAAGTTGAACGGTTGAAATAACTTAGAAAAATTAAGAAACCTAAAGTTATGAGCATTTCGACCGTGTCAGAGGTCATTCGATCGAAATTCCGCAAATGGCATTGCTACGTTGTTTTGAAATTCAAAAATTAGAGGGAGGAGTTTTGGTTCATAAGACACGTGGCGAATTCTAGAGCAGGAGGTTACATGCAAATGACACTTGTTAGATCGAGGAGATACTAGGAAGTTATTAGCGGTTAATTACTAGCATTATAAATAGGGATTTGTTAGGCAGATTTCTGGGTGTGTTTTACCATTTGTACAAAGTAACTCCAGTCAAATTTACTCAAAGTACCCGAGTGTGAGAAAAGAGTATTTTCACGGAGAATGTACGTTTTGTAAAATCACCAATTTTTCAATAAAGTCTTTTACAATTTCAGCAACATTTACATTCCCTCTGTCGAACCACTTGTGCAAGTGTTACATTTTGCCTTTTATCTTTCCTGCATCTTTTACTCCAATTCCTTCTTCCCTTTAAACTTTTTACCCTTTTCGAGCAGCCTTTTTACAAGTCTTTTATAGCGTTTCTTTAAGTTCATGCACTTTAAAATATCCAGTCAAAGTCTTTTTTACAAGCACATTTACCAATTCATTATTACAAGTACTTTAAATTTAATTCTAAACGTAGGATACTTTAGCACATGTCCTAGGATCAATCTGATCGATCCTGTGAGTCACCAAAGTTAAATTTGGAAGATCAGCGGTTGTTTTCCGATTTTCAAGGGAAACAAAATGGCACACCCAGTGGGACAGTGCTAA
This sequence comes from Lathyrus sativus, assembly GCA_963859935.3. Lineage (NCBI taxonomy): Eukaryota > Viridiplantae > Streptophyta > Magnoliopsida > Fabales > Fabaceae > Lathyrus > Lathyrus sativus. Next base: position 192,510,812 of record OZ012739.1, read on the forward strand.
ATATCCCCGCGATTTAGAATCAAAGAGTTCTCATTCACAAGCCTTAATAATCTTCGTAGAAAGTACATTATATGTTACTAAGAAGTGGTAGAATTACCGCTGCTAATGAAGAAAGACGAACAATCCTTAGGAATATGGCGATGGAAACGAACCAGCCAAACAATCCTAACCCACAAGTCCAAGGTTCTGGCGAAGGGACCAGTAACAACATGGTCCCACCGCCTATACCATCGACAGGAGAACAAGTAGCGCCTCCCGTAAGGTCAGAACAAACCGTCGCCCCAGTAGGATCTGGGACAACGATAGTCAGGCCTTACACACAACCCGTACTGGAGTATACTTGGCCACCAGTGTCGAATCCCCAAACTCCAATAGCAGGACCATCAGTGTCAAGGCAGTTTGCCCCTCTTGGTTTTTCGCAGTTGCCAAGGAATCCCCCGTATGGGATGCCAACGACTGTAATGCAGGGGCTGCAAAATGCGCCCCCAATATTTTCTGAACACACAATGGCGTCACCTTTACAAGGATCAGGACCTGGTTCAAATATTGGTCGAAACCCTCAGAGTTTAAGTCTAGGATACTCGACTCAAGGTCCCAATTTAACCAATACGTCTGTTGCCTGTTTGAGGCAGCAGATGGATGAGAGTAACTTACAGATGGTTCAAACCCTCTCCCAGACTATGGGCGAGATCTTTCAGCCATTAATTCGAGACACAACTCATGCTAACCAACAACTGGCAACACAGTTAACACGCTTAACTGAATTTATAGGGGTACCTCCGTTAGAAAGAAACCAAGCCCCTGTGGAGAATATTCCACAACAAATCCCAAGAGTGGCGCCAGAAGCCAATTTAGAGAACCAGGGAGGAATAGGCCCTTATGTTGTCGAAACTCCTAGAGTCCAGGTCGAGAGAAACCCAGAAATAGTTGTGGTGAATCGAAACCAGGATGCAGACAATGTGGTCCAGCAAGTAAGACGCAACAACCTCGCGGTCGAAAACAATTTGGCTACGATGGTAGAAAGAATCATGACTCGAAATGGCCTAAACACTGGGTTTACTAGGCCAAATTATACTTCACCAATAGTCGACTACATCCTTCGAGCGGAATTTCCCCCTAGGACTAAGGTGCCTAAGTTCACTAAGTTTTCAGGGGACACAACGGAGTCCACCGTTGAACACGTAGCACACTATATAATTGAGGCTGGGGAGATAGCCAATGACGAAAGCCTTAGGATAAAATACTTCCCAAGTTCTCTTACAAAGAACGCCTTCACGTGGTTTACCACTTTGCCACCAAGTACAATATGTAACTAGACGCAGTTAGAACGACTCTTCCATGAACAATTTTACATGGGCCAGACAAAGATTAGTTTGAAAGAGTTGGCCAGTGTAAAGCGTAAGTTTTCAGAGCCAATTGAAGAATACCTCAATAGGTTTCGACTACTCAAGGCAAGGTGTTTCACACAAGTGCCTGAACATGAGTTGGTCGAAATGGCAGCAGGAGGTTTAGATTACTCTATTAGGAAGAAATTAGATACGCAGTATCTGAGAGATATGGCCCAATTGGCCGACAGAGTCCGACAGCTAGAAAGGCTGAAAGACGAAAAGTCAAGATTTAACAAAGGGAAGAAAGTAGCTTTTTTCGAACTTAACGAAAGTAGCGAAGGGGCCTGCGAAGAGTCCCCCTACTTCGAGGAGAGTGAAGTCGATCTTGCTAAATTAAAACAGGGTCCTCCATATTCCTGTCGAGTACTGGCCCCTCCTCAAGGAAAGGGATTTGTCGAATCAGAAAAGAACGACAGGTTCCCTAAGAAAACTTACACCTTTGACGTCACGAAATGTGATGAAATCTTCGATTTGCTAGTAAAAGATGGGCAGATGATAGTGCCGCCTGGTGCTAAAACACCGCCCTTATAGCAGCGGAAAAAGAGAGGTTTTTGTAAGTACCATAATTTTCTGGGTCATAAAACATCTCAATGTTTTCTTTTCAGGGATCTCGTCCAAAATGCGATACAGGAGGGACGCTTGAAATTTGGAGATAAGGCAAAGGGCCAGATGAAGGTGGATGCTGATCCGCTGCAATTGACTGATGCTCTGTATGTTGAACCTATGGAAGCAAACATGATAGATGCTACTGAGGGCATCGAGTTTTCTGTTAATATGATGGAGGTTACTGAGGACCTCATTTCAGCACCAGTGATGGCGAAATGCGTCATGGGTTTCGTTTTAGACGATACCGCAGTCACAGTCGAGGAGGATACTGGTCGAAACGATAACAAGTCAAGTCTAAGGGTTCAAAATCATCCAAGTTACGCCATAGTAACCAAGGAAACAGCTGACCATTTCGTCAGAATGGACCAGGCCACTGAGGTCTTGGAGAGAATGCAGCTAGGCAGGACGCTCGAAGTCAATATGGTCGACATTAACCCATCAAAGACCATGGAAGAGAAAGAATCAAAACACCATGAGGGATGTAGCAGGTTAGCATACCCAAAGACAGAAGAGTCAATCGTTGGCTTTTTACATCGATGCAAAGACAGTGGATCGAGCGTGATGTTGTGCCCCAGGTGCAGCGCCATTTTCGATAGAAAAGCAGCAGAGAAGCTAGAGAGAGAACTTCGACGTCGTCTGAACAGAAGTGGCCATGGTTTTGATCAACGAAAGAACTACCACAGGAGGACAGAAGACCAACGCTCTGAACCTCGAATCAGGCCACCAAGTGCTAGGCCCGCCAGTTTCAAACCTGTTGTCGATTCCGCTAATGGAAAGTGGAGGAAGCCTAATGAAGAGAGGGCGCAAGGGCAGCAAAGGTGGAAGAGCTTCGAAGTGAATCGAGGATCTTCGGTCTCTTACAGCAAGGAGTATCAATCCTCAAAAATAGCGCAAATATCTGAAAACTATAAGGGCAAGAATCCTATGACCAGGTCTCAATGGAGGAGAGAGCAAAGAAGAAGAAAGGCTCTCAGAGAAGAGACGGAGAAAAATCAGTCAAAGAACAGTTCAACCCCCCCCCCCCCGGAAAAGAAGAACAGCAGTCGAAGATAACGGAAAAATTACCAGTTGGGCGAAGGTTGTTTTCGCCTAAACAAGACAGACCGACGGAAGGGGACGAAGACATGACAGATAACTTTGACTCCGATGATTCTTTGGACCTGGTGGTCAACATGGTGTCGGTGATGCCCCGGGAGTTCAATAGGGTGTCAGAGGTCGAAGAACCAGGCGCAGACGCTGAGTGGGAAATGGCAGCACATAAACCTGTATGCTATTATGTGATGAACAATGGTTGTGTCGAAGAGCAAAACGCTTTTTTCGAACGGCCCACTGAAGAAATGAGGACCCACCTAAAACCGTTGTATGTTACAGCAAAAGTGGAAAACATCCCCATCAACAAAATACTGGTGGATTGTGGCGCTACGGTAAACCTGATGCCACATTCTTTGCTGACCAAAATAGGAAAGCATGACGTTGATACAAAGCCACATAATATGGTCTTGTCAAATTATGAAGGAAAAGTAGGAACCACCAGGGGGTGATTCAGGTGGATGTGACCGTCGGAACAATTACAAGACCAACGGTATTTATGGTGGTCGAAACCACGGCCAACTACAATTTATTGCTTGGCCGAGAATGGATACATGGCATTGGAGCAGTGCCATCATCGATGCATCAAAGGATTGCCATCTGGAGGCCAGATGGCATAGTTGAAAATATTGAAGCTGATCAAGGGTACTTCAGGGTGCCAAGAAGGCAAATAGATCAGTTCCAATTCGACAAGCACTTGGCCAGCATTGGCCCTTGTGCTCCAGCGGACTTTAAGTTCGCACCAAATGACGAGGTGTACTACTCACTATACCTCCACCATGTCGACGGATTTCGTTGGGATAGGGAAATACCTGGGGAGAGACTCCCATACCTGGGGGCAGCCCCAGTTGACCCCACGGGGTGGGGCAGTGAATTTGATGACTGAAGCAGCGGTGCTGCGAAGAATTTCGGCCTATGTGGCTGAAACTAAATTACAAACGGCCGCAATGGCCGCCCACGACAAAATGGCTGAAGAAGCCACCAAAATACAGCGGGAGAGCCAGAGGCTTGACGCCATCTATGATGACGAACCTCTGGGGTTCGAGAGAGATCCTTTGGGGAACGACATCAAAATGCTCGCACAGGATCCATTGGAGGAAATTGATTTAGGAGAGGGTCCAACCAGGAAGCCAACGTACGTTAGTGATAACCTCGACCCTCAACTAAAGATCGAAGTCATCCAGTTGCTCCAGGAGTATAAGGATTGTTTCGCCTGGGACTATAACGAAATGCCTGGGTTGCAAAGAGATTTGGTGGAACATAAACTACCGATAAAACCGGGAAAGAAGCCCGTCAAACAGGGCCCAAGGCGTTTTGCTCCAGAGATCATGTCGAAGATCAAGGAGGAAATCGAAAGGCTCCTTCGTTGCAGATTCAGTCGCACAGCGAGGTATGTCGAATGGCTGGCCAACATTGTCCCAGTCATCAAGAAGAACGGGTCCTTAAGAGTGTGCATTGATTTCAGAGATTTGAATTCAGCCACTCCCAAAGACGAATATTCGATGCTAGTGGCTGAAATGTTAGTTGATTTAGCCGCTGGCCATGAATACCTCAGTATGTTGGATGGTTATTCTGGATATAACCAGATTTTTATCGCGGAAGATGACGTTCCCAAAACAGTGTTTCGTTGTCCAGGGGCCTTAGGCACTTACGAATGGGTAGTAATGCCATTTGGCCTAAAGAACGATGGGGCAACGTACCAGCGAGCAATGAATTCTATATTCCATGATTTCATCGAATCTTTTATGCAAATATACATTGACGATATTGTGGTGAAATCTGTTTCAGGAAAAAGCCATCTGGGTCATCTGCGGCAATCGTTAGCCAGAATGAGGAAGTTCGGCCTCAAAATGAATCCGTTGAAGTGCGCGTTTTGTGTACAGGCGGGAGACTTATTGGGTTTCGTTGTCCATAAGAAGGGAATCAAAATCAACCAGAATAAGACGAAGGCTATTTTAGAAACCAAAGCGCCGTCGAACAAAAAGGAGTTGCAATCGTTGCTGGGGAAAATTAACTTTCTAAGGAGGTTCATCTCTAACTTAAGCGGCAAGACGCAAGCCTTCTCACCTTTGCTTCCAATTACTAGGGACATATTCGAGTGGGGCAAAGAGCAGTAGGAAGCCTTCGACAAAATCAAAGACTACTTGGCTCATCCCCCAGTCCTTTCGCCTCCGTGTAGAACCAGGAGCATGCGATTGTACATAGCAGCGTCAGATAGAACTTTAAGGAGCATGTTGGCTCAAGAGGATGAGAATGGCGCCGAAAGGGCTATTTACTACCTTAGTAGAGTTTTAAATGACGCAGAAACTAGATATAGTGAAATCGAAAAGCTATGTCTATGTTTATATTTCTCATGTACAAAGTTAAAGCAATATATTAAACCAGTAGATGTTTGTGTTTCTTCGCACTTTGATGTTATTAAACACATGTTATCAAAACCTATTTTGCACAGTCGAATTGGAAAATGGGCACTGGCATTGACAGAATATTCTTTAACTTATAGACCGCTAAAAGCAGTCAAAGGGCAAATAGTGGCAGACTTTATCGTCGACCACTCTATAAACGAAAATACCCTGAATATAGTTGAAGTGGAACCATGGAAATTATACTTCGATCGCTCTAGCCACAAACATGGCACGGGTATTGGTCTGTTGATTATTTCGCCAGATAAAATTCCAACAAAATTAAAGTATAAAGTCGAAGGGTTGTGTTCCAACAACGAGGCTGAATATGAAGCTTTAATAGCTGGACTTGAAATTTTGTTAGAATTGGGGGCAACCCAGGTCGAAATAATGGGCGATTCGGAATTAGTGATAAAACAGTTGACAAAGGAGTACAAATGCGTTAAAGAAAATCTCATCATATACTTCGTAGTGGCCAATAGGCTGCTTAAAAAATTCAAAGCATCAACTATTCAACATATACCGAGAATACAGAACCGAGTGGCCAATGATCTAGCACAGATTGCCTCGGGATATAGGGTCTTGAAGGAAGACTTGCAGGAAGTAATCGAAGCTAGAGGCAAGGTAGTGTCAGTTGGGTTGAAGCCATCAGACTTAGAGGCTACAAAGTTTGGATATATGGATGAAGAAACTTTCGAAGTCTTTACCATCGGAGAATTGTTGGACAATGACTGGAGAAAGTCTTTAGTCGAATATCTCCAGAATCCGTCAATAGCCTCGGATCGAAAGATAAAATATCGAGCACTGAGTTATGTCTTGATGGGCAACGAATTGTTCAAAAAAAACCCTGAAGGAGTTTTGCTAAAATGCCTGAATGAATCAGAGGCATACTTGGCTTTGTCAACAGTCCACAGTGGGGCATGTGGTGCACACCAAGTTGGCCATAAAATGAAATGGTTGTTATTTCGACAAGGTTTGTACTGGCCTACAATGTTGAAAGATTGTATCGAGTTCGCCAAGGGGTGTCAGGAGTGTTAAGTTCATGCAGGCATACAACACGTCCCAGTAAGCGAATTACATTCCATAATTAAACCATGGCCGTTTAGAGGTTGGGCTTTGGATCTGATTGGAGAAATTCGACCAGCATCCTCAAAAAACCAAAAGTATATCTTAGTGGGGATAGATTACTTTACCAAATGGGTCGAGGCAGTGCCTTTACCTAAAGTGGATCAGGAAGATGTCATTTATTTCATTCAGAAAAATATCATCTTTAGGTTTGGACTGCCAGAGACGATAACAACCGATCAAGGGTCGATCTTCACGGGTAGAAAGATGCAGGATTTTTCCAGAGAGATGGGGTTCAAACTCTTAACTTCGACCCCTTATTACGCGCAGGCTAACGGGCAAGTAGAGGCAGCAAATAAAGTGGTCATTGACATGATAAAGAAGCAAGTAGGAACCAAGCCAAAGAATTGGCACAAAGTGTTGGATCAGGTTCTATGGGCATGTCGAACGTCACCCAAAGAGGCAACCAACGCCACCCCATATCGTTTGACCTTTGGTCACGATGCAGTGTTGCCAGTCGAAATCCACATACAGTCGATTAGGGTTCAAAGGCAACACGAAATTCCTAGAGAAGTCTATTGGGATATGATGCTCGATGAGGTCATGGACTTAGACGAAGAGAGATTGAAAGCTCTAGAATTGCTGAGAAGGCAGAAAAAGAGAGTGGAAAAGTCATACAATAAGAAGGTTAAAGCAAAAACCTTTTTAGTTGGAGACTTAGTTTGGAGAGTCATTTTGCTTATGGATCGAAAGGCCAAGACGCTGGGTAAATGGTCCCCAAAGTGGGAGGGACCCTTCCAAGTATCGAGGGTGTTCTTTAATGGAGCCTATGAAGTGGAAGAATTGGGCGAAGATAGGAGGATATTAAAAGTAAATGGTAAGTACTTGAAAAAGTACAGGCCTATGCTACAAGAAGTTAAGATAACAACAGAATAACAGAAAGTATAAAGCAAAGCCACAAATGGTATTAATATTTGCCAAAATGGCGCGATAAGTTACAATATGGCTTCAAAGGCCAGCAAAATATAGTCTGTTAAAATATATCAGTAAATCAGAAAGGAAGATTAGCCTTCATTTTAAGGTAGCTCGCCTTCTGAGACTCGATACGTTGTTGGCATGAGGCCCTTTCATCAGTTAACCTGGCAACTTCTTCTTCTAAGCTTCGAGCCTCTTCTGCAAAAGTGATAGCATGTTCGAGTTCAGCAGCAAGGGCCGAATTGTCTTTGGAAGACAGTTGAGAAATCTTCTTTTCTTCCTTCTTGATCTTGCCTTGAAGTTTCTTGATCTTGTGTTTCCAACAGACAATATTTTCCTTGCTGGAAGCAATCTCTAGTTGGTCTTTCTTTTTCTCTTCCTCCAGCTCTTCGATCCTTTGTTCAGATTTCGCTGCACTTGTCCAGGCAGCTGCTTCGCAACCAGATTTCGTCGAAATGTCACTTTCGAGGCGGGGCAGCAACGTGAGGTCTTTGTAGACTTGATCTATCAAAATGCCCACCTCTCGAATGACGTTAGCAGCTTCAGGCGATATGGAGTCAAGTTTCACCTGTTGAAGAAGCGTTTTCAAAGATAGGTGGGTGACGGAATCCATCTTCAGCAACATGAAAAGGTCTCCTTTAAAGATTTTGGCTTTGATCTTCGCCAAAATATCATCTGAAGGTTTGCTAGAGACCTGGCCCTCAAAAGTCGAAGTACTCCGAGTTTTGCTAGAAGAACTGCCTCGACTATGCAGCAGTAGTTGGACATATCAGCGAGGGTCGCTTTCTTTTAGCGCATCCATTTTTTCTTTAGAGAGGATCGTTTCGCTCTGAAGAGGCATGGCCTGTGGCACCTCGACGGGAGTAACTTTGGTAGTACCAATGCAAGCAGGCTCATCAGACTTTTCCTTTGTGATTATTTCCCTTTCTACGGGGGCAACTCTTGTGGGGTCTTAAGCCAAGGTAGCCTCTTTCTCCTCATCATCTGACTCACCTAGCTCAGATTGGTGCATGGCTTCGTCTTCGCATGCGTTGGCTTCGTCAGCATCAACGTCGTCAGTAGTGGGTTTTGTGTGAACGAGAGGGGAACTTGTTGTGGTGGCAAGGTTGGTGTCCTCAGGTTTGGGGTTTTCATCTTCATCTACCACGATTATTGTCTCAGGAGCTCCCTCTTCCTCATGGTCGGACCCATCAGTTTGTGATTGTTGGGTAGTAGTTTTTAGGGGCGAAGGGGCTGCATAAAATTCAGGTTTGTTAATTTCACCAAGAGAACTCACACCAGAGCCCAAATCAGATGTAGGAATATAAGTGGGTTCACCTTGGCTGTTCAATGGATAAGTAGGCAAGGGAGACGGCTGCGTCGAAGGTTTGGAAGCCTCAGTAGTAGTCTACAGTTGGGAAAATAAACCTTATGAGATGCGAGATGAAAGAAACAAGAGTTTGATATAGAAAGTTCAGAGATTCTTTCACAATACCTTTGCGGCTTCCTCAGTCGGACTAGAGTTATCACTCTCTATGGGAACGGCAGAAGGATTTGGATCATTTGTTGTGAGAGCTTTGGCAGGAGACTCAGGAGGCGTGTTCTATTTCTGTATCTTGGTGGGAGATGAAGGAGTGTCGACGCTCTCTACCCCATGAGTTACCCTTCGTTTTCTTTTCAGGGGAACATCTTCGCGAGGAGATTCATCATCGTCGGAGTCTATGATGACTTGGGCTGCAACTTTTCTTCTTTTTTGAGGAGTTGGAGGTTTGCGGCCAACCTGGGAAGATCGAAGTGATCAGCAAAATACAAAAAAGCTTCAGGTGAATAAGAGCATGTAAGAATTTACCTTTGAACTTTCGGTCTTTCCTTCTGTTTTATTTGTCGGAGCGTTTCTTTTGGGAGCAGCTGCGAATAAGTAAATATAGAAGACATAGGTTAGTAACGTTGAAGCTTCGTGAGAAGAAGCTAAATCGAAGGGAGATGACCTTCAAGGATTTCGGTCTCGATGTGAACATCTCCGATACTGATATGAAGGTGCCCTCTAAAGGTATCAAGTGTATGTTTAGTCGGAACCACCGGCTGCGCTTTAGGCTTCGACTGCTGTCGAAGTATTTTTATACTATCCTCACAGATAAACCAGTCTGGAAATAGAGGGGCAAGAGCCACGCCAAAATCAGCGGTTGGTAATCGAGGGGTCTTTGGGGGAAAGAGTTTAAAAGCAACCTCATATCTTCTATCATAAGGGATAGATGAGGGGATTTTCAGTTTCTCCATTCGTTTAGAAAATTTTTCTTTTAAAGTGACAGCAGCCTCGCAGACGGTTCGACTAACATCATTTGGTCGATAGGCAGTTTCAAAGTACTTCTGGAAAGCTTGTATCTCTTTGATATGAGTAGACGTACCTTTCTTGACTTTTTCCTGCACATCAATAAAAGCCTGGTCAATCAAGCGTGAAAAACTCGAAACATCAAGAAAGTTATTGGAGTAATGATTGGTCCACCAGTTGTAAAAGTCTGGGGTACAAAGGTGAGAGGGTTCAAAATAAATTGGAGTAAAATGGGACTTATGGGCGTAATGGGCCATTTGAGTCAAACACTCAAGTGGGTTGAAGCTGGTAGAGAGAAGAATAACGTGAGACTTCTTATCATACAAACACCTAGGCAATGATTGAATTAGCCCAAATTGCCTCGACACCAAGTTGGGTTGATAAGCGACTAATATTGCTTGTCCTCTGACAAGGTTGAGCTTATGAACTATCAAGTGTGGCGTCAAGAATCTCTCCCATATCAGGTTTGATTCTGCTTCTTGTTTTTGAGAAACCAGAGGAAATGACCTGGTGAACCATTCAGGGTCATACAGCCTATGAGCAAAAGGGGCCATCCTGGGAGTGAATTCATGCCTTTTTGCAAACAAGTGGATGAAGCTGGTAAGATTGGCACGAAGGCTTCGACCCTCTTCATTTAGTGTCAACTGAACCAAGCGTGGCCATTCGACTCGACGTTCAGATACTTGGGCTTCGTCGACCTCTCCTTTAAAGGGAAGGCTGTGTTCGAAAGTGGCGTTCAACCATAGTTAAAGCAACCAAAATGGCCCCGCCATTGTAAGAGCGCCATGGGTTTTTGGATCCCTCAGTTTATCAGCGCCTTCTCCCAAAGCCTCATACAAGATGGCTAGTATCATCTCACTAAGGCATATGTCCCTTTTTAGGTGTAACTGATTCGCCAGGGTCAGGTACTTCCTCGCCACCTGAAAAGACTTTGTGCAAAAAATGCAGCGAGACAACCACATAGCCAGAAAAGCTATGTGCTCCTCGTCTTCAACTACATCAGTGTCTTTCTTATGATAATAATTTATAAAGAGGTGTAAGTATACTTCGTGCTACCAAAACCTATGGTGTCCCGTGCATCAATTTCAGGATTGTAAACCAATCGACATGGTTTTAATCCAACGATAGCAGCCATGTCGAAAAGTGTGGGAGTCACCATTCCACAGGGTAGATGGAAGGTGTAGTGAGTACTGTCCCAGAAATACAAAGAGGAGGCCAACCTTAATGGACAATAAGGTGGCCCAACCTTCGACAGCATGATTAGGTCATAAATACCTATTTCTTTCCAATGTTGTGTCTTCACTTTCTCTATTTTCGCCAACCAGTTAAGATAAAGTTCATAATCTTTGAAGCACGGTGTAGATCTAAATAGTCTTGCTCCATCATGTAAATATTTAAGGTCCACGTTGAAGAGAGAAAGGTCATCTGGGTTATCAGAAGGGATTTTGCTAGCGTCTTTTTGCCCTAAAGGGTTGGTTTTTCGATAGGAAGGGAAAAAGTCGCTCAAAGTGGAATAATCAAGGTTTGGGGGAGACAATGGGCCAGACATGGCTAAAGTTTTTCCAGCCACATCAACGGGGATGATTACCTGAGATTCGTAGATGTGTCGTTTCTCTTCCGCTAACGGTTCCCTGATGAACTGTTGGTTCTTCGTGATTTTTGGTCCACTCAAAGTAGCGAAAGGTGGTAATGCAGATGAAAAGGATGGTCTCCTAGTTTGAGTTTTCTTCTGTTGTTCAGCCATGATTGAAGTTTCCAGAGAGGAAGGAGATTTTTCTGGTGTTCAAAAAAGGGGTTTCTTCAGCAAAGGAGAGAGGAGCAAGCGGTGGTAAAAAGTAGAAAGTCTTATGAAAAATTTCTTTGGTGATTTTATAAGGGTTCAGAAAATTAATAATTTTACATGGGTGAAGTTAGTGGGCCACGTGTGCTACCTAGTGGAAGAAGTAAGGGGCGGTTGTAACCTATACCCCTAGGCGCTAAAAGGGTGATGATGTTTTCTAAATTTTTGTGAGTTCCAAGAAACCTGCCATGATGATGATGACGTCAGAAGCGTGCAAAGTGGCGCAGTTTTTAATAAACATTTCTCTTTCTTTTGTTTTATCTTCCAAAGGATAAGAGGCAAACCAAAGGGTCTGTTAGTATCGAAAAGATGGTGTCGAATGGGGTACTATCAAAAAATGTCCTTTTCCTGCAATAAGGTCGAAAAGAACATTCTTTGGGGGCAATTTGTTAGCTCCCAAATTCGACACTGCCTTGGGTTGCTAAAACACTAAGACATAATTAAGGTCTAGGTTAAATGAAGCAAAGAGGTTTCGACAGCCTCTAAGGAATTTTTCTAAAGTTGAACGGTTGAAATAACTTAGAAAAATTAAGAAACCTAAAGTTATGAGCATTTCGACCGTGTCAGAGGTCATTCGACCGAAATTCCGCAAATGGCATTGCTATGTTGTTTTGAAATTCAAAAATTGGAGGGTGGAGTTTTGGTTCATAAGACACGCGATGAATTCTAGAGCAGGAGGTTACATGCAAATGACACTTGTTAGATCGAGGAGATACTAGGAAGTTATTAGCGGTTAATTACTAGCATTATAAATAGGGATTTGTTAGGCAGATTTCTGGGTGTGTTTTACCATTTGTACAAAGTAACTCCAGTCAAATTTACTCAAAGTACCCGAGTGTGAGAAAAGAGTATTTTCACGGAGAATGTACGTTATGTAAAATCACCAATTTTTCAATAAAGTCTTTTACAATTTCAGCAACATTTACATTCCCTCTGTCGAACCACTTGTGCAAGTGTTACATTTTGCCTTTTATCTTTCCTGCATCTTTTACTCCAATTCCTTCTTCCCTTTAAACTTTTTACCCTTTTCGAGCAGCCTTTTTACAAGTCTTTTATAGCGTTTCTTTAAGTTCATGCACTTTAAAATATCCAGTCAAAGTCTTTTTTACAAGCACATTTACCAATTCATTATTACAAGTACTTTAAATTTAATTCTAAACGTAGGATACTTTAGCACATGTCTTAGGATCAATCTGATCGATCCTGTGAGTCACCAAAGTCAAATTTGGAAGATCAGCGGTTGTTTTTCGATTTTCAAGGGAAACAGCCCCTTGGTTATAAACTATTGGGCATGTCCTCATGGACTACACAAACCTCAGTCTATCTTTCACCCACCAAAACAAAAACATCACCCTCACTGCTAACAAAAAGGCCCAAATTACTCAAGCCTCGGCCCAACAAGTTAAGAGATTAATCCAAACCCACTCCACCGCTAAACTATTTCACCTTCAATTGTTACCCACAAATCCTGAACCAAAATCATACCCTACTCCTCCACACCCTATCCCTAAAATCCATTCCCTACTTCTCCGTTTCTCAAACCTCTTCAACACAACACCAAAATTTCCTCTCCAATGAAACATTGATCACCATATTAATCTCGTACCCAACTCTAACCCCATCAATACTCGCCCTTACCGTTACCCCTATTTCCAAAAGAATGAAATTGAACACCAAATACAAACCATGCTTGATACAAAATTCATACAACCAAGTCAAAGCCCTTTCTCATCTCCTGTACTCCTTGTCAAAAAGAAAGATGAAGGTTGGCGCTTCTGCGTCGATTATAGAGCTCTTAATGCCATCACAGTACGTGATCGTTTTCCAATGCCAACTATTGAAGAATTGCTTGATGAATTAGGTAATGCATCTTGGTTTTCTAAACTCGACCTCCGGCAAGGATTTCACCAAATTCGGATGAACCCAACTGACATTCCAAAAACAGCCTTCAGAACCCACCAAGGACACTATGAATTCCGTGTTATGCCATTTGGCCTTTGCAACACACCTTCCACCTTCCAAGCCGCAATGAACACATTACTACAACCATTCTTGCGTAAATTTGTCACCGTGTTTTTTGACGACATTCTCGTCTATAGCAAAACACTTGAAGAGCATATCCAACATCTTGAACGTGTTTTCATCACTCTATTGCAAGGTGAATACTTCCTGAAACAATCCAAATGTGTATTGGCGCAACGTAGCTTGAACTATCTAGGACACATTGTCTCACTTGAAGGTGTTAAACCAGAACCATCAAAAATCCAAGCCATACTTGACTGGCCTCTCCCTAAAAACATCACTGCATTATGCGGATTCTTGGGACTCACCGGGTTCTATCGCAAATTTATCCAAGGGTATGCCTCCATCGCCTCACCCCTCACTTCTTTACTTCGAAAAGACGCCTTCCACTGGAACCCTGAAGCTAGTATCGCATTTAATGCCATCAAGCTTGCCACAACCTCTGCTCCCACTTTAGCCCTTCCCGACTTCACACAACCATTTTGCCTCGAAACTGATGCTTCAGGCCTTGCTATGGGGGCAGTCTTGATGCAAAAGTCACATCCCATTGCTTACTTCAGCAAACCTTTTTGTCTCAAACTTCAAAAGGCTTCCACCTATTTCCAAGAACTACATGCTATCACCATTGCCGTTAAAAAATGGCGACAATACCTTCTTGGTCATCAATTCACAATTTACACAGATCACCAAAGCCTCAAAGAACTCCTCACCCAAACTATCCAAACCCCTGAGCAACAAATGTATTTAGCCAAACTCATGGGATATGATTACATGATTCATTACAAGACAGGGAAATCCAACATTGTGGCAGACGCCCTTTCTCGCATTCCAGACACAACCTCAGGTATGCATCTCTTTCTCTCTCTCTCTCTCTCTCTCTCTCTCTCTCTCTCTCTATGCCTAATTTTTTGTTTTTAGAGCAACTCAAACTAGCATTGGCTGCTAGGACCCAATTCACCTCTCTATACAATCAAATCTCACAAACACCCTCCCAATTTCCGAACCACAAAATACACCAAGGCCTTATTCTCTTCAATAACCGCATTTGGCTAAACCACTCCCTTCCCTTTTGTAACACACTCTTAGAGGAATTCCATTGTTCCCCTGCAGTTGGTCACATGGGCTTTGCCAAAACATTAGCACGATTGAAAGCAAATATTTGGTGGGAAGGCATGAGAAACCAGGTACAACAATTTGTCAAAAACTGTACCACGTGCCAACATGTCAAATATGAAACAAAAAAACCCTCAGGACTCTTACAACCCCTCCCCATCCCTCAAGCCATTTGGGAAGATCTATCCCTAGACTTCATCACCGGATTACCAATATCAAAGGGTCACACAGCAATACTAGTAGTCTTTGACCGCCTCTCTAAAGGTGTACATTTGGCTGCACTGCTTCCTAATTTTACAGCCCATAAGGTGGCCCTTGTGTTCTTTGAAATTGTATGCAAATTACATGGCATGCCTAGGAGCCTAGTTTCTGACCGGGACCCCCTGTTTATTAGCAAATTTTGGCGCGAACTCTTCTCTCTTTGTGGCACCAAGTTACGCATGAGTACCTCCTACCGTCCTGAAACAGACGGCCAAACAGAGGTTTTTAACATAGTGCTAGAACAATATTTGCGTTCCTTTGTTCACCATAAACCATCTCAGTGGTTCAATTACCTTTCCTTGGTTGAATGGTCCCATAATACTTCTGTCCACTCTACCACAGGCCTCACACCATATCAGATTACTTATGGCAAAGAACCACCCTCCATACCTCAATACATACAAGCCCAATCCTCACTTGAAGCTGTAGATTCCTTACTAAGTTGCCGCCAACAACTTATCACAAAATTAAAGGCAAAAATCCTCAAATCTCAAACTGCCATGAAACAGAATGCTGACAAACACCGCTGAGGCATCACATTTGAAGAAGGATCATATGTTTATGTCTGTCTTCGTCCATATCGACAAAAAATTGCAACTTCAGCATCTTACTCCAAACTCTCCAACAAATTTTATGGTCCCTTAAAGAGACTTCAACAAATTGGAAAGGTGGCTTAAAAACTTGATCTACCAGCCCATTCCAAAATTCACCCTGTTTTCCACTGTTCACTCCTCAAATTACACCACGGCCCTATTCCTTCAATCACTACTATTTCACCACTTTCCATTGATCACCACCCTATCATTACACCCTTGATAATACTTGACACCAAACTTGATACATCTACTAATCCCCCCCATAAAAATGGCACTGGTTCAGTGGTCAGGTTTACCACCGGAAGAAACTAGTTGGGAATCTTGGGATACTCTCTATTCTGACTATCACCTTGAGGACAAGGTGTCTTTTCATGCACCAGGGGTTGTTAGCCCAACTGCAGAACCAAAACCCAACAGCATTATAAAAGATCCAATAATAACAGCAGATCCAAGCAGGCCCAAAAGAACCATCAAAAGGCCTAAGAAATTTGAAGACTAAAGAGATGAGACTGCCGCCTGCACAAGATGCCAAAGAATAAAGAAGCTTCTAAAAGTTGTTATGCTAAAATATAATCATTAGCTGTACTAGATTTTATTATTAGTTGTACTAGATTCTATTTGCTATTTGCTATCGTAACATAATTAGATCTCAAGCTAAGATCTCTCTCTCTCTCTCTCTCTCTCTCTCTCTCTCTCTCTCTCTCTCTCTCTCTCTCTCTCTCTCTCTCTCTCTCTCTCTCTCTCTCTCTCTCTCTCTCTCTCTCTATATATATATATATATATATATATATATATATATATATATATATATATATATATATATATATATATATATATATATATATATATATATATATATATATATATATATATATATATATATATATATATATATATATATATATATATATATATATATATATATATATATATATATATATATATATATATATATATATATATATATATATAATATTCCTTTCCTTGAATGAGGCATCAGAACAAATTTATAAATCTCTTATCTCTCTAAATTCTAAGGAGGATTCCCTTGTTCTACTAAATCAAGGATCATATCCCTAACAAAACGGGTCGCAATTTGGATAGTTTTGGACATTCTTAGATTGGAATCTACCATAACAATTCACTCCACATGATTTTCAAAGACTTTAATACTCAATTTTGACTCAGGAGTATATAACCAAGCAAATGACCCATGTGCTTCTAGGTATGATCTAGAAATAATTCAAGATGAAAAAACTCATGGATAATAAGATTGAAGAAGCAACCATTTACATTTGATAACGACATGATTTTGGTGATGACGATATTTGAAGTAGTTTTGATGATGACAATACTTAAAGTCAAGCAACTTAGTTTGTTAAGGTTAATTCAAACAGTCAAAGAGGCACAAGGTGGTTGATCAAGCTATCTTTCTGAATCAACTTAAAGATTTATGTTTAAAATTAATACTTTATGTAGAGCTATGTGTTTGCGGGTATAATCAGGAAGTGATCAAAATTCATAGATAAGTAAGATATGTTTGGCCTTGATAATGTCATGGTTTTGATGATGATAACACTTGAAGTTGTAACAACTATTAAAGTGATGACAACAAGGCATGAAGACAAACAAATATTAAAATTAGCAGTCAAAGATACAGAAGATGGTTGATCAAGTAATTTCTTCGAATCAAGCTAAGGAATTATGGTCTTATAATCACTAGTGACTTCCTCTAATGATGGTGTCTAACTTGAAGATATCTCAAGTCCCATCCACAAGAAAATTCAAGTGAAATATTTATATGGTTGGTATATTTGGCAAAAGAACTTGAAACATCAAAGTGTGATAAAGAGAAAATGTGAAAGCTCATGTGATCATGCTTGGCTGAGTGATCAATATTTTTTTAAACACAAGAGTGTTTTCGTAAGTAGTATGACTAAATCACACACACATACACACACACACCCCTACACCTAAAACTATTTTAGAAGTCTTTCTCTTTTCAAATAAAATCACAAAAAATATTTTGGAACCTAGCCAGATGAATTAAGGACTATCAAATTGATTAAGACAAGTTTTTGAGCTGTCTAATCGATTAGGAAAATCAAGTTTATAATCAATTATGACATTTTTTTAATAAATGGTAACTAATCATTTTTAAAACCTTTCAATTTGAGCATCAATAATCGATTATTGCATGTTCCTAATCAATTAGCTAATGGATTAGGTCATTTATTTTGTCCATGGATTGTTTCCTAAGTTGAACCATTTCTTAGCATATAAATTAAGACATTCCCTTTTATTTATATACATCTAGAAAACATGAGACATCTCACATTTCTCTCTCTCAATCTCTCTAAATTATTTTTCTTTTTGGAAAACATAATTATTGTGAACTTGCCAAAAGGTATTTTTTCTCTTGAGTAAATTATTCTTTCTTAGAAAGTAATTATTTAGATTTGGAGTTAAACATGTATACAATCTCTTTAGGGATTAATATACATAAGTCTTCATTTGGTTCGTGAGCTTCGTCACTTGAAGAAACAAGAAGAATGATAACAACGAAACACAATGCATATTTGGCTCGGATTACACATGTTTATTGTTGTTTAATTGTTATTTTCTTGCATTATGCTTGTGTTTTGTCTTGTTTTCAGGTACATTTCCTAATAAGAGTCTTCCAAGAAGAAATGGAGCGAAAAGAGCAGAAAAAAGAGTTTTCGGTGAAAATTACACACATGGCGTTGGCCATAGGGGTAGCCATGATGTTTAGGGTTTCTCCCACGTTACAATGGTCACAAGACCAGGTCTCCCACCTTTTGTATACATGGCGGACGCCATGTCTAGATGGTGATCGCCATCTTTGATTTTGGTGGTCCAGTCAAGGACGGTTGGAGAATGAGGTCATGACTAGAGATTTCCTCTCCCATGATTCTTGAAGGTTCAGCTTGACGTTCAAGACATTATTTCACTATAAATAGGACTTAGTTTTTCATTTTTTATCATCCAATCTTAGTTCTTAGTATAGGCATAAATCTAGTTATTAAAAGTGGTAATTTATCACATCGAGAGTTTATCGCACTATTTTTGTAATAGAGGTTGGAGCATCGTAGCATAAGAGTTTAATATTGCCATCATTTTACTTTCCAGCATTGTATCAGGTTCAAGTCTTCGATTTGGAGCATGTTTTTTAATTCTATTCTCACTTTTATCATTATTTGCATTGCTTTCCGCCTTGCTTTAAATTGTTTAATTTTCCGCATAATTTACATATCGCTTTATTTCAAAAGATTCGTTTTCTAAACTGAACTTAAGCATGACACTTTCGTTCTTACTTTTGAAAACCAATCACACACATATTTATTTTCCTAAATGATTTATTCTACAAACTAATTATTTACTATGTTTACCACTATCATGTCTAGCTAATTCTGCTATGCTAGGATGTGAGGACCGTTGTTTCGACGGTATTCCATATGTTGTATTTGTAGAAATACTTTAGGGGCTGTTTCGGATTTTAATGTAACTTTTTTGAACTTAAAATGATCTGCCATTACATGAACGATATCGTGTTTCTATTTACGTAATAACTGTGACCATGTCGAGTAAGATCGAAAGCCTTCTGACACTTTAGATAAGAGTTGGTTAGTTTTTAATTGGTAAAAACAGTGAAAGCACTTTATTAATTAATTAGGAAAGTTTGGTATTTTTAGAAAGTGATTTTAAAACTATTTTCGGACGCGTTTATAGATTTAGGATCCGGTTGGCCGAGCATATGCCGGAAACCTTTTGATATATAAAGTTTCCAATCAAAAACACTTTTTAACTGAGTCTTAAAGGTAGTTATATAAAAAAGGATTTTTCACTTTAACGCAAGATGCGATCGGTGCAGCGTGAGCAGCTGGTATAGATTAAAGGTCAGGTCCGGTTCCGATTATGCTAACGTGACGGTTCCTTTTTAATTAACTCTTTTTCGAGGAAGAAAATATTTCTCCACAAGTATTACTACTTAGACAACAGAAGTATTGTTTGATCGATGAGAAGTACATTCCAATATGCTTTATTCTGAATTTGAATTCATTCCTTAATTATTTTTTTTGTGCGTATTACGTTATGTTTTCATTAACTTTAGATAAACACGGTAACAATAGTAATCGATAGATTGATATTGGTCTCTGTGGGATCGATAATCTTTTATATTACTCTGACGTACTCTGTATACTTGCGGATAACACGCATCAAGTTTTTGGCACCGTTGCCGGAGACCAATTACGTCAAATTTCGTACCCTGTTGTTACACCGTCTAGACTAAAGCTTCCCTTTAGTCGGTCAATACGAAGAACTCGCAGCACCGGAAACCTAGTTGATCTAACAGAAGAACCCGAACGATACGCTCGAGCTCGTCTTTTGCTCTGAAGCTTAAAAGAGCAATGACAGAAGATTAGAACGGGAAACCACTTAAGGATTTCGCCCTACCATCTAACGAAGAACCCCACTCTAGTATAGTAAACCCAGCTATACCAGCTCATAACTTTGAATTAAAACCTTCACTGTTATAATTAGTGCAACAAAACCAATTTGCAGGTCTTCCTACGGAGAACCCGAACCAATACCTGAAAGTTTTTATCCAATTGGTCGACACCTTGAAAGCCAACGGTGTTCCTCTTGAGACGATATGTCTAAGACTATTTCCTTTTTCCCTCAGAGATAGAGCCCGATCATGGTTAGATTCCCTTCTAGCAAACTCCATAACCACTTGGAATGACCTAAAGAAAGTATTCCTAGCTAGATACTTTCCTCCGAGTAAAACCGATGTCCTACAAAACCAAATAACCCAATCCACTCAAAACGAGGAAAAGTCACTTTTCGACGCTTAGGAAAGATACAAAGAACTATTAAGAGCTTGTCCACACCATGGGTTAGAACAATGGCTCATAATTCACACCTTTTATAACGGACTCATGTATAACACCAAGATGACCATCGACGCTTCCGTCGGTGGCGCTTTGATGAATAAACCCACTCATGTATAACACCAAGATGACCATCGACGCTTCCACCGGTGGTGCTTTGATGAACAAACCCTACCCTGAAGCCTGCTCTCTCATTGAAGATATGGCACAAAACCATTACCAATGGGGAATGGAGCAAGCCCCAGTAGAGAAGAAAGAAACCAAAGGGGATGTTTATGAAGTCAGTTGCCTCGACCATATGAATGCCAAAATGGACGCCATAGCCCAAAAAGTAGAAAGCCTGACTATCAACCCTACAACTGCCATAGCTGCAGTTCAACCCGGATGTGAGATCTATGGAACCCAAGGACATACTCTAACTTAATATAATCTTTTAGCTGAAACAACCACATACCAAGTCAATTACACCCAAGGCAACCCCTATTCTAACACGTATAACCCTGGATGGAGGAATCACCCAGATTTTTCCTATAAGAATAATAACCCTACTCATAATTCTACACCCCAAAGACCACCCGATTTCTAAGCTCGAAAACCAAACCCACCTATGCAATCTGCTCCTCAAAAGTCGAATTTTGAGAAAATGGTGGAAGGTTTCATCGCAGCTCAACTTCAGCAAAACAAGGATTTCATGAACCAAAAAGTTCATATAAATGGACTAAGTACACAATTGGGCACCAAACTCGATTTTGTAATTACTCACAACAAAATGCTTGAAACCCAGATTTCTCAAGTGGCACAACAACAATCTACTCAAGCTTTACCAGGAGGACAATTTCCTGGACAACCTCAACCTAACCCCAAAGGGCATGCTAACGCTATTGCCCTATGGAGTAAACTAATTACAATGGGCATGTAGACCCTAGCTTGAATAAGCCAGAATCCCCTAAGAAAAATGTAGTGACCACACCCGAGAAAGGAGTAGAGAAACCAGTAGAATCTAAGCAACCAAAGGATGAAGGAATTAAAGATAAGGAAGGAGTGAAAGACGATAAAGTTTATGTACCACCCTTCCTTATAAACCTCCAATTCCATACCCATAAAGACTGAAATAAACCAAATTAGATAACCAATATAAAAAGTTTATAAAAGTGATCGAGAAGCTTCACGTAGAGATTCCATTCACCAAAGCCATTACCCAGATACCATCTTACGCCAAATTCCTTAAAGACATATTAACCAACAAACTAAGGCTTGATGATTCAAAACCCTTAGAATGCAAATCTATTGCCGAAAATAAGCTTGCTAAAATGGAGAAAGACCCAGGAGGTTTTTTTATATCTTGCATTTTAGGAAATCACATTATCGATAAAGCGCTTCTGGACTTAGGAGCCAGTGTAAGCTTAATGCCTTAGCCGTTTGTAAGAGGTTAGACCTAGGAGATTTGCAACCAACTAGGATGTCCCTTTAATTAGCTGATAGATCTGCTAAATATCCTATAGGAATTTTAAAAGACGTCCCGGTTTGGATTGGCTAACTCTATACTCTAACAGATTTTGTTGTCATGGATATTAGAGAAGACGATGAAATCCCAATCCTTCTAGGTAGACCCTTTTTATCAACAACTTGAGCTATAATAGATGTCAAGAAAGGAAAAATGACGTTTGAAGTAGGTGATGAAAAAGTAGAATTCATATTATCCAAATTCCTGATGGCACCAACCATAGATGACTCATGTTACGCTATCAATATCATTAATGAATGCAATTAGACTAAGTAGATCCAGTCGAAATAATTAAATTACCTTTAACTCCCATAATGGAGGACGACAGATTTGAAACTAAGCCTTATATAGATGACAACCTTTATGAATGCTTGACACTCACCCCAGATCATATGCCATGTCCTAAGAAACCATCAACAGAACTTAAGGAACTACCTAAGAATCTGAGATACGAGTTCTTGGACAAAGAACTAAATCGTCCAGTCATAGTCAGTGCCACCTTAGATAGTGAAGAAACCAATCAACTCTTAAATGTTTTGAGAAAATATCCCTCATCTCTAGGTTATAACATTTCTTATCTCAAAGGGATAAGTCATTTCGTGTGTATGCACTGGATTATGCTGAAGGTCGACTCTAAACCTTTCAGAGAACATCAACAAGGATAAACCCTATAATGAGTGATGTTGTAAAAAGGGAAGTGTTAAAGTTTTTAGAGGCTGGAATAATATACCAAATTTATGATAGTAAGTGGGTGAGTCCTGTACATGTGGTGCCTAAAAAGGGAGGTGTCACAACCGTGCAAAATGAAAGAGGAGAACAAATAGCTAAGCGTATAGAAAGCGGTTGGCACATGTGTGTCGAATATAGGAAACTAAACAAAGTAACTAGGAAAGATCATTTCCCGCTTCCATTCATAGACCAAATGCTTAAACGTATAGTAAGACATTCTTAATTTTGCTATCTAGATGGATATTCAGGATTTTTCCAAATTCCTATTCATCCCGATGATCAAGAGAAAACAACTTTTACTTGTCCATATGGAACATTTTCCTACTGAAGAATGCCATTCGGACTATGCAATGCCCTAGCTACTTTCCAATGTTGTATGATGTCAATCTTTGCAGATTTCCTCGACGAGATCATGGACGATTTCTCGGTATGTGGATCCAGTTTTAGAAACTGCCTAACCAACCTTGAGAAAATCCTAGAAAGACGCGTAGAAGTCAATCTTGTTCTAAACTAGGAGAAATGTCATTTTATGGTTACTAAAGGAATAGTATTAGGACACATAGTTTCCGAAAGAGGCATTGAGGTTGACAAAGCCAAAATAAAAGTTATAGAAAACCTCCAACCACCGAAAACAATTAGAGAGATCTGAAGTTTTCTTGGACACGTCGATTTCTACCGACGCTTCATTAAGGACTTCTCCAAAATAACCAAACCCTTAACTAACCTTCTTATGAAAGACGTTGAATTCAATTTCGACGATAAATGTCTTGAAGCTTTCAAACACCTTAAACAAGTACTAATCTCCGTACCTATTATACAACCTCCCGATTAGAATCAACCTTTCAAAATTATGTGCGATGCAAGCGACTATGCAGTTGGTGCTGTTTTAGGGGAAAGGAAAGGTAAGAAACTTCATGTAATTTATTACGTTAGTAGAACACTAGACGCCGCCTGTAACACCCTAAATTTTATTGGAATATTTATTTAAATAAGAATATTCGCATTTCAGTGATTTTTGGTGGTTTTGTGGAATATTGGAAATTAACGGAATTTGGGTTATTTATTTTGAATAATAGTATATAATATGAATATATTAATATTATTATTAATTAAAATAAATACAAGTTGACTAAGGGCAAATTGGATATTTAAGGGGAGTTAGTGAGGGTAAGTTGGGAAAAGCCCAATTGTGAGGCCCAAGACTAGGTTTAACAAAAAGGAAATTGTGAAGAGAGTAGGATTCATTTGTTAGACCGTGAAAAGAATTAAGGCCAGAGCTCTAAGGAGGAAGATTGGAGGCAAGAGCTTTGAAAGGTTCCCTGAAATATTTGAGAAGACCTTGATCGACAATTAAGGTATGGGGAGTATTACCTTCATGATTTTCCATGTGTAACTTTCAATGTATTTAAGGTCGATTTAAGGTTTAAGGGTTTTAAGGCTGGATATGAGAATTAGTGATCTTTGGCCTTCGTGGCCTAAATCTATTATTGTGAATCTAACCGTGGAATTCATCGGGGAAAAGGAAAGTTAGGCCTTCGTGGCCAAAACCATGATTTGTTATTTGTCTAACCCTGAAGGGATAGGAATATTAGATAGTGGGTAACTCTGATGCCTGCAGGGTAATTGTAAGGAATTTGTGATTTAGGGCGTGGCTATGATACAGGATTGGCCTAATGAACCGTAGGTTTTGTGCCTTTATCGTCGTAAGACCTTAGGGATGATTTAGGGATGTTTTGGGGGTATTGGGGAAGTGAATCGTGTGGACTTTTGGGTTGAATTAAGTTCTGGTCCGTAGTAGAATTTGCTATCATCGCACTGTTTGCCTAGCGAAGAATGCTTCGCACAACGAACAATGTTGTTTCCAGACTCGCCTAGTGAAGAGTTCTTCACACATCGAAGAAACTCTCCCCAGACTCGCCTAGTGAACATGCCATCGAACGTAGCAGAGTTTTGTGAATGTTGATTGCGTGCAGCGATGCCTTGGTGTTTGATTCTGTGATGAATTAGCATGAGTATAATTATGAATTCTATGTGATTAATATGTGATAATATGATGATTACCATGAGTATAATTATGAATTCTATGTGATTAATATGTGATAATATGATGAATTAACATGAGTATGATTGTGAATTCTATTTGATGTGTATATGACGATGATGATGCTTATTATGATGATGATTATTATGATGAGCTACGATGACATGATGTATGATGATGATTATTATGATGAGCTACGATGATATGATGTATGATGATGATTATTATGATGAGCTATGATGACATGATGTATGATGATGATTATTATGATGAGCTACGATGACATGATGTATGATGATGATTATTATGATGAGCTATGTTGATATGATTTTGATGATGATGATTATGATGAATGATGATGCACCTATGATGTTATTATGAGGATGATTTGTAACGTGTGCATCATGCATTCATGTGCATCCGGACTTCGGTTCAGGACCTCGATTACTTTGGCTTCAATCCCATTGTGCGGATGTGAAGTGTTTTGATGTGCTCCGATTCTCTAGTAGAATCAATCTTATTGATGGGGATCTATGGAGGGTTGATGGCCCAGTGTCCATCGTGCTGTGATGATTGGTACCACATGCATTGAGTCTTGTTGCATTTGCATTTATGAGTGATTTGGAATAATTTATGATGTTGTGGCCTTGGAGGCCTATTGATGAATATGATGATGTTGAATATGACTATGACGCCATTTTATATGTTGATTTTCATATATTGATTATTATGAATCGTTTTACTCACCTTGCCTGTTTGAATGTTACCTCCACGTGGGTAACGTGCAGATGACCAGGTTTAGCTGTGGATGCCGATGAGGACTTTTGAAGTTGAGTTGTTGGCCTTTGGTCAACTTAGAGGGTCTTGCTCTGATAGTGTAACATCAGGTTGGGGTCTTTCAGTCGAGCTATGTTTTATTGAGTTATTTTGATTACCTTTCAGTATAAGGAAAACTTTGGAATATGCCTTGTGAGTTCCGCTGCCTTTGAGAAAATTTTGATATCTTTTGGGAAAACCCGTTATACACAGAGCATTGACTTATTTTGAGCTTTGAGAAATGTACGCCCTTTAAGGTAATTTATTATTGAGTTTAACATTTTACTCAGATGACTTTGAATTAATGTGCCTTTTAATTGTGGGGTAGAAAAGGGTGTTACACCGCCCAGCTTAATTATGCCACAACCGAAAAGGAATTCCTCGCCATAGTTTTTGCTATTGACAAGTTTCGATCTTATCTAGTCGGAGAAAAGATTATTGTTTACACAAATCATGCTGCTATCAGATATTTATTAAGAAAAAAGGATGCTAAGCCTAGATTACTTTGCTGGATCCTTTTGCTACAAGAATTCGACTTGGAGATCCGTGATAAGAAAGGCACTAAGAACATGGTTGCAGACCACCTTTCGAGGCTAGAATACTTAAAACCATACCACATCCCGATAAACGATGACTTTATTTATGATAGACTCATAGCAGCAATTAGAACCAATCATAGTAATGACCCCGACCTTTACTTGGAATCAAACAATGAAAATGCCTTAGTAGTTACAAATGTAACTTGGTACGCCGATTTTGTAAACTACCTAGCTGCTGATATCATACCCCCCTGATTTTAACTACCAACAGAAGAAGAAGTTCTTTCACGATGTGAAACACTTTTATTGGGACGAACTACTCCTATTTAAGAGAGGTGCAGACAACATATTTTGTCGCTGTGTCCCGGAAGAGGAAGTAGAAAACATAATCAAACACTGCCACTCTGCACCTTATGGGGGACATGCAGGCACATATAAGACTTGCACCAAAATTCTTCAAGCAGACCTTTTTTGGCCAACCTTATGGCACAACATCCATGCTTACATTGTCAGATGTGACTGATGTAAACACACTGGGAATGTCTCAAGACGTGATGAAATTCCCTTGAAAAATATCCAAGAAGTATAACTCTTCAATGTTTGGGGAATATATTTTATAGGGCCCTTTCCATCATTGATGGGAAACAAGTATATTTTAGTAGTTGTTGGCTACATGTCTAAATGGATCGAAGTTATGGCTTCACCTACCAACGATACTCGTGTAGTCATAAAATTATTCAAAAAATACATATTTCCTAGATTTGGAGTACCTCGCCTCGTTATAAGCGATGGCAGATCGCACTTCATATCAAGAATATTTGATAACCTTTTAAATAAATATGGAGTTAAACACAGAGTAGAAACACCTTATCATCCATAAACCAGTGGACAAGTAGAAGTGTCAAATAGGGAGATTAAGCAAATATTAGAAAAGACTGCTTCAATATCTATAAAAGATTGGTCCTTGAGACTACAAGAAGCATTATGGGCTTACAGGACCGCTTTTAAAACTCCTATAGGAACAACCCTATACCAGTTAGTTTACGGAAAATCTTGCCACTTACCCTTTGAGCTGGAACATAAAGCATATTGGGTCATCAAGGCCCTTAATATGGACTACTTAGCAGCCGGTGACAAACACATTCTCGACATCCATAAATTAAAAGAGCTACATCATAATGCTTATGAAAATGCCATTATCTATAAAGAAAGAACTAAAGCATGGCATGAAAAAAGGATTGTTAAGAAAGAATTCAATGTAGGAGACCCTATACTTCTCTTTAATTCTAGATTGCGTCTGTTTCCTGGTAAGTTACACTCAAGATGGACTGGCCTTTATGAGGTCACTCAAGTCCTGAAGTATAGGGCAGTAGAAATCCGAGATCATTCATGTAGTCTTTTTATAGTAAACCAACAAAGATTGAAACACTATTAGAAAGGAGAGATCCCTACCTGTTACTCTAGTCATACTCTGAACGAACCACCCATTGCCACATCTAATAAGTAAGTTCCATAATCGTCGAGCTACCAACGTTAAACAAGTGTTGCGTGGGAGGCAACCCACGACCATTTTATTTCCTTTTTTATTTTTTTTATATCTTATTGTCAAAAGGTGAATTATTTACATTTCTTATCCGCTTAACATAACTGACTTGTGTGATATTTATGTTTCAAGTCTCACACACCATCGCCCTCGATAGCATTCTCCACTAACATTATTTTTCAGGATGCAGAACTTTGATGATATGCACGTTGCGTTCAGGGATGATTAGCAGAGGAAATGATTTGTGATCCTTTCTGAGCGACCCATGCTACCAACTAGATACCTTGATTCCAACTGTAACACCCTCTTTTTACCCCATAATTATTAAGGCAAAATAACACAGATATCAGAGTAAATTATTTAACTCAATAAAAATCACATCAAAGAGTGTACATTTCTCAATAGCTCAAAATAAGTCAATGCTCTGTGTACAACGGGTTTTCTCAAAATACATCAAATTGCACAAAGCAGCGGAACTCAAAAGGTATAAATCAAGGTTTTCCTCATACGGGAAGATAAGCAAAATAACTCAACAATATATAGTTTAACTCAAAAGAACCCAACCCGATGTTACATATCACAGCAAGACCCTCTAAGTTAACCAAAAGGCTAACAACTCAAAGACTTCAAAAATCCTCAACGACGTCCACGGCTAAACCTGATCATCTGCACGTTACCCACGTGGAGGTAACATTCAAACAGGAAGGGTGAGTAAAATAGTTCATAATAATCAATGTATAAAAATCAACATATAAATGGCATCATAATCATATTCAACACACTCATATATCCTTCAATATGCCACAAAGGCCACAACATCGTAATTCATACAAAAGGACCCATAAATGAAAATGAAACAAGACTCAATGCATGTGGTACCAATCATCACAACACGATGGACACTGGGCCATCAACCCTCCATAGATCCCCATCAATAGGATCGATTCTACTTAAGAAGCGGAGCACATCAAAATACTTCACATCCACACAATGGGATTGAAGCCAAAGTAATCGAGATCCTGAGCCGAAGTTCAGATGCACATGAATGCATGATGCACATGTCACAAATCATCCTCATAACAACATCATAGGTGCATCATCATTCATCATATTCATCATCATCAAACGTCATAGCTCATCATCATAATCATCATCATACGTCATGTCATCATAGTTCATCATAATAATCATCATCATACATCATGTCCTCATATAACCATAATAATCATCATCATACATCATAGAAATAATCATATAATCATATACAAATCACATAGCGCTCACACTCATACTCATATTAATTCATCATATTATCACATATTAATTCATAATTATACTCGCAGTAATTCTCATACTATTGCCTATTCTTCACATAAACTTCACAGTCCTACTCATGTTAATTCACCATATTATCACATATTATCACAGTTACCCTCTGGTAATTCATCAGGAAAATTGCAATTTTTAACACATCAAGACATCACTGAACCAGAACATGATTCATTAATAGAACATATACACAATTGACTTCTCAAACATAATTAGATATAAAAATATTGGGAAACCAATTCCCTTATCTATATATGTTATAGCCCTGTTCATTAGCTTTCCAACACTTTGAACGGGGGCCAAAACGGACTTACGGATCAAAAGTTACATCCAAAACAATTTCGACCGAAAACATGAACAGTCGTGACGGACAGCAAAACATTGTTACACTCCAGAACCTAAATCAACCCAAAATTCCACATGATTCACTTCCCCAGTGCCCCCAAAACATCTCTAAATCATCCCTAAGGTCTTATGACAATAAAGGCACAAAACCTACGGTTTACTAGGCCAATCCCGTAACATATTCACATCCTAAATCATAATTTTTTCTTCAATTACACCCTAAGGCATCAGAGTTACTCACCATCAAATATTTCTATCCCTTCAGGATTAAACATATAACAATTCAAGGTTTTGTCCATGAAGGCCTATCTTTCCCTTTTCCCCAACGGATTCCAGGTTAGATTCACACTAATAGGTTTAGGCCACGAAGGCCAAAGATCACTATTTCTCATATCTATACTCTAACAGCCAGAAATACTTACCACTACACCACAACCATCAGGGTTCTCACTATCAAATTTCCCTACAGGGTTAGAGTCAAATCATAGTTTTTGGCCATGAAGGCCTAGTTTCCCTTTTCCCCAAATAAATCCCTACGGTTAAAATTCTCAATAATCGATTTTAGGCCACGAAGGCCAGAAATCCCTTTTTCTCATTATTTGCCTCAAAACTCTTAAACCCTTAAATCAACCTTAAATACGATGAAAGTCACACGTGGAAAATCATGAAAGGCTATACTCCCCATACCTTAGTTGTCGATCAAAGCCTTCTCAATCTTTCAGGGAATCTCTCGAAGCTTCTGCCTCCAATCTTCTTCTCAGAGCTCTGACCTCAATACTTTTTATGGTTAAAAAAATGAATCCTAATTTCCTTCAGAATTCCTTTTTGTCAAACCTAGTCTTGGGCCACACAATTGGGCTTTTTCCATAACACCCTTACTAACTCCTCTTAATGCCCAAATTACCCTTATTTCACTTATATTTATTTTAACTATTAAAAATACTAATATTTCCATATTGTATACTATTAATTAAATAAATAATCCAAAAATGCATAATTCCCAATAATCTACAAAACCACTGAAAACCACCAAAATACGAATATTCTCAATTAAATAAATTAATTAAAATATTCCAATTAAATTTGGGGTGTTACAACTCTTCCCCACTTAAAAGAATTTTCACCCTCGAAAATCACCTCAAGGAAACAGAGTCGGATACGACTCCCTCATCTGATCATCATGTCCCCCAGTCCAACTTTCTTCAGCTGGTCCTCCTAAAACTACATTTTTCAAGGCAATCTCTTTACCTCGAAGTTGCTTCTCGTTCATCAATCCGAACTAGCAATGCCTCAACAGTCAAATCATCTCTCACTTGTACATCATCCATCTGAATCACATGCGACAGATTTGGAATGTAGTTCCTCAACGGAGACACATGAAACACATCATGCAAATTCACAAGCGACAGCGGTATGACAGTCTAATATGCTACTTCTCCCAAGCTTCCGCTGCGCCACTCTGATGCAGACCAACAAAACACGGTGTGTGCTTCCGAGACTTTAAAGCTCGACCAACACCAGTTACCTGCGTAACTCTCAAAACACACGATCTCTTCTTTGAAATTCAAGTGCTTTCCTCCTCTTATCATGGTAACTCTTCTGACGACCCTGCGAAACATCCATCTTTTCTTGGATCCTCTTGATCTTCTCAGTCATCTCTTGCACAATCTCAGGTCTGAGCACATCACTCTCGCCTGACTCATACCAACACAAAGGAGTCCTACACCTCTTACCATACAAAGCCTCATACGGTTCCATTTTATGATACTAGAATGGTAATTGTTATCGTAGGTAAACTCAACCAACGACAAATAACTATCCCCCGATCGACCTTGATCCAACATACAAGCTCTCAGCAAATCCTCTAAAGACTGGATAGTTCTCCCTATCTGTCCATCCGTCTGCAGATGATAGGCAGAGTTCAACTTCAACATGGTACCCAAAGCGTCTGCAAACTCTCCTAAAATCTCGATATAAATCTCAAATTTCCATCTGACACAATATTCGATGATATCTCATACAACTTCACAACTTCCTCAATATACATCTCAGCTAGCTTCAACATAGAATGATTAATCCTCATTGGTATAAAATGAGCTGATCTAGTCAATCAATCCAAAATCACCCAAATTGAATCATATACCTCTCACAGTCTTCGGGAAACCCGACACAAAATCCATGGAAATACTATCCCATTTCCACTCTGGAATATTCAATGGTTGCGTCAGACCCAATGGTCTCTGATGTTCAATCTTCGACCTCTGGCAAGTCTAACCAGCATATACAAACTCAACCACTTCTTTCTTTATCTCTGGCCACCAAAACAATTTCCTCAAATCCGGGTACCTCTTCATAGCACCAGGATGGATACTCAATCCACTTAAATGTCCTTCCTCAAGAATACTCTTCTTCAACTCAACAATATATGGAATACAAACTCTGTCACGACATCTCATGATACCATTTCCATTAATCCGAAAATCAGTCCTTCGACTTTGATTCATCAAATTCAACCGATCTACCAACCCAAATCAGATTTCTGACCTCATCGAATCTCATAAAGAATACCACTAGTAAGGTCCAACATACTAAGCTTAACTCTATAAGAAGTCTCTTCACAAACCAAGCTCATATCACGAAATTGCTCAATCAATTCTAACTCTTTTACCATCGTCATCGGTATATGCAAGATTTCCAAATCAATGCATCAGCTACCACGTCTGTTTTACCCGAATGGTAATTCAACCCAAAACCATCATCCTTTAGAAGTCCCAATCATCTCTTCTTCCTCACAGTCAACTCACTCTGATCAAAGAAGTACTTTGAACTCTTACGATTACTACACATCTCAATTCTCGAACCAAACAAATAAAGCTTCCAAAGCTTCGACACACCCACAACAACAACCAACTCTAAATCATGCGTTAGCTAATTCCTCTTATGCCCTTTAAGTTACTTTAAAGCATAAGCTAAACTTGCTGATGTTGCATTAACACACCTCCCAATCCCATCAACGAAGCATCACAATCTACCATAATGGTTCTATCGGATTCGGCAAAATCAAACCTGAGCTGTTGTCAGTCTTCTTAAAAGATCTTGCAACTTTTCTTCATACTTTGCATCCCAAAACAAAAGCTTGAACCTTCCTAGTCCACTGTATCAATGGCAAAGATAACTTGGAAAAATCCTTCAATGAATTCCAATAACAATCTGCCAACCCAAGAAAACTTCTAATCTCAAATACAGGTTTTTGGAGCTTCCCATTGCTATACAGCTCCAACCTTTGTCATACAACCATAAACTTGCCCAAATAAGTATGGAAAATCCTGTTCATACTCTACAAACCCACATGGTGCATTAGTCACACCAAATGGCATCACGAAATACTCATGATGTCCATACCTTGTTTTAAAAGCAGTCTCCTGAATATCTTCAGCCTTCACACGAATCTGATGATACCCAGTTCTCAAATCTATCTTACTAGACACACTTGCAACAACCAACTGACCCATCAAATCATCAATCCTTGGAAGTGAACACTTATTCTCGATAGTCACCTTGTTCACTTATCTATAATCCACCCAAAGCCTCACAGAACCTTCTCAAGCAAATATTCAAGTTGCCTCTTCAACTCTTTCAATCCCAATGCAGGCATACGATATGGAGCCATCAATATCGAACTAGTTCCAAGAACTAAGTCAATCGCAACTCCACTTCGCGTTCCGGAGGTAAATCACTTATCTCATCAGGAAAAACCTCTGGACAATAACAATTAATTGGCAAACCACCAACTTCCCCACTTTCATTAACACTCAAAGTTTCCATCAAAATAAACATCTCAGCACCATCCTGCACCGACTTATCAAAACAATCTGTAAG
This sequence comes from Lathyrus sativus, assembly GCA_963859935.3. Lineage (NCBI taxonomy): Eukaryota > Viridiplantae > Streptophyta > Magnoliopsida > Fabales > Fabaceae > Lathyrus > Lathyrus sativus. The sequence continues at coordinate 192,544,115 of OZ012739.1, forward strand.
CATTTAGCTTAACTCAAAGCAATTCACTGCCCACGCCATCTAAGCTTGCAAGACACGTCTATCCCATCCAACATGACTCCGCCCACCATCAACAAGAGATTAAGGGTGATCAGTCGCTCAAGTTGTCAATAGACAACCAGAAATCATGATGGGGTATAAACCATCTTTACCAAACTATAAGAGCATTCATCAACACACTGAGCCACCACTCCACACTTGCAGCATCTTGGAGAAGCACAAGCTTCTCCCCCACTTGATTCATTCCCACTTCTGCAGACAAGGTTAGAAAACAAACGTGTAGCGATAGTGTTTTTACGCACATGTCGCATACCAGGGGACGATTAACATTAGACAACTTGGTCGGACGGACCGACCTGCTTCGATACCACTAATGTAACACCCTTTTTTTACCCCACAATTATTAAGGCAAAATAACACAGATATCAGAGTAAATTATTTAACTCAATAAAAATCACCTCAAAGGGTGTACATTTCCCAATAGCTCAAAATAAGTCAATGCTCCGTGTACAACGGGTTTTCTCAAAATATATCAAATTGCACAAAGCAGCGGAACTCAAAAGGTATAAATCAAGGTTTTCCTCATATGGGAAGATAAGCAAAATAACTCAATAGTATATAGTTTAACTCAAAAGAACCCAACCCGATGTTACATATCACAGCAAGACCCTCTAAGTTAACCAAAAGGCTAACAACTCAAAGACTTCAAAAATACTCAACGGCGTCCACAGCTAAACCTGATCATCTGCATGTTACCCACGTGGAGGTAACATTCAAACAGGCAGGGTGAGTAAAACAATTCATAATAATCAATGTATAAAAATCAACATATAAATGGCATCATAATCATAATTAACACATTCATATCCTTCAATATGCCTCAAAGGCCACAACGTCATAATTCATACAAAAGGACCCATAAATGCAAATGCAACAAGACTCAATGCATGTGGTACCAATCATCACAGCATGATGGACATTGGGCCATCAATCCTCCATAGGTTCCCATCAATAAGATTGATTCTACTTGAGAACCGGAGCACATCAAAACACTTCACATCCACACAATGAGATTGAAGCCAAAGTAATCGAGGTCTTGAACCAAAGTCCGGATGCACATGAATGCATGATGCACACGTTATAAATCATCCTCATAACAACATCATAGGTGCATCATCATTCATCATATTCATCATCATCAATCATAGCTCATCATCATAATCATCATCATACGTCATGTCATCATAGTTCATAATAATAATCATCATCATACATCATGTCATCATATAATCATAATAATAATCATCATACATCATAGAAATTATCATATAATCATATACAAATCACATAGTGCTCACAGTCATACTCATATTAATTCATCATATTATCACATATTATCACATATTAATTCATAATTATACTCGCGGTAATTCTCATACTATCACCTATTAATCACATAAACTTCACAGTCCTACTCATGTTAATTCATAATATTATCACATATTATTACAGTTACCCTCATGGTAATTCATTAGGAAAATTGCAGCATCAAAACATTAAGACATCACTGAACCAGAACATGATTCATTAATAGAACATATACACAATTGACTTCTCAAACATAGTTAGATATAAAAATATTAGGAAACCAATTCCCTTATCTATAATATGTTATAGCTCTATTCATTAGCTTTCCAAAGCTTCGAACGGGGGTCAAAACGAACTTACGGATCAAAAGTTACGTCCAAAACGATTTCGACCGAAAACATGAACAGTCGTGACGGACAGCAAAACGTTGTTACGCTCCAGAACCTAAATCAACCCAAAAGTCCTAATGATTCACTTCCCCAATACCCCAAAAACATCTCTAAATCATTCCTAAGGTCTTACAACAATAAAGGCACAAAACCTACGGTTTACTAGGCCAATCCCGTAACATATTCACGCCTTAAATCACAAATTTTCCTTCAATTACACCTTAAGGCATCAGAGTTACTCACTATCAAATATTCCTATCCCTTCAGGGTTAGACATATAACAATTCAAGGTTTTGGCCACAAAGGCCTACCTTTCCCTTTTCTCTAACGGATTTCAGGTTAGATTCACACTAATAGGTTTAGGCCACGAAGGCCAAAGATCACTATTTCTCATATCTATATTCTAACAGTCAGGAATACTTACCACTACACCACAACCATCAGGGTTCTCATTATCAAATTTCCCTACAGGGTTAGAGTCAAATCATAGTTTTTTGCCACGAAGGCCTAGTTTTCCTTTTTTTCCAAATAAATCCCTACGATTAAAATTCTTAATAATCGATTTTAGGCCACGAAGGCCAAAAATCCCTTTTTCTCATTATTCGCCTTAAAACTCTTAAACCCTTAAATCAACCTTAAATACACTGAAAGTCACACATGGAAAATTATGAAAGGCTATACTTCTCATACCTTAGTTGTCGATCAAAGCCTTCTCAATCTTTCAGGAAATCTCTCGAAGCTTCTGCCTCCAATCTTCTCCTCAGAGCTCTGGCCTCAATACTTTTCATAGTTAACAAGATGAATCCTAATTTCCTTCAGAATTCCTTTTTGTCAAACCTAGTCTTGGGCCACACAATTGGGCTTTTCCCATAACACCCTTACTAACTCCTCTTAATGCCCAAATTACCCTTATTTCACTTATATTTATTTAACTAATAATAATACTAATATTTCCATATTGTATACTATTAATTAAATAAACAATCCAAAAATGCATAATTCCCAATAATCCACAAAACCACTGAAAACCACCAAAATACGAATATTCTTAATTAAATAAATTAATTAAAATATTTCAATTAAATTTGGGGTGTTACACCAACTGCCTTGAAACCTTAGGTCTTGAAGCCAGTGTGAGATACCTCAACCATCAACTCCAATAGGAAGAATACTCTGATGCAATGAATGTCACGTACAAGAACTTAACCTTAGAATTCCTCAGCTCTCTCATTTACGAACCCTAGGCTGGTAGAGGATTCAAAAGAGGGCACGTAGCGACGTGACATTCATTTTGAGTTCGATACTATGCGCAAAGATATTTTTTCTCTTCGCGAAGATCTTACTGAATTGACCATACAGATGGAAGTCTCTGATGCGACACATGCCACCGAATCTGATTGCCTGTATCAGGAAATCTATAGTTTCAGACGCCAGCTTGCAGAGGCATAGGCATCCTGTCCACATATAAATCAGGATGTCCTTCACCAATCACTTTAGAGGAATTACTAGCGCATTGAGGACATTGCTCACACTGAGCATGAATGAGATTTTTACCGTGTTATTATCATTATTTTTACCACACTGCTATCATTATTTTTACCGCACTATTATTATTATTGCCATTTAATTCACCCCAAACATATTATTATTAGTAGTTTTATTTCCGCATATTCAAATTTATCAGTTAATTTTTAAATTTTCAGGATCTTTATTATCATCATTATTCATGTTTAATGCGCATTTTTATCATTTATATCGTGTAAAAATATTATCTATGTCTCATGCATGTATCAATATCTCAAAAGACACTACATACACCCCCAAACGAGGATCCAAACCCATCCAAGGACCAAATCCCGTGCCAGCCCAAAATACAAAGATGGTGGACGCCATCTACCCCTAGGCAGACGCCAAGGGGTCTGAAGCCTTTTACGAGACAAATTAGAGAAAAACCATATTTTCTCTATTCTCTTCATCTTCAACCTTCAAAAACTACCATTTCCTCCATTATTGACCACATTGAAAACCCACTAAACCTCATTAAACTACCATTTCCCACTATTCCACTCACTTTTCATCTATAAAAACCCAACCTTTCATCCATATTCCACAAAAATTCCCAATTCATAAATTTCACTAAACCCTCATTTCCACCAAACAACCACCAACAATTGCAGCAAGGGAGCAAGGACAAATAATTTTTCGCGAAGGAAGAGATGAGGATAGGCAGAGGCAGAAATTTGAAGATTTGCAGACATGCAAAATTTACGCGACGAGGTATATCGATGAAAATTGTCTGTATAGTCTAGGTATCCATTTTAGCATAGTCTACCTGTTGGATAATTTACAATTGCATGATATTTTTATTCGTAGAGAACCAACTTATGAAAGGTTGACCCGAGAATTTTTGAGTTCGTTAATTTACACTGTTAGAGCTAACACTGCTAGCACTGTCAGTACGATGAAGTTTAGAATGTTTAATATGGAATATGAGTACACCATTGACGCTCTTGCAGGTCTGTTAGGATTCCCATTTAGGGAGGGTGCCATTTGTGAGGCACCTTTAGACACTGAATGACAAATAGAGGCTTTCCAACTGTGGAGAGACCTGACTGGTCATGCCATTAGTTCCTTCGAGGGAAACTTGACCTCTGATATACATAACCCGACCATACGTGTTTTCCGTCATTTGCTGGCCGATACCATTTTTACTAGAGAGAACTCTAACAAATTAAATTCAAAAGAATTCATTTTTCTACATGTTTCCTTCTATCGCAGAAGATTGAACCCCGTACCTTTTTAAGCTAGCACATAGTGTGCTGTTGTGAAGAAAAGAGGAACTGTGTCATTTGGAATTGATTACCTCCATTGCACGTGCTCTCCAACTTGACACTGAGGTAGCCATATTAGAACCACTCCCACCTTGCACGATAAACTTAAAATTCTTGAGAGGTATGCGATTTTACAAGGTGAGGAAGGAATGAGGATACACCCTCATTGTCGCTACTGTGAAAATCGGCGCCGGCTGAACCGAAGAGTCGCCACCGTGCGTTATTTACCCCAAAGGAGGGAAAGGAAACGCTCGAAGTAAACCTAACACAAAGACGGGAAAGGAATGGTCATCGCAACCAAATCCTGGATTCGGGAGTCAGTTACGCAAAGGGAAGGTATTAGCACCCCTCACGTCCGTCGTACTCGACGGGATCCACGCTTGTTTTCTAGTACGGATTGTTATTCTATCTATTCTACAGGTCTGGGGTTAAAAGAAAATAAAATGACTCGGCAAAGTATCGCACTTTATGCCTACGTATTCCCGCCTGAAACGAGAAATCAGAGTCAACGTAGTTCGCCTACCTACGGGAAAGGAGGGAAGGTTGCTCGCTAGGATATCGCATCCTATGCCTACGTACTTTCATACAGCATGAAAGATCAGAGCAAACTTAGTTTGGGCTACGGAAGACACAAGCTTGTCTGACTGCTTTTTATCTCCTTATGAAAGGGTTTTTCCTGATTAAGAGTCCAAGCGGACAAAAATGACACTTTGATGTTTGTTTTCAGTCTTTTACGCAAGAACTGTCTTTTATGATGTTTGCAATCTCTGACGCACTAGAGACTATGATTTGAGGGTGACTACCTCGTATGTCACCCTAAGGGTAACACACTAAGCGATCAAGTTACTGAAGAGTGACCCTCCAGCAACCTTTCTCAAATAGCTTAAGGCTCGTAGCGTACGACATCGATTATCCTTATTACTGTGTTTTGAATTGTTCTGAGATAGAAAAGAAAGTCTAAAAACCTAGGGTTTGAAAGGGGAATCAAAACTACCCTAATGTTGTCATGCATGGATTACAACCTAAAGTATGTCATAATTCCCTCATGCGCAGAGGAAATCAGAGATCCTAGGGGATAAACGGAAAAGAAACAGCAGATATACAGTAAACAGTAAATATGCATGAGATGCAGCAGTACACAATAGGCAAAGTGAAAACAATAGGCAAAGTGAAACAGCTTCACCTCAAACCTAAGGGAAAATCAACAAACAATACAGCAAAGAAAAACACACCCAACACCAGCTCAGACAGCCACACTAGCTCCTACAGTAAGCAAGTCAAACAGCACCAGCTCTGGCAGCTACAGTTGATTAACAGCACAAGGTTGATAGTAACGACTTTAGGCAAGATCCCATCTTCACTCTCCAATGATATTCAAGCTTCAGGTAAGTTCTTGTCTCCCATGATCTTCAGCTTTAGCAAGCACTGAATCCCAAAGAGCAAACAGCTTCAAACAGCAGCAAAACCCTAGTCTTCAACAGATATCCAGCTTTGACAGGCACAAGCTTCATCTTCTCTAGTCATTAATACACTTCTTATCTTCAATGGGCTTACAATCTTCAATGCAGACACCTCACAGGAGAGAATCAACTAACAGATGAGGTTGGAATGTTAAGGTGCTTAATGATAACCCAGAGAAATCACTAAGATCTTATCATAGCAAGTGAGAGGTATCCTCAAGGTTCTACCCAATCAAAGCATGCTCTACCTCCCTCCTAAGGAGAGAGGGAACTTCTTTGGGGGACCTTATGTCATAGGATGGAATAGAGGCACAAGAAGCTCTCTATGTTTGACAGAAGAAATCAGTCTACTTTAGAGCTCTCCCTATATCTCCTATCTCCTAAGCCTTCAAAAGCAGTCTTCAAGCACAAGCAACTTCAAGCTCCAAGCATCATTATTTGTCTTCAATCATCCTCAAAGTCTTCATACAATCCTCAAGCCAAGCACAAGCCCCAACACCCAAATAAAAGGCCCAAAACTCAACAAACAAAACAACATCCCAAGAGGGAAACACACCAATATCAATCAATTTGCAAAAAATCAAATAAAATGGAAATATTCATCAAAAAATCCTAGATTTATTTCTAAGGGACCCTAGTTATGTACCCTATACCCCACATAAACCCCAAGGCCTAAATCAAACTAAAAACCCCAAAACTATGTGTTGAAATGCACCTATGTCAAGTTGAAACCCTAATTCTAGCACACTAAAGTTTGATGTCCAAAACTAACCTAAATTAAATCACAAAAATGTGATAAAATTCCAAGGGGAACCTAATACTATAATCTAACCACAGCAAAAAGAATGGCACAAAAAATCAAAGTAGAATGATCATACTAAATTCAGCAAATAACATGTATCAAATGAAAATGAAATAAAAGCTATTAAAAGTAAAAATAAACCAAAAATAGAAAAATGCATTAAATGACATTTTTTATTCTTTTATAATTTTCTTGACGTCTTGATGAAAATGGGAAAAAAATTCCCATCTAAAAATATTAATTTTCCAATTAGTTATGATTTTTCAAAGAACTTAAAATAAATGTGAAAATAAAAGAAAACATGGAAAAAGGAAAAATTAGCGTGTCAAATAGTAATTAAAACAAGTTCAGATCCAGATATGGGCTCAGAGGGAGGTATGGATAGAAAGGCGCGCTAGGCCCAAACATTATTCAGAAATTAAATGGAAAACATAAGGAAAAATGAAAAAGACGCGGTGAGAATAGCAAGCAAATGTAGTGCATTTCTCAGTGGGCCTTGGACAAGGGGTGTGGATATCAAGTTTCTCACTAGGCCCATTGCTGCGTTTTAATGAAACGCCTCGTTTCATCTCTCAGAATCCTCCTTCACAATCTGAAAACAACTCACGGCCGTTGGATTGGTTCTTGGTCAAAGTCTTCGTGAGGATCTAATGGTGGTGGCATTGTCTTCTCCAATTCAAATTCTGGAGGGAGAGGGAATCCATGGAAACAGAGCTTGAAGCTTCTTCTTCCTCAAATCGTATCTCCTCAATACTCCACTAAACACCAAAATTAAAAACCCTAACCTGCTTGAAATTTTACACTGAATCCAACCATGGTCATCACAAGCATTGAAACACCACCTAACTCAAAACACGAATCAAACTTCAGAATTTGGTCCATGATCAAAACTCACCAAACTTGAAATTGGATAGCCTAAACTCTTCACCAGGCTTCACTGATCATTTCTAACCATCAAACTATGATCATATCATCAAGAACAACAAGATATGAGCATGAACAGATTTTGCACCACTCCACTAATTGCATCTAAATCGATCCTAAAGCTACCAGAAAGCTTCACATGATCATCTACATTGAATCTAACTAATCAAAACAGATTGAAACCACCTAAATCGAGCTGTGGATTGAAAAGTGCATACCTACAAAATCTTGATGCACAGAGGTATGAAATCTTCAAATCAAGCTTTGGGAACTTCCAGACACCTTCAATGAGTCACAATCTTGCTTCTGTATGCAAAAGAATTGGTGGAGGAGGCTTGGATTATGGAAACCGATTATGAGTTGCAGGTGAGAAAATCTAAGAGCAAGAACACGATTTCTCCACCAATTTCCTTGGAACTTGATCTGGAAACACTCACTAGTATCAATGGAAGCTATGGAAATCAAAATCTTGGATGGATATTGTGTCACAGCTTGTAACCGATTCTGAATTGCAACAAGAAATTTCAGATCTCAATCTCTCTTCTCTCCTTCAATTCTCACCAACTCTTGCTTGGGATCAATTCATATGCATATATAGAGTGTGAATGAAGACTCTAGAAAGTTCTAGGTTGATCCAATGAGAAACTCACCATCTCATGTCATGTTATGCACTCATACCAACTCATGATTCTAGCTTGCAATGCACTTGTTCTGAGTTTAAATTCTCTCCAAATGAGATATTGGAGGTGTATGAATGGTGTCGCTTCCGCGAAAATAAGGTGCCGGCAAGACAGAAGAGTCGCCACCTTTCGTTATTTATCCCTCAGAACGGGAAAGGAAACGATCGGAAAAACCTGACGAAAAGGTACAAGACAAGGTCATCGCAACCGTTGTCTGGGTTCGGGAGTCGGTTACGCAAGGGGAAGGTATTAGCACCCATCACGTCCATCGTACTCGATGGGATCCATGCTTGTTGTGTTTACTGGACGAGTTGGTTTATCTATCTACCTATCAAGGCTGGCTTAAAAAGAAAAGAAAAATGACTCGGCAAAGCGTTGCGCTTTGTGCCTACGTATTCTCATCAGAGAATGAGAAATCAGAGTCAACGTAGTTCGGCTAACTATGGGTTACGGGGAAGGTGGCTCGCCAATACGTCAGTATTGTGCCTACGTACTCTCAACAGGCATGAGAGATCAGAGCTTACGTAGTTCGGGCTAATACGGATTACGGGGATTCAGATTCATCTGTTTTATCGAGTAGGGTTAAACAGCAGTTCCAGCAGTTAGGGACAAAGCCTGTTTGCGGTGGCGCTGAAGTTTAACGACACTTTTTTCTTCAGAAAAGATTTCCTTTGAATTATGGGCCCACGGGGTAAAAAGGTTTGAATTTTGTTTCTGTCTTTTACGAAAGAACTGTTTTTTATTGTGTTTGCAATTTCAATTGCACTAAAGACTATGACCTGAGAGTGAATGCGTCGCATGTCACCCAAAGGGTGCCATACTAAACATCCAGATTGTTGAAAAGAAGCTCTCCAACAATTCTTTCTCAGATAGCTTAAGGCTCGTAACATACGAAAGAAATCATTCATGATTACTGTATCTTAAGCTGTTTTGAGGTGAGAAGAGAACAAGCTCAACTAAAGGGAGACTATCAAGTCCTACTGTTGTCATGCCAAGGATTCATCCTATGGTTGAGGTTTGAAACAGGGAACTCCTAGAAGTTATCATGCATAGGTTTCAACCTAAAGTTCTATCATCACTTCCTTATCAAAGGAAGTGAGATTCCTAAGGGATCATGTCAATGATAAACAGAAACAGATAAAGCATCAGCTCAAACAGTAAACAGATATACAGTAAAATGCATGCAATGCAAGTGAGGGAGGAGATGTATGTGGGGCAGCAGCCTCCACAAGCTCATCTCAACCTCAAGCCAGATATGAATAACTGCAATCATACAGAAGAAATAAAATAAAATGCTATCAGGCAAACACAAACCACATGGGCAAGGGAGCTGGGCTCTACCGAATACCCGCAAGCAAATCCATACAGTAAAAATACAAGCAGAGGGAGCAACTCAACCTCTAGTGCAATCATGCTCCTAGCTTAAAGTCAGTCTGGATATGAACTTATTCTAATGCATCAAGCAAACCAAACAAGTCACATCAACACAGAAAAGAAACAGACAAGAAAGCAGATCAACCCCTCTCTTTCAATTCCAAGCTTCAGCTCTTCTAACAGCAATCCAGTCTTCAGACTTCAATCACCCTTTAAGGCTATCATCCCCCATGCCAAGTATCAACTTGCTTCTCCAGGGTTTTAATCCATCCAACATAAGTATCAACTTATCCTCTCTTCTCCAAGCTTCAGCTCCTCAGTCAATTCCACCCTCAGGCTTCACTCCTAACTGCAAGTATCAACTTGATTCCTTCAGGCACTCCAAGCATCAGTGCAAGTGTCAACTTATCCTTTATTCCTCAAGCCTCAGCTCTTCACTCAATCTCAATTGAATCCTCTTCATAAGCATCAACTTAGTCTTCAAGCTTCAGCTCTCTTTGCTTTACCAGTATCAACTTGGTCTTCTTCTCCTACAAGCTTCAGCTCCTCATAGTAGTCTTCAATCACATAGAAGTGTCAACTTCATCCTGCAATCTTCAAGCCTCAGCTCTTTACTCAATCTCCATTGAATCTTCAAGTATCAACTTGTTCTTATTGCTCTTCAAGCTTCAGCTGCAATGGCAATGCTCAAGGAATCATCCTCTTCCACACTCTTCAATTAAGTCCTCACCTTCAAACTCAAGTCCAACATCTTTCAAGATACTCAAACCAGCAGACAATTGATTGAACAGAATGAGTGGGAATGATAAACAGCTTATTGACAACCAAAGGAAGCCTGTAAGGGTTCATCATTATGAGAGACTGGTTCCCTCAAAGTTCTACTTCCCATATAAAGTCACTCATCCCTCCAAAGGAGGGATATGAATATCTTAGAAGGACTTTTAGTCATTGGGAGGAATGGAAGCACAATATGCTTTCCATATTTGTGAAAGAAATCATTCTAATTCTAAGGCTCTCCCTATGTCTCCTTCCTCCTAAACCTTCATCAGACACCTTCAGGCACAAGCAACTTCAAGCAACTTCAAGCATCCTCACCTTGTCTTCAACTTGTCTTCAATCTCAACCAAAGGCAAACCAAGCAAAACCCTACTCTAAGGGGGACTAAAGCAGTTAAACTAGTTGAATTAGTAAGTTAGGATCACCTAAACCCTAGTACTAAAGTTAATCCTAACTAAAATACTAAAATCAATTGTAAAATCCTACAAAAATATCTATGGGAACTTAGGTCAATCATGACTCTACCACATTAATTCCAGAGATCAAATCATCAAATTAGACCTAGAAATAAATTCTACATTATGAGGTACTAAACCTAAACCCTAAAAGGAAGCACCTAAATATCAACCTAGAAATCACACCTATTTTCATCACAAAAATGTGAGAAAAATGCTATGGGAGCATACATGTCTAACCTAATCACACACAAAAAATTAGGATCAAAATCATCACCACATGATCACACAAAATTCCACAAAATTAGGTATCAAACATAATCATTTTAATATCAATTAAAATATAAAATTCCCATAAAATCAGAAAATACATGAAATGAAAATATATTTTTATCTAAAAAGTACTAGACTCAATCATAAGCAAAATGCAAAAAGAATGGGATTAATTGGACTAATTTTCAATTTTATATGATTTTTCCAAGAACCATAAACAAAATGAAAAAATAATGAAAATCCAATTAAAATAAACACACGCGCGATGCAAATAGCAATGATACACAGTTCATACAATGGATTGGGCCTTCAGGGGGGTGGGGATAACAATCTCTCCACTAAGCCCAGAACCACTGATTAAATGAAACGGTGCGTTTCATAATCAGAACTCCTTGACAAATTGAAATCAAAACGTGGTCGTTGGATCACTCACTCAGTCAAAGTCCAACCCCCATCCAATGGCCCTAGAGTCATCTTCTACCTTTTGAACCTCTGAACTTCGCGCCCAGCTCCGGCCACCACCGGTGGTGCTCTGGTCACCATTCCACAACCCTAGTTCATCATAGAGTCCACCGTAGGCCACGATCCCTTAATGAAACATGTCCCAAATTCCCCCACGAGTTCATTCATGCCCTTAGTTCTTTCTGAAACCTCAAGATTCACCATACCCAATCTTCAAACGAAAATGGTAATACCCTAAATTGGTCATTAATTCTCAAATTAACTATCTGAAATCGTTCCTACACCATTCTACAATGCATCTAACACCTTAATTCATCTTGATTCTACCTAATTCATGCTAGAGGGAGAAAGTTACTAACCTGAAAATCTTGGATGAACAGATGCACTAAACCTTCAGATCAAGCTCTACAATCTTTCAGACACGATCAATGAACCCTTTCCTTGCTTCTGTATGCAAAAGAACCGGTTGAAAGCTCCTGAATCTTGAAATCCGATGGTGAGTTGCAGGTGGAAAAATTCAATTGCTCATACACGATTCAGCCACGAATTCTCTTGGATTATGATCTGGATTCAATCCTTAGCATCCATGGAAGAAGTTTCAATCAAGAAAATGGATGGAAAGTGAAGAATTTGGTGAAACCGAATTCAATTGCAAACCAAGAAATCTCAATCTCAATCTATGCTCTCTCCTTCAATCATCACCAACCCTTGCATTAGATCACCTCTACTTAATATATAGATGATGTATGAGTGATCTAGAACCCTCTAGATCCTTCCAATGAGAGTTTCAATCTCTCATGTCATGAGATTTTCAATCACATATCATGATATGCATAATTCTGTTTGTAGCTTGAAACCAACCTCATTCACTTCCAATTTCTCCCCTAGTGACATTTTGAGAGTGTTTAGCTTGCAAAGGGCCTTGGTTATGCCTTGATTCTAGGTTTTGCAAAAGTTACTTAATATGCAAGTAATCACTTTTCAAAGCAAGTCCACAAATTAGACATCAAACCAAAAATGTGGCTAAACCAATGTTCTTAAAATGTTTTCTAGAGTCAAAATGATATATTACATGCCATGGTTTGGATGTGTAGGTTGAAAATATTAATTTCCAACTTTGATTCATTTAACTTATACCCTTATTTTAGGTCATTTTTACAACTTTGAGCTACAAGCATTTCCATCATCTCATGACCTCTTTAATAGCCTTAAAACATCATTTTGAACAAGTTTGATGTTGAACATTTTTCCATTTGAAGCTTGGAAATAGGAGTTATGGCCTTATGCTTGAAATGACCTGTAATCTCCAAATGACCAAAATGCCCTTGACTTGTCAAAGCCATAACTTGAGTTCTACAAATCCTATCAAGGACTTATAGTACTCTATAGAAAGCTAAGAGGATAAGGAACAACATTCATGTTGACCAAAAGTTCATAGGAATCATCCTTCTTGGGCAAAAGTTTGATGCAAGTTGGGTAACTTTCAAGCCCCCAAATTCACATACCTCAGATGACCTGTAACTTGTCAAAGCCATAACTTGAGTTCTACAAATCCTATCAAGGACTTCTAGTACTCAAATTAAAGCTAAGAAGAAGCTCTACAACATTCAGGTTGGGGGAAAGATGATATGACAATCACATCTTGGGCTAAACTGCCTTGGAGATAGGGGTCAAACTAGGGGATTTTACACTGTCAAGCCTTAGAAACCCTAGCTTGAAACTTCTCAAACTCTTCAATCATGATGAGTTGACCTTGGAATCATCCTTATAGCATTTCAATGCATCAATCCATGATCACATGGCTCTTGGATTAGGTCTCATCCTTGCTCAAATCATCAGTTGACCTAGGGTTGACCCAGTCAAACCCTAATTATACCACTCATGGCTAGGTCTTCTTAATCTTGTACAATGACCTATATAGGCCTCATGATGGCTTTCAAGACATCTCATAAGCTCTCTCAAGGCTCTAAGTCCATCTCCATGGCTTCAGAATCATCTGAGGTCTTCCCACAATCTCAAGTTAGGAGGCACACACTCTTGGTTTCAACCATTCTCTCTGAGGATCTTTTGACTTCTCTGACAAGGATATCAACCCCTGAGCACCTGAATAACCTTCTTAGCTAGCTTCATAGTCTTATATAGCTCTTAATTGGTAATCATACCTCTTGATCTCCTGCATACATGTCAATGAAATGCAAATGATAATGCTAATGTGAATGAAATGAAACACAAGTTATGTAAAGAAATGTTGGGCAAATTTTGGGGTGCAACAGCTGCCCCTATTCAAACGGCTTGAACTTGACTGGGTGAGAAGCGAACGACTCTCAACCAATTAGGGTGCGAGACGGTTGAATACCGACAAACCCGAAAATTTGCCAACTGTACAAGTACACGGTACTCTGATGGGAACAAATCTTCGAAAATTGAAATATTAGCTGCACGACAACTAGTTGGGGGATCGGTCACATGGTGACCAGTAATACATGGTCGATCATACCGTCAGGCATCAGGATTCTCCGGGACTCATTCGGTCAACAATCAAGTTAATCGTGTCATCGGGCATTCAAAGAAATTTTCAGGCATCAGCCGGACTTCATCAGTAAGTCGGGAATAGCATTCTCGGTCAATCATGAACCAATTGGGGATATCCGCTTCTGCCATCAGGCACTTCGCATCAGCTGAGAGAACTGCTTCATCAATATGGTTGGACTTCAATCATCAAGTCTTTAGGGGAAGTTTCAACTTCGCTGTTCGGAAACCTGCTGGGGATGACGCATCTCCGCTGGGGATTCTGGAGAACTATCAAGTAACTCTGCTTCGGGGATCCAGAAATCATTCTGGGTGAATTATCTCTGCTGAGGACATCAAGAGTCATCTTGAACAAATAACTCCATGGGGACTTCAAGAATCATCCTGAACCCATAACTCTGCTGGAGATTTCAGGAATCATCCTGAGCAACACTCCGCCGGGGACTCTAAGCATCAACTTGAGCAACCCTTTCTGGCGACTTCACTGGGGATTTTAAGAATCATCTTGAGCGCACAAATTTGCTGGGGAATTCAAGAATCATCTTGAGCAAGCGACTCTGCGGAGGAACACCTTTAAAACAAGAACGGTAACGACCTAGCTCATGTTTAGTATGCATATGCTTTGACAACGGCGCAATGCTCCACACGGTGGAAATGCTACGCGTTTAGGATAAATGCTATGCAATCATGCAAAATGCTGCGATCCCGTCAGCAAAATAAATGTCGAAGGGAGAATCCTCCTGTCAAGGAGAAAGAACCACTCTGGTGGAGAGGAGGAATCATCCTGCCGAGGAGAAGGAGTCACGCCAATCTCAATTGGACTCCGCACGGGGAAGCAAACTTCAGTCGACTGCTGCAGGGGAATGAAGCTCTACGAGAACCTAGGCCTGCTGCGGAAATCTATGTTAATCGCAGAAATAAACTACACGGCCTTCACGGCTAACCTTCCTGGAGATAACGACTCTGGCGGGGGAATACAACATTAGCTATTCAACACTCTACTGGGGAAAACCAATCATGGTCCTAACTGCTTCCAAGGACTCGGCTCTCCTGGGGGTTTGCAAACTCGGCTGGGGAAGAAGGAATCATCCTGCTTGCTAGGGAGAGTACGACTTTGTGGGGAATCTCAATTCTGCTGAAGACTTCAGTCTGGAACTATCAATTACTACACCCTTCAGTGTATGACTCAGCTGGGGAGATGACATTCCTTCAAGATGTATCTGATTGGGGAGAGAATCTTCTCTGCCTGGGGAGACGCATGTCGATGCTTACGATCTCACTTTCAGACTCTGTGGGGAGAGGCTGCTAAACTTTGCTGGAGAAGAAGGAATCATCCTGCTTGGGGACGCATACGGCGTACTACCTGGTATATGCTACACCTGTAACAACACAAACAAACAGACAAGATACCCTTCTCAAAGGGACCTATCAAGGTTATCATCTGGTGACAATGTTCCAGTAATTCATTGTTTCAACAATCAGTGGCCTAGGCCAGTAAGTTTATGTATGCGCATTTTATCAAAAACGTTGGTGTTCTTTTTCGCAAACAAAACAGGTAAATGCTAAACAAACAAACAGAATTGCTGAATAGTATACATTTTATTGATAGCGAACCCCTGAATGGGCCAAAAGGTTTTACAACAAAGGCAAGCTCCTGGAATGAGGAAGCCGCGCAAAAAAAAAAAGCAAAAACATAAATATACATCAGTATATACAAATTTTTGCCCGAACCTTTTTCCCTTTTTTATGGTTCGCCGGGATGCCCCATTTTTGCCAGGATACTCTTTTTCTTTCCAGCGGGTCATTTTTAAGCAAAGTATTTTTTAACTGCGTCCGCGTTCGCCGGGGATGCAAAATATTCACCATCCATCGTGGATAACAACAAAGCTCCTCCCGAGAAGACCTTGCTGACGATGTACGGACCTTCGTAATTAGGAGTCCACTTGCCTCGGTGATCGGAGTGTGGAGGAAGAATCTTCTTCAGGACGAGATCACCCGTCTTAAAGCTTCTAGGACGCACCTTTTTATCATAAGCTTTCTTCATTCGGCTTTGGTACAGACGACCATGCGCAATCGATGCTAACCTCTTCTCGTCCATCAGGCTGAGTTGGTTTAGTCGGTTCTTAATCCATTCTGCCTCGTCGAGTTTCACATCAACCAAAACTCGCAAAGAAGGGATCTCCACTTCTAACGGTAGGACAACTTCCATACCGTACACTAAGGAGAAAGAAGTTGCCCCGGTTGATGTACGTACCGTTGTACGATAACCGTGCAGTGCAAATGGCAGCATCTCGTGCCAATCTTTGTAGGTCACAACCATCTTCTGAACAAGCTTCTTTATGTTCTTATTGGCCGCTTCAACGGCGCCATTCATCTTCGGCCGGTAAGGAGATGAGTTATGGTGTTCAATCTTGAAACTCTGGCACAGCTCCTTCATCATCTTGTTATTCAGATTCGAACCATTATCAGTAATGATCCGCTCGGGAATTCCGTAACGACAGATGATGTCCCTCTTTATGAATTTAGCCACCACCTGCTTGGTCACATTAGCATATGAGGCTGCCTCCACCCACTTGGTGAAGTAGTCGATAGCTACTAGAATGAAGCGATGACCGTTAGATGCAGTGGGCTCGATCTTGCCTATCATGTCGATGCCCCACATGGAGAACGGCCACGGGGAGGACATGACATTTAACGGGCACGGCGGCACATGAACTTTATCAGCATAAATCTGGCATTTATGACACCTCTTCGCGAATTTAAAGCAATCCGATTCCATCGTCAGCCAGTAATATCCTACTCTCAGGATCTTTCTTGTCATAGCATGCCCGCCGGCGTGCGTACCAAATGTGCCTTCATGGACTTCTTCCATGAGCATACTCGCCTCTTTCTCATCTACACATCTGAGTAGCACGAGATCGTGGTTTCTTTTATACAAAACTCCATCAGGATTGAGATAAAAATTTCCAGACAGCCTCCTTAGAGTCTTCTTATCCTGGGTTGACGCTCCCGTAGGATACTCCTTAGTCATAAGGAAGGTCTGGATGTCATGGAACCATGGCTTGTCGTCGGAGGCTTCCTCGATTGCAAAGACGAATGCAGGTCTATCAAGACGGGAAAGGACAATTCTTGGAGCTTCATTCCAAAAATTGACTTTATACATTGAAGCCAACGTGGCTAAGGCATCAGCCATCTGATTCTCCGCTCTGGGCACATGATGAAGCTCCACTCGATCAAAGAACGGAAGTAGCCTTCTGGCATAATTCATGTACGACACTAAATTCGATTGACGAGTCTCCCACTCCCCTTTAATCTGGTTAATCACAAGAGCCGAGTCACCATATACGTCTAGGTTTTTGATTCTCAAATCAATCGCCTCTTCTAGACCCATGATGCATGCTTCGTACTCCGCTTCATTATTGGTGACTGGAAACGTCAGTCTCACAGTGAATGGGATGTGGGATCCGTGGGGAGTTGTGATGATCACCCCAATGCCACTTCCATAAGAATTAACCGCCCCGTCGAATATCAATTTCCATTGGGATTTCCTATCTGGCCCCTCGTCGGGCAACGGTTCATCACAATCTTTCGCTTTAAGAAACATGATATCCTCATCAGGGAATTCAAATTTCATCGGCTGGTAATCCTCGATCGGTTGTTCGGCAAGGTACTCGGACAATACGCTTCCCTTGATGGCCTTCCGGGAAACGTACTGAATGTCATATTCCGTCAACACCATTTGCCATCTGGCAATCCTGCCCGAAAGCGCTTGCTTCTCAAAGATGTACTTGATCGGATCCATCTTCGAAATTAGCATGGTGGTGTGGTTGAGCATGTACTGTCGTAAACGTTTGGCAGCCCAGGTTAGTGTACAACACGTCTTCTCCAGCATCGAGTAGCGAGATTCACAATCTGTGAACTTTTTTACTCAAGTAGTAAATAGCATGCTCCTTTCTGCCCGTCTCGTCGTGCTGACCGAGAACACACCCCATACTATTCTCAAGAACTGTCAAGTACATGATTAATGGTCGTCCGGCCACTGGGGGTATCAAGATTGGAGGTTCCTGCAGATACTGTTTTATCTTGTCGAATGCCTTATGGCAATCCTCATTCCAGATAATCGCCTGATCTTTCTTTAGTAGTTTGAACATCGGTTCACACGTGGTCGTGAGCTGAGAGATAAACCTTGCAATGTAGTTTATTCTGCCCAGGAAACCACGAACTTCTTTTTCTGTTTTTGGCACTGGCATTTCTTGTATCGCTTTAATCTTCGCAGGATCAACCTCGATGCCTCTTTCGCTCACGATAAACCCCAGTAACTTTCCGAACCGTACTCCAAAAGTACACTTGTTAGGATTCAGCCTCAACCTGAACTTCCTAAGCCTCTCAAAAAGCTTCAGCAAATTGACCAGATGTCCCTCCTCCGTTTGGGACTTCGCAATCATGTCATCAATATAGACTTCAATCTCATGATGAATCATATCATGAAACAAAGTAACCATTGCTCGCTGGTAAGTGGCCCCTGCGTTCTTCAGACTGAAAGGCATTACCTTGTAGCAAAATGTTCCCCAAGGTGTGATAAACGTAGTTTTCTCCATGTCCTTCGGCGCCATCTTGATCTGATTGTAGCCGGAGAAGCCATCCATGAACGAAAACACGGAAAACTGAGCTGTATTGTCGACCAACACATCAATATGAGGCAGCAGGAAATCATCTTTAGGGCTCGCCCTATTCAAATCCCGATAATCGACGCACATTCGTACCTTACCGTCCTTCTTCGGTACAGGCACTATGTTGGCGACCCACGGAGGGTAAGTAGTGACCGCTAAGAAGCCAGCATCAAGCTGTTTCTGCACTTCTTCTTTGATCTTAACGGCCATATCTGGTCGTGTCCTCCTAAGCTTCTGCTTAACGGGAGGATAATCTTCTCGCAGCGGCAAGTGGTGGACTACGATGTCAGTATCAAGTCCGGGCATATCTTCGTATGACCAAGCAAAGACGTCACTATACTCTCTCAGCATCTCGACCAATCTCTGCTTGACATCACTCTGCAATGCAGCCCCTATCCTGACGTTCCTGACAAGTTCTTCAGAACCCAGATTCACAATCTCAATCTCCTCTTCATGAGGCAGGATAACTTTCTCTTCTTGTTTCAACAAGCGGGCCAACTCTTCAGGAAGGTCTTCGTCTTCATCAATCTCTTCTTCGGTAGATCGGGCAATCAAAGTCGAAGTGAGTCGTAGAAGGTCCAGAGTCGATGTCATCTGCTATGTGGATCCTGCAATAACAAGGGTTAAGCTGAAAACAAGGATATGCAGGTTAGCACAAACCCCATTGCCATTTTATTGTTTTTCAAAACAAATATAAAACAGGAATAACAGAGATCACAATATTTGAATACGAAGAAAAACGCCTTTTGATTTATTGATAAAATGCATGTACATAATCAAACGAGGCCCTGACAATAAAACCACTATGCCCCGGGTAGGACATAGGGTTGTACAATGATTGGAAAAAAGTAAATCATTACTCTTCGCTTGTCATCTGGATGATATCCTTGACGGACCAGTTGGTGAGGCTCTCGCCTGGCTTGCTTGGCTGGATCCAAGAGTCTAAGTCACAGTCGCTATCTCCGCTGTCTTCAGACACCGTGTTGATGCTTTCAAATATCACCCCGCCACTGGTAAACTGGATCGGCCCTTTACCTCGCGACGCACTGCTGGAAGAGGAGGCTTCAGCCGCAGGAGAATATCCCAACCCAAACTTGTCTTGCTTGTTAGGTATCTCCAAAATTCGTCCCCAGCCTGGGGCAGATCCGGCTTGAACAACAGCCCGGGCTTCCTTGAAGGAAGAGAGAGTCATCTCTGGCTTCTCAGTGACTACAGGATCTACGTCCTTGACTTTAACAGCTTCGAATGCTTGGCATAGGGTTTCGTGGATTTCCCCATCCATCTCAACGACAAATGACTCACCATTATGTCTTCCTCGCCACATACAGTCACGATGCTACCTCCGATGGCATACTTGAGCTTCTGGTGCAACGTGGAGGTCACGACACCCGCCGAATGGATCCATGGCCGGCCTAAGAGACGGCTGTAGGCAGGCATGATGTCCATAATGTAAAAGATCGCGTCGAATGTTTCCGGCCCGACTTGGATTGGCAACGTCACCTCCCCGAAAACATGGCGTTTGGTTCCATCGAACGCTTTCACAACCAGATCACTGGGTGTGCAAATCACACCGCGAGTATCCAACTTCATCAATGCCTTCTTCGGAAGAACATTGAGCGACGACCCCGTGTCCACCAACACGTGCGACATAATCGTTCCCCTACACTCTATCGAGATGTGCAGGGCGCTATTGTGGTTCCTCCCCTTCGGCGTCAGCTCTAGGTCAGTGAACCCTAACCCATTTCCAGCATTCACGTGGACTACGACCTCTTCTAGCTGGTTTACCGATATTTCCTGCGGTACATATGCGGCGTTCAACACCTTCAGCAGCGCGTTGCGGTGTGCTTCAGAACGCAGCAACAAATTCAGGATGGAAATCTTCGAGGGTGTCTGATGGAGATGATCCACGATCTTGTAGTCACTCTTTTTAATCAACCTCATAAATTCCTCGGCGTCTTTGACAAGTAAGTCTTTTTCTACCCCACGGGGGATCTCTTCAACGACTTTACTTTTACCTTTATCAGTTGCATCAGCTCTGTCTGCTTTCTCCGCCACGACCTCAGGTGGTGCAAACACTCTCCCGCTGCTAGTGATTCCGCTGATTCCCGCAAGGTTACCTACAGACGACCCAAACGGTTCTAGCTCCAACTTCTATCTGTTGCAGTAGACTTCAGCCCCATAATGCCATGGGACAGCATTAGTGCTTTCGAAGGGTACCGGCCCAGCTTTGGTGATGGTAATCGTGGGCGGCCTGGGTGCAGAAATAGTTATCGTCTGGCGAGGGATGGTGATGGTGGCAACCTCATCATCTTGCTTCAGCATTATCTCTCCCGATCCACATTCGGCCCTCCGGCTAAACTGTAAAATCCCTTCAGTCATCAGACTTTGAATTCCCTCTATCAACTGTTCACATCCATCAGGACTAGTCGCACAACCCATACACAACTCCCCACAACCTGGGAAGAAACCCCTTTTCATCAGCTTAGCTTTAACGAAGCTAAGCGGTGTCTTCAGATCTCTGACGTCAGTCAACAAATCCAAACCCTCATCTTCAATAATGGCGTTTACTCCACCTCCCCTATGATTCGACATAGGGTTCTTCGTGACGTTTGGCACATTATCCGAGAAGTTGATGATCTTAGCGTCCACCATGTCCTGCACCTTGTGCTTGAAGGCTTTGCAATTCTCTATTGTGTGGCCTGGTGCCCCTAAGTGAAACTCACAAGTTGCATTCGCATCATAACCCTGCGGAGGTGCCCCTGTCAAGGGAGCCAGGGTTCTCTTCTGGATCAGCTGTAGCTGAAGTAAAGTCTACAATAGTTGCGCGTACGACATGGGCGGTGTCTCGAGGTGACGGCTCGACAGAGGTGCCCGGTTCTGATACTTTTTGTACCCTTGTTGATTCGGTTGCTGCTGCTGCTGCTGTGGCTGTTGAACTGCCGGGATAGTTATGCTGGCCACCTGTTGGTGAGGGCCTTTACCCTTCCTTCGAGTGTTGGACACGGCGCTCGTTTCTCCTTCCCGTCTTTTGCCACTATAAGGTTTCTTTCCGCCTCCTCCCGCTGAGGATGAATCACCTTGAATTTTCCCCAGTTTGATCCCATTTTCAATGTGCTCACCCGTGATAATGAGATCTGAGAAGGTTCCGGACATACCGCTGACCAATTTCTCATAATAAACCCCTGGGAGGGTGGCTACGAACATCTGCACAAGTTCACGTTCAACCATCGGCGGCTGAACCCTGGCTGCCAACTCACGCCATCGCTGGGCGTATTCCTTGAACCCTTCATTGTTCCTTTGCGATAGATTCTGCAGTTGGACTCGGTTCGGGGCCAAGTCGCTATTATATTGGTAGTGGTGCACGAATGCTTCAGCAAGGTCCTTCCACGTGCGCACACTGGTAGGCTCCAGACTCATGTACCATTCGAGGGAGGGTCCGGACAGACTGTCTTGAAAGAAGTGCATCAGCAACTTCTCGTCCTCAGAATGAGCAGACATTTTTCTGTAATATGATCTCAGGTGGACGCGAGGGCAAGTGGTGCCCTTGTACTTTTCAAAGTCAGGTACCTTGAACATGGGAGGTACTTTGAAATCAGCAATCAGTCCCAACTTGGACATATCAACGCCCAAAGTGTTCTGGTTCTCGATATTCCTCATCTTATCCTCGAGTGCCTTGAACCTAAGCCGTGCTTCAGCAGTCAGCTCCCCTTCAGCACCTCTCTGAGAGAACACATCGTCCTGACGATCTTCTAACCATGGCTGAGGCCCGAACAGATTCCCAACACCTGCATTGCCATTGCCCAGCCCGACATTGCCATTAGCTTCGAAATTCCCATTACTGACGCCCGTCGTATTACCATTGAGTCCCATGTTAGCTATCACATTGCCGTTGGCGCTGCCGTTCCCCCCGGTCACGGGGACGCCATTCTGAGGAGTTTCAACTGGTGGAGGGGTAGGCACGGTCCCACCAGGGAGTACGCCATTGCTATCGACCCTTGAAATCAGAGGCTGAACCAAGGTTCTGAGCTGATCCTGGCCATTGGCGGCCGCTTGCATGAGCTCCATGAAGCGATCCATTCTTTCGCGGAGTTCTTGAACATCAGTTTGCACTTGCTCCATGATTCTGGTTTGATTTGCTCTGGTCAGATAGCGGTGGATAGGTCTCTGATCAATCCTGGAACAACCTGAAACAACCTGAAAATCAAAAGGGTTAGGAAAGACGACAAAGTGCTCGTTATGCAAATGCTTCATGCAAATGCAAACGTGTGTCTGTGCGTTAGGGAGATTTCCCCCGATCCTAGTGCCTGAGTGCCAATGCTAATAATAAGAAGTTCGAGTCCAATCATGGAAATAACATCTCATATATAAAGAAAGCCCATCAAGGCAGTACACAACATCAATGAGTACAAGATGAATCAATAGCATGACCTCAACCAAATAGCCTGGTGATGGTCAGCATACAACAATGATCAAACAAAAGGAATACAAATAGTCAAGCGCGGCCACGGGCGCGAAACTCTTCTAACAACCCCTTCGTTTCTGGATGATCAGGCCGAGTGAGTAACCCTTCGACGAGTAACTCCCTCTGCATAATGGTGTACTGAAGACCTTCGACCGAATCTTCCCATGCTCCTTCGCCGAAACAATCTTCTAGCTTCCGCTTATTGGATTCAAACATCAGTTTGCGCTCCTTCAGGTTAGCAAGAGCTTTGTTGAGCTGGCTTTCAGCGGCATATCTGCGAGCGGTTTCTTCATCAAACCTCTTCTCACTAGCCTTCACCTGGGCTTTCAGCTTGGATATCTGTTGCATCAGCTTATCCTCCCGCTCTTTCCTGTTGGCTAGGGAGGCCTTCTAGTGCTGGTTAAACTTGGATATCCTTCGATACGCTTCGTCCAAGTGCTGCTTCTTCGTGGCCAGTACATCATTGACAGCTTTGAAGTCTCGACCTATGCGCTCACGCTCAGCCATCTGCTTAGTCAAATCTGTCCCTAACTGGTTCACCAGTTTTGTTTGCCTCTTGAAGGAATGAACGACTTCGTTTCTCTTGCTTCGGAGCTGAGCCAATTCTTTCTCCAGTTCTTCATTTGCCCTCTTCAATTCATCTCGCTCAGCTAACACCTGATTATGCTGCTGAATGGGCACGGTAGTAGGCTCTTCAATCACTAGAGGGCTTTCTGGCTTGGCAGGAAGAAACGACATCCCTATAGCATCTGCTCTGGCTCTGATCCACGTCACATACGGAGGATAGGCTTGGCTATTGCTTCTCCCCAGCAATGGTTTTCCCCTCTTACTGATACCATTCCAAGCGCGCTGAAGCTTAGATAACGTATCCCTCTCTAGAAGCCCAGTGAGGTACAGAGATTCCTGCACCTCTTCATCCTTCGGCGGAACTCTCAAAGCGTAAGCAAACTGTCGGACCAGCAGAGACGGATTATAGTTTATACAGCCCTTCCTGCCTATCAAAGGCACGTTCAGAAACCCGCTGCAGCTGAAGATAATCTCGGTACCCAACCTATCTCTGTCAAACCAGGTAATATCCTCTGCAGATAGACTCATCAAACGCTCGGACCACTCAGTTGTGGCTGCAAACGAAACAAAGGGACCCCTCTTGGGTAGATGACTATCAAGCCATTTATAAAGCAAGGGCACACAGCACGAGACATTCTTGCCCCTTCTGTTCTCGTTTTTGTAGTGGATGGAATGGTAGACATCTCCTATCAAGGTAGGGACTGGATTCCCTGATGCAAAGATGTGGAAGGCGTCGAAGTCCACAAAGTCGGGCATATTGGGGAACAAAATGATGCCATATATGCACAGAGCGAGAATGGCGTTGAACATGACCCAACATCCGTCTTTGGCGCACTGCTGAGCCTTTCCCACTAAGAACTGCAAGGAGAAACCAGGAACCTTGTTCCAACTAGACAATACCAACTCGGAGGCATCCAGATGAAGTGACGGAGCTAGACTAGCCAGATCAGGCTCAGCATCCATATGAACAAAGGGCATCTGCCTCTTGATAGGCACACCTAACAAATCAGCATATTCCTCTAGTGTGGGCGCGAGAACAAAATCCTGGAAAGTAAAGCATCTCAACGGAGGATCGTAGAACTGCAGCAGAGCGTGCAACCCATTCAACACAAACGCAGAAGGTTTACGAACCAAACTGAGAAATTTGCCGTAAGATTTTCTGAACTCATCTCTCACAGAATCATCTGCTATAGCAATCAAACCAGTCAGCTGAACCACATCAGGGGCAGGGAGCTTGTAAGCCACGGTCTTCCTCAGAGAACCCATAACAATACAATAGGAGGCAAGAAATCCTGGATCGGGGATAACGGTACCTACAACACAGACACACGTTAATGAAATGCAAATGAGTATGCAAAGCAATGTAAAATGCAGTCATGCAGCAGGAGATCAAGGCAACTGTGCTGTGGAGATTCTGTATCAACAAAACCACGATACTGCTCTGTCAAGAACAACTACTATATCTGATAAGAAGAGAACCCTGGTATCGGACCACAAATCTGCTCTGTCAAGAACACACACACATAGGACCATAAATCTGCTCTGTCAAGAACAAACATCTGATACAGGACCTCTGATACAGGACAAAACTCTGCTCTGTCAAGAACACACATCTGATAAAGGACCTCTGATGCAGGACCATAAATCTGCTCTGTCAAGAACACACATCTGATAATAAGAACCTCTGATACAGGACCAAAACTCTGCTCTGTCAAGAACAAACATCGGATACAGGACCTCTGATACAGGACCAAAACTCTGCTCTGTCAAGAACAAACATCTGATACAGGACCTCTGATACAGGACCAAAACTCTGCTCTGTCAAGAACAAACATACATCTGCAGATGAGATCCTCAGATCCTAATCACAAACCTGCTCTATCAAGAACAAATACACATCTCTAAATATAAGGTCCTCTGATACAGGACCATAACTCTGCTCTGTCAAGAGCAATCATATATCTGATGATGAGAACCTCCGGTACCAACAAAACTGATTCACTATCCAGAAAACCAGGTAGTCTGAAGGTCAAAGTTTCCTGCAACAAACCCAACCCTGCTCACAGGTATGAACCTAAACTGACTCAAGTTCGGCATCCTATGCGGTCATCAGCGTCACAGACATTCGAGAGGGGTGATACGATACCCAGAAAGTGTGGCATCACCAGCTCATGAAGCGGCCTCACTCGGCTGAATCCCAAATGATCGGTCCCCAGAGTCGACAATCCTCCAAACCAACAACCCCCTCAACCCAAAGGGTTGAAAAAGAAGTCAACCGGGAGAACCTCGTCTGAGCGTGGATTTCATGAGACACTAGTGCCTGCCAAGCAAGCACGCGCCCACTAATTTCCACAACTAATGCTATGTTCACTCAAGCCTGGGTCTGGCTTCTCACTCATCAGAATGCCCCTCCCACAACAGCACAGATAATCATATCATACTGAAAAATAAAGTGCGGGAAATGAAATGCGATAAATAAACACAACCCAACAAGTAATCATACAAGCGCTAGGATTGACTCTCGCAGGGGACGTTGGATCCCCAAACTGACTCGCATACGGGATGTTGGATCCCAAGAAACTATCAAGTCCCCAGCACAGTCGCCAGCTGTCGCTTCCGCGAAAATAAGGTGTCGGCAAGACAGAAGAGTCGCCACCTTTCGTTATTTATCCCTCAGAACGGGAAAGGAAACGATCGGAAAAACCTGACGAAAAGGTATAAGACAAGGTCATCGCAACCGTTGTCTGGGTTCGGGAGTCGGTTACGCAAGGGGAAGGTATTAGCACCCCTTACGTCCATCGTACTCGATGGGATCCACGCTTGTTGTGTTTACTGGACGAGTTAGTTTATTTATCTACCTATCAAGGCTGGCTTAAAAAGAAAAGAAAAATGACTCGGCAAAGCGTCGCGCTTTATGCCTACGTATTCTCATCAGAGAATGAGAAATCAGAGTCAACGTAGTTCGACTAACTACGGGTTACGGGGAAGGTGGCTCGCCAATACGTCAGTATTGTGCCTACGTACTCTCAATAGGCATGAGAGATCAGAGCTTACGTAGTTCGGGCTAATACGGATTACGGGGATTCAGATTCATCTGTTTTATCGAGTAGGGTTAAACAACAGTTCCAGCAGTTAGGGACAAAGCCTGTTTGCGGTGGCGCTGAAGTTTAACGACACTCTTTTCTTCAGAAAAGCTTTCCTTTGAATTATGGGCCCACGGGGCAAAAAGGTTTGAAGTTTGTTTATGTCTTTTACGAAAGAACTGTTTTTCATTGTGTTTGCAATTTCAATCGCACTATAGACTATGACCTGAGAGTGAATGCGTCGCATGTCACCCAAAGGGTGCCATACTAAACATCCAGATTGTTGAAAAGAAGCTCTCCAACAATCCTTTCTCAGATAGCTTAAGGCTCGTAACGTACGAAAGAAATCATTCATGATTACTGTATCTTAAGCTGTTTTGAGGTGAGAAGAGAACAGGCTCAACTAAAGGGAGACTATCAAGTCCTACTGTTGTCATGCCAAGGATTCATCCTATGGTTGAGGTTTGAAACAGGGAACTCCTAGAAGTTATCATGCATAGGTTTCAACCTAAAGTTCTATCATCACTTCCTTATCAAAGGAAGTGAGATTCCTAAGGGATCATGTCAATGATAAACAGAAACAGATAAAGCATCAGCTCAAACAATAAACAGATATACAGTAAAATGCATACAATGCAAGTGAGGGAGGAAATGTGTGTGGGGAAGCAGCCTCCACAAGCTCATCTCAACCTCAAGCCAGATATGAATAACTGCAATTATACAGAAGAAATAAAATAAAATGCTATCAGGCAAACACAAACCACATGGGCAAGGGAGCTGGGCTCTACCGAATACCCGCAAGCAAAGCCATACAGTAAAAATACAAGCAGAGGGAGCAACTCAACCTCTAGTGCAATCATGCTCCTAGCTTAAAGTCAGTCTAGATATGAACTTATTCTAATGCATCAAGCAAACCAAACAAGTCACATCAACACAGAAAAGAAACAGACAAGAAAGCATATCAACCCCTCTCTTTCAATTCCAAGCTTCAGCTCTTCTAACAGCAATCCAGTCTTCAGACTTCAATCACCCTTCAAGGCTATCATCCACCATGCCAAGTATCAACTTGCTTCTCCAGGGTTTTAATCCATCCAACATAAGTATCAACTTATCCTCTCTTCTCCAAGCTTCAGCTCCTCAGTCAATTCCACCCTCAGGCTTCACTCCTAACTGCAAGTATCAACTTGATTCCTTCAGGCACTCCAAGCATCAGTGCAAGTGTCAATTTATCCTTTATTCCTCAAGCCTCAGCTCTTCACTAAATCTCAATTGAATCCTCTTCATAAGCATCAACTTAGTCTTCAAGCTTCAGCTCTCTTTGCTTTATCAGTATCAACTTGGTCTTCTTCTCCTACAAGCTTCAGCTCCTCAGAGTAGTCTTCAATCACATAGAAGTGTCAACTTCATCCTGCAATCTTCAAGCCTCAGCTCTTTACTCAATCTCCATTGAATCTTCAAGTATCAACTTGTTCTTCTTGCTCTTCAAGCTTCAGCTGCAATGGCAATGCTCAAGGAATCATCCTCTTCCACACTCTTCAATGAAGTCCTCACCTTCAAACTCAAGTCTAACATCTTTCAAGATACTCAAACCAGCAGACAATTGATTGAACAGAATGAGTGGGAATGATAAACAACTTATTGACAACCAAAGGAAGCCTGTAAGGGTTCATCATTATGAGAGACTGGTTCCCTCAAAGTTCTACTTCCCAGATAAAGCCACTCATCCCTCCAAAGGAGGGATGTGAATATCTTAGAAGGACTTTTAGTCATTGGGAGGAATGGAAGCACAAGATGCTTTCCATATTTTTGAAAGAAATCATTCTAATTCTAAGGCTCTCCCTATGTCTCCTTCCTCCTAAACCTTCATCAGACACCTTCAGGCACAAGCAACTCCCAAGCTCCAAGCAACTTCAAGCATCCTCACCTTGTCTTCAACTTGTCTTCAATCTCAACCAAAGGCAAACCAAGCAAAACCCTACTCTAAGGGGGACTAAAGCAGTTAAACTAGTTGAATTAGTAAGTTAGGATCACCTAAACCCTAGTACTAAAGTTAATCCTAACTAAAATACTAAAATCAATTGTAAAATCCTACAAAAATATCTATGGGAACTTAGGTCAATCATGACTCTACCACATTAATTCCAGAGATCAAATCATCAAATTAGACCTAGAAATAAATTCTACATTATGAGGTACTAAACCTAAACCCTAAAAGGAAGCACCTAAATATCAACCTAGAAATCACACCTATTTTCATCACAAAAATGTGAGAAAAATGCTATGGGAGCATACATGTCTAACCTAATCACACACAAAAAATTAGGATCAAAATCATCACCACATGATCACACAAAATTCCACAAAATTAGGTATCAAACATAATCATTTTAATATCAATTAAAATATAAAATTCCCATAAAATCAGAAAATACATGAAATGAAAATATTTTTTTATCTAAAAAATGCTAGACTCAATCATGAGCAAAATGCAAAAAGAATGGGATTAATTGGATTAATTTTCAATTTTATATGATTTTTCCAAGAACCATGAGCAAAATGAAAAAATAATGAAAATCCAATTAAAATAAACACACGCGCGGTGCAAATAGCAATGATACACAATTCATACAATGGATTGGGCCTTCAAGGGGGGTGGGGATAACAATCTCTCCACTAAGCCCAGAACCACTGACTAAATGAAACAGTGCGTTTCATAATCAGAACTCCTTCACAAATTGAAATCAAAACGTGGCCGTTGGATCACTCACTCAGTCAAAGTCCAACCCCCATCCAATGGCCCTAGAGTCATCTTCTACCTTTTGAACCTCTGAACTTCGCGCCCAGCTCCGGCCACCACCGGTGGTGCTCTGGTCACCATTCCACAACCCAAGTTCATCATAGAGTCCACCATAGGCCACGATCCCTTAATGAAACATGTCCCAAATTCCCTCACGAGTTCATTCATGCCCTTAGTTCTTTCTGAAACCTCAAGATTCACCATATCCAATCTTCAACCGAAAATGGTAATACCCTAAATTGGTCACTAATTCTCAAATTAACTATCTGAAATCGTTCCTACATCGTTCTACAATGCATCTAACACCTTAATTCATCTTGATTCTACCTAATTCATGCTAGAGGGAGAAAGTTACTAACCTGAAAATCTTGGATGAACAGATGCACTAAACCTTCAGATCAAGCTCTACAATCTTTCAGACACGATCAATGAACCCTTTCCTTGCTTCTGTATGCAAAAGAACCGGTTGAAAGCTCCTGAATCTTGAAATCCGATGGTGAGTTGCAGGTGGAAAAATTCAATTGCTCATACACGATTCAGCCACGAATTCTCTTGGATTATGATCTGGATTCAATCCTTAGCATCCATGGAAGAAGTTTCAATCAAGAAAATGGATGGAAAGTGAAGAATTTGGTGAAACTGAATTCAATTGCAAGCCAAGAAATCTCAATCTCAATCTATGCTCTCTCCTTCAATCATCACCAACCCTTGCATTGGATCACCTCTACTCAATATATAGATGATGTATGAATGATCTAGAACCCTCTAGATCCTTCCAATGAGAGTTTCAATCTCTCATGTCATGAGATTTTCAATCACATATCATGATATGTATAATTCTGTTTGCAGCTTGAAACCAACCTCATTCACTTCCAATTTCTCCCCTAGTGACATTTTGAGAGTGTTTAGCTTGCAAAGGGCCTTGGTTATGCCTTGATGCTAGGTTTTGCAAAAGTTACTTAATATGCAAGTAATCACTTTTCAAAACAAGTCCACAAATTATACATCAAACCAAAAATGTGGCTAAAACAATGTTCTTAAAATGTTTTCTAGAGTCAAAATGATATATTACATGCCATGGTTTGGATGTGTAGGTTGAAAATATCAATTTCCAACTTTGATTCATTTAACTTATACCCTTATTTTAGGTCATTTTTACAAATTTTAGCTACAAGCATTTCCATCATCTCATGACCTCCTTAATAGCCTTAAAACATCATTTTGAACAAGTTTGATGTTGAACATTTTTCCATTTGAAGCTTGGAAATAGGAGTTATGGCCTTATGCTTGAAATGACCTGTAATCTCCAAATGACCAAAATACCCTTGACTTGTCAAAGCCATAACTTGAGTTCTACAAATCCTATCAAGGACTTATAGTACTCTCTAGAAATATAAGAGGATAAGGAACAACATTCATGTTGACCAAAAGTTCATAGGAATCATCCTTCTTGGGTAAAAGTTTGATGCAAGTTGGGTAACTTTTAAGCCCCCAGATTCACATACCTCAGATGACCTGTAACTTGTCAAAGCCATAACTTGAGTTCTACAAATCCTATCAAGGACTTCTAGTACTCAAATTAAAGCTAAGAACAAGCTCTACAACATTTATGTTGGGGGCAAGATGAGATGACAATCACATCTTGGGCTAAACTTCCTTGGAGATAGGGGTCAAATTAGGGGATTTTACACTGTCAAGCCTTAGAAACCCT
Source organism: Lathyrus sativus (assembly GCA_963859935.3). Classification (NCBI taxonomy): domain Eukaryota; kingdom Viridiplantae; phylum Streptophyta; class Magnoliopsida; order Fabales; family Fabaceae; genus Lathyrus; species Lathyrus sativus. Next base: position 192,575,747 of record OZ012739.1, read on the forward strand.
AGCTTGAAACTTCTCAAACTCTTAAATCATGATGAGTTGACCTTGGAATCATCCTTATAGCATTTCAATGCATCAATCCATGATCACATGGCTCTTGGATTAGGTCTCATCCTTGCTCAAATCATCAGTTGACCTAGGGTTGACCCAGTCAAACCCTAATTATACCACTCATGGCTAGGTCTTCTTAATCTTGTACAATGATCTATCTAGGCCTCATGATGGCTTTCATGACATCTCATAAGCTCTCTCAAGGCTCTAAATCCATCTCCATGGCTTCAGAATCATCTGAGGTCTTCCCACAACTCTCAAGTTAGGAGGCACACACTCTTGGTTTCAACCATTCTCTCTGAGGATCTTTTGACTTCTCTGACAAGGATATCAACCCTTGAGCACCTGAATAACCTTCTTAGCTAGTTTCATAGTCTTGTATAGCTCTTGATTGGTAATCATACCTCTTGATCTCCTGCATACATGTCAATGAAATGCAAATGATAATGCTAATGTGAATGAAATGAAACACAAGCTAGGTAAAGAAATGTTGGGCAAATTTTGGGGTGCAACAGATGGAAAGGAGCCTTGCATTTGCTTGGACAAGTGATTTTGCAATTGTGCCTTATGGTTCAAGTAACCAATTTACAAAGCAAGTCCTTGAAATAACCCTCAATTCAAAATTATGGCAATTTCAATGTTCTTAAAATGCATTTTAAAATCAAATTGGTATGTCATATGGCTTGGTTTGGCTTTGTAGATCAAAAAACCCTAATTTCCAACCTTGATTCATTTAAATTTCACCTTCATTTTAGGCCATTTTTATGATTTTGTGAAGAAAGCCATTCCAAGCTCTCATGACCTCTTGTCTAGCCTAAAAACATCATTTTGAACACATCTCATGTTGAACATTTTTTCATTTGAGGGGTGGAAGATGGAGATTTGGACCTATGTTGAAAAATGACCTGTAATTCAACTTTCCCAAAATACCCCTGGATTGCCAAGACCATAACTTGAGTTCTACAAATCCCCTTGAGGACTTCTAGTACTCAAATGAAATATAATATCAATATATACAACTCTTATGTTGGCCAAGAATCCATTTGAAAACTCCTTCATGGGCAAAAGTTGCTTGGAAGTCAAGTGACTTTCACAGATAAATTTCAGTGTCCTCTGGTGACCCATAACTTGCAAGAACCATAACTTGAGTTCTACAAATCTTCTTGAAGACTTATAGTACTCAAATTAAATCTATTGAGAAGTTATACAAGTTTCATGTTGACCAAGAATTCATTTGAAACTTGCATTTTGACTTATCTGGCTTGGAAGTTAGGCCTAAATTAGGGTTTTTTACACTGAAACCCTAATTTAGTAACTCCTCCTCTTCTTGATTCTCTTTGATTTATCCTTGGCACAACACCACACTTGTATCCACATATCAATTCATGAATCCCACATCCTTCAACTAAGCCTTGATGCCCTTCAACCCCTCAGTCGACCTAGGGTTGACCTAGGGTTGACCCAGATGAAACCCTAGTTGACTGCACTTCAACTCTGGCTCTTGTACTTGTATGAATGACTTGTCTCATCTTCAAAATGACCCTATAGGTCCTCCATGAGCTTTTCCATACCCTCAGTCATGGCTCACACACTCATTGATGATATTCAACCCCTCAAGATTAGGAGGGAAATCCACTGGTTGACCCTCAAACCTTTCAAAGCTTCAACTCATTTCTTGATTATTTGGATGGTCTTGAACTTGAATAAAACCCCTTGATGGGCCTCTTTCTGATAAGAAAGGCACCTGATCCCCTGTTAGATGACTTGTTATGCTATGCTATGCAACTGATTAGACTATGTAATTGACTTATTATGCAAATGACCATGCAATTGAAACATAAACCAAGTGAAATAGGTTGAGCAAATTTTAGGGTGCAACACTCATGGTTCAAAATGTAGCTATACTGAGTGTTATTTTACCTTGTTCCCATCGTACCGATGTGCGACACATAAGAAACTGGACTTATAATTTACAAGCTGATCCTATTCTCGGTCCGTTACCACCAAACATCCCAGAAGACAAAGGTAACGAGACCGATGATGAATATGAGCGCATGAACCAATCCCCCATTCATAATATTCCTTCCCCCACAGGCATCACCCGTACACACTTCACCGTTTACTAACCCTTTTGCAGGTGCACCTTCTGGATTCTATATTACAGAGGAGATGTGGAGACAACAACAAGCTCATGAAGAAGAACGTGATGGCCTGTTCTATGCCATGTATGAGCAGCAACAGGACATGATGAACTTCATGCATGAGTCACAATGGTAGATTGAGTGATCCATGCATTCTATGATGGAGTCTCAGCTCATTGTCGCCTCTCTACAGCAACACCAGCAAACTCATTTTGATAACCATTACAGGCTAATAGAAACCACTAAAGGTTCTATACTAAGAAATCTTTGTAAGATCCGACAGGCTAATGACTCACTAGCAACGAGAATTGAGAGGCTTGAGCTTTCACAGGGTACACGGCACCGCAGTAGAAGCTGTCGTTCTCGACATCCAGAGCAAGGAGGAGAGGGTACCAGTGGTCAGTAGTAGTGATGTCCATGTTTTTCCTATTTCTTTCCACCTTTTATCGAAACATTAGGGACAATGTTTGGTTTAAGTGTGGGAGAAGATATTTACTGTTTTTATTTTCCTTTAAGTTTTTCATTTTATTGCTTTCTAGTTTAGTTCTAAATATGCCTTTAGCTTGTTTTTGGTTTGTTTTTAATAATTATATGTGTTTGACGAGTCGTATGTGTAGTTTGTCTATTTTCACCCATTTCTTGAGTCATACCAAAAAAATTTGAATAAGAAAACAACTTTTAAAATTTGGGTTGTTAGACAAGTTTAGGATAGTTTGCAGAGACTTGGGAAAACTTTTGAAAAATCGATATCGTCTTGACACTGTAAGTCTCTTAATTATAGAAATCGATCTGTATACTTATTATGAGATGGCCTTAAAATATCACCCTTGAACTAATCCTTAAGTAGTTTATTTTAGTAGTCAGCACCATCTGAGTTACCGTTAAGTGGACAAACCGATGTAAACAGGTGAATGATCCCGTAAAAAGAAAAAAAAATACATGCAGAAAAGAAAATATTTTAAAAAAAAGGATATGCCTTCTAAGTTAGGTAACCCTCACCCGGTTATTTAGCCCAACGGTAGCGAAACTTCTAAAATTATGCTTATGTGTCTGTGTTAAAAAAACAAAAATCATTGAATATTAAAACATATTCGGATCAGGATCACCAACAGATTTGTTCACCATGCGAGTACAAGATAACAGGATTAATGTGATTGTGCCTGAATGAAAAAGGATAATAAAGGGGTGAGTAAGTTATGCCTAGGTATAATGACATGATGCAGATTAGTTTGTATAAGAACACTTATGATTGCAACACACGGGAAGCGTTACTACGATATCATTGGTTCACGAGTTAGTACCTATTGACACAACCTTGCTCGAACTAAAAGTCTTTAGCCTAGATTGAATACTTGTGTGCTACTGTTTTTCTTTTGTACTCATAAGAGATTACTTGAGGACAAGCAAAGGTTTAAGTGGGGGAGAATTTGATAACACCGAAACACACTGCGTATTTAGCTCGGATTGCACATGTTTATTGTTGTTTAATTGTTATTTTCTTGCATTATGCTTGTGTTTTTTCTTATTTTCAGGTACATTGCCTAATAAGAGCCTTCCACAAAGAAATGGAGCAAAAAGATCAGAAAATAGAGTTTTCGGTGAAAATTACACACATGGCGTTTCACATGGCGTTGGCCATGGGGGTAGCCATGATGTTTAGGGTTTCTCCCACGTTCCAATGGTCACAAGACCAGGTCTCCCACCTTTTGTACACATGGCGGACGCCGTGTCTAGATGGCGGGCGCCATCTTTGATTTTGGTGGTCCAGTCAAGGACAGTTGGAGAATGAGGCCATGACTAGAGATTTTCTCTCCCACAATTCTTGAAGGTTTAGCTTGACGTTCAAGGCATTGTTTCACTATAAATAAGACTTAGTTTTTCATTTTCTATCATCCAATCTTAGTTCTCAGTATAGGCATAAATCTAGTTGTTAAAAGGGGTAATCTGTCACATCGAGAGGTTATTGCACTATTGTTGTAATCGAGGTTAAAGCATCGTAGCATAGGAGTTTAATCTTGCCGTCATTTTACTTTCCAAGTTAGATTTACTTTCCAGCACTGTATCAGACTCAAGTCTCCGATGTGGAGCAGGTTTTTTAATTCTATTCGCACTTTTATCATTATTCGCATTGCCTTCCGCCTTGCTTTAAATTGTTTAATTTTCTGCACAATTTACATATCGATTTATTTCAAAAGATTCATTTTCTAAACTGAACTTAAGCGTGACACTTTCTTTCTTACTTTTGAAAACCAATCACGCACGTATTTATTTCCCTAAATGATTTATTCTACAAACAAATTCTTTACTATGTTTACCACCGTCATGTCTAGCTAATTTTGTTGTGCTGGGATATGAGGACTGTTGTTTCGACGGTACTCCATATGTTGTATTTGTAGAAATACTTTAGGGGTTGTTTTAGATTTTAATGCAAATTTTCTGAACTTAAATTGATCAGCCATTACATGAACAAGACCGTGTTTCTGTTTACGTAATAACCGTGAATATGTCGGGTAAGATCGAAAGTCGTCTGACACTTTAGTTAAAAATTTGTTAGTTTTTAATTGGTAAAAACAGCGAAAGCACTTTATTATTTAATTAGGAAAGTTTGGTATTATTAGAAAGTGATTCTAAAACTATTTTCAGACGCGTTTATAGATTTAGGATCCAGTAAGTCGAGCATATGCTGGAAACCCTTTGATATTAAAAGTTTCCAAACAAAAACACTTTTTAAATGAGTCTTAAAGGTAGTTATATAAAAAAGGATTTTTCACTTTAATGCAAGATGCGCCAGGTGCAGCGTGAGCGGCTGGTATAGATTAAAGGTCAGGTCCAGTTCCGATTATGCTAACACGACGTTCCTTTTTAATTAACACTTTTTCGAGGAAGAAAATACTGCCCCACAAGTATTACTACTTATACAATAAGAGTATTGTTTGATCAATGAGAATTATATTCCAGTATGCTTTATTCTGAATTTGAATTCATTCCTTAATTATTTTTTGTGCGTATTACGCTATGTTTTCATTAGCTTTAGATAAACATTGTAACAATAGTAATCGATAGATTGACATTGGTCTCTGTGGGATCGATAATCTTTTATATTACTCTGACGTACTTTGTATACTTGCGAATAACATGCATCAGAGAACAAACAATATAGCGACATGCCAGAGCCCTCTCCTAGCGAGCTTTGGCATTGGCTTTGAGCAAGCTCAAGGAGAAGTCCAAGCGAGATTTAATAGAATGTCTCAACTTCACAAAACCATCTACCTTGCTTAGCGGAGACAGGGCAAGCTCCGAGCGAGCCCTCACTAAGTGAGACGTCTCTATCGCTTAAAGAGCATCATAGAACAACACACGAGAAGAATAGAGGTTACGTAACAGGTGAGAAACAAGTAATAATTAAAAATACATAAGATCATGTTACACCGAATCAACACCAATATTATGGACTATCACAAGTAAGCATATAGAATAACAAGAACATCATGCATCAATATTAATTTTCATGATCACAGTAAAACCATACAAACCCTAAATCCCATTTCATGATAATTTTTTCCCAAAGGCAAAATCTACCTAGAACCTACCTTTTGGAGGATGAAGATGATGAAAGATTGGAGATGAATTATGGATTATTCAAGCTTTCCTTCTTTTCCAAGCTTTTCCTATTTTCCTCTCTCCCTTTTTCTTTCTCTTCTTCTTTTCTCTTCTTACTTTCTTACTAACAATATGATAGAATGGGGGGCATAAGATAGAGTAAGAGAAAATATCTAGGTTGGACTTTTGTCCCCTAGTAACCAATGGTCAACCAATACCACCAAAATATCATTTCTTGTATTAATTAGTCTCATCTGAGTACATTATTACTCTATTTGTCCGAAATCACATGGAATAAAGAATTTAAGATGATGTGGGGTATTACACTTGATGAGTTGGAAGAAATAATATTGAGAGCATATGACATTGCGGTGATCTACAAGGAGAAAACCAAGGGGTATCATGACAAACACCTTGTGAGAAGAAGTTTCAAGGTGAGAGAACAAGTGTTGTTATATAACTCCCAAATGAAGTTGTTTTTGTTTTCTGGGAAATTGAAATCCAAATGGCCAGGTTCATTCATTGTGCACTAGGTATTTGCAAATGGGGTCGTAGAAGTGCAAGATCCTAGGGATGCACAAACTTTTACGGTAAATGGACAACAAATAAAGATGTATGCAGTATGTGAGATTTCCTCAGAGAAGTTGTCTCTGGTGCTCGAAGAACCTTAGGCATTTGAGTAAAGCTAATGACCTTAAAGAAGCACTGAATAGAAGGCAACCCATTGGTTTACAGTTGAATTGTTTTTCTTTATTTTTGTTACTAGTTTAGGAAAGAGAGATCTAGCTGATAATTTCTTACCCCAAATTTTTTATTGTTTCGTTCTCCCTGATTAATGAATTTGTTTGTACCTGTTTCTTTTTCAGTTGAGTTACTACCTTACCATTGAATAAAAAATAGTCACAAAAAAAGTGAATAAAGTAATTGATACTGAAGTACTAGAGCTTAGTGATGATTGATGAAGGAAAGGGGTACCACTACTTATACTTAACCTCCAAATATCTAAGCAAGTGAGGTTTGAGCCCAAATATTTCCATTGTTTACTTATTTCTTTTTTTTAACGTATCCATGCAATTATAATATCGAATTTTCATTTTATATGTTTTAATTAGTTGATCTAATAAACACATATAGTGGTGGTTGTTTGTGAAAACTCTGTGGCCTTGTAAATTACTCTTGCATGATAATTGATATCCCCTGTTAACCAATTTGAGTCTTAACATTTTCTTCAATTACTTAGCCAATTGTGAGCATTTGACTTAAAAGATAAATACATTTTATCCTCTTTGGAGTTAGGTAGATAGATTTTATTTTCAGTATATGCTAATCACTAAGTTTGAGGTTGCTCTTGGAAGTTAGCAAAATTTAAGTTTGGGGTTGGGGGTACTAGAGAAATTCGTCAAATAAAAAGAAAAAATGAATTCGTCAAATAAAAAAAAATAAGATGTCACAAAAATGACATATTTAATCAAAAAATGAGAAAGAAGAAAGAAAATAGAAAGACCAAAAATAAGCAAACTCTCTAGTACCCAATATTTAAGAAAGATTGATATGAAAGAAAGAATATAACATAAGGACAAAAAGGTATCTAACTCCAAGGTATTAGCATAATATCCAAAAATTATCCTACCCTGACATAAGCCATGTTACAACCTTAAAAGTTTTCAAATGTGTGTGTTTAAATATGATATGACTGATTTTCTAGATAACTTTACAAATTCATTGTTTTTTTTACTCTTGTATGTTGATTGAGCGAACACCCTTGCAATTGAGTGAATAGTAGTGAGTAAAGAGATATGTTAAGTAATGGTGTTGGAGGAATCGATCTGAGTTGATTGGATCAAAGTAGGAAACAAATGTCTCAATCAGGAAAAGTAAGTGACATTCAATTGGTAAGGTTTGTGATTTATTTCTGACAAAGTTTCAATGTGCAGATAGGTTACTTAAGGACAAGCAACATAACAAGTTTGGAGTTGTAATGACATGTTGTTATTGCACGTTACTTAGCAAGAAAAGTTGGACAAATCAGACTAAAAATGAGTAAGTTAGAAGCAAAAGTATGAAAAAAGCATGGAAAAGTGACGAAGAAGACGTAGTGTGAAAATTGGTGAAAAAAGGAACAAAAAAAATGCTAAATCCACTATAAACAACATGCCCACACCACTTTAGAAAGCGCCCATGTTTTCGTCATCATTATGCAACGCGCCCGTATTACTCATCAGCGCTGCCACGTTAGGACGTTTTCTTGACACTTTTTTTCGGGGAATTAAAATGAAAAAGCAGAGAACAAAAAAAGCATTTGATTTCCTAGAGAGAAAGTGACGGATTTGGGCATTTTTGGAGCATGTGGAGGCATTTAGAGCCATTATAGAGCTTTTTCTTTGGTGATTCTTCACAATCTTCGAGTGTACGCTTATAATAGTGATTAATTTTAACACGAGTGGATAGATTTCTCTTAGGTTAGGTATTATTTAATGATGAACATATTTGTATTTGATTGGGACATATGATCGAATGATGTTAATGTAATTGTCTTAACTCTCCGTTATATTCGGTTATAGATTGTGATCATTAGCTATTATTTGTTACGACATTCAATTTGATTTTGATAAGTAGTGACTACTAACCCTGTAGTTATTTATCTGAACTACTATAAATGTTGAGTTCACTAATTGTTGAAGGATAAGATAATTAGGAATTGTGACTTAAAGACTAACGCACTATGTTGCATAGTTTGACGCTACAATTGGCCTGAGGGATCGGGGTATTGACGCCTAGACTAGCCTACATGCTAAGGGGTTCGGTGTACTGGTAAACTTAGTTCGTCTTGCAACTCTGTAGTAATTGCATGTTTCTTAACGCACGTTCCATCAATCAAGTAAAAATAAGGGATTCATATGATAAGATATGTCTGCCTCTATCATCATTGTTATTAAAACTTATCTCTTATGTTTTCAACCAAACAACCTGAAAAAATCCCTTTTACTACTTTTATTTATATCACACAACGTACCTTATTCTAAATTCGCGACCTATGTGGAGACAAATTTATTTTATTACATTAATTACAATGCTAATACACTTTCTAGTAAATTGTCATCAAAAGGTATCTATAATGATCTTACAAAGACCTGAGATGCTCGTAAATAAGTTGGTGAGATTCGTTCCGATGGTGAAATCTGGCATATGAAAGGTGTTTTTATGTTCTGGTATGGCGTCGAGGAGGCGGTACATGTAAACACTCTGGCACCAAAGTTAGTGATTATTTGAGGTGTGATGTGTTTTTTGTTAGAAAGAGTGCACCTCCTTTTTGCAGCATTTGTTAGGCTTTATAAGGGGATCCTAGGGTTTTGAGTCCCTATAACCTTCTATCCAAAGGCATATGTTCTCAAAGAAATATGTTCGACAATCCTCTTCTAGCTCAATCTAATGATTTTCAATGCCTCAAAGAATAACTTGGATCTTTCAAGGGTTAATAGCCTCTTTGGGTCAGTGTTCTAGGTCCCTCAGTCCAGAAAGGAACAATAGCCCTAAGTCTAGTTCGGCATAGCTGGAATGTGGCTTATAGTCTGGGATGTTCATCTAAAGGTGTGTCAGCCATTTGGTCACCGAGCTTTGTTTAATATTCTTAATATTTTAATAATTTAAATCTATCTCGAGTGATCTCTTTGTATTCTTTCAAAGAGAAGGGAAATTTTTCAATCATAACCCTTACTTGAAATTTCTCGTCTAAATCCATAACTTTATGTTACCTAAGTGACTTCAAGCACAAGAGGGGGGTGGGTTGTTATAAAAAGAATTTTCAAAAACATAAAAAATTTAAGAGGATTTATAGTTGATTTTTAGAATTGATCAGAAGAAGATAATGATAGCAGAAAAGTAAAACACAATAAAATAAAAGATAAGGAAAAATTAAGGAACACACCATAATTATACTAGTTCAGCTTAAAAATAGAAGGCTTACTCGAGTCCCTAAGGGTCAAACCTTGAGATTTCTATTACCAAAAAACTTTTAACACGTGATGAAACCACATTTTTCTTACACCAAGCTTTTACCTTAGGTTCATTGTGAAACCATTATACTTATTAGAGTTCAAGAGAATAACCCTTTCTTGGTTTACAATGATAGGTCCGAAAAATATAGTAGTATTACATAAGTAATTTCTATTAGGTAGTAGTCTCTCGTCACTAAAATTATATTTTATATGAGTATGAAAATTAGGAGTAATGTGGGATTAAAGGAGAAAGTTTTTTTTTTCCAGAATACTTGTGCATTTTCAAATTAACATAATGCATCATTTTTATAGTTAAGGATTTAGACAAATTTGAAAACTTTTTGGAAAAACTCGATTTGGTTCATAATCAATTATAGGGCCAGTTTGTTTTAGCTTTAAAAAATAGATTTTTTCTTTGTATTTTTGAAAATGAATTCTACAAAAACATTTTTCGAAATATTACAAGTTCTTCTAAATTTATTTTTTATAAATTAAAATACAAATTTTGACATACTATAACATAAACATACATTATTGAAGATCAAAACATAGTCAAAATTACAGTTTTTTCAAAAAGTTGTATCTCAAAAATGATTTTTATGAAAAGCTATTTGAAACGATACCTTTCAACAAATCAAGATTGAGAAACGGAGTTCTTGGGTGAACAATGAGATTAGTTATAACAAAGAGAGAAAGAAGAAAGGATAAAGAAGAAAGAAGAAGAAGGATTAGGGAACATTGTTTACTATTCACTTTCTCATAAGGGTTTACAAATGATTACAGATGAATATCGAAATTGGTCTCACTCAACAACCTGAGTGATCTAGCCTATTTATAAACTAACTAGCTAACTTACAATACAAGCTAACTAAACAATTGGATCTTTAACACAAGGCCCAATTCGACATAATAAGTCAACAATATATATTTTGACGTTACATACTAGAACTAGCTTCGACTACAGTATGCAATCCTTCGGCACCAGCATGTGACCCAACTTCAACTTCATGCTTGTCTCCTGTCGAAACGCATGAAAGTTATTCCTCGACAGAGCTAGAGTTCGACCCAAAATCTCACAAATCTCCACCTTAGATCTAACTCTACAACAACAGGGAATAAACTAGTTTTTATCATACAGCTTTATAAACTGCATACGGTGGAAAAACTTGCAACTTGGCAACGTCTTGGTGATCATATTAGCAACATTATCATCACTCAAAACCTTTAGCACCTAGACTTCAGCAAGCTCGATTATCTCTCTGATAAAGTGAAACCTCACAACGATGTGCTTTGTTCGCTCATGATAGGCTGAGTTCTTCGACAAGTGTATTGCACTTTGACTATCAGATTAACAGTGATACCTTGACCTTAAAGTTTCAGCTCCTTTGCAAAACCTTCAAGCCATAACAATGCTTCTTTCACAACTTTAGTGAGGGTAATATATTCTGCTTCAGTGGTTGATAAGGCAATAACCTTCTGAAGCGTTGCTTTTCCAACTAACTGTTGTGCCAAACATAGTGAACACATATCCAGAAATAGACTTTTTGGAATCCATACATCCTACATAATCAGAGTCGACAAATCCTTCGATTTCGACTATGTTATCACCACCACAGGCTCTACCATAAATCAAAACTTTTCAGAGACCCATTTATGTACCTGAAAATCCACTTTACAACTTGTCAATGCGCCTTTCTAGGATTGGTCATATACTTGCTTACAAGGCTCATACAATACGCTATGTCTGGCCTCGTACAAACCATAACATACATCAAAAAGCCTACTACACTAGCATATGAAATGCTACTCATATAGATTCTTTCAGCTTCAGTACTCGGACTTTGAGTAGTACTAAGCTTAAACTGAGGATTTGTTGGAGTCACAACAGGCTTTGAATTTGACATACCAAACTTGTCGAGAAGCTTCCGTAGGTATGTCTCTTGAGATAAGCACAACTTCGACTGCTTTCTATCTCTTTGTATATCAATCCTAGGAATTATGGTGGCAGCTCCCAGATCTTTCATTCTGAACTCCTTGCTAAGTTCAGCCTTCACCCACCACTACATCCTCGACACTGTTGCCTGCTATGAGGATATCATCCACATAAAGCAACAAAATAACAAGTGAGTTTCTAGGTCGAAATCTGAAGTAAACACAATGGTCAAACTGGCTCCTAGTGAAACCAATGTGTGCCATGAACTTGTCGAATCTTCTATTCCACTATCAAGGAGATTGTTTCAGGCCATACAACGATCTATTCAGCTTGCACACATAATCTTCCTTATCCTTTTCTGCATACCCTTCAGGTTGACGCATCAGGATCGTTTCGTCTAGGTCACCATAGAGAAATGCTTTTGTCACATCCATTTTTTCAAGTTCCAAGTCGAACTTCGCCACCATGGCCAACAACATTCGAATGAATCTATGCTTTACAACAAGTGAGAAAATATCATTAAAGTCAACCCCTTCTTTCTGGGTGAACCCCCTAGCAACCAATTTTGCCTTAAAGCGGTTCGACATCACTCCTTTGCTTTCTTCCTTGACCTTGAAAATCCACTTACAACTGACTAACCTTACTCCTGCAGGTTTCTCAATCAACTCCCAAGTGTTATTATCATGAAGAGATTTCATCTCGTCATCCATGGCTTTTTGCCATTCAGTCTAATTTCGACTCCTCATAACTTCCTTGTAATCTCTAGGTTCTTCCTCAAGTACCTCACTTGCAAAGATTAAGGAAAAAGCTATAAGATCTGCATAACCAAGTCTCTAAGGTGGCTTGATGACTCTTCTCGACCTATCTCTTTCCAATAGGTAGTCATCGACAGTTTCCTCAGTCTCTTAAGCATCTTGCTCTTCTTCTTCGACTTCGTCTGGGTTATGAATTTTAGCATCACTATGCTCTACCTCAACATGAATCTCTACCTGTTCTAGCTCCTCTTCAGAGATTTCTTCACTTCGACCAGCATCACCAGTTTTCTTGAACGCCATCTCGATTTCATTAAAAACTATATCATGACTTGTGATACATATTTTGTAACCTGGTTCTAGGCACCACATCCTATAACCTTTGACTCCCTCAAGATATCCAAGGAACATGCATCTCAGAGCTCTAGGTTCGACCTTGTCTTGCCTAATGTGAGCATAGGTTAAACAGCCAAATACTCTCAGTTTGTAGAGATTAGGTGGTTGACCCGACCAAACTTCTTCAGGTGTCTTCATCCCTAAAGCGGTCGAGGGAAATCTATTTATCAGATAAGCTGCTTCCGAAACAGCCTCCGCCCAAAACACCTTCTTCAATCCAGCACTAACCAACATGCATCTAACCCTTTCAAGGATTGTTCGATTGAATCTCTCAGCTAAGCCATTTTGTTAAGGAGTACCTGCTATAGTCTTATGCATTGCAATCTCAGACTCAACACAGTAACTGTCGAAAGCTTTATTGTAAAACTCAAGGTCATTGTTGGTTTTCAACCTCTTAACCTTTCTACCAGTTTGAGTTTCGACCAGAACCTTCCAACTTTTGAAATTCTCAAAAGTTTCATCCTTAGTCTTCTGAATGAATACCCATAATTTTCTGGAATAGTCATAAACTACGGATAGAAAATACCTTGCACCTGCATGTGAAGGATTTATTGCAGGCCCCCAAAGATCAGCATTGATGTAATCAAGGGATCCATGTGTTCTTTGTTTACCTTTGTTAAACTTCGCCCTACAGGATTTTCCAAATACACAAGTGTTGCGGTGAGAATCAGATACCAAAGCTATAGAATTAGCTCCACTCATAAAACAAATGATGTCACCACCGAACTTTTATTTTTCCAAGGGGAAGAGAGAAAACATCGAACAAAAATCCTAAGTAAAATATGCAAAGCAAAAAGCAAGGCCTAAAGCTATGTAAAGAGAGATCAAAGGTACGAGGATTGGTTATACTAAGGGAAGGTACTAGCACCTTAAGCATTTGCAGTACTCTACAGGAACCTCTTGAAATATTTATGTTTCGGCTAAAATTGTTTGCTAAAGGTAAGGATGGGAACAGAAAAGGAGAAAAGGTGGGAAAAGAAAAAGGTAGAAAAATAAAAAGGTAGCTCGCTAGGGTCGTTGCAATCCTATGCCTATGTATCATGTATAGGAAGTCAGAGCAATTGTAGTTCAGAACTACGATGAGAAATGGTGTAAAAAGAAAAAAAAAAGCGCTCGCCAAGAATCGGGGCCTTGTGCCTACGTATTCTTAAAAGGAACTTAAGAAATCAGAGTGTCTGTAGTTCGTGGAACTACGAATTGTCAGGTTCTAAGAACCAAGAACAACAAAGACAAGTAAAGAACAAACGAGGGACATGCACAATGATAATAAGTCAAAATACATCTCTTTCCTTGGATTAGGTCAACAAGGAATATAAAGCAGCAGAAACATGAAAAAACATCATGTAATCAGCAAGCAGACAAGTCACAGACACAGTACACAGAAAAACATCATGTATGGTCAGACAGACAAAATAACACAGAATATGCATGGAAAAACATCATGGTAATCAGACAGTGAAAACTCAACAGAAATACACAGAAAAATATCATGTAGTCAAACAAAGATACACACAGAGTACGCATGGAAAAACATCATGGTAATCAGACAATAAAAAGTCAACAGAAATACACGGAAAAATAACGTGTAAAATAAATAGAAAGTACAGTCACGCTAAAACATCGTGAAATAGATTAATCACGGAAGAACAACATCAATAATTAATCAGATAGAACAAACAAAGATATGCGGCAAAGTATCGCGAATAAAAACAGAGGTACACAGTAAAACATTGCAGTGAAAACAGATAGAAAGCACACGACAAAACATCATGTAAAATAAACAGAAAGTGTACGGCAAAGCACCGTGATAAAATAACAGACATTCACGACAAAGCATTGTGAGACAAAGAGAGAAAATACAATCAAGGAAAAACATCGTGAGAAAATGTTAACAGTCACAACAAAGTACTGTGACAAAATAACAGACATTTACGACAAAACAACGTGAGACACATAGAGAAAATACAATCACGGAAAAAATACCGTGAGAAAATATTAACGGTCACGACAAAGGATCGTGACTAAATTAGAGAGAACATCCCCAAAATAAGGAAGCAGACAAATTACAAAAATAAAATCGGGCAGTGAAAGAATTATTAATTAATTTAAATATATATATTTAATAAAATTAATTAATATTAAATAAAAAAATTTAAATTAATTAATAATTAAACCATAATATACTAGTAAAACTCAATATGACATATAAACAAAATACCAATAAAATTCAACTTCTATTAATTTATAATATAAAATAGCACATTAATTATTAACCAAATATCAACTATGCACATCTTTGTTTGAAGGAATGAATCTAACGAAACAGAATTTGAAAATGGTAGGGTAAAATTGGGATTTGGATCCTCTTTTTTTTTATATATCATGCCATCTTTCATTTTTCTAATATAACGGTTTAGAATTTATAATAAATAATTAAATAAAAAAAGTCATTTAATAGGAGAGAGAAATGGATATGTAATTTGTCTTTGTTATTTTATTTAATTATTTATTATAAATTTTGAACCGTTAGATTAAAAATATAAGAGATGATATGATATATAAAAAAGGAGAGGATCAAATTTGTGAAATTGATATGAATCATGTATCTTTATTCCTTATGTGTTTTTTTTTCTTTTTATGAAATAAAAATAAGGATGCATTACATAAAAAATAAATTCCTACTACAACTTGACAGCAAAGGCGATGGATCTAAATACAAGAAAATAGAACACGTGACTCATACTTTACTATACTTTACTAAATCAATCTGAAACTAAATACAAACTAAACAGTAGGCAAATGGCATGGCATTATTAAAATAAAAAAATAAAATCTAAACAACCAACAAAATTTCACTAAAAATAACTATCAGTAAAGCTAACCAAGTGTATAATAGCAGTGATAAACAAAATAAGTAAATACCTCATTCAAATAATTAACCATAAAATATGTAAAAAAATAAAAATAATAAATAATAAAATAAATAAAATAAAAGGAAAAACATTACACTTGAAAAATTAAAAAAGAAATAGTAAATAAAGTTATTACAAGAATGAAAATGTAAAGAGAAGATGCTTCTCGCCTCTGCTTCTATTCTCTCTCGCGTCTCTTTCCCTTTCTCGCAGCGGGGGCGTTGAAAAAAAATGAAATGTTGGTTTCTATGGTGGTTAGTTGAATTTCCAGTATGAAAAAAATGGTATGCGTGGTGGTTCAACCATTGATGCGCGTGGAGGGAGAAAGAGTATTATATGGTGAGTAGAATCTATTTGATATTATGTTTACGGTGCAAAAGATATTGGTGAGAAAAAAGAAGAGGAGTTATGGAGGAGTTTGGAAAATGATAGACGATGGTATTTGTTTTTAAATAAATATGCAGTATGTGCTTTTTCTTGAGTATGAAGATGACGAAGACAAAAATAGTATAAGAGGTATTAGAAGTAATTCATATTTATTAGTTGTATTATTTTTTTAGTCCCTAAGTTTGTTAGAGGCTATTTTAGTATTTTTATCTTATTCTAGTAACCCTAGTATTAGCTTATAAATAAGGTATCAATCATTGCAATTTTATAGTGTGTGTAGCCGTCATTCTCTTAATAAAATATTTCTCTATTCATCATTTATTCTACCTTTGCATCAACAATTGGTATCTAGAGCTCCGGTTCGTGAGGTCTTGTGTGTTTGATTTTGATTCTTAGATTCGTGTTGAATCTTGAACAAAATTTTATCAGAATTTTAATTCTGTGGGTTGGGAAACACTGTGTGAGAAATCTGAGTGTACTGTGCAAGGTAGAAGATGAACGGAAACGACAATATGAACACCAAACTTCCAGTATTTGACGGTAAAAACTGGAACCGTTGGATGATCCAAATGCGTGTACTGTTTGGTGTTCAAGATGTTCTAGATCTTGTCACTGATGGTTATGTTCCAGTAGCAGCAAATGCAACAGATGAACAGAAAAACGCGCAGAAGGAAGTAAAGAAGAAGGATCAGAAATCATTGTTCTTCATTCATCAATGTGTGGATGTAAATGTGTTTGAGAAGATTGCAGATTCAACAACAGCAAAGGTTGCGTGAGACACACTAGTGAGATGTTATGGTGGTGACGCATCAGTGAAGAAGGTAAAGCTTCAGTCCTTGAGAAAGCAATATGAGAATCTCAACATGAAGAATAATGAGAAAGTCTCTGAATACATCTCCAGAATGATTCTGATCACTAATGAGATGAAGGCGTGTGGAGAAACTCTTTCTGAAGAAGCAATCATGGAGAAAGTATTGAGATCCCTTACCCCCTCAATTTGATTGCATTGTGGTAGCAATAGAACATTCCAAAGATCTGAGCACCATGAGAATTGAAGAGCTGCAGAGCAGTCTAGAAGCGCAAGAGTTGCGTTTGACTGAGAGAACCTCTGAAAAGAAGTAGAGCAGCAGGCTCTGAAAGCAACTTCTGATAGGAGGTATCAGAAGCAGTCAGAAGCCAGGAGAAGATCTGATGGTGGTCAGAAGTCTGAAAGCTCAACCTCTGGTAGACAAAAGAATGCTCATAAGGGAAAATAGAAGTATGACAAGAAGAAGATCCAATGTTACTGTTGTAAGAAGTTTGGTCACTTTGCTAGAGATTGTTGGTCAAACAAGGAGAGAAAATTAGAAGAAGCAAATATAGCCAGAAGTTCTGATGACGAATCTGTGCTATTGATGGCCTCTGAATCTGATAATATGGATCTGATAGACTGGTGGTATATGGACACTGGCTGTTTAAATCATCTTACTGGAAACAAGAAATGACTGGTTGACTTTGACTCTAAAAAGAGAACAAAGATCAGATGTGCTGATGACAAATATCTTAATGCAGAAGGTATGGGAAATGTCAGAGTGATTCTGAATAATGGGAAAACAACATTGATTCAGAACGTGTGGTATGTACCTGGCATCAGAAGCAATCTGATGAGTGTGGGACAATTAATTGAGAAAGGTTTTTCAGTTACCATGAAGGACAATCTTCTAAAACTGTATGACTGCAATTAGAAGTTGATTATGGAGTCAGAACAGGGAAAGAATAGAACATTCAAGGTGAATGTCAGAACTGCAGACTCAGAATGTCTTAGCGCAACAAGTGCTGAGAAGGAGAGTGAGCTATGGCACAAAAGATTTGGTCATTTGAATTTCAGAAGCTTAAAACATCTGAATTCAAAGAAGTTGGTACATGGAATTCCTGCAATTAAGAAGCCTGAAAAGTCATGCAAAGTTTGCATGGAAGGAAAACAACCACGACTGCCATTTGCGTCAGAAGCTGCTCCAAGAGCAAAACATGCCTTGGGAGTTGTACATTCTAATGTGTGTGGTCCATTTCCAGTAGCATCAATTGGAGGGAATAAATACTTTGTGTTGTTTGTTGATGAGTTCACAAGAATGACATGATTATCCCTTATTAAATTTAAACATGAGGTGTTTGATGAATTCAAGAAGTTCATAATGAAGGCTGAGAATCAGAGTGGTCAGAAGTTGAAGATTCTTAGAACTGATGGTGGAGGTGAGTATAACTCTAAAGAGTTCCAGAAGTTCTGTGAGGAGAATGGAATTGAACATGAGGTTACTGCTCCTTATACCCCTCAACACAATGGTCTTGCTGAAAGAAGAAACCGCACTTTGCTTGATATGGTGAGAAGCATGCTAAAGGAGAATAAGCTTCCTCAGAAGCTCTGGGGAGAAGCTGTTGCCACTGCAACGTATGTACTCAACAGATGTCCTACAAAGAAGTTGAAGGAAATAGTTCCAATACAGAAGTGGACTGGTGATAAGCAAAGTGTTAGTCATCTGAAGGTGTTTGGTTCTGTTTGCTATAAACATGGTCCAGAAGCCAGAAGACAGAAGCTAGATGATAGAAGCAAAGTGATGATTCTGATAAGGTACCACAGTATAGGTGCATACAAGCTCTATTGTCCAGAAACCAATAAAATTGAATTCAGCAGAGATGTGATTATGAAGGAATCAGAAGTTTGGAATTGGGATAAGTCTCGATCTGATTCTGATGTTAGAACCTCTGAAGAAAGGTCAGAGTTAAGAATTTCTGAAGTTGGAGTAAACTCTAACGTTGATTCTGACTCTGATAGTGATTCTGACTCTGGAGAAGAATCAGAAGATGAAGGTGACTCTGATGATCCAGACTCTGATGACAATCCAGATTTTGGTGGCAATTCAGACTCTGGAAATATGCCAGACTCTGAAGATGGTCAAAGCTCTGGAGGAAGTCAATCATCTGAAGCTAGAAACTCTGAAGATCAAGACTCTGAACAAGTTCAGAGACCACAAAGAATAAGAAACGTCCCCAGAAGATATGCAGAATTTGACATGCTGCAAGACACTGAAGTAGACTCTGAAGGAGAAGTTATTCAGTGTGCCATGATAGTAGACTCTGAACCTATAAGTACAGAAGAGGCTCTTAAGCAGAAGCTCTGGCTGAAGGCCATGAAAGAAGAACTTGATGCTATAGAGAGAAACAGGACTTGGAAGCTAATGGAACTTCCAAAGAAGAACTTGATGCTATAGAGAGAAACAGGACTTGGAAGCTAATAGAACTTCCAAAGAAGAACTTGATGCTATAGAGAGAAACAGGACTTGGAAGCTAATAGAACTTCCAAAAGACAAGAAAGCCATCAGCGTCAGATGGATTTTCAAGCAGAAGTTAAAGCCAGATGGTTCAATTGGAAAATATAAAGCAAGGTTGGTAGCCAGATGATTTCTACAGAAACCTGGGATGGATTATTTTGAAGTGTTTGCACCTGTAGGAAGACATGAAACAATCAGAATGGTGATTGCAATAGCTGCTAACAGGAATTGGCCTCTAATGCATTTAGATGTAAAATCTGCATTTCTGAACGGTCCATTAGAAGAAGTTTACGTGTCACAACCTCTTGGATTTGTGAAAAAGAATCAGGAAAGGATGGTGTACAGATTATACAAAGCTCTATATGGACTGAAACAAGCGCCCAGAGCTTGGAATCAGAAGATTGATTCATTTTTCAAGAAGCAAGGCTTTCAGAAATGTGAGATGGAGTACGATGTCTATGTTCAGCATACTTCTGAAGGCAATATGACTCTGGTGTGTTTATATGTTGATGACATACTGCTGACTGGAAGTTCTGAACAGGAGATAGCCAAGTTCAAGAAAGTTCTGATGAATGAATTTGAAATGACTGATCTAGGCAAAATGACATACTTTCTAAGGATGGAGTTCAGATATTCTGAGAAAGGTATCATTCTGCATCAGCTCAAGTATGAATTAGAACTTCTGAAGAGATTTGAACTGAAGAATTGTAAGATTGCTGTCACACCTTCAGATACAAATCAGAAACTGGATTCTGACTCTGATGGAAAGGATGTGGACGCTACAACCTTCAAACAGTTGGTTGGTTCTCTGAGGTATCTGTATAATACCAGACCTGATATTTGCTATTCTGTTGGGATGGTTAGTAGGTTCATGAGTAAACCTAAGTGGTCCCATTACCAAGCTGCTGTCAGGATTCTGAGGTATATCAAGGGAACTCTGAAGTACGGAATGTTGTTTCCTTCTGGAAGAAAGGATGAGTCAGAACTTCTGAGTTATTCAGATTCTGATTGGTGTGGAGACAGAGTTGACAGAAGAAGTACCTCTGGGTACTTGTTCAAATTTCTGGGAGGTCCCATTTCTTGGCGTTCCAAGAAGCAACCTGTTGTTGCGTTATCAACCTGTGAAGCTGAATACATTGCAGGTGCTGTTACTGCATGCCAAGCTGTGTGGATTCTGAATCTGTTGTAGGATCTGAAGATTAAAATAAACAAACCTCTGAAGCTGATGATTGACAACAAGTCTGCAATCAATCTTGCCAAAAACCCAGTGTTGCATGAGAGAAGCAAGCATATTGAGACCAAGTATCATTTTCTGAGACATCAAGTTCAGAGTGGAGTGTTAGAAGTTGTACGCTGCAGCACTCAGAAACAGTTGGCAGATGTTCTGACGAAAGCTATCAAGACTGACCAATTTCTCAGACTAAGGGATGGAATTGGTGTTACAAGTTTTGATGGAATATGAATTAAGGGATGGTATTAGAAGTAATTCATATTTATTAGTTGTACTATTTTCTTAGCCCATAAGTTTGTTAGAGGGTATTTTAGTATTTTTATCTTATTCTAGTAACCCTAGTATTAGCTTATAAATAGGGTATCAATCATTGAAATTTTATAGTGTGTGTAGCCGTCATTCTCTTAATAGAATATTTCTCTATTCATCATTTATTCTACCTTTGCACCAACAGGAGGGAGGGGGCCCGCGAGTTAATGCTAGACGGGGGTGGATCTTTGTTTTTTTCTTTAGTATGTACAGGTTTTACGTGGCATTAAAAATGGAAAGCGAGTGATATGAAGATGGGTATATTCTTTTCTAATGCAACGTTATCTTTTCCTTTCTTTACATGATTTAGAAACTTTAAGAAAAAAGAGATAAAGTAACATGTGGGGACCACGCGCAGAAAGTGCACAACAGATATTTTCACACAAAAAAGACCCAAACAAAACTATTCTATAAAGTTAACTATTAAGTTATACTAAAACAAAAATTAATATTATAAAACAAACAAATAAAAATAAAATAAAATAAAAAAAATTGATTAGTTTAATATATATTGGGAAGACGTTGCAACTCCATTGGGGAAAGACTGACAACTTCACGGGGAAAAGTCTCAAGGAGACACAACTGAGGAATACAAGATATTATGGACATCCGTCAAGGCGACAATGAGTATTCAATAATACTTGAAAAGAGAGGGATAAATCCTAAAAGAGATACATACATCCGGAAAAGCATCAGATGTTGAAAGCAACACACTTTGGAAAGCAAATTAGAGACATCTAGAAAAGCATAAACAAATTTACTAGGGAAAGGATCACAATCATCAAAAGTTTTGTCAGAAATGCATTGAACAAAACTCTAGAAAAGAACAGTAACAACCATCAAAGTCATTCAGGAAATCATTGAATGAACTTTGGAAAAGAACAAGTATCAGAGATAAACTGGCAACCACTAGAGATATTCAGAATAACATTGAATAAGATCCACTGGGGAATCAACAATCATCATATATGAATGAAACTGGATGGAAAAGAATCACAATATTTAGAAGATCACTGAATGAGGTGAGGAGAAACTCAGGGAAATGCATTAGGGACATCAAGCAAACATCAGAGATAATCAAGAAAGCATTGAATAAACTTTGGAAAATAGAAACATCAGAGACTTCTAGAAAAACATTGAGTGAACTCTAGAAAATATAACAAACATCAGAGACATCCAGAAAAGCACTGAATGAACTCTAGAAAATATAACTAACATCAGAGATATCCAGAAAAGCATTGAATGGACTATGGAAAACATCAGAGATATTCGGGAAAGTATCGAATAAACTCTGAGACATTTCCAGAAAAGCATTGGATGGAGAATGGAAACAGACTTGAAAACATTCAAATAGCTGTTAACCAAAGCCAGAAATAAATTAAAGACATCTATAAGATCATTAGATGAACAAAAAGATTATGAAAATACATCTGAAACATTTAGAAAAACATTAAATATACGGAAAATATTTTGAAGGCATATCTGGAAGAACATCACATAAGAAACATCAGATCTGGAAGAACATCAGATAAAGGTCATATCTAGAAGAACATCATATAAACACAAAGGGGTTTCTGGAAAAACATCAGAAGCAAAGTCGTATCTGGAAGAACGTTAGATAGACACAGAGGATTTCTGGAAAAACGTCAGAACAAAAGACCCATATGGAAAAACATCAGATGGTAAAAGAAATGAAAATCTAGAAAAGTATCAGAATCAAATTCGTATCTAGAAGAACGTCAGGGAGACATAAATGAGTTATGGAAAAACATCATAACAAAAGACACATCTGGAGAAACATCAGACGGTAAAAGCAACGACATTCTGGAAAAGCATTAGAATCAAAGTCGTATCTGGAAGAACATCAGATAGATACAAAGAGTTCTGGAAAAATATAAGAAGCAAATTCATATATGTAAGAATGTTAGATAGACACAGAGGAGTTCTGGAAAAATGTCAGAACAATGGACACATCTAGAAAAACATCAGACGGCAAAAGAAATGAAACTCTGGGAAAGCATCAAAATTACAGACACATCTGAAAAAACATCAGAGAAAGACAAACACATCCGGTAAAACCTCAAAGGGACTATAGAAAAGCATCAGAATCAAAGGAAACATCTGGAAAAACATCATATCACACACAGAGAGTGTTCTGGGAATACGTCAAAACACAAAAGAATATCTGGAAAAACGTCAGATAACACAAAGAGAATATTTGTTTGGTAGGTGCCAAATAAGTTGGACTTTGATCACAAGGTAAGACGCGGATAACAACACGACCTATGGTGAAATGCAAATGAGGATGAAACACTCATGCCATGCAATGGTATATGAATTATGCTATGATATATGATCAAATACAAATGTAGATACTGACGACATAGCTCGACTCTTTTGGGGAAAAGACAAAACTAGAAGACCGATTCCTCAACACGGATATCACTGCCATTCTGCTCGAGGACTAGAGATGCTGCTGTTGAACATATCTCCACCACACTGGTAAATTGTATCAAGTTGATGATCCTTGTAGGAAGAATGAAGAGCTGCTTGGGGATTCTTCAAGTAAACTTCCCCAGATCAGCTATCTGTTGTAGATGAACTGATAATTGCTTCAGCTTAACTGATTCTTGAAAATGACTGGTTTACTGCGCACTTGGAAAACTTGCTCCAGCCTGAGTCTTTGAAAGGTCTTCTGGATAAGTCAATTATGAGATGAATTTGCATTGAACAACAAATCTTGAACTGATTTTCAATCGGATGTAAAAGGAACTTGCCCCTAATAGGATCACCTGACCAAGTTTCTCAATTGTTTGAAAATTTCTTGAGAGGAAAGCTAGTTTGCAAACAAAATTATTTGTACAAACATGGTATTGCAAAGTTAATGCAACTTTTTGAAATCAATTTTTTTTTTGGAATATGCAAAGTATAAGAGTTACATGTCAGAATATGGCGGTTCAAGACACTCAAAGTGTGAAGCAAAGGTGTAATGCCAAAATAATTGATTTGCAAAGATCTTTTGTAATATGCTTTTAAAATAACCTTGCTTCAGTTAGGTCTTTTAAGGATTGTAACGTGGATTGGTTCACAGTTTATGAAACAAAGGATAAAGGCTCAAAGTTTATTTATGCCCACCCAATCTACATGATGATCTTCAGTCATATGCTCAGCTAACTCAAACTATGCACTCAACTTCCCATTGGTTGGGGAATTGTATCTCAAAAATGATTTTTATGAAAAGCTATTTGAAACGATACCTTTCAACAAATCAAGATTGAGAAACGGAGTTCTTGGGTGAATAGTGAGATTAGTTATAACAAAGAGAGAAAGAAGAAAGGATAAAGAAGAAAGAAGAAGAAAGATTAGGGAAAATTGTTTACTATTCACTTTCTCATAAGGGTTTACAAATGATTACAGATGAATATCAAAATTGGACTCACTCAACAACCTGAGTGATCTAGCCTATTTATAGACTAACTAGCTAACTTACAATACAAGCTAACTAAACAATTGGATCTTTAACACAAGGCCCAATTTCTACATAATAAGTCAACAATATATATTTTGACATTACATACTAGAACTAGCTTTGACTACAGTATGCAATCCTTCGGCACCGACATGTGACCCAACTTCGACTTCATGCTTGTCTCCTGTCGAAACGCATGAAAGTTATTCCTCGGTAGAGCTAGAGTTCGACCCAAAATCTCACAAATCTCCACCTTGGATCTAACTCTACAACAACAGGGAATACATTAGTTTTTATCATATAGCTTTATAAACTGCATACGGTGGAAAAACTTGCAACTTGACAACGTCTTGGTGATCATATCTGCAACATTGTCATCACTCGAAACCTTTAGCACCTAGACTTCACCATGCTCGATTATCTCTCTGATAAAGTGCAACCTCACATCGATGTGCTTTGTTCGCTCATGATAGGCTGAGTTCTTCGACAAGTGTATTGCACTTTGACTATCAGATTTAACAGTGGTACCTTGACCTTAAAGTTTCAGCTCCTTTGCAAAACCTTCAAGCTACAACAATGCTTCTTTCACAGCTTTAGTGAGGCCAATATATCCTGCTTCAGTGTTTAATAAGGCAATAACCTTCTGAAGCGTTGCTTTCCAACTAATTGTTGTGCCAAACATAGTGAACACATATCTAGAAATAGACTTTTTGGAATCCATACATCCTACATAATCAGAGTCGACAAATCCTTCGATTTTGACTATGTTATCACCACCATAGGCTCTACCATAAATCAAAACTTTTCATAGACCCATTTATGTACCTGAAAATCCACTTTACAACTTGTCAGTGCGCCTTTCTAGGGTTAGTCATATACTTGCTTACAAGGTTCATACAATACGCTATGTCTGGCCTCGTACAAACCATAACATACATCAAAAAGCCTACTACACTAGCATATGAAATACTACTCATATAGATTCTTTCAGCTTCAGTACTCGGACTTTGAGTAGTACTAAGCTTAAACTGAGGATTTGTTGGAGTCACAATAGGCTTTGAATTTGACATACCAAACTTGTCGAGAAGCTTCCGTAGGTATGTCTCTTGAGATAAGCACAACTTCGACTGCTTTCTATCTCTTTGTATATCAATCCTAGGAATTATGGTGGCAGCTCCCAGATCTTTCATTCTGAACTCCTTGCTAAGTTCAGCCTTCACCCACCACTACATCCTCGACACTGTTGCTAGCTATGAGGATATCATCCATATAAAGCAACAAAACAACAAGTGAGTTTCTAGGTCGAAATCTGAAGTAAACACAATGGTCAAACTGGTTCTTAGTGAAACCAATGTGTGCCATGAACTTGTCGAATCTTCTATTCCACAATCAAGGAGATTGTTTCAGGCCATACAACGATCTATTCAGCTTGCACACATAATCTTCCTTATCCTTTTCTGCATACCCTTCAGGTTGACGCATCAGGATCGTTTCGTCTAGGTCACCATAGAGAAATGCTTTTTTCACATCCATTTGCTCAAGTTCCAAGTCGAACTTCGCCATCATGGCCAACAACATTCGAATGGATCTATGCTTTACAACAAGTGAGAAAATATCATTAAAGTCAACACCTTCTTTCTGAGTGAACCCCCTAGCAACCAATTTTGCCTTAAAGCGCTTCGACATCACTCCTTTGATTTCTTCCTTGACCTTGAAAATCCACTTACAACTGACTACCCTTACTCCTGCAGATTTCTCAATCAGCTCCCAAGTGTTATTATCATGAAGAGATTTCATCTCGTCATCCATGGCTTTTTGCCATTCAGTCTAATTTCAACTCCTCATAACTTCCTTGTAATCTCTAGGTTCTTCCTCAAGTACCTCACTTGCAAAGATTAAGGCAAAAGCTATAAGATCTGCATAACCAAGTCTCTAAGCTGGCTTGATGACTCTTCTCGACCTTTCTCTTTCCAGTAGGTAGTCATCGACAGTTTCCTCAGTCTCTTAAGCATCTTGCTCTTCTTCTTCGACTTCGTATGGGTTATGCATTTTAGCATCACTATGCTCTACCTCAACATGAATCTCTACCTGTTCTAGCTCCTCTTCAGAGATTTCTTCACTTCAACCAGCATCACCAGTTTTCTTGAACGCCATCTCGATTTCATTAAAAACTATATCATGACTTGTGATACATATTTTGTGACCTGGTTCTAGGCACCACATCATATAACCTTTGACTCCCTCAGGATATCCAAGGAATATGCTTCTTAGAGCTGTAGGTTCAACCTTGTCTTGCCTAATGTGAGCATAGGTTAAACAACCAAATACTCTCAGTTTGTAGAGATCAGGTGGTTGACCCGACCAAACTTCTTCAGGTGTCTTCATCCCTAAAGCAGTCGAGGGAAATCTATTTATCAGAAAGCTGCTGCCGAAACAGCCTCCGCCCAAAACACCTTCTTCAATCCAGCACTAACCAACATGCATCTAACCCTTTCAAGGATTGTTCGATTGAATCTCTCAGCTAAGCCATTTTGTTAAGGAGTACCTGCTATAGTCTTATGCATTGCAATCTCAGACTCAACACAGTAACTGTCGAAAGCTTCATTGTAAAACTCAAGGTCATTGTTGGTTTTCAACCTCTTAACCTTTCTACCAGTTTGAGTTTTGACCAGAACCTTCTGACTTTTGAAATTCTCAAAAGTTTCATCCTTAGTCTTCTGAATGAATACCCATAATTTTCTGGAATAGTCATAAACTACAGATAGAAAATACCTTGAACCTGCATGTGAAGGATTTATTGCAGGCCCCCAAAGATCAGCATGGATGTAATCAAGGGATCCACGTGTTCTTTGTTTACCTTTGTTAAACTTCGCCCTACAGGATTTTCCAAATACACAAGTGTTGTGGTGAGAATCAGATACCAAATCTATAGAATTAGCTCCACTCATAAGACAAATGATGTCACCACCGAACTTTTATTTTTCCAAGGGGAAGAGAGAAAACATCGAACAAAAATCCTAAGTAAAATATGCAAAGCAAAAAAGCAAGGCCTAAAGCTATGTAAAGAGAGATCAAAGGTACGAGGATTGGTTATACTAAGGGAAGGTACTAGCACCTTAAGCATTTGCAGTACTCTACAGGAACCTCTTGAAATATTTATGTTTCAGCTAAAATTGTTTGCTAAAGGTAAGGATAGGAAAAGAAAAGGAGAAAAGGTGGGAAAAGAAAAAGGTAGAAAAATAAAAAGGTAGTTCGCTAGGGTCGTTGCAGTCCTATGCCTACGTATCATGTATAGGAAGTCAGAGCAATTGTAGTTCAGAACTACGATAAGAAATGGTGTAAAAAGAAAAAAAAGCGCTCGCCAAGAATCGGGGCCTTGTGCATGGAAAAACATCATGGTAATCAGACAGTGAAAACTCAACAGAAATACACGGAAAAATATCATGTAGTCAGACAAAGATACACACAGAGTACGCATGAAAAAACATCATGGTAATCAGACAATAAAAAGTCAACAGAAATACACGGAAAAATAACGTGTAAAATAAATAGAAAGTACAGTCACGCTAAAACATCGTGAAATAGATTAATCATGGAAGAGAAACATCAAGAATTAATCAGATAGAACAAACAAAGATATGCGGCAAAGTGTAACACCCATTTTAATTATTTAATCTTTCCAGTGTTATTTTATTTCGGCGTGTCTTTGTGGAGATTATTTAATAAACCATAACCTTTAATATTAATATAATATAATTGATAATGATAATGATTTAATAATTAATAGTAATATTATTATTATTATTATTATTATTATTATTATTATTATTATTATTATTATTATTATTATTATTGGTATCATTATTATTGGAATAAAGAAATGAGGAATTAGTGATATAAGGGGGATTTTGGAAAAAGAAGAGAGATAGAACACGATAAAAAAGAGTGGGGAGAAAGAGTGAGGAGGAAGAACAAGGAAGGAAGAGAAACAAAGAAGAGCAATCAGATTCGTAGGAATTCTTCAACGATCGAAGCGATTAATCGAGGTAAGGGGGGAGAAACTGATTAGGATTGGTAATTGCATGAATTGGGTAGTTGGGGATTCCTTAACCCCATAGGGATTTGATGAACATAATTAGTATGTTGTTGTGTTTCTGATCATTGTTGTTATGGTGAACTTCTTGCATGTGGTTGTATAGTGATTGTTTGGACAGTTGGGTGTTTTCTGAAGGTTACCGTTTTGGGTCGAAAATGAATTGCTCGGTAGAGTTGATATTTTGTCGGGTAAAATCTGGAATAAGTCATGTAGTTTAGTCGTAGCATGTTAGGCGAAGACTACAGGGACTGGGTTGGTGAGAATCAGACGATTTTTGAGCTTCTGATGAATTTCTAAACAGTGAGGGTTTTGTGAAAACGCAGACGTTCGCCAGCACCTTCGCTGAGTGAGCTAGTAGCGAGCATTCGCTAGGTGAGTTGGGTAGCGAGTACTTCCAGTAGCCACTGTCTGCCTTAGCTAGCGAGTTCGCTAGGCGAATGAGGCAGCAAGCATTCGCTGAGGCCTCGCTAGGCGAGTGAGCCAGCGAGCGTGACAGAAACGTGATTTTGTGCAATTTTGCTTTGTGATTCGTTTTGTAGGATTCCTTGGGTTGTGATAGGTAGAGAGATGGTGTTTAGTGGTGAAGAGTGTATACTTGGTGTGGAAAGGTGAAATTATGAAATATTGAATTTAATTGACATAATTAATTGGTGGGTAAGACATATATAATATATATATATATATATATGATGCATAGTGAGGTGATCGGGAGGATCGTGTGTACTCGGTGTTCAAATGTAAATTTACCTATTATTTAATTTGATTAACATAATTGATTGGTGTGTATATATATGTATGATGTATGGTGATGTGATCAGTAGCATCGTGTGCACTTAGTGTGCTTGATGATTGGGGTTGTGCATTTGGTGTCGTGCATATCATTGTGTTTTGGTGGGATAAATCATGTCTCAGGAGGAGCGTAAGTGATTCATCCGTACTCCTTTGTGGAGAATGGTGGGGTTGAACCATGTCTCAGGAGGAGGGTAAGTGATTCACCCGTACTCCATTGTGGAGAATGGTGGGATGGATCATGTCTCAGGAGGAGCGTAAGTGATCTATCCGTACTTCTTTGTGGAGAATGGCGGGTTGAATCATGTCTCAGGAGGAGCGTAAGTGATTCAGCCGTACTCCTTTGTGGAGAATGCTGGGGATAGATCATGTCTCAGGAGAAGCGTAAGTGATCTATTCCGGGGTTCAATTGAATAAACCAATGAGTCGGTACCGCATGCATGGTGTTGAGTTACATTCTTGCATTATTGTATGTTGTGTTGATGATTGGACAGTAGGTCGTGTTTGATGTTGGTGGGGTGATGATTTGTTTATTTACTGCCTTTTATTCATGTATTTTATTATCGATAATTTTGATCATGTTTTCTCACCCCTCTGTTGTTGTTGTGGTCTGTGCTTCTTTGGAAGTACAGATAATCCAGGTGCATAGCTAGCTGCATAGTGGTGTGCGGGTCGAGTCTTAGGATGCTCTGATACGTAACACGGGTATTGGGGTGTTTACTTCAATTGTGATTGAATTTGTTGTATTCATATGACGTATCTTATTTTGGTGAACCTTCTTAATGAATGTTTTGTGTAAATTGGCAGATGGCCGAGATTGATGTACTAAAAATAATTTCTGCTACTTTATTTTGAAAACCATTTAATGAAGTGTTTTGTTGAAGTTTTGTGAATGTGATATCCCACTTTTGAGGATCAAGATGGGGATCGCTTGTCATAAGATCAGGAATTATCCTGAGCTGGTAAGCAGAAGCAGTATTTATGATAATGACAACCGGGCCAGGATTGCACATTATAAGGCTGTGAATGACCGTAAGGGTAAGCAGAGTTTTGGTGGTACTCCTTACAGTGTTCCTGCTGATAAGGGAAAACGTAAGGCTGCTGCCGATAAGAAGCCCAGAGAAGGGAGAGCGTCTGCTGGTGTGAAATGTTTCCGATGTGGTGGTGCGAGGCATCGTGCTAATGATTCTCCGGATGAGGTGAAAAAGTGTTTTAAGTTTGGTAAGCTAGGCCATGTGATGGTGGATTGCAGGGCTGCTATGCCTACCTGTTATAACTGTGGTGAGAAATGTCATATCAGTACGCATTGCGAGAAGCCGAAGAAGTCTCAGGCGCCTCAGGCTAGTGGTAAAGTGTTTGCTGTGGTAGGAACTCAATCTGCCGGCGAGGAGCGTTCTATCAAAGGTACTTGTTTTATCAATAATGTTCCTTTGACTGCTATGATTGATACGGGTGCAACCCACTCGTTCATTTCTGTTGATTGTGTAAAGAGGTTAGGATTGGTGCCGTCTACTCTTGAGCAACGGGTGACTATTGAAACTCCCTCTATTGGTTCAGTGACTACTTATTTAGTGTGTTTGAAGTGCCCATTGACTATTTTCGGTAGAGACTTTGGGGTAGATCTGATTTGTCTGCCACTTGGTAAGCTGGATGTTATTCTGGGTATGAACTGGTTATAGTTCAACCGAGTCTACATCGATTGTTTCCGGAAGGTGTTGTTGTTCCCTACTCCAGAAGAAGAAGCATTGGTGAATTCCTTGTCTAATAAGGAATTGAGGACATTGTTAGAGGACGAAGCTAAAATGTTTACTTTATTTGCATCATTATCTGTTGATAGCAAAACATCAATGAAAGAGTTGGCGATGGTGAACGAATTTCCCGAAGTGTTCCCTGATGATATTACAGAATCACCTCCGACGAGAGAAGTTGAATTTAGCATTGATCTTGTTCCTGGTACGAGACCTATATCTATGGCACCGTACAGGATGTCGGCAGTGGAATTGGCTAAATTGAAATCTCAGATTAGAGAATTGTTGGATAGAAAGTTTATCAGACCGAGTGTGTCGCTGTGGGGAGCTCTAGTGTTGTTGGTGAAGAAGAAGGATGGTAGTATGCGTTTGTGCATCGATTACCGTCAGTTGAATAAAGTGACCATTAAGAATAAGTATCCTCTTCCAAGGATTGATGATTTGATGGATCAGTTGGTGGGAGCTCGGGTGTTTAGTAAAATTGACTTGAGGTTGGGTTACCACCAGATCAGAGTGAAAGAAGGTGATATCCATGAAACGGCATTTAGAACTCGTTATGGACATTATGAATATATTGTAATGCCTTTTTGAGTGTCTAATGCGCCAGGAGTGTTTATGGAGTATATGAACCGGATATTCCATTCTTATCTGGATCAGTTTATTGTTGTGTTTATTGATGATATATTGATTTATTCTAAGTCTGAAGAAGAGCATGCAGGACATTTGAGAATTGCTTTGCAAGTGCTGAAAGATAATAGTTGTTTGCTAAACTATCGAAGTGTGAGTTCTGGATGAAGACTGTGAGTTTCTTGGGGCATGTGATATCTGGTGACGGTGTAGCGGTGGACCCATCGAAAGTGAGTGCGGTGCTGCAGTGGGAACCTCCGAAGACAGCAACGGAAATTAGAAGCTTTTTGGGTTTGATAGGTTATTACCGAATGTTTATTGAGGGGTTTTCTGGTTTGGCGTTGCCATTGACACATTTGACGAGGAAGGATCAAGTTTTTGTGTAGGATGTTGCTTGTGAAGAAAGCTTTGAGGAACTGAAAAAGAGATTGACTACGACACCGGTGTTAATATTGATAACTTCGAGTGAACCTTTTGTGGTGTATTGTGATGCGTCTAAGATGAGATTAGGAGGAGTTCTTATGCAGAATGGTAAGGTAGTGGCGTATGCTTCGCGACAATTGAGGGTGCATGAAAGGAATTACCCTACCCATGACCTTGAATTGGATGCAATAGTTTTCGTGTTAAAGATCTGGAGGCACTATTTGTATGGTTCAAGATTTGAGGTGTTTAGTGACCATAAGAGTCTGAAATATCTGTTTGATCAGAAAGAGCTAAATATGAGACAGAGAAGATGGTTGGAATTCTTGAAGGATTACGATTTCAGTTTGAGTTATCATCCAGGAAAGGCGAATGTAGTAGCCGATGCTTTGTGCAGAAAAACAATTCATATGTCAGCTTTAATGGTAAAAGAAATAGAGATAATTGAGCAGTTCAGAGATTTGAGCATGGTTTGTGAAATTACGGCAGGTGGTGTGATGTTGGGCAAGTTGCAAGTGAATAACGATTTCTTGGATATGATCAGAGAGAACCAAAAGCTAGATATGAAGTTAGTGGATTTGATGCCTGGAGTAGGAAGTGACTCTGATAGTGATTTTAAGTTGGACAATACAGGTGTGTTGAGATTCAGAGGCAGGGTTTGTGTGCCAGATAATGATGAGCTGAAGAAGTCAATTCTGAATGAGGGACATCGTAGTAGTTTGAGTATCCATCTGGGAGCAACGAAGATGTACCACGATTTAAAGAAAATATTTTGGTGGTCTGGTATGAAAAGAGATATAGCTCAATTTGTTTACGCCTGTTTGACATGTCAGAAGTCGAAAGTGGAACATCAGAGACCCTCTGGAATGATGCAACCGTTGGAAGTTCCGGTTTGGAAATGGGATTGTATAACTATAGATTTTGTTACGGGTTTTCCGAATACGGCGAGAGGATTTGATGCTATTTGGGTAATTGTGGATCGACTTACAAATTTTGCACATTTTGTGCCGATTAATATTAGTTTCCCGTTGGAGAAGCTAGCAGAGACTTACATCCGGGTAATTGTGAAGTTACATGGTGTTCTGTCGAGTATCGTGTCAGATAGAGATCCGAGGTTTACTTCAGAATTTTGGAGGAGTTTACAGGAAGCTTTGGGTACTAAGTTGAAGCTGAGTTCAGCTTACCATCCTCAAACCGATGGTCAGTCAGATAGGACTATTCAGTTGCTGGAGGATTTGCTAAGGGCTTGTTTGTTGGAAAAGGGTGGTGCGTGGGATACTCATTTACCGTTGATCGAGTTCACGTACAACAACAGTTACCATTCTAGTATCGGAATGGCACCGTTTGAGGCTTTATATGGTAGAAGATGCAGAACTCCTCTGTGTTGGTATGAGACGGGTGAGAATGTAGTATTGGGACCAGAAATTATGCAGCAGACTACTGAGACAATTCAGATGATTCGTGAGAAAATGAAGGCGTCTTAGAGTAGGCAGAAAAGCTATCATGATAACCGAAGAAAAGAACTGGAATTCAGTGAAGGTGATCACGTGTTCCTGAGAGTTAACCCAGTGACTGATGTGGGTCGTGCGTTGAATTCCAAGATGTTGGATCCTAAGTTTATTGGGCCGTATCAGATTTTGTAGAGAATTGGTGTTGTAGCTTATAGGGTGGCGTTGCCGCCTGAACTGTCGAATTTACATGACGTGTTCCATGTGTTGCAACTTCGAAGGTATGTCTCGAATCCATCTCATGTGATTCAGAGAGATGAAGTTCAAGTTAGGGAGAATCTTACTGTTGAGACGATGCCGTTGAGGATCGAGGATCGTAAGATGAAGCAACTCCGTGGGAAGGAGATATCTTTGGTGAACATGGTTTGGGGAGGTGCTGCAGGAGGTAGTGTGACCTGGGAATTGGAAAGCAGGATGCAGGAAGCGTATCCGGAATTGTTTCTATCAGGTAATTTTCGAGGACGAAAATAATTAAAGTGGGGGAGAGTTGTAACACCCATTTTAATTATTTAATCTTTCCGGTGTTATTTTATTTCGGCGTGTCTTTGTGGAGATTATTTAATAAACCATAGCCTTTAGTATTAATATAATATAATTGATAATGATAATGATTTAATAATTAATAGTAATATTATTATTATTATTATTATTGGTATCATTATTATTGGAATAAAGAAATGAGGAATTAGTGATATAAGGGGGATTTTGGAAAAAGAAGAGAGATAGAACACGATAAAGAAGAGTGGGGAGAAAGAGGGAGGAGGAAGAACAAGGAAGGAAGAGAAACAAAGAAGAGCAATCAGATTCGTAGGAATTCTTCAACGATCGAAGCGATTAGTCGAGGTAAGGGGGGAGAAACTGATTGGGATTGGTAATTGCATGAATTGGGTAGTTGGGGATTCCTTAACCCCATAGGGATTTGATGAACATAATTAGTATGTTGTTGTGTTTCTGACCATTGCTGTTATGGTGAACTTCTTGCATGTGGTTGTATAGTGATTGTTTGGATAGTTGGGTGTTCTCTGAAGGTTACCATTTTGGGTCGGAAATGAATTGATCAGTAGAGTTGATATTTTATCGGGTAAAATCTGGAATAAGTCGTGTAGTTTAGTCGTAGCATGTTAGGCTAAGACTATAGGGACTGGGTTGGTGAGAATCAGACGATTTTTGAGCCTCTGATGAATTTCTGAACAGTGAGGGATTTGTGAAAACGCAGACGTTTGCCAACACCTTTGCTGAGCGAGCTAGTAGCGAGCATTCGCTAGGAATTCGCTAGGCGAGTTGGGTAGCGAGTACTTCCAGTAGCCACTGTCTGCCTTCGCTAGCGAGTTTGCTAGGCGAATGAGGCAGCGAGCGTTCGCTGAGGTCTTGCTAGGTGAGTGAGCCAGCGAGCGTGACAGAAACGTGATTTTGTGCAGTTTTGCTCTATGATCTGTTTTGTAGGATTCCTTGGGTTGTGATAGGTAGAGAAATGGTGTTTAGTGGTGAAGAGTGTATACTTGGTGTGGAAAGGTGAAATTATGAAATATTGAATTTAATTGACATAATTAATTGGTGGATAAGACATATATAATATATATATGATTCATAGTGAGGTGATCGGGAGGATCGTGTGTACTCGGTGTTCAAATGTAAATTTCCCTATTATTTAATTTGATTAACATAATATGATGTATGGTGATGTGATTAGTAGGATCGTTTGCACTTAGTGTGCTTGATGTTTGGTGTTGTGCATTTGGTGTCCTGCATATCATTGTGTTTTGGTGGGATGAATCATGTCTCAGGAGGAGTGTAAGTGATTCATCTGTACTCCTTTGTGAAGAATGGTGGGGTTAAATTATGTCTCAGGAGGAGCGTAAGTGATTCACCCATACTCCTTTGTGGAGAATGGTGGGATGGATAATGTCTCAGGAGGAGCGTAAGTGATCCATCTGTACTCCTTTGTGGAGAATGGCGGGTTGAATCATGTCTCAGGAGGAGCGTAAGTGATTCACCAGTACTCCTTTGTTGAGAACGGTGGGGATAGATCATGTCTCAGGAGGAGCGTAAATGAACTATTCCGAGGTTCGACTGAATGAACCAATGAGTCGGTACCACATGCATGGTGTTGAGTTGCATCCTTGCATTATTGTATGTTGTGTTGATGATTGGACAGTAGGTCGTGTTTGATGTTCGCGGGGTGATGATTTGTTTATTTACTGCCTTTTATTCATGTATTTTATTACCGATAATTTTGATCATGTTTTCTCACCCCTCTGTTATTGTTGTGGTCTGTGCTTCTTCGGAAGTACAGATAATCCAGGTGCATAACTAGCTGGATAGCGGTGTGCGGGTCGAGTCTTAGGATGCTCTGATACGTAACACGAGACTTGGGGTGTTTACTTTTATTGTGATTAGATTTGTTGTATTCCTGTGACGTATCTTATTTTGGTGAACCTTCTTAATGAATGTTTTGTGTAAATTGGCAGATGCCCGAGAATGATGTACTAAAAATAATTTCTGCTGCTTTATTTTGAAAAACATTTAATGAAGTGTTTTGTTGAAGTTTTGTGAATGTGATATCCCACTTTTGAGGGTAAACTCTGATATTTATTTAATTTAATCATGTTTTATTTTAATTTGGGAAAGTGGGGTGTTACAAGTTGGTATCAGAGCAGGTCGGTCCGTCCGGCCAGTGTAGTAGTTGAGTTTGTCCTTAGGATAGAGGTTGTGTACCCTTTTAACCTAGTGTTGTTTTGGTTGAGCAGTATGGCAGGAAGGAATGATGTTGCTTTGGCTGCATCTATGCAAGCGATGGCGTAAGTGGTTGCTAATCAGGACCAAGCTGCGAGTGCGCAATTCAAAGATTTGGCACAGTTTCAGAGTAACAAGCCACCGATGTTTGAAGGAGGAATTTTGGATCCTGAAGCTGCCCAGAAATGGCTGAAGGCAATTGAGAAAATTTTCAGGACAATGGGTTGTAATGATGAGCAAAAAGTGAGGTTCGGTACTCACATGCTGGAAGGTGAAGTTGAGGCTTGGTGGGACAACAGTCGCCAGAGATTGGAGGCTGCAGGAACTGCTATTACTTGGGATGTGGTTCGAATTGGTTTTTTGGAAAATTATTTTCCGAAATGTATACGAAGTGCTAAGGAGATAGAGTTTCTGGAGCTGAAGCAGGGTAATCTGACTGTAGCAGAGTATGCTGTTTTATTTTGAAAAACATTGGGGTAGATCTGATTTGTCTGCCACTTGGTAAGCTGGATGTTATTCTAGGTATGAACTGGTTGGAGTTCAACCGAGTCTACATTGATTGTTTCCGGAAGGTGTTGTTGTTCCTTACTCCAGAAGAGGAAGCATTGGTGAATTCCTTGTCTAATAAGGAATTGAGGACATTGTTAGAGGACGAAGCTAAAATGTTTGCCTTATTTGCATCATTATCTGTTGACAGTAAAACGTCAATGAAAGAGTTAGCGGTGGTGAACGAATTTCCCGAAGTGTTCCCTGATGATATTACAAAATTACCTCCGACGAGAGAAGTTGAATTTAGCATTGATCTTGTTCCTGGTACGAGACCTATATCTATGGCACCGTACAGGATGTCGGCAGTGGAATTGGCTGAATTGAAATCTCAAATTGGAGAATTGTTGGATAGAAAGTTTATCAAACCGAGTGTGTCACCGTGGGGAGCTCCAGCGTTGTTGGTGAAGAAGAAGGATGGTAGTATGCGTTTGTGCATCGATTACCGTCAGTTGAATAAAGTGACCATTAAGAATAAGTATCTTCTTCCAAGGATTGATG
Source organism: Lathyrus sativus (assembly GCA_963859935.3). NCBI lineage: Eukaryota > Viridiplantae > Streptophyta > Magnoliopsida > Fabales > Fabaceae > Lathyrus > Lathyrus sativus. The sequence goes on from OZ012739.1 coordinate 192,613,193, forward strand.
ATTTGATGGATCAGTTGGTGGGAGCTCGGGTGTTCAGTAAAATTGACTTGAGGTCGGGTTACCACCAGATCAGAGTGAAAGAAGGTGATATCCAGAAAACGACATTTAGAACTCGTTATGGACATTATGAATATACTGTAATGCCTTTTGGAGTGTCTAATGCGCCAGGAGTGTTTATGGAGTATATGAACCGAATATTCCATTCTTATCTAGATCAGTTTATTGTTGTGTTTATTGATGATATATTGATTTATTCTAAGTCTGAAGAAGAGCATGCAAGACATTTGAGAATTGCTTTGCAAGTGCTGAAAGATAATAAGTTGTTTGCTAAACTATCGAAGTGTGAGTTCTGGATGAAGACTGTGAGTTTCTTAGGGCATGTGATATCTGGTGACGATGTAGCGGTGGACCCATCAAAAGTGAGTGCGGTGCTGCAGTGGGAACCACCGAAGACAGCAACGAAAATTAGAAGCTTTTTAGGTTTGGCAGGTTATTACCGAAGGTTTATTGAGGGGTTTTCTAGTTTGGCGTTTCCATTGACCCAGTTGACGAGGAAGGATCAAGTTTTTGTGAGGGATGCTGCTTGTGAAGAAAGCTTTGAGGAACTGAAAAAGAGATTGACTACGGCACCGGTGTTAACATTGCCAAATCCGAGTGAACCTTTTATGGTGTATTGTGATGCGTCTAAAATGGGATTAGGCGGGGTTCTTATGCAGAATGGTAAGGTAATGGTGTATGCTTCACGACAATTGAGGGTGCATGAAAGGAATTACCCTACCCATGACCTTGAATTGGCTGCAGTAGTTTTCGTGTTAAAGATCTGGATGCACTATTTGTATGGTTCGAGATTTGAGTTGTTTAGTAACCATAAGAGTCTGAAATATCTGTTTGATCAGAAAGAGCTAAATATTAGACAGAGAAGATGGATGGAATTCTTGAAGGATTACGATTTCAGTTTGAGTTATCATCCAAGAAAGGCGAATGTAGTAGCCGATGCTTTGAGCAGAAAAACAATTCATATGTCAGCTTTAATGGTAAAAGAAATGGCGCTAATTGAGCAGTTCAGAGATTTGAGCATGGTTTGTAAAATTACGGCAGGTGGTGTGATGTTGGGCAAATTGCAAGTGAATAACGATTTCTTGGATATGATCAGAGAGAACCAGAAGCTAGATATGAAGTTAGTGGATTTGATGCCTGGAGTAGAAAGTGACTCTGATAGTGATTTTAAGTTGGACAGTACAGGTGTGTTGAGATTCAGAGGCAGGGTTTGTGTGCCGTTTAATGATGAGATGAAGAAGTCAATTCTGAATGAGGGACATCGTAGTAGTTTGAGTATCCATCTGGAAGCTACGAAGATGTACCACGATTTAAAGAAAATATTTTGGTGGTCTGGTATGAAAAGAGATATAGCTCAATTTTTTTACGCCTGTTTGACATGTCAAAAGTCGAAAGTGGAACATCAGAGACCCTCTGGAATGATGCAACCGTTGGAAGGCAAATTAGAGACATCTAGAAAAGCATAAACAAATTTACTAGGGAAAGGATAACAATCATCAAAAGTTTTGTCAGAAATGCATTGAACAAAACTCTAGAAAAGAACAGTAACAACCATCAAAGTCATTCAGGAAATCATTGAATGAACTTTGGAAAAGAACAAGTATCAGAGATAAACTGGCAACCACTAGAGATATTCAGAATAACATTGAATAAGCTCCACTGGGGAATCAACAATCATCATATATGAATGGAACTGGATGGAAAAGAGTCACAATATTTAAAAGATCACTGAATGAGGTGAGGAGAAACCCAGGGAAATACATTAGGGACATCAAGCAAACATCAGAGATAATCAAGAAAGTATTGAATAAACTTTGGAAAATAGAAACATCAGAGACATCCAGAAAAACATTGAATGAACTCTAAAAAATATAACAAACATCAGAGACATCTAGAAAATCACTGAATGAACTCTAGAAAATATAACTAACATCAGAGATATCCAGAAAAGCATTGAATGAACTATGGAAAACATCAGAGATATTCGGGAAAGCATCGAATAAACTCTGAGACATTTCCAGAAAAGCATTAGATGGAGAATGGAAACAGACTTGAAAACATTCAAATAGCTGTTAACCAAAGCCAGAAATAAGTTAAAGACATCTATAAGACCATTAGATGAACAAAAAGATTATGAAAATACATCTGGAACATTTAGAAAAACATTAAATATACGGAAAATATTTTGAAGGCATATCTGGAAGAACATCACATAAGAAACATCAGATCTGGAAGAACATCAGATAAACAAGGTCATATCTAGAAGAACATCAGATAAACACAAAGGGGTTTCTGGAAAAACATCAGAAGCAAAGTCGTATCTGGAAGAACGTTAGATAGACACAGATGATTTCTGGAAAAACGTCAGAACAAAAGACCCATATGGAAAAACATCAGATGGTAAAAGAAATGAAAATCTAGAAAAGTATCAGAAGCAAATTTGTATCTAGAAGAACGTCAGGCAGACATAAAGGAGTTATGGAAAAACATCATAACAAAAGACACATCTGGAGAAACATCAGACGGTAAAAGCAACGACATTCTGGAAAAGCATCAGAATCAAAGTCGTATCTGGAAGAACATCCGATAGACACAAAGAGTTCTAGAAAAATATAAGAAGCAAATTCATATATGTAAGAACGTCAGATAGACACAGAGGAGTTCTGGAAAAACGTCAGAACAATGGACACATCTAGAAAAACATCAGACGAAAAAAGAAACGGAACTATGGGAAAGCATCAAAATTACAGACACATTTGGAAAAACATCAGAGAAAGACAAACACATCCGGTAAAACCTCGGAGCGACTCTGGAAAAGCATCAGAATCAAAGGAAACATCTGGAAAAACATCATATCACACACATAGAGTGTTCTGGGAATACATCAAAACACAAAAGAATATCTGGAAAAATGTCAGATAACACAAAGAGAATATTTGTTTGGTAGGTGCCAAATAAGTTGGACTTTGATCACAAGGTAAGACGCGGATAACAACACGACCTCTGGTGAAATGCAAATGAGGATGAAACACTCATGCCATGCAATGGTATGTGAATTATGCTATGATATATGATCAAATACAAATGTAGATACTGACGACATAGCTCGACTCTTTTGGGGAAAAGACAAAACTAGAAGACCGATTCCTCAACACGGATATCACTGCCATTCTGCTCGAGGACTAGAGATGCTGCTGTTGAACATATCTCCACCACACTGGTAAATTGTATCAAGTTGATGATCCTTGTAGGAAGAATGAAGAGCTGCTTGGGGATTCTTCAAGTAAACTTCCCCATATCAGCTATCTGTTGTAGATGAACTGATAATTGCTTCAGCTTAACTGATTCTTGAAAATGACTGGTTTACTGCGCACTTGGAAAACTTGCTCCAGCCTGAGTCTTTGAAAGGTCTTCTGGATAAGTCAATTATGAGATGAATTTGCATTGAACAACAAATCTTGAACTGATTTTCAACCGGATGTAAAAGGAACTTGCCCCTAATAGGATCTCCTGACCAAGTTTCTCAATTGTTTGAAAATTCCTTGAGAGGGAAGCCAGTTCGCAAACAAAATTATTTGTACAAACATGGTAATGCAAAGTTTATGCAACTTTTTGAAATCAAAATTTTTTTTGGAATGCGCAAAGTATAAGAGTTACATGTCAGAATACGGCGGTTCAAGACACTCAATGTGTAAAACAAAGGTGTAATGCCAAAATAATTGATTTGCAAAGATCTTTTGTAATATGCTTTTAAAATAACCTTGCTTCAGTTAGGTCTTTTAAGGGTTGTAACGTGGACTGGTTCAGAGTTTATGAAACAAAGGATAAAGGCTCAAAGTTTATTTGCACCCACCCAATCTACATGATGATCTTTAGTCATATGCTCAGCTAACTCAAACTATGCACTCAACTTCCCATAGATTGGGGAATTGTACTGATGATAGTATAATGATGGTTCAGAAGTAAAGGGACTCTTGAGATGGAAATTACTGCTTCCTTACAACATTTTGGTTGTTTTTACCATTGAGGACTTTCATGGTAAGGATTTAAAGATCTCCTCTTTTTGGTATCCCTAATTTTTGTCTAAATTGTTTCCTTCAAAGCTTACAGGCAGCGGGATGCCCTAGTTTTTTCTAAGTTTCCTTCATAGGTTTTAACTTAGTGGGCTTTTCTTTTGATTGATTTTTTTTGAAAGAAAGAGAGTGATTGTCTGGCTTAATGATTATGGTGAACCACCATCGGCTTAAAAGACATATTCGACACTTGCTTGTTGTGTGCGAAGGAAGATTGTGAATGCAACCTTCATATGAAAGGTGTCTTGCATGAACACACAACCAAGTTAACTGAGAACTATCCATCCCAAGGTTAAGATTGCGAGTTTTTTTATAAAGAAACAAAATCCAAATTCTAGGCTCAAAGGGGTTGACAAGGGAATAACCTCCTTATTTCTCCAGTGTTTGGGGAATTTAAACAATGTCTTACATCGTCAGCAAAGTTTGATTGAAAGCATACAAATAGTAGTTATGGATAATATGTTTTCATCATCCTCCCTCAAATATTTTCATATCAAAAGTTTGAACAAGAGGTGCCTATTTTGAAAGATAAAGCATAAAGATGCAAATAATAGACAAAATGAATTGAATCAAAAGTTGCAATGCTTGTTTCATTAATTATGAAAGTACAAACATAATTTGAAATCAAACAGCTAATACAAAACAAAGGAAAATGCAACAACAAGAAACATGGCCTAGTGACTAATTAGTAACAAGGATGATTTGTCATGTCTGAAACACTAGCTTTTAGGAAGATATTCTAGTGAAGTTAACTGAAGCTTCACTTATGATGCACTGGTAGAGAATTGTTGTTGACATTAGGATTGGAGTCTTGAAATCTAAGGATTCGGACGTTAATCAAATCACGCGCTATGGACTTCAGTGCATAGCAATTTTCTAAGTCGTGGCCTGCGGCGCCTTCATGGAATGCACAATGGAGATCAGATCTAAATCCAGCTGGAAGAGGATTTTAAGGAGGAGGCAGAGTCCTTGTGGTAATCAAACCTTGCTGAACCAGACCAGGATAAAGTTTAGTGTACGTCATGGGAATATGATCAAACTGATTCCTATTACGGTATTGGTTCTGTCCAACAGCCGGACGTTGAGGAACTTGAGCTGGCTGTGGAGCAGCAACAGCAATAACAACTGATGATCAACATACTGAGGTCTAGAACAAGGCCTTATCACTTCAGTCATGACAACATTAGTCTAATCTTATTTCTTCTTCTGGAAGTTCCCATAGGATTTTATCGCACCATTGGAAAATTTAGCAGCTTTAGGCACTTAACTATTCTTGAGACCTTCCTTGAGCCTTTGACCAATAGTTACCAAATCAGTGAAGTTGGAGGAAACATTGCTAATCATTTTCTCCCAATAGAATGGAGACAAAGTGTCCATGAACATTCTAGTCAGTTCCTTTTCCACCAGAGGAGGTTCAAATTGAGAAGCTAACTCTCTTCACCGTTGAGCGTATTCCTTGAAAGACTCTTTCTTGTTTTTGGTCATGTTCTGAAGATGGCGATGATCCAGAGCCAGGTCAAGGTTGTAATTTTACTATTTCATAAAAGAATTGGCAAGATCGTGAAAGCAGTGGGCACTATTTTTTTCAAGGTTCATATACCATTTGAGTGAAGCTCCACTCAAGCTGTCTTGAAAACAGTGGATGAACACCTTCTGATTGTTGGTATAAGTAGCCATCCTTTAGAAGTACATGACTAGATGAGCTCTTGGACAAGAGTGACCCTTGTACTTTATGAACTAGAGAGTTTTGAACTTAGCAGGCATAACAAGGCCAGAAACTAAGCACATGTTGTCTGCATCTACATTGAAGAAGTCAGTACCTTCAACGACTTTGAGTCTCTTATCTATGATCTGAAACTATTCACGAACAACCTCGGGCTCAACAAAATCTTCACGGTCTTTATCTTGAGCACTGGCAGCATTGTACTCATAGATAGGGTTCTCAAAGGGAGCTCGGGCAGTATGAGTAACAGTGTGGACCACAGGTCTGGGCTCGGCAAAAAATAATGCTTGAAAAACTGGTTTGGCAGTCTGACCAATCATAGGAGTAGATGCAATAGGTAGAGAGAAGTTATGAGGTAAACCAAACTCTGGCCAAGTTGAAGGTGGCATTTGAACAAGAAGAGGATCAGCGCTTGAAAATTCTTGGATGACAGTCCTCTGAGGTTGCTCTCCTCTGACAATCAGGACTTGGAGCATCTCGATGAGCTTAATCATTCCTAATTTTAAATCATCAATCTCCATCCAGATCTCTGCATTATGCATTTCTTGCTCTGACATTCTGCGTCTGTAATTAGCTCTAGTCCTGTATCTATGTCGAGGAATCAGCTTGACGAATGACAGGTGACACTGGAAGATAGAGACAACTGGAAATGAGTGACTAGACAAACAGATGGTATGTAATGGATCATGCAAAAGATGCAAATGATATGCAATACGATGCAAGACAGGATACAAATGACACATAATAGGATCAAAGGTTCAAGATCACAGCATGAAGTCTGGGTAAAGAACCAACCACAGGATATGTACTAGGGGTAAAGCACTTGCACAACGGGTTTTAACAAAGTTCCCAGAGTTATCGACCCATCTTTCAGATATTACCTACAATCTGATTACTTGGGAATCAAAAATATTCTCAAGAGAGCCTCGTCTGAGTGTAGCATCGTGTATCAACTATTTCGGTTTTACACCCTTATAGTCACCGCACTACATCCTAGAAGGCCAAGAGAGGTAAATGGGTAACTAAAGGTCCTCAGTAACACAGGCTCCTTGGTTGAAAGTAGTAATATTTTCACGAACACTCGTTCAACAAAACTACTCCCAAGAGGGCCTCCACTGAGTGGTGGTTTCTCAAGTTAGCTTGGTCGGGAATGAACTCCCTATAAGTCTTCTTGAATATACCACCTTCCTATCATAGATGCACTCAAGTCCGAGTATATGACTTATTCTCACCACTCAAGGTAACAACTCTGCATACAGAAAAACCAAAATATAAACAGATATATACAAATATACAAGTATAATAGCAAACAAAAATAGCAACACAAATATAACAAGTTAGGCTCAACCCACTGAACAAGATTCCCCAGTGAAGTCGCCATTTTATGTTGTGGTGAGAATCAGATACCAAACCTATAGAATTAGCTTGGCTCACAAAACAAATGATGTCACCACCGAACTTTTATTTTTTCAAGGGGGAGGGAGAAAAGATTGAACAAAAACCCTAAGTAAAATATGCAAAGCAAAAGGCAAGGCCTAAAGCTAAGCAAAGAGAGATCAAAGGTGCGGGGGTTGGTTATACTCATGGAAGGTATTAGCACCCTAAACATCTGTAGTACTCTACAAGAACCTCTTGAAATATTTGTCTTTTGGCTAAAATTGTTTGTTAAAGGTAAGGATGAGAAAAGAATAGGAGAAAAGGTGGAAAAATAAAAAAGGTAGAAAAATAAAAAGGTAGCTCACTAGGGTCGTTGTAACACCCCCTTTCTATACCCCCGGTAAACAATTAAATCATTAAGGCACTTAATGAAAATTCCATCAGAGTATAATTATAACATGGTATAAAAGTGGCACATCACATTATCATCGAAACGGAACATAAATAATACCAGCTCATGAAGATATGTAACAAAAGGGGTAAATCTCAACTAAAAACAAAGCATAGCGCTTAAAACCCACATATCAATATTTAGAATAAAGCGGAAACATCTAAACATTGAAATCACTTCATTAACATAAGCATCATATACATCGTTCAGATTAATTCAATTCATCAGTTGAGTTTACAAAAATTCAGCAGCAGATACATACACAGATGTATCACAAAAGAATCAAAACAATTCCTAACTACCCAGTGTTACATATCAGAGCCATTTGACCAAAAGAAATGAACGACTCGCTTCACAAAGACTCCAGCAATCTAATCTGCAATGCCTCATAGAGCATTATAAAACAGCAGAAGGGTGAGAAACAATATCATAATACATAATGCACATAAGCATATATATATATATATATATATATATATATATATATATATATATATATATATATATATATATATATATATATATATATATATATATATATATATATATATATATATATATATATATATATATATATATATATATATATATATATATATATATATATATATATATATATATATATATATATATATATATATATATATATATATATATATATATATATATATATATATATATATATATATATATATATATATATATATATATATATATATATATATATATATATATATATATATATATATATATATATATACACACACACACACACACACACACACACACACACATAACGTCCAAAAACGTCTTCCACATTCTCACCGCAACTCATCTCACTACATCGTACATCGCAATGTATTCACAATTAACTATTTACAAATAGAGCACCAAGCATATACAATGTGCATCAACAATGTTTACATCAATTCATAAACATGCACACATATACATATATATTCACACATACATGTATCTTCAAGCCTTCCATTCATGCCAATTATCAACAATCTATATAAACATCTACATTCATGTTTATTCACCATACATCATGCACAGATGTCTACATGCAACTCACAGAGACCGACACACGACTCTATGCAGATGCAAATGCGGTACCGACTCATTTCAGCAGGTTCAATTGAAGAACCAAAATAATCATCGCTCACACCCCACATGGGCACATGAGGTTCTGCAGATTCACCGAGGAATCAAATATAACCATCGCAACATATGAGGTTCTGCAAATCCATCGAGGGATCAATAAATAACCATCGCTCACACCCCGCAAGGGCACACGAGGTTCTGCAGATTCACCGAGGAATCAATATATAACCATCGCTCACACCCCACAAGGGCACACGAGGTTTTGCAGATTCACCGAGAAATCAATCAACATAAGAATGCATACCATGATGCTTCACATGCAACATAACTCATGACACTCTTGAAATGCATACATGTTTACAAACATACTCATGCATTCATCACATTCGTCGCATATATTCATTATGCATTCAAATATATGTATCACAAAGCATATATATATATATATATATATATATATATATATATATATATATATATATATATATATATATATATATATATATATATATATATATATATATATATATATATATATATATATATATATATATATATATATATATATATATATATATATATATATATATATATATATATATATATATATATATATATATATATATATATATATATATATATATATATATATATATATATATATATATATATATATATATATATATATATATATATATATATATATATATTCACCATCCATTCAAACTAATTTTCATACATGGTTCACATTCACAATCAATCTCGCCATGCATTTCTATTTAATTCAAATAAATGCACAAAATTGCCAAACAGCCACATTTCACACCTCACAAATCACAAACTAGGATTCACGCCATACGGTTACCCACAACACACATAACAACATAAAATTAGTCATCTCAGACAAGGAATGATTGCTACCAACCACACAACTAATCCACGAATGAAAAGCACCAGAAAAGAAAATATGTTGTTGTGTTCGCTAACCTTCGCCTGGCAAAGCCTCTGGCGAACCTTCGCTACTTCGTTCGCCTGGCGAACTTGCCAGCGAAGACCACTGGGATTTATTCTGGAATTACTCGCTAGCACACTCGCCTGGCGAACCTTCGCCACACTCATTCGCCTGGCGAACTTGCCAGCGATGACAGGGTGTTTGCTTCTGACTTGGTTCGCTGCTGCTCGCTGGGCTTCTCCCAGCAAAGCTTCGCTACCATTCGCCTGGCGAACCTGCAAACTCAGAACTCCCATGGCTGTCCAAAAGCCCAAACCTCACAAACCGACCGATTTAATCCAAATCAGTTCCAGTAGTGCAGCCCACTCATCACCCGACTATACTACACCGTCTATTCCAAATTCTAACCGATAAAACTCAGTTTTTATCGATTAAATCAACTTCCGACCTAGAAATGGAAACATAGAAAACAATCCAACAAATCCAATATAGCACATACATGATCATATACATTATCAAGATGATAAAACTTCTCACCCTTACCTGATTAATCGCAAGCTAAGGTTGATTCTTGATGATTCTAGGTTTTGCTCCACTTTCTCTTCTTTTCTCTCCTCCTCTTTTCTTTCTCTTGTTTTTCTTCTTAATGTTTCTATCTTTCTCTTTTCTCTCTATATCACATATTCTATTTCTTTCCTCCCAAATTCTTTCCACACACTTATTAATTAATTCTCACAAAATATCCACTTAATATTATCACTAATGCCCAAACTACCCTCCAACCTATTTTTACCCGAAACTCTCAAAATCGGAAAAAATAGTTCAATATGTAAACATAACATATTATCACACAAATTCCACATAAATAAAATAATCACTTAAATAAATCAAATAAGGACTCAATAAAAATGAGAATTTAGAATCGGGGCGTTACAACTCTCCCCCACTTTAGAAATTTTCGTCCTCGAAAATATTACCTGATTCAAACAGTTCTGGATGCGACTCACGCATCTTATTCTCCAATTCCCAAGTCATATTGCCTTCCGCGGCACCTCCCCATGCCACCTTCACAAGTGCGATATCCTTACCTCTGAGCCTCTTAACTTCACGGTCCAAAATCCTAACCAGTAAAACCTCAACTGTAAGATTATCCCTTACTTCCACATCATCCATCGGAATCACATGTGACGGATCCGGAACATACTTCCGAAGTTGTGAAACATGGAACACATCGTGCAAATTCGAAAGGTTCGGAGGCAACGCCACACGATAGGCCATAGCACCAACTCGTGCAGTAATCTGATACGGACCAATGAAACGAGAAGTCAACTTCTTCGACTTCAAAGCACGACCCACACCCGTAACCGGTGTAACCCTCAAAAACACATGGTCGCCTTCTTGAAACTCAAGATCCTTTCTTCTCTTATCATGATAACTCTTTTGCCTACTCTGAGAAACTCTCATCTTTTCCCGAATAAACTTCACTTTCTCCGTCGTTTGTTGTACCATCTCTGGTCCAACTACCGACTTTTCTCCGGTTTCATGTCAACACAAAGGTGTTCGACACCTCCAACCATACAAAGCCTCAAATGGTGCCATACCAATACTTGAGTGAAAACTATTGTTGTAGGTGAACTCAATCAACGCCAAATAACCATCTCAAGCACCCCCTTGCTCGAGCACACAAGCACGCAACAAATCTTCCAATGATTGAGTCGTCCTTTCGGTTTGACCATCCGTCTGCGGATGATAAGCCGAACTCAATCTCAACTTAGAACCCAAAGCCTTTTTCAAACTTTCCCAAAATCTCGAAGTAAATCTAGGATCCCTATCCGACACAATACTCTTAGGAATCCCATGTAACTTCACAATCACACCAACATAAATCTCGGCTAACTTCTCCAAAGGATAACTAATATCTACCGGAATAAAGTAAGCAGATTTAGTAAGCCTATCAACAATCACCCAAATAGAATTATGACCTCTTTGCATATTAGGCAAACCCGTAACAAAATCCACCGATATACTATCCCATTTCCACTCTGAAATGTCCAACGGTTGCATCAAATCACTAGGCTTCTGATGTTCCACTTTAGACTTCTGACAAGTCAAGCACGAATACACAAACCGAGCTACATCCCTCTTTAATCCGGACCACCAAAAGATTTTCTTCAAATCTTGATACATCTTATTCGCTCCCGGATGAATACTTAAGTTACTCCGGTGTCCTTCCTCCAATATCATCTTTTTCAACTCTACGTCATCGGGAATACAAATACGACCCCGAAATCTCAAAACTCCAAAATTATCAACCTTGAAGTCCTCATTCTCATTCATCATCAAATCAACAAACTTCAAATCCAACTTTTGCTTTTCGCACACGGTAGCAAGAAAATCATTCGTAACATACAACATACCAAGTTTCACACTACTCGGCGTTATCTCACAAACCAAACTCAAATCTCTAAAACTCTCCAACAATTCCCATTCTCTTACCATCAGTGTTGACATATGAACCAACTTCCGACTTAAAGCATCGGTTACCACGTTTGCCTTACCCGGATGGTAATTCAAACCAAAATCATAATCCATCAAAAACTCTAACCATCTCCTCTGCCTCATGTTCAATTCCTTCTGATCAAACAAATATTTCAAACTCTTGTGATCACTAAAAACTTTAAATCTCGCACCATACAGATAATGTCTCCAAATTTTCAAAACAAACACCACGACCGCTAACTCCAAATCATGCGTAGGGTAGTTCTTCTCATGCACTCTCAATTGTCTCGAAGCATAAGCCACAACTTTCCTGTCTTGCATTAAAAGACCACCTAAATCAGATAAAGAAGCATCACAATAAACCACAAACGACTCCGTCGGATTCGGCAAAATCAAAACCGGCGCCGTTGTCAACCTTCTCTTAAGCTCAACAAAACTCTTCTCACACTCAATATCCCAAACAAAGGCCTCTCCCTTACAAGTCAATTGAGTCAACGGAAGTGCTAACTTCGAAAATCCTTCAATAAACCTCCGATAATAACCGGCTAATCCCAAAAAGCTTCGAATCTCCGTAACTGACTTAGGAGCTTCCCACTGCATTACCGCATCAATCTTGGACGGATCAACACTAACATCATTACTAGAAATAACATTCCCAAGAAAACTCACTTCCGATAACCAAAACTCACACTTCGACAACTTAGCATATAATTGCTTTTCTTTCAAAATCTGCAACACAGCTCTTAAATGCTCTACATGCTCTTCTTGGGACTTAGAGTAAATCAAAATGTCGTCGATGAACACAACCACAAAACGATCTAACTGATCATGAAAAATACGATTCATGTATTCCATAAACACACCTGGCGCATTAGAAACTCCGAATGGCATCACTGAAAATTCATAATGACCATACCGTGTCCTAAAAGCCGTCTTTTGGATATCCTCCTCTTTAACACGAATCTGGTGATAACCCGACTTCAAATCAATCTTACTAAAAACATGGGCACCAACCAATTGGTCCATCAAATCATCAATTCTAGGAAGCAGATACTTGTTCTTAATAGTTACCTTGTTCAATTGCCGATAATCAATACACAACCGCATACTCCCATCTTTCTTCTTAACCAACAATACTGGTGCACCCCAAGGAGAAACACTCGGCCTAACAAACCTCTTCTCCAACAAATCATTCAACTGTTTCTTCAACTCTACCAACTTCGATGCCGACATACGATATGGTGCCATCGAAATCGGTCTAGTACCCGGAACTAGGTCAATCGAAAACTCGACTTCTCTTTCCGGCGGTACGTCTGCAATGTCCTCCGGAAATATTTCTGGAAAGTCGCAAACCACTGGAACCATATCCAGTTCAACCTTACTCTCTTCCGACAATAATGCAAACAAACAGAACACTTGAGCCTCATCTGCCAAAAGTTTCTTCAACTCTTTAGTAGATAGAAAACTCTCTTCCTCATCCTCCTCCAAGGAAGGAAACATTACCAACTTGTGATAACAATCAATACAGACTCTATTATACTGCAACCAATTCATACCCAAGATCACATCTATTCCTTCTAACGGCAAACACACCAAGTCCATAATGAAGTCTTTACCATATATGGTCAAAGGACAACTTAAACATACCAAAGATGTAGTTACCGACCCCGAAGCGGGTGTCTCAATAACCATATCACCACCACAAGAAGACAAACAGAAATCCAAACGCTTAGCGCACTCAAAAGAAACAAACGAATGAGTCGCTCCGGTATCAATAATAGAAACTAAAGGCATATTATTAATAAAGCATGTACCTTTAATCAACCGATCCACATTAGTAGTGTCTGCACCGGCTAATGCAAATACCTTCCCACTTGTTGGAGCTTGCTTTGGCTTAGTACACTTTGTACTAATATGACCAACTTCCCCACAGTTGTAACACTTCACCACGTTCCTTCTACAATCAGTTGTAGCATGGCCAATACTTCCATAGTTAGCACACTTCGTTCCATCCTTCCTACACTCAAAAGATTTGTGGCCCAATTCACCGCACCTATAGCACTTAATGGGACCAGAACTTCCACTTCCGGACCTCTTAACAAAGTTTTCCCTATGCTTGCATTTATCAGCAGGCGTCACATAAGGTCCATTCCTTACTGGTTGCTTCCCTCTCTTCTCATTCAAACTCTTATAGTGAGTAAAACGAGCTTTACTATCTTCTTCAAAGATTCTACAACATTTGGTCAAGTCTGAGAATCTCCTAATCCTCTGATAACCCACTGCTTGCTTGATCTCAGGGCGCAAGCCGTTCTCATACTTAACACACTTGGAAAATTTCGTCGTCACCGCATCATAGTAAGGATGAAACTTCACTAACTTTGTGAACTTAGTCGTGTAGTCTATCACGGACATATTGCCTTGTTTCAATTCCAGGAACTCCATCTCCTTCTTTCCCTTCACACTCTCAGGATAATACTTTCTCAAAAATTCGGTGTGAAACAAATTCCAAGTGATTTCCTCATCGTCTACTTCAAGAACTTGTCTCATACCGACCCACCAGTCGTCGGCTTCCTCTCTCAACATGTGAGTCCCAAGTCTCACCTTGTTGCCTTCAGCATAATTCATAACTCTAAAGATCCTCTAGTTCTCCTTTAACCAAATCTGAGCACCGTCCGGATCAAACCTTCCCTTGAATATCGGCGGTTGATTCTTTCTAAACCCATCATTAGCATTCACATTCGGCGCACCCTGCATCGCCCTAGCCATTGCCTCTAATGCAGCAGCCATCACATTGTCATTACGACCAGCCATATTCTGATTAATCGCAAAAATAACAACAAGGTTAAACAACCGTTCAACCAACGAAACAACGAGACAGACACAACTGACTCAACACTGGCCCTGATACCACTTAATGTAACACCCCCTTTCTATACCTCCGGTAAAAAATTAAATCATTTAGGAACTTAATGAAAATTCCATCAGAGTATAATTATAACATGGTATAAAAGAGGCACATCACATTATCATCGAAACAGAACATAAATAATACCAGCTCATGAAGATATGTAACAAAAGGGGTAAATCTCAACTAAAAACAAAGCATAGCGCTTAAAACCCACATATCAACATTTAGAGTAAAGCGGAAACATCTAAACATTGAAATCACTTCATTAACATAAACATCATATACATCATTCAGATTAATTCAATTCATCAGTTGAGTTTACAAAAATTCAGTAGCAGATACATACACAGATGTATCACAAAAGAATCAAAACAATTCCTAACTACCTAGTGTTACATATCAGAGCCATCTGACCAAAAGAAATGAACGACTCGCTACACAAAGACTACAGCAATCTAATCTGCAATGCCTTATAGAGCATTATAAAACAGCAGAAAGGTGAGAAACAATATCATAATACATAATGCACATAAGCATATATATATATATATATATATATATATATATATATATATATATATATATATATATATATATATATATATATATATATATATATATATATATATATATATATATATATATATATATATATATATATATATATATATATATATATATATATATATATATATATATATATATATATATATATATATATATATATATATATATATATATATATATATATATATATATATATATATATATATATATATATATATATATATATATATATATATATATATATATATATATATATATATATATATATATATATATATATATATATATATATATATATATATATATATATATATATACACACACACACACATAACGTCCAAAAACGTCTTCCGCATTCTCACCGCAACTCATCTCACTACACCGTACATCGCAATGTATTCACAATTAACTATTTACAAATAGAGCACCAAGCATATACAATGTGCATCAACAATGTTTACATCAATTCATAAACATGCACACATATACATATATATTCACACATACATGTATCTTCAAGCCTTTCTTGATCATACATCCGAGGTCCTTATTATCAGACATTTGTTCTCGACAGAGCAGAATTATGATCTTGTGTATATGGTCCTATCAGATGGTTGTTCTTGGCAGATCAGATCTGTGGTCCTACACCGGGGTTTTCTTTTCATCAGTGATTGTTGATACAGAATCTCCGCAGCACCAGTTACCCGGATATATTATTGCATGACTGCATTTTGCATTAGCTTGCATTTTCATTTGCATTTCATTAACGTGTGTCTGTGTTGCAGGTACCATTTTCCCCGATCCAGGATTTCTCGCCTCCTATTGTATTGTTATGGCCTCTCTCAGGAAGACCGTTGCGTACAAGTTTCCTACTCCCGATGTGATTAAGTTGACTGGCTTGATAGCTCTAGCAGGTGATTCTGTGAAGGATGAGTTCAGAAAATCTTATGGCAGGTTGCTCAGTTTGGTTTGCAAGCCTTCTGCGTTCGAGCTGAATGGGTTGCATGCTCTGTTGCAGTTCTACGACCCTCCACTGAGATGTTTCACTTTTCAGGACTTCGTTCTCGCGCCGACGCTGGAAGAGTATGCTGATTTGCTGGGTGTGCCTATCAAAAGGAAGATGCCTTTTGTCCACATGGATGTTGAGCCTGATCTGGCTGGTTTAGCCTCTTCACTTTATTTGGACGCCTCTGAGTTAGTGTTGACTAGTTGGAACAAGGTTCCTGGGTTCTCCTTGCAGTTTCTGGTGGTTAAGGCTCAGCAGTGTGCCAAGGACGGCTGTTGGGACGCGTTCAATGCCATCCTCGCTCTATGCATATATGGCATTATCCTGTTCCCTAACATGCCCGACTTTGTAGACTTTGATGCATTTCACATCTTCGCTTCAGGGAATCCAGTCCCTACTTTGATCGGAGATGTCTATCACTCAGTCTACTACAAGAATGAAAACCGGAGAGGGAAGAATGTCTCATGCTGCGTACCCTTGCTGTACAAATGGCTTGATAGTCATCTGCCTAAGAGGGGTCCTTTTGTCTTGTCTGCAGCCACAGCTGAGTGGCCTGAGCGTCTGATGAGCTTATCTGCAGAGGATATTGATTGGTTCGACAGAAACAGGTTGGGTACTGAGGTGATCTTCAGTTGCAGCGGGTTTCCAAATGTACCTCTGATAGGTAGGAAGGGCTGCATAAACTACAATCCGTCGTTGCTGGTTTGACAGTTCGCGTATGCTTTGAGGACTCCGCCGAAGGAGGAAGAGGTACAAGAATCTCTGTACCTCACGGGTACTTTAGAAGGGGATCTGTTGTCCAAGCTTCAGCGTGCGTGGAATAGTATCAGTAAGTGAGGAAAGCCTTTGTTGGGAAAAAGCAACAGTCAAGCCTACCCTCCGTACTCAGCATGGATCAGAGCCAGAGCCAATGCTATAGGGATGCCGTTTCCTCAGGCCAAGCCAGAAAGTCCTCCAACGACCGAAGGGCCTACTACTGTGCCCATTCATCAGCATAACCAGGTATTAGCTGAGCAGGATAAATTGAAGCGGGCGAACGCAGAACTGGAGAAGGAGTTAGCTCAGCTTCGAAGTGAGAGGAACGAGGCCGTTCATTCTTTCAAAAAGTAGACGGAGTTAGTGAACCAACTGGGTACAGACCTGGCGAAGCAGATTGCCGATCGTGAACGCATGGGTCAAGACTTCAGGGCTGTCAACGACGTACTATCTACGAAGAAGCAGCATTTGGACGAGGCATATTGGAGGATATCTAAGTTCAACCAGCACTAGAAGGCTTCCCTGGCCACCAGGAAAGAGCGGGAGGACAAGCTGATGCTGCAGATCTCCAAGCTGGAAGCCGAGCTGAAGGACAGTGAACAGAGGTTTGATGAAGAAACCGCCCGCAGGTACGCCGCTGAAGGCCAACTCAACAAAGCTCTCGCTAACCTGAAGGAGCGCAAGCTGATGTTTGAGTCCAAAAAGCGGAAATTAGAAGATTGCTTCGGTGAAGGAGCATGGGAAAGTTCAGTTGAGGGACTTCAGTATACCATTGCGCAGAGGGAACTACTCGTCGAGGGGTTGCTCGCTTTGCCAGATCATCCAAAGACGAAGGAGTTATTAGCAGAGTATCGCGCCCGTGGCCGTACTTGACTAGTTGTATTCCTTTTGTTTTGATCTTTGTTGTATGCTGATCATCACCAGGCTTGTTGGCTGAGGTCACGCTGTTGATTTGTCTTGTACTCGCTGATGCTATGTACTGCCTTGATAGGATTTCCTTTATATATGAGATTGATGTTTCCATGATTGGACTTCGGACTTCTTCTTCTTATTATTATCAGCACTGGCACTCAGGCACTAGGATCGGGGGAAATCTCCCAAGCACACAGACACACGCATGCATCTGCATGAAGCATTTGCATGGCGTACATTTTGTTGTTTTTCCTAACCTTTGGTGTTTGTAGGTTTTTCAGGTTCACAGGTCCCAGACTGTTTCCGGTGACTCCAGAATTGATCAGAGACTCATTCACCGTTATTCAACTCGAGCTAATCAGACCAGGATCATGGATCAAGTGCAGTCAAATGTCCAGGAGCTCTGTGAAAGGATGGATCGCTTTATGGAGCTGATGCAGGTGGTTGCCAATGGTCAGGACCAGCTCAGGACTTTGGTTCAACCTTTGATCTCCAGGGTTGATAGTAACGACATACTCCATGGGGGGGCTGTGCCTACTCCTCCACCAGTTGATACTCCGCAGAATGGTGTTCCTGTTGCCGGGGGCAACGGCAGTGCTAATGGCAATGTGATGGCCAATATCGGACTCAATGCGACGGGCGTCGGCAATGGTAGTCTGGGAGCTAATGTCAACATCGGGCTGGTCAACGGCAATGCTGGCGTCGGGAATCTGTTGGTGCCTCAACCGTGGCTTGAGGATCATCAGGATGATGTGTTTTCTCAAAGAGGTGCGGAAGCGGAGCTGAATGCTGAAGCGCGACTCAGATTCAAAGCACTGGAAGATAAAATGAGAGATATTGAGAATCAGAATACTTTGGGCGTTGATATGTCCAAGCTGGGGTTAATTGCTGATTTCAAGGTACCTCCTAAGTTCAAGGTGCCTGTCTTTGAGAAATATAAGGGTACTACTTGCCTTCATGTCCACCTTCGATCGTACTATAGAAAGATGTCTGCCTATTCCGAAGATGAGAAGTTGCTGATGCACTTCTTCCAAGATAGTCTTTCCGGACCATCCCTCGAGTGGTACATGGGCTTGGAGCCCACTACCGTGCGCACCTGGAAAGATCTCGCAGAAGCGTTTGTCCTCCATTATCAGTACAATAGCGACTTGGCCCCGAACCGAGTCCAGCTCCAGAACCTTTCGCAGAGGAATAATGAAGGTTTTAAGGAGTACGCCCAGCGGTGGCGTGAGTTGGCTGCTCGGGTTCAACCGCCGATGGTTGAGCGCGAGCTCGTGCAGATGTTTGTGGCTACCCTCCCGGGGATCTACTATGAAAAGTTAGTCAGCGGTATGTCTGGGACGTTCTCAGCTCTCATTACCATGGGCGAGCACGTCGAGAACGGTATCAAGATCGGAAAAATTCAAGGTGAATCATCCTCAGCAGGAAGAGGTGGAAAGAAACCTTATGCTGGTAAACGACGAGAAGGAGATGCGAGCGCTGTGACCAACGCTCGAAGAAAGGGCAAGGGCCCTCAGCAGCAGATAGCCAGTATAAATATCCCAGCCGCTCCGCAGCAGCAGCAGCAACCGAATCAGCAGGGATATAGAAAATACCAGAATCGGGCACCTTTGACAAACCGTCACTTCGAAGCACCGCCTATGTCGTATGCGCAGCTCCTGCAGACTTTGCTTCAGCTTCAGTTGGTTCAGAAGAGGACGATGGCCCCCTTGACAGGGGCACCTCCACCAGGATATGACGCAAATGCCACTTGCGACTTCCATACAGGGGCACCAGGCCATACAATCGAGAACTGCAAAGCCTTTAAGCACAAGGTGCAGGACCTGGTAGATGCCAAGATTATCAATTTCTCCGATAATGTGCCCAATGTCACGAAAAATCCTATGCCTAATCATAGGGGAGGCGGAGTGAACGCCATTATCGAAGAAGAGAGTGCAGATCTTTTGACTGATGTCAGAGACCTCAAGACGCCGCTTAGTTTCGTCAAAGCTAAGTTGTTGAAGAAAGGGTTCTTTCCAGGATGCGGAGAGTTATGCATGGACTATGCTACACATTCTGGCGGATGTGAGCAGCTGGTAGAAGGAATCCAAAGTCTGATGACTGAGGGTATTTTGCAGTTCAGCCGGAGGGCTGAAAGTGTATCAGGAGAGGTCGTGTTGCAGCAGGCCGATGAAGTCGCCACCATCACCATTCCTCGCCAACCAATAACTATTTCTGCGCCCAGATCGCCTACAATCACTATTACCAAAGCTGGGCCGATCCCATTCGAGAGCACTAACGCCGTGCCGTGGCATTATGGGGCTGAAGTCTATTGCAACGGTCAGAGGTTGGAGCTGGAGCCGTATGGGTCGACTGTGCAGAATCTCGCAGGTATCAGTGGTATTACCCGTAGCGGAAGAGTGTTTGCACCGACAGAGGTTGTGGCAGAGAAAGCGGTCAGAGCGGATGCAGCCGATAAGGGTAAAAGCAAAGTCGTCGAAGAAACCCCAGGTGGGGTAGAGAAAGATTTGCTGGTCAAAGATGCCGAGGAGTTTATGCGGTTAATCAAGAAGAGCGACTATAAGATTGTAGACCATCTCCATCAGACGCCTTCGAAGATTTCTATTCTCAACTTGTTGCTGTGTTCTGAAGCGCACCGCAACGCGTTACTAAAGGTATTGAACGCTGCCTACGTACCGCAAGAGATATCGGTGAATCAGCTAGAAGAGGTGGTAGCCCATGTTAATGCTGGCAACGGGCTAGGATTCATAGATTTAGAGCTGACTCCTAAAGGGAGAGATCATAACAGCGCCTTGCACATCTCGATAGAGTGCAGGGGCACAATCATGTCGCATGTCCTGGTGGACACGGGTTCGTCGCTTAATATGCTTCCGAAGAAGGCATTAATGAAGTTGGACACTCGTGGATTGCTTTGCATACCCAGTGACCTGGTGGTGAAAGCATTTGACGGAACTAAGCGTCACGTTTTCGGGGAGTTGACCCTGCCGATCCAAGTTGGTCCGGAAACGTTTGACACGGTCTTTTATATCATGGACATCATGCCTGCCTACAGTTGCCTCTTGGGCCTGCCATGGATCCATGCTGCTGGTGCCGTGACTTCCACGTTGCATCAAAAGCTCAAATATGCTGTCGGGGGAAGCATAGTAACCGTGTGTGGTGAGGAGGACATAATGGTGAGCCATTTGTCATCCTTTAAGTATGTTGAAATGGATGGCGAAATCCATGAAACTCTCTGCCAAGCATTTGAAGCCGTCAAGGTGAAAGAGGTAGCTCCTGTCGTCACAGAGAATCCAGAGATGAATCTCTCCTTGTTCAAAGAAGCTCGGGCCTTCGTCGAAGCCGGTTCCACCCCAGGCTGGGGGCATGTGTGTCGCTACTGCGAAAATCGGCGCCGGCATGACAGAAGAGTCGCCATCGTGCGTTATTTATCCCAACGGAGGGAAAGGAAACGCTCGAAGTAAACCTCGCAAAAGACGGGAAAGGTATGGTCGTCGCAACCAAAACCTGGATTCGGGAGTCGGTTACGCAAGGGGAAGGTATTAGCACCCCTCACGTCCGTCGTACTCGACGGGATCCACGCTTGGTGTTTATAAGGAAAAGGGTGTGTTTATCTATCTATGCTAATGGTCAGTCTGAAAAGAAAAGAAAAGGACAGGACTCGACAGAACATACGCTGTTCTGGGCCTACGTACTCCCTCGTGCAATGGGAAAGTCAGAGTCAACGTAGTTCGACTACCTACGTCTAAACGGGGGGAAGGTTGCTCGCCAGGACATCGCGTCCTGTGCCTACGTACTTCCACACGGCATGGAAGATCAGAGCAAACGTAGTTCGACCTACGCACGACACAAGTTGTTCAAGTGTTTTTTATGGGAAAATGCACCTTAACCAAGGGTTTTCACGGTCCAGGAGGACAAAAAGGTTTTGATGTTTGTTCAAATCTTTTGACGGAAGAAATGAATTCACTTTTGTTTTATCCTTTATTAAGTGTTTTTCTGTTGTTTTGAGAAAGGAAAGAGACACCCTAAAACTATGGTTGAAAAGGGGAATCTACCTAACGTTATCATGCCTAGTTAACCAACCTAATGTCTATCATAACTCCTCCACAACAGAGAAGTTAAAGCTC
Source organism: Lathyrus sativus (assembly GCA_963859935.3). NCBI lineage: Eukaryota > Viridiplantae > Streptophyta > Magnoliopsida > Fabales > Fabaceae > Lathyrus > Lathyrus sativus. Next base: position 192,635,705 of record OZ012739.1, read on the forward strand.
CTAAGGGATCAGGGCAACAAAACTAAACAGCAAACAGGAATCACTGCAAAGTAAAGAAACACTGGAAATATGCATGAATGCAACAACCAAACAAGCAAGGCACAAAGGCCACAAACCACAGAGACAAGGGAGCTCAGCTCTACCAAATACCAGCAAGCAAAGCCACTCAATAACAATCAAGCAGAAGGAGGACCACCTCAACTTCTCATGCACACAAAGCCTATTTCTAAGATGCACCTATCTCAGAAATATCTAAATGAACCCCCTAGTCTAATGCAGCACAGAACCACACAAGTCAAACAACACAAAGAGAAGGCTAACCAGCCTGGCAACTCCTATCCAAAAGCAAGAAACTACCCCTGAGCAAAAGCCCTAAACAACCCTAAAACAAAACCCTAATCTACCTCTGAGCAAAGTCCTAAGCAAAGCCTTAATCAAATCTCTAAGCAAATCCCTAAAGCAAAACCCTACACAAGAGAAATCAATCCCAGTCTTCAAGCTTCAAGACAAGCTTACCAAAGAAAGGGAGCTAAGTAGACAGACTCACAGTGCCTTCCTCAGGAAAGTACTAGGAGACTTCTACTTAGGAATCATATCCCATGCGGCTCAACAACTGTGAACGGTTTACATTCCTCCTCAGGAGAAACTAAACTCACATGAAGGCTCCAACATCATTGGATACTTGAGAAATCCTACATGAACTAAGGGAACTAAGTGAACGGACCTATAGTGCCTTCCTCTGGAAAATACTAGGGGGCTTCCACTTAGGAATCATATCCCATGTGGCTCAACAACTGTGAACGGTTTACATTCCTCCTCAGGAGAAACTAAACTCACATGAAGGCTCCAACATCATTGGATACTTGAGAAATCCTACATGAACTAAGGGAACTAAGTGAACAGACCCATAGTGCCTTCCTCTAGAAAATACTAGGGGGCTTCCACTTAGGAATCATATCCCATGTGGCTCAACAACTGTGAACGGTTTACATTCCTCCTCAGGAGAAACTAAACTCACATGAAGGCTCCAACATCATTGGATACTTGAGAAATCCTACATGAACTAAGGGAACTAAGTGAACAGACCCATAGTGCCTTCCTCTGGAAAATACTAGGGGGCTTCCACTTAGGAATCATATCCCATGTGGCTCAACAACTGTGAACGGTTTACATTCCTCCTCAGGAGAAACTAAACTCACATGAAGGCTCCAACATCATTGGATACTTAATAAAGAGGTGAGAAGAAAGAATGAAAGACACTCATAGTGCCTTCCTCAGGAAAGTACCATGAATTTCTCTCAAACCTCAGGATCTCAAACCTCACAGAAAGAGAGCAAGCTCCTAGACTAGGTATTCAATCCATGCATCCTTGAAAGCTCTATCAAGTATTCATCCAGCCTCCCTCTTCAAGAAGAAACCACAGGCCCTCAAACCAAAAGAAACTATCTCTGAAGTTCAACCACAGTTGAACTTCAAAGTCAGAAGCCCTCAAGACTTCTCCTATTCTCAGGCTCAAACAAAAATAACAGAACACCCTATAAAAATCTACCAAAAATCTAGGGGAAACCTACATGCCTCTATGATCCCAAGATCAAATCTCAAAGCCTAAGTCAACTTCTAAGGCTACTAAACAATCCCTAACATTGAATGGTCAAGGGTTAACCAGCAAGTTATGAGGTCTCTACTCTCTAACCCTAAAACAAAATCAATCAATTTCTAAAAAAATCCACAAAATTCCTATGGGGAGCATGCATTAGTCTAGTACAACATACTAAAAAACTAAAGCAAAATGCAATACCAAGTGAGAGAACTAAAATCAACAAGGCAGACACATCACAAACCAATTATTCAATACCAATTAAAATACAAAAAATGCAAATAAAAATGAAAATGCATGATCAATTCAATATTTTTGCACCATAAAATTCTAAATTGAATTATGAATCTATAGAAAAAATAAGGGAATTAATTGGATCATCCTACTATTTTTTATGAAATATTTCCTAACATGATACAAAATGAAGAAAATTAAAAAGAAAATAAAACCAGGGGGGGTGCACTCAGCAAAACGCCTCAGTTATTTCAACATTGGGCCAAAATGAGGGGGGTGCGCATAGCAATTAGGGCAAAGGCCCAGTCACCATTTTATTTTTAGCATTCTTTCACATTCAGGGGGGGTATGGCGAGTAACAGGGGTGTCCTTAGCAATCTCAGACTTGGGCTTAACCCAATCCAAAACCTAACCCAGCTTACCAATCAACAAAACTAATCTTCTCTCCCAAAATCTCGCCTACTGTTCATTACACAAACCCTAATGCGCCGCTGCTCTCCCAAACTCTCTCTCAAACTCTCTCTGATCTTCTCTGAAACACCTCAAACACTAACACCTCTTGAACAAAACTTATCCCAAAATCAACTATCTAACATGAAAAAAAAAGTCTCCATCTCAAACTCTCGGTTCAAAAACCATCCTCACGGTTCTTGATCTAAACTCATCACTAAGGATCTAGCTAACCCTAGATGTAAACAGTTGAATGAGTCAAGAAAGGAATGAACAAACCTGTAGACGATGAAGGCTACGACGCTTCTGGAATCACTGGCGAAATGCGAAAGAGAACCCGTCAAAGATCTTGAAGAACGATCTTGACTATTGAAGGTTCAGCTGACGACTTTGAAGATCTTGGAGGGGTGCGTTGGAGCTCGCTTGAAGATTTCTGGACAAACAACGAAGAACACGGCGAGTTCTTGAAGATCTATGAATCGTGAGGTTTGTCCTTGATCTATGAAGATCTGGAAAAGTGCAAGAACGGATGAAGGTGTTGAAGGTTTTCTGGAGATGGTATGAAGAACGATGAGGGTTCTTGAAGGTTTTCTGGGAAATTATAATGAGACTGATGAAGGAGGTGACGAACACGGTGGCGATCTATAAGTATTGCTGGGACAACGAAGAACACGATCGAAGGTCCTGATGAATATTGCTGATAAATCTAGAAAAAATGGCCGGATGAAGGTTCTATGAGTTTTCCGGCGAGTTGTTGATGAAGGTGGACGGAGAAGAGCGGAGGGTGTCTGATGAGTTTCTGGAGAAAACGGAGGATTTGCAGTCTCCGGCGACCTCAACAACCTCCGGTGGCAGTTGCGGTGGAGAAAGACGTCCGGGCCGGTGGCTGCATGGCCGGCGGTGAGGGCTGGTTAGTGGGATGTGCGCTGGCACTGAGGAGTCTGAGGGTTAGATGCATGGATGGGAGAGAGAAGAGGTGAAGGCACGTGGCAGGAAAGCTGGCAGAGAGAGAGAGAGTGGAGGTGATGAGGTGTCAGGACCGGGGGGAGCCAAAAGAGAGACGCGTGGGTAGCCTCTTATATAGCCACGTGGCACGGACTGTGAAAGACTGGGCCTCCAAAACTGATTGAACCCACGAAAATTAAGGACTAAAATTGGATGATTAAATCTGGTTAAGACTGATTAGAGACTTGATTAAATGCAATTAAGACTAAAAACCAACATTAACTAATTAAAACTACAATTAAGTGCTAAAAGAAAATTAAACTAGTCTAATCCTAATTAAATCTAACAAACTCTAATTAAAAAATTAAAATCCTAATTAATTCTGATAAACTCTAATAAGACCCTAAACACAAGATTAAAATCCTAATTAATCTCTATTAAGTCCTAATTAACTCTAATAAGAGAATTAACCTAAAAAAACTCTATTAAATCTATATCTAAAAACTATTAAATCTTATAATATCTATTAACTATTATTCTACTAATCTATTAAAATTCTATTTAAAACTAATAAAAGAAAAATCTATTATATTCTATTAAAACTATTAAAAAAACTATTAAAACCTATTAAAAACTCTATAAAATTCTAAATAATTTAAAACTATTAAAAATATTAAACTATTTAAATTCTGAAAAATCTATAAAACCTATTTAAAATCTACAAGAGGCTATTAAATCCTAAAAAATGCAAACAAAAGCCAATAGCCAACACAAAGGAGAGTGCGAGACCAGATCGACGCAAATAGTAAACCCGGACACCAAGAATCTCCAAAATCACTGCGTAAGCCGAAAACACCCAGGAAGCGCGTGACCTCCCAAAATAACCTCCGATTACCCGAACCGGTCTGAGACGTCCTATAGGTGAAAACCAAACTGTAACCCTGACATCCTCTGTCTGCGTACAAATGCCATGCATCTGATATGCGAATACGAATTAAACCACGAACCAGGTAGGAGAACCGGTTGGTCAAATTTTAGGGTGCAACAGCTGCCCCTATTCAAACGGCTTGGACCCGACTGGATGAAGAGCGAACGACCTTCAGAAAATCGAGGTACGAGACGGTTGAATACCGATAAACCCTGAAATTTTCCAACCGCAAAAAATAAATGCGCACACCACTGCTTGGGGAGAATTAACCAGGGAACTGATTTTCGTTGCCACAGCGACAACTAAGCACCTATCCATCAACCTGTTTATGAAATAATCTGATATTGTCCATAGACCATCCCATTCCGAAGAAGTGAGCATACACTGACCAGTGAGAAATTGTTGATTTAACTTACCAAACTTCCGTTCGTACCTGAGCGAGCATCCACTAAACAGCGAGAAAATGTTGATTTCACTTACCAACCTTCCGTTCGTACCTGAACGAGCATCCACTAAACAGGGAGAAAATGTTGATTTCACTTACCAACCTTCTGTTCGTACCTGAACGAGCATCCACTAAACAGCGAGAAAATGTTGATTTCACTTATCAACCTTCCGTTCGTACCTGAACGAGCATCCACTAAACAGCGAGAAAATGTTGATTTCACTTATCAACCTTCCGTTCGTACCTGAACGAGCATCCACTAATCAGCGAGAAAATGTCGATTTCACTTACCAACCTTCCGTTCGTACCTGAACGAGCATCCACTAAACAGCGAGAAAATGTTGATTTCACTTATCAACCTTCCGTTCGTACCTGAACGAGCATCCACTAAACAGCGAGAAAATGTTGATTTCACTTATCAACCTTCCGTTCGTACCTGAACGAGCATCCACTAATCAGCGAGAAAATGTCGATTTCACTTACCAACCTTCCGTTCGTACCTGAACGAGCATCCACTAATCAGCGAGAAAATGTCGATTTCACTTACCAACCTTCCGTTCGTACCTGAACGAGCAGCCCTGCGGGGACACGAGAAACTTAACCAAGCAACTCTGAGAGGACAATTCTGACGACAGCCGTCAAATACTTATTATGGCAATAGGTATCCTGAAAACACTCCGCTGGGGAAATTGGGAACTTAACCAAGCACCTTGTTGAAGTAACACCCTGCTGGGGAATATAACTCTGCTGGGGAAACTATGGGTAACCTCCCAAAAATCTGCATTACCACCTTCCAACGCTGACACCACAGCATCCTGAGAAAGACTCAACTGGGGGAAAAAAGGTGCTTGACCAAGCAAACTCTGCTAGGGGAATATAACTCTGCTGGGGAAACTATGGGTAACCTCCCAAAAATCTGCATTACCACCTTCCAACGCTGACACCACAGCATCCTGAGAAAGACTCAACTGGGGGGAAAAAGGTGCTTGACTAAGCAAACTCTGCTAGGGGAATATGACATGACGAACACGACTACTGCGTGTCTGGCCCCCCATCTAATCCCCATAACGCGATGAACACGATCACTGCGTGCCCTGCGCCACAACTCTCTTGACAGGAGAAAACACGATCACTGCGCGTCTTGTGTCGCAAACCAAACATATGCACATCTCCGTGAACCACGATCTCACTTATTGACAGAGAAAATACACCTGAAGCTGGACGGGTAATCATCCTGCTTACGTTTCCAAATGCACATGTTTGATAATGCCGTAGTGCTTCCATACTGCATGGAAATGCTACGTATTCGTGCAAAATGCAAGTGCTTATGATGCATGCTTATGCAAAGAGTTACTTCAGCAAAATAAATGCTGAAGACAAACTGAATCCGCTGGGGATAACCGGAATACTACCGATACGGTTCCAACAAAATAAAGGCTGGAAAGATGAACTAACTCCGTTGGGGATAACCGGCCTGCTGAGACAGTAGCTCACAAACTCAAAACTTCAAACTCTGCTGAAAATGATCGTCCTGACGAGGAAGGATCAACCTGTTGGGGAAAGAGAAAAGCAATCCTGGAAACTGCTTTCAAAAGGTATCAACACTCTGATTACGCCCTGTGGGGATAATTCATCCTGCTATCACTGAGCTGGGGATTGACCAATGTGCTCTGATTCGCACTACACAAGAAACTTCGGGCGAGTTAATCATATCCGTCTTGACCCTTGCTGGGGAGGACTCTGCTCTGCTTGATAAGCCAATTCTGAACTACTGAAGATACATTGATCTTTTCCTTTGACGCAATCTCCACTCTCCTGGGGAGACAACACTCAATTTTGCCTGGGGCGACTTCACTGGGGAAAGACACAACATTCATCCTCTGGAGAGGGTACTAGCCTGCCATGGACTCTGGCGGTGAACTTTGCGAGCTTTTGAATACCTGCAAAAGTCAACAAGCAAACACAAGGCAATCTATGCAAAAAGAAACATCTTGTTAATCACCCATGACAACCATTCAGGTAATTTCCGGTTTTAACAATCATCGGCCGAGGCCCGCCTGTTTACACATATGTAAGTTTTATCAAAAACATCGGTGTTTTTTACAAACAAAACTGTAAAAGTTAAAACCAAGGTCACACACTACACTGAATAACACACTTTATTGATAACGACCTGAAAATAGGCAAGATTTGTACATCAGATGCAACTCCTGAAAAGAGGTAGTCACACATAAACAAAATGCAGGAATGTACAAAGATACAGAATAAAATTTGTACACATGTCGGCAACGTGTTACAGACGAACACCATGAACCGATCCTCCTATGACTCGCCGGACTCTGACGCTTTCCTGATCTCTGTCTTCGGAAGAGATTGCTTTGGATAGTCGACCCCCCAGGTTCTCCCAAACCACTAGATAATCTAACTTGGACCACAGTCATTTGCTTCTTAAATCCCTAACTTTTGCGTGAATCGCCCTTTGCGAGTTTTCGATTCACCGGGATACCCCTTTTTGCCGAAGCCGCCCAGTGTAGGTTTTCAACTTCGCGGGTGTACATTTTTTTCATTTTATATCCCTAACTTTTGCCCGAACCTTTTATTCTGTTTTTGGTTCGCCAGGATGCCCCATTTTTGCCTGGACTCTCTTTTTACTGTCCAGCGGGTCAATTTTTAAGCAAAGTATTTTTTGACTGCGTCCGAGTTCACAGGGGACGAAAAGTCTTCACCATCCATGGTGGATAACAATAAGGCTCCTCCGGAGAAGACCTTTCTCACGACGTATGGACCTTCATAATTGGGAGTCCATTTGCCCCTGTGATCCGATTGCGGTGGGAGAATCTTCTTCAGCACAAGATCACCCGTCTGAAAGCTTCGAGGTCGAATCTTCTTGTCGAACGCTTTCTTCATCCGGCTCTGATACAACCTACCATGTGCAATTGATGCCAGTCTCTTCTCATCTATCAAGCTCAGCTGATTCAGTCTACTTCTCACCCATTCTGCCTCATCAAGCTGAACATCAAGCAAAACCCTCAAAGATGGTATCTCGACCTCCAATGGCAGGACTGCCTCCATGCCATACACCAGTGAGAATGGAGTTGCCCCGGTTGATGTACGCGCCGTCGTGCGATAACCGTGCAAAGCAAACGGCAACATCTTATGCCAATCCTTATACGTTACCACCATCTTCTGAACAATCTTCTTTATGTTCTTGTTGGCTGCCTCTACAACGCCATTCATCTTGGGTCTGTACGGAGATGAATTATGATGCTCGATCTTAAACTTTCGACAAAGATCCTTCATCATCTTATTATTCAAGTTCGAACCATTATCAGTAATGATCCGTTCAGGAATACTGTATCTGCAAATTATATCCCTCTTGATAAATTTGGCCACCACCTGCTTCGTCACATTGGCGTAAGATGCTGCTTCCACCCACTTGGTAAAGTAATCGATCGCGACTAGGATGAAGCGATGCCCATTAGAAGCAGTAGGCTCAATCTTGCCAATCATATCAATTCCCCACATGGAGAAAGGCCACGGAGAAGCCATAACATTCAGTGGACTGGGTGGCACATGGATCTTATCAGCATAGATCTGGCACTTGTGACACCGCTTGGCAAACTTGAAACAGTTCATTTCCATCGTTAACCAATAATACCCCGCCCGCAACAACTTCCGGGTCATAGCATGCCCACCAGCATGTGTACCAAAAGTTCCTTCATGGACCTCTTCCATGAGTAAATTGGCTTCCTTCTCGTCTACACACCGGAGGAGTACCAAATCGTGGTTCCTTCTATACAGGACGCCGTCGGGATTCAGATAGAAGTTGCCTGCTAATCTCCTTAGAGTCTTCTGATCACGACTGGATGCCCCAGCCGGATATTCCTTGTTCTTCAGGAAATTCTGTATGTCGAAATACCAAGGCTTACCGTCAGATGCTTCATCAATTGCAAACACAAAGGCCGGCCTATCAAGGCGAGATATGACAATCCTGGGAGCCTCATTCCAGTAGTTGACCTTATACATCGAGGATAATGTTGCAAGGGCGTCTGCCATTTGATTCTCCGCCCGAGGTACATGATGAAACTCCACCTTATCAAAGAAAGGTAACAACCTTCTCGCATAATTCATGTACGGTACCAGATTAGGTTGGCGTGTCTCCCACTCTCCCTTAATCTGATTCACAACCAAAGCTGAATCCCCATATACATCCAGATTCTTGATCCTCAGATCGATAGCCTCCTCCAACCCCATAATACAAGCTTCATATTCGGCTTCGTTATTCGTCACTGGAAAAGTCAATCTGGCTGTAAACGGGATGTGCGACCCGTGGGGAGTTGTAATGATTACCCCAATCCCACTACCATACGAATTGACAGCCCCGTCAAAAATCAATCGCCACTGGGAACTCCGCTCAGGACCCTCACCAGGCAACGGCTCATCACAATCTTTAGCCTTCAAGTACATTATGTCCTCATCAGGAAACTCAAACTTCATAGGCTGATAATCCTCAATTGGCTGTTCGGCGAGATATTCGGGCAGAACACTTCCCTTAATGGCCTTCTGGGAAACATACTGGATATCGTATTCTGTCAATACCATTTGCCATCTAGCAATCCTTCCAGAGAGCGCTTGCTTTTCAAACACATACTTGATCGGATCCATCTTCGATATTAGCATGGTTGTATGGTTCAGCATATACTGTCTTAGACGTTTGGCAGCCCACGCCAATGCACAACACGTCTTTTCGAGCATAGAGTATCGAGATTCACAATCCGTGAACTTTTTACTCAGGTAGTAAATTGCATGCTCTTTCCGTCCTGTCTCGTCATGTTGACCGAGAACACAACCCATACTGTTCTCAAGAACCGTCAGATACATAATCAGCGGCCGTCCTGCTACTGGGGGTATCAACACCGGAGGTTCCTGCAAGTATTCTTTTATCTTTTCAAATGCCCTTTGGCAATTGTCGTTCCAGACCACCGCTTGATCTTTCTTTAATAGCTTGAACAAAGGTTCACACGTGGTCGTTAGGTGAGAGATGAATCTGGCAATGTAGTTCAATCTCCCTAAGAATCCACAGACTTCTTTTTCTGTTCTCGGTGCTGGCATCTCTTGTATTGCTTTTATTTTTGCCGGATCGACCTCGATTCCTTTCTTGCTCACAATGAACCCCAGTAGCTTCCCGGATCTCACTCCGAAGGTACACTTGTTAGGATTCAGCCTCAGCCTGAACTTCCTCAGCCTCTTGAACAATTTTAGCAGATTGACCAAATGTTCTTCCTCTGTTTGAGACTTGGCAATCATGTCATCGACATACACCTCAATCTCTCTGTGCATCATGTCGTGAAAGAGCGTTGTCATAGCCCGCTGGTACGTTGCCCCAGCATTTTTCAAACCAAAGGGCATCACCTTATAACAGAAGGTTCCCCACGGGGTGATAAAGGTCGTTTTTTCCATATCCTCCGGAGCCATTTTAATCTGGTTGTACCCTGAAAATCCATCCATGAAAGAGAATACCGAAAACTGAGCTGTGTTGTCAACTAACACATCAATATGCGGCAGCGGGAAATCATCTTTCGGGCTTGCTTTGTTTAGATCCCTATAATCAACACACATTCGAACCTTGCCATCTTTCTTTGGCACAGGCACGATATTAGCGACCCAAGTGGGATAAGTGGTGACAGCCAGGAATCCAGCATCCCATTGCTTCTGCACTTCTTCTTTTATCTTTACAGCCATGTCAGGACGAGTCCTTCTGAGTTTCTGCTTCACAGGCGGGCAATCTTCCCTCAACGGCAGACGATGAACGACCATATCGGTATCCAAACCTGGCATGTCCTCGTAGGACCAAGCAAATATATCACTGTATTCGCGTAGCATCTCAATAAGCTCTTGCTTGATGTCAACCTGCAACGCGGCCCCTATACGGATATTCCTGACGCATTCTTCAGACCCTAAATTGACAATATCAGTCTCTTCCTGGTGAGGCAGAATGACTCTCTCCTCTTGCATCAACAACCGACTCAGCTCTTCTGGTAAGTCACTATCCTCAACAATCTCCTCCTCAGCTTGGAAGATCGGATGCTTGAAGTCTAAACGAGTCATAGGAAGTCTTTGGTCGATGTCATCTGAAAATTCATGAATCCTGCGAGGGAAACGGTTAAGTGCTTCAAAATGATATATAAGCAAAATACATAACCACGCTGCCATTTTATTGAAAAATAAAAAACAGAAAGAAAAGGATCACAACATTTGAATGTAAAAAACGTCGTCATTTATTGATCATGCAAACATACAGGTAAACAGTTAGGCCCTAAGACGAGGTCAATGATGCCCCGGGCAAGGCATGTGATCATACAATGATTGAAAAAACAATGCATTACTGTTTGGTGACTTGGATGACGTCCTGGATGGACCAGTTGCATAGGCTTTGCCCCGGCGTGCTGGGTCGAATCCATGTGTCCATGTCGCAGTCGCTATCTACTTCCTCTGTATCAGACACGACATTAATCCTTTCAAAGCTAACCCCTCTGGGTGTGAACACCACAGGTCCCTTGTACTTAGGCGAGCTCTGTGAGGGAGATGGGCGGTACCCCAAGCCATACCTATCTTGCTTCACTGGTAGGTCCAGAACCTGCCCCCACTTCTGAGTCTCTCCCGCTTGCACCAACGCCTTGGCTTCTTTATATGAGGAGACGGTCACCTCTTGCCCTTCACTCTTTACCGGAGCTTCTTCTTTAACTTTCACCCCTTCGAACGCCTGACACAGCATTTCATGAATCTCTCCATCTACCTCCACATATTTGAAGGAAGACAAATGACTGACTAGGATATCCTCTTCGCCACACACTGTCACAATACTCCCCTCAACCATATACTTCAGCTTCTGATGGAGCGTAGAAGTTACTGCCCCGGCAGCATGAATCCAAGGTCTCCCGATCAAACAGCTATATGCAGGCTGGATGTCCATGATGTAAAACACTGTATCAAACACCTCCGGACCTACCTGGATGGGTAACGTTACTGACCCGAATACCGACCTCCTCGTTCCGTCAAAGGCCCTCACCACCAAATCACTAGGGGTGCACAACAACCCACGGGTATCCAATTTCAACAGGGCTTTCTTTGGTAACACATTCAACGAGGACCCAGTGTCTACCAGCACGTGGGATAAAATAGTGCCCCGGCATTCGATAGAGATGTGCAAGGCATTATTGTGATCACGCCCTCTAGGCGTTAGGTCAAAATCCGTGAATCCCAAACCATGCCCAGCATTAACATGTGCCATAACCCCCTCCAGCTGATTAACTGAAATCTCTTGCGGCACGAAGGATGTCTCAAGTACCTTCAACAGGGCATTTCTATGCGCCTCAGAACACAACAACAGCGATAATATGAAGATCTTTGACGGGGTCTGCTGCAGGTGATCTACGATCTTGTAGTCACTTTTGCGAATCAATCTCATGAATTCTTCCACATCTTTGGTTATCGGTTCTTTCTCCTTACTCCCCGAAGGTTCTCCCTCAACAACTTTGTTCTTACCCCTGGCAAGCCTCTCTGCTTCAACCTCAGGTGAAGTGAAAATTCTCCCGCTCCGGGTTATACCACCCGCTCCCACTATGTTATCTACGGATCCCGCTGGCGAATCATTCAAGTCAATCATTTCCCCATTGCAATACACTTCAGCACCGTAGCTCCACGGGACTGCCTTTGTGCTCTCGTAAGGGATTGGCTTAGCCTTGGTAATAGTAATGGTCGGCCTTTTCGATGATGCCGAAATCGTCACTGATTTGAACGGAATGGTGATCGTAGCAACCTCACTGCGCTCTTTTCCAGATTCTGTCTCAACAGACTTCTCTCGCCCCACAGACCTGTCAAACTGCAAGATTCCTTCATCAATCAAACCTTGAACTCCCCTTTTCAACTTCTCACAGCCCCCAGGTTGAACCAAACAGTCAGCACACTCTTCACTGCATCCGGGATGGACACCTCCTTTCAATAAGTGTTGCTTTACGTAACTCAAAGGGGTTTTCAGCTTGCTCACTTCCGAAACCAAGTCCAACTCATCATCAATCAGGATTGCATTGGCCCCAGCCCCACCATGCTTGGGCATTGGCTGTTGCGTGATATTGGGACCGTCCTTCCCGAAGTTAATAGCCGTACTATCAAGCAAATCCTGTACTTTATGCTTGAAAGCTAGGCAATTTTCAATATTGTGCCCTGGTGCACCCGAATGGAAGTCACAATGCTCATTAATATCATACCCGACTGGTGGCTGGCCGGTTGGTGGTGCTAAGGTCCTCTTCTCGACTAGCTGCAATTTCAACAAAGTTTGAAGGAGTTCTGCATATGATACCGGCGGTACCTCGAATACTCTCCTCGGTCGCGGGTTCTGAAATCTGCGCTGATTATTATTTGGCTGCTGCTGAGCCTGCTGCTGTGGTTGTTGTTTCTGCTGCTGAGAAGGCCCTGGAATGGTTACACTTGCAACCTGCGACTGCTGATGCCAGTTCTGACCTCTATTTCTCCGTCGAGCATTATATACAGCGTTGGTATCACCCTGCCTTTTACCACCAAACGTCTTCTTATTACCTCCTGCATAACTGGACTCACCCGCTTGAATTTTACCAATCTTCACCCCGTTTTCAATGCGCTCCCCCATCAAGATCAATTCAGAGAAGGTACTCATCGAAAAATTGAGCAACCGGTCATAGTACATTCTAGAAAAAGTTCCTATGAACATATCCATCATTTCGTGCTCCACAATCGGAGGGTGTACCCTAGCAGCCAAATCTCGCCATCTCTGGGCGTATTCCTTAAAGCTCTCGCTAGACTTTTGAGACATGCTCTGTAGCTGGACTCGGTTAGGGGCGAGATCACTATTATATTGATAATGTCGAACAAAAGCCTCTGCCAGCTCTTTCCAACTCCTGATCTGAGTAGGCTCCAAGCTCATGTACCACTCTAGCGATGGCCCTGACAGGCTATCCTGGAAGAAGTGCATTAGCATCTTTTCATCCTCAGAATACGCGGACATACGCCTGTAAAACGCGCGCACATGCACCCTAGGGCATGTATCCCCTTTGTACTTATCAAATGACGACGCTTTGAGTTTCAGCGGGACCCTCAGCCCTGGGACCAGCCCCATATTCGACATATCCAGCCCAAGAGCATTCTGGCTGGCTAATCCGTTCACCTTCTCTTCTAGCAACCTCATCTGATGGTTGTCATCCCTAGCTCTTTCATAACCCTCATTCTGACCAGAGAACACCTCCTCCTGACGATCCTCCCAGCGAGGTCCTGCATCGTATCCAACATAATCTGCATCACGGCCCGGACCCGTTTGGAAGTACCTGGGGTCGTACCTCAGATTGCCCATCTCTTGAGCGTTGTATGCACCAGTTCCATATCCAAGATTACCATAACCATAGTCACCAAACCCAGCCTTGGTGCCAGCAATGTTGCCATACCCCATGTTCACACCATTGAAGCCCTGGTTACCATTATTACCATTCATTCCGACATTCTCAACACCCCCATTGAAACCCTGGTTGACATTACCCACAAATACTCCAGCCGTATCTGCATTGGCATTCATATTACCGGCGTTCCCACCTCCGCCTGCAGGACCAGTTTCTCCAGCATTCAAACCGGTTACGAGAATAGCATCAGCACTTTGACGATTCTCAATTCGGGGAGAAGCAGCAATGTTTTCACCATGCGGTGTCCCGTTGTTTTCAGCCCGCGCGACTAACGGTTGAACTAGAGTCTGCAACTGCTCTTGTCCTTTGGCGATGGTCTCCATGGTTTGCATGAGCATGGCCATCCTGTCACGCATTTCTTGCATTTCACCCTGCACGTTGTCCATGATCTTCTTGTGATTAGTTCTGGTAGAGTAACGGTGGACCCGCTTTTCTGCAATCCTGAAAATACCTGGATATATGGATGAAGAATGATAAGGAACATGGATCACAAACCTGTAATGCAATGTGATTTATGCAAACAACAATGCAAAAATGCTAACGTGCATGTGTGCGTTGGGGATATATCCCCTCCAATTCCAGTGTCAAGGTAGCAAGACAAGAGAAACCATAAAGACAATATTTAGAAAAACCCTCATATATTGGAAAAACAGTCTCGTCAAGGCGTTACACAACTATGTTCCATACAACTGATATGATAAAGGAGGATCCCAACCAACATGCCTGGTGGTGATCTCAACACGTAGAATACAAGAAAGAAATCAAGTGCGGGTACGGTCGCAGAAATCCTCAACCAGCTTCTTCGTCTCTGGGTGATCCGGTCGATAAATCAAGCCTTCTATCAACTGATCCCTTTTCCTGACCGTTCCTTGGATATCTCTGACAAAATCTTCCCAAGCCTTATCCTGGGCACCATCCTCAGGTTTGGGCCTCTTGGTGTCTGCTCTGCGCTGACAATCTTCCAGATTCTTCATGGCATCAATCAGTTTGCGTTCGGCCTCGTATCGACGGCATGCTTCTTCTTCAAGCTCTTCAGTCTTCACTTTAACCTGTTCTCCCAACTGAGCAACCTGTATCTTTAGCTCTTCTTCCCGTTCTTTGCGCTTGGCCATAGTAAGGTCCCAATGCTTCCTGAACTTAGCTAACTTCGTGTAGGCCCTTTCCAGCTCTTGTTTCTTAGTAGCCAGTACACTGCTAACTGAGTCTACATCTAACTCCAGAAGCTTCTTGTTTTCAGTCAACTCCAATAAAGTAGTCTTCAGATGTTTCAAAGTTTCGGCCTGTTGCTTGGAAAAATATCCTGTTTCAATCTTTTCATGACGAAGCTGGGCGTTCTCTTTCTCTAAAGCTTCTTTAGACTTTGCTAACTCTTCTTTCTCCGCCATCAGCTGCTTGTATACCTGTATGTCTATAGTGGTGGGCTCCTCCACCGGAGAAGGATGCAATGGATGAACTGCAGGATAAGGCATAAGGAATTTCGTAGCTCGTTCACGAATCCATTCCACATACGGACCAAGAACTCGAGTACCCCCTTTACTAAATGAAGACTTTCCTCTCTTGTGCAGGTTCTTCCATGCTTTCTCAAGCTTGATCAACATCTCTCCCTCTATTGCCCCAGTAAGATACAGAGATTCCTGTATCTCCTCGGGCTTCGGCGCTTCCTGAGGTACATATCCAAACTGCCTGATTAATAAGGAAGGGTTATAATTGACACACCCTCTCCTTCCTATCAAAGGAACATTAGGGAATCCTTCGCAACTGTATATGACCTTAACTCCTAACAGCTCCTCATTAACCCACACCACATTCTCAGAAGTCAACCCCATCAAGCGCTCAGGCCATCCTGAAGAATCAATAGAGGTGACGAAAGGCCCTGACTTCGGCATATGACTAGTAAACCACCTGCACAGTAGAGGTACACAGCAAGAGACATTCCTTCCTCGCCGTTTTTCATTTTTGTAGTGAGTGGAATGGTGGATATCTCCCAGCAAGGTAGGAACTGGGTTCTTTGCAGCCAGAATATAGAAAGCATCTGCATCAACAAAATCAGGATGGTTTGGGAACAATACAATACCATAAACACACACAGCAAGGATGACATCAAAAACAACCCAGCCGCCCTTCTTGGCATACTCCCGAGCCTTCTCCACCAAAACAAACAACAGAAATCCCCACACATCTCCTTTTCTGATCATCTTCCCTGTCAGCTCAAACTCTCCTAAGTACAGAATAGCAGAAAGCTTAGCCAGATTAGGCTTAGCGTCCGTGTGGTAGAACGGCATCTGCTCGCGAATCGGTATATCCAAAAGTGCAGAATACTCCTCCAGGATAGGAGCCAAGACAAAGTCAGGAAATACGAAACACCTGAGCTCAGCATCATAAAACTGCAACAAGGTGTAAATGTCGCTGATCTCATAAGCCGAGGGCTGGTAAACATAAGTCAGGATCCTCCCATATGTCTTCCTGAAATCTCCCATCACCTTCTTCCCAGCAATAGTAATTAACTCTGACAACAGACTGATATCTGGAGACGGGAATCTGTAGGGTAATACTCTCTTCATGGCTTCCATGTCTGCTAGGAAACAACCACCGGAACCGGGAGGGAAAATATGTACCTGCAATACACACATGTTAGTTGGAAGCAAATGGTAATGCAATAAAGCAATATGATAAATGATGCAATCAGTGAACACAGGGGCCATGCTGTAGCCTGAAGAGGAACATCTCTGTGATGTCAAGAGCAGAAAACCACCACAGTCACCAGAACTTCATGACACTAACTATCATCTGACACTCAAAATACCAATCCCCTGGTAAGAAATCCATCTGAACCTCTGTATCTGACGAGAAAACCATCTGATAATAGTATCAACCTCATACGAGAAATCCATCTGATCCAAACAACACACCTGTTAACGAGCCAAGAAAACCATCTGATAAATACTGAATCATGGTTTCTGAAGGCCAGTTTTCCTGCAATAACCCAATCCCTCTCACAGGTATGGACCTAATCCACGGACAAAGGTACGGCATCCTATGCGGTCATCAGCGTCACAGACTTTCATGAGTGACGATACGATTCCCAGAAGGAGTGGCATCATCAAGTCATGAAGAGGCCTCACTTAGCCGACTTCCAAATGATCGGTCCCCAGAGTCGACAATCCTCACGTCTGGACTCCCCTCAGATCCTCAGGATCGGAAAGGAGCACCTCGGAGAGAACCTCGTCTGAGCGTAGATTTCGTAGGGAACGGTGTCTGCTCAGCAAACAGGTTCGTCTACTACTCTCCACAACTATGTCTAGGTGCATACTCAAGCCCAGGTCTGACTTCTCACTCATAGTAAGCTCCCTCTCCCACAGCAATAATCATAATAATATAGTGCTGAAAGTAAATGCGGAAAGGTAAAGGTGCGGAAAAGTAAAGTGTAGAAAGGTAAAACACATATGCACAACACCCAACAGATAAACACCCAAGCGCTAGGACTGACTCGCGTAGGGGATGGCAAACGGTCCCAGCATAAGGGATGGGAAAAGTCCCTAGATGCTACATGTCCCCAGCAGAGTCGCCAGCTGTCGCTACTGCAAAAATCGGCGCCGGCATGACAGAAGAGTCGCCACCGTGCGTTATTTATCCCAACGGAGGGAAAGGAAACGCTCGAAGTAAACCTCGCAAAAGACGGGAAAGGTATGGTCGTCGCAACCAAAACCTGGATTCGGGAGTCGGTTACGCAAGGGGAAGGTATTAGCACCCCTCACGTCCGTCGTACTCGACGGGATCCACGCTTGGTGTTTATAAGGAAAAGGGTGTGTTTATCTATCTATGCTAATGGTCAGTCTGAAAAGAAAAGAAAAGGACAGGACTCGACAGAACATACGCTGTTCTGGGCCTACGTACTCCCTCGTGCAATGGGAAAGTCAGAGTCAACGTAGTTCGACTACCTACGTCTAAACGGGGGGAAGGTTGCTCGCCAGGACATCGTGTCCTGTGCCTACGTACTTCCACACGGCATGGAAGATCAGAGCAAACGTAGTTCGACCTACGCACGACACAAGCTGTTCAAGTGTTTTTTATGGGAAAATGCACCTTAACCAAGGGTTTTCACGGTCCAGGAGGACAAAAAGGTTTTGATGTTTGTTCAAATCTTTTGACGGAAGAAATGAATTCACTTTTGTTTTATCCTTTATTAAGTGTTTTTCTGTTGTTTTGAGAAAGGAAAGAGACACCCTAAAACTATGGTTGAAAAGGGGAATCTACCTAACGTTATCATGCCTGGTTAACCAACCTAATGTCTATCATAACTCCTCCACAACAGAGAAGTTAGAGCTCCTAAGGGATCAGGGCAACAGAACTAAACAGCAAACAGGAATCACTGCAAAGTAAAGAAACACTGGAAATATGCATGAATGCAACAACCAAACAAGCAAGGCACAAAGGCCACAAACCACAGAGGCAAGGGAGCTCAGCTCTACCAAATACCAGCAAGCAAAGCCACTCAATAACAATCAAGCAGAAGGAGGACCACCTCAACTTCTCATGCACACAAAGCCTATTTCTAAGATGCACCTATCTCAGAAATATCTAAATGAACCCCCTAGTCTAATGCAGCACAGCACCACACAAGTCAAACAACACAAAGAGAAGGCTAACCAGCCTGGCAACTCCTATCCAAAAGCAAGAAACTACCCCTGAGCAAAAGCCCTAAACAACCCTAAAACAAAACCCTAATCTACCTCTGAGCAAAGTCCTAAGCAAAGCCTTAATCAAATCTCTAAGCAAATCCCTAAAGCAAAACCCTACACAAGAGAAATCAATCCCAGTCTTCAAGCTTCAAGACAAGCTTACCAAAGAAAGGGAGCTAAGTAGACAGACTCACAGTGCCTTCCTCAGGAAAGTACTAGGAGACTTCTACTTAGGAATCATATCCCATGCGGCTCAACAACTGTGAACGGTTTACATTCCTCCTCAGGAGAAACTAAACTCACATGAAGGCTCCAACATCATTGGATACTTGAGAAATCCTACATGAACTAAGGGAACTAAGTGAACGGACCCATAGTGCCTTCCTCTGGAAAATACTAGGGGGCTTCCACTTAGGAATCATATCCCATGTGGCTCAACAACTGTGAACAGTTTACATTCCTTCTCAGGAGAAACTAAACTCACATGAAGGCTCCAACATCATTGGATACTTGAGAAATCCTACATGAACTAAGGGAACTAAGTGAACAGACCCATAGTGCCTTCCTCTGGAAAATACTAGGGGGCTTCCACTTAGGAATCATATCCCATGTGGCTCAACAACTGTGAACGGTTTACATTCCTCCTCAAGAGAAACTAAACTCACATGAAGGCTCCAACATCATTGGATACTTGAGAAATCCTACATGAACTAAGGGAACTAAGTGAACAGACCCATAGTGCCTTCCTCTGGAAAATACTAGGGGGCTTCCACTTAGGAATCATATCCCATGTGGCTCAACAACTGTGAACGGTTTACATTCCTCCTCAGGAGAAACTAAACTCACATGAAGGCTCCAACATCATTGGATACTTAAGAAAGAGGTGAGAAGAAAGAATGAAAGACACTCATAGTGCCTTCCTCAGGAAAGTACCATGAATTTCTCTCAAACCTCAGGATCTCAAACCTCACAGAAAGAGAGCAAGCTCCTAGACTAGGTCTTCAATCCATGCATCCTTGCAAGCTCTATCAAGTATTCATCCAGCCTCCCTCTTCAAGAAGAAACCACAGGCCCTCAAACCAAAAGAAACTATCTCTGAAGTTCAACCACAGTTGAACTTCAAAGTCAGAAGCCCTCAAGACTTCTCCTATTCTCAGGCTCAAACAAAAATAACAGAACACCCTATAAAAATCTACCAAAAATCTAGGGGAAACCTACATGCGTCTATGATCCCAAGATCAAATCTCAAAGCCTAAGTCAACTTCTAAGGCTACTAAACAATCCCTAACGTTGAATGGTCAAGGGTTAACCAGCAAGTTATGAGGTCTCTACTCTCTAACCCTAAAACAACATCAATCAATTTCTAAAAAAATCCACAAAAATCCTATGGGGAGCATGCATTAGTCTAGTACAACATACTAAAAAACTAAAGCAAAATTCAATACCAAGTGAGAGAACTAAAATCAACAAGGCAGACACATCACAAACCAATTATTCAATACCAATTAAAATACAAAAAATGCAAATAAAAATGAAAATGCATGATCAGTTCAATATTTTTGCACCATAAAACTCTAAATTGAATTATGAATCTATAGAAAAAAGAAGGGAATTAATTGGATCATCCTACTATTTTTTATGAAATATTTCCTAACATGATACAAAATGAAGAAAATTAAAAAGAAAATAAAACCAGGGGGTGCACTCAGCAAAACGCCTCAGTTATTTCAACATTGGGCCAAAATGAGGGGGGTGCGCATAGCAATTAGGGCAAAGGCCCAGTCACCATTTTCTTTTCAGCATTCTTTCACATTCAGGGGGGGGGTATGGCGAGTAACAGGGGTGTCCTTAGCAATCTCAGACTTGGGCTTAACCCAATTCAAAACCTAACCCAGCTTACCAATCAACAAAACTAATCTTCTCTCCCAAAATCTCGCCTACTGTTCATTACACAAACCCTAATGCGCCGCTGCTCTCTCAAACTCTCTCTGAACTTCTCTGAAACACCTCAAACACTAACACCTCTTGAACAAAACTTATCCCAAAATCAACTATCAAACATGGAAAAAAAAGTCTCCATCTCAAACTCTCGGTTCAAAAACCATCCTCACGGTTCTTGATCTAAACTCATCACCAAGGATCTAGCTAACCCTAGCTGCAAACAGTTGAATGAGTCAAGAAGGGAATGAACAAACCTGGAGACGATGAAGGCTACGACGCTTCTGGAATCACTGGCGAAATGCGAAAGAGAAACCGTCAAAGATCTTGAAGAACGATCTTGACTATTGAAGGTTCAACTGACGACTTTGAAGATCTTGGAGGGGTGCGTTGGAGCTCGCTTGAAGATTTCTGGACAAACAACGAAGAACACGGCGAGTTCTTGAAGATCTATGAATCGTGAGGTTTGTCCTTGATCTATGAAGATCTGGAAAAGTGCAAGAACGGATGAAGGTGTTGAAGGTTTTCTGGAGATGGTATGAAGAACGATGAGGGTTCTTGAAGGTTTTCTAGGAAATTATAATGAGACTGATGAAGAAGGTGACGAACACGGTGGCGATCTATGAGTATTGCTGGGACAACGAAGAACACGATCGAAGGTCCTGATGAATATTGTTGATAAATCTGGAAAAAATGGCCGGATGAAGGTTCTATGAGTTTTCCGGCGAGTTGTTGATGAAGGTGGACGGAGAAGAGCGGAGGGTGTCTGATGAGTTTCTGGAGAAAACGGAGGATTTGCAGTCTCCGGCGACCTCAACAACCTCCGGTGGCAGTTGCGGTGGAGAAAGGCGTCCGGGCCGGTGGCTGCATGGCCGTCGGTGAGGGCTGGTTAGTGGGATGTGCGCTGGCACTGAGGAGTCTGAGGGTTAGACGCGTGGATGGGAGAGAGAAGAGGTGAAGGCACGTGGCAGGAAAGCTGGCAGAGAGAGAGAGAGAGAGCGGAGGTGATGAGGTGTCAGGACCCGGGGGGAGCCAAAAGAGAGACGCGTGGGTAGCCTCTTATATAGCCACGTGGCACGGACTGTGAAAGACTGGGCCTCCAAAACTGATTGAGCCCACGAAAATTAAGGACTAAAACTGGATGATTAAACCTGGTTAAGACTGATTAGAGACTTGATTAAATGCAATTAAGACTAAAAACCAACATTAACTAATTAAAACTACAATTAACTGCTAAAAGAAAATTAAACTAGTCTAATCCTAATTAAATCTAACAAACTCTAATTAAAAAATTAAAATCCTAATTAATTCTGATAAACTCTAATAAGACCCTAAACACAAGATTAAAATCCTAATTAATCTCTATTAAATCCTAATTAACTCTAATAAGAGAATTAACCTAAAAAAACTCTATTAAATCTATATCTAAAAACTATTAAATCTTATAATATCTATTAACTATTATTCTACTAATCTATTAAAATTCTATTTAAAACTAATAAAAGAAAAATCTATTATATTCTATTAAAACTATTAAAAAAACTATTAAAACCTATTAAAAACTCTATAAAATTCTAAATGATTTAAAACTATTAAAAATATTAAACTATTTAAATTCTGAAAAATCTATAAAACCTATTTAAAATCTACAAGAGGCTATTAAATCCTAAAAAATGCAAACAAAAGCCAATAGCCAACACAAAGGAGAGTGCGAGACCAGATCGACGCAAATAGTAAACCCGGACACCAAGAATCTCCAAAATCACTGCGTAAGCCGAAAACACCCAGGAAGCGCGTGACCTCCCAAAATAACCTCCGATTACCCGAACCGGTCTGAGACGTCTTATAGGTGAAAACCAAACTGTAACCCTGACATCCTCTGTCTGCGTACAAATGTCATGCATCTGATATGCGAATACGAATTAAACCACGAACCAGGTAGGAGAACCGGTTGGTCAAATTTTAGGGTGCAACAATGTGTTGGAAATACCGATCAAGCAGGATAAGTTTGGATTGGGGTATTCTCCTGAAGCTGAAGCTTCCTCTTCTTCGTCTAGCAGCGCGTCACGTGGTAAGGGGCCGATCCTATTTACCAGTGGCGGAGTGATTTTCGAAAGCATCAACGCGGCGTCTGAAGACAGCGAGGATAGCGATTGTGATCTCGACTCTTGGATTCAGCCAAGCAAGCCGGGCGAGCGCCTCAACAATTGGACCATCAAGGAAATCATCCCGGTGACAAGTGAAGAGTAATGGTTTACTTTTTTACAGTCATTGTACAACCCTATATCCTACCCGGGGCATAGCGGTTTTATTGTCAGGGCCTTGTTGGATTATGTACATGCATTTTGTTAATAAATCAGAGGCGTTTTCTTCGTACTCAAATATTGTGTTCTCTGTTATTCCTGTTTTATATTTGTTTTGAAAAATAGTAAAATGGAAACGGGGTTTGTGCTAACCTGCATATTCTTGTTTTAAACTTAACCCTTGTTATTGCAGGATCCACATAACAGATGACATCGACTCTGGACCTTCTACGGCTCACTTCGACTTCGATTGCCCGATCTATCAAGCCGAGGAAGAGATTGATGGAGACGAAGACCTTCCGGAAGAGTTGGCCCGCTTGTTGAGACAAGAAGAAAAGGTTATTCTGCCTCACGAGGAGGATATTGAGATCGTAAATCTGGGTTCTGAAGAGCTCGTCAGAAATGTCAGGATAGGGGCTGCGCTGCAGAGTGATGTCAAGCAGAGACTGGTCGAGATGCTTCGAGAGTATAGTGACGTCTTTGCTTGGTCATACGAAGATATGCCCAGACTTGACACGGACATCGTGGTCCACCACTTGCCGTTGCGAGAAGATTGCCCTCCAGTCAAGCAGAAGCTTAGGAGGACGAGACCAGACATGGCTGTAAAAATCAAAGAAGAAGTCCAGAAGCAGTTGGACGCAGGATTTTTAGCCGTCACCACTTACCCTCCGTGGGTCGCCAACATAGTGCCTGTACCGAAGAAGGACGGTAAGGTACGCATGTGCGTCGATTATCGGGATCTGAATAGGGCGAGCCCTAAAGATGATTTCTCGTTGCCTCATATCGATGTGTTGGTCGATAACACAGCCCAGTTCTCCGTGTTTTCGTTCATGGATGGTTTCTCCGGTTACAACCAGATCAAGATGGCGTCGAAGGACATGGAGAAAACGACGTTTATCACCCCATGGGGAACATTTTGCTATAAGGTAATGCCCTTCGGTCTGAAGAACGCAGGGGCCACTTACCAACGAGCAATGGTAACTTTGTTTCATGATATGATTCATCATGAGATCGAGGTCTATGTTGATGACATGATTGCAAAGTCCCAAATGGAGGAAGAGCATCTGGTCAACTTATTGAAGCTTTTTGAGAGGCTTAGGAAATTCAGGTTGAGGCTGAATCCTAACAAGTGCACTTTCGGAGTGCGGTCCGGAAAGTTATTGGGGTTTATCGTTAGTGAACGAGGTATCGAGGTTGATCCTGCGAAAATAAAAGCCATTCAAGAAATGCCAGCGCCGAAAACAGAAAAAGAAGTTCGTGGTTTCTTGGGCCGAATAAACTACATTGCAAGGTTTATCTCTCAGCTCACAGCCACCTGTGAACCGATGTTCAAGCTTTTAAAGAAAGATCAGGCAATTACTTGGAATGAGGATTGCCAGAAGGCATTCGACAAGATAAAGCAGTATCTTCAAGAACCTCCAATCTTGATACCCCCAGTGGCTGGACGGCCGTTAATCATGTATCTGACGGTTCTGGAGAATAGTATGGGGTGTGTTCTCGGTCAGCACAACGAGACGGCCAGAAAAGAGCATGCCATTTACTACTTGAGTAAAAAGTTCACTGAGTGTGAATCTCGATACTCGATGCTGGAGAAGACGTGTTGTGCACTAGCTTGGGCTGCCAAACGTCTACGACAGTACATGCTCAACCACACCACTATGCTGATTTTGAAGATGGATCCGATCAAGTACGTCTTCGAGAAGCAGGCTCTTTCGGGCAGGATTGCCAGGTGGCAAATGGTATTAACGGAATATGATATTCAGTACGTGTCCCAGAAGGCCATCAAGGGAAGCGTATTGTCTGATTACCTTGCCGAACAGCCGATCGAGGACTACCACCCGATGAAGTTCGAATTCCCTGACGAGGATATTATGTTTCTCAAAGCGAAGGATTGCGATGAGCCGTTGCCCGGCGAGGGGCCAGATAGGAAATCCCAGTGGAAGTTGATATTCGATGGAGCGGTTAATTCCTATGGAAGTGGCATCGGGGCTGTCATCACGACTCCCCACGGATCCCACATCCCGTCTACTGCGAGACTGACGTTTCCAGTCACCAACAATGAGGCGGAGTACGAAGCGTGCATTATGGGTCTAGAAGAGGCAATTGATTTGAGAATGAAGAATCTAGACGTTTATGGTGACTCAGCGCTTGTGATCAACCAAATTAAAGGGGAGTGGGAGACTCGTCAATCCAATTTGGTGTCGTACATGAATTATGCCAGGAGGCTACTTCCGTTCTTCGATCGAGTGGAACTTCATCATGTGCCCAGAGCTGAAAATCAGATGGCTGATGCCTTAGCCACGTTGGCTTCAATGTATAAAGTCAATTTTTGGAATGAGGCTCCAAGAATTGACCTTTCGCGTCTTGATAGACCGGCGTTTGTCTTTGCAATCGAGGATGCCGCTGACGGCAAGCCATGGTTCCACGACATCCAGACTTTCCTTATGACTAAGGAGTATCCTGCGGGTGCATCAACCCAGGATAAGAAGACTCTGCGGAGGCTGTCTGGAAACTTTTATCTCAATCCTGATGGAGTGTTGTATAAGAGAAACCACGATCTCGTGCTACTCAGATGTGTAGATGAGAAAGAGGCGATTATGCTCATGGAAGAGGTCCATGAAGGCACGTTTGGTACGTATGTCGGCGGGCACGCTATGACGAGAAAGATCCTGAGAGCAGGATACTACTGGCTGACGATGGAGTCGGATTGCTTCAGATTCGCGAAGAGATGTCATAAATGCCAGATTTATGCTGATAAAGTTCATGTGCCGCCGTGCCCGTTGAATGTCATGTCCTCCCCGTGGCCGTTCTCCATGTGGGGCATCGACATGATAGGCAAGATCGAGCCCACTGCATCCAACGGTCATCGTTTCATTCTGGTAGCTATCGACTACTTCACCAAGTGGGTGGAGGCAGCCTCGTATGCTAATGTGACCAAGCAGGTGGTGGCTAAATTCATAAAGAGGGACATCATCTGTCGCTATGGAATTCCCGAGCGGATCATTACTGATAATGGTTCGAATTTGAATAACAAGATGATGAAGGAGCTGTGCCAGAGCTTCAAGATCGAACACCACAACTCATCTCCTTTCAGGCCGAAGATGAATGGCGCCGTCGAAGCCGCCAACAAGAACATAAAGAAGATTGTTTAGAAGATGGTTGTGACATACAAAGACTGGCACGAGATGCTGCCATTTGCATTGCACGGTTATCGTACAACGGTACATACGTCAACCGGGGCAACTCCTTTCTCCTTGGTGTACGGTATGGAGGTTGTCCTACCGTTAGAAGTGGAGATCCCTTCTTTGCGAGTTTTGGTTGATGTGAAACTCGACGAGGCAGAATGGATTACGAATCGCTTGAACCAACTCAGCCTGATGGACGAGAAGAGGTTAGCATCGATTGCATTTGGTCGTCTGTACCAAAGCCGAATGAAGAAAGCTTATGATAAGAAGGTGCGTCCTAGAAGCTTTCAGACGGGTGATCTCGTCCTGAAGAAGATTCTTCCGCCACACTCCGATCACCGGGGCAAGTGGACTCCGAATTACGAAGGTCCGTATGTTGTCAGCAAGGTCTTCTCGGGAGGAGCTTTGTTGTTATCCACGATGGATGGTGAAGATTTTGCATCCCCGGTGAACGCGGACGCAGTTAAAAAATACTTTGCTTGAAGGCGACCCGCTGGACAAAAAAGAAAGAGTCCAGGCAAAAAATGGGCATCCCGGCGAACCAAAAACAGAATAAAAGGTTCGGGCAAAAATTAGGGATATATTGAAAAAATGTACACCCGCGAAGTCGAAAACCTACACTGGACGGCTTCGGCAAAAAAGGGTATCCCGGTGAACTGAAAACCCGTAAAGGGCAGTTCACGCAAAAGTTAGGGATTTGAATAAGCAAATGACTGCGTTCCGCGTGTGGACTTTCATTGTTTAGTGGTTTGGAAGACCTGAGGGCCGTTTATCTGAATCAATCTCTTCCGAAGCTGAAGCGTCGGAGAAGTATCGAAGTCGAGTGGGTCTTAGAGGGATCAACTCATGGTGTTCGTCTACGCCTCGTTGCCGACATTTGTATATACTGATGTATATTTATGTTTTATGTTTGCGCGGCTTCCTCATTCCAGGAGCTTGCATCTGTTGTAAAACATTTTTACCCATTCAGGGGTTCATTATCAATAAAATGCATACTATTCAGCAATTCTGTTTGCCTGTTTAACATTTATCCGTTTTGTTTGCGAATGAGAACGCCGATGTTTTTGATAAAATGCGCATACATAAACTTACTGGCCTAGGCCACTGATTGTTGAAACAATTAATTGCTTGAATATTGTCGCGAGATAATAACCTTGATAGGTCCCTTTGAGAAGGGTATCTTGTCTGTTTGTTTGTGTTGTTACAGGTGTAGCATATTCCAGACAGAGCGCCGTGCGCATCCCCGAAGCAGGATGATTCCTCCTTCTCCAGCAGAGTTCAGTGGCCTCTCCCCGCAGAGTATGAATGCAAGACCGTGAGCATTGATATGTCTCCCAAGCAGAGATGATTCTCTCCCCAAGCAGACGCATCCTGAAGGAACGTCATCTCCTCAGCTGAATCGGGCGCCGAAGCTCGTGTGACACCCCCCCGCACCGGGTCACAAGTGCAGGTTTCATAGAAGTGTTCAAGTGCCGAAGCTCGTGTACCTTCCCCCAGCACCGGGTCACAAGTGCAAGTCTCACAGAAATGTTTGGGCGCCGAAGCTCGTGTCCATCCCCCCCGCACCGGGTCACAAGTGCAGGTTTCGTAGGAAACTGTTCGTACGCCGAAGTATGCAGCAACTGATGGTGCTAGACTGAAGTCTCCAGTGGAATTGAGATTCCCCACCAAAGTTGTATTCTCCCAAAGTCGGATGATTCCCTCTTCCCCAGTAGAATGTTGGAACAGCTGATGCTGTATTCCCCTGCAGAGTCGTACTCTCTAGCGAAGCAGAATGATTTCTCCTTCCCCAACCGAGTTTGCAGATACCCAAGAGAGCCGAATCCTTGGAAGTTGATCAGACCATGATTGGTTTTTCCCCCAGTGGAGTGTTGAGCAGCTAAAGTTGTTTCCCCACAGAGTCTTATCCCCATAAGAGTAGCTGAGGCGGCCACGCAGTTTATTCCAGCGATTGACATCGCTTTCTCTCAGCAGGTCCAGGTTCTCGTAGAGCTTCGTCCCCCTGCAGCAGTCAACTGAAGTGGTTTCCCCCGCAGCGGTCAACTGAAGTTGTGTCCCCTGCGGAGTCCAATTGATATTGGCGTGACCGCGTTCTCCTCAGCAGGATGATTCCTCTATCTGAGTAGTTCTTTCTCCTTGACAGGAAGATTCCCCTTCGGCATTTATTTTGCTGACGGGATCGCATCATTATGCATGATTGCATAGCATTTATCATAAACGCATAGCATTTCCACCGTGTGGAGCATGGCGCCGAAGCATATGCATAATAAACATGATCTAGGTTGTTACCGTTCTTGTTTTGCAGGTGTTTCGCCGAAGGATCAGTTGCTCAGGATGATTCCTGACATTCTCCCCAACGAAGTCGTTTGCTTAAGATGATTCCTAAGCTCCCCGGTGCAATCCCCAGAGTCGCTTGCTCAAGATGATTCTTGAGATCCCCAGCGAAGTCTTCAGTTCAAGATGATTCTTGAATCCCTCAGCAGGGTCGTTTGCTTAAGATGATTCCTAAGCTCCCCAGTGCAGTCTCCAGAGTCGATTGCTCAAGTTGATACTTGGAGTCCCCAGCTAAGATCGCCCGAGATGATTCCTGAAGCCCCAAGAGAGCTGAGTCCTTGGAAGCTGCTCAAGCCATGATTGGCTTGTCTCCGGCAAGAGGTGCCCAGGATGATTCCTGGAATCCCCAACAGAATGTTTGCTCAGAATGGTTACCGGTTCAAGATGATTCTTGAAGGTCCCCGACGGATTTATTTGTTCAAGATGATTCTTGAAGTCCTCAGCAGAGTTGATTCATCCAGAATGATTTCTGGACCCCCGGAGCGAAGTTGCTTGACAGTTCTCCAGATTCCCCAACGGCGAAGCGTCCTCCTCAGCAGGTTTTCCGACGGCGAAGTTGAAATCTCCCTTGAAGACTCCATGATTGAAGTCTGACCGTGTTAATAAAGCAGTTTTCTCAGCTAATGCGGAATGCCTGATGGCATGATCAACCTGATGGTCGAAGTCCGGCTGATGCCCGACAATTCCCTTGAATGCCTGATGGCATGATCAACCTGATGGTTGAAGTCCAGATGATGCCCGACAGTGTGCTTTGAATGCCTGATGGCATGATTGACTAGGTACTACCGGTTACCGCGTGACCAATTGCCCAATGAAGTTTCTTCATCCTGACGGCGAGGTCAGATTATGTTTGTTTCTGGCGACGATGTCAGATTCTTCAGTTTTCCAGCGGCGATGTTGGGTATGTTTGGTTCTCCAGCGACGATGTTGGATGTTTGTGCCTGGCGGCGATGTCAGTTGATTTAGTGTTCTAGCGGCGATGTTGGATATTTGTTTTGACGGTGAGGTCAGATCATGTTTGCTTCCAGCGGCGATGTTGGATGTTTGTTTTGACGGCGATGTCAGATTGATTTAGTTCTCCAGCGGCGATGTTGGGTATTTCTCATATCCTTTGTCTTCCAGCGGCGATGTTGGGTATTTCTCATATCCTTTGTCTTCCAGCGGCGATGTTGGGTATGTTTGTTCTCCAGCGGCGATGTTGGATGTTTTTGACGGCGAGGTCAGATTATGCTCGTTTCCAGCGGCGATGTTGGATGCTTGCCTCCAGCGGCGATGTTGGATATTTGGATGTTTGTTTCTGGCGGCGATGTCAGGAGATTATGTTTGACGGCGATGTCAGACTCTTCAGCTCCCTAGCAAAGATTATGTTTGTTCGACGGCAATGTCGAGTGTCTCTTAGAGTTATGTTTGTTTCCAGCGGCGGTGTTGGATGTTTGTCTCCAGCGGCGATGTTGGGTATTTTTGGTATGTTTGACGGCGATGTCAGATTCTTCAGCTCTCCAGCGGCGATGTTGGATATTTGTTTGCTTCTGGCGGCGATGTTAGATTCTTCAGTTTTCCAGCGGCGATGTTGGGTACGTTTGGTTCTCCAGCGGCGATGTTGGATGTTTGTGCCTGGCGGTGATGTCAGTTGATTTAGTGTTCCAGCGGCGATGTTGGGTATGTCAGATTCTTCAGTCCTCCAGCGGCGATGTTGGGTATGTCAGATTCGGTTCTCCAGCGGCGATGTTGGGTATGTTTGTTTTTGACGGCGATGTCAGATTCTATTTGTTTCCAGCGGCGATGTTTTGTTTGACGGCGATGTCAGGTGATTTAGCCTTCCAGCGGCGATGTTGGGTATTGTGGTTGTCTGATGACAATGTCAGAGGATTTTAATGTAGATAACTGACGGCGATGTCAGATCAGCATTTCTCCAGCTAGTTGCCGTGCAGCTAGTATTTCAGTGTTCGAAGATTCGTTCCTGCCAGAGGATCGAGTATGTGTGCAGTTGGCAAATTTCCAGGTTTACCGGTATTCAACTGTCTCGCACCTTGATTGGTTGAGAGTCGTTCGCTCCTCACCCAGTCAGGTTCAAGCCGTTTGAATAGGGGCAGCTGTTGCACCCTAAAATTTGACCAACATTTATTTACCCATCAAGTGTTTGAAGGTTGATACCTTTATCAGAAAGCTCAAGAGATCCTCAGAGGAATTGGTTGAAACCAAAGTTGTGTGCCTCATAACTTGAGAGTTGTGGGAGCTCCTCAGATGATTCTGAGACTATGAGGATGAACTTGAAGCTTTGAGAAAGTTTATGAGATGTCTTTAAAGCCATCATGAAGCCTAGAGAGGTCATTATGCAAGAATTCAGAAGATTCAACCATGAATGGTAGAATTAGGGTTTGACTGGGTCAACCCTAGGTCAACTGATGATTTGGAGAAGGTTGAGACCTAATCCAAGGGCCATGTGATCATGGAATGATGTATTGAGATACTATAAGGATGATTCCTAGACCAACTCATCATGATTGAGGAGTTTGAGAAGTTTTAAGCTAGGGTTTCTAAGGATTGACAGTGTAAAATCCCCTAGTTTGATCCCTATCTTCCAGGCAGTTTTAGCTCATGATGTGATTGTCATCTCATCTTCCCCACAACATGAATGTTGTATAGATTGTTCTTAGCTTTAATTTGAGTGGTAGAAGTCCTTGATAGGATTTGCAGAGCTCAAGTTATGGTTTTGACAAATTACAGGTCATCTGAGGTATGTGAATCTGGGTCCTTGAAAGTCACCCAACTTGCAGACAACTTTTGCCCTAGTAGGATGATTCCTATGGATTCTTGGTCAACATGAATGTTTAAGGTCATCTTCTTAGCTTTCTAGAGAGTACTAGAAGTCCTTGATAGGATTTGTAGAACTCAACTTATGGCTTTGACAAGCCAAGGGCATTTTGGTCATTTGGAAGTTATAGGTCATTTCAAGCATAGGGCCATATCTCCTACTTCCAAGCTTCAAATGGAAAAATATTCAACATCAAAGTTGCTTAGAATGATGTTTTAAGGCTAGTAGGGTGGTCATGAGATGTTGAAAAGGCTCATATCAAAAAGTGATAAAAATGGCCTAAAAATGAGGCATAAGTTAATTCAAGTGAAGTTGAAAATCATAAATCATAAGCTATAAGTCCAAACCATGTCATATGATAGGTCATTTTGACTCCAAATGACATTCTAAGAACAATGGTTCAACCATAATTTTTATTTGAGGCTTGCATCATAGGGTTGCTTTGTAAGTGGATTGCTTGCATAATGGGGTACCATACCAAAACAAGGAAAAGCTTAATAAACAAGGAAGATATGCATTGTAACTAATCCAAAATATCATGTGGGGACAAATTAAAGTTGGTTACAAGGATCATAAGGCATTTGGCATGAGATATCATATAAGGAGAAATGAAAATGCAAATTACCATATCATGAAATCTTCAAGTTCTTACTAGATGATTCTAGGAGGTTCTAGACTTTTCTAAACCTCTCTATATATTGAATGCAACTTGCATTGGTGTTAGTTGGTGTTATTTGGTGTAGAGAAGAGTGAGAGATATCAAAATTCCTCAATTGCAAATTACATTGAATCTCTTGATTCTTCTTCATTACCATTCCATTTTTCTTCACAAATCTTCTCCATAAGCATTTCTGAGTGTGTTCATGCTAGAGTGAAGCTCCATTGATGAAGGTTTGAAGGTATTCACATTGAATTTGCAAGAAGGCAAATTGCATTGGATCTTGAAGTACAAGTTCTCTACATCAAATCTTCTGCAAACAGAGGAAGATTCATCATCTAGGGAGCATTCTTGAAGAGTTTCAGGGCTTGAATCGAAGATTTTCACCTCCTACCATTTCAAGAAGCAAGGTATGAAAAATCATTCCTACACCCTATTCTAGGCATGGCTAGGGCTAATTATTAGTGTAGATCTATTAGAGACAATTAGGTGGTCATTGTTGATGAGTTTGAGACCAATTGGAGAAGTTTCATTCATGGACACGAATTCTTGATGGAGTGAAAATGAGTGATATATTGAGTTTTGATGCAAGATTGATGGATGATTTTAATGAGTGTAACATGAGGATCATTTTTATGTAAAGATAGTTGAGTTTGGTTGAGGTCGAAAATGGATCACATTTTGAGTTCATGAGGTTACACCATTCGGGTTGCATGATTTAGAGTGTTTCAGTTCAAACCAATGGCATAGTCGTGTTCATGGCGAAAAATAGAGCAAGTTTGGTTTTTATATCGTGTTAATTGGTGGAGAAATGAGGGAGAACGAGTGTTAGGAAGTTCTGTGCATGGACGTGTTTTCATGGTGATTTTCTGCAAACCCTAGACGTGAGGAAGAAGATGAAATCATTGTCGTTGGATTGCACGCTGACCGCTTGACCGGGGACCCAATCCTACGCTCCATATTTAAAACGAAATGGGAGGGAAGTCTGAAGGATGAAACGCCGCGTTTCATTTAAACACTGGCCTGGGCTTCGAGTGAACTCTTCTATTCCCACCCCCATCAGGCCCAATAGCGTAGAATGAACTGAATTTGATTTCTTTTCGCACCGTCGTTTTATTATTTTTCTTTTGATTTTTAAGTGTTTTCTGATTAATTCATTGGGCCCAGCGTATTCCTATACGCACCCCTCATGTTGGGCCCAGATATGAGAATGAACTGCATCTTATTGCTGTTTACACCCATGCCTCACATTTCCATTTTATTTTCACTCCAAATTTTATTTTACTTTAAAAATTCATATTAAATAGAAAAATCACTATTTTTCAATGGGATTTTTTCCCCACTTTCCATTTTTTGTCAAGAAAAATATAAAGTCATAAAATTGCCATTTTATTTCATTTTAGTATTTTTTGCATATTTTTACTTTTAATTGCTTTTTAATGCTTTTTATATTGATACCTTAATTTGTAGAATTTAGTTAGGGTATTTCCCTTTAGATTTTTAATTCAATCTTTTTAGGGTAGTTAGATATATGTTTTAGGTTCCCCCTGGATTAGTTCCATATTTTTGTGCTAATTTTTAGGATAGTTTTGATTAGATAATTCTAGGTAGTGTAGAATTAGGTTAAAACTTCAACATAGGTCCATAATAACTTTAGATTTTGGGTTTTCAGGACAATTTAGACTATGGGGAATATATGGGTATTAAGGGTGGGTAGGTAGGATCCCTTAGAAATTATATTAGGATTTAATATAATAGTATGCTATTTTTAGTTGATTTTTGCATTGATTGATTGTTTGTGTTGCCTTTAGGGCATGTTTGTTTAGTTTGCTTTGCTTTGGAGTTTTCCTTTGGCTTGAGGAGCTTGGTATCTCATTGTGGAGCATTGTGGAGCATTGTAGAAGAGTTGAAGATGCTTTGAGGAGCTTGAGAGCTTTGTCTTCTTTCTCTTTGTTTTGTTTTTAGGGTTAGGGATTAGGAAGAGTTTAGATGTAGATAATTTCTTTCTCAAACATGGATGGTATCATTCACCTCCATTCCTCCCTATGATTCAAAGTCCTTCCATGGCATACACCTCTCTCCTTTGGAGGGATAAGTGATATACCTAGGAGGTAGAACTTTTGAGGGAACCATTCCTGATGTTGAACCCTTATAGGTCACCTTTGGTGATCAAATAAGCAGTTCAATATCCCCCAGCTTATCCAGCAAGTGATTTTTTCTGGTTTTGATTGTCTTGAGAGATGCAGAGCCTGAGCTTGAAGATGAAGACTTCATTGAAGAGTATTGAAGAGGATGAATCCCTGAGTAGTGCCATTCCAGCTGAAGCTTGAAGAGCATGAAGATCAAGTTGATACTTGAAGATCCCTGAAGATTAGGTGAAGCCTGAAGGTGGAGCTGATCAAGAAGCTGAAGCTTAAGGGAGAAGATGAGTTGAAACTCATGTTGTAGGGTTGAAACCTGGAAGAGCAAACTGATGTTTGTCAAGAATGATTGAAGTCTGAAGACTGAGTTGCTGTTGGAGAAGCTGAAGCTTGAAGTTGATCTTCTGTTTTCTTTTATGTATTGTGTGTTTTGTTTGACTTGTTTGATGCATTAGAATAGGTCCATATCTAGAATAGGTAGAATCTAGGAGCATGTTTGCATTAGAGGTTGAGTTGCTCCCTCTGCTTGTATTGTTACTGCGTGGCTTTGCTTGCGGGTATTCGGTAGAGCCCAGCTCCCTTGCCCATGTGGTTTGTTTGCCTGATGGCATTTTATTTCATTTTATCTGTATGATTGCAGTTTACTGTTTATTGCTTGATAGCATGTTGTTTATATTTCAGTATGATTACTGTTATTTCATTCTGGCTTGAGGTTGAGATGAGCTTGTGGAGGCTGAAGCCCCACACACATTTCCTCCCTCACTTGCATTGCATGCATTTTACTGTTAAGCTGATGCTTTGTCTGTTTTGGTGTATCATTGACATGATCCCTTAGGACTCTCATTTCCTTTGATAAGGACTTGATGATAGACTTTTAGGTTGAAACCTATGCATGACAACTTCTAGGAGTTCCCTGTTCAAACCTCAACCATAGGATGAATCCATGGCATGATAACAGTAGGACTTGATAGTCTCCCTCCTAGTTGGGCCTGTTCTCTTCTCATCTCAAAACAGTTTAAGCTACAGTAATCATGAATGGTTTCTTTCGTACGTCACGAGCCTTAAGCTATCTGAGAAAGGATTGTGGGAGAGTTTCTTTTCCACAGTCTGGATGTTTAGTATGGTACCCTTTGGGTGACATGCGACGCATTCACTCTCAGGTCATAGTCTCTAGTGCGGTTGAAATCCCAAACACAATAAAAAACACTTCTTTCGTAAAAGACAGGAAATAAACCATAGTTTCCCGAACTACGTGAGCTCTGATCTCTCATGCTTGTTGACAGTACGTAGGCACAAGATGACGATGTCTTGGCGAGCTACCTTCCCCCATAATCCTTCGTAGGCCGAACTACGTTGACTCTGATTTCTCATTCTCTGATGAGAATACGTAGGCATAAAGTGCGACGCTCTATCGAGTCAATTTCTTTCCGTTTAGATTTAGCAGCCGTAGATAGATTGTTTTTCACCCGTCCAAGTAAACACAACAAGCGTGGATCCCGTCGAGTACGACGGACGTGAGGGGTGCTAATACCTTCCCCTTGCGTAACCGACTCCCGAACCTAGACAATGGTTGCGACGACCTTGTCTTACCCTTTTTCGACAGGTTTTTCCGATCGTTTCCTTTCCCGCTCCGAGGGATAAATAACAAAAGGTGGCGACTCTTCTGTCATGCCGACACCTTATTTTCGCGCAAGCGACAATCAATAAATAACCATCGCTCACACCCCACAAGGGCACACGAGGTTCTGCAGATTCACCGAGGAACCAATATATAACCATCGCTCACACCCCCACAAGGGCACACGAGGTTCTGCAGATTCACCGAGGAATCAATCAACACAAGAATGCATACCATGATGCTTCACATGCAACATAACTCATGACACTCTTGAAATGCATACATGTTTACAAACATACTCATGCATTCATCACATTCGTCGCATACATTCATTATGCATTCAAATATATGTATCACAAAGCATATATATATATATATATATATATATATATATATATATATATATATATATATATATATATATATATATATATATATATATATATATATATATATATATTCACCATCCATTCAAACCAATTTTCATACATGGTTCACATTCACAATCAATCTCGCCATGCATTTCTATTTAATTCAAATAAATGCACAAAATTGCCAAACGACCACATTTCACACCTCACAAATCACAAACTAGGATTCACGCCATACGGTTACCCACAACACACATAACAGCATAAAATTAGTCATCTCAGACAAGGAATGATCGCAACCAACCACACAACCAATCCACGAATGAAAAGCACCAGAAAAGAAAATATGTTGCTGTGTTCGCTAACCTTCGCCTGGCAAAGCCTCTGGCGAACCTTCGCTACTTCGTTCGCCTGGAGAACTTGCCAGCGAAGACCACTGGGATTTATTCTGGAATTACTCGCTAGCACACTCGCCTGGCGAACCTTCGCCACACTCATTCGCCTGGCGAACTTGCCAGCGATGACAGGGTGTTTGCTTCTGACTTGGTTCGCTGCTGCTCGCTGGGCTTCGCCCAGCGAAGCTTCGCTGCCATTCGCCTGGCGAACCTGCGAAATCAGAACTCCCATGGCTGTCCAAAAGCCCAAACCTCACAAACCGACTGATTTAATCCAAATCAGTTCCAGTAGTGCAGCCCACTCATCACCCGACTATACTACACCGTCTATTCCAAATTCTAACCGATAAAACTCAGTTTTTATCGATTAAATCAACTTCCGACCTAGAAATGGAAACATAGAAAACAATCCAACAAATCCAATCTAGCACATACATGATCATATACATTATCAAGATGATAAA
Source organism: Lathyrus sativus (assembly GCA_963859935.3). Taxonomy (NCBI): domain Eukaryota; kingdom Viridiplantae; phylum Streptophyta; class Magnoliopsida; order Fabales; family Fabaceae; genus Lathyrus; species Lathyrus sativus. The sequence continues at coordinate 192,672,690 of OZ012739.1, forward strand.
ACTTCTCACCCTTACCTGATTAATCGCAAGCTAAGGTTGATTCTTGATGATTCTAGGTTTTGCTCCACTTTCTCTTCTTTTCTCTCCTCCTCTTTTCTTTCTCTTGTTTTTCTTCTTAATGTTTCTATCTTTCTCTTTTCTCTCTATATCACATATTCTATTTCTTTCCACACACTTATCAATTAATTCTCACAAAATATCCACTTAATATTATCACAAATGCCCAAAATACCCTTCAACCTATTTTTACCTGAAACTCTCAAAATCGGCAAAAATAGTTCAATATGTAAACATAACATATTATCACACAAATTCCACATAAATAAAATAATCACTTAAATAAACCAAATAAGGACTCAATAAAAATGGGAATTCAGAATCGGGGCGTTACAGTCGTCACAATCATATGCCCACGTATCCTATATTGGAAGTCAGAGCAATTGTAGTTCAGAACTACGATGAGAAAGGGTGTAAAAAGAAAAAAGTGTTCGCCAAGGATCGGGGCCTTGTGCCTACGTATTCCCAAAAGGAACTTGAGAAATCAGAGCGTCCGTAGTTTGTGGAACTACGAGTTTCCAGGTTCTAAGAACCAAGAACAACAAAGACAAGTAAAGAACAGACGAGGGACATGCACAATGACAATAAGTCAACATACAGTCCCTTCCCTTGGATTAGGTCAACAAGGAATATAAAGCAGCATAAACATTGAAAAACATCATGTAATCAGCAAGCAGACAAGTCACAGACACATTACACGGAAAAATATCATGTATGGTCTGACAGATAAACTAGCACAGAATACGCATGAAAAAACATCATGGTAATCAGACAGTGAAAAGTCAACAGAAATACACACAAAAATATCATGTAGTCAGAAAAAGATACACACATATTACACATGGAAAAGTACCATGGTAATCAGACAATAAAAAGTCAATAGATATACACGAAAAATCAACGTGTAAAATAAACAGAAAGTACAATCACGACAAAACATTGTGAAATAGATTAATCATGGAAGAGCAACATCAAGAATTAATCAGATAGAACAGACAAAGATACGCGACAAAGCATCGCGAATAAAAACAGAGGTACACGACAAAACATTGCAGTGAAAACAAATAGAAAGCACATGGAAAAACATCGTGTAAAATAAACAGAAAGTGCATGACAAAACACCGTGATAAAATAACAGACATTCACAGCAAAACATTGCAGTGAAAACAGATAGAAAGCACATGAAGAAACATCGTGTAAAATAAACAGAAAGTGCATGGCAAAACACCGTGATAAAATAACAGACATTCACGACAAAGCATCGTGAGACATAGAGAGAAAATACAATCACAAAAAAACATTGTGAGAAAATGTTAACAGTCATGACAAAGCATCGTGATAAAATAACAGATATTCACGGCAAAGTAACGTGAGACACAGAGAGAAAATACAATCACGAAAAAAACATCGTGAGAAAATATTAACAGTCACGACAAAGCATCGTGACTAAATCAGAGAGAACATACCCAAAACAAGGAAGCAGACAAATTGCAAAAATAGAATCAGGTAGTGGAAGAATTATTAATTAATTTAAATATAAATATTTAATAAGATTAATTAATAATTTAATTAATTAATATTAAATAATTTTTTTCTAATTAATTAATAATTAAACCATAATACACTAGTAAAACTCAATATGACATATAAACAAAATACCAATAAAATTCAACTTCTATTAATTTCTAACATAAACTAGCACATTAATTATTAACCAAATATCAACTATGCACATCTTTGTTTGAAGGAATGAACCTAACGAATCACAATTTGAAAATGGTAGTGTGAAATTGATATGAAGCATGTGACTTTGTTCCTTTATGTGTTTTTTTTCTTCTTTTTATGAAATAAAAATAAGGATGCATTACATAAAAAAAAATTCCTACTACAACTTGACAACAAAGACGATGGATCTAAATACAAGAAAATAGAACATCTGACTCATACTTTACTATACTTTACTAAATCAATCTAAAACTAAATAGAAACTAAAAAGTAGGCAAATGGCATGACATTGTTAAAACAAAACAAACCAATATCTAAATAACCAACAAAATTTCTTAAAAATAATTATCAGTAAAGCTAACCAAATATATAATAGCAGTGATAAACAAAATAAGTAAATACCTCATTCAAATAATTAACAATAAAATAAGTAAAAAGAAAAAATAATAAAATAAAAGGAACAACATTACACTTGAAAAATTAAAAAAGAAATAGTAAATAAAGTTATTACCAAAATGAAAATGTAAAGAGAAGATGCTTCTCGCCTCTGCTTCTATTCTCTCTCGCGACTCTTTCCCGTTCTTGCAGCAGTGGCGTTGAAAAAATGAAGTGTTGGTTTCTATGGTGGTTTGTTGAATTTCCAGTATGAAGAAAATGGTGTGCATGGTGGTTCAACTATTGATGCGCGTGGAGGGAGAAAGAGTATTATGTGGTGAGTAGAATCTATTTGATATTATGTTTACAGTGCAAAAGATATTGGTGAGAAAAAAAGAAGAGGAGTTATGGAGGAGTTTGAAAAATGATGATGATGGTATTTGTTTAAAAAAAAAAATGCATTATGTGTTTTTCCTTGAGTATGAAGATGATGAAGACAAAAATAGTATAGGAGGGAGGGGGCCCGCGAGTTAATGCTAGATAATGGTGGATCTTTGTTTTTTTTCTTTAGTATGTACAGGTTTTATGTGGCATTAAAAGTGGAAAGAAAGTGATATGAAGATGTGTATATTCTTTTTTAATGCAACGTTATCCTTTCCTTTATTTACATGATTCAGAGACTTTAAGATAAAAGAGATAAAGTAACATGTGGGGACCGCGCGCAGAAAGTGCACATCAGATACTTTCAAAAAAAAAAAAAAACAAACAAAACTAACCTATAAACTTAACTATTAAGTTATACTAAAAAAAATAAAAATTATAAAACAAACAAATTAAAATAATAATAAAAATTAAATAAAAAATTTATTAATTTAATAATTAAAAATTAAAAAAAAAAACAGTAAAAAAACGAGTAGTTGGTACGATATTAAAGTGTTTATCTATAATCTATAACTATATATAAAGGGATAAAAGTTTTTAACTATATATAAAGGGGATACAAGTTTTTGGTGTGACTTATTTTTGTTTCAAAATTATCCTTATTTAATTGTAATATTTTCATAATTTTATCTGCAGTTTGTTTTAATTACAACCATGTGTGAGCAAGAATCTCAACCGCTCAACAAAAACAAAAACTGCCGTACACAGACATTTAAGTGTGAAACAACTGCTCTTCATTTCAATAGCAAAACAAAAGTAATTACAAAACTTGGTAGATCATCCTGAATAACAATGGAGTAGACTCTTATAGTTTTTTTTTTAATCTACATATTATCCTTTCCTTTCTCCATCCCTCTAATCTATTTTTCCATGTTTTCACTTTTTAGTTTTCTTTTAGATATGTTCTTAAACATGATAAGGTCAAAATATATAAATCAATTAATATTATCACTTTTGTATATGTTCAATTTCACATCAACGGAAGGCATAAATTATATATTCTGCATTGTTCAAATTATTTGTGCTTTCCTTCTCCACACATGTAAGTCATGTTTGTTTATCTATATATTAGGTGTGGTCTGTGTCAATTTGGATGCTATATTCACCGAAGTATGATATGAGAACTAACCATTTACATTGATGTCTATGAGGTGAATTAAATTTAATTGAATTGCGTTCCAGATAATAGTTTTGATTTGATATTACAGGAAGTGATTGAAGAAGAAAATTTATGAGAAATCATCTTCTGATGATATATCGGTTTTCGATGAATTATTTTTGCAATGATAGTTCATGGATAACTAATTTAACCACAATACCTTTGGAAAAATGTAAAAAAAATGTAATATAGAGATAGTTGATTATATTTGTTGCATTAAATTATGTGTCTACAATATACACAAAATAAAAGGAGTTGAAAAAAGAAAGCATGTTTTTGTTATCCTTAATCGTAGTTATTAAGAAAAAAGGTAAGTTTTTGCTTGATACCTTTAACAATAGTAGTAGTTGCACTGACTTCTTTCTTTTTTATTCTCTAAATTATTCTTAAATAAATTTGTTGAATAAAAAATAAGTAATAAATATGTTTTGTATTATATAAAAAAAAAACAAAGGTAAATCATCTAAGAAGAGAGCGAAAACTTAGAAAATGTTAGAAACTTTCTTATTCTTGCTCAGTGGACAATAATATTTTTATAGTTTAATTATCATCTGTTGTCTTTATGATATATTGTTATTAGTTTTTAAAACTTCTATTATTCTTATTGTACTTTTTATTCTATTAATTATTATTATTTTGGTTTTTTTAATTCTTTTCTATTCCCTTCTTATTTCCTTTTTTTCCTGAATTTTTAATATAGTTTAATCCTTTTTTTTCTTTATATGTTGTGAAAAAGTTGTTTATATTGTTGAATTCAATACTTTTTTTTTACCCTCTATCTATTATTTTTTTAAAAAAACTTTTTTACTATTGTGTATTTCAATTCTTTTGTTTTGTCTTTTTTGTTAATTATATATTTTTATAGTTTATACAATAATGAGTAAGAGAGGGAAATTTCCAGATTCTTTATGAATTTAAGAATTGTGATACAATTTTCATGAAGTTGAATTTTAAATTTGGGATTTTCTTTCATTTATGAGATTAAAATTAGTTTAATTGTGTTAGAATAGAAAAAGAAAATTTAGATATGAGGTGATCATTAGTACAAAATAATAACCATCATCATATAATAAAGATTAAAAAATAAGTCATTTATGTGTTAGTCATAACTATAAAATAATGACAATGATGCATTGTAGTAATAGTTTTTTTTTATAACAATCCTTTTTTTTCTTTAACAATTATATTAAAGTTTTTATTGAAAAGATTGAAATAGTATAAAGATAAAGACTAGGATTTTTTAACCAAATCATCTTTCACTAAAGATTGAAATAGTACATTTAATAGTGCATTGATAAAAGGATGTATGAATAATTAATTCAAATCTTTACATGATAAAAAAATATTATATTACACTAATTACTATTAATTTCACTATTTTTTTCTCTAAAAAAAATCTAATATGAGAGTCTTACATTTTTTATTTAATACTAGCGTTCAGATAGTCACTCCCATGCCCGTCTGTCCGTTTTTTTTAATGCGCACAGCATAGGAAAATAAACATATATGTATATATTTTTTATGAAGTTTTTATCATACTTAAGATTAATTAAAAATAATGTTTTTAAATACCCTCAAGCAGTCTTAAAATCAGAATGATAAATGTATATATACTAAAAATACTTTAGTGAATTAACTATATATTAACTAGCGTTCAGACGGCCACTCCCGTGCCCGTCTGTCCGCTTTTTTTAATGCACACAGCATAGGAAAATAAACGTGTATATATTTTGTATGAAGTATTTATCATACTTACGATTAATTAAAAATAATATTTTTAAATACCCTCAAGCAGTCTTAAAATCAGGATGATAAATGTATATATATACTAAAAATACTTTAGTGAATTAACTATATATTAATGCTACTATTATTTTAAACATATCGAATTAAATAAAATTTAGATAAAAAAATATGTAGTCTAAACATGCTAATAATATTATTACATTTTGAAAATGATAAACAAAGTTATTCTAAATATATTAAATAACCGAATAATACAAAGTACTATTTATACTGTATAATCAATAACGTTCTTTAATAGGAAGACCGAACATTAAATCTTTATTCTAAGAAGTTTTTTTTTCTGCCATTGTTTTACGTATTAAATAAAAAAATATAAGAGTCTCATATTAGAATTTTTTTAGAGAAAAAAAATAGTGAAATTAATAGTAATTAGTGTAATATAGTATTTTTTTTATCTGTTAAAGATTTGAATTAATTATTCATACATCCTTTTATCAATGCACTATTAAATATACTATTTCAATCTTTAGTGAAGGATGATTTGGTTAAAAAATCCTAGTCTTTATCTTTATACTATTTCAATATTGTCAATAAAAACTTTAATATAATTGTTTAAGAAAAAAAAAGGATTGTTATAAAAAAAAACTATTACTAAAATGCATCATTGTCATTACTTTGTAGTTATGACTAACACATAAATGACTTATTTTTTAATCTTTATTATATGATGATGGTTATTATTTTGTACTAATGATCACCTCATATTTTAAACTTCTTTTTCTATTCTAACACAATTAAACTAATTTTAATCTCATAAATGAAAGGAAATTCCAAATTTAAAACTCAACTTCATGAAAATTGCATCACAATTCTTAAATTTCTAAAGAATCTGGAAATTTTCCTCTCTTCCTCATTATTGTATAAATAAACTATAAAAATATATAATTAACAAAAAAGACAAAACAAAAGAATTGAAATACACAATAGTAAAAAAGTTTTTTAAAAAAAATAATAGATAGAGGGTAAAAAAATGTATTGAATTCAACAATATAAACAACTTCTTCACAACATATAAAGAAAAGAAGGATTAAACTATATTAAAAATTCAGGGGAAAAAAAAAGGAAATAAGAAGGGAATAGAAAAGAATTAAAAAAACCAAAATAATAATAATTAATAGAATAAAAAGTACAGTAAGAATAATAGAAGTTTTAAAAACTAATAACAATATACCATAAAGACAACCGATGATAATTAAACTATAAAAATATTATTGTCTACTGAGCAAGAATAATAAAATTTCTAACATTTTTTAAGTTTTCGCTCTCTTCTTAGATGATTTACCTTTGTTTTTTTATATATATAATATAAAACATACTTATTACTTATTTTTTATTCAACAAATTTATTTAAGAATAATTTAGAGAATAAAAAAGACAGAAGTCAGTGCAACTACTACTATTGTTAAGGGTAGCAAGCAAAAGCTTACCTTTTTTCTTAATAACTACGATTAAGGATAACAAAAGCATACTTTCTTTTTTCCTCATAACCTTTGATATTGGTAAATTGTAGGTCTATTTTAATAAATAGTTGTAGCAATCCCTATAATTAAAAGGAAAATTGTATGAGAAGACATAATACAACTTCTTTTATTTTGTGTATATTGTAGACACATAATTTTATGCAACAAATATAATCAACTATTTCTATATTACATTTTTTTTTACATTTTCCCAGTGGTATTGTGGTTAAATTAGGTATCCATGAACTATCATTGCAAAAATAATTTATCGAAAACCAATATATCATCAGAAGATGATTTCTCATAAATTTTCTTCTTCAATCACTTCCTGTAATATCAAATCAAAACTATTCTCTGCAACGCAATTCAATTAAATTTAATTCACCTCATAGACATCAATGTAAATGGTTAGTTCTTATATCATACTTCGGTGAATATAGCATCCAAATTGACACCTAATCTATAGATAAACAAACATGACTTACATGTGTGGAGAAGGAAATCACAAATAATTTGAACAATCCAGAATATATAATCTATGCCTTCAGTTGATGTGAAATTGAAAAAATATATATAGCATCCAAACATCCAAAAATGATTTACAGTGACATTAAGTTACTATTATCATGGATTTGGAAATGAAAGACATTGAAACAAATGTCGTGCACCTAAAATGGTAGAGTTATGTAGTTTAAGTTTCAACAGTTAAGAATGTTAGAAGCAGTTACAATTTATAAGGGAAATTTAAAAAAAAAATTAGAAAAATGCATTCAATTGCATAAAAAGATTTTAATGGTCAATTCTTATACTATTTAATGCATGCTAACATATCAAAATATATTACCATGTTCACCAAAACAAAGATCACCTTCACTCATGTCCAAAAATTAATCATCAATCTTTTTTATCTTTGTCATGGTTTTATTGTGACATTATCCGCTTATCCTACAAAATGAAAATGCATAAAACTAACCAAAACAGAGATTGACACTGAGTAATTGTGAAAACTGAAAGAAAAATGCAGAAGGAGAAAAGATAGAGATTAACCAAGAAAGAAACTGAGTAATTGTGAAAATGGTGAAAATATGTATAATTCTTAAATTAACACTAAAATGGTGAAAATATATATGATTTCCTAAATTAACACTAAAATGGTGAAAATATATATGATTCCTAAATTAACACTAAAATGACGAAAATATATATGATTCTTAAATTATTAGTCACATAAAAATGATAATCTCATCAAAACCTGTAAAGTTAGAGCAATGTATTTTTACTCAGACGCTAAAATCAAAAGATACACATTAGAACAAAACAAAATTAAACTAAATTGAATAAACCAATAAAACATACATGAACATATACAAAAGTGATAATATTAATTGATTTATATATTTTGACCTTATCATGTTTAAGAACATATCTAAAAGAAAACTAAAAAGTGAAAACATGGAAAAATAGATTAGAGGGATGGAGAAAGGAAAGGATAATATGTAGATAAAAAAAAAACGATAAGAGTCTACTCCATTGTTATTCAGGATACTCTACCAAGTTTAGTATTTACTTTTGTTTTGCTATTGAAATGAAGAGCAGTTGTTTCACACTTAAATGTCTGTGTACGGCAGTTTTTGTTTTGGTTGAGCGGTTGAGATTCTTGCTCACACATGGTTGTAATTAAAACAAACTGCAGAGAGAATTATGAAAATATTACAATTAAATAAGGGTAATTTTGGAACAAAAATAAGCCACACCAAAAACTTGTATCCCCTTTATATATAGTTATAGATGCAAAACAATGGCAGGAAAAAGAAACTTCTTAGAATAAAGATTTAATGTTTGGTCTTCCTATTAAAGAACGTTATTGATTACACAATATAAATAGTACTTTGTATTATTCGGTTATTTAATATAATTTAAAATAAATTTGTTTATCATTTTCAAAATGTAATAATATTATTAGCATGTTTAGACAACATATTTTTTTATCTAACTTTTATTTTAATTCGGTATGTTTAAAATAATAGTAGCATTAATATATAGTTAATTCACTAAAGTATTTTTAGTATATATACATTTATCATTATGATTTTAAGACTGCTTGAGGGTATTTAAAAACATTATTTTTAATTAATCTTAAGTATGATAAAAACTTCATACAAAATATATACACGTTTATTTTCCTATGCTGTGCGCATTAACATAGGAAAATAAACGTGTGTATATTATGTGCGAAGTTACTTGCATATTATACTTGCATATTTTCTTAATTCGCACAACATAGAAAAATAAGCGGACAGACGGGTACAAGAGAGATATCATCACAAATATGAGGATTAAGAATTGAGATCTTTATCTTGAGAATTAAGAACTATCCGAGTCTAGGCGAGTTTATATATATTCCATCATAAAATAAATTGATTGGACATCTCACCATATGTAAGTTGTCACCAAAAGGTTAATTGAAAGACTATTGTATTGTCTATGCATCTTGTTCGATCGTTCATATTACTCACCATGGGCTACAAAGCTCGTTACACACTCACGTTAAAAAAAAGCACAGGTACAATAAAAAGGCGGTGAAATCAAGCCAAGATAAAGGGCTTATAGAAGCCTACACGGTCCAGTCAAAACATGATAATCAACTTATAAACAAAAAAAAACCTACAATTTACACTTACAAAACACGATTCAGTCACATGTTGAGTATTGTGACTTTAACCACCTTCTAAGAGTGTCTCTGTATAAGTGAGCTCACTCAGTCCAGATCAAAGAAATGCTTTCACATGTGACTTATGAAATGCTTTTCAGAATTTATCCGGGCACAGAAAACTTCCAATTGCGGACATCAACAAAGAAATACATTCAAATAAGTCACATGTTTTGAATGAATCTCCTTGTGTTGTGCTTACTCAATAGGAACCATCTTAACCCACAGATTTCAATTTTTGGTCTGACCTGGGTGGATTAGAAATACATCTTTAAAATTAATATTTGAATGTATTTCTTTCTTTGATCGTGTGTGGAGCATTTGTTGTCTTTGATCTCTCAGGTTTTATTGCATCTTTTTATTGGTTAACTATGTTAATTTATGTGCGTTAATACGAAAGGTAATACCTGAGGAGGAACATCTCTCAGGTATTACCTTGTGGCACATAGTCTTGATAGCGTCCAAACGGGCACGACACACGCGTCAAAATACGAACGAACATTTTTTATTTAACTTTGATTTTAATTTAAATTATTTGTATAGTAAACTTTGTAATATGCATTCCTCTCTCCCCCCTTCCCTCTCTCTCTTATAAATTTGATGAAAGTGTTTAGAGAGGAGTTTGTAGAGTAAATTGAACAACACGTACATCCCCTGCGAACATGTATGCTCCACACACGACTCTTCTCGTGCTTGTCTTTTTTTTTAATGAGCATACACGTCAAAATATAAATGAATATTTTTTTATTTAAGTATGATTTAAATTTAAATTTTTTGAATACCAAATTTTCTGATATGCATCCTTATGTTTGTAAGAAATTTGAAAACGTCATTTATTTAATTAATTAAAAGTTAAATTATTTTTCAAATTAAATTTTTAAGTAATATGACATTTATTACGCATCTCTCTTTAACATCAAAAATAAAAATCATAAATAAAAAATTAACAACAAAATTCAACTAATTTAAGAAAGTGAATGGTCAGTGTTTCAAATTTTCAATAATTCACAATAAATTTTTTTGTTAATATTTTTATTTTATTTTTTTATATTTAAAGTTTTGTTCAATAGCAAGGTCACACATATAGACATAAAAGATAAAATAATGGAAGTTGTATATTTTTGCAACTCTCATTGTATATTTGAAAAGTATGTTAAATATTAATAAATGTGACAATATTTTTAAAACTGTTTTTATCAAGATACATAATTTTTTGAGGAAATGGTTTTTATTTCTATAGTACATATGAAAGTTAACAATGTAAGAAATATTAAAATTGTGTGTACCAATTAAGTTTGTGAAAGATTTTCAAAAATATTTCATTTTATACCGTTATATTACAACCTTCCGTTAAAGTCATCCATAATATTTCAAAAAGAAAAGAGAAGAGAAATGAGATGATGGATCTAAAAAATGAAATGTAGATCTAAAAATGAGATGATAATAATTTGTTGAATTTTTTATTCATTTATATTTTTATGTGTGCTCATTAAAAATTTCAACAAAAAAATGTTAATATGAGAAATTGATATGTAACACTCTTATATCCTCTTCTTATCTCTCCTTCTATTCTATATGTCAAATAATGCTAACCAAATTAATGATTTTTTAATATGAAAAAACACAAACCATCTCCAAATCATAATTAAATTACCATACAAATAGATAGTTACAATATCAAATACCAAATCAAAAGTAAGATAGAAATAAAAATTTAAAACAAAAGAACTAATACCATTAAAAACCACGCCATTTCAAAAAATAATACTGATGAAATAATTGTTTGTATTATGAAAATCTAAATTACATATTTTATGATGTGTTTATACTCACAAAATACAAATAAGTATCATTAAGAAATAAAACATAATAACAACAAAAGTAAAAAGTTAAAACTATAGTATTAATGAATAATATTTTGTAACAAAAGTAAGATATAATTTTTGTAAGAAAATAATAGTGCAGTAGAAAATCACTCATACCCATTGTGGTTGCATTAAATACTTGAATTTTATTGTATTTTAGAGTATGAAATTTTTTCAAGTATCACATGATCTTTTTTTACTCCATAGTTAATAACTCTGCTTTGAAAAAAAAGAAAGTTTCGTAAATGGTAAAATTCTAAAACAGACTCAATTACAAAAGTCATACAAAAACTATTACTATAAAAGCAATTACAAAAAAAATCTACATACAACAATCAATTTTCTGTCATAATGAGAACGACTTCTTCTATCAGGGGTGATGGCGCGATCTTGACTGATAATAAGTTTCATCTATTTTTCAAAAATAAAAAGATCACTAATTAAAAGTGAATAAATGAAAATATTATAGAATGAAAAAAATTTAAAAAAAAAGTATATTCATTGAGAAAGAGTAGAAATTTACATAAAAAAATAGAAGAAAATTTTTAACTTCTGTCACCACTTAGTAGTTAATGAAAGTTATAGGTGTGAGATATTCTTTGTGAGAGATGGAAGTTACTTTTTCAATTGGTAACCAACAAAAGTTATTAACCAATCAAGATTTTAAATTAAACTATTTTCTTGTTGATAAAAAAGATGAAGGATGATTTTGGAACAAAAATAAGTCACACCAAAAACTTGTATCCCCTTTATATATAGTTATAGATGCAAAACAATGGCAGGAAAAAGAAACTTCTTAGAATAAAGATTTAATGTTCGGCCTTCCTATTAAAGAACGTTATTGATTACACAGTATAAATAGTACTTTGTATTATTCGGTTATTTAATATAATTTAGAATAACTTTGTTTATCATTTTCAAAATGTAATAATATTATTAGCATGTTTAGACAACATATTTTTTTATTAACTTTTATTTTAATTCGGTATGTTTAAAATAATAGTAGCATTAATATATAGTTAATTCACTAAAGTATTTTTAGTATATATACATTATCATTCTGATTTTAAGACTGCTTGAGGGTATTTAAAAACATTATTTTTAATTAATCTTAAGTATGATAAAAACTTCATACAAAATATATACACGTTTATTTTCCTATGCTGTGCGCATTAAAAAAAGCGGACAGACGGTGTTGCACCCCAAAATTTGCCCAACATTTATTTACCTAGCTTGTGTTTCATTTCATTCACATTAGCATTATCATTTGCATTTCATTGACATGTATGCAGGAGATCAAGAGGTGTGATTACCAATCAAGAGCTATACAAGACTATGAAGCTAGCTAAGAAGGTTATTTAGGTGCTCAAGGGTTGATATCCTTGTCAGAGAAGTCAAAAGATCCTCAGAGAGAATGGTTGAAACCAAGAGTGTGTGCCTCCTAACTTGAGAGTTGTGGGAAGACCTCAGATGATTCTGAAGCCATGGAGATGGACTTAGAGCCTTGAGAGAGCTTATGAGATGTCTTGAAAGCCATCATGAGGCCTAGATAGGTCATTGTACAAGATTAAGAAGACCTAGCCATGAGTGGTATAATTAGGGTTTGACTAGGTCAACCCTAGGTCAACTGATGATTTGAGCAAGGATGAGACCTAATCCAAGAGCCATGTGATCATGTATTGATGCATTGAAATGATATAAGGATGATTCCAAGGTCAACTCATCATGATTGAAGATTTTGAGAAGTTTCAAGCTAGGGTTTCTAAGGCTTGACAGTGTAAAATCCCCTAGTTTGACCCCTATCTCCAAGGCAGTTTAGCCCAAGATGTGGTTGTCATCTCATCTTGCCCCTAACATAAATGTTGTAGAGCTTGTTCTTAGCTTTAATTTGAGTACTAGAAGTCCTTGATAGGATTTGTAGAACTCAAGTTATGGCTTTGACAAGTTACAGGTCATCTGAGGTATGTGAATCTGGGGGCTTGAAAGTTACCCAACTTGCATCAAACTTTTGCCCAAGAAGGATGATTCCTATGAACTTTTGGTCAACATGAATGTTGTTCCTTATCCTCTTAGCTTTATAGAGAGTACTATAAGTCCTTGATAGGATTTGTAGAACTCAAGTTATGGCTTTGACAAGTCAAGGGCATTTTGGTCATTTGGAGATTACCGATCATTTCAAGCATAAGGCCATAACTCCTATTTCCAAGCTTCAAATGGAAAAATGTTCAACATCAAACTTGTTCAAAATGATGTTTTAAGGCTATTAAGGAGGTCATGAGATGATGTAAATGCTTGTAGCTCAAAGTTGTAAAAATGACCTAAAATAAGGGTATAAGTTAAATGAATCAAAGTTGGAAATTGATATTTTCAACCTACACATCCAAACCATGGCATGTAATATATCATTTTGACTCTAGAAAACATTTTAAGAACATTGGTTTAGCCACATTTTTGGTTTGATGTCTAATTTGTAGACTTGCTTTGAAAAGTGATTACTTGCATATTAAGTAACTTTTGCAAAACCTAGAATCAAGGCATAACCAAGGCCCTTTGCAAGCTAAACACTCTCAAAATGTCACTAGGGGAGAAATTGGAAGTGAATGAGGTTGGTTTCAAGCTGCAAACAGAATTATGCATATCATGATATGTGATTGAAAATCTCATGACATGAGAGATTGAAACTCTCATTGGAAGGATCTAGAGGGTTCTAGATCACTCATACATCATCTATATATTGATTAGAGGTGATCCAATGCAAGGGTTGGTGATGATTGAAGGAGAGAGCATAGATTGAGATTGAGATTTCTTGGCTTGCAATTGAATTCGGTTTCACCAAATTCTTCACTTTCCATCCATTTTCTTGATTGAAACTTCTTCCATGGATGCTAAGGATTGAATCCAGATCATAATCCAAGAGATTCGTGGCTGAATTGTGTATGAGCAATTGAATTTTTCCACCTGCAACTCACCATCGGATTTCAAGATTCAGGAGCTTTCAACCGGTTCTTTTGCATACAGAAGCAAGGAAAGGATCCATTGATCGTGTCTGGAAGGTTGGAGAGCTTGATTTGGAGGTTTAGTGCATCTGTTCATCCAAGATTTTCAGGTTAGTAACTTTCTTCCTCTAGCATGAATTAGGTAGAATCAAGATGAATTAAGGTGTTAGATGCATTGTAGAACGGTGTAGGAAGGTTTTCAGATAGTTAATTTGAGAATTAGTGACCAATTTAGGGTATTATCATTTTCGGTTGAAGATTGGATATGGTGAATCTTGAGGTTTCAGAAAGAACTAAGGGCATGAATGAACTCGTGAGGGAATTTGGGACATGTTTCATTAAGGGATTGTGGCCTATGGTGGACTCTATGATGAACTAGGGTTGTGGAATGGTGACCGGAGCACCACCGGTGGTGGCCGGAGCTGGGCGCGAAGTTCAGAGGTTCAAAAGGTAGAAGATGACTCTAGGGCCATTGGATGGGGGTTGGACTTTGACTGAGTGAGTGATCCAACGGCCACATTTTGATTTCAATTTGTGAAGGAGTTCTGATTATGAAACGCACCGTTTCATTTAATCAGTGGTTCTGGGCTTAGTGGAGAGATTGTTATGCACACCCCCCTGAAGGCCCAATCCATTGTATGAACTGTGTATCATTGCTATTTGCACCGCGCGTGTGTTTATTTTAATTGGATTTTCATTATTTTTTCATTTTGTTCATGGTTCTTGGAAAAATCATATAAAATTGAAAATTAATCCAATTAATCCCATTCTTTTTGCATTTTGCTCATGATTGAGTCTAGTATTTTTTAGATAAAAAATATTTTCATTTCATGTATTTTCTGATTTTATGGGAATTTTATATTTTAATTGATATTAAAATGATTATGTTTGATACCTAATTTTGTGGAATTTTGCGTGATCATGTGGTGATGATTTTGATCCTAATTTTTTGTGTGATTAGGTTAGACATGTATGCTCCCATAGCATTTTTCTCAAATTTTTGTGATGAAAATAGGTGTGCTTTCTAGGTTGATATTTAGGTGCTTCCTTTTAGGGTTTAGGTTTAGTACCTCAAAATGTAGAATTTATTTCTAGGTCTAATTTGATGATTTGATCTCTGGAATTAATGTGGTAGAGTCATGATTGACCTAAGTTCCCATATATATTTTTGTAGGATTTTACAATTGGTTTTAGTATTTTAGTTAGGATTAACTTTAGTACTAAGGTTTAGGTGATCCTAACTTACTAATTCAACTAGTTTAACTGCTTTAGTCCCCCTTAGAGTAGGGTTTTGCTTGGTTTGCCTTTGGTTGATATTAAAGACAAGGTGAGGATGCTTGAAGTTGCTTGAAGTTACTTGGAGCTTGGGAGTTGCTTGTGCCTGAAGGTGTCTGATGAAGGTTTAGGAGGAAGGAGACATAGGGAGAGCCTTAGAATTAGAATGATTTCTTTCACAAATATGGAAAGCATCTTGTGCTTCCATTCCTCCCAATGACTAAAAGTCCTTCTAAGATATTCACATCCCTCCTTTGGAGGGATGAGTGGCTTTATCTGGGAAGTAGAACTTTGAGGGAACCAGTCTCTCATAATGATGAACCCTTACAGGCTTCCTTTGGTTGTCAATAAGCTGTTTATCATTCCCACTCATTCTGTTCAATCAATTGTCTGTTGGTTTGAGTATCTTGAAAGATTTTGAACTTGAGGTTTAAGGTGAGGACTTCATTGAAGAGTGTGGAAGAGGATGATTCCTTGAGCATTGCCATTGCAGCTGAAGCTTGAAGAGCAAGAAGAACAAGTTGATACTTAAAGATCCAATGGAGATGGAGTGAAGAGATGAGGCTTAAAATAATTGGAGGATGGGGTTGACACTTCCATGTGATTGAAGATTACTCTGAGAAGCTGAAGCTTGTATATGAGGAAGACCCAGTTGATACTGTCAAAGCAAAGAGAGCTGAAGCTTGAAGACCAAGTTGGTGCTTATGAAGAGGATTCAATTGAGATTGAGTGAAGAGCTGAGGCTTGAGGAATAAAGGATAAGTTGACACTTGCACTGATGCTTGGAGATCCTGAAGGAATCAAGTTGATACTTGCAGTTAGGAGTGAAGCCTGAGGGTGGAATTGACTGAGGAGCTGAAGCTTGGAGAAGAGAGGATAAGTTGATACTTATGTTGGATGGATTAAAACCCTGGAGAAGCAAGTTGATACTTGGCATGGGGGATGATAGCCTTGAAGGGTGATTGAAGTCTGAAGACTGGATTGCTGTTAGAAGAGCTGAAGCTTGGAATTGAAAGAGAGGGGTTGATCTGCTTTCTTGTCTGTTTCTTTTCTGTTTGATGTGACTTGTTTGGTTTGCTTGATGCATTAGAATAAGTTCATATCTAGACTGGCTTTAAGCTAGGAGCATGATTGCACTAGAGGTTGAGTTGCTCCCTCTACTTGTATTGTTACTATATGGCTTTGCTTGCGGGTATTCGGTAGAGCCTAGCTCCCTTGCCCATGTGGTTTGTGTTTGCCTGATAGCATTTTATTTTATTTCTTCTGTATGATTGCAGTTATTCATATCTGGCTTGAGGTTGAGATGAGCTTGTGGAGGATGCTGCCCCACACACATTTCCTCCCTCACTTGCATTGCATGCATTTTACTGTATATCTGTTTACTGTTTGAGCTGATGCTTTATCTGTTTCTGTTTATCATTGACATGATCCCTTAGGAATCTCACTTCCTTTGATAAGGAAGTGATGATAGAACTTTAGGTTGAAACATATGCATGATAACTTCTAGGAGTTCCCTGTTTCAAACCTCAACCATAGGATGAATCCTTGGCATGACAATAGTAGGACTTGATAGTCTCCCTTTAGTTGAGCCTGTTCTCTTCTCACCTCAAAACAGCTTAAGATACAGTAATCATGAATGATTTATTTCGTACGTTACGAGCCTTAAGCTATCTAAGAAAGGATTGTTGGAGAGCTTCTTTTCAACAATCTGGATGTTCAGTATGGCACTCTTTGGGTGACATGCGATCCATTCACTCTCAGGTCATAGTCTTTAGTGTGATTGAAATTGCAAACACAATAAAAAATAGTTCTTTCGTAAAAGACAGAAACAAACTTCAAACCTTTTTTCCCCGTGGGCCCATAATTCAAAGGAAAGCTTTTCTGAAGAAAAGAGTGTCGTTAAACTTCAGCGCCACCGCAAACAGGCTTTGTCCCTAACTGCTGGAACTGCTGTTTAACCCTACTCGATAAAACAGATGAATCTGAATCCCCGTAATCCATATTAGCCCGAACTACGTAAGCTCTGATCTCTCATGCCTGTTGAGAGTACGTAGGCACAATACTGACGTATTGGCGAGCCACCTTCCCTGTAACCCGTAGTTAGCCGAACTACGTTGACTATGATTTCTCATTCTCTGATGAGAATACGTAGGCATAAAGCGCGACGCTTTGCCGAGTCATTTTTCTTTTCTTTTTAAGCCAGCCTTGATAGGTAGATAGATAAACCAACTCGTCCAGTAAACACAACAAGCGTGGATCCCATCGAGTACGATGAACGTGAGGGGTGCTAATACCTTCCCTTTGCGTAACCGACTCCCGAACCCAGACAACGGTTGCGATGACCTTGTCTTATACCTTTTCGTCAGGTTTTTCCGATCGTTTCCTTTCCCGTTCTGAGGGATAAATAACGAAAGGTGGCGACTCTTCTGTCTTGTCGGCACCTTATTTTCGCGGAAGCGACAGCTGGCGACTCTGCTGGGGACTTGATAGTTTCCTGGGATCCAACGTCCCGTATGCGAGTCAGTTTGGGGATCCAACGTCCCCTGCGAGAGTCAATCCTAGCGCTTGTATGATTACTTGTTGGGTTTTGTTTATTTATCGCATTTCATTTCCCGCACTTTACTTTTCAGTATGATATGATTATTTGTGTTGTTGTGGGAGGGGCATTCTGATGAGTGAGAAGCCAGACCCAGGCTTGAGTGAACATAGTGTTGTGGGAGGGGCATTCTGATGAGTGAGAAGCCAGACCCAGGCTTGAGTGAACATAGCATTAGTTGTGGAAATTAGTGGGCGCGTGCTTGCTTGGCAGGCACTAGTGTCTCATGAAATCCACGCTCAGACGAGGTTCTTCCGGTTGACTTCTTTTTCAACCCTTTGGGTTGAGGGGGTTGTTGGTTTGGAGGATTGTCGACTCTGGGGACCGATCATTTGGGATTCAGCCGAGTGAGGCCGCTTCATGAGCTGGTGATGCCACACCTCCTGGGTATCGTATCACCCCTCTCGAATGTCTGTGACGCTGATGACCGCATAGGATGCCGAACTTGAGTCATTTTAGGTCCATACCTGTGAGCAGGGTTGGGTTTGTTGCAGGAAACTTTGACCTTCAGACTACCTGGTTTTCTTGATAGTGAATCGGTTTTGTTGGTACCGGAGGTTCTCATCATCAGATATATGATTGCTCTTGACAGAGCAGAGTTATGGTCCTGTATCAGAGGACCTTATATTCAGAGATGTGTATTTGTTCTTTATAGAGCAGGTTTGTGATTAGGATCTGAGGATCTCATCTGCAGATGTATGTTTGTTTTTGACAGAGCAGAGTTTTGGTCCTGTATCAGAGGTCCTGTATCAGATGTTTGTTCTTGATAAAGCAGAGTTTTGGTCCTGTATCAGAGGTCCTGTATCAGATGTTTGTTCTTGACAGAGCAGAGTTTTGGTCCTGTATCAGAGGTCCTTATTATCAGATGTGTGTTCTTGACAAAGCAGATTTATGGTCCTGCATCAGAGGTCCTTTATCAGATGTGTGTTCTTGACAGAGCAGAGTTTTGGTCCTGTATTAGAGGTCCTGTATCAGATGTTTGTTCTTGACAGAGCAGATTTATGGTCCTATGTGTGTGTGTTCTTGACAGAGCAGATTTGTGGTCCGATACCAGGGTTCTCTTCTTATCAGATATAATGGTTGTTCTTGACAGAGTAGTATCGTGGTTTTGTTGATACAGAATCTCCACAGCACAGTTGCCTTGATCTCCTGCTGCATGACTGCATTTTACATTGCTTTGCATACTCATTTGCATTTCATTAACGTGTGTCTGTGTTGCAGGTACCGTTTTCCCCGATCCAGGATTTCTTGCCTCCTATTGTATTGTTATGGGTTCTCTGAGGAAGACCGTGGCTTACAAGCTCCCTGCCCCTGATGTGGTTCATCTGACTGGTTTGATTGTTGTAGCAAATGATTCTGTGAGAGATGAGTTCAGAAAATCTTACGGCAAATTGCTCAGTTTGGTTCGTAAACCTTCTGCGTTTGAGTTGAATGGGTTGCACGCTCTGCTGCAGTTCTACGATCCTCCGTTGAGATGCTTTACTTTCCAGGATTTTGTTCTTGCGCCCACACTAGAGGAATATGCTGATTTGTTAGGTGTGCCTATCAAGAGGCAGATGCCCTTTGTTCATATGGATGCTGAGCCTGATCTGGCTAGTCTAGCTCCGTCACTTCATCTGGATGCCTCCGAGTTGGTATTGTCTAGTTGGAACAAGGTTCCTGGTTTCTCCTTGCAGTTCTTAGTGGGAAAGGCTCAGCAGTGCGCCAAAGACGGATGTTGGGTCGTGTTCAACGCCATTCTCGCTCTGTGCATATATGGCATCATTCTGTTCCCCAATATGCCCGACTTTGTGGACTTCGACGCCTTCCACATCTTTGCATCAGGGAATCCAGTCCCTACCTTGATAGGAGATGTCTACCATTCCACCCACTACAAAAACGAGAACAGAAGGGGCAAGAATGTCTCGTGCTGTGTGCCCTTGCTTTATAAATGGCTTGATAGTCATCTACCCAAGAGGGGTCCCTTTGTTTCGTTTGCAGCCACAGATGAGTGGTCCGAGCGTTTGATGAGTCTATCTGCAGAGGATATTACCTGGTTTGACAGAGATAGGTTGGGTACCGAGATTATCTTCAGCTGCAGCGGGTTTCCGAACGTGCCTTTGATAGGCAGGAAGGGCTGTATAAACTATAATCCGTCTCTGCTGGTCCGACAGTTTGCTTACGCTTTGAGAGTTCCGCCGAAGGATGAAGAGGTGCAGGAATCTCTGTACCTCACTGGGCTTCTAGAGGGGGATACGTTATCTAAGCTTCAACGCGCTTGGAATGGTATTAGTAAGAGGGGAAAACCATTGCTGGGGAGAAGCAATAGCCAAGCCTATCCTCCGTATGTGACGTGGATCAGAGCCAGAGCAAATGCTATAAGGATGTCGTTTCTTCCTGCCAAGCCAGAAAGCCCTCCAGTGATTGAAGAGCCTACTACCGTGCCCATTCAGCAGCATAATCAGGTGTTAGCTGAGCGAGATGAATTGAAGAGGGCAAATGAAGAACTAGAGAAAGAATTGGCTCAGCTCCGAAGCGAGAGAAACGAAGCCGTTCATTCCTTCAAGAGGCAAACAGAACTGGTGAACCAGTTAGGGACATATTTGACTAAGCAGATGGCTGAGCGTGAGCGCATGGGTCGAGACTTCAAAGCTGTCAATGATGTACTGGCCACGAAGAAGCAGCACTTGGACGAAGCGTATCGGAGGATATCCAAGTTTAACCAGCACTGGAAGGCCTCCCTAGCGAACAGGAAAGAGCGGGAGGATAAGCTGATGCAACAGATCTCCAAGCTGAAAGCCCAGGTGAAGGCTAGTGAGAAGAGGTTTGATGAAGAAACCGCTCGCAGATATGCCGCTGAAGGCCAGCTCAACAAAGCTCTTGCTAACCTGAAGGAGCGCAAACTGATGTTTGAATCCAAGAAGCGGAAGCTATAAGATTGTTTCGGCGAAGGAGCATGGGAAGATTCGGTCGAAGGTCTTCAGTACACCATTATGCAGAGGGAGTTACTCGTCGAAGGGTTACTCACTCGGCCTGATCATCCAGAAACGAAGGGGTTATTAGAAGAGTGAGTAACCCCAACGGTGATCGCTCCGCAAGTGCACGGAAATATCAAAGTAATATAAAAGATTGTCGAACCCACAGAGACCAATGTCAATCTACCGTTATCTATTATTACGGCGTAAAGCTAAGGCTATTGGAATTAGGAAAATTGAATGCGAATGAAATTAAATGCAAAAGAAATAAAGAAAATTGGTTTAGAGAAATGCGGTAAAGGATATCGGTATGCAAAGACTTAGTTATCTGGGATTCGACAGGTCACCGATGCTTCTTACTCTTTACAAACATTGTTCAGAAGAAAATAGTGATCTGAAGACTTTCGTCTCACGATGGTTGTTGACGCTAGTCATAATTCTAAGGGCCGAATGTACGCTTTCGCTGTCCCATTCGGGGTTAAAACTACTTTTTGGAAATCTCTAGGTTCTAACCCATTTTAAAGTGCTTTCGCTGTTATTAAAACAAATGCCTAGTGTTTACTATCTGGTCTTGCCGCAGCTTTCGCTTGTTGGTTCGTACCTTAATTAATTTCCCACTTTCGTGGCAAAACTACTTTTAAATAAGTTCTCGCTTTCGCGACAAAGTTTATTCAGTAAATAAATTTAAACACTACGGCCAGAAAGGTTGTTTGTAAAAAGGGAAGATGCCGGTTACTATCGAATCCTATCCTACTAATTCGGTTACATACCGATAAAACTAACTTAGCCAGACATGATAATTAATGCGAACGAAAATAGACATAAACAACAGAATAATAAAGCGTGCATCATAACAGAAATAAAGTAGTAATTCAATTAATAAAAACCTGTAAATTGTACTGATCTCAAATCCTTGGGTAGTCCCCCACAATGTCGGCAGGATTCTACTTTGGCGAGAAATAAAAGGTACAGGAAGAAAATACAATATTCTGAACTGAAGGAAAATGGAAAGGAAAATAAAAGTAACGATAAATAACTTTGATGGAACTTTGGCAGAACTTCGGGATGAAGAATCCACCCC
Source organism: Lathyrus sativus (assembly GCA_963859935.3). Lineage (NCBI taxonomy): Eukaryota > Viridiplantae > Streptophyta > Magnoliopsida > Fabales > Fabaceae > Lathyrus > Lathyrus sativus. The sequence goes on from OZ012739.1 coordinate 192,695,190, forward strand.
TTTCTCTGTGAGTCTCTTGTCTATTTATAGGAGATGTTTCTTATCTCAACTTCCTGAGATCATGCGTGAGATATGGAGAAAGTGGTAGTAACTTCCAGTAGTGGGCAGTGAGTGGAGAAAGTGTAGTAACTTCCAGTAGTGGGCAGTGAGTGGAGAAGGTGTAGGAAGGATTTAAGTTGAGATTGATCGTGAATTCTGATTCTGCATTTTTTGTCTGCGTGACGGTCGTCACACGCATGACGGTCGTCATGGATCTGTGACGGTCGTCACAGCAGCAGAATCCGTATCTGCTGTTTTTCATCTATTTTTCATCCGTTTTTCATCTGTTTCTTCTCCTTTTCTTTCTTTAGTCCAAATTCTCCCCAATCTGCAAAACGAAGTAAATTAATCATATAATAGAACATAAATCAAGATAAATTAATAAAAGTCACAAATAAATGCATGTAAATCAAGCCAAATAAACTATATGATTTCGCGTTATCAAACATCCCCACACTTAAACCATTGCTTGTCCTCAAGCAATCGACCAACACAGTAAAAAGAAATAAGCATTGTTCGAAACAAAGTCACGACGAAACTCTAATCATACGTGGCTGCTAGGCTAATGTTAGATCGATAGGTACTAAATATTAATACCAAGGATATCATAACGACACAATTTCAAAAACTCCCTACTTATGCAAACCAATCGGAATCATGCCATTATAACTCAAACTATAACTCATGCTCTCTTTCACCCCATTTCATTATAGTGCAATCACATTAAGCCCGTTATCCATACACATTCATGGCAAGTAGACCTGTTAGTGACTACGATCTCATTATTATTTCATTTTTTTCTGCAAATATGCTTAAGTATCAATTGAACTTAAAGAGTTTGTACCGTTAGGCTAAGTGCTCGGGTGAGGAGCACCTAACTTAGAAGGAACATGTCTTTTTCTTCATAAATTTTTTTCTTTTCTTTCTTAGTTTCTCATTTTAACCTAGAGATCATACACTTATTTGCATCGGTTTCTTACTTAGTGTGTTTAGGATGGTGCTGACTGCTTAAATAAACTACTTAGGGATTACTACAAGAACCTGGAGTTTTAAGGTCTCGGCATAATGGTTACTCAAATTTATTTTGCATATTTAGGGGGTTAAGGTTGTCATGACGATATCAATTTTATCAAAACTTTCCCAAGTTTTTCTAACATAGCCTAAACAACCTATATACTTTCAGAGTACCATGTCATGAATCAAAAAGTTTTTGTTGGAGGTTAAAATTTTGAAATTTTGAAATTTTGGGGAAGTTTGAATGACAGGCGAAAACCACTCATAAAGACTCGACAGCACATGCAAAGATTTTGACATAGCATTAAAAATAGATAAAAACAATAAATCAAACTAAAAGGCAATAAAATGAAAGCGATAGAGTTCCTCCCCCACACTTAAACCAAACATTGTCCTCAATGTTTCAGTAAAAGGTGGAAAAGGAAAGATAGAACCTGTATGAATGCTACTGCTCTTGCTATCCTTGTCTTTGTTGATCACTTCTACTTCGGTGGCGGGCATTTTGAGATACTTTGTTTGTGTAATTCTCGAACCAGCTCTTCATGTTGCTCGCGTCAAGAGGAAGTACTCATCATCAGTGTTCCCACCAGCAGCAACACTCGTATGAATGTCCGTGGGCATAGCTCATCTTCTCAGATCGTCATCTAGAGAGTTTTCGCCTAGATATAGCTAAAGCGTAACAAGCGATACATTTCTTTATTTTCTGCCGATTTAAACAAACAAATTAAAATAAAGACCTTGTGGGTTGCCTCCCACACATCGCTTTGTTTAGCGTCGATAGCTCGACGGCTAAGGAGTGCTAGTACTCATGGTGGTTCTTTCGAGAATGGTTCCTCGACCGAACTTTGAATAGTCTTCGGTTTCCATGGCCACTTATAAAGCCATCTCTCATATCCCTCACCTTTTCGTTTCTTTCTTCTGTAGGGTGGTTTCTTGTTTTGAACGCGTGGTGGTGGTTCTGGATCTATTCTGCATATCAGCTTTTCAAATTTGGGCTTTGTTATTTCATCCACCACCTCAAAAGTTAATCGTACCCTTTTAACAGTAAAAATGACCCTAGTTTCACAGTCCTCGAATTTTCTTTTTCTATGAAGGGCCTTAGACAAAGGTGCATTGGTGTGTATAGTTTTCAATACCTCCACATATGTTTTGGATTGGAAGTCTACCTTAACTTCTGCAAACCTTTGTGGGAAAGAAATAGGTGGGGTATAGGGAGGAGGAGCAACGATACGTGCTTCCTTCTCTACCTCTTCGACAACCTCCCTTTCAGTTGGTGTCGGTGGATTTTTCTCAATATGTATGCTTTTCTCACCAAAACTCTCCTCAGGCTCATCATCAATCTCCCTAGGATCTTCTATTTGTTCTTCATTAACGGTTGTTACAACATTCACATGTCCTTCTGGGAAGGGTCCTAGAGGTATTTGTCTAAGCAGGGAGGTTTGAGTCTCCAAAGTCTCGCTGTGAGTTGCGAGGGAATCGACAATAACGTTCATCTGCCTAAGGTCTTCATTAATTTGGAGATGTTGTTTTATAAAATCTTCGTTTTGGAGAGTTTGTATTTCCACAAAGCGCTCCATCATAGATTCTATCCTAGAGTGAGTAGACGTCTCATTGAATTCTTCTAGTAGTAGTTCGAGGTTGGATGTATCAAAATCTTGCGTTTCCTCAAAACATTGGGAGTCGTCATCATAGAGGGAATTTTGGTGAGAGTGCGTAGTATTGAAATCTTCTAATAATATTTCGAGGTCGGATTTAAGCGGAATTTGTGGTTCCTCGAAATATTGGGGGTGGTAGTTATAATATGGAGGGTGGTAATTATAAGGGAAATATGGGTTATACATAATGATTTAGATAAGAGTTCCTTAGTCTATACTATACAACAACGGAATCACAATATTGACTGTTGGTCCCCGGCAACGGCGCCAAAAACTTGATCGCTCCGCAAGTGCACGGAAATATCGAAGTAATATAAAAGATTGTCGAACCCACAGAGACCAATGTCAATCTATCGTTATCTATTATTACGACGTAAAGCTAAGGCTATTGGAATTAGGAAAATTGAATGCGAATGAAATTAAATGCAAAAGAAATAAAGAAAATTGGTTTAGAGAAATGCGGTAAAGGATATCGGTATGCAAAGACTTAGTTATCTGGGATTCGACAGGTCACCGATGCTTCTTACTCTTTGCAAACATTGTTCAGAAGAAAATAGTGATCTGAAGACTTTCGTCTCACGATGGTTGTTGACGCTAGTCATAATTCTAAGGGCCGAATGTACGCTTTCGCTGTCCCATTCGGGGTTAAAACTACTTTTTGGAAATCTCTAGGTTCTAACCCATTTTAAAGTGCTTTCGCTGTTATTAAAACAAATGCCTAGTGTTTACTATCTGGTCTTGCCGCAACTTTCTCTTGTTGGTTCGTACCTTAATTAATTTCCCACTTTCGTGGCAAAACTACTTTTAAATAAGTTCTCGCTTTCGCGACGAAGTTTATTCAGTAAATAAATTTAAACACTACGGCCAGAAAGGTTGTTTGTAAAAAGGGAAGATGCCGGTTACTATCGAATCCTATCCTACTAATTCGGTTACATACCGATAAAACTAACTTAGCCAGACATGATAATTAATGCGAACGGAAATAGACATAAACAACGGAATAATAAAGCGTGCATCATAACAGAAATAAAGTAGTAATTCAATTAATAAAAACCTGTAAATTGTACTGATCTCAAATCCTTGGGTAGTCCCCCACAATGTCGGCAGGATTCTACTTTGGCGAGAAATAAAAGGTACAGGAAGAAAATACAATATTCTGAACTGAAGGAAAATGGAAAGGAAAATAAAAGTAACGATAAATAACTTTGATGGAACTTTGGCAGAACTTCGGGATGAAGAATCCACCCCTTTCTCTGTGAGTCTCTTGTCTATTTATAGGAGATGTTTCTTATCTCAACTTCCTGAGATCATGCGTGAGATATGGAGAAAGTGGTAGTAACTTCCAGTAGTGGGCAGTGAGTGGAGAAAGTGTAGTAACTTCCAGTAGTGGGCAGTGAGTGGAGAAGGTGTAGGAAGGATTTAAGTTGAGATTGATCGTGAATTCTGATTCTGCGTTTTTTGTCTGCGTGACGGTCGTCATGAAATGTGACGGTCGTCACACGCATGACGGTCGTCATGGACCTGTGACGGTCGTCACAGCAGCAGAATCCGTATCTGCTGTTTTTCATATATTTTTCATCCGTTTTTCATCTGTTTCTTCTCCTTTTCTTTCTTTAGTCCAAATTCTCCCCAATCTGCAAAACGAAGTAAATTAATCATATAATAGAACATAAATCAAGATAAATTAATAAAAGTCACAAGTAAATGCATGTAAATCAAGCCAAATAAATGATATGATTTCGCGTTATCAAACGGCAATGTGATAGCTAACATGGGACTCAATGGTAATACGACGGGCGTCGGTAATGGGAATTTCAAAGATAATGGCAATGTCGGGCTGGGCAACAACAATGTAGGTGTTGGGAATCTGTTCGGGCCTCAGCCATGGTTAGAAGATCGTCAGGACGATGTGTTCTCTCAGAGAGGTGCTGAAGGGGAGCTGACTGCTGAAGCACGGCTTAGGTTCAAGGCACTCGAGGATAAGATGAGGAATATTGAGAACCAGAACACTTTGGGCGTTGATATGTCCAAGTTGGGACTGATTGCTGATTTCAAAGTACCTCCCAAGTTCAAGGTACCTGACTTTGAAAAGTACAAGGGCACCACTTGCCCTCACGTCCACCTGAGATCATATCATAGAAAAATGTCCGCTCATTCTGAGGACGAGAAGTTGCTGATGCACTTCTTTCAAGACAGTCTGTCCAGACCCTCCCTCGAATGGTACATGAGTCTGGAGCCTACCAGTGTGCGCACGTGGAAGGACCTTGCTGAAGCATTCGTGCACCACTACCAATATATTAGCGACTTGGCCCCGAACCGAGTCCAACTGCAGAATCTGTCGCAAAGGAACAATGAAGGGTTCAAGGAATACGCCCAGCGATGGCGTGAGTTGGCAGCCAGGGTTCAGCCGCCGATGGTTGAACGTGAACTTGTGCAGATGTTCGTAGCCACCCTCCCAGGGGTTTATTATGAGAAATTGGTCAGCGGTATGTCCGGAACCTTCTCAGATCTCATTATCACGGGTGAGCACATTGAAAATGGGATCAAACTGGGGAAAATTCAAGGTGATTCATCCTCAGCGGGAGGAGGCGGAAAGAAACCTTATAGTGGCAAAAGACGGGAAGGAGAAATGAGCGCCGTGTCCAACGCTCGAAGGAAGGGTAAAGACCCTCACCAACAGGTGGCCAGCATAACTATCCCGGCAGTTCAACAGCCACAGCAGCAGCAACCGAATCAACAAGGGTACAGAAAGTATCAAAACCGGGCACCTCTGTCGAGCCGTCACCTCGAGACACCGCCCATGTCGTACGCGCAACTATTGCAGACTTTACTTCAGCTACAGCTGATCCAGAAGAGAACCCTGGCTCCCTTGACAGGGGCACCTCCACCGGATTATGATGCGAATGCAACTTGTGAGTTTCACTCAGGGGCACCAGGCCACACAATAGAGAATTGCAAAGCCTTCAAGCACAAGGTGCAGGACATGGTGGACGCTAAGATCATCAACTTCTCGGATAATGTGCCAACCGTCACGAAGAACCCTATGCCGAATCATAGGGGAGGTGGAGTAAATGCCATTATTGAAGACGAGGGTTTGGATTTGTTGACTGACGTCAGAGATCTGAAGACACCGCTTAGCTTCGTTAAAGCTAAGCTGATGAAAAGGGGTTTCTTCCCAGGTTGCGGGGAGCTGTGTATGGGCTGTGCGACTAGTCCTGATGGATGTGAACAGTTGATAGAGGGAATTCAAAGTATGATGACTGAAGGGATTTTATAGTTTAGCCGGAGGGCCGAATGTGGATCGGGAGAGATAATGCTGAAGCAAGATGATGAGGTTGCCACCATCACCATCCCTCGCCAGACGATAACTATTTCTGCACCCAGGCCGCCCATGATTACCATCACCAAAGTTGGGCCGATACCCTTCGAAAGCACTAATGATGTCCCATGGCATTATGGGGCTGAAGTCTACTGCAACAGACAGAATTTGGAGCTAGAACCGTTTGGGTCGTCTGTAGGTAACCTTGCGGGAATCAGTGGAATCACTCGCAGCGGGAGAGTGTTTGCACCACCTGAGGTCGTGGCGGACAAAGCAGACAGAGCTGATGCAACTGATAAAGGTAAAAGTAAAGTCGTTGAAGAGATCCCCCGTGGGGTAGAAAAAGACTTACTTGTCAAAGACGCCGAGGAATTTATGAGGTTGATTAAAAAGAGTGACTACAAGATCATGGATCATCTCCATCAGACACCCTCGAAGATTTCCATCCTGAATTTGTTGCTGTGTTCTGAAGCACACCGCAACGCGCTGCTGAAGGTGTTGAACGCCGCATATGTACCGCAGGAAATATCGGTAAACCAGCTAGAAGAGGTCGTAGCCCATGTGAATGTTGGAAATGGGTTAGGGTTCACTGACCTAGAGCTGACGCCGAAGGGGAGGAACCACAATAGCGCCCTGTACATCTTGATAGAGTGTAGGGGAACGATTATGTCGCACGTGTTGGTGGACACGGGGTCGTCGCTCAATGTTCTTTCGAAGAAGGCATTGATGAAGTTGGATACTCGCGGAGTGATTTGCACACCCAGTGATCTGATTGTGAAAGCGTTCGATGGAACCAAACGCCATGTTTTCGGGGAGGTGACATTGCCAATCCAAGTCGGGCCGGAAACATTCGACGCGATCTTTTACATTATGGACATCATGCCTGCCTACAACTGTCTCTTAGGCCAGCCATGGATCCATTCGGCGGGTGTCGTGACCTCCACGTTGCACCAGAAGCTCAAGTATGCCGTCGGAGGTAGCATCGTGACTGTATGTGGCGAGGAAGACATAATGGTGAGTCATTTGTCGTCCTTCAAGTACGTTGAGATGGATGGGGAAATCCACGAAACCCTATGCCAAGCATTCGAAGCTGTTAAAGTCAAGGACGTAGCTCCTGTAGTCACTGAGAAGCCAGAGATGACTCTCTCTTCCTTCAAGGAAGCCCGGGCCGTTGTTCAAGCCGGATCTGCCCCAGGCTGGGGACGAATTTTGGAGATACCTAACAAGCAAGACAAGTTTGGGTTGGGATATTCTCCTGCGGCTGAAGCCTCCTCTTCCAGTAGTGCGCCGCGAGGTAAAGGGCCGATCCAGTTTACCAGTGGCGGGGTGATATTTGAAAGCATCAACGCGGTGTCTGAAGACAACGGAGATAGCGACTGTGACTTAGACTCTTGGATCCAGCCAAGCAAGCCAGGCGAGAGCCTCACCAACTGGTCCGTCAAGGATATCATCCAGATGACAAGCGAAGAGTAATGATTTACTTTTTTCCAATCATTGTACAACCCTATGTCCTACCCGGGGCATAGTGGTTTTATTGTCAGGGCCTCGTTTGATTATGTACATGCATTTTATCAATAAATCAAAAGGCGTTTTTCTTCGTATTCAAATATTGTGATCTCTGTTATTCCTGTTTTATATTTGTTTTGAAAAACAATAAAATGGCAATGGGGTTTGTGCTAACCTGCATATCCTTGTTTTAAGCTTAACCCTTGTTATTGCAGGATCCACATAGCAAATGACATCGACTCTGGACCTTCTACGACTCACTTCGACTTCGATTGCCCGATCTATCAAGCCGAAGAAGAGATTGATGAAGACGAAGACCTTCCTGAAGAGTTGGCCCGCTTGTTGAAACAAGAAGAGAAAGTTATTCTGCCTCATGAAGAGGAGATTGAGATTGTGAATCTGGGTTCTGAAGAACTTGTCAGGAACGTCAGGATAGGGGCTGCATTGCAGAGTGATGTCAAGCAGAGATTGGTCGAGATGCTGAGAGAGTATAGTGACGTCTTTGCTTGGTCATACGAAGATATGCCCGGACTTGATACTGACATCGTAGTCCACCACTTGCCGCTGCGAGAAGATTGTCCTCCCGTTAAGCAGAAGCTTAGGAGGACACGACCAGATATGGCCGTTAAGATCAAAGAAGAAGTGCAGAAACAGCTTGATGCTGGCTTCTTAGCGGTCACTACTTACCCTCCGTGGGTTGCCAACATAGTGCCTGTACCGAAGAAGGACGGTAAGGTATGAATGTGCGTCGATTATCGGGATTTGAATAGGGCGAGCCCTAAAGATGATTTCTCGCTGCCTCATATTAATGTGTTGGTCGACAATACAGCTCAGTTCTCTGTGTTTTCGTTCATGGATGGCTTCTCCGGCTACAATCAGATCAAGATGGCGCCGGAGGACATGGAGAAAACTACGTTTATCACACCTTGGGAAACATTTTGCTACAAGGTAATGCCTTTCGGTCTGAAGAACGCAGGGGCCACTTACCAGCGAGCAATGGTTACTTTGTTTCATGATATGATTCATCATGAGATTGAAGTCTATGTTGATGACATGATTGCGAAGTCCCAAACGGAGGAGGGACATCTGGTCAATTTGCTGAAGCTTTTTGAGAGGCTTAGGAAGTTCAGGTTGAGGCTGAATCCTAACAAGTGTACTTTCGGAGTACGGTCCGGAAAGTTATTGGGGTTTATCGTGAGCGAAAGAGGCATCGAGGTTGATCCTGCGAAGATTAAAGCGATACAAGAAATGTCAGTGCCAAAAACAGAAAAAGAAGTTCGTGGTTTCCTGGGCAGAATAAACTACATTGCAAGGTTTATCTCTCAGCTCACGGCCACGTGTGAACCGATGTTCAAACTACTAAAGAAAGATCAGGCGATTATCTAGAATGAGGATTGCCAGAAGGCATTCGACAAGATAAAACAGTATCTGCAAGAACCTCCAATCTTGATACCCCCAGTGGCCGGACGACCATTAATCATGTACTTGACAGTTCTTGAGAATAGTATGGGGTGTGTTCTCGGTCAGCACGACGAGACGGGCAGAAAGGAGCATGCCATTTACTACTTGAGTAAAAAGTTCACAGATTGTGAATCTCGTTACTCGATGCTGGAGAAGACGTGTTGTGCACTAACCTGGGCTGCCAAACGTTTACGACAGTACATGCTCAACCACACCACCATGCTAATTTCGAAGATGGATCCGATCAAGTACGTCTTCGAGAAGCAAGCGCTTTCGGGCAGGATTGCCAGATGGCAAATGGTGTTGACGGAATATGACATTCAGTACGTTTCCCAGAAGGCCATCAAGGGAAGTGTATTGTCCGATTACCTTGCCGAACAACCGATCGAGGATTACCAGCTGATGAAATTTGAATTCCCTGATGAGGATATCATGTTTCTTAAAGCGAAAGATTGTGATGAACCGTTGCCCGACGAGGGGCCAGATAGGAAATCCCAGTGGAAATTGATATTCGACGGGGCGGTTAATTCTTATGGAAGTGGCATTGGGGTGATCATCACAACTCCCCACGGATCCCACATCCCGTTCACTGCGAGACTGACGTTTCCAGTCACCAATAATGAAGCGGAGTACGAAGCATGCATCATGGGTCTAGAAGAGGCGATTGATTTGAGAATCAAGAACCTAAACGTATATGGTGACTCGGCGCTTGTGATTAACCAGATTAAAGGGGAGTGGGAGACTCGTCAATCGAATTTAGTGCCGTACATGAATTATGCCAGAAGGCTGCTTCCGTTCTTTGATCGAGTGGAGCTCCATCATGTGCCCAGAGCGGAAAATCAGATGGCTGATGCCTTAGCCACGTTGGCTTCGATGTATAAAGTCAATTTTTGGAATGAAGCTCTAAGGATTGTCCTTTCTCATCTTGATAGACCTGCATTCGTCTTTGCAATCGAGGAAGCCTCCGACGGCAAGCCATGGTTCCATGACATCCAGACCTTCCTTATGACTAAGGAGTATCCTGCGGGAGCGTCAACCCAGGATAAGAAGACTCTGAGGAGGCTGTCTGGAAATTTTTATCTCAATCCTGATGGAGTTTTATATAAAAGAAACCACGATCTCGTGCTACTCAAATGTGTAGATGAGAAAGAGGCGAGTATGCTCATGGAAGAAGTCCATGAAGGCACATTTGGTACGCACGCCGGCGGGCATGCTATGACAAGAAAGATCCTGAGAGCAGGATATTACTGGCTGACGATGGAATCGGATTGCTTTAAATTCGCGAAGAGGTGTCATAAATGCCAGATTTATGCTGATAAAGTTCATGTGCCGCCGTGCCCGTTAAATGTCATGTCCTCCCCGTGGCCGTTCTCCATGTGGGGCATCGACATGATAGGCAAGATCGAGCCCACTGCATCTAACGGTCATCGCTTTATTCTAGTAGCTATCGACTACTTCACCAAGTGGGTGGAGGCAGCCTCATATGCTAATGTGACCAAGCAGGTGGTGGCTAAATTCATAAAGAGGGACATCATCTGTCGTTACGGAATTCCCGAGCGGATCATTACTGATAATGGTTTGAATCTGAATAATAAGATGATGAAGGAGCTGTGCCAGAGTTTCAAGATTGAACACCACAACTCATCTCCTTACCGGCCGAAGATGAATGGCGCCGTTGAAGCGGGCAATAAGAACATAAAGAAGCTTGTTCAGAAGATGGTTGTAACCTACAAAGATTGGCACGAGATGCTGCCATTTGCACTGCACGGTTATCGTACAACGGTACGTACATCAACCAGGGCAACTCCTTTATCCTTAGTGTATGGTATGGAAGCTGTCCTACCGTTAGAAGTGGAGATCCCTTCTTTGCGAGTTTTGGTTGATGTGAAACTCGACGAGGCAGAATGGATTAAGAACCGACTAAACCAACTCAGCCTGATGGACGAGAAGAGGTTAGCATCGATTGCGCATGGTCGTCTGTACCAAAGCCGAATGAAGAAAGCTTATGATAAAAAGGTGCGTCCTAGAAGCTTTCAGAAGGGTGATCTCGTCCTGAAGAAGATTCTTCCTCCACACTCCGATCACCGGGGCAAGTGGACTCCTAATTACGAAGGTCCGTACGTCGTCAGCAAGGTCTTCTCGGGAGGAGCTTTGTTGTTATCCACGATGGATGGTGAAGATTTTGCATCCCCGGAGAACGCGGACGCAGTTAAAAAATACTTTGCTTAAAAATGACCCGCTGGAAAGACAAAGAGTATCCAGGCAAAAATGGGGCATCCCGGCGAACCATAAAAAAGGGAAAAAGGTTCGGGCAAAAATTAGGGATATAAATTGAAAAAGAATGTACACCCGCAAAGTCGAAAACCCGGATGGGCGACTTTGGCAAAAAAGGGTATCCCGGTGAATCAAAAACCCGGAAGGGAGATTCAGGCAAAAGTTAGGGATTTGAAAAAGCAAATGACTGCGTTTCGCGTGTGGACTTTCATTGTTTAGATGTTTGGAAGACCTGAGGTCCGTTTATCTGAATCAATCTCTTCTGAAGCTGAAGCGTCGGAGAAGTATCGAAGTCGAGTGGGTCATAGAGGGATCAACTCATGGTGTTCGTCTACGCCTCATTGCCGACATTTGTATATACTGATGTATATTTATGTTTTTTCTTTTTTTTTGCGCGGCTTCCTCATTCCAGGAGCTTGCCTCTGTTGTAAAACCTTTTGGCCCATTCAGGGGTTCGCTATCAATAAAATGTATACTATTCAACAATTATGTTTGTTTGTTTAGAATTTACCTGTTTTGTTTGCGAAAAAGAACGCCAACGTTTTTGATAAAATGCGCATACATAAACTTACTGGCCTAGGCCACTGATTGTTGAAACAATGAATTACTGGAACATTGTCACCAGATGATAACCTTGATAGGTCCCTTTGAGAAGGGTATCTTGTCTGTTTGTTTGTGTTGTTACAGGTGTAGCATATACCAGGTAGTACGCCGTATGCGTCCCCAAGCAAGATGATTCCTTCTTCTCCAGCAAAGTTCAGCAGCCTCTCCCCACAGAGTCTGAAAGTGAGATCGTAAGCATCGACATGCGTCTCCCCATGCAGAGAAGATTCTCTCCCCAATCAGATACATCCTGAAGGAATGTCATCTCCCCAGCTGAGTCATACACTAAAGGGTGTAGCAATTGATAGTTCCAGACTGAAGTCTTCAGCAGAATTGAGATTCCCCACAGAGTCGTACTCTTCCTAGCAAGCAGGATGATTCCTTCTTCCCCAACCGAGTTTGCAAACCCCCAGGAGAGCCGAGTCCTTGGAAGCAGTTAGGACCATGATTGGTTTTCCCCAGTAGAGTGTTGAATAGCTGATGTTGTATTTCCCCACCAGAGTCGTTATCTCCAGGAAAAATCTGGCTGCGAACGCCGTGCAGTTTATCTCGGCGATCGACATCGCTGTCCTCAGCAGGTCTGGGTTCTCGTAGAGCTTCGTTCCCCTGCAGCAGTCAACTGAAGTTTTCTTCCCCATGCGGAGTCCGATTGAGATTGGCGTGACCTTTTCTCCGTGGAAGGATGATTCCTTCCCCCCACCAGAGCGGTTCTTTCTCCTTGACAGGAGGATTCTCCCTTCGGCATTTATTTTGCTGACGGGATCGCAGCATTTTGCATGATTGCATAGCATTTATCATAAATGCGTAGCATTTCCACCGTGTGGAGCATTGCACCATTGTCACGGCATATGCATACTAAACATGAGCTAGGTCGTTACCGTTCTTGTTTTGCAGGTGTTCCTCCGCAGAGTCGCTTGCTCAAGATGATTCTTGAATTCCCCAGCAAATTCGTTTGCCCAAGATGATTCTTGAAATCTCCAGCGAAGACGCTCGCTCAAGATGATTCTTAAAATCCCCAGTGAAGTCGCCAGAAAGGGTTGCTCAAGTTGATGCTTAGAGTCCCCGGCGGAGTGTTGCTCAGGATGATTCCTGAAATCTCCAGCAGAGTTATGGGTTCAAGATGATTCTTGAAGTCCCCACGGAGTTATTTGTTCAAGATGACTCTTGATGTCCTCAGCAGAGATGATTCACCCAGAATGATTTCTGGATCCCCGAAGCAGAGTTACTTGATAGTTCTCCAGAATCCCCAGCGGAGATGCGTCATCCCCAGCAGGTTTCCGAACAGCGAAGTTGAAACTTCCCCTGAAGACTTGATGATTGAAGTCCAACCATATTGACGAAGCAGTTCTCTCAGCTGATGCGAAGTGCCTGATGGCAGAAGCGGATATCCCCAATTGGTTCATGATTGACCGAGAATGCTATTCCCGACTTACTGCTGAAGTCCGGTTGATGCCCAAAAATTTCTTTGAATGCCCGATGGCACGATTAACTTGATTGTTGACTGGATGAGTCACGGAGAATCCTGATTCCTGACGGCATGATCGACCATGTATTACTGGTCACCATGTGACCGATCCCCCAGCTAGTTGTCGTGCAGCTAATATTTAGTTTTCGAAGATTTGTTCCCATCAGAGTACCGTGTACTTGTGCAGTTGGAAAATTTCCGGGTTTGTCAGTATTCAACCGTCTCGCACCCTGATTGGTTGAGAGTCGTTCGCTTCTTTCTCCTTGACAGTGTAAAATCCCCTAGTTTGACCCCTATCTCCAAGGAAGTTTAGCCCAAGATGTGATTGTCATCTCATCTTTCCCCTAACATGAATGTTGTAGAGCTTGTTCTTAGCTTTAATTTTAGTACTAGAAGTCCTTGATAGGATTTGTAGAACTCAAGTTATGGCTTTGACAAGTTACAGGTCATCTGAGGTATGTGAATCTGGGGGCTTGAAAGTTACCCAACTTGCATCAAACTTTTGCCCAAGAAGGATGATTCCTATGAACTTTTGGTCAACATGAATGTTGTTCCTTATCCTCTTAGCTTTCTATAGAGTACTAGAAGTCCTTGATAGGATTTGTAGAACTCAAGTTATGGCTTTGACAAGTCAAGGGCATTTTAGTCATTTGGAGATTACCGGTCATTTCAAGCATAAGGCCATAACTCCTATTTCCAAGCTTCAAATGGAAAAATGTTCAACATCAAACTTGTTCAAAATGATGTTTTAAGGCTAGTAAAAAGGCCATGAGATGATGGAAATGCTTGTAGCTCAAAGTTGTAAAAATGACCTAAAATAAGGGTATAAGTTAAATGAATCAAAGTTGGAAATTGATATTTTCAACCTACACATCCAAACCATGGCATGTAATATATCTTTTTGACTCTAGAAAACATTTTAAGAACATTGGTTTAGCCACATTTTTGGTTTGATGTCTAATTTGTGGACTTGCTTTGAAAAGTGATTACTTGCATATTAAGTAACTTTTGCAAAACCTAGAATCAAGGCATAACCAAGGCCCTTTGCAAGCTAAACACTCTCAAAATGTCACTAGGGGAGAAATTGGAAGTGAATGAGGTTGGTTTCAAGCTGCAAACAGAATTATGCATATCATGATATGTGATTGAAAATCTCATGACATGAGAGATTGAAACTCTCATTGGAAGGATCTAGAGGGTTCTAGATCACTCATACATCATCTATATATTGAGTAGAGGTGATCCAATGCAAGGGTTGGTGATGATTGAAGGAGAGAGCATAGATTGAGATTGAGATTTCTTGGCTTGCAATTGAATTTGGTTTCACCAAATTCTTCACTTTCCATCCATTTTCTTGATTGAAACTTCTTCCATGAATGCTAAGGATTGAATCTAGATCATAATCCAAGAGAATTCGTGGCTGAATCGTGTATGAGCAATTGAATTTTTCCACCTGCAACTCACCATCGGATTTCAAGATTCAGGAGCTTTCAACCGGTTCTTTTGCATACAGAAGTAAGGAAAGGATCCATTGATCGTGTTTGGAAGGTTGGAGAGCTTGATTTGGAGGTTTAGTGCATCTGTTCATCCAATATTTTCAGGTTAGTAACTTTCTTCCTCTAGCATGAATTAGGTAGAATCAAGATGAATTAAGGTGTTAGATGCATTGTAGAACGGTGTAGGAAGGTTTTCAGATAGTTAATTTGAGAATTAGTGACCAATTTAGGGTATTACCATTTTTGGTTGAAGATTGGATATGGTGAATCTTGAGGTTTCAGAAAGAACTAAGGGCATGAATGAACTCGTGAGGGAATTTGGGACATGTTTCATTAAGGGATCGTGGCCTATGGTGGACTCTATGATGAACTAGGGTTGTGGAATGGTGACTGGAGCACCACCGGTGGTGGCCGGAGCTGGGCGCGAATTTCAGAGGTTCAAAAGGTAGAAGATGACTCTAGGGCCATTGGATGGGGGTTGGGCTTTGACTGAGTGAGTGATCCAACGACCACGTTTTGATTTCAATTTGTGAAGGAATTCTGATTATGAAACGCACCGTTTCATTTAATCAGTGGTTCTGGGCTTAGTGGAGAGATTGTTATGCACACCCCCTTGAAGGCCCAATCCATTGTATGAACTGTGTATCATTGCTATTTGCACCGCGCGTGTGTTTATTTTAATTGGATTTTCATTATTTTTTCATTTTGTTCATGGTTCTTGGAAAAATCATATAAAATTGAAAATTAATCCAATTAATCTTATTCTTTTTGCATTTTGCTCATGATTGAGTCTAGTATTTTTTAGATAAAAATATTTTCATTTCATGTATTTTCTGATTTTATGGGAATTTTATATTTTAATTGATATTAAAATGATTATGTTTGATACCTAATTTTGTGGAATTTTGCGGGATCATGTGGTGATGATTTTGATCCTAATTTTTTGTGTGTGATTAGATTAGACATGCATGCTCCCATAGCATTTTTCTCACATTTTTGTGATGAAAATAGGTGTGCTTTCTAGGTTGATATTTAGGTGCTTCCTTTTAGGGTTTAGGTTTAGTACCTCATAATGTAGAATTTATTTCTAGGTCTAATTTGATGATTTGATCTCTGGAATTAATGTGGTAGAGTCATGATTGACCTAAGTTCCCATAGATATTTTTGTAGGATTTTAAAATTGGTTTTAGTATTTTAGTTAGGATTAACTTTAGTACTAGGGTTTAGGTGATCCTAACTTACTAATTCAACTAGTTTAACTGATTTAGTCCCCCTTAGAGTAGGGTTTTGCTTGGTTTGCCTTTGGTTGAGATTGAAGACAAGTTGAAAACAAGGTGAGGATGCTTGAAGTTGCTTGAAGTTGCTTGGAGCTTGGGAGTTGCTTGTGCCTGAAGGTGTCTGATGAAGGTTTAGGAGGAAGGAGACATAGGGAGAGCCTTAGAATTAGAATGATTTCTTTCACAAATATGGAAAGCATCTTGTGCTTCCATTCCTCCCAATGACTAAAAGTCCTTCTAAGATATTCACATCCCTACTTTGGAGGGATGAGTGGCTTTATCTGGGAAGTAGAACTTTGAGGGAACCAGTCTCTCATAATGATGAACCCTTACAGGCTTCCTTTGGTTGTCAATAAGCTGTTTATCATTCCCACTCATTTTGTTCAATCAATTGTCTGTTGGTTTGAGTATCTTGAAAGATGTTGGACTTGAGGTTGAAGGTGAGGACTTCATTGAAGAGTGTGGAAGAGGATGATTCCTTGAGCATTGTCATTGCAGCTGAAGGTTGAAGAGCAAGAAGAACAAGTTGATACTTGAAGATCCAATGGAGATGGAGTGAAGAGCTGAGGCTTAAAAGAATTGGAGGATGGGGTTGACACTTCCATGTGATTGAAGATTACTCTGAGAAGCTGAAGCTTGTATATGAGGAAGACCCAGTTGATACTGTCAAAGCAAAGAGAGCTGAAGCTTGAAGACCAAGTTGGTGCTTATGAAGAGGATTCAATTAAGATTGAGTGAAGAGCTAAGGCTTGAGGAATAAAGGATAAGTTGACACTTGCACTGATGCTTGGAGAGCCTGAAGGAATCAAGTTGATACTTGCAGTTAAGAGTGAAGCCTGAGGGTGGAATTGACTGAGGAGCTGAAGCTTGGAGAAGAGAGGATAAGTTGATACTTATGTTGGATGGATTAAAACCCTGGAGAAGCAAGTGGATACTTGGCATGGGGGATGATAGCCTTGAAGGGTGATTGAAGTCTGAAGACTGGATTGCTGTTAGAAGAGCTGAAGCTTGGAATTGAAAGAGAGGGGCTGATCTGCTTTCTTGTCTGTTTCTTTTCTGTTTGATGTGACTTGTTTGGTTTGCTTGATGCATTAGAATAAGTTCATATCTAGACTGACTTTAAGCTAGGAGCATGATTGCACTAGAGGTTGAGTTGCTCCCTCTGCTTGTATTGTTACTGTATGGCTTTGCTTGCGGGTATTCGGTAGAGCCCAGCTCCCTTGCCCATGTGGTTTGTGTTTGCCTGATAGCATTTTATTTTATTTCTTCTGTATGATTGCAGTTATTCATATCTGGCTTGAGGTTGAGATGAGCTTGTGGAGGATGCTGCCCCACACACATTTCCTCCCTCACTTGCATTGCATGCATTTTACTGTATATCTGTTTACTGTTTGAGCTGATGCTTTATCTGTTTCTGTTTATCATTGACATGATCCCTTAGGAATCTCACTTCCTTTGATAAGGAAGTGATGATAGAACTTTAGGTTGAAACCTATGCATGATAACTTCTAGGAGTTCCCTGTTTCAAACCTCAACCATAGGATGAATCCTTGGCATGACAACAGTAGGACTTGATAGTCTCCCTTTAGTTGAGCCTGTTCTCTTCTCACCTCAAAACAACTTAAGATACAGTAATCATGAATGATTTCTTTCGTACGTTACGAGCCTTAAGCTATCTGAGAAAGGATTGTTGGAGAGCGTCTTTTCAACAATCTGGATGTTTAGTAAGGCACCCTTTGGGTGACACGCGACGCATTCACTCTCAGGTCATAGTCTTTAGTGCGATTGAAATTGCAAACACAATAAAAAATAGTTCTTTCGTAAAAGACAGAAACAAACTTCAAACCTTTTTGCCCCGTGGGCCCATAATTCAAAGGAAAGCTTTTCTGAAGAAAAGAGTGTCGTTAAACTTCAGCGCCACCGCAAAAAGGCTTTGTCCCTAACTGCTGGAACTGCTGTTTAACCCTACTCGATAAAATAGATGAATCTGAATCCTCGTAATCCGTATTAGCCCGAACTACGTAAGCTCTGATCTCTCATGCCTGTTGAGAGTACGTAGGCACAATACTGACGTATTGGCGAGCCACCTTCCCCGTAACCCGTAGTTAGCCGAACTACGTTGACTCTGATTTCTCATTCTCTGATGAGAATACGTAGGCATAAAGCGCGACGCTTTGCCGATGGACGTGAGGGGTGCTAATACCATCCCCTTGCGTAACCGACTCCCGAACCCAGAAAACGGTTGCGATGACCTTGTCTTATACCTTTTCGTCAGGTTTTTCCGATCGTTTCCTTTCCCGTTCTGAGGGATAAATAACGAAAGGTGGCGACTCTTCTGTCTTGCCGGCACCTTATTTTCGCGAAAGCGACAGACGGGCGTGCCCGTCTGAACGCCAACATATATAAAAAAATGGTGTTTTGGTGTAGCCTATTTTTCTACCAATTTTACCCTTACTTTACACAATAACTTCTATTCAAACTACTACTACCATCTTTCACATAACTTCTCACTATTAACTTCCTATCCAACTTTCTATTATTAACTTCCTACATAACTTTCTTTAAAAATTAATACTATATGAAAAAATATCATTTAAATTTTTACATGTATCCATTAAAAAAACGAATAGACGGGTACGCGAGTGCCCTTCTGGACGCTAGTAGAAATAAAATGAATACACCAAAATGATCAGCGCGAAATATACGTATTGAAAAAATAAAGCATTTTGTCAAATTTTGAAATAAGTTTTACTCGCTAAAAAGACTTTAAACTGATAAAAAAATGCGACTGAAAAGTAGTCAAAAAATTAAAATGAGCACTCTAGGTTAAACTACGCGAAACATAGATTAATATGACAGACGTCTGCAGGCTCGATTTTAAAAATTTTCGTCCGCTGATTTTACGCACAATTGTCTTTTAGTTTGACCGATTCGACTGTAATTCCATCAAGTTTATTCTAGCTGATAAATTGAGTATTATGAAAAATGTAAGAGATGATAAACTATACAGATGATGCAAAATGATGTGGGATCTTAGAGTAAAAAAATTAGGGTATGACAACAAGGTTCACAAAACTCCAACTTCTCGACTTTGTCACCACCTAGTAGGTTATGTTTCCCCAATTCGACTAGGCCTCTTTCGTTGACATGGCCCAATCTCATGTGTCATAATTCTGTCTTCGACACCGGTTTCATGGATGCAAAATATGCTGAACCACTTATAACCTTAGCCTCAAAGGTATAAAAGCCTTGTTTCTTCAGGCCTCTCAAATAAAATTCTTCTTGAGGTCAGGTACATACCTAACCACAATCAATAGCCTTATTGACTCATTATGGAGCTTGAATCTTACATACCCAATACCTGCAATCTTGCAAGCTTTATTATTTTCCAACAACGTTGATCCACCATCTTGATCACATAATTCTTCAATCACAATCTTGTTTAGAGTCATATGCCAAGTACATCCAAAATTTGTAATCCACTTTTTGCAAGAGTTACTGCTCGACACCACAAGGACATCAGATGATTCATAATCATCTTGCACAATAGTTGCATTCCTATTGCCCTTACCTCCATGATTATCTAGACGCTCAGGACACACCTTTCTTGTGTGACCTTCCTTCTTACAGTTATAACACTTAATCCAAGAAATATCACCACCATAAGAATTCTGCCGAGATTTACCTTTCTTCTTCTCAAACCTATTATCTTTCTTTAACGATTTCCCTTTTACGGAGAACCTTTCGCCAACTGATGATGATGGTTTTTGCTCCTTTCTTTCGTTCAAATCCTTCAAATACAAGGTTGTTTGAACTTCTTCAAAGGTCGACTCTCTTTCATACAAGAGGATTTCTTTGAAGTGAGCATGAGATTTTGGTAAAGAACACAACAATAACAACACTTGATCTTTATCATTGATGCTAACATCAATATTTTCAAGATCAAGAATAAGCTTGCTGAACATATTCAGTTGCTCCGTCAATGCTTTATCTTCAGTCATCTTGAATGAATACAAAACCTGCTTCAAGTATAAACGATTCACCAAAGGATTTTGTCATATACAATCCCTCGAATTTCATTCAAACACCAACCGTCGTCTTCTCCTTCGAAACCTGCCTACGAGCTTTATCACCAAGACTCTAAACAATTGCGATGTGGGCTTTCTCGATCATCATTGTCTTTTCCTTCTCCGTCAGTGCAACATCCATGGCATCTTCTCCCTTTAACGCTTCTAGAAAACTCTGTTGGACAAGAAGGGCTCGCATCTTCAAATGCCATAACCCGAAATTATTAACTCCGGTGAACTTCTCAACTTCAAACTTTGTTGACGACATCTTTTCCACGCTCACCGCATCAGTTTGTTGTGATCACAAATGATACCTTTCAACAAATCAAGATTGAGAAACAGAGTTCTTGGGTGAACAATGAGATCAGTTATAACAAAGAGAGAAAGAAGAAAGGATAAAGAAGAAAGAAGAAAGAAGAAGAAGGATTAGGGCAAATTGTTTACTATTCACTTTATCATAAGAGTTTACAAATGATCACAAATGAATATCACAATTGGCCCCACTCAACAACCTGAGTGATCTAGCCTATTTATAGACTAACTAGCTAACTTATAATACAAGCTAACTAAACAATTGAATCCTTAACACAAGACCTAATTCGACATAATAAATCAACAATATATATTTCGACATTACATACTAGAACTAGCTTCGGCTATAGTATGCAATCCTTCGACACCAGCATGTGACACAGTTTCGACTTCATGCTTGTCTCCTGTCAAAACACATGAAAGCTATTCCTCGACATAGTTAGAGTTCGACTCAAAAAATCTCACATACATAAAATAACATTTTAAGAATACCTATTAAAACCAAATTTTCATTTGAAACTTTTATGAAAAATTTCTTTATAAAAATTTTTTACACCAAAATATGTTACACTATAAAAATCATTTTTTAAAAAAACCAATACAAGCAGACCCATAATACAGCTATAGTTGATAGTGACCTAGAAAATAAAAAAATATTTGATGGATCAAAAGCATAATTAATTATTGGATCTCTATCATTGATTTCTAAGAAAATTTCATATCATAATTGATTACACAGCTACCGAATTAGTTAAAGATAGATTTTTGCAATATAATAAATTATGAAATCAATTGATTACACTTAGTTTTAAAGATGTTTTGGCTAATTTTCAAAGTTATATTTAAAACAAGTTTGAAAGAAATGAAGTATTGAAAAATATTTAGTGAGTGTGTGTATAAACTTAGTAATTTGAAAGTAACACATTCAATTTTACATTATTGATCTTAACGATATAAGAAAATTTGAACACATAATAAAATGGCAAGTTTTAAGCTGATAAGACCATTTCTTGATGTTATTCATGGTTTGAGAGGTTGTTTAAGAGCATATAATGACTTGTATAATATGCATACCTTAGTTTCTTGTTCATGGATCTAAAACCCTTCAATTTGTTTCATATAGACTTCTTTTTCCACGTAACCCTTCATAAAGGAAATTTTAACATCCATATAGTGTACCTTTAAATTATAAATAACGACATGTGAAATGAATACCTTAATGGATGTTATCTTTATTACTATGCAAAATATTATTTATTTGTTAAGGAGTATGGCTATAGTTTGTTGTGAAATGAATACCTTTTAGAAAAAGTGTATTGATTTAATAAAAAATTGGTAATTAATTTTTTTTCTAATATAAATTTTTTATTTATGAATTTTTTAATATATGTCTTTAGAACACAAGTTAGTATTATTTATTATTAAATACATTAAACTAGAGACACTGATTTGAATTTACAAAATTCATTTATTTCATCTTTAAGATATGAATTTTAATCATTAAATTACTCGAAAAAATATTCTAACAACCATATAAGAGGTTAGGTATTTTAGGTGTCAAGCAAAACCTTTTACTATTCAACCAAAAAAAATGCAAAACTTTATTTATTTTAGTTCCAAATATCATGCTTTTTTCAACACTTTTCCCCAACCACTAGCAAAATACATAGAACAATAAGAAGGGGAATTACTGAGAGGATTATTTAAAAAAGAAAAGAAAATGTTGATACAATTGTTATTTAATACCGTTTGATAACTAAAAAAAATGATAATTATGTACAAATTTTTCAGTTTGTACAAATTTAATTTTAATTAAAAAAAAATCAATATATTTGTCCCTTTTTATTTAATGGTCAATTTTTTAATAACTTTACAGTTCTATGGTTTATATATATTAATATTAACTATTGAATTTTAGGTATTCAACTTTTCTGTATTCTTTAAAATTAATGATTTATTTTTTGCTTCTTCTATTGGCTTTTCTTTTTAATTTTATATTTTAATTGAATTGGTAAATGGAAGAATAAACAGTAGAAAAATAAATTTTGGAAGAATAAATAGTAGAAAAATAAATTTTGTTTTTGTTTTAAATACACTTTTGATCCTTTAATTTGATAGTTTCTTTTATATTTAATTTTTAATCTCTCAATTTTAAAAACTAATATTTTTGTCTCTCGATTTTATATTTTTTGAGATTTTATTAGTCTTATTCAATTTTTTTAGACGTGACAGTGATAATTATGACACAAAATATATTTTTAATAATGTGTCATCAATGAGTAGGATAAATTATTATTTATTATTTATTAAATTTTGTTGTTGAATAAATTAGTATTTTTAAATAATTTATTTTAAAAATTAATTAGTTAAGATTCTTAAAATAAATTATTTGGCCGATAATCCATTTAAATTCAGCATGGACTTAATAACCAATATGGTAATTTTGGTGAAATACATGAGTGAGCCTTAGCTCTAATAAAATCAATGTGAAATCAATCGCAACTCGTGCAAGTTCTTGTCATTCATATTCTCGCAGATCCTTCCCATAATATGCTAAAATGAGAAAAGATAAAAAAAAAAACCATATATTTCTTGTGACACACTACATCTTATTCCCGAGCAGAGATTTAGTCGTCAGACGGATTTCAGAAGCGTCTATGGATTCATAAACTGTATGAGGCTGAGTGTGTTGTGATATAAATGGATTCGGGTTAAATTGGTGCAAGAATGTGTTTTGAGGAATTTATTTTAACGGACGCACGCTTTCCTGCTTTCTGCTGGTCGACGGTCGATTTCAAAAGAACAGTGGAATTTCGGTGCGCATTTGAATTTATAAAGAATATCCTTTGGTTTGGTCATGATTGTTAGCCGAGCTGGTTCAGGTTACTGGGTTAAAGTAGTCGAGACGTGATTTGAATTTTCAATACGGAAGGCAGTTCATCTTGCTGTTTAACTAAATTTCTCTGCTTATCCGTTCAAGGCCATATTCACCGTTAATATCAGGTACGAATTAATTTGCAAGATGATTTGTTTGAGCTCAGTTATGTCCGATTTAAATCATGCAAAATAATTAATGGTCGAGTTCGGAGTTGGAAATCGGAAAAATCTCATTTGAGGAATTTAGTCAATTTGATTTATTTGGATGAGCTTAAACCGGAAGAGTTTAGCCATTTGAATTTAATCAAACAAGTTGGATTTAATCAATTTGATTTATTTTGGATGAGCTTAAATCAGAAGATTTAGCCATTTGCATTTAATCGAACAAGTTGGATTTATTAAGATGAAGTTATTCGTTCAAGTTACCGGATGAGTTATTCGGAGATTTTATCGGAGATTGGAATCGAGAAATGTGATTGAAAAAATAATTTGAATTTATTCATTTTAATTCTATATTATTACAATATTACAAAAAAATGCCAATTACAAAGGAAATTAAAATTACAATTTTTAATTTCTAAATTCTAAATTTCCTAATGTCCTAAAAGTGTCTTCGCGACCGATTCCCCGATTTTATTCCTCCGAACCTGCAAAGAAAAATTAACCTCAGTTGAAAATAATAGAGTTAATTAAAATAGGTTTTTTTTCGATCCGATATCCTCAGTTAATTGTCATCATCGGGTACGTCGAGAGGGCAACAGAATATTCCGCCGCCAGCTCCCGACTTATTTTTCTGGCTTGGCACAAGACCAGGCAACATCTGTTCGTTTATTCCGAGAGAGAGAGGAAAAAGTGATTTTGTTCGAAGTGCTTTTGGAAATAGCATTTTTTCAAAAAAGTGATTTTTCCTAAAAAGTTGATTTCTGCCAAACAGACCATATACATGTTTTCCTGAAATTTATGAATCCAATTGGATCAAACAAGCACAGCTTGAAAAAACGCAAGTCCAAAACGCAACCATCAGCAACAAGTTTGTCGCAACAACAAGCGTAACAAATCAGCCACAACTTTCTCAAAGGTTATGAACCAAAACCAGTCAGCTAACGCTCCTGAAAACCAAATAATAACAAATCCAGAAATTCATAATAGCAACAATCAAGCCGTGAATCACGCGACCTAAACAACACAAATTCAGCAGAGAAAAATTGTAATGCCCAGGCACATGGAATCAAAGAATATAAGAACCACATGCAAGTTCAAGAGGGGGCGGAAAAAAAACCCTAAACGGCACAATCAAATCCAAAGCCTCAGCATCATCGAGAATGCAGAAAGAAGCACCATCATCAAATCATGGCCATAAACCGCAGCCAACGGCAACCGCGATCAAGGATCCAAAAACGTCAACTCCGACGAAAACCACTGCGAACTCAGACGAGAGAACTCTCATCGTCATCATCGTTCAAGGATCAAACCCAACCGCGCAACCGACCAACAACTCGCTTCAAACCCGTTAAAGGGTGAGCAAATCTGCTTTCACAGTTTTTTTCTTTTTGTTTCAGGTGCCATGCGAACGAGAATGGGAGAAGAAGAAGAAAAAGCTCAAAGGGGCCATCAATGGCGCCGCCGCTCGGAGAAGATGAGAGGGTCAACAAAACCCTAACTTTGCTCAGCAATCCTAATTCCCCCTTTTATCTTTCCTTCTATTTTCATTTTATCATTTTTATTTATTATTTATTTACTATTTTATTTATTTATTTATTTATTTATTTTATTTTTAGTTGAATTACTAATGTTGTAATTATAGTGTAAGTTAAAACTCTTTTAAAATTTTACAATTTAATTTCTTTGTTTTAACAACTCGATTAAATCCCAACTTTTTAAAAAAACTTAACAAAAATCATTTTTAACTTAAAGCTAAGACCATGCTTTCAAACTTAAAAATTAAACCCATTTTTTCAAAAAAATCACAATTGAAATTTAAATCTTTTTTAAACCAAATTAAAACCATTTTCATTTTTTTAAGAACTTTATTTAAGCTTAAGTAAAAGACTAACTTAAAATCATCTTTTAAAACTTAATTAAAATTTTTTGAGGAAAAAAACATTTAACTAAAACCTATTTCTAACACTTAATTGGGATTATTTTTTTTAACACCATAAAATTAGAACTTCATAACTTAAAATTAACATTTTTTAATAAGGCCGAAGTTGAATCAATCCTAAAACTCTTTCTTAAGGTTATGTCTAGCATTTCAATTTCAGGTTCCAATTAAATTGTCGCCTAATCGCGAAGTTGATCTGTAACCCTGCCCCATTTGCTTTCGTTTAACTTTATGTCGTTGTGCATTTACTAATTCCCCTGTATTTTTCGCCTTTTCATTTTTGGGTTATAATTTACGCGAGTATATCGTCGCTTTGCAATTCCTTTACTTTTCGTATTTTATTTTCTCTTGGTTGTAATTTATGCGAGTATATCGTTGCTGTGCATATCCTTTACTGTTTTCGCACTTTCCCGTATTTTCATTCTGCCACGTAAGTAACTTGTCATTTGCATCATTTACCGTTAATTTCTCCCTCCAAAGGATTAGGTCTAACAGTTTGACCGCTGTGTCTATAGTTCTCACCCTTGACTTTTTCAAACCCTAATTGCCTAGGCATCCCGTCGTGGACCAAATTACCCTTTACCCTAGCATTAGGTCAAGGAGTCGCCACACTTCGTATTAGGTTTTCCGTCGTGGAATACCTAGTTTTACTTTTTAAATTTAACTCAATTACAACCTAGAAATAGGAGTCGTCGAACTCCACGTAAGCGCTTCCTTAAGAATGCTTATTCCCCATTGAAACCTTGACCACCGCCAAGAAGTTTCTATTCTTCCCTTTCAAGGGGAACTACGATTACTCTGATTCCATCCCCTACCTCGGATACGTAGGCACAAGATACGAATCTTGGTGAGTAAACTTAGGACTAACCCTTAGGTCTTTCTGTCACTTTCTAACCCTTATCAATATACCCTCAAGCAAATAATCAAAGCAAAATAGTAATAGTAAACAAAAGGTTCCTGTAGAGTACTACAGAAGTTTAAGGTGCTAATACCTTCCCTAAGCTTAACCAACCCCTTACCTAGATCTCTTCCCGCATTGTTTACGATGCAAAATAGGTTTTTCCTTTCTTTAACCTTTCCTTCGGATAAATCAAAGACCGGTTATGAATCAAACATTGTGATTCAAATTAATTAATAATTTGATATCCTATTCTCACCGCAACAGAAAATGGCGACTTCACTAGGGACATTGCCAACTTTTAAGGGTTACCCCTACCTTGTTATTTTTACTATTTGCTTCATTATTTGCTTGCTTGTATATAGTATTATTGTACCTTGCATGGGGTATATAAATTGTGAGATAAATCCTACACCCAGACTTGAGTGACATTATTATAGGAAAGTGATATATTCGACGAGGCTTATAGGGAGTTGAATCCCAACCAAGCTGACTTGAGAATCACCGCTCAGTTGAGGCCCTTTCGAAAATGGTTTTGTTGAACGAGTAATCGTGAAAACACTTACTATTCTTGATTGGAGCCTGTGATATTGGGGACCGTAGTTACCTTCAACCCCACTTTGGCCTTATCTAGGACGTATTGCGAGGACTATGAGGGAGTATTCCCAAAATAGTTGCTACATGATACTACACTCGAAAGAAGTTCTATTGAGAATATTATTAACCACCGAGTCAGTTGGGAAATTGATAATATCCGAAAGATGGACTGATGACTTTGGGCACCGCTTTAGAACCTTGTTCTGTAGGTACAACTAACCTATAGTACATACCTTATGGGGATGGGTAGACATTGACTCCGCTCATATACCTCTAACCTAGGACTTTGTTTGCTTGTGTGTATTTATGCATTGCATCTCTAAAGCATCATATTGCATCAGATTTCATGGGATTCAACTTTATTTATGAACATTGCAGGGATACCATGGATTACAATAGGAGAAATACTTTGAAATATTCTTTTAAGAATCTCAAGTTGAACAGCCTAAGGAAGCTAGGAGTTTTGGTCGAAAATTAAGAGGGGTTCCAAAACAAGTATGAAAGGTTGTTATCTTTGTTGAGTCTTCAAGTTGACAAAGGACTTCTTTATACTTTGCTACAGTTTTATGATCCGGATTATCATTGCTTTACGTTCCCAGATTATCAGCTATTGCCTACTTTAGAAGAGTACTCTCATTTGGTGGGTCTACCTATTCTGGATGACTCTCCTTTCCCTTTCTTGGAAGGGGACCCTAAAGAAAAAGACATTGCTAGATCCATCTATCTGAATTCATCTGACATCAAAGGTCATATGATTACCAAAGGTGGAACTCTTGGGTTACCTATGGACTTCTTAATCAAGAAAGCCCAATACTACACCGATCATTTGAGCATTCCTACATTTAAGGCAATCCTCGCCTTACTTATTTATGGAGTGCTACTTTTCCCAAGTTTTGAAGGATTCATTGATCTCAACGCCATTAAGATCTTCATGAAGAACAATCCGGTATAAACTTTATTGGGTAATACTTACCATTATGTGCATCTCCGAAACTTTCATGGTGGAGGGATGATTACCTGCTGTATGCCCTTATTATACAAGTGGTTTATTTCGCACTTGCCCAAGTCTACTTCTTTTTTGAGTCTTGACAAAAGACTTTGGTCACAAAGGGTTATGGCGCTAACACACTCGGACATTGATTGGTATAACCGTGTGTAAGATGGGACATTAATCATTGACGGTTGTGGAGACTTTGCCAACGTAACTTTACTTAGTTTTAATGGAGGAATAAGCTACAATCCAGTTCTAGCTCACCAATAGTTGGGATATTTGTTGAAGGAACCACCTAAGAGTGTTCATGTGGAGAAAATATTCTTCAAGGACAACAAAGAACTTCAAGATAAGATTGTGTCCGCTTCGCGTCATTTGCATAAGAAGGGTAGAGAAAGTCTGGGAAATCTTAATTATGTGTCCATGGAACCATATCTTTGTTGGGTCCGAGAAAGAGCCATCAAGCTGAAGATGCCTTATCCTCGCCAAGATCCTTTACCTCCAAAAAGGGAACCTGTTCTGGTGTTCATGTTCGAAGCTGAAGAGTTGAAGATCACTTTGAGAAAAGCACAACATGAGGCAGAAGCATGGAAGAACAAATAGCAGGTTGTCATCAGTGAGAATGCCGACCTTCAGAAGCAGCTTCAGGCGGAGAATGAAAAATCGCTTTCCTAAAAGAAGAGAAAAGTCTACGAGGATTTATTTTCTTCCCACTCTCAATCTACTCTTTGAAGTTGTGGACAATGCTTCCTTAGGACTTTATTAGCTTTTATTTAGCTATTTTTTAAGACTTTCTTTTAAGAATATTTATTTGTAATCCATTTTCAAAAAAAATAAAAAAAATAAAGTTTCTTCGGTATCCCGCGATGTTCGTAAATACTTGAATTCCATGAAATTTTGCATCTGCATTTTGCATATTAGCATCATATTTTTGCATTGCATTTGTCTCCCGGTTCTCTCGCCTTCCAGTTCCGTCACCCTGAGTTCTCTGCATCAGTACAACACTAGAGTCCAAGCTCGAAAAAAGAATGACAGAACAAATTCAAGAGATTGACCGTGTCAACAATGAACTCGAAGATCTTCGAGGAAGTGTGGGGCAGATTATGGAGATGCTTCAAGCTCTTAATGCGAAGGTGGATACTCAGTCCACTGTCGTCTCTGAGCTTACCAATACTATTGTAGGTCCTCAACCAGCTGTCACTGTTGCGAATGTACCTCCTTATGGTCTTCAACCCGGTTTGGTGCCTCCTCCTATTGCTCAACCAGTTCAGCAAGGTGGTCCTCCAAAGTTCAAAACTCCGATCTTCGACCGTCATAACACGCCCGAAGAATCACTCGATCAGGTATCACTGTAAAATGGCTGCTCACCAATCTTGGCGATGTCAGCCTAATTATGTTCAAGGTTATCCAATTCAGTATGCTCAGCAACCCTATGAAGCTACCGTTGCACCTCCCTTCAGTCAGCAGTTTCATACATATTAGCCTGTGCAACCGGCTCCGGTCTATCAAGCTCCAGTTTATCAACAACCTCCTGGTTCTCAGCCTGCACAAACTCCTTTCAACTGTCAATAAGCACCCAACGCTCTTGCCAATCAACAGCTGAAGAAGCAAGCACCTCGTCATAATGGTCTGAATAGGAGGCAGTACAAGCCTTGTCCTCCAATTCTGATGACTTTTACCGAGTTGTTTCATTCATTGGTGCAACGAGGTCTGATTACCACCAGAGCTTTGGGTCCACCTCGTAATCCTTTGCCTGCCAATTACAATGCTTCCGCTCATTGTTTATTTCATGAGGGTGCTCCCAACCATGATTTGGAAAACTATTATGCTCTTAAGAACCTTGTCAGAGACTTATTGGAAAAGAAGATACTGTCTTTTGATGATCCTCAGCCGAAGATCAGAACTTCTCTCCGGGTTTTCCATTTGCCAAGATCAAGCTCTGCAAACCTGTTTTCAACATATCTAAGCCAGTTACTCCTACAGTGAATCAGCCGAAGCCGGTATTTATTCAGAAGCCTAGTCCATTTCATTTCAATAATCCTCAAGATGATGTGGCCATGATCGACAAAGAATCTGGGAAAGTTATTCTGAAGGAAGATTTGAAGACTGATAATGAAGAAGTGACAGATATAGTTGGGGCAAGCAAGACAACTCGCAGTGAACGTATCTACACTCCCCGTTCCAGTGAGGCTCCGCCAGAGGAAACCACTACTACTGTGCCGGTCTTGGATACAAAGACTTCATAAACTCCGTTGAAGGACTTGCTAGACAGTTCACTTTGTTTATTTATATGTATTTTATTTCTTTGGTTATAAAAGCATAATTAGCATATACGAACTTGTTTGTTTTGATTAATTAATGCAACGCATATGTTTGTCTTGAATAAATCCATTTGTATTCACTCACAAAAATCAATTTTCATAACTCATAATGCCAACTTTACCTGATCTCTTGCTTTGATAGAGAATTGGGGGGAGGATGATGAACTAAAAACGTCAAACCTCTTGTCGTATGCTTTCGAATGAAACCCTGCTGATGATGTAAGGCATTGTTTCAAATACCAAAAACTGGAGATATAAGGAAGATAATCCCTCTTTAACCCCTTTAAGCCTTGAGATAGGAGTTTTTTGTTTTCTAAATAAAAATCCTCAATTTTAATCTGGGGCAGGGTAGTTTTTCAGTTAAACTAATCGAACGCTCAGACTCTCAAAAGGAGAATACAATTGAGAACCCATTTATCCTTAACAGGGTAGGAGGTGAAAAAACACAATGACTATCCCTCGACTACTTAAAGAGTGGGGCAGTCACAAGCCTTTCAAAAGAGTCATACGACTTATTAAAAAAAAGTCCGCTAAGTCAAAACCTATGAAGGAGACTTAGGCAAAACTAGGGCATCCCTCTGGATTCCAAAGTCAAATCCAAAAGACTCTGTCCAGGAAAAATTTAGGGAATAAAAATGCTAAAGCAAAAAAAATAAAAATAAATAATAATAAGGGATTACAATAAAGAATCCCAATAAAGAACAAAGTCGTGTTGATCAAACACAAAAGAATTAGGTGAGTGACTGCCATGTCCAAAGCCTTGATAGAGTTCTCGACCATATCAAATCCGATTGAGATATGAGTGCTCGCATCCAGTTAACTGAATATAGGATTGGAGAACATCATTAAAAATGGGTGGGTACAAATAACTTTGAGCCTTTATCCTTTGTTTCTTAAACCGTGAACCAAGCCACGATACAACCTTTAAAAGACCTAATTGAAGTAGGATCTCTTTTGAAAGCATACTCGACGAGATAACGCTTCCTGACTCTTACGAGCTGCGCTCAATTTAACGTTGGCATTACAAATTAAACTCATATCCTAACTAGTGATTTCGGTCACGAGTTATTGCGATATCCTTTTCAAAAAAAAAAACTTCAAGACAAATATATGTTGCAGTAACAGTTTCAGGATTAGCATTTCATGCGTGTTGACTTTGCTTGATATATTAGAAATTTACACATAAACATCGACAATGGAACTTGAAGATCCTGCTAAACAGGGGCAGGTGGTTCTCCAACCGCTTACCCATGCGAGCCTGACGTACTTAAGAGCTATTCTTGTAGACTCAGTCGTAACATGATTGATCCGTGCCAGTTACGTCGATATCTGACAAATCTCCCCAAGAGTTTGAAAACAGTGCGATAATTGGACTCCATGTTCTCTGTAAAATCCTCTCGAGATGACTCTTCCTCATAGAGCAGGTACTCTGGGGAATTATGTTTTTCAAAATGGCGACTACTACAAAAGTCCTCAAGATCAAAACCACTTGTTTCACCACATGCTTCATGCACCCGATAAATCTTACTTCAGGCGGTCTTCATTCCCCAGTAAATATCATCGTCGCAGAAACACTTTTAAACCATTGCCTCATCGCAGTCCCCAGCGAGACTTTAAGCTGACATAGTCCCCAGCGAGACTATAGCTGACAACACTTCTGGACGAACCCGGTAATCTCCAGTGATTTTCAAGACTGCAGAGATCATACCAGCATCTTCCAAGTGATACATTTTATTTGGGGGCCCACTCCCAGTGGTATCATCTCTTCCTCACCGGAGCTGCCATGCTTTTCTCAGGAAACAGTCCCCAGCGAGACTTTAAGCTGACAAAACTTTTGGGATCCATCCGATAAATCCCCAGTGACTCTCAAGACTGCAGAGATCTCTCCGGTAAGTTCCATATGTTCCATGTCCTTGAGGACCCTCTCTCAATGGAATCCTCCATTCCCCAGTGAAATTATCTTACTTTCCTCAGGAAACGCTCCTCAAGAGATTGATGTACTCTCCCCAAGAAGTCAGGATACTTTCCCCAGGAATGTCTAGTGAATTCTCCCCAGTAAGTCTGATGAACTCCTCCCAGTGAAGTTTGATATACTTTATCCTCAGTCGGATATACCTTTCCCCAGAAGGTTGATGTACTATTCCCAAGAAGTTGCTACATTTATCCCGATGAAGCTGCCTAGCTCTACATCTGCCCCTGCGGCGGATTTATTTTATCCCTGAAATTATCTAGCCTTGAGATTTTCCTTGGCTGATTATGATTCATGATAGCAATCCCTCCAGGGAAGTCATGACATCATACTCTCCAGTGAAGTCGT
Source organism: Lathyrus sativus (assembly GCA_963859935.3). NCBI lineage: Eukaryota > Viridiplantae > Streptophyta > Magnoliopsida > Fabales > Fabaceae > Lathyrus > Lathyrus sativus. The sequence continues at coordinate 192,727,780 of OZ012739.1, forward strand.
ATCGTATCCCCATGTGGAAGTCATGGTACCGTATCCCCAAGTGAATTATTTTCTCCCTAGAGAATTTGGGACTTTAAAGCAAGATTTGGTTCTACCACCAACTTTTCTGATCTCTTGATAGAAGTACTTTTGCAGAGGTCGCCGGGTATCCCGTCGAGATCTTTATTTCATCTCCCGCCTCCTCTCTCGTCTGTTTTGTCAGCATATGCATTACATACTCATTGCATTTTCATTTACCTACCCTTTGACGTACGCATTAGCATCTGCATGTTTGCTATCCCCGTTTGTCTTTTGTCGTTACTTTGGCCATGGGTAACATCGAGTAACTGGGTTTGTCCGTTCTCTCCAAGTAGATCGTCAGTCCTAAGCATAAAATACCTACTCCTTTCTAGTTTCCCCACAGAGCTCGAACCTCATGGACGATGGTTATTTCAGTTATCTTTCCGCGCCCGGATAAGATAATCCCCATTTGAATTTATTTCCTCAATGGAGTCCTGTTTGACAATTTATTTCTAGTTCGAGTCTAGATTGAACTTTGATCCTGTCGGTCGCCGAACCTACCTGGACGTGCATTTATTTTGCACTATCTTTTAAAAAGAGCCTCTTGCAACACCTTTACCGATAAGCTACTGTTCTCTGTCGAGAAGCTCATCATTACATCTTTCAACCATGATCAGCTACTGTTCTCATCCGAGAAGCTTATCATTACATTACAACTATCGTTACATTTTACAACCAATCAGCGATTGTTCTCACTTGAGAAGCCTATCATTACATCTTTCGACAGTGGTATGCGACAGTTCTCACCTGAGAAGCATATCATTATATCATTACATTTTTACAACAACCGGTATGCAACTTTTCTCTGTCGAGAAGCTTATCATTACATTACAACTTTCATTACATTACAAACATTACAACAACGGAATGCGACAGTTCTTGTACAAGAAGCTTATCTTGACATTCAATCGGTATGCGACAGTTCTCGTACAAGAAGCCTATCATTACAAATTACAATCTTACATTACAACCTTCATTACAACCTTCATTACACTTTACAACTTTACATTGCATTTTATGATCTCTACGAGCAGTTCTCATCCGAGAAGCTTATCATTTCTACTCTTGCAAATAAGCGGCATTTCTCGCCTGAAAAGCTTATCCTATCTTCATCATGACTTGCAGCAAGTGGCCATCTCCATCGAGCAGCTGGTTTCCATTTCCTTTTCATCTTGAAGTATGGGGAGGTTTAAACTGAATCATATTTAGGGGAGTATAGACCTTGAAGTATGAAGAAGTTTATTTTACCCTTTAGTAAAAGAAAGAACTGAATCATGTTCAGGGGAGCACAGACCTTGAAGTATGAAGAAGTTTATTTTACCCTTTAGTAAAAGAAAGAACTGAATCATGTTCAGGGGAGCACAGACCTTGAAGTATGAAGAAGTTTATTTTACCCTTTAGTAAAAGAAGGAACTGAATTATGTTCAGGGGAACACAGACCTTGAAGTATGAAGAAGTTTATTTTACCCTTTAGTAAAAGAAGAAACCGAATCATGCTCAGGGCGCCGACCTTGAAGTATGAAGAAGTTTATTTTACCCTTTAATAAAATAAGAGATTGAATCATATTCAGGGGAGCACAGACCTTGAAGTATGAAGAAGTTTATTTTACCCTTTAGTAAAAGAAGAAGCTGAATCATGCTTTGATCATGGAAGCTTATTTTATCAGATAAGCGACAGTCCCTCCAGTAGAGCTTATCAATCATTTCATCTATTATCCCCAGATAAGCAACAATCTCTTTACTTGAGAGCTTATCCATTTTGGCATATAAGTCTCTTCCAACGATAAGTGAAAGTTCTCTCTCAAGAAAGCTTATCAGGGCACTCCCCATTAAAGTCCATTTATTTTGGCATACAACCGGTCTTACCATGTATATTTGCTATGGATTCCTGAAAATTCCGTTCGATCCTGTCACGAGGAGAGTTCCAAAAGCTCAGATGTTATTCTTTGCTCAATGCTCCAGCATTCTGTTTACTTGGTCCTACAGCCGTGCGGATCCAGTTTTTCCTTTTATCCTAGAGTATTATCCGATCACGCCTGCACCTGTTGAACAATTACTCTTAGATATTCCCCGATGGAGGTCGTCTCACCGGTGCCATCTCCATTGAGGATCCCGTTCTTACCGTTTATTTCTAAAAGTGACAATTGGTCGCGCTCGCACCAGTTGGTCATCACTTTAGAATTCCCTAGTGTCATGCTGTTTCACCAGTGCGTCGTATTCCCCAGTGTGTTTTGTTTGTCGTGTCTGTCCCTCGTGTCGTCGTGTCGTCTGCATCCTTGCATTTATCATTCCAGCATACGCATCATATTAGATTTATAACATTGCTAGCATTATAGTTTGTTTCGCTTTGTCCATAACATTGCATCTCACTGCATCTAAGGGAAACTTTTTCGGTTATCTATATTTAAATCCCTCCACCATGATTTCTTGAGCCTTCGTCGCTCAAATCATCTGGTGAAGCTATTTAAATAGGGGCAACTGTAATACCCTAAATTTTACCCTTAGATTATTCATTTCATTTCGCATCCCATCTCATTTTGCATTGCATTATAACTAACACTAACCAGTTTGCTCAATCCATTAGTTTTGCAGGAAAAATCACGGTGCACCGTTTAATTGATGAAGGGCAAAATGGTCATTAATTTGCAGTTTGCTGACGATTGACGAAGTAGAGTGTCATCAGGAATGCCTTGAACAATTAGGGTTCCCATATACGATCCTGTGATCTATTTGAGGATGAGCTGAATTTTACGGTAGTTTGACGTCAGATTTCTTGTGACACAATACATCTTATTCCCGAGCAGAGATTTAGTCGTCAGATGGATTTCAGAAGCGCCTATGGATTCATAAACTGTATGGGGCTGAGTGCATTGCAATATAAATGGATTCGGGTTAAATCGGTGCGAGAATGTGCTTTGAGGAATTTATTTTAAAGGACGCACGCTTTCCTGCTTTCTGCGGTCGATGGTCGATTTCAAAAGAACAGTGGAGTTTCAGTGCGTATTTAAATTTATAAAGAATATCTATTGGTTTGGTCATGATTGTTAGCCAAGATGGTTCAGGTTACCAGGTTAAAGTAGTCGAGACGTGATTTAAATTTTCAATACGGAAGGCAGTTCGTTTTGCCATTTAACTAAATTTCTCTACTTATCCGTTCAAGGCCATATTCACCGTTAATATCAGGTGCAAATTAATTTGCAAGATGATTTGTTTGAGCTCAGTTATGTCCGATTTAAATCGTGCAAAATGATTAATGGTCGAGTTCAAAGTTGGAAATCGGATAAATCTCATTTGAGGAATTTAGCAATTTGATTTATTTGGATGAGCTTAAACCGGAAGAGTTTAGCCATTTGAATTTAATCAAACAAGTTGGATTTAATCAATTTGATTTATTTTGGATGAGCTTAAATGGGAAGAGTTTAGTCATTTGAATTTAATCGAACAAGTTGAATTTATTAAGATGAGGTTATTCGTTCAAGTTTCGGATGAGTTATTCGAAGATTTTATCGTAAATTGGAATCTGAGATTGTAATCGAGAAATGTGATTGGAAAAATAATTTGAATTTATTCATTTTAATTATATATTATTACAATATTACAATATTACAAAAAATGGTAATTACAAAGGAAATTAAAATTACAATTTTTAATTCCTAAATTCTAAATTTTCTAATGTCCTAAAAGTGCCTTCGCGACCGATTCCTTGATTTTATTCCTCCGAACCTGCAAAGAAAAATCAACCTCAGTTGAAAATAATAGAGTTAATTAAAATTGGTTTTTTTCGATCCGATACCCTCAGTTAATTGTCATCATATGGTACGTCGGGAGGGCAACGAAATATTCCGCCGCCAGCTCCTGACTTATTTTTTCGGCTCGGCACAAGTCCAGGAAACATCTGTTCGTTTATTCCGAGAGAGAGAGAGGGGAAAAAGTGATTTTGTTCGAAGTGCTTTTGGAAAAAAGCATTTTTTTCAAAAAAGTGATTTTTCCTAAAAAAATGATTTCTGCCAAACAAACCATAAACATGTTTTCCTGAAATTTCTGAATCCAGTTGGATCAAACAAGCACAGCTTGAAAAAACGCAAGTCCAAAACGCAACCATCAACAACAAGTTTGTCACAACAACAAGCGCAAAAAATCAACCACAACTTTCTCAAAGGTTATGAACCAAAACCAGTCAGCTAACGTTCCTGAAAACCAAACAATAATAAATCTAGAAATTCGTAATAGCAACAATCAAACCGTGAATCACGCGACCTAAATAACACAAATTCAATAGAGAAAAACCGTAACGCCCAGGCCCATGGAATCAAAGAATCTAAGAACCACATGCAAGTTCAAGAGGGGGCGAAAAAAAACCCGAAACGCCACCATCAAATCCAAAGCCTCAGCATCATCGAGAACGCAGAAAGAAGCACCATCATCAAATCATGGCTATTAACCACAGCCAACGGCAACCGCGGTCAAGGATCCAAAAACGCCAACTCCGATGAAAACCACTGCAAACTCAGACGAGAGAAATCTCATCGTCATCACCGTTCAAGGATCAAACCCAACCACGCAACCGGCCAACAACTCGCTTCAAACCCGTTAAAGGGTGAGCAAATCTGCTTTCACGGTTTTTTACCTTTTGTTTTAGGTGTCATGCAAACGAGAATGGGAGAAGAAGAAGAAAAAGCTCAAAGGGGCCGTCAATGGCCGCCGCCGCTCGAAAAAGATGAGAGGGTCAACAAAACCCTAACTTTGCTCAGCAATCCCAATTCCCCCTTTTATCTCTCCTTTTATTTTCATTTTATCATTTTTATTTATTTATTTTATTTTACTTTTTTAGTTGAATTACTAATGCTGTAATTATAGTGTAAGTTAGAACTCTTTTAAAATTTTACAATTTAATTTCTTTGTTTTAACAACTCGATTAAAGCCCAACTTTTTTAAAAAACTTAACAAAAATCATTTTTAACTTAAAGCTAAGACCATGCTTTCAAACTTAAAAATTAAAACCATTTTTTCAAAAAAATCACAATTGAAATTTAAATCTTTTTTTAACCAAATTAAAACCATTTTCATTTTTTTTAAGAACTTAATTTAAGCTTAAGTATAAGACTAACTTAAAACCATCTTTTAAAACTTAATTAAAATTTTTTGAGAAAAAAACATTTAACTAAAACCTATTTCTAACAGTTAATTGGAATTATTTTTTTAACACCATAAAATTAGAACTTCGTTACTTAAAATTGACATTTTTTAATAAGGCCGAAGTTGAATCAATCCTCAAACTCTTTCTTAAGGTTATGTCTAGCATTTCAATTTCAGGTTCCAATTAAATTGTCGCCTAATCGCGAGTTTGATGTGTAATCCTGCCCCATTTGCTTTCATTTAACTTTATACCGTTGTGCATTTACTAATTCCCCTGTACTTTTCGCCTTTTCATTTTTGGGTTGTAATTTACGCGATTATATCGTCACTTTGCAATTCCTTTACTTTTCGCATTTTATTTTCTCTTGGTTGTAATTTATGCGAGTATATCGTCGTTGTGCATGTCCTTTACTATTTTCGCACTTTCCTGTATTTTCATTCTGCCACGTAATTAATTTGTCATATGCATCATTTACCGTTAATTTCTCCCTCCGAAGGATTAGGTCTAATAGTTTGACCGTCGTGTCTATAGTCCTCATGATATGCACTAACTTTTGAGAATTATGCATTTCCTTCAAAATTCCAGAAACAACTTTGTTAACTTTTGGAACATTAATTTTTTTGTGACTCAAAGGAAGTAATCTGCCTTATAATTGAAAGAATGACAGAATTTGATACATGCATATAAAATAAACGAGACTGATATGAACTAAATGAGAAATAAGAAATGGAATTAAGTAGAAGGGTCACCACACTCTTTCTAATCTAAGAGAGAATGATAAGCCTATGGATTAGGATCACCACAAGAAAAGAATTTCTTGATAAGATCAATTTTGGTTCAATCCAGAACCTAAGAGCAAATACTTTCATGTACACAATGTGTAAATTCGATAAAATTCATTGATCCAAAAAGAAGATACATGCCTCTGTTGTACCCCAAATTTTGACCCCTTAGATTCTCATTATTATTTTTAGAAGCATGATCATGCGTTATCTAACCCTAAATCAGTGCAAGTTTATTATTGTCAAGTTACAAATGAATCAGGGTTTTCGCACCGACAAATTCAAAGAAACCAAGGAATGATTAGCCAATGATTTGGGCCAATTCAATCATTGAATAAAATCAAAGATAATATCAAAGTCAAATGAGAAGTCAATTTGAAGAAATCATTTCAGAATCAAGAACAGTGCAGTCAGGAGGTCCCGATTAGGGTTTTTAACTAGTGAAAAGTCAACTGTGGTTTGACTTTGATGTTGGAAGATGTTTTAATGGTGGGATTGAGGTCCATGAAGTTCATATAGACTATTAAAGACTATTCAGGAAGTTTCAAAGTCCCAGGATGTCCAGAATATCAACAGGCGACTCAATCGGCACCGATCGATCGTACGGTTGACCGAAAAGTCAACTCCCCAAATTTTGAGAATTGGGATCCAAGTTGTGAATAAAAGTTGTTCCTTATGTCATAATGGACTTGCATATCAATTTTCATGATCATTGGATCAAGAATGAGAGAGTAATCGAGAAATCGGGAAATTAGGGTTTTGAAAAGGGCTAAACCGTATCTCCTTAACCACACATCCAATTGAGTCGGTTCTAGTCTCATTTGAAAGCTCTTAACAAGACCTACAAAAGTCCCATACTAGTCCACAACCAGGAAATGCATACTTTTTGAGATATAAGCAAAAACATTCCTAGAAGGGAAAATAACTTTGAAAATTTCTAAGTTATTTTCACTTTAAAAGCTAAAATCAGCCAACTTCAAGGGGGTTTTTCACCTAGTTTCAAATAGAATCAAGATTTCTGGCCAACATGAAAGTTTTATTACTATGTGAGGGCTTTCTAAATTGTACAAGAACATCTCAAGGTGAGTTATGAGCTGAGAGATACATGTGTTCAAAGTTGGTAATTTGTCATACTAGTCCCACATTGACCAATTTTGCAAAAGCACCTCTATCACTCAAGTGGGCCAATTCTAACTTGTCAAACTCATACTATCTGATATATTGAACATCTCAAGCAAGTTGAAGCAAAGAAATTGCATGGAGATAGCATAGAATTAAAGATTGGAAGTTCATTGCCTAAGTTGTCATTTTTGACTTTTCCAAGCATGAGGTGGAAAGTGATTCTGCTCCAGCCACTCTACCAAGCATCTAGGCTGCAATTTATCAGTAGAAACATCATTTGAACTTGCCCATTGGGTTAAGGAGACAACCAAAGATCAGGAAAAGCAAGGCAAGTTGGCAAGTGGTTGAAAATATCAAGTTTGCTTCATGGTTAAGCAAGACTTCATAGCAAGCACCTCAATCACTTTCTCTATAAAAGGAGAGCCCCCTCACCTCATTTCCAACACATCTTTTCTGATAGAAACCACAAATAACCCCTGTCATCACAATTCCATCATCTTGCTTCAATTTCTCAAAAATCACAAAGTTCACCAAAACACTCAAAAATGGCCTTGAAGTGAAATCTCTACCACATCAAGTTCTACATGTTCCAGCACCCAAACTATCATCCATAAACTTTATAAATAACATATATAAGGTGTACAAACCATTGAACCACCAAAAATCACAAGGAATCAAAAAGTCAACCTTTCACTTGGCTTACGTTGACCAAAGTCCATAAAAAACACCAAATCTTGCTCCAAACCTTTTCTTGAGGTTTTAACCACTTGAACACCTCAAGAACCATATATCTCAACTGTCCAAGCCTTCACCTATCATCAGAGACTCATAAATCTCATTTTGGCATCTCAAGTGGCTTGATTCTTAAGCTTCAAGTAAAGCAAAGACTAGGATTCAGCACCTCTGATTTTCTCAACAGCTTTTGATTGTTTAAACAAGCTTCCCAACAGGTATGTAACTAATCCTCATCACCTTTTGTACCATTCTTTATGTATTTGCATTATTGAACATTTTAGTGCTTTTTGGAGGTCATGAAGTATTTGTTGATTTTCCATGATATTTGGCATGTGATGAATGTTTGATTCATTGTAAATATTAACCTAAGATCTGTTCATGTTAAAATTTGTTTATGATATGTTGAGTTGGGTTAATATACTGTCAAGGCAGTTTTGGGAGGGATTGCTAACTTTGCTTTTTCTAGAATATGAGTTGGGTTGGGTTGTGAGGCTAGGTTGAATTTCTGGTATGGTTGGGATCCCATCAGCTTTTAGGTTGTTGATGATCATTTCAGGTGCTGATCAGATAAGCTAGTTGGACTAGTAAGATTGTGACTTGGTATGATCATAATCAAGACTGTGGCATTATAATCCTGTCAGGACAGGGTTTTGGTTTTTGTTTTAGACCTGCCAATGCATTATAACTGGCTGCTGTCAAAGTTTGGTGGGTAGAAGCTTAGCCATGAGGTGATTTTGTTTTAAGGGATTTTGCTTAGAAGTAACCAAGGCTGTTATTGGCTTTGTCAGAATTTGCATTTCATATAAAGCTGATGATTGTAGTGACTGCCATAGGATATCACCCAGGTGGAGGTTTTTTTGAATCACACTTGCTGTGTTGGAAAATTCTTGATATGTTTGCCTAAACATTTAATTTGCTTTGTTTGTCATGCTTACTTTGATGATACTCTGCCAGATTCCTGTGCTATTACTCTTTGGTTAGAATTAACACCAACATCACATCAATTTCATGTTCATCATGCTGTTGTAATTGATATTTCATAGGTCTGTTTGGCTTGAAGTCAGTATGGTTTAATATATTAAGATGTTTGTTCTAGTTGAGACCCTTTCGCTGCCAAACCTTATGTGAATATCAGATTGGCATTTGCTTTGTTTTGTTTAAATTCAGATTTAGTGAATAAACTAAATGAGTGTCTCAAGACCATTTAAATATGCAAAGGTCTGCTGATTGGATTTGATTGAAACTGTTGAGTCTATGAAAGGGGGCTGATTATGGTCATTTGTTGAAAGCATCAATTGCTAGTTCAAAATTACTAGGTCCTAGTGTACTGCTGTTCACTTTGTGATGTTTGATTTATGTTATCTCCATCATGCTGATACAAACACACTGCTGCCAAAACCAATTCATAGCAGTGTGAAGGTCAGTTTGGTATTGGGCTGCAGATTTTTGTTTTTTTAAACTCATACATGTTTGTACAAATGTTTGAAAGATGTCTGAACCAGTATAACTCCAGCTCTGTGCCTAATATTCAAAACCTCCCAGTTTCAGTAGCCTTTAGCTTTAAGTAGGACTGTTAGATTATGTAGTTGCTAGAGTGTTGTGAGGGCAGGATGCTTTGAGTATCTCCACTTAGAACTGCTTAGTCTATAGCTTTACCAAGAGGTGATAGAAGCTGTACCAGTTAGACCAGGATAGGTAAAACCGTAACTTGTTTGCCCTACTGATTGGGAAATTTCCTTAGGAGGCTGAGGTTTGAGCTAGACATTCCCTCCCCTATCTGAAATATGTCTTTCCTACCTGTTGTCATGAGATGGGGCCTTTGGTGTTGAAAAAAAAAAACCAGTGATTGGTATCTTTGCTGTTATCATAAGGGGGAATTTGTCGACCTGAGCTTTTAATTCACAGTGAGATGCATCAGAGCTGGTTGTTAGCAACAGCTACAGTATAAGGCTTTTGTTTTAAGCTTTTGAAAAACAATGTTTCCTACTGTGTATTGCAGCTGAACCTACTTAGTGCTCATGCCCACCTACAGTTTTTTGGTAGTATGTATAGGTCAAGATACATAACTCTTGTTTAAAATATCATTTGGCAGGCCAAACCTCTGTCTTTTCTATTTGGTAGCAGACTGACTTCAACAAAACATGGCCCATGCTTGCAATTCATGAGATTTGTGTTTTTTTTTTAGAGGATATGCTTAGGGTAGGGATGTATGATAGGTTCTTGTCACATACTGATTTAAGATGCACACACTTGCTTGAAAAATGCCCTGATTATTATTTGCAAATCCTGTTGAAAATGTTCATGGCAGTAGCATACTTATTTTGGCATAATGCATCACAGGCTTGATTTCAACATTCAAACATGATCATATGTGTATTTGAAGCATGCCTATGTATTCTAGTTTGATGTTTAATGCATAACATGCATTTCACTTGTGTTCATATCATGCATCAAACTCATCAAGTCACTCACACCACCAATTTTACACAAACTGGTTTTTCACTAAAATCATACTTTGAACATCTCATAAATGTTATTTGAAAGGTGTAGACATAATGATTGTGGCCTCACAATCTGTTTTTTAAAGTATCATGTCTTCAGGCTAACTTTTACTTGCATATCAAGCCACAAGTTGATATCTTTAATACAAGCTCATCTTTTACTCTAACCACAGTTGTATACACCTCATATTATTCAAATATAACATGTTAGAATACTTGTTTAAGTTGAAAACACACTACACCTCAAAATCACACACAAAATGACTTTTGCTATCACATGCTTGCACACACCATACCAATTTGAGAATGAATGGTTTTCTTTGAAATCTTTTGATTGCAACAGCTTTGTTTGACCATATGTGACATGTTTAAATGAGCCAAACCATTGAAAATGACTTGGATACCAGCCTGCATCATTTCATGCACATAACACATACAAAAATGCATTTTGAAAACCAAATATTCACATGATAGTTCCAGTTTGAATTTTATCACACACACACATTTAATATCATGTATTAAAGGTGTTTGGAATGTTGCCTTGACTCAATTTGAGCTGAAACTCAAAAACCATACTGTCATGCATCTATGCTTATGTTTATTTGCAAGTTGAATATGACATTCCAATATCTACATGTCCTGGTCTTAAACTTGTTTCCTTCTGTATATATATCATATATTGGATGTGTATGTGAATTTACTTGGCATTAAACATGTTGGAATCAAGCTGTGCATAGCATTTTGCAAATCATGAACCATAACACACACCAGCTATCGTTTTTTTTACTAGACAAATAATTTCAGAAAAACTAACACCACCATCCTCTTCCTCTCATTTTTCTACCCAATTTTCATATAAAATTTGCCTCGATCCGATGAGCGGTTAGTGAGATACGGTATAAAACGTATTTGGTTTCGATTATGTATTTGCCCAGCCATGGAACCAAACAAGGCATGTATATTTATGGTTTTCATTTGATTAATGGATGTAACAGCCGCCCCAGCGGTAGAGACTAGCGCGCGTATCAGTCTTGGCATGGGTTTGATCCCTTGTGATAACCCTTGTTGCCACTTTTTTTTTTCATTTTGTACATAAACTTCAAAAATTCGTAACTCTCTCATATTTTATCGTTTTTCGTCCGTTCTTTTTTCATTATGTTTGTTTTTATATGTACTTTCATGCCATGTAATTATTTCCCATGTTTGATTATTTTTTCACCACGTTTGATTGTGCGCGATCCGCGCGTCAACGGTACTAACCCTATTTGGTTGCAGATGAAATCTAAAAGGTTTCCTCTTGTGTTTTCTCAGGAAAATTGATTGTTATCATGTCTATATATGTTTGTCAACATGTTAGAATTTTTACCTCGAATTATTTTTATGTTTATCTCATCTGTCTGTTAACGGTATTCCAGGTGCGAACTGTCGTCACGGTTCTCGTACCAAAACAATTGCTCTGATTGTCATCATTGCTTTCCATCTTTAATCTTTGTATTGGTTGTCACCATGAATGTTTGAATAATGTTTGTATTTTATTTTATCCCCAAGCGACGAAGCTCGTTAGCTTTCGTCCAGTTGCCGACAATACTGTTCCTCCAAAGGAAGGTCTGTCCACTTGACTGTCAATGTCTTGGACCAAAATCTCCGTTTTCCCTTTGACTTTGTTAAGTCACTCTAACCCTAATAAGAAACCTCTAGACTTTGCTTGAAGTCCAAGAAACCTACCCATACTAGGAGTGTTCTTCAACTAGAACCCTAGGAAAGAGTTAGTCAACTCTATGTAAGAATCATCGTCATGATTTTCTTACTTTCCCTTTTCAATTTAGCTTAGGGAGTTTTGTCAAACTCCACACAAACATTGTCATGTTTGTTCCCCTTTGAACTTTGATCATCATCAAGAGTTCTTTCCCCTCGTGAGGTGAACTACGATTGCTCTGATTCTATCCTAGTCAGGATACGTAGGCAGAAGGTGCGATGCCTTTGCGAGCAAACTTAGAAAACCACTTAGGCCTTTATTTTACTTTTATTTCCAACTTAAACCATAGTGCACAATTCACAAACTTAGCAAGTAATTAAACAAAAGGTTCCTGTAGAGTACTACAGATGTTTAGGGTGCTAATACCTTCCCTAGATATAACCAACCCCCGAATCCCTGAATCTCTTAAAAGCGTTGTTGTCACCTCGCGCAAAAGGTTCTTTCTTTCTTTAGACCTATCCTTTGGATAAATTAAAGTCCGGTTGTAAAAAGAAATACGGTTCAAGTTAATTAATAGCTTGATATCCAATTTTCACCGCAACAGCCTCCTTTAAATAGGAATGGCTTAAGATGATGAAATAAGTAAAAATTAACTCCTAAGAAAACAAAAGGATTTCAGCCACTAATTATCATGATAGTGGGTTGAGTTATTACAAAGAAAGTGCAAAATAAAGAAGAGATAGTGGGGTTCTTGAAAGGGCAGAATAATGACAATTCTTTATTTACCACTTCTCTTGCAATTTTCGTCCATTATAGTGTGGTTATTGGTATTTCCTTTATTTTTATTTATTTATGCATTATTGGGCCTTTTATCACATGCTTGGATGATAAGAATAAACTTGGGCTCTTTTTCTTCAATCTGACCCATGCATTCTATTGACTTGATCATGAAGTGAATTAAAGCATCATTGACTCTTCTTGCACGTGCCCTTGTCATAGGACCTCCTAAGCTTTGCATTGTATCATTTATGTCTTGGATTACGTCCTCATCATTTCGTCCTTCTTGAAAAGAATTTGACCTCGAATTTAGACCATCATCACCTACATCAAAAGGAGATAAATCAGCCACATTAAAAGAAGTACTTACCCCATACTCACTTGGAAGTTCTATTTTGTAGGCATTGTCATTGATCCTTGAAAGTACTTGAAATGGTCCATCTCCCCTAGGTTGAAGTTTGGACTTTCTTTGTGATGGGAATCTCTCTTTTCTCATATGTATCCAAACCCAATCCCCGGGTTCAAAAATAACTTTCTTTCGCCCTTTGTTTGCACTTTTTGCATAACTTTTATTTTTCTTTTCAATTTGCAATTTTACTTATTCATGCATTTTTCTCACAAATTCAGCCTTAGCTTTCCCATCTTTATGCTTCAAAATAGATGTGTTAGGCAATGGTAACAAATCAAGAGGTGTTAAAGGATTAAAACCATACACAATCTCGAAAGGTGAATGTTCTGTAGTGCCATGGACAACCCTATTGTAAGCAAACTCTACATGAGGTAACAATTCCTCCCACATTTTTAAATTCTTTTTAAGAACAACCCTAAGAAGAGTAGAAAGAGTTCTATTTACTACTTCAATTTGTCCATCTGTTTGGGGATGACAAGTAGTGGAAAATAATAACTTTGTACCCACCTTTCCCCACAAAGTCCTCCAAAAATGGCTTAAGAACTTGGAGTCACGATCAGAGACAATGCTCCTTGGTAAGCCATGTAGGCGCACCACTTCCTTAAAGAACAAATCAGCAACATGACACGTATCATCCCCCTTTTTACATGGAATAAAATGTGCCATTTTTGAAAACCTGTCCACAACTACAAAAATAGAATCTTTGCCATTCTTTGTTCTAGGCAGCCCCAAAACAAAGTCCATGGAAATGTCAATCCAAGGAAATTCAGGTACATGCAAAGGAGTATACAAACCATGAGGCATAACTTTTGATTTAGCCTTTTTACACACAATGCATCTTTCACAAAGCTTTTTAACATCAATTTTCATGTGAGGCCAATAAAAATGTTCTTTTAAGAATTCTAGAGTTTTAGAAAACCCCAAAATGACCCATTAGTCCTCCCTTATGCGCCTCTTTTACAAGTAATTCTCTAATGGAACCTTTAGGCACACAAAGTTTGTTTTCTTTAAATAAATAGCCATTGTGCCTAAAATACCCATTGAAGGCAGTATACTCACAAGCTAAAAATTTTGACGAAAATTCAAGGTCACTTTTATACAAATCTTTAATATGCTCAAGACCAAAAACTTTTGTTTCAAGAGTAGCAAGCAAGACATGTCTTCTTGAGAGTGCATCTGCCACAACATTAGATTTACCTTTCTTATGCTTGATTATATAAGGAAATTGTTCAAGAAACTCAACCCACTTGGCATGCCTCTTATTCAACTTACCTTGTCCCTTCAAATGTTTCAAGGATTCGTGATCACTATGAATGACAAACTCTTTAGGCAGCAAGTAATGTTGCCAAGTTTATAGAGCTCTCACCAAGGAATACAATTCCTTATCATATGTAGAATAATTAAGAGCAACCCCTTTTAGCTTTTCACTAAAATAAGCAAGTGGTTGACCTTCCTGCAACAAAACAACTCCAATTCCCACATTAGATGCATCACATTTCAATTTCAAAGGATTTAGAAAAATTAGGCAATGCAAGAGTTGGTGCTTGAGTAAGCTTTTCCTTTAGGGCAGCAAAGGCTTGCTCTTGTTTTTCACCCCATTTAAAACCAACATCCTTTTTAGCAATTTCATTGAGGGGTGTTGCCAAGGTACTAAAGTCCTTCACAAACCTCCTATAAAAACTAGCCAAACCATGAAAGCTTCTTACCTCACTTACATTTTTGGGAGGAGGCCACTCTCGAATGGCTTTCACCTTTTCCTCATGAACATGGACTCCTTTAGAGCTCACAATGAAACCTAAGAAAATCACATGATCGGTGCAAAAGACACATTTTTCTAGGTTGGCATACAAATTTTCATATCTTAGCACTTGCAAAACAACCCTTAAATGAATGCAATGATCATCTAAGTTCTTGCTATAAATCAAAATATCATCAAAATACACAACAACAAACTTACCCAAGAACTCCCTTAACACATGGTTCATTAGTCTCATGAAAGTACTAGGTGCATTAGTTAATCCAAAAGGCATAACCATCCACTCATACAAACCAAATTTTGTTTTAAAAGCAGTTTTCCATTTATCCCCTTCCCTTATTCTAATTTGGTGATATCCACTTTTCAAATCAATTTTAAAAAATAAGCATGCACCAAACAATTCATCAAGCAAATCATCTAGTCTAGGAATAGGATGCCTATATTTAATGGTAATATTGTTAATGGCCCTACAATCAGTGCACATCCTCCAACTACCATCCTTTTTAGGGACTAGAATAATAGGGACAGCACAAGGACTTAAACTTTCTCTTACCCATCCTTTACTTATCAATTCAGCAACATGCCTTTGTATCTCTTGAGTTTGTTGTGGATTGCTTCTATATGCTGGCCTATTAGGCAAAGATGCTCCTAGATTGAGATTAATATGATGTTCAATTCCTCTTATAGGTGGTAAACCACTTGGCACCTCTTTCGGAAACAATTCTTTAAATTCCTACAAAAGAGACTCAACACAGTTTGGCAATTTTTTTTCATTAGAAATAGTGGTTAGCAAAGGCACCTCCTTGCAAAAGAGCAAGTACAAGGGCTGGTGTGACACAATTGCTTTCTTCACATCTCTTTTTTTTACAACTAAAGTTTATTTCTTTTCTCTTTTATCATTCTTTTTCTTTTCATTCTTTTCTTTTTCTTTTTCTTTTCTTTCTTGATCATATTTTTCTCTCATTTTTCTTTAATCTTCTCTCACCTCACTAGGATTTAACGGGACAAGATTGATCTTTTGATCATGATACATAAAAGAGTACTTATTGGAGTACCCATCATGATTGGATTTTCTATCAAATTGCCAAGACCTACCTAATAACAAATGACTAGCTTCCATTGGTACTACATCACACAACACTACATCCTCATATTTTCCAATTTTAAAACAAATCTCAACTTGTTTATTAACAAACATTTCTACACTTTCATTAAGCCATTGGAGTTTGTAAGGCTTAGGGTGAGGTTTTGTTTCCAATTTTAGTTTAGAAACAAACGCATGCTTGCAACATTTGTACAACTTCCCCCATCAATTATTAAAGAACAAACCTTTCCTTGCACAAAGCATCTTGTATGAAAAAGGTTTTTTCTTTGACTTGTATCCTCCTCCTTTATTTGGCTTCCCAATATTCTTCTCACCATGAGTAAATCTCCACTAGGTATTTCTTCTTCAAACTCCTCATCATAATCACCATCCTCCTCTTCAACAATTTCTTCATTTTCTTCCATAAGCATAGTTCTCTTTGTTGGACATTGAGATGCAATATGTCCTTGGCCTTGACACTTGAAACACTTAACACTTTTGTTAGTTGAAACACTTGAAGAAGAAGATGTAATAGTTTTACCTTTGTTTTCAACCGTGGCTTCCTTAGATGATGAAGTACCCTCATTCTTTGTTTTGTCCTTCCAACTTTGAGAATTGAAAGTGGTGGAATTTCTCCTTGCTTGACTCTTTCTTTTGAGTTGTTATTCCACTTTGATAGCTTGGTGTACCAATTCATCCATTTTAACATAGTGATGAAGTTCCACTATGTCACTAATGTCATGATTTAGACCATGGAGAAACCTAGCCATAGTTGCTTCATCGTCCTCCTCTACATTAACTCTAATTTTGAGAACTTCCATTTCCTTGAAATATTCTTCAACACTTTTAGAACCTTGAGTGAGTCTTTGCAATTTGTTGTGCAATTCCCTATGATAATAGGAAGGAACAAGCCTTCTCCTCGTGATTCTTTTCATCTCTTCCCAAGTATCAATTGGTCGTTTTGCATACCTCCTTCTATCTTTGGTCAATTGATCCCACCAAACTAAGGCATACTCCTTGAACTCATTAGAAGCAACCTTCACTTTTTCAAGATTAAAATAATTGTGACAATTAAAAATTTGTTCAAGTTTAGTCTCCCATTCTAGATATGCCTCCAGGTCACTCTTCCCAACAAAAGATGGAACTTTAATTTTTATGCCCCTCAAATTATCTCCCCCTTGTATCCTTCTACGTCTTCTTTCCTCCTCATCACCACTACCATCATTAGAATTTTGGGGCCTCCTTTCCAACTCATCAATTCTTTGTTGAAGTTGTTCACCTTGTTCTCTTAACAATCTTTCCAAATTGTCACGCATGGTTGCGATCTGAATAGTTAAAGTTGTTGTTCTAGGTGAAGTTGGACTAGACATAACTGTGAAATATTTGTGAAATTAGGAACAAGTGTTTAAAAATGGACCTCACCACTCTACTCACGTGTTTACACTCAATCACTCGTGTTTCACTCAATTTTTTTTGTGGCTTTTTTTAATAATAAAAACACTCTGCCTTTTACCACTCAATTTGCTCTTTTAGTTCTTTAGAGAAACCAACTTGAATCAACACAAAGAAATCAATTTCAGATGATAATCAACATACAAAAGCTTAAAAAAACAGCAAACAAAAAAAAGACTCTAAAACAAAGGAAACCAGGAGAATTTTAAGAGTGTGGCAAGAAAAAAATAGAAATTTTTTTTCAATTTTTTTATACCCTTTTTTTTCGAATTTTTTTTTGGAATATGCTCTGATTACCACTTGATATGCACTAACTTTTGAGAATTATGCATTTCCTTCAAAATTCCGGAAACAACTTTGTTAACTTTTGGAATATTAATTCTTTTGTGACTCAAAGGAAGTAACCTGCCTTATAATTGAAAGAATGACAGAATTTGATACATGCATATAAAATAAACGAGACTGATATGAAATAAATGAGAAATAAGAAATGAAATTAAGTAGAAGGGGCACCACACTCTTTCTAATCCAAGAGATAATGATAAGCCTATGGATGAGGATCACCACAAAAAAAGGATTTCTTGATAAGATCAATTTTGGTTCAATCCAGAACCTAAGAGCAAATACTCTCACGTACACAATGTGTAAACTCGACAAAATTCATTGATCCAAAAAGAAGATACGTGCCTCCTTTAAATAGGAATGACTTAAGATGATGAAATAAGTAAAAATTAACTCCTAAGAAAACAAAAGAATTTCAGCCACTAATTATCATGATAGTGGGTTGAGTTATTACAAAGAAAGTGCAAAATAAAGAAGAGATAGTGGGGTTCTTGAAAGAGCAGAATAATGTCAATTCTTTACTTACCACTTCTCTTGCAATTTTCGTCCATTATAGTGTGGTTATTGGTATTTCCTTTATTTTTATTTATTTATGCATTATTGGGCCTTTTATCACATGCTTGGATGATAAGAATAAATTTGGTCTCTTTTTCTTCAATCTGGCCCATGCATTCTATTGACTTGATCATGAAGTGAACTAAAGCATCATTGACTCTTCTTGCACATGCCCTTGTCATAGGACCTCCTAAGCTTTGCATTGTATTATTTATGTCTTGGATTACGTGCTCATCACCTCACCCTTGACTTTTTCAAATCCTAATTGCATAGGCGTCCCGCCGTGGACCAAATTACCCTTTACTCTAGCATTAGGTCAAGGAGTCGCCGCACTCCGTATTAGGTTTCCCGTCGTGGAATACCTAGTTTTACTTTTTAAATTTAACTCAATTACAACGTAGAAATAGGAGTCGTCGAACTCCACGTAAGCGTTTCCTTAAGAACATTTATTCCCCATTGAAACCTTGACCACCGTCAAAAAGTTTCTATTCCTCCCTTTCGAGGGGAACTACGATTACTCTAATTCCATCCTCTACCTCGGATACGTAGGCACAAGATGTGTATCTTGGAGAGTAAACTTAGGACTAACTCTTAGGTCTTTCTATCACTTTCTAACCCTTAGCAATATATCCTCAAGCAAATAATCAAAACAAAATAGTAATAGTAAACAAAAGGTTCATGTAGAGTACTACAGAAGTTTAGGGTGCTAATACCTTCCCTAAGCTTAACCAACCCCTTACCTAGATCTCTCCCCGCATTATTTACGATGCAAAATAGGTTTTTTCTTCCTTTAACCTTTCCTTTGGATAAATCAAAGACCAATTGTGAATCAAAAATTGTGATTCAAATTAATTAATAATTTGATATCCTATTCTCACCACAAGATATATTGGATTAACCGCAAGATATATTGGATTATGAAGAATGTGAAAGGAAAAGTTGGATAGTTATCGATACTTTACCTGATAGGTTGTGAAACAGGTACTTAATTGATGGGTACAATCTCTGCTAAAGTTGTATACATGTTGCACTTGAGGTTAATAAGACTAATATGGGACTGCTACTAAAGAAGAAGACATTTGAACTATTTGTAATGTAATTGCATTTTATAAGTCTCACATCATTTTAATTGTAATTATTTTTAGTTATTATATACACCACATTACCATTCTATTTTGAGTTAATTATAACTTATTGTTCAAACGAAATTAGCTCAAGCCCATAGTTTTGTTCCGATTTTAATAGTCTTCAATTTTTCATAATAATTGAAACTAATGTAATCTAATCTTATGGTGAAAAACAATTTAAACAATGCTTAAAGAAAATTAAGAAAGTTAAAACTTTTATAAATATTCTTTTAATTAAAAAATAAATTTATTTGAACAATGAGAGTTTGAAAATTGAAAGTTCTATTTTAAAAGAAAAATCTCAATTATCTGCACCTAGAAATTCTAATTCTTAGAGGAGCAAAATAGTGGCATTAGCTATAAAGAGTGTCAACTTATTGTTAGAGTTCATATTCCATAACCACCAACATATGTGGTATATTCATGTAGCAGAAGAACCTATGTCACTAGTTTCATCCTTTTAAAATCTTTTTAATTCTTCATAACTCATTGATGGTTGGTTAACACATTAGTCGGATTGATGGTTGAAAGTAAAAGGATTTCACACATTCATTGGTAATGTATTCATTGACGAGGTTCATGCCATAGAATCTAGAGCTTTAATCTTTGTACTAATTAGAATTGAATTTTCTGTATAATATTGTGTGTCAAATGAGATTACACTGAAAGTATATTTATAATCGGATGGGTTTTACACAATAAGGTAATATTATCTATACAATTAATACAATGTTAATACTAATATATTCTTATTGATCCTAATAGATTCTTAACACTCTTCCTTAAATAGAATCATATGAGTTGATTTTGTTACAAATGTAATCCACTCGAGAGTCTTTGGGAGACTTAGTGAACAAATTAACCAATTGATCTTCATACTTGACGAAATATTTGATGATTTCTCTTGAAAGTACCTTGTCCCTTACATAATGACAATACATTTCTATGTGCTTGGTTTATTCATGAAAAATTAGATTGGATCTAATATGGAATGTCACTTGATTGTCTCATATGAGTTTTATGGCTTGAAGATCTCCCAATCTAAGCTCTAGAAGTATATTTTTAAGCCATGCAAGCTCATTTGAGGCTGCTGTCATAACACGATATTCAACTTTAGCACTAGAAAGTAGAATTATGTTTTGCTTCTTACTTCTCCATGAGATCATATTTCCTCTAATAAAAACATAATATCTAAAAGTGAATCTCCTATCTGATGGTGATTTGGCCCAATCGACATCTAAATAACAAATGATTTTTGCATCATCCTTATCTTCATATAATATTCATATTCCCAATGAATTCTTTATATATCTGAGAATATGAATAATTTTCTTCCAATGACTATCATAAAGAGCATTTAGAAACTGGCTCATAATGCCTATTGTAAATGTAATCTAAGTTTTAGTGATTGTAAGATAATTAAGTCTACCTACAAGACATCAATATGTTCTCAGGTCTTTCAATGACTTTCCTTGACCCATAAAGTCTTGACGTTGGGATCCATAAGGGTATCCATAATATAAAAATAAAGCATACCATATTCACTTAGGATATTTAATGTATACTTGTGTTGGTCAATTGTAATTCCTGGTGAGTACTAGGCAACTTCAATGCCTACGAAGATTCTAAGATGACTCAAGTCTTTTGTCTAAAAGTTTTTGAAAATACGAGTTTTGAGTTGCTAGATACCATATGGGTCATCTCTAGTAATAACAATGTCGTCAACATAGAGAATAAGAAAAATATGTTGGTCAGTGGAGCAATTAAGGAAAAAACACAGTGATTCGTTTCATATCTAGTCGTCTCAAACTATATCAAGGAAGAGCCAAAACGGCCAAACCAAGCATGTGGGAGACTGTTTCATTCCATAAAGAGAATAAGAAAGCTGACAAATAATTCTAGAATTTCCAAGAACTGCAAAACCTAGAAGCTGGTCTATATAAACTTCCTATTCTAATTGTTTGTGTTAAAAGGAATTTTTAATGTCCAACTGATAAAGTGACCAATGATGAATGAATTCTATTGCAAGAAATAGGCGAAATAAACTGATCTTGGCCACTAGTGAAAAAGTGTCACCATAATAGAGAACAAATATTTGTGTGTAGCTTATAGCTACCAAACGGGCTTTGAAATGATTGATCAGATCATCTAGTCCAACTTTCACTATATAAGCCCATCGACATCCCATTGTAAATTTTTTTTGAGATAAAGAGACAATGTCCTGAGTGTTATTTAAATGTAATACAATAATTTCTTCCACCATCGCCTGACGTCAGTTTGGGTCAGTCACAACTTCACTTGTAGACTTAGGGATAAACATAAAACCTAAAGCAGAAACAAAAGAAACAAAGAAAGTAAAGAGGCGATCATAGTTTAAAACACAAGCATATTTAGAATTAGGATTATGAGAAAAAAAATACTTTTTTGTAATACTATTGGAAGTTTAGGTGCAGACGACATAACTTGAGGAGTATTTGTAGCAGTATATGGTGTTGGTGGATCAATATCATCTCTTAATTCTAATGGAAGGTGTGTCTGTAGCTGGTTGACACAAAATAGAGGTGTGGTAGGGGCTACAATGGGTGCAGGGATAATAGAAGAGATATCTCGAACATCTGAAGTACAATTTTCATCAAGTGGCACAAAATCATGAAAAAAGGAAAGTTGGGGACAAAAACAACAATATCCTTTTTTGTATACATGAGTATCCAAGAAAAATACATTTGAGATATTTGGAAGAAAGTTTGTCTTTACCTAGACTGAGGTCATGAACAAAGCATTTGCAATCAAAAACACGAAGCGGAATGAGGGTAGAGATTATACTGCTAGTTCCAGATAGATTATGGAATCCGATCTTGAAGAATAGAAGAAGGAATTTAGTTGATAAGGTGCCAAGTTGTGAGAAGGGCATCTCTCATACCCCAATTTTGACCCTGAATCATAAATCAGTACATGCATTATGACATTAAAATCATATGCATGTCGTAATATGCATTTCATCTTGCATAATATCCAAATTGTCAGTCAGCATAATTTTTCAGATTTACAGACAGGTCGGTCAAACTAAATTCAATTGTGCGTAAAATCAGTGGACGAAAAATTTCAAAATCGAGCTTGCAGACGTCAATTATATTAATTTACGTTTCGCATAATTTAACCTGACGTGCTTGTTGTAATTTTTTGACTACTTTTTCTGTCGCATTTTAATCAGCCTGAGCCTTTAAATCGGTCAAAATTTATTTTATAATTAGATCAAACAATATATATTTCTGACATATTTATTTTCCACTGACCATTTTAGTGCAGTCAAAGCATTTGAAAAAAATAAATAGGATTATTGATATTTTAATTTTAATTTTATTTTAATTATTTAAGGTGTTTAATTTTATTTAATTTTAATTAATATTATTTATTTTTGTCTTTAAAATAAGCATTAAGAGCATTTGTGGATTTTTAAAATTATTAAAAATTCTAAAATAACGTGTATATAAATTAGTGATCATCTAAATACACGAAACGACGCGTATGCTTAGTATCCATCTCAATTGAAAAATAGCAAAGTGAGAGAGAAGTAACCACCTACCAAATAATATTCCCTCACGTGTTAGTTCCGGAAAGAAAGTAACACTCGCAGTTGTTTCGGTTTTTTTAATCCTCACGAGGTAACTATAACCTTATCTATGCATTGCAGTTTCTTTCTTTTATAACTTTTTAAATCATTTTATGATTGTTTACTGTATGACAGAGAATTATATATATATATATATATATATATATATATATATATATATATATATATATATATATATATATATATATATATATATATATATATATATATATATATATATATATATATATATATATATATATATATATATATATATATATATATATATATATATATATATATATATATATATATATATATATATATATATATATTGTAGTGTGTTATTTCATTTCATTTTTTTGTTTTATATCAATTTCGTAGCAATACGAATTTATTGTGATTAGCATTTGACGTAGTGTTCAGCTTTCTATTTTTTTGATTAATTTGAATTGGTTTAAAAATTGCAACACCGCTGTAATAATAATAATAATGTGCTTGATTGCTACATCGATTTTATTGCATTGTGATTTTGGAGTTAACATTCAATTTAACTTCTGAAAATCGTTTCGGCGCGTAGATTGTTGTTCGGCTACTTATAGAGTGATTCTTAAATGAATTCACTCTAAGTTAAATTGGAGCTAAATTCAGTTGCTTTGATTTCACTTATTTCTTGAGTCCCGTGGCTTACTTTTGACCCTTCTTACAATGAGCTCTTTTATTTTGTGTTTTGCATTTAATTGTTTGATGATATGTGTTTTAATCACTTTAGCACATCCTCAATTGTCAAATGTATCCCCGCCTCTTGTTTGTAATTTCTATTCGTTTGTCTTGCTTTTATTTCCTTTAGATAGATAATTAACAAAAAAAAATCTAAAAAAATATAAAATCAACTGTTTAAAAAAAAGAACAAAAAATAATAAGCACTCGATCCAACGTCGAGTTATTTTTCTCAAATTAAACCATTAACCATTTCCACTCTATTTCACTTCTCATTCAAATCATTTTCAAAATCCTCAATCACTACAACCATTTTTTGGAATCAAGAATAAAAGCTTGATCACACGTTAAGCTATTTTCCCACTAAAACTTCAACAACATCTAATAAGATCAACACACCTTTTTTTTTATAAAAAAAGAGATGGAAACAGAATGGGGTGGATACAACGAGCTTCTGAGACTAGGATTCGAGATGGATATCTCGCTAATCCAAGCTCTCGCCATCACCTAAAGCACATCAAACCCATTCAAACATTTTGCCTCTTGGCACAACCAAAACCTTTTCAAAAATGAAAGACATTTTGTCTCAAGATGATGCAAGACAATGCTTCATCCATCGTTGAGTTGAGATAAGTAATGTGTTCCCATGAATGTGATTTTTAAATCCATTCAATGTGATACAAACGTATGCTCCTCACCTGTTTTTGAATAAAATAATGGTTATCGTCGATTAACACAAGATAGATTTTGCTAACATCGACCAACAAACAATTTTTTTTACGCAGAACTACATGTGCCATGATTTCTCTTTTGAGATACGCATGAGAAGAATTGTGAAATCTTGTCAGGCCCCCTAATAAGAAAAACCTTTATAGGTCCCTTTCTTCTTTGTCCTAATAAAATAATAATTTCTTTGTCTTATTCTTTCCCTTAATAACTTGATATTCCTAACTTTTAAGCTAATACTAATACGCATAACTAACCAAATGGTTCTCGTCGAATACAACAGACGTGAGAGGTGCTTATACCTTCCCCTTGTTTAACTGGCTATAAAACCCTGATATTAGTTGTGATGACCATATCTTTATATTTTCTTTTAGCGGTTTTGGTTGATATTTTCTCTTTCCCTTTATGGGAATCAATAAAGATCAGTGACGACTCTATTAAGTCCATCCCGCAAGCGTGAGATTGTGCTTCACAAGATTGTATTTTTCAAGGTATGACAGATTGGCGACTTTGCTATATATATATATATATATATATATATATATATATATATATATATATATATATATATATATATATATATATATATATATATATATATATATATATATATATATATATATATATATATATATATATATATATATATATATATATATATATATATATATATATATATATATATATATATATATATATATATATATTGTGTGTGTGTGTGTGTATGTGTGTGTGTTTGGTTTTGTGTTGCATTTTTGTGTGTTGTTTACCGATTACAATTATGTTGGATATGCGTTGTAACTATATTATAACACTGATGAAAAATATAATCTGCGTGGGTTACTAGTGTTATATTTTGGCTTTGAATATGATTGTTCGAATTGAATCACATCGATACATTGTTTGCATATATGGATGCTTGATGTGTGACATTTGGTTAGTTCAATTCTGTTGCGATGATCGTATTTTTGTGTAGCAACATTGTTGGTTTTTTTGCCTAGCACGTTTAAAATTCACCATTGCTTTACGTTTCATTTTAATAAATTTGAATTTGCGCGATTTTAATCCCTCTTAGATGATCGTGTTAAGTGTAGCAAGCTATTGGTTAATTTTGTCGGTTTATGTGCGATATTTTTAATTGATTATTGTTGCGTTTTGTTGCACCCCAAAATTTGCCCAACCGGTTTTCTTGTTATTGGCTTATGTTCCATTTTCGCATTTAGCATTTGCATGGCATGACATTGTTCATTTGGCATGGGATCAAGGTCTTCCTGTGGTTTAGGGCTCATTCCAGTGCAGGACTGAACAACAAGCAGCGAGTATCTCCGGCATTTATTTTGCCCAACAATCGAGCGATCGATTTTATTCTGTTTTGCAGGTTAATTTCATATTAGGGTCAACACTCAGGCTCATAACAAGTATTTCCACAGTGATAATGCTAAAAAATGAGGTTCAGCAGCTAAACAGAGCTCTAGACAGTTGAGACAGGGCAAATGGACAGATTTCCCACCAAAAGGCACCAAATTCAAATTGTTGAAAGTGTTAATCGGTTAACACATATGGTTAACCGATTAACCAAAGGAAAATTAGCCCAGATTCAAAGTTTCAGCAGTGTTAACCGGTTAACGCATATGGTTAACCGGTTAACCATAGCAGATTTTGCCCTGTACGTGAGTTTGCAAGCCAATTGCACTTAGGGTCCAATTTTGATCACCTTGGAATTCAAATTTTTATTTGGGAAGGATCTAGAGCATCTTTAAATTTCAGATTTCTCTCCAAAATCCCATTCCACATTCCAAGCCTTGATTTCCAATCCTTGCTTTGGATCCCAAACCTAAGTCATATTTAAGTGATCCACTCCAAACCAACACCATCTAACCTTCATTTTCCACTCTCACTTCAGATTTGATCTCAATTCTCTCTCAATTTTCTCTCATCCTCCATAACCAAAAATCACTCAAAGCTCTATTTCATTGGAATTCTTGATTCTTCATTGGAATCAATGGATTCTTGAGCATAAACCTCCATTTACCATCATCATTGGATCATTTTTCATAATCAAATTTCGTGCAAATTGAGATCTGATTTTGGAGCTTGAGTTGGAAGTGCTTATTTGGAGTAATTTGGCTTAAAAGTGCTTGATCTTCATTCATACAACAACAATTGGCTTGGATCTTGAAGTTTTCCGGACTTCTAGTATTGGATCTATTCAATTCAAAGCAAATCAACACTAACCGGAGCAAATCTCCGCTCCGAAGGTTAGATCCGAATCTGTTTTTGGCTTATTTGCTTTAATCATGTCGATATTCATTTTTGATTGAATTTGTGTTGATTTAATCCATGTGATCTGTGAATCGACTATGATAATTGTGTATCCATGTTGTTGGATTTCTGTTTTCTGTTGTCAATTTCATGCTTAATTGATAAGTTGATCTGTTGGAACCTTGGATAAGTTGTTTTGTGCTGAAAGTGATTTTCTGCTGCTGTTTTTGGCTTCTGGTACAGTGTTAACCGGTTAACGTATATGGTTAACCAGTTAACCAATTCAAATATTCACATATTTCAAAGTTTTTAGGGTGTTAACCGGTTAACGCCTGGTGTTAACCGATTAACACCTATGAATTTCCAGATTTTCACTTGTTTTACACAAGTTAACCGATTAACAGTATGTGTTAACCGATAAACACTGTGTCAGAATGCCATGTTTGCTGTTTTACTTGTTTGTTTGCATACCGGTTCAATTCGAATCATCATAGATCAGTGTGATGCATTAGGATTGAATTTTTTTGAATAATTGTCACTGTTTGTGGTTGATTAATCATGATTTTATTGATATGTGTTTTCATTTTCCGATTGTTTGCATGCTTGTGTATGTGGTTCGAATTGATCTTTTGTTTGCATATTTATTTGCTTTCATCTCTTGTTTTTCCCACATGTTTGCATCATTCTTGCATCGCTGTTGAGGTCGAGACGTGCTTGTGGCGGCTGCTGCCCCACACAGTTTTTCCTCCCTCCCACCATTCTAAATGTGCATTTTCATGTTTGCATTTTTTCTACTTGTGATTGATTCTTCCTTTGTTCTTCTTGTGCTTTTTGCCATGATCCCCATAGGATTATTAGTCCCCCCGTTTAGGATGGGAGTAGGAGAGACATTAGGTGCTCAATCCAAGTATGCTAACATTAGGGTAGATGTTTCCCCTTTTCATCCAAACTTTAGGATCACTTTGCATGACAACGTTAGGGCCGAGTTTCCCTTAGACCTTTCGTGCGGTCTTCTCTCTTTCTCATCTCAATACCATGCTAACTCATTTAATAAAGGCGATAAACATTGCGCGCTACGAGCCTTAAGCTACATGGGGAATGATGAGTGAGGGGTCGACTCTCGCTTATCTAGAATGCTTAGTATCTGTCCCGTTTGGGGGCGATATACGATGCATTCGCCTCCATGTCATAGTTTTTAGTGCAACGTGAATCACAAACCGAATTAATTCACTTCACTAAAAAACACAAAACAAAACTTCAAACCCTTTTCCTTCGGGATTAATCGGAAACCTTTTTTTTCAGAAAAGAGTGTTGTTAAGCTTCGGTTCTACCGCAAATAGGCTTTGTCCCTAACTGCTGGAACGGAGGTTTAACTTTACTCGATTAAAACACTTAATCAACCTGTGGTTTCGTGTCTACCCGAACTACGTTTGCTCTGATCTTTCATACCAGATGAAAGTACGTAGGCACAAGACGCGATGTCTTGGCGAGCAACCTTCCCCGCTTCTCTCTCGTAGTTAGCCGAACTACGTTGACTCTGACTTTCCCATTGCACGAGGGAATACGTAGGCACAGAGCGGTGATGCTCTGCCGAGTCTCTTTCTTTTCTTTTTGTCCCGCAAGCCTTTAGCTAGATAGTTTAAACACACCCTTAGATAGACAACAAGCGTGTATCCCGTCGAGTACGACGGACGTGAGGGGTGCTAATACCTTCCCCTTGCGTAACCGACTTCCGAATCCAGGACTTGGTTGCGATGACCTCGTCTTTTCCCTTTCGTCAGGTTTTTCCGATCGTTTCCTTTCCCTCTCTTTGGGATAAATAACGAAAGGTGGCGACTCTTCTATTTTCCGCCGGGTGTTTTTCGCAGTTGCGACAACTGTCGACTCTGCTGGGGACTGCGATGGTTCCCTATGCGAGTCACTCCTAGCGCTTGTCTGTTGCGTCTTTGGGTGTTTACTTTTGTGCAATTATTTTTGCTTTATGTACATTATCTGTTGTATATTATTGCATTTTGCATTCTTGTTGCTGTTGTGCTGTGGGTTAGGTTGTTATATTGAGAGATAAGTCGGACCTGGGCTTGAGTATACACATAGGATTATAGTGGAGATTAGCGGGAGCTTGTGTGGCGTCTGGTTGCGCAATAGCTCGCGTGAAATTCACATTCAGACGAGGTTTTTCTTTGGAAATATTCTATCCTGCGCATCTTGTGCAGTTGAGGGAATATTGACTTAGAGAGACTGTCGACTCTGGAGACCGCTCATTTGGGGAGTTAGCTAAGTGAGACCGCTTCGTTAGACTATGATGCTGAACCGGAAACGGTGAACGTATCATCGTTTCTCAAAAGTCTATGATGCTGACAACCCGCATAAGATGTTGTACCTTTCAAGACTAGAACCCACATGTGAGAGGGATGGGTTTTGCAGGAAACCTGGCCTTTAACCAACCCTGGGTTTTCTTGCCAAGTGCGAATTGTTGATCCTGAATGTTCCGTCCAGTGTGTTATCTCAGGGTTTTGATCAGAGCAGAGCTGTTGTTGAATTCAGTCAACGACACAGCAACAAGTTTGAGCACTGGATACTTCGATCCCATGTCTGTTGCATTAGCATCCTGCATTTTGCATTGCATTTCATGTGCATCTCATTTTTGCATGTCCATCCTCAATCGGAACAGGGAGCTTACCCATCTTTTGTCTGCTCCGTTAGTTGATTTCTCGACATTCACATCAGACTTGAATTAGCTTCTGGCAGAATCATGAACTCAGCAGAGCAGAATATGGTTGTTACAATGGCAGAGTTTGAATTGATGAAGAATCAGCTAGATCAGCTCATGGAAGCCATGACAACTATGACAAGAGGAGAAGCCGGTATTCATAGGACTCCAGCGAACAATGTTGCTCAAGCTCAGCCTGTGTCGATTCCTGTTGAAGAGCATCCTATGGCCAGAGATAGAGATTTCTCTTCTCTTCATGACACAGACTATCATAATTTCACTTTCCTTATGCCAGATTCTCAGAGGGTTGTTCCAAAGGTTAATGCTGAGAACCCACAGACTATTGAGTTTATGAGAAGATATCGTTTGTTGGAGGAAAAGCTTGATGCTCTGGTGGGTCAGAATACTCTCGATCTGATTACTTTGAACATGTGTTTGGTGCCAGGCCTTGTGATGCCTCCAAAATTCAAGATACCAAATTTTGAGAAGTTCAAAGGGGATAGTTGTCCGAAGCAGCATTTGGTGATGTTCTGCAGAAAAATGACTTCACATGTCCACAATGATCAGCTTATGATTCACTATTTTTAGGACAGTCTGAGTGGAGCATCGTTGAGTTGGTATATGCAGTTGGAAGGTGGCAACATCAGACTATGGTCATATTTAGCCAATGCCTTTGTGAAGCAGTACAACTACAATCTCAACATGGCTCCTAGTCGTGTGTAGTTGCAAGAATTATCTCAGGCGGACAATGAATCCTTCAAAGGGTATGTGCAGAGATGGAGAGAGTTAGCTGCTCGTGTTCAACCTCCACTTCAGGACAGAGAATTGATTGATGTATTCTTGGGTACCTTGAAAGGCCATTACTTTGACAAGTTGATCAACAGTGGAATGTTAAACTTTGTCGACTTGGTGATAATGGGTGAACGTATTGAAAGTGGACTCAATAGCGGAAAGATTCGAAACATCCCCTACATCTCAGTTGAGGAGAATGAATCAGTTGTCAGTTCTTAGGAAGAATGGGAAAGAGGAAGTGATATTCTTTCAGAATCTCCTGTATCTCAAGTTCAGTTTTCAGATACCTCGAGTGTTCAGAGTCAGCAGTCTGTTGGGTCTGTGTATCAGGTATCCATTTCCCGCCAGAGTCAACAGTTGTACCTTCGTCAACCGCGTCAGCATGCCAGACGAAGACCCAAGAAGCCAGAAAGGAATTTTACTCAGTTGCCGGTATCATACAGTCAGTTGTTGCCGAATTTGATCAGAGGTGGGTTGATAGTGCCAAAGAAGATTAATCTAGAGATCCCGCCATATCCACCAGGCTTCGATGTCAGCGCCCGCTGCGAATACCATGCTGGGGCACAGGGGCATTCCATTGAAGATTGTAAAGTGCTTAGAAGCCAGGTTCAGACTTTGCTGGATTCCAACAGGATCTCAGTCACGTCTTAGGGTATTCAAATCAATGATCTTCTTTTATCAAGTCAAGCGGGTGTATCAGTTCATGTTATGGAGGAATTCACTGAGAGCATTTGTTCAAAAGAGTATCAAACTGAAGACTCAGTTGAGGGCTGTATCCCTGTGTAGATTTTGTTTATTACTGTATGCTGACCATCGCCAGGCTTGTTGGTCAAGGTCACTCTGTTTGTATTCAGTTACTCCTGTATGGTGGGTATATGTGTGATGGTTATCCTTGTTTGGATCTTGGGTTTCCTATTTGTCTCGGTGCTATCCTGAAATTTCCCTGTTGCATATGCTTATTTGCATCTTGCATATTATTGTTGCATAACAGGTACCTCAGAACTGTTAATTTGACTTCATGTACTCGCCAAGTTTGTTGCAGGTTATACAATCAGATAGATCACAGGAATCCCCGCAAAGTTATGGAGCAAGTTCAAGCAGAGCTGAGAGAAGTCAAGAGCCAAATGGGACAGTTTATTGTGGACATGCAAGCGTTGCGTTTGGGTCAGAATGCGCTCAGAGAAGAAAACCAGCAGTTGAAAACTTAGGTGGGCTTAATCATGGAAGTGATAAGGAACGTGCTCAGGAAAGAAGGTGATTTAGTGCCCGAAGCTGCAGCAAAGATGCTTGCGCCACTTCTGTCAATGGAACCTATACCAGAGTGTAATGCGTGTCAGAGATCTTCTGCACAACCGGAGGTTCCGAAATTTCTATGTCATCAGCTGCGTCCCGTTTCTCAGGAGAATCCCAGGATTAGAAGATATGGTCAAAGGATAAAATCACAAGACAAAATCTTCGATCAGATCCGCATGGATTATGCTCAGTTGGTGCAACTCTTGCTCCAACTTCAGTTGGTTAAGCCTCGGACTTTGGCTCCATTTACTAGCCAGCCACCACCAGGCTATGATATCAATGCTCATTGTGATTTCCACGCTGGAGGGCAGGGGCACAATGTTATGGACTATAAAGCTTTTAAGCATAAGGTTCAAGATCTTATTGATTCGAAGACAATTGAATTCACGCTGGGCGGCCTGAATGTATCAGGCGAATTTATTCCCTATCGTGCAAAAGAGAGGGATACTTCTATTCCTAAAGCTGCAGTAGGGCAGGAGTATATCCTACAATTTTTGGTGTCAGAATCTCCCTGCCCACAGCTGCTGCCTGTTGTCGTACCCTAAATTTGCCCGCTAACTTTTGTAAATATTTTCGCATTTTATTTTGCATTTTTTTTACTTAATTTCATGCCGTTTAGACACGTGTCCTTTCCCGATTGGGCGTTTTTCAAATCTCGATTATTTTGCCCAATGGAAGCGTGACACGTGGCCTAAGGGCATTTTGGTAAATTTTATTTCCATTTCCTTTTTCCCATTTTTCTCTTCGAATATTAAATTTTTGTATATTATTTTTGTTTTAACACTTATTTAATTTAATTAGGTATAGAATATTATTTTTATTATATTTTGAGATTTAAAATAGTTATTTATTTTTCCTTTAGAAAATATTTTATTTTAATAGTTTTTAAATAGAATTTTTTAGATAGAAGTTAGTTTTTAAATAGGTCATTAGATAGTTTTTATAGATTTAGTTTTTAAATAGACTTTTTTTTAATAGTTATTAGATTTTTATTAATTTAGATTAGTTATTTTCTTAATTAAGATTTTAAATATTAGAATTTTCTTTTAAAAATTATTTTCTCTTATTTAAGTTTAGATTAGATTTTTATTAATTAGGATTTTAATTATTTAGAGTTAATTTAATTTAGTTTAATTATTAGTTTTTGTATAGATGTTTTTTTAGGTTAATTAATTAATTATTCATTTTCAATTATTAGATATTATTTAGTTTTTAAGGTTTATTAGATGATTAGTGTATATAGTATAAGATTAATTTGGATTTAATTATATAGAATTAATGTGGTGTTATTATATTAGGATTAGTTTTTTAAGTTCATTAATCAGCACTAACATTAACCATCGTTTAAACAGAATTTGTCCATTAATTGAGTTTAACAGAGTATTTATCATGCCACATGTCAGTCTGGGAGTATAAATACTCTTGTTCATCGTCACTTTGGAGGGGACACTAACCCTATATGTTCAGCTGCTACACACTTCAGATAAACCTAACCCTAATTCCAAAGCCACCAACCCTAACAGCCGCCCCAACTCCTTCACCTCCAACCTTCAGATTTAACACCGCAACTTCACCTTCTCCAAAAACTCCATCAAACACAACCTCAACTCCATTGAACCTTCATCTCTCAACCCCATCGTCAACCTTACTCAAACTGAAAATCACCATCCTCCCACGATTCAACCATCATCAATCTTCATCACCCAGAAACGCAACAACAACACTTCTCAAAACCCCTCCATTAATCTCCAACCTCACCAACAGCATCACCGAAAACTTCCAACCGCGAAAATCTCCCAGCTTCAGAAAACCACCATTCCAAACCTCCATCGTTTTTTTTCCGTACCCGACATCTCCTAACCACCACACCTCTCTCGGACTCACCCTCTGCTACTCTTAAACAACCACACGAAAAAAAAACAGCCCATCACACAGACCATCTCGTCTTCCTTTGAAACCCCTCGCCGGAAAACCAAACTCCACCAATCTCAAACCCGTTTTCACTTCAGATCCAACGAAACCCAGATCAACAACCAACAACCAACAACTTCTCCAAGACAGACCCAGAACGAACCCAGATTTCTCATATCCCTCAACATCACAGTAAACCCAACCTCCATTTTGAAACAAATCCATTAACAACCTTCAGTTTTTTTTCCAAACCAAGATCAAATCTGAACAAAGAATAAAGATAAGAAGGAGAGTTTTGGAAACGAGAAAACAAAGCGAGCGGAGAGAGGGAACCGAGAGTGAGAGACGTCGAGCGAGAGTGAGAAGCGTGGTGAGAACGAGAATGATTTGAGAGAGTAAGAGCGTTAGAGAGAAAGCATTGTGAACGGAGTCTTCGCGTTTTATTTTTCTGATGTCTATTCTTTATTTGTTTTTACTGATACTCAATGGTTTTGGTTGGGCATTTGGGCTGGTTTAAGCCCAATCGTGGATACCATTGTGTCCCCTGTTTCCATTTCTAAACCCCCCTTTTCATTTTCCTTTTTCTTGTTATATTGTTTAGTTATTATATTTTGTTATATTAAATTCATTTTGTAAATAATTTATTTTTAAATATATTATTTAGTTGGTAAATATATTAACTTTTCTAGATTTTGGTTTATATATATATTTTTATTTTATATTCTTTTTTAGGATTTTAATATATGTTCTATTTAAAGCTTTTTTAGGAGATTTTATTATTTTTCTATTTGAAATTTCAATTCAATTTATATTAGAGTTTATAGTTTATTAAAGTTGATTTCTATTCTCATTTGTCATTGGGCCTTTTATTCTATTTTCCTTTTTAGGTCGATGACGAAAGTTCCACAAATTGATTACTAAGTCAATGTATTTATAAGTATCGTTGGATCCGAGACCCCTTTCTTTTTCACCTCGTATTCTATCACGATTCTTATTTTCGAACCGATGAAGTCTCCGATTCGTCAAATGTTGATTTTCGAGGATGTTGAAACCTTCGTTATTTCAAATCTAAGGAGAATGACCATTTGGGTCATTTTCCTTACTTTGGGATCGCGAGAGGTTCCCTTCGATTAAATTAACTTAAAGTTTGCGATTAAGACGAGGTTTGAGTCTCCACCTCTTTCCCTCATTATTCCTTTTCATCTTTCCGATTCTATTTTGATTTGTTGTGATCGATGAAGTCTTGTATCCGCAAGACGAGATCCCACTGTTTTGGTCCGTGCGACACGATTCAATTGGAGAACGATCCTCAATATCGTATCTCTATCTTGTCCTTAGCACGGAAATCAATACGTGACCTCTTATAGTTTAGCTTCCCTTATAAGTCAAGCTAAGAAGGTTTAGCGTTACATTGTCCCGATTCGATTCAAAAACATTCTCAAACCATCTTGTAAATAAACTCTCTTTGTATTGAACTAAAGAGAGAGGATTGAGTGTAGTCTTTTTCCTCTTCGAGTGTCGAGATGTCACTGTAGTGTGAGTGGTTTTGATATTCGTCTTTCAATACGAAGACGCTTTTTTATTCACCACCTCTTTTCCACAACTTCCTTCCGAAACCTTTCCCACCTAAAACCTCGGTCCCGTACCGAGTGCATTTTCAAATCATTTTCATAACAAAAATTTGAATGGTCGTGGAGTGGTTAGGTGTAGGCCTTCTCCTATCCCGAGTGCTGACATTTACCATAGGGTTTACAGTCACAAAAGTATTTACCATTCAAAACCAAAAACATCTTTAATAAGAGAATGAAGTTCTTTTTGAATTGAATTAAAGAGAGAGGATTAAGTGTAGTCTTCTTCCTCTCCGAGTGTTGGGATGCTCACTGTAGTGGGGGTGGTCTCGATACTCGTCTTTCAATACAGAGACGCTACGTTCGCCACACCAGTTCATAACAAAAACTTTGAGATAAAGAATTGGGTACTACCCGCAAGGGGTTACTATCCGATGACTTATCTCGCCCCAAAAAAAAATCTCAACCAATCAAACATGATACCTTGCCACGCATGGCGAAAACCAGTCTCCCAAAGGATATGTTACGTCCGTTCTACCACAAACAGGTACACATAAGTCTCCTCACATGCGAGCAGCAAAACACCTAAACTGCTAGAATGCGCACGATAACATCATCCACAAAAACACCAGTTACCCGTAGTAGCCACGAACTACGTTGCTCTGATTTCTCATGCATATTGAGAATACGTAGGCATAGGATTACGATATCCTAGCGAGCACCCTTTTCTCTTTTCCACCCTTTTCCCAGAAAGGCATGTTACGTCCGTTCTACCGCAAACAGGTAATGCCTAAGTCTCCTCACATGCGAGCAGCAAAACACCTAAACTGCTAGAATGCGCACGATAGCATCGTCTACCAAAACTTCCCCACAAACCGTAGGCCGAACTACGGTTGCTCTGATTCTTTACTTCTTCAAGTAAAGATACGTACGCACAAGGGCCACAATCCTTGCCGAGCACTTTCCCCCATATATCTGTAGTTCCTCGAACTACGTGGACTCTGACTTTCTCATATCTGTTGAGAATACGTAGGCCTAGGACCGCGAAGTCCTACCGAGTCAGTTCTTTCTCTCTTCTTCCTTGTTACCTCCTTTCCCTATTTCTAACCCTTCTCTCTCCCCGTGGAACACTCTTTTATAGCATATTATTTTAGTAAATAAATTCACACATCAACAAACAAATGGTTCCCATCGAGTATGATGGATGCGAGGGGTGCTAGTACCTTCCCCTCGCATAACCGGCTTCCGAACCCGTTCTTGGTCGCGAGACCATCTTATCCATTTTTTCTTAAGGTTTTCTCGATATTTTCCTTTCCCCTCAAGGGATAAATAAAGTTCGGTGGCGACTCTTCTGTCTCTCTTTTTCGCCTCCCTGTCGTTTCACGATGCATTTTTCGAGTAGCGACACCTGTTCCTGGATCGAGCTTAAGGATGAAAGCGCCTGAACAGAGAGAGTCCTCAAGAGTCCAAACCCAGTTGCCGGATGTTTCTGCTGTTCAGAGTCCATGACCTTTTGAGTCATCGCAGCAAGATTACTGTCGCCAGATTTAGAGTAGGCCCCGCAACAATTTGAAAAGAAGGAATGCTCCTCTTCGTCCAGTGCCTATGTCGTACAGTCAGCTGCTGCCGCACCTAGTTCATAACTCTTTGGTGGAGCCCAAAGCTATCAAACCGGTGCCAGAACCTTACCCTCCCGGGTATGATCCTAGGGCCCAATGTGGATCTCATGGAGGGAACTTTTGGAACCTATGCCAATGGTTATGCTATGCCTAAGAAGATTTTGAGAGCTGGATATTACCTTTTAACCATGGAATCTGATTGCATCCAATATGCCAGAAAATTCCATAAAGGCCAAATTTATGCTAATAAGGTGCACGCGCCTCCAACACCATTGGCATTTCTTAGGCAAATTTCTTAGGCATAGCATAACCATTGGCATTCGACTGAAGATTGCGAGGCTTTTCAAGCCAGGGTACAACAGTTGACGGACCGAAGGTGCATATCCTTTCCAGGAGGAACGTTGGTCGTACATCGCTCGTCTGATTAAGTTTGAATACTTCAGGGGTCGCATCTCCCTAAGCTGCTAATCAGTGTGAAAGCCTAGTTAGCTGGCAATTTTCGTTTTATCCTGTTATTTCTTTATATTTGTAATTTCTTTTATGTTAAAGTGCAAACTCATTTGTAAAACTTGTTGTTTTCGATTGATATTAATGAAATGAATATGCATGTTTGACTTATATCCATTCGTGTTCACTAATTGCTTTTTACATATGTCATACACTTGTTTAAGCGGAATCTGGGGAGGATAACGAAATTGAAGGACGCGCAAGCTTCCGAATGTATGCTTTTGGATAAAAACCTGTTGATGATCTACAAGCATTGTTTCAAATTCCTAAACACCGGAGATATAAGGATGATAATCCCTTGTCAACCCCTTGGAGCCTAGTAGCAGGAGTTTCTTTTTGAAAACGAAAAACCCTCAATCTTAACCCGGGGTAGGGTAGATGCTAGCTAATTTGACCGAGCATCCAAATTACAGAAGGAGTGTTCCCGTTCGAGGATAAATCACACATGTATAAGTCGTGCCTAAAAGAACCACAATGGTTAAACTTTGCCGACCAAGGAGTGAAACAGTCACAATCCCTTTAACAAGTCAGATAAGCTAGTGTCACACGATTTGTTCGAAAAAGAGAAAAAAGAAATCAAAAGAAAAGCCCGCTAAGTCGAATCTTGGAAAAAAGAGACTTAGGCAAAAATGAGGGCATCCCGCTGGACTTTGAAATCAAAAGAAGCTCAAGAGAGTCAGTCCAGGAAAAAGTTAGGGAAATAAAAAATGATGGTGGAAAAACAAGTCGTGTGATTCTAGACACCGAAAGACAAAAAGTGAGTGACTGTCGCTCCAAAAGTTGTGGTTCCTGAACCATCACTCCTGTCATTCATTCTCTGAGAGGTGAGCGCTAGTGTCGAATTAGATGAATATAGGATTGGAGAACATTAAGGAGAATGAGTGGGTTAAAATAAACTTTGATCCTTTATCCTTTCCTTGTAAACCGTGAACCTGACCACGTTATAACCCGAAAAAGTCCTAATTGAAGCAGGTTTGTCTCGAAAGCATACTTCGGTAAAGATCGCATCGAAACTGACTCCTAAAAGGATTCCTCTTGCAGCGTTGTATTAATGTTGACATTCTGATAAGTGATTTGTTCACCCTATGTCACAAATTGGAATTTCAAAACTGTCATATGTATTACATTTAATATATCTTTTATGCAGAACAATTTGTTTTACTTGCGAGTAAGCGCTTGACAGCAGGAAAGTTTCCATAGTGGAAAGTCTGATCAGGATAGGATGCAGAATTCCTGAATACTCCGTCGAACCAGGGCAGTATGTGAAATGATCACGGCACGGGAGTCAGCCAAAAGGTAGTTAATAGGGGAAATCAGGTTGAGATCTGGTAGATATCTAGCAGCTATAGGCATCATCCCCAGTGAAGTCGCCAATCAGGGGCAAGGCCATTGCAGGCTGGGGCAAGCCATCCTAAGAGCGCAGAAGTCATTCCTTGGGACAACTAATGAAATACCTCTTTGAGGATTCAAGATGCTGAGGCAGTTCATATCAAGTCGTCGGGGTATGAGATTCCAGATTTCCTTTTGGGGAATATCCCCACAGAGATCCCACGGGCTGGGGCAAAATCGTAAGCGAAAGAATTGTTCATCTCCACATCCTCGAAGCTATTCAAGTAGGTTCAGTCAACTTTCAAGTTCAAGACGAATGTCGGGAAGTCATCCCTTGACCCTTCAACCCAAAGTTCAGGAAGACTTCATCTGCTTCCTCCAGCAAAAGTCCAATCATCATTGGCACGTCTAAGCTATCTCCAGCAAAATTCCAATCATCATTGGCACGTGTAAGCTATCTCCAGCAAAGTCCAATCGTACTTGGCACATCCGGTCGTCCCCAGTGGAGTTGGCTTTGTCTTCAGCGTTTATTTTGCTGAAGCGGTTCTGTTGTATCCAGCTTTCCCCAGCGGCCCGAGCCTGCATTTTCATCTTTACATATAGTTATCATATTTGCATCATCTTTGCATCATCTTTGCATTTCATCCTCAAATGTGTAGCATTTCCATTTCGTATGGAGCATTATGCCATATTCAAAGATACGCATATGCATACGAAGCATAAGCCAGTTTTTGTCAGCCTTTCGTGGCAACTTGAATCGCTCTTCAATCAGTACAGGGGCATTTATCCAACAACTTTGTTCAGGCAGCTTGTCAGTTTACTCGGGTTTCAGATCATACGTCGGTTATGCTTCGATAATGGCATTCCCCAAGCAGAGCTTTGCCCATCAGTCCTCTGATGATGACATCCCAGCAGATTTTTCCGTCGATTCCTATTGACAATGTGTGTCTCCAAGCAGATTTTCTTTCCACCAATTCCTATTGACGACGTGTTTCCCCAGCAGGTTTTCTTACCGTCTATCCTTAGAAGATGCGAGATTTGGATAAGGTGTCTTCCCGTCTATCCTTGGACGAGGTGAGTATTTGGTGTCTTCCTGTCTATCCTTAGACGATGTGAGTATATGGTTTTTCTCTCTGTCTAGCCTTAGACGACGTGAGTTTCGGACGTGGTTTTCTTTCCGTTTATTGGAGGAGATGACGTTTTAAGAGGTTTGTCGTGTTTTCAATTCCTATTGACGCTGTGGCTCTTTGAAGAATGTTTTGGTTTCCCTTGTTGGCAATTCCTATTGACAACATGGCTCTTTGAAGATGGTTTTCTTTCTGTCAATTCCTATTGACGATGTGGCCCTTTGAAGATATTTTCTTTCCATCAATTCTTATGGACGAAAGAATTCTGCAATTTGGTGAATGGTTTTGAAGTGCGGTTTTGGTGTCTTTCCGTCTATCCTTAGACGATGTGAGTATTGGTGCCTTTCCATCTATCCCTAGACGATGTGAGTATGGATATTTCTTTCTGTCCACCTTTGGACGATGTGAGTATGATGATTTCCTTTCTGTCTATCCTTAGACAATGTGAATGATGGTGTCTTTCTGTCTATCCTTAGACGATGTGAGTATTTGGTGTCTTTCCGTCTATCCTTAGACGATGTGAGTATTGGAGGATTTTCTTACTATCTATCCTTAGACGATGTGAGTTTCGAGTGTTGTTTTTCTTTCCGTCTACCCCTAGACGACGTGAGTATTGGTGTCTTTCCGTCCACCTTTGGATGATGTGAGTATGATTTTCTTCCGGGGTTTCTTTATCAGATGATCAGTCAGCTTGTTCCCGTTGCAACTGTCTGTATTCGGTTTTCGGAGACGTTTCCCCAATCAGGGTTGCAGTTTATTTATGTGGTTGGCAAATTTTCGGGTTCTTTGGTATTCAACCGTCTTTTACCTTGATTGTTTGAAAGTCGTTCGCTTCTCACCCAGTCAGGTCCAAGTCGTTTGAATAGGGGCAGCTGTTGCACCCCAAAATTTGCCCAACCGGTTTTCTTGTTATTGGCTTATGTTCCATTTTCGCATTTAGCATTTGCATGGCATGACATTGTTCATTTGGCATGGGATCAAGGTCTTCCTGTGGTTCAGGGCTCATTTCAGTGCAGGACTGAACAGTAAGCAACGAGTATCTCTGGCATTTGTTTTGCCCAACAATCGAACGATCGATTTTATTCTGTTTTGCAGGTTAATTTCAGATCAGGATCAGCACTCAGGCTCATAACAAGTATTTCCACAGTGATAATGCTCAAAAATGAGGTTCAACAGCTAAACAGAGCTCCAGACAGTTGAAACAGGGCAAATGGACAGATTTCCCACCAAAAGGCTCCAAATTCAAATTGTTGAAGGTGTTAATCAGTTAACACATATGGTTAACCGATTAACCAAAGGAAAATTAGCCCAGATTCAAAGTTTCAGCAGTTTTAACCGGTTAACCATAGCAGATTTTGCCCTGTACGTGATTTTGCAAGCCAATTGTACTTGGGGTCCAATTTTGATCACCTTGGAATTCAAAATTTCATTTGGGAAGGATCTAGAGCATCTTTAAATTTCAGATTTCCCTCCAAAATCCCATTCCACATTCCAAGCCTTGATTTCTAATCCAAATTCCAATCCTTGCTTTGGATCCCAAACCTAAGTCATATTTAAGTGATCCACTCCAAACCAACACCATCTAACCTTCATTTTTCATTCTCACTTCAGATTTGATCTCAATTCTCTCTCAATTTTCTCTCAAAATCCTCCATAACCAAAAATCACTCAAAGCTCTATTTCATTGGAATTCTTGATTCTTCATTGGAATCAATGGATTCTTGAGCATAAAACTTCATTTACCATCATCATTGGATCATTTTTCATAATCAATTTTCGTGCAAATTGAGATCCGATTTTGGAGCTTGAGTTGGAAGTGCTTATTTGGAGTAATTTAGCTTAAAAGTGCTTGATCTTCATTCATACAACAACAATTGGCTTGGATCTTGAAGTTTTTCGGACTTCTAGTATTGGATCTATTCAATTCAAAGCAAATCAACACTAACCGGAGCAAATCTTCGCTCCGAAGGTTGGATCAGAATCTGTTTTTGGCTTATTTGCTTTAATCATGTCGATATTCATTTTTGATTGAATTTGTGTTGATTTAATCCATGTGATCTGTGAATCGACTGTGATAATTGTGTATCCATGCTGTTGGATTTCTGTTTTCTGTTGTCAATTTCATGCTTAATTGATAAGTTGATCTGTTGGAACCTTGGATAAGCTGTTTTGTGCTGAAATTGATTTTCTGCTGCTGTTTTTGGCTTCTGGTACAGTGTTAACCGGTTAACGTATATGGTTAACCGGTTAACCAATTCAAATATTCACATTTTTCAATGTTTTCTGGGTGTTAACCGGTTAACGCCTGGTGTTAACCGATTAACACCTATGAATTTCCATATTTTCACTTTTTTACACAGGTTAACCGATTAACAGTATGTGTTAACCAATTAACACTGTGCCAGAATGCCATGTTTGCTGTTTTGCTTTCTTGTTTACATACCGGTTCATTTCGAATCATCATAGATCAGTGTGATGCATTAGGATTGAATTGTTTTGAATAATTGTCACTGTTTGTGGTTGATTAATCATGATTTTGTTGATATGTGTTTTCATTTTCCGATTGTTTGCATGGTTGTGTATGTGGTTCGGGTTGATCTTTTGTTTGCATGTTTATTTGCTTTCATCTCTTGTTTTTCTCACATGTTTGCATCATTCTTGCATCGCTGTTGAGGTCGAGACGCGCTTGTGGCGGCTGCTGCCCCACACATTTTCCCTCCCTCCCACCATTCTAAATGTGCATTTTCATGTTTGCATTTTTTCTATTTGTGATTGATTCTTCCTATGTTCTTCTTATGCTTTTTGCCATGATCCCCATAGGATTCTTAGTCCCTCCGTTTAGGATGGGAGTAGGAGAGACATTAGGTGCTCAATCCAAGTATGCTAACATTAGGGTAGATGTTTCCCCTTTTCATCCGAACTTTAGGATCACTTTGCATGACAACGTTAGGGTCGAGTTTCCCTTAGACCTTCAGTGCGTCTTCTCTCTTTCTCATCTCAATACCATGCTAACTCATTTAATAAAGGCGATAAATGTTGCGCGCTACGAGCCTTAAGCTACATGGGGAATGATGAGTGAGGGGTCGCCTCTGGCTTATCTAGAATGCTTAGTATCCGTCCCGTTTGGGGGCAATATACGATGCATTCGCCTCCATGTCATAGTCTTTAGTGCAACGTGAATCACAAACCGAATTAATTCACTTCACTAAAAAACACAAAACAAAACTTCAAACCCTTTTCCTTCGGGATTAATCAGAAACCTTTTTTTCAGAAAAGAGTGTTGTTAAGCTTCGGTTCTACCGCAGACAAGCTTTGTCCCTAACTGCTGGAACGGAGGTTTAACTTTACTCGATTAACACACTTAATCAACCTGTGGTTTCGTGTCTACTCGAACTACGTTTGCTATGATCTTTCATACCAAATGAAAGTACGTAGGCACAAGACGCGATGTCTTGGCGAGCAACCTTTCCCCCTTCTCTCCCGTAGTTAGCCAAACTACGTTGACTCTGACTTTCCCATTGCACGAGAGAATACGTAGGCACAGAGCAACGATGCTCTGTCGAGTCTCTTTCTTTTCTTTTTGTCCCGCAAGCCTTTAGCTAGATAGTTTAAACACACCCTTAGATAGACAACAAGCGTGTATCCCGTCGAGTACGACGGACGTGGGGGGTGCTAATACCTTCCCCTTGCGTAACCGACTTCCGAATCCAGGACTTGGTTGCGATGACCTTGTCTTTTCCCTTTTGTCAGGTTTTTCCGATCGTTTCCTTTCCCTCTCTTTGGGATAAATAACGAAAGGTGGCGACTCTTCTGTTTTTCGCCGGGTGTTTTTCGCAGTTGCGACACGTTTCAATTTTGTACACGCGCCTGATGGTTTAGCCTAGTGGCAATCCGCTTTTTTGGGCTCCTAATTCGTGTTTCGATTTGTAACTTTGTGCTTTAATTTGATTTTATTATATTGATGATTCTTGATTCGACTTGCGATGACTGCTTATGTTGTAGCAATTTGCTTCTTTTTTCAATTTATGTTAAGAACAACGATCTAATGTTGTTATGTTTATATCAAATTAAATTTCTCTTGGTAGCCTTGTGCAATACCCTAATTTTTAACCATAAGATCCCACATATCATTTGCATATAATCCCATAAACAAGATCGTAAGCTTTGGTTCTCTTTTGCTTTCTTCTGTAGGTTTATTCTTGAGCGATCATCGGGCACCCTTGTTTCTTGTTTGTTTGATATTTGTTTATGTTTATGTTTACTAACCATTATCCAAAAAATATTTGTTTTTCCTTTACTAACTTTTTCAGGAAGAATTTGGATCAAAAATATCAAATATCAGTCCCTTAGCT
Source organism: Lathyrus sativus (assembly GCA_963859935.3). Taxonomy (NCBI): domain Eukaryota; kingdom Viridiplantae; phylum Streptophyta; class Magnoliopsida; order Fabales; family Fabaceae; genus Lathyrus; species Lathyrus sativus. The sequence continues at coordinate 192,771,841 of OZ012739.1, forward strand.
CGAGTGAATTTCATCTGAAAAAAGTCAAAGTTGATCTGCAAACAATTCAAATCATCTGATCAAGAGTCTCCCAAGATTTGATTGACTCTTATTCAAGAGACTCCAAGGTTCATGTGTTTATTTCCATGCATTCTTTGACAAGCCAAAGAATCGAGCCAGAGCCAAGACAACACATCATAAAGGCCATTTTTCATCATTTTTGTCTGTGGTAATCAGTTACCAATATTGGGTAATAGATTACCTTGTGCGAATTTTGTGAAAATTGGGCAAATTCAAATTCTGCAGCATTTTTGGCACCAAAGTCAAATATTGCAACATGAGAATATTCTAGATCACTTCATTTTAAATCCCCTACCTCATTATAATTAATTCCCACCATACACCTTCACTAATCACCACTTGATAATTAATTTCCCTCCAAATTCAAATTCCAATTCACCAAATTTTCCAAGCCTAAATCCTATAAATAGAGGTCTCATTTGTCTCATTTGATAAGCTTTTGATATCCAAAATCACCTTGTCAAATTCCTTCTTGACTCTCAATTTTATCCAATTACCAAATTCACCAAAGCTCTTTATTCCTTTGAAAATTAATAAGTTCATCATTCGAACTTACTAATCTTTAAGCTAAACCTTCATTCATTCACCTTTTCATCATCAATTCTAGTAGATCAAGGCTTTAAAGTGTGGTTTGTGGAGTTGATTTGAAGAATTTCTAGATTTGGAGTGGTAGTTTCTTGATCCACCATTGTTATTTTTGATACATCTTCTACAATGTGATCTATTGTTGATTCTTGTTACTTGATCTTTGGATCTTGCAAATTGTGTTCTATTGGTGTTGTTTACTGTTATTTTACTTGAATTTTCGTACTCAATTGCACCCTTGATCATGAGGTGTTAGAAGAAATGGTTGATCAAGTTTCTGCATATTTTCAGACTATTTTGCTGCTATTTTAGCATTGGTAACCGGTTACCAGCTTTGGGTAACCGATTACCTAGTGTCCATTTTACCTTTTTGGCTTTGTTTTGGGACTGTTTTGGTTCTTTCTTCTTCTTCTTCCATTTTCTTTTGATTTTTGCCTTGGAATGCACTTTTAAAGGTCCTTTTCCTCTTTAAATTCATTGAACTTAGGGTGTAGATGAAGTTGGATAAACATTCATTAATTTAAATCTATCTTTAAAGTGAATTATTCAATTCATTTTAGGTGCTTTAAGTTAATGATATGTTTAATGCTTTAATCCACCATGATGAGTGGATGAACTTAAAGACGGAATGACCTTGAACTTGAAATCCAATTTGGCATTCCCTTTCCTCTTCTCTTTTTTCTTCTTCTTTTGATCGATGAAAATCTTCGATATCTTTTGAACTTATTTCAAGTTCTTGATGGAGATGAGATTGTTACCTATTTTCTTTTTGTACGGTATTGCTTTTGGATAGTGATCTACATATCACTTCTCTAGCATGCATTATCACTAACATTGTTATTGACCGGCCTCAGATAGTCGTGGTTTCTACATAAACCCGATTACGATTGCTTAGCAAAGCGCTAAATTATCCCGTAATCGAAAAGTGATCATTCGTGGCTCAAACCTATGTTTGAAAGTCCAAGTATGGTTGATTATTTGTCTTAAGTCCATCACTTATGAAGCTTGTTGTTAGGAGGCTTTGATTTTATCAATCCTCTAATAAGTCTTCATCAACTTTGGCTTAAGTGCATGAGTTAACCATCGTTGATCATTTGCTATAACAACTAATCACTAACTCACTAACGATATCATTGTACTAATTTTGTTTATGTTTCCTTCTTGCTCCTTATCTCTCTTTTATCTTTATGCTCCATCATTATCATCTCATATCATATTATTTTTTATGCTTTCGTTATTTTTCCTTTGTCCGTTGGACACATGTTTATGTTTTCGCTCTTTTCTTTTATCCACTTGGACCATATCTTGTTTAAAACACTAATAAAGGATTAAACCTCTAAAAAACTTGGTGCTCTTAACTTTGTGGTTATGCTCTTGGACTATTATTAGACCTTGGACTTCTTGGACTATTCTTGGACCCTTGGACTTAGACTTAGGACTCTTTCCCTATGTTGGGAGTATTATGGATCTTTGCCTCTATATGGCTTGCTTATTGGCTTATGCTTCGAGATGGATGGAATTCTTATTTGGCTTGCTATGGAGTGTGTAACACCCTAAATTTAAGCGGAATATTTTAATTAATTATTTAATTGAGAATATTCGTATTTTGGGTGGTTTTCGGTGGTTTTGTGGATTATTGAGAAAATGTGCATTTTTGGACTATTTATTTAATTAATAGTATACTATATGAGAATATTAGTATTATTATTGATTAAAATAAATATAAGTGAAATAAGGGTAAATTGGGCATTATGAAGAGTTAGTAAGGGTGTTATGGGAAAAGCCCAATTGTGCGGCCCAAGTCTAAGTTTGACAAAATAGAATTCTGAAGGTTTAGGATTCATTTTGTTAACCGTGGAAAGAATGGAGGCCAGAGCTCTGAGGAGGGATCAGTGGAGGCAAAAACTTCGGAAGATTGTCGGAGTTAATCGTGAAAGCTTTGAATCGGCTAAGGTATGGGGAGTATCGCTTTTCATGATTTTCTATGTATGCCTTTCGATGTGTTTATGGTTGGTTTGGGGGTTTTAGGGAGAATTATGGGAAAAAGGGATTTTGGCCTTCGTGGCCAAAATCTATCATTGAGATTTTGACCGTGATAAGATTAAAAGGTTATGCGAACAAGTGATATATGACATTCGTGGCCTAGATCTATCATGGAAGTGGTAATCGTAAGGATTCTAAAGGTAGAGATGGGAAATAATGACCCTTGGCCTTCGTGGCCTAAACCTGTAAGTGCAAATCTGTCGTGAATTAATTGAGAAATTAGGGAAATTGATTATAAGACTCTGAGATTATGGTTGTGATATGTATCACTGAATATTTGAATATTTGATATGAGGATTAGAGAACCTTAGGCCTTCGTGGCCAAAAAGCTTGGGTTGTGATATGTTTGACCCTGTAGGAATAGGAATGTTCAAATGTGAGTAACTCTGATGTACTCAGAGCAATTGCAGGAAAATAGTGATTTAAGCAGTGCAAATGTTGCCAGATTGGCCTAATAAACCATAGATTTTGTGTCGTTATCGCCGTATGACCATAGGGATGTTTTAGGGATGTTTTGGGAGCATTGGGTAGGTGAATCATATGAGTATTTAGACAAGAATCAGTTATGGTCGTAACAGGTTTTTGCTGTCACCGCTTTATTCTCCTAGCGAGCAAGCCAGTGAAGGTTCGCTACAGGCTCACCTAGCGAGCAAGCCAGCGAAGGTTCGCTACCGACTCGCCTAACGAGCATGCCAGTGAATGTAACAGAGTTCTGCGAATGTTGATCGTGTACAGCGATGCCTTGATGTCAGATTTTGAGATTTCTGAGATGAGTTAGCATGAGTATGACAGTGAGGAATTATGTGATTGATAGGCGATAGTGTAAGGACTACCACGAGTATATTTGATGAATTAGTATGACATGATATGGGATAATTGATGAATTAATATGAGTTAACATGGGGTAGTATTATGAATTAATATGGGATAATATGACTATGAGCTAATATGTGATTTATACGTGATTATATGATGACATGATGTGTGATATTAATTAATATGATGGATTATGATGATATGTTGTTTGACGAGTAATGTGATGAATTATGATGATATGTTGTATGATGATTAATATGATGAATTATGATGATATGTTGTATGATGATTAATATGATGAATTATGACGTTTGATGGTGATGAATATGATGAATATGATGAATGATGATGCATCTATGATGTTATTATGAGGATGATTTGTGAAGTGTGCATCATGCATTCATGTGCATCCGGACTTCAGTTCAGGACCTCGATTACTTTGGCTTCAATCCCACTGTGCGGATGTGAAGTATTTTGATGTGCTCCGGTTCTATAGTAGAATCGATCCTATTGATGGGGATCTATGGAGGGTTGATGGCCCAGTGTCCATCGCGCTGTGATGATTGGTACCACATGCATTGATTGTGTCGCATTTCACCTATGAGTCTTTTTGTATGAATTATGACGTTATGTCCTTTGAGGCATATTTGAAGGATATCAATGTGTTGAATATAATTATGAGTAATATGTCGTTTATACATTAATTGTTATACATTGATTATTATGAATTGTTTGAATGTTACCTCCACGTGGGTAACGTGCAGATGAGCAAGTTTAGCCGTGGACGCCGTCGAGGAGTATTTTGAAGTTTTAGAGTCGTTAGCCTTTATGGTTAATTTAGAGGGTCTTGCTCTGATATGTAACATCGGGTTGGGTTCTTGAGTTGATTTTATATCATTGGGTTATTTTACTGATGTTCCCTTTTAAGGAGAAACCTTGATTTATGATTTGAGTTCCACTGTTTTATGTTGTTTGATGTACTTTGATGAAAACCCGTCGTTACGGAGTATTGACCAATTTTGTTGACTTTGAGAAATGTACGCCCTTTTGTGGCTTTTTAATGAGATTTATTTATTCACTCTGATTTATGTGTTATTTTGCCTTGATAATTTTGGGGTAGAAAAAGGGTGTTACATTAGTGGTATCAGAGCAGGTCGGTCTGTCCGACCAAGTTGTATAATGTTGGTTGTTCCCTTGTATGCGACATGTGTGTGAAAACATTGTCGGTACATGTTTGTTGTCTAACCTTTGTCTGCAGAAGTGGGAATGATTCAAGTGGGGGAGAAGCTTGTGCTTCTCCAGGATGCTGCAAGTGTGGAGTTGTAGCTCAGTGTGTGGTTGAACGCTCTTATAGTTTGGTAAAGATGGTTTATACCCCAACATGATTTTCGGCTGTCTATTGACAAATTGAGGAACTGATCACCCTTAATTTCTTGTTGATAGTAGTGAAGGTAAGAAAATACTTAGAAGGGGGGGGGGTTGAATAAGCATGAAGATAAAAACTTAGTAGTAAAAACACAAGTATTTTTATCCTGGTTCGTTGAACTCAACTACTCCAGTCCACCCTACCTAGAGTGATTTGTCTTTCTTAAACAAGGACTTAATCCACTATTTAATCAACTGATTACAATAGTAAGCACTAAGAACAACTGTTCAAAGTCTTCTCAAGAACTTCTGATCCCAACTGGATCTTCTTAAGGAACTATTACAATAAAATGTAATATCAATACAAGTGTATGAATGCTTCCAATAAGCTTTATCACAACAGTGATATTTCACTTAATGTTAAGAACAAAAGAATAAACTCAGCAATAAGAATGTTTTATGAGAGCTTGTAAGAGTTTCTGTTTTAGATTTGTTGGTAGTTGATCACTTTGAAGAAGATGATGAAGACTTGCTTTTATATGCACAGTAGTCCACAAAGTCTTGACATTGGAGGCTGTGTACTGAAAAGGCCTGAACCTTTTTGTCTTTACATCACATGACTTTTCTTGGAAGTAGAATGCACAGAGAAATGCTTTTGGTCTGTGTTCTAGTGTCAAGCATGAAAGAGGAAAGAGTCGTTGAGCTAAATCAAAAGATATTACTTTGAATTCTTCTTCAACAAGTATTTCTTTTCAGCAAAGTTGATCATCAGATTTTGCCTGATCAGAGTCTTGGATACCCATCAGATTTTGCTGAATCAGAGTAAGGCAGCAATTGTGCTTTAGCGTGTAGTTCTATCAGAGCAGAGTTTTATGAATCAGATCCTCAGTACATGCAGCGTGTAGTACTCTCAGAGTCTTCTGAAAAACTGTGCTTCTTAACTCTCATACAAAGTTCTTCAATGCTTCAGAGTCTTTAGATCTTATTAAAATCTTCTACTTCAGATCCTTCTGTAGCTTCTGCTTCAGATTCTTCTGTAGCTTCTGCTTCAGATTCTTCTGCAGACAGCGCTCAGATTCATCTATAAGATGATTCTGACTCTTCAGAGCCTTCCATAGTTCTATGTTCAGATTAATTTGCTCTTGGGTGTATATATACTTTAATTATCTGCAGCAAATATTCATGAACAAATTTTAGAGTATATAATTCTTTAATACAAAATTTCATAAGAGTTATCATTAAAACATAGAGATATTACTAAGAAACAATCTGTGTTCTTACAATCTCCCCCTTTTTGATGATGACAAAACATGAGAAATTTTGTTCAATAATAAAAAATATTAATTAAAACTCCCCCTGAGATTAAGAATCTCCCCCTGAAATGAATACTCTAAGGAAAAGAATACTTCCCTTTTCACTTGAGTGTATTTCAGAATCAGAGTCTGATGACTTCTTTCAAACGCAGAGTCTAGTTAATCAGAGTCTGATGACTTCTTTCAAACACAGAGTCTGGTTTTGCGTTTAGACTCAGAGTACAATTTGCTTCAAGATTCAGAGTCTGATTGGGTAATTCTCAGGATAACTTCAATGAATTTATTTTGTCAGATGAAACAATAGAATCTGAAAGACTTAAATTCACAGATAGTTAATAATGTGTCTGAATTTTGTTTTAGTATTTGCTTATGGATTGAACAATCAGATTCTTTTTATCCCCCTTTTTGTCATAATCAAAAAGATGTGTAAAGACAGAAAAGATAATAGAAGAAAAACACAGCAAACAATTTCATTCATTCAGATGGTTCACATAACAGATGATAACAAACAAACAAGAGAAAACAGATTCAAAACAGTAGTGCAAAACCATGAAAAGAAACTAGGGTTGACGAGATGCAATCAGGGTCAGAAGATCTGTGATCTTTGAAGTAGACTCTTCTTGCTTGGCCATCCAAGTCTTAATCTCTTCAGTGGTTTGTTCTTGTTTGATCATCCAGGACTTGATTTCCTTAACCTCTTTTACAAGTTCTGAATTGTCAGCCTTTACTTTAGGTGCAGATGCATCAATGTCCATATCAGATGCAACATCTTCAGATGGAGAGTCTTCAGCAGGAGCAGCTTCCAGAAGCAGCACTGGTGGTTTGGGAATGCTCATCAGAGTTTGTCTTACCAACTCAGCAAACTTTGCCTTAGCATCTTCAGAACAGACTGTCTTGAGATGAGAGGCCACCACGTTGATCTTAGAGATAAATTTATCCCAAGCAGCTTCAGACTTATCAGGATCTATACTGAACAGACACTCTTCTTCCACACGTGCAATCCCCATACGAACTTCCTTTTTGAAATTATCAAACAGTTTATCAACATCTGATCTAAGGTTAGTGTAAAGAAATTCCTCAGGGGTCACTTTCTCAGTAGATTCAAAGTTTGGCTGAGGTTGTTCATAAGTGATATTAGGAGGTGTTTGATCAGATGGTGGTTGGTCAGATGGTTGAAATGCAGATGGTTGAGGTTCAGATGGTTGTGGTATTGTGAGTTGAGGTGTAGGAGTTGGTGAAATTTCAGCTTCAGAGGATGAATTTTGAAAATCTGAGAGGTTAAAATTTGAACGAAGTGCAAGTCTACGATTTATTTGTTCAGATGCTGAAAGATCAGAAAATGCAGGTTTGAGTGCATCAGGAATGTGTAAACAAGTGGGTGATGGAACTTCTGATTCAGAATCAGATGATTCAGTGGAGTGGCATGAGGTGGATGACAAGACAACCATGGTTGCAAGTGGTTCCAGATCAAGAATGTCATCTGATGGTTCTGGAACAGGTAATGGTTATTCTATTATTGAGGGATGTTCAGATGGTGTTGGTTGGGGAGGTTCAGATAAGATGGGTTGAGATTGATGTTCTGGTGATTGTTGTTGTTGTTGTTGAGGTTCTGGTTGTTGTTGTTGTTGAAGTTCTGGTTGTTGTTGTTGAGGTTCTGGCTGAGATGGTTCTTGTTGTTGATGTTCTGGTTGGATTTTTGTTTGAATTAGTTCAGATGGAGTTTGTACAGAAGATGGTTGAGAAAGTGTAGTTTGAGATGGAGGAGGTTCAGATGTATGAATTCCAGATGATGGTGGTACAGATGAATGTGATCTAGAAGGTGATGGAGGAGGTGAAGGTAATGGAGAGTGAATGGTTGGAGTTGGATCATATGTTAATACCTGCTTGATAGTTTCTCTTATGTCTTCCAGACTAGCTTCTGGAGGAGTGGGTTTCACTTTCTTTACCTTCTGAGGCTTAGCAGCAGCTTCAGAGGCTTTTCTCTTTGGCTGAGCCTCAGATCCTTCTTCAACAATCTTCTTTGAGCGTCTTTCTCTAACAGGATTGGGCAGAACTTCTCCTTCCTTCTGGACGATGTTCACAGGCAGAGGAACACCATTTTTTAAACAATCAGCAATGAATGTCAGAATGATGTGCCTAGGCTCATCAGCAGTGAACATTGGAAAATCTTCAACAGGAATCCTTCTGTTGCTTACATCCTTAGTAGCAATTTTCTTGGGTTTGCTAGAAAGCTCTGTGATGACCTTCATCCTCTTCAGAGTATTGCCATTTATGACAAAACCTATTACATAAGACAGATCCTCTGTCAAACCAGTGTCATACAGATATTTCACAAGACCATTCTCTGTTAGAATGTCTGATATCAGCCTACCCATGGGAATCCAATTCCTAACTTTTCCAGCTTTGACTCTTACATCTTCTGTTGTTTCCTTTACATGATTCAGAAGGTGACTGAACAGAAGATAAGGCAAGTCCACCTTCTTTCCCTTGCTCATACAGAACATAAAATATAGTTGTTCAGCACTAACATAATCTGGGGAATTTGATGATTTTCTGTGAAAAATGGAACTTATGAAAATCTTGGCCCAGATCCTGTAGACTGGCTTTAGTTCCCTCACTTTGCTAGTTGGCGCCCCAGAAATAGTCACTTCTTGAAACACATCAGCAAGATCCACACGAGCAGATTGTAGATTGGTTTCACCATCAGTTTCAGAGTAACCAATTAGTTGTCTGATCAACTTCTCAGTAATCACAATCTCCTTCCCAAGGACAAAAGAATGGATGAACTTAGGGCACACCTGAGCATGTATCCAGAATTCTTTCACCAAAGTTGGATAAACAGGACCCATAAGCCTGTCAAAGTACTTTGTCCAACTTTGAGTTTGAATGGTTAAGGAGAGATTAAATCCATTTTCTTCAATGGACTCAAGGTCTATGAAGCATTCACTCAGAACTTCCAGTTCTATGGTTGGAGTGAGAAGAGTTCTTACAGGTTCTTTGTAAGCTTCAGCATTAGTAACAGAACCAGCAATGGTTGATTGCATCTGAGCAGATGTTGATGAAGAAGATGCCATTGATGTTCTTGAGAGAGAGGTTTTAGGTTTAGGGTTTAGATGGAGAGCAAAGAGACGACAGAAATGCATAAAAGGTTCGTGAGGTGAAAAGTGTGAAATGGTGTGATTTGTGATATTTATAGATAAAATCAGATACACAAACAGTCACATAGGCATGCTTCACATAGCATTTAATGAAAAAGTAAAAACATCATTGCACAGCAATTATGATTCTGACAGATGGGGGGAAATCAAGAAAATTCAGATTTTCAAAGCAGTACTTCAAACGTTAATTCAGTAAAGTGCACTCTACCTTTTCAGTTCTGAGCTACACGTGTTTGATTGCTTGTGCCTCTGAAATCTTTTGAGAAATGAAGCGTTAGACAACGTTCAGATCCTTTGAGCATTGTTAGTTCAGATTTACACAAGTAAAATAATTTAAGAAAATGAATAAATTAACAGATGAAATACTTCAGAGCATTAAACATTTTGCATCTGAGAAGTTTGCCTCTGATAAATATTATTCTGGACAAAAATCCATACCAATATTTTTCAAAATAAACTTGAACCTATCTTCAGCAAGGGGTTTTGTAAAAATATCAGCCCATTGATGATCTGTATCAACAAAAGCTAGGTTTATAATACCCTTCTGAACATAGTCTCTGATGAAATGATGTTTAATTTCTATATGTTTTGCCTTAGAGTGTAAAATTGGATTTTTAGACAAACATATAGCAGAAGTATTATCACAGAAGATAGATACATTACTCTCAAAGATCTGATAGTCCTCTAATTGACTCTTTATCTAGAGCATCTGCGTGCTACATCCAGCAGCAGCAATGTATTCTGCCTCTGTTGTAGAAGGTGCAATTGTGGGTTGCTTCTTGCTGTACCATGAGATCAGATGACTTCCAAGGAACTGATAGCTTCCAGAAGTACTTTTACGTTCTACTCTGTCTCCAGCATAGTCAGCATCACAAAATCCAACTAATGTATATTTATCAGATCTTCTGTAACACAGACCCACGTTAGTAGTACCTTTCAGATACCTTAGAATCCTCTTAACAGCAGTTAAGTGAGATTCTCTAGGATCTGATTGGAATCTTGCACATAAACATACACTGAATTGAATGTCAGGTCTAGAAGCAGTTAAGTATAGAAGAGATCCTATCATACCTCTGTAGAGTTTCTGATCTACTTTCTTACTTACCTCTTCCTTGCCTAGTGTACTAGTTGGATGCATGGGAGTCTTTGCCATCTTACTATCAGTCATGTTAAATTTCTTCAGAAGTTCTTTAACATATTTGGTCTGATGAACGTAAGTGCACTCTGGAGTTTGGTTGACTTGAATTCCCAGAAAGAATTTCAATTCTCCCATCATGCTCATTTCAAATTCTGCCTGCATACATTGAGCAAACTCCTTTCCCAGCATAGTATTGGTAGATCCAAATATAATATCATCCACATATATTTGACATATTAGAAGATCTTTCTTAAATGTTTTACAAAAGAGTGTTGTGTCCACCTTGCCTCTGATGAAATTTTTCTCCAGAAGAAAATTGCTTAACCTCTCATACCAAGCTCTGGGAGCTTGTTTTAAACCATACAAAGATTTCTTTAGTTTGAAAACATGTTCTGGAAATTTTTCACTCTCAAAACCAGGAGGCTGGTGAACATAAACTTCTTCTTCTATAATACCATTTAAAAAGGCACTTTTAATATCCATCTGATATAGAGTGATGTTATATTGTGCAGCAAATGAAATAAGAAGGTGTATAGATTCTAACCTTGCCACTGGAGCATAAGTTTCAGTGTAATCAATACCTTCTTGTTGACTGTACCCTTGAGCAACAAGCCTTGCCTTATTTCTTTCAACTTCTCCTTTCTCATTAAGCTTATTTCTGAAGACCCACTTAGTTCCAATTATGTTGAATCCTTTTGGTCTTGGAACTAAGTCCCACACATCATTTCTAGTGAAATGATTTAGCTCTTTTTGCATGGCAATAATCCAGTCATTGTCTTGTAGAGCTTCACCCATAGTGGTTGGTTCAATTACTGACACTAATCCAAATAATGATGCTTCAGAGGATCTGAGGAAGGATCTTGTTCTGATAGGGTCATCCTTCTTTCCAATGATCACATTCTCTGGATGAGAAGCTTTGATTCTGGAAGATGATCCTCTAACAGTTGATTCTTCAGAAATGTTTAAGTTGTTCATTTGAGAAGTCAAAGGAATTGCATCTAGCGTTGCTTCTGGTTCCTTCACTTGAGCTTTGTCTGCCTCTGAGCCTTCAGAGTCTGTGAAGACTACTTCTCTATCTGCAGAACTTTCAAACTGCTTTGGCTTTTTAATGCCAAGCTTATCATCAAATCTAACATGAATAGATTCTTTCACAATCTGTGTTTCAGTATTGTATACTCTGTAGCCTTTAGAGCGTTCAAAATACCCAAGCATGAAACACTTCTGTGCTTTAGAATCAAACTTGTTCAAATTTTATTTAGTATTCAACATATAGCAAATGCATCCAAAAGGATGAAAATAAGCAATGTTGGGCTTTCTGTTCCTCCACAATTCATAGGGAGTCTTTTCCAGAAGAGGTCTTACAGACACTCTGTTCTGAATGTAACATGCTATGTTGATTGCTTCTGCCCAAAAGTGTTTTGCCAGATTAGTCTCATTGATCATGGTTCTGGCCATTTCTTGCAGAGTTCTATTTTTCCTCTCTACAACTCCATTCTATTGTGGAGTTCTAGGACAGGAAAAATCATGAGCAATGCCATTTTCATTAAAATATTTTTCAAAGTATTTGTTTTCAAATTCACCACCGTGATCACTTCTGACTTTTATAATTTTGAAATCCTTTTCATTCTGGACTTGTTTGCAGAAGTCAAAGAACACAGAATGTGACTCATCCTTGTGTTTTTAGAACTTTACCCATGTCCATCTACTATAGTCATCAACAATGACTAATCCATACTTCTTGCCTCTGATGGATGCAGTTTTCACTGGTCCAAACAGATCAATATGAAATAATTCTAATGGTCTGGAAGTAGAAACAACATTTTTTGATTTAAAAGATGATTTTGAAAACTTCCCTTTTTGACATGCTTCACAAAGAGCATCTGAGGTAAACTTCAACTTAGGAAGTACTCTGACAAGATTAAGTTTATTAATCTGAGATATACGTCTCATATTAATATGCCCTAATCTTCTGTGCCAGACCCATTGCTCCTCATTAACAGACAAGAGGCATTTAACATTCTGAACCTTAAGTTCTGAAAGATTTATTTTATAAATGTTGTTTTTCCTCTTTCCTCTTGATGATAATTTTATCAACAGATTTTGGATTTAAATCAGAGGAAGATTTATATCCAATTCCTTTTCTGTTATTTCTACTAACTCCATAGATCATAGAAGCCATTTTGCTTCTGTCTATGCTTTTAGCAAGAAACTTCTGAAAGCTGTAGTCATACTTTTCCAAAATATTTTTGCATTCAGACTCAGTTTCAGAATCAGAGTTTTGTTGAGCTAATTCAAAATCATTTTTCATTTTTAAGTTCTTTTCATTTAGCTCAGCCACTTCTGATTTGAGAATATTATTCTCAGATACAAGATTGCTTTGACGCTCCTTGTATTTGAGCTTAATATTGTTATAGCTCTTCAGAACCTCTAATAACACTTTGATAAGTTCATCTTTAGTGAGTTTAGCCATTACCTCTTCAGCGTCAGAGTCAGATTCAGAGTCAGATTCAGAACCTGAAATTCCTTCCTCCTGATCTTCTATGTCTGCCATTAATGCTACATTGGCACATTCTTCTTCTGTCTCAGATTCAGATTCAGATGTATATGAATCATCCCAGGTTGCCATTAGAACCTTCTTCTTCTTATCAAATTTTCTTTTAGGCTTTTCTTTCAGAAGCTTTAGACAATCATTTTTGTAATGCCCGGGTTCTTTACATTCATAGCAGACAACCTCCTTTTTGCCAGATCTTCTGTGTCCAGAAGATTCCTTTCTTTGGTCAGGCTTCTTGAAGTTTCTAAACTTCTTTCCTTTATGCTTCCAGAGTTTGTTTATTTTTCTGGACATCATGGATAATTCATCTTCATCTTCAGATGAGGATTCTTCAGAGCTTTCCTTTGTTACCTGCAACGCTTTAGCAGATTTATTAGATTTTGAGACAATTGACTTACCTTTCTTCTGAGGCTCATCTTCCTCAAGTTCAATTTCATGGCTCCTTAATGAGCTGATTAGTTCTTCCAAGGAAATCTGGTTCAGATCTTTAGCCATTTTCAGTGCAGTCACCATAGGTCTCCATCTGGTAGGTAACCTTCTGATGATCTTCTTCACGTGATCAGCAGTAGAGTAACCTTTATCCAGAACCTTTAGTCCAGCCGTAAGTATTTGAAATCTGGAGAACATGGCTTCAACAGATTCAACTTCTTCCATCTTGAAGGCTTCATACTTTTGAATTAGATCCAAAACCTTTGTTTCCTTGACTTGAGAGTTTCCCTCACGAGTCATTTTCAAGGACTCAAACATGTCAAATGCAGCTTCTCTATTTGTGATCTTTTCATACTCAGTGTGAGATATTGCATTTAACAATATTGTTCTAGCCTTGTGGTGATTTCTAAATTCCTTCTTTTGGGCTTCTGTCATAGATTTTCTATCTACTTTCTTGCCATTCCCATCAATGGGATGAACATATCCATCTATGACCAAACCCCACAAATCAGCATCATAACCAAGGAAAAAACTTTCAATCCTGTCTTTCCAATAATCAAATTTCTCCCCATCAAACATAGGGGGTTTAGTACTGATTCTGTCTCTTTCTTCATACTTGTTAGATGTTGAAACATCAGCCATTATAAACAACCAAATACAAATATCAAAGTTTTTCTCACTGGATCTTTTCTGTCACTGTGAAGTGGTAGCACACACAGAACCGGAGCTCTGATGCCAACTGAAGGTGAGAAAATACTTAGAAGGGGGGTTGAATAAGTATGAAGATAAAAACTTAGTAGTAAAAACACAAGTATTTTTATCCTGGTTCGTTGAACTCAACTACTCTAGTCCACCCTACCTAGAGTAATTTGCCTTTCTCAAACAAGGACTTAATCCACTATTTAATCAATTGATTACAATAGTAAGCACTAAGAACAACTGTTCAAAGTCTTCTCAAGAACTTCTGATCCCAACTGGATCTTCTTAAGGAACTATTATAATAAAATGTAAGATCAATACAAGTGTATGAATGCTTCTAATAAGCTTTATCACAACAGTGATATTTCACTTAATGTTAAGAACAAAAGAATAAACTCAACAATAAGAATGTTTTATGAGAGCTTGTAAGAGTTTCTGTTTTAGATTCGTTGATAGTTGATCACTTTGAAGAAGATGATGAAGACTTGCTTTTATATGCACAGTAGTCCACAAAGTCTTGACATTGGAGGCTGTGTACTGAAAAGGCCTGAACCTTTTTGTCTTTACATCACATGACTTTTCCTGGAAGTAGAATGCACAGAGAAATGCTTTTGGTCTGTGTTCTAGTGTCAAGCATGAAAGAGGAAAGAGTCGTTGAGCTAAATCAAAAGATATTACTTTGAATTCTTCTTCAAAAAGTATTTCTTTTCAGCAAAGTTGATCATCAGATTTTGCCTGATCAGAGTCTTGGATACCCATCAGATTTTGCTGAATCAAAGTAAGGCAGCAAGTGTGCTTTAGCGTGTAGTTCTATCAGAGCAGAGTTTTATGAATCAGATCCTCAGTACATGCAGCGTGTGGTACTCTCAGAGTCTTCTGAAAAACTGTGCTTCTTAACTCTCATACAAAGTTCTTCAATGCTTCAGAGTCTTTAGATCTTATTAGAATCTTCTGCTTCAGATCCTTCTGTAGCTTCTGCTTCAGATTCTTCTGCAGACAGCGCTCAGATTCTTCTATAAGATGATTCTGACTCTTCAGAGCCTTCCATAGTTCTATGTTCAGATTAATTTTCTCTTGGATGTATATATACTTTAATTATCTGCAGCAAATATTCATGAACAAATTTTAGAGTATATAATTCTTTAATACAAAATTTCATAAGAGTTATCATCAAAACATAGAGATATTACTAAGAAACAATCTGTGTTCTTACAAGTAGACGGGGTCATGTTGGATGGGATAGATGTGTCTTGCAAGCTTAGATGGCCTGAGCAGTGAATTACCTTGAGTTAAGCTAAGTGCTTAAGAATTGTTTTGATGAGTCGGCGCAGGACAGTGTTGAGATGTTTAATTTTGATGGGAATTTTGAGTGTTAATGAAAGTGGGGAAGTTGGCGGTTTGCCGATTAATTGTGGTTGTCTGGAAGTTATCCTGACAAGATAGTGATATACAACCAGGACGTGAAGTGGAGTTGTGATCGACTTAGTTACAGAAACTAGTCCGAGATTGAGAGCTCCATATTATATGTCTGTTTGGATGGTCAAGGAATTAAACTGATTGAGTTGTGTTGAGACTTGTGTCTAGTGTGTGTGCTAAGACAACAGAGTGTGAGGTCGAGTATATTAAAGGTGGACAGTGCCTTCTGATGATTATTAAAGAAAGTAAGATGTGGAATGCAATATTGGTATAATTAGGCCTTTAAATATTTCAAGAGTTGAAGATGTGTTGAATGGCCTTCTAAGTGTGAAATTGTTGTTGTACGTCGAATTCTGAGATCGCATCTTTTTACGGAATCGAAATCGGACACCCGGAAGTCATTTAACGATCGAAAATAGAATTTCGGACTGTCAGGTTCGCCACATCCTTCGCCTAGCAAACAACTCCAGGAGGCCGCTCGTTTCTGTGTTCGCCTAGCGAAGATGTCCTGGGCAGAAGAATGTTGTTTTGGTATTTTTGTCGTAACAGGAGAACCATAACTCAGAATGATGCACGGTTCAAAGTGTTGGAAAGCTAGTCCAATGCTCTATGTGATGGTGAATTAGTGGCATGGAATTAAGTTATTTATTGATGGAATACGTTTGGATGTTTTGGTAAGTGCGAAAGGTACGGTTCATGCTTCCGCCATAACTCGCAAATTGAGTGTCCGTTTGGCATGGGATTTTCCATACTTATTTGAGCGAGTTAGTGATTGTGTTAACCGATGATATTTTGATATATTCGAAGAGTATAGAGGATCATGTTGAGCATCGGGAACTTGAGTTCAAAGAGTTTTTGGGAGAGCTGTCAACAGCTCGTGTGTTGACTTTTGTCGAATCTGATAAAACTATTCGTTGTGTTTTGTGATGCTTTGTTGATGTGATTGAGAGATATGTTAAGTGCAACATCAACGAGTATTAGTTATGCTTTAAGGAAATTTAAAGTACATAAGAGGGATTATCTGACGAGTGATATAGAGTTGGTTATTGTTGTGTTTATGCCGGAGTTGGAGGCTTCAATTGGTTAGTTTGAGATATGAAATGTTTGGTGATCTCAAGAGCTTAAGGTATTTGCTTGATTTGGAAGATTTGAATATGAGGCAGAGAAAATAATTGGGACTCCTGAAGGATTATGGTTTTGGATTGAATTACCATTCGTGTGAAGCAAATGTGGTAGCTTATGCATTGATTTGGAAATCTTTGCATATACAGATGATAATGGTGAAAAGAGTTAGAACTGATTGAGCAATTTTGTGATATGAGTTTGGTGTGTGAAGAGACTTCTTATGGAGTTAAGCTTAGTATGTTGGACCTTACTAGTGGTATCTTTGATGAAATTCGATAAGGTCAGAACTCTGGGTTGAGTTGGTAGATTGGTTGAAATTGATGAATTAAAGTCGAAGGGAAAATTTTCGGATTAATGGAAATGGTATCATGAGATGTCGTGATAGAGTTTATGTTCTAGATATTATTGAGTGGAATAAGAGTATTGAGGTAGATGGAGTATCTATCCCGGTGCTATGAAGATATAATCGGATTTAAGGAAATTATTTTGATGGCCATAGATGATGAGAGAAGTGGTTGAGTTTGTATATGCTGGTTAGACTTGTCAGAAGTCGAAGAATAAACGTCAGAGACCGTTGGGTCTGATGCAATCGTTGAATATTCCAGGGTGGAAATCGGGTAGTATTTCCATGGATTTTGTGTTGGATTTTCCGAAGAATTGGAGGGATATGATTTTAATTGGGTGATTTTGGATAGATTGACTAGATTGGCTCTTTTCTTACCAATGAGGATTAATCATTCTATGTTGAAGCTAGCTGAGATGTATATCGATGAAGTTGTGAAGTTGTATGAGATGTCGTCGAATATTGTGTCAGATGGGAATCTGAGTTTTCATCGAGATTTTGGGAGAGTTTGCAGACGCTTTGAGTACCGTGTTGAAGTTGAACTCTGCCTATCATCTGTGGACGGATGGACAAACAGAGAGAACTATCCAGTCTTTAGAGGATTTGTGGAGAGCTTGTGTGTTGGATCAAGGTGGATCGTGGGATAGTTAACTATCGTTGATTGAGTTACCTACAATAACAGTTATCATTCTGGTATCGGAATGGCACCGTAGGAGGCTTTGTATGGTAGGAGGTGTAGGACTCCTTTGTGTTGATATGATTCAGGCGAGAGTGTTGTGCTCGGACCTGAGAGTTGTGTAAGAGACGACTGAAAAGATCAAGAAGATCCAAGAAAAGATGTGTTTTGAGAGTTACGATGGTGACTAGTGTTGGCCGAGCTTTGAAGTCTCGGAAGCACACACCGTGTTTTGTTGATTTGTATCAGAGTGGTGCAGCAGAAGCGTGGGAGAAGTAGCATGTTAGACTGTTTTACCGCTGTCGCTTGTGAATTTACATGATGTGTCATGTGCCTAAGTTGAGGAAGTGCATTTATTCAGATGGATTGTGTACAAGTGAGAGATAATTTGACTGTTGAGGCATTGCTAGTTCAGGTTGATGAACGAGAAGCAACTTCGAGGTAAAGAGATTCCTTTGGTGAAGGTAGTTTGGAAGGACCAGCTGGAGAAAGTTGGATTTGGGAGTGGGAGATTAGTTGAGAGAGTCGTATCCGACTCTGTTCATTGAGGTAATTTTCGAGGGCGAAAATTCTTTTAAGCGGAATATTTTAATTAATTATTTAATTGAGAATATTCGTATTTTGGATGGTTTTCGGTGGTTTTGTGGATTATTGAGAAAATGTGCATTTTTAGACTATTTATTTAATTAATAGTATACTATATGAGAATATTAGTATTATTATTGATTAAAATGAATATAAGTGAAATAAAGGTAAATTAGGCATTATGAAGAGTTAGTAAGGGTGTTATGGGAAAAACCCAATTGTGTGGCCCAAGTCTAAGTTTGACAAAATAGAATTCTGAAGGTTTAGGATTCATTTTGTTAACCGTGGAAAGAATGGAGGCCAGAGCTCTGAGGAGGGATCAGTGGAGGCAAAAGCTTCGGAAGATTGCCGGAGTTAATCGTGAAAGCTTTGAATCGGATAAGGTATGGGGAGTATCGCTTTTCATGATTTTCTATGTATGCCTTTCGATGTGTTTATGGTTGGTTTAGGGGTTTTAGGGAGAATTATGGGAAAAAGGGATTTTGGCCTTCGTGGCCAAAATCTATCATTGAGATTTTGACCGTGATAAGATTAGAAGGTTATGCGAACAAGTGATATATGGCCTTCGTGGCCTAGATCTATCATGGAAGTGGTAATCGTAAGGATTCTAAGGGTAGAGATGGGAAATAATGACCCTTGGCCTTCATGGCCTAAACCTGTAAGTGCAAATCTGACCGTGAATTAATTGAGAAATTAGGGAAATTGATTATAAGACTTAGAGATTATGGTTGTGATATGTATCACTGAATATTTGAATATTTGATATGAGGATTAGAGAATCTTAGGCCTTCGTGGCCAAAAACCTTGGGTTGTGATATGTTTGACCCTGTAGGAATATGAATGTTCAAATGTGAGTAACTCTGATGTACTCAGAGCAATTGCAGGAAAATAGTGATTTAGGCAGTGCAAATGTTGCCAGATTGGCCTAATAAACCATAGATTTTGTGTCGTTTCGCCGTATGACCATAGGGATATTTTAGGGACGTTTTAGGAGTATTGGGTAGGTGAATTGTATGAGTATTTGGACAAGAATCAGTTCTTGTCGTAACAGGTTTTTGCTGTCATCGCTTTGTTCGCCTAGCAAAGGTTCGCTACAGGCTCACCTAGCGAGCAAGCCAGCAAAGGTTCGCTACCGACTCGCCTAACGAGCATGCCAGTGAACGTAGCAGAGTTCCGTGAATGTTGATTGTGTGCAGCGATGCCTTGATGTTGGATTCTGTGATTTCTGAGATGATTTAGCATGAGTATGACAGTGAGGAATTATGTGATTGATAGGCGATAGTGTAAGGACTACCACGAGTATAATTGATAAATTAGTATGAGATGATATGGGATAATTGATGAATTAATATGAGATAACATGGGGTAGTATTATGAATTAATATGGGATAATATGACTATGAGCTAATATTTGATTTATACGTGATTATATGATGACATGACGTGCGAGATTAATTAATATGATGAATTATGATGATATGTTGTATGATGAGTAATATGATGAATTATGATGATATGCTGTATGATGATTAATATGATGAATTATGATGATATGTTGTATGATGAGTAATATGATGAATTATGATGATATGTTGTATGATGATTAATATGATGAATTATGACGTTTGATGGTGATGAATATGATGAATATGATGAATATGATGAATATGATGAATGATGATGCACCTATGATGTTATTATGAGGATGATTTGTGAAGTGTGCATCATGCATTCATGTGCCTCCAAACTTCGGTTCAGGACCTCGATTACTTTGGCTTCAATCCCACTGTGCGGATGTGAAGTATTTTGATGTGCTCCGGTTCTATAGTAGAATCGATCCTATTGATGGGGATCTATGGAGGGTTGATGGCCCAGTGTCCATCGTGCTGTGATGATTGGTACCACATGCATTGATTGTGTTGCATTTCATCTATGAGTCTTTTTGTATGAATTATGACGTTATGGCCTTTGAGGCATATTTGAAGGATATCAATGTGTTGAATATAATTATGAGTAATATGTCGTTTATGCATTAATTGTTATACATAGATTATTATTAATTGTTTTACTCACCCTGCTTGTTTGAATGTTACCTCCACGCGGGTAACGTGTAGATGAGCAAGTTTAGCCGTGGACGCTGTCGAGGAGTATTTTGAAGTTTTAGAGTCGTTAGCCTTTATGGTTAATTTAGAGGGTCTTGCTCTGATATGTAACATCGGGTTGGGTTCTTGAGTTGATTTTATATCATTGGGTTATTTTACTGATGTTCCCTTTTGAGGAGAAACCTTGATTTATGCTTTGAGTTCTGCTGTTTTATGTTGTTTGATGTACTTTGAGGAAAACCCGTCGTTACGGAGTATTGACCAATTTTGTTAACTTTGAGAAATGTACGCCCTTTTGTGGCTTTTTAATGAGATTTATTTATTCACTCTGATTTATGTGTTATTTTGCCTTGATAAGTTTGGGGTAGAAAAAGGGTGTTAGATTAGTGGTATCAGAGTAGGTCGGTCCGTCCGACCTAGTTGTATAATGTTGGTTGTTCCCTTGTATGCGACATGTGTGTGAAAACACTGTCGGTACATGTTTGTTGTCTAACCTTTGTCTGCAGAAGTGGGAATGATTCAAGTGGGGGAGAAGCTTGTGCTTCTCCAGGATGCTGCAAGTGTGGAGTTGTAGCTCAGTGTGTGGTTGAACGCTCTTATAGTTTGGTAAAGATGGTTTATACCCCCATCATGATTTTCGGCCGTCTATTGATAAATTGAGGAACTGATCACCCTTAATCTCTTGTTGATAATAGACGGGGTCATGTTGGATGGGATAGACGTGTCTTGCAAGCTTAGATGGCGTGAGCAGTGAATTACCTTGAGTTAAGCTAAGTGCTTAAGAATTATTTTGATGAGTCGGCACAGGACAGTGTTGAGATGTTTAATTTTGATGGGATTTTTGAGTGTTAATGAAAGTGGGGAAGTTGGCGGTTTGCTGATTAATTGTGGTTGTCTGGAAGTTATCCTGACAAGATAGTGATATACAGCCAGGACGTGAAGTGGAGTTGTGAACGACTTAGTTATGGAAACTAGTCCAAGATTGAGAGCTCCATATTATATGTCTGTTTGGATGGTCAAGGAATTAAACTGATTGAGTAGTGTTGAGACTTGTGTCTAGTGTGTGCGCTAAGACAACAGAGTGTAAGGTCGAGTATATTAAAGGTGGACAGTGCCTTCTGATGATTATTAAAGAAAGTAAGATGTGGAATGCAATATTGGTATAATTAGTCCTTTAAATATTTCAAGAGTTGAAGATGTGTTGAATGACCTTCTAAGTGTGAAATTGTTGTTGTACGTCGAATTCTGAGATCGCATCTTTTTACGAAATCGAAATCGGACACCCGGATGTCATGTAAAGATCGAAAATAGAATTTCAGACTGTCAGGTTTGCCACATCCTTCGCCTAGAGAACAACTCCAGGAGGCTGCTCGCTTTTGTGTTCGCCTAACGAAGATGTCTTGGGCAGAAGAATGTTGTTTTGATATTTTTGTCGTAACAGGAGAACCATAACTCAGAATGATGCACGGTTCGAAGTGTTGGAAAGCTAGTTCAATGCTCTATGTGATGGTGAAGTAGTGGCATGGAATTAAGTTATTTATTGATGGATTATGTTTGGATGTTGTGGTAAGTGTGGAAGGTACGGTTCGTGTTTCCGCCATAACTCGCAAATTGAGTGTCCTTTTGGCATGGGATTTTCCACACTTATTTGAGCGAGTTAGTGGTTGTGTTAACCAATGATATTTTGATATATTCGAAGAGTATAGAGGATCATGTTGAGCATCGGTAACTTGAGTTATCGGTGTTGGAGGAGAAGCAGGGATATGCCACTGTGAAGAAAGTTCAAAGAGTTTTTGGGAGAGCTGTCAACAGCTCGTGTGTTGAATTTTGCCGAATCCGATAGAACTATTCGTTGTGTTTTGTGATGCTTTGTTGATGTGATTGGGAGATATGTTAAGTGCAACATCAACGAGTTTTAGTTATGCTTTAAGGAAATTTGAATTACATAAGAGGGATTATTTGACGAGTGATTTAGAGTTGGTTATTGTTGTGTTTGTGTCGGAGTTGGAGGCTTCAATTGGTTAGTTTGAGATTTGAAATGTTTGGTGATCTCAAGAGCTTAAGGTATTTGCTTGATTTGGAAGAGTTGAATATGAGGCAGAGAAAATAATTGGGACTCCTGAAGGATTATGGTTTTGGATTGAATTACCATTCGGGTAAACCAAACGTGGTAGCTTATGCATTGATTTGGAAATCTTTTCATATACCGATGATGATGGTGAAAAGAGTTAGAACTGATTGAGCAATTTTGTGATATGAGTTTGGTGTGTGAAGAGACTTCTTATGGAGTTAAGCTTAGTATGTTGGACCATACTAGTGGTATTCTTGATGAGATTCGATAAGGTCAGAACTCTGGGTTGAGTTGGTAGATTGGTTTAAATTGATGAATTAAGGTCGAAGGGCTACCTTTCGGATTAATGGAAATGGTATCATGAGATGTCGTGATAGAGTTTGTGTTCTAGATATTATTGTGTGGAATAAGAGTATTGAGGTAGATTGAGTATCCATCCCGGTGCTATGAAGATGTAACCGAATTTGAGGAAATTATTTTGATGGCCATAGATGAAGAGAGAAGTGGTTGAGTTTGTAAATGCTGGTTAGACTTGTCGGAAGTCGAAGAATAAACGTCAGAGACCGTTGGGTCTGATGCAACCGTTGAATATTCCAGGGTGGAAATCGGGTAGTATTTCTATGGATTTTGTGTTGGATTTTCTGAAGAATTGGAGGGATATGATTTTAATTGGGTGATTTTGGATAGATTGACTATATTGGCTCTTTTCTTACCAATGAGGATTAATCATTCTATGTTGAAGCTAGCTGAGATGTATATCGATGAAGTTGTGAAGTTGTATGAGATGTCGTCGAATATTGTGTCAGATGGGAATCTGAGTTTTCATCGAGATTTTGGGAGAGTTTGCAGACGCTTTGAGTACCATGTTGAAGTTGAACTCTGCCTATCATCCGTGGACGGATGGACGAACAAAGAGAACTATCCAGTCTTTAGAAGATTTGTGCAGAGCTTGTGTGTTGGATCAAGGTTGATCGTGGGATAGTTAACTATCGTTGATTGAGTTATCTACAATAACAATTATCATTCTGGTATCGGAATGGCACCGTAGGAGGCTTGGTATGGTAGGAGGTGTAGGACTCCTTTGTGTTGATATGATTCAGGCGAGAGTGTTGTGCTCGGACCTGAGAATTGTGTAAGAGACGACTGAAAAGATCAAGAAGATCCAAGAAAGACGTGTTTTGAGAGTTACGATGGTGATTGGTGTTGGCCGAGCTTTGAAGTCTCGGAAGCACACACCGTGTTTTGTTGATTTGTATCAGAGTGGTGCAACAGAAGCGTGGGAGAAGTAGCATGTTAGACTGTTTTACCGCTGCTGCTTGTGAATTTACATGATGTGTCATGTGCCTAAGTTGAGGAAGTGCATTTATTCAGATGGATGGTGTACAAGTGAGAGATAATTTGACTGTTGAGGCATTGCTAGTTCAGGTTGATGAACGAGAAGCAACTTCGAGGTAAAGAGATTCCTTTGGTGAAGGTAGTTTGGAAGGACCAACTGGAGAAAGTTGGATTTGGGAGTGGGAGATCAGTTGAGAGAGTCGTATCTGACTCTGTTCATTGAGGTAATTTTCGAGGGCGAAAATTCTTTTAAGTCGGGGAGAGTTGTAACACCCCAAATTTAAGCGGAATATTTTAATTAATTATTTAATTGAGAATATTCGTATTTTGGGTGGTTTTCGGTGGTTTTGTGGATTATTGAGAAAATGTGCATTTTTGGACTATTTATTTAATTAATAGTATACTATATGAGAATATTAGTATTATTATTGATTAAAATGAATATAAGTGAAATAAGGGTAAATTGGACATTATGAAGAGTTAGTAAGGGTGTTATGGAAAAAACCCAATTGTGTGGCCCAAGTCTAAGTTTTACAAAATAGAATTCTGAAGGTTTAGGAATCGTTTTGTTAACCGTGGAAAGAATGGAGGCCAGAGCTCTGAGTAGGGATTGGTGGAGGCAAAAGCTTCGGAAGATTGCCGGAGTTAATCGTGAAAGCTTTGAATCGGCTAAGGTATGGGGAGTATCGCTTTTCATGATTTTCTATGTATGCCTTTCGATGTTTTTATGGTTGGTTTGGGGGTTTTAGGGAGAATTATGTGAAAAAGGGATTTTGGCCTTCGTGGCCAAAATCTATCATTGAGATTTTGACCGTGATAAGATTAGAAGGTTATGCGAACAAGTGATATATGGCCTTCGTGGCCTAGATCTATCATGGAAGTGGTAATCGTAAGGATTCTAAGGGTAGAGATGGGAAATAATGACCCTTGGCCTTCATGGCCTAAACCTGTAAGTGCAAATCTGACCGTGAATTAATTGAGAAATTAGGGAAATTGATTATAAGACTCTGAGATTATGGTTGTGATATGTATCACTGAATATTTGAATATTTGATATGAGGATTAGAGAACCTTAGGCCTTCGTGGCCAAAAACCTTGGGTTGTGATATGTTTGACCCTGTAGGAATATGAATGTTCAAATGTGAGTAACTCTGATGTACTCAGAGCAATTGCAGGAAAATAGTGATTTAGGCAGTGCAAATGTTGCCAAATTGGCCTAATAAACCATAGATTTTGTGTCGTTATCGCCGTATGACCATAGGGATGTTTTAGGGACGTTTTAGGAGTATTGGGTAGGTGAATTGTATGAGTATTTAGACAAGAATCAGTTCTTGTCGTAACAGGTTTTTACTATCATCGCTCTGTTCGCCTATCAAAGGTTTGCTACAGGCTCGCCTAGCGAGCAAGCCAGCAAAGGTTCGCTACCGACTCGCCTAACGAGCATGCCAGTGAACGTAGCAGAGTTCTGTGAATGTTGATTGTGTGCAGCGATGCCTTGATGTTGGATTTTGAGATTTCTGAGATGATTTAGCATGAGTATGACAGTGAGGAATTATGTGATTGATAGGTGATAGTGTAAGGACTACCACGAGTATAATTGATGAATTAGTATGAGATGATATGGGATAATTGATGAATTAATATGAGATAACATGGGGTAGTATTATGAATTAATATGGGATAATATGACTATGAGCTAATATGTGATTTATACGTGATTATATGATGACATGATGTGTGAGATTAATTAATATGATGAATTATGATGATATGTTGTATGATGAGTAATATGATGAATTATGATGATATGCTGTATGATGATTAATATGATGAATTATGATGATATGTTGTATGATGAGTAATATGATGAATTATGATGATATGTTGTATGATCATTAATATGATGAATTATGACGTTTGATGGTGATGAATATGATGAATAATGATGTACCTATGATGTTATTATGAGGATGATTTGTGAAGTGTGCATCATGCATTCATGTGCATCCGAACTTCAGTTCAGGACCTCGATTACTTTGGCTTCAATCCCACTGTGCGGATGTGAAGTATTTTGATGTGCTCTGGTTCTATAGTAGAATCGATCCTATTGATGGGGATCTATGGAGGGTTGATAGCCCAGTGTCCATCGCGCTGTGATGATTGGTACCACATGCATTGATTGTGTTGCATTTCATCTATGAGTCTTTTTGTATGAATTATGACGTTATGGCCTTTGAGGCATATTTGAAGGATATCAATGTGTTGAATATAATTATGAGCAATATGCCGTTTATGCATTAATTGTTATACATTGATTATTATTAATTGTTTTACTCACCCTGCCTGTTTGAATGTTACCTCCACGTGGGTAACGTGCAGATTAGCAAGTTTAGCCGTGAACGTCGTCGAGGAGTATTTTGAAGTTTTAGATTCGTTAGCCTTTATGGTTAATTTAGAGGGTCTTGCTCTTATATGTAACATCGGGTTGGGTTCTTGAGTTGATTTTATATCATTGGGTTATTTTAATGATGTTCCTTTTTGAGGAGAAACCTTGATTTATGCTTTGAGTTCTGCTGTTTTATGTTGTTTGATGTACTTTGAGGAAAACCCGTCGTTACGGAGTATTGACCAATTTTGTTGACTTTGAGAAATGTACGCCCTTTTGTGACTTTTTAATGAGATTTATTTATTCACTCTAATTTATGTGTTATTTTTCCTTGATAATTTTGGGGTAGAAAAAGGGTGTTACATTAGTGGTATCAGAGCAGGTCAGTCCGTCCAGCCAAGTTGTATAATGTTGGTTGTTCCCTTGTATGCGACATGTGTGTGAAAACACTGTCGGTACATGTTTGTTGTCTAACCTTTGTCTGCAGAAGTGGGAATGATTCAAGTGGGGGAGAAGCTTGTGCTTCTCCGGGATGCTGTAAGTGTGGAGTTGTAGCTCAGTGTATGGTTGAACGCTCTTATAGTTTGGTAAAGATGGTTTATACCCCATCATGATTTTCGGCTGTCTATTGACAAATTGAGGAACTGATCACCCTTAATCTCTTGTTGATAGTAGACAGGGTCATGTTGGATGGGATATACGTGTCTTGCAAGCTTAGATGGCGTGAGCAGTGAATTACCTTGAGTTAAGCTAAGTGCTTAAGAATTGTTTTGATGAGTCGGCACAGGACAGTGTTGAGATGTTTAATTTTGATGGGAATTTTGAGTGTTAATGAAAGTGGGGAAGTTGGCGGTTTGCCGATTAATTGTGGTTGTCTGGAAGTTATCCTGACAAGATAGTGATATACAACCAGGACGTGAAGTGGAGTTGTGATCGACTTAGTTACGGAAACTAGTCCGAGATTGAGAGCTCCATATTATATGTCTGTTTGGATGGTCAAGGAATTAAACTGATTGAGTAGTGTTGAGACTTGTGTCTAGTGTGTGTGCTAAGACAACAGAGTGTGAGGTCGAGTATATTAAAGGTGAACAGTTCCTTCTGATGATTATTAAAGAAAGTAAGATGTGGAATGCAATATTGGTATAATTAGGCCTTTAAATATTTCAAGAGTTGAAGATGTGTTGAATGGCCTTCTAAGTGTGAAATTGTTGTTGTACTACGAATTCCGAGATCGCATCTTTTTACGAAATCAAAATCGGACACCCGGAAGTCATGTAACGATCTAAAATAGAATTTCGGACTGTCAGGTTTGCCACATCCTTCGCCTAGCGAACAGCTCCAGGAGGCCGCTCGCTTCTGTGTTCACCTAGCGAAGATGTCTTGGGCAGAAGAATGTTGTTTTGGTATTTTTATCGTAACAGGAGAACCGTAACTCAGAATGATGCACGGTTCGTAGTGTTGGAAAGCTAGTCCAATGCTCTATGTGATGGTGAAGTAGTGGCATGGAATTAAGTTATTTATTGATGGAGTATGTTTGGATGTTGTGGTAAATGCGGAAGGTACGGTTCGTGTTTCCGCCATAACTCGCAAATTGAGTGTCCTTTTGGCATGGGATTTTCCACACTTATTTGAGCGAGTTAGTGGTTGTGTTAACCAATGATATTTTGATATATTCGAAGAGTATAGAGGATCATTTTGAGCATCGGGAACTTGAGTTATCGGTGTTGGAGGAGAAGCAGGGATGTGCCACTGTGAAGAAAATTCAAAGAGTTTTTGGGAGAGCTGTCAACAGCTCGTGTGTTGACTTTTGCCGAATCCGATAGAACTAATCTCTGTGTTTTGTGATGCTTTGTTGATGTGATTGGGAGATATGTTAAGTGCAACATCAATGAGTTTTAGTTATGCTTTAAGGCAATTTAAAGTACATAAGAGGGATTATCTGACGAGTGATTTAGAGTTGGTTATTGTTGTGTTTGTGCCGGAGTTGGAGGATTCAATTGGTTAGTTTGAGATTTGAAATGTTTGGTGATCTCAAGAGCTTAAGGTATTTGCTTGATTTGGAAGATTTGAATATGAGGCAGAGAAAATAATTGAGACTCCTGAAGGATTATGGTTTTGGATTGAATTACCATTCGTGTGAAGCAAACGTGGTAGCTTATGCATTGATTTGGAAATCTTTGCATATACTGATGATGATGGTGAAAAGAGTTAGAACTAATTGAGCAATTTTGTTTTCTAGATATTATTGAGTGGAATAAGAGTATTGAGGTAGGTGGAGTATCCATCCCGATGCTATGAAGATGTAACCGGATTTGAGGAAATTATTTTGATGGCCATAGATGAAGAGAGAAGTGGTTGAGTTTGTATATGCTGGTTAGACTTGTCGGAAGTCGAAGAATAAACGTCTGAGACCGTTGGGTCTAATGCAACCGTTGAATATTCCAGGGTGGAAATCGGGTAGTATTTCCATGGATTTTGTGTTGAATTTTCCGAAGAATTGGAGGGATATGATTTTAATTGGGTGATTTTGGATAGATTGACTAGATTGGCTCTTTTCTTACCAATGAGGATTAATCATTCTATGTTGAAGCTAGCTGAGATGTATATTGATGAAGTTGTGAAGTTGTATGAGATGTCGTCGAATATTGTGTCAGATGGGAATCTGAGTTTTCATAGAGATTTTGGGAGAGTTTGCAGACGCTTTAAGTACCATGTTGAAGTTGAACTCTGCCTATCATCCGTGGACGAATGGACGGACAGAGAGAACTATCCAGTCTTTAGAGGATTTGTGGAGAGCTTGTGTGTTGGATCAAGGTGGATCGTGGGATAGTTAACTATCGTTGATTGAGTTACCTACAATAACAGTTATCATTCTGGTATCGGAATGGCACCGTAGGAGGCTTTGTATGGTAGGAGGTGTAGGACTTCTTTGTGTTAATATGATTTAGGCGAGAGTGATGTGCTCGGACCTGAGAATTGTGTAAGAGACGATTGAAAAGATCAAGAAGATCAAAGAAAAGACGTGTTTTGAGAGTTACGATGGTGACTGGTGTTGGCCGAGCTTTGATGTCTCAGAAGCACACACTGTGTTTTGCTAATTTGTATCAGAGTGGTGCAGCGGAAGCGTAGGAGAAGTAGCATGTTAGACTGTTTTACCGCTGTCGCTTGTAAATTTACATGAAGTTTCATGTGCCTAAGTTGAGGAAGTGCATTTATTCAGATGGATGGTGTACAAGTGAGAGATAATTTGACTGTTGAGGCATTGCTAGTTCAGTTTGTTGAACGAGAAGCAACTTCGAGGTAAAGAGATTCCTTTGGTGAAGGTAGTTTGGAAGGACCAGCTGGAGAAAGTTGGATTTGGGAGTGGGAGATCAGTTGAGAGAGTCGTATCCGACTCTGTTCATTGAGGTAATTTTCGAGGGCGAAAATTCTTTTAAGTGGGGGAGAGTTGTAACACCCCAAATTTAAGTGGAATATTTTAATTAATTATTTAATTGAGAATATTCGTATTTTGGGTGGTTTTCGGTGGTTTTATGGATTATTGAGAAAATGTGCATTTTTGGACTATTTATTTAATTAATAGTATACTATATGAGAATATTAGTATTATTATTGATTAAAATGAATATAAGTGAAATAAGGGTAAATTGGGCATTATGAAGAGTTAGTAAGGGTGTTATGGAAAAAACCCAATTGTGTGGCTCAAGTCTAAGTTTGACAAAATAGAATTCTGAATGTTTAGTGTTGCACCCCAAAATTTGCCCAACATTTCTTTACCTAGCTTATGTTTCATTTCATTCACATTAGCATTATCATTTGTATTTCATTGACATGTATGCAGGAGATCAAGAGGTATGATTACCAATCAAGGGCTACACAAGACTATGAAGCTAGCTGGGAGGCTTATTCAGGTGTTCAAGGGTTGATATCCTTGTGAGAGAAGTTAAAAGATCCTCAGAGAGAGTGATTGAAGCCAAGAGGGTGTGTCTCCTAACTTGAGAGTTGTGGGAAGTCATCAGATGATTCTGAAGCCATGAAGTTAGACCTGAGGTCTTGAGAGAGCTCATGAGAAGTTTTGAAGATCACTTTGAGGCCTAGACAGGTCATTGTGCAAGAATAAGAAGCCTCAGCCATGATTGGTGCAGCTAGGGTTTGACTGGGTCAACCCTAAGTCAACTGAGAATTTGAAGGACGTTGAGACCTAATCCAAGAGCCATGTTATCATGGATGGATACATTGAGATGTTATATGGATGATTCCAAGGGTAACTCATCATGATTGAAGAGTTTGAGAAGTTTCAAGCTAGGGTTTCTAAGGCTTGACAGTGTAAAATCCCCTAGTTTGACCCCTGTCTTCAAGACAATTTAGCTCAAGATGTGATTGTCATCTCATCTTGACCCTAACATGAATTTTGTAGAGAATGGTATTAGCTTTAATTTGAGTGCTAGAAGTCCTTGATAGGTTTTGTAGAACTCAAGTTATGACTTTGACAAGTTACAGGTCATCTGTGAATTTGGGGGCTTGAAAGTTATCCAACTTGCATCAAACTTTTACCCTAGAAGGATGATTCCTATGAACTTTTGGTCAACATGAATGTTGTTCCTTATTCTCTTAGCTTTCTAAAGAGTACTAGAAGTCCTTGATAATATTTGTAGAACTCAGGTTATGGATTTGACAAGTCAAGGGTATTTTGGTCATTTGGAGATTATAGGTCATTTCAACCATAAGACCATAACTCCTATTTCCAAGCTTCAAATGGGAAAATGTTCAACATCAAACTTATTCAAAATGATGTTTTAAGGCTAGTAAATAGGTCATGAGATGTTGGAAGTGCTTGTAGCTCAAAGTTGCAAAAATGACCTAAAATAAGGGTATAAGTTAAATAAACCAAAGTTGGAAATTGATATTTTTGATCTACACATCCAAACTGTAACACCCCCTTCTATAACCCAAATAAATGCATATAAAACAATTAAGCACATACAAATTCATCAGAGTAAAAATTTTAGGATAAGGTATAAAGGACGAATGTCACAGTTTCACCAACAAAACTCTTTAACATTTTGCTCCATAAAATATGTAACATTTTCGTAGTTTTAGAAATCACATTTCAACATTTAATTTAAGCGGAAGGTAACATCATTTATTCAGTTCAAAAATATTAATTCAAATGCACATAAGTCATCCAGATTAATACATCATATCAGTTAGATTACAAAACCACATCAGCTGATACATCGCAATGTATCACAAAAGAATGACTATACTAGTCTAACTACCCGGTGTTACATATCAGAGCAGCCGACTCAAAAGAATGAAGACTAACTTCACAAAAGGACTCCAGCATCCTAATCTGCAATGCCTCATAGAGCATTATAAAACAGCAGAAGGGTGAGAAATATAACCATAATAATCAAAGCATAAGATTATATATATATATATATATATAGGTAGACATATAACACATATTCACATTTCTCACCACACTTCATTCTCTTAGTCATATATATTTACCACACATATATAGACAAACATGGATATTCACAAAGCATTCCCACATTATGCATACACTTACAATTTCCACAATCTCATCATTCACACATAAGCATCTCTTCATGCATATGTCATATATCAATGTGACTCAACAACTCAATGCAACTCATGCAATGCGGTACCGACTCTCGTTATCTTTTTTTCGGTTTTTACATTAAACCGGGTCCACTCTTCTAGACCGATAACCCGTTATCTTTTTTCGGTTTTTACATTAAACCGGGTCCACTCTTCTAGACCGATAACCACAAAGGCCCGTCCTCTAAGCCTTCAAACCCACTCTTCTAGGTTTGGGACAAGCCACTAGTTTCCACGAAACTAACAGACATTGCCTCTTGACTAAATGATGCATGTACAATCAACCACAACAAATGCACTTAAGACCGACATCTTAATCTCATGCATTTACATAATTCATCTCTTCAAGAATTACACAATGATTGCACATACAACATATCACAATAATCACCACATTAACACACAATGCACACATATCCGCGATATGTTCTCATGCATTATCCACATATGTATTCACAATTCAATACAACATCATGTTTAGCAAGCAATGCACGCATATCCACCATTATGCTCTCATGCATTCTTCATGTATTTTAACATACAATCGCATATAAACAATATGCATCCACAACACATTCTTCATAGTATGTTTATTCTTTATCTCATGCCATCTCATACAAGGTATACACATCACAATACCAATCATACAATTATAAGTTATGCACACATATCCACCATGTTCTCATGCATACTCATCACATAATTGTATACACATCAAGTACTCGCAAGTTCATTAGACAATACAGATACATTCATCATTGTATTCACATGTATTTCTATTTATCACAATTAATACGCATCGCACATTAACTAGGATTCACGCCCGTTGGCTACCCACAACACACATCATCACAATAGATTATATCTATATCATATCATAGAGGTATTAACCTATGTGAATCAATCAAACAATCACCACATGAGCAACACAGCAAAACAAAAATGCTGTCACATTCGCCTTCATTCGCCTGGCGAACCCTCGCAGCGAACCTTCGCCTGGCCTTCGCCTGGCGAACTCTCTCAGCGAACACTCGCTAGGCTTCGCCTGGCGAGACTTCCCAGCGAGCCCAAGTCAGTAGCTACTGACTTCATTCGCCACCATTCGCCAGCACCTTCGCTGGGCGAACCTTCGCTATCCAACTTCGCCTGGCGAACTCGCCAGCGAAGTCCACTGGGATTTAACTTATAATTATTCGCCAGCATTCGCTAGGCTTCGCCTGGCGAATCTTCGCCTTTGCTCGCCTGGCGAGAGCCAGCGAACCTACGCAGAACAGATTCACACTCTGCTCCTCCTTCACCAATCCATCATCAACCCTCTCTTACACATCCAAATCAGTATAAACAGCATCAATACATGTTACCCGACTATTCTACGGCATTATTACTCAGTTTCAACCGATTAAATCATCAATCTACCGATTATCCAACATTTTGCCCTAAATGGAAAGTGATAGAAACTCTACCAAAACCCCAACCCAACATACATAACATCATGCAATGATCAAATAGAAACATTTCTCACCCTTACCTCGATTAATCGGAGCTTTGATGTTGTTTCTTGATGACTTCCACTTTTCCTCTTCTTCTCTTCTCTTTCTCTCCTTTCTTCTTCTTTCCTCTTTCTTTCCAAATGTTTTCTATCTTTCTTTTCTTTTCTTCCTCACTTATATATTCCTTTTATTTTCTTTCCTTCCAATTTCCTTTCAATTCTCTATTAATTCCAATTAATAAAATTTAATTCCAATGACACATTTTCTGTTTGGATCAAGAACTTGTTGAATATTGAGAGATAGCATGAGTATTATAGCAAGAACTGATCAGTGTAACATGGCGGACATTTTGAACCTTTTAATTGCAAGAATGGTGATGCTTGAGGATTGAGTGATTTCTGTTTCTTTGATCGTGTTTTGAGTTTGATTGAGTTTCAAGAGATTCTAAGTTTAGGGTTAGATTTAGTGTTCAATTTAGAGTGATTTAGTGTTTTAGATCTTGAATTTTGATGGAGATTTGGTGAGATGCGAATGTGATGAAGATGAGCATGAGAGCTCTGTTTCAATGGAGGTTCTTCCCTCCAGAATTGTTCAAATGAAGGTGATGATGTTAACACCCTTGGATTAACGAGACTCTTTGACCCCAAAACAAGATCTCACGGCCCAGCTTTGTCCTCAGATTGTGAAGGGTTCAGGAACATGGAAACTCACCGTTTCATTTAAACGGTGGCATTGGGCTTAAGTCTGAAACAACTATCCCCACCCCCCAATTGATGACCCATTGCATTTTACACTGAATTCTCTTACTTATTGCACCGTGACTTTTTCCTTTTTCTTTCTATTTCCATATTAATCTCTGATTGCAATATGGGCTTAGGCGTTTTTCTACTGGCACCCCCCTGATAGCCCAATCCATGAATTGAACTGATTGTGTTTACTATCTGCACCGTGTGTTTATCTTTTTCTTTTGGTTTTCTTTAATTTCTTCATTTTATACATGGTTCTTGATTAAATCGTATAAAATTGAAAAATGATCCAATTAACCCCATTCTTTTTGCATTATATTCATGATTGAATCTAGTATTTTTTAGATAAAAAATATTTTTATTTCATGCATTTTTTGATTTTATGGGAATTTTCATATTTTAATTGATATTAAAATAGTTATGTTTGATACTTGATTTTGTGGAATATTGTGTAATCATGTGGTGATGATTTTGACCCTGATTTTCTGTGAGTAGTTAGCATAGATATGCACGCTCCCCATAGAATTTTCTCATCTTTTTGTGACGAACATAGGTGGTAGTTTAGGTTGAAACCTTTAGAAGCTCCATTTTTAGGGTTTATGGTTTATACCTTTGGATTTATGACTTAATTTTAGGATTTAATAGATGATTTAGTCCCTGGTTTTTGTATGAGGTATTCTTAATTGAATTAGGATCCCTTAGGAATTTTTGTAGAAATTTATAAGATAGTTTGCTACTTTTGATTGATTTTAGTTTAGATGCTAACTTTAGATGATTCTAAGGCACTAACTCAACTAGATTAACATCTTTAGTTCCCTTAGATTAGGGTTTTGTTTCTCTTGCTCTTGGATGATGATGAAGACAAGTTGAAGATGCATTGGATTGCTTGAAGAGGCCTGGATTTGAAGATCTTCCCTTCTTGTGGTGTAGTTTTGATTAGGTTAAGATTAGGGTTTTATAGGCAGAGCTTCTAGATAGTTCTCTTCCTTCATAAACATGGAATATGTTGATCAATTCCATTCTTCCCTATGATGTAAGGTCCCTTGTAAAGGCCTCATCCCTACTTTGGTAGGATGTGTGGCTCTTTGCAAATTGGTAGAACCTTTGAGGGTCCCTTTCTCTGATGATAGGATGCTTAATGGTGACCTTTGGTCTTCACTCTGCTACCAATCATCCCAACTTTGCTCTTGATAGATGCATCTTTCTCCCTTGCTAGAGGATGGAGTTCCTTGCTTGAAGAAGATTGAAGAATGAAGTTGATACTTCCAGGTGATTGAAGACTACTCTGAGAAGCTGAAGCTTATAGATGAAGAGGAAAGCTAGTTGATACTGGTAAAGAAAAGAGAGCTGAAGCAAGAAGAACAAGTTGATACTTATGAAGGGGATTCAATTGAAATTGAGTGAAGAGCTGAGGCTTGGAGAATAAAGGATAAGTTGACACTTACACTGATGCATTGATAGCCTGAAGGAATCAAGTTGATACTTGTAGTTAAGAGTGAAGCCTGGAGGTGGAATTGACTGAAGAGCTGAAGCTTGGAGAAGAGAGAACAAGTTGATACTTATGTTTTATGGATTGAAACCTTGGAGGAGCAAGTTGATACTTGTTATTGAGGAGGATAGCCTTGAAGGGTGATTGAAGTCTGAAGACTGAATTGCTGTCAGAAGAGCTGAAGCTTGGGATTGAAGGAGGGGTTGATCTGCTTTCTTTTCTTGTCTGTTTTCTTCTCTGCATTGATGTGCCTTGTTTGATTTGCTTGATGCATTAGAATAAGTTCATGTTTAGATTAACTTGGACTAGGAGCATGATTGCACTAGAGGTTGAGTTGCTCCCTCTGCTTGTATTTTTACTGTATGACTTTGCTTGCGGGTATTTGGTAGAGCCCTGCTCCCTTGCCTATGTGGTTTGTTATTTGCTTGATAGCATTTTACTTCCTCTGTATGATTGCAGTTATTTATTATCTTGCTTGATAGCATGTTATTTCTCCTGTATGATTGCAATTATTCATATCTGGCTTGAGGTTGAGATGAGTTTGTGGAGGCTGCTGCCCCACACACATTTCCTCCCTCACTTGCATTGCATGCATTTTACAGTCGTTTACTGTTTACTGTTTAAGCTGATGCTTTACCAGTTTCTGTTTATCATTGACAAGATCCCCTAGGAATCTCACTTCCTTTGATAAGGAAGTGATGATTAGAACTTTAGGTTGAAACCTATGCATGATAACTTCTAGGAGATCCCTGTTTCGAACCTCAACCATAGGATGAATCCTTGGCATGACAACAGTAGGACTTGATAGTCTCCCTTTAGTTGAGCCTGTTCTCTTCTCATCTCAAAACAAATCAAAATACAGTAATAAAGGTTAACTGACGTCGTACGTTACGAGCCTTAATCTATCTGAGAAAGGGTTGTTGGAGAGTTTCTTTTCAACAGTCTGGATGTTTAGTATGGTACCCTTTGGGTGACATGCGACGCATTCACTCTCAGGTCATAGTCTCTAGTGCGATATTGGTTGCAAACATCCATAAAAAACAGTTCTTCCGTAAAAGACAGAAAACAAACTTCAAACCTTTTTGCCCCGTGGGCCCATAAGTCAAAGGAAAGCTTTTCTGAAGAAAAGAGCGTCGTTAACTCCCAGTTCTACCGCAAACGGTAACACATGAGTCTCCAAGGGTCGAGCTGCGTACACCAAACTGCTGGAACTGCTTGTTAACCCTACTCAATAAAACAGATGAATCTGAATCCTCGTAATCCGTATTATCCCGAACTACGTGAGCTCTGATCTCTCGTATCCGTTGAGAGTACGTAGGCACAATACTGAAGTATTGGCGAGCCACCTTCCCCGTAACCCGTAGTTAGTCGAACTACGTTGACTCTGATTTCTCATTCTCTGATGAGAATACGTAGGTATAAAGTGCGACGCTTTGCCGAGTCATTTTCTTTTCTGTTTAAGCCAACCTTGATAGGTAGATAGATAAAACCAACCCTTCAGATAAACACAACAAGCATGGATCCCGTCGAGTACGACGGACGTGAGGGGTGTTAATACCTTCCCCTTGCGTAACCGACTCCCGAACCCAGACAACGGTTGCGATGACCTTATCTTATACCTTTTTCGTCAGGTTTTTCCGATCGTTTCCTTTCCCGTTCCGAGGGATAAATAACGAAAGGTGGTGACTCTTCTGTTTTGCCGACACCTTATTTTCGCGGAAGCAACAGCTGGCGACTCTGCTGGGGACTTGATAGTTTCCTGGGATCCAACGTCCCGTATGCGAGTCAGTTTGGGGATCCAACGTCCCCTGCGAGAGTCAATCCTAGTGCTTGTATGATTACTTGTTGGGTTGTGTTTATTTATCGCATTTTTATTTCCCGCACTTTATTTTCAATATGATATGATTATCTGTGCTGTTGTGGGAGGGGCATTCTGATGAGTGAGAAGCCAGACCCAGGCTTGAGTGAACATAGCATTAGTTGTGGAAATTAGTGGGCGCGTGCTTGCTTGGCAGGCACTAGTGTCTCATGAAATCCACGCTCAGACAAGGTTCTCCCGGTTGGCTTCTTTTTCAACCCTTTGGGTTGAGGGGGTTGTTGGTTTGGAGGATTGTCGACTCTGGGGACCGATCATTTGGGATTCAGCCGAGTGAGGCCGCTTCATGAGCTGGTGATGCCACACCTTCTGGGTATCGCATCACCCCTCTTGAATGTCTGTGACGCTGATGACCGCATATGATGCCGAACTTGTGTCAGTTTAGGTCCATGCCTGTGAGCAGGGTTGGGTTTGTTGCAGGAAACTTTGACCTTCAGACTACCTGGTTTTCTTGATAGTGGATCAGTTTTGTTGGTACCGGAGGTTCTCATTATCAGATATATGATTGTTCTTGACAGAGCAGAGTTATGGTCCTGTATCAGAGGACCTTATCTTCAGAAATGTGTAGTTGTTCTTGACAGAGCAGGTTTATGATTGGGATCAAAGGATCTCATCAGCAGATGTATGTTTGTTCTTGACAGAGAAGAGTTGTGATCCTGTATCAGAGGTCCTTATTATCAGATGTTTGTTCTTGGCAGAGCAAATTTGTGGTCCGATACCGGGGTTTTCTTCTTATCAGATATAGTGGTTGTTCTTGATAGAGCAGGATTATGGTTTTGATGATACAGAATCTCCCCAGCACAGTTGTCTTGATCTCCTGCTGCATGATTGCATTTTACATTGTTTTGCATACTCATTTGCATTTCATTAACGTGTGTTTGTGGTGCAGGTACCGTTTTCCCCGATCCAGGATTTCTTGCCTCCTATTGTATTATTATGGGTTCTCTGAGGAAGACCGTGGCTTACAAGCTCCCCACTCATGATGTTGTTCAGCTGACTGGTTTGATTGCTTTAGCAGATGATTCTGTGAGAGATGAGTTCATAAAGTCTTATGGCAAACTGCTCAGTTTGGTTCGTAAACCTTCTGCGTTTGAGTTGAATGGGTTGCACGCTCTGCTGCAATTCTACGATCCTCCGTTGAGATGCTTCACTTTCCAGGATTTTGTTCTCGCACCTACGCTAGAGGAGTATGTTGATTTGTTAGGTGTGCCTATCAAGAGTCAGATGCCCTTTGTTCATATGATGCTGAGCCTAATCTGGCTAGTCTAGCTCCCTCACTCCATCTGGATGCCTCCGAGTTGGTATTGTCTAGTTGGAATAAGGTTCCCGGTTTCTCCTTGCAGTTCTTGGTGGGAAAAGCTCAGCAGTGCGCCAAAGACGGATGTTGGGTCGTGTTCAACGCCATCCTCGCTTTGTGCATATATGGCATCATTCTGTTCCCCAATATGCCCGACTTTGTGGACTTCGACGCATTTCACATCTTTGCTTCAGGGAATCCGGTCCCTACCTTGATAGGAGATGTCTACCATTCCATCCACTACAAAAACGAGAACAGAAGGGGTAAGAATGTCTCGTGTTGTGTGCCCCTGCTTTATAAATGGCTTGATAGTCATCTACCCAAGAGGGGTCCCTTTGCTTCGTTTGCAGCCACGGTTGAGTGGTCTGAGCGTTTGATGAGTCTATCAGCAGAGGATATTGACTGGTTTGACAGAGATAGGTTGGGTACCGAGATTATCTTCAGCTGCAGCGGGTTTCCGAACGTGCCTTTGATAGGAAGGAAGGGCTGTATAAACTATAATCCGTCTTTGCTGGTCCGACAGTTTGCTTACGCTTTGAGAACTCCGCCGAAGGATGAAGAGGTGCAGGAATCTCTGTACCTCACTGGTCTTCTAGAGGGGGATACGTTATCTAAGCTTCAGCGCGCTTGGAATGGTATCAGTAAGCGGGGAAAACCATTGCTGGAGAAAAGTAATAGTCAAGCCTACATTCCGTATGTGACTTAGATCAGAGCCAGAGCAGATGCTATAGGGATGCCGTTTCCTCCTGCCAAGCCAGAAAGCCCTCCAATGATTGAAGAGCCTACCACCGTGCCCATTCAGCAGCATAATCAGGTGTTAGCTGAGCGAGATGAATTGAAGAGGGCAAATGAAGAATTGGAGAAAGAATTGGCTCAACTCAGAAGCGAGAGAAGCGAAGATGTTCATTCCTTTAGGAGGCAGACAGAGCTGGTGAACCAGCTGGGGACAGGTTTGACTAAGCAGATAGCTGAGCGCAAGCGCATGGGTCGAGACTTCAAAGCTGTCAACGATGTGCTGGCCACGAAGAAGCAACACTTGGACGAAGCGTA
Organism: Lathyrus sativus; assembly: GCA_963859935.3. Taxonomy (NCBI): domain Eukaryota; kingdom Viridiplantae; phylum Streptophyta; class Magnoliopsida; order Fabales; family Fabaceae; genus Lathyrus; species Lathyrus sativus. The sequence goes on from OZ012739.1 coordinate 192,811,613, forward strand.
TCGGAGGATATCCAAGTTTAACCAGCATTGGAAGGCCACCCTAGCCAACAGGAAAGAGCGGGAGGATAAGCTGATGCAACAGATCTCCAAGCTGAAAGCCCAGGTGAAGGCTAGTGAGAAGAGGTTTGATGAAGAAACCGCTCGCAGATATGCCGCTGAAGGCCAGCTCAACAGAGCTCTCGCTAACCTGAAGGAGCGCAAACTGACGTTTGAGTCCAAGAAGCGGAAGTTAGAAGATTGTTTCGGCGAAGGAGCATGGGAAGATTCGGTCGAAGGTCTTCAATACACCATTATGCAGAGGGAGTTACTCGTCGAAGGGTTGCTCACTCGGCCTGATCATCCAGAAACGAAGGGGTTGTTAGAAGAGTTTCGCGCCCGTGGCCGTGCTTGACTATTTGTATTCCTTTTGTTTGATCATTGTTGTATGCTGACCATCACCAGGCTGGTTGGTTGAGGTCATGCTATTGATTCATCTTGTACTCACTGACGTTGTGTACCGCCTTGATGGGCTTTCTTCATATATATGAGATGTTATTTCCATGACTGGACTTGGACTTCTTATTATCATCACTGGCACTCAGGCACTAGGATTGGGGGAAATCTCCCTAACGCACAGACACACGTTTGCATTTGCATAAAGCATTTGCATAACGAGCACTTTGTCGTTTTTCCTAACCCTTTTGTGTTTACAGGTTGTTTCAGGTTGTTCCAGGATTGATCAGAGACCTATCCACCGCTATCCAACCAGAGCAAATCAAACCAGAATCATGGAGCAAGTGCAAACTGATGTTCAGGAACTCCGCGAAAGAATGGACTGCTTCATGGAGCTCATGCAAGCGGTCGCCAATGGCCAGGATCAGCTCAGAACCTTGGTTCAGCCTCTGATTTCAAGGGTTGATAGCAACGGCGTACTCCATGGCAGGACCGTGCCTACCCCTCCACCTGTTGAAACTCCTCAGAATGGCGTCCCCATGACCGGCGGGAATGACAGTGCCAACGGCAATGTGATAGCTAACATGGGACTCAATGGTAATACGAAGGGCGTCGGTAATGGGAATTTTGAAGCTAACGTCAATGTTGGGCTGGGCAACGGCAATGCGGGTGTTGGAAATCTGTTCAGGCCTCAGCCGTGGTTAGAAGACCGTCAGGACGATGTGTTCTCTCAGAGAGGTGCCGAAGGTGAGCTGACTGCTGAAGCACGTCTAAGGTTCAAGGCACTCGAGGATAAGATGAGGAATATCAAGAACTAGAACACCCTGTGTGTTGATATGTCCAAGTTGGGATTGATTGCTGACTTCAAGGTGCCTCCCAAGTTCAAGGTACCTGACTTTGAAAAGTACAAGGGCACCACTTGCCCTCGCGTCCACCTGAGATCATATTACCGGAAAATGTCAGCTCATTCTGAGGACGAGAAGTTGCTGATGCACTTCTTTCAAGACAGTCTGTCCGGACCCTCCCTCGAATGGTACATGAGTCTGGAGCCTACCAGTGTGCGCACGTGGAAGGACCTCGCTGAAGCATTTGTACACCACTACCAATATAACAGTGACTTGGCTCCGAACCGAGTCCAATTGCAGAATCTGTTGCAAAGGAATAATGAAGGGTTCAAGGAATACGCCCAGCGGTGGCGTGAATTGGCAGCCAGGGTTCAGCCGCCGATGGTTGAACGCGAGCTTGTGCAAATGTTCGTAGCCACCCTCCCAGGGGTTTATTATGAGAAATTGGTCGGCGGTATGTCCGGAACCTTCTCAGATCTCATTATCACGGGTGAACACATTGAAAATGGGATCAAACTGGGGAAAATTCAAGGGGATTCATCCTCAGCTGGAGGAGGCAAGAAACCTTATGGTGGCAAAAGACGGGAAGGAGAAACGAGCGCCGTGACCAACGCTCGAAGGAAGGGTAAAGGCCCCCACCAACAGGTGGCCAGCATAACTATCCCGGCAGTTCAACAGCCACAGCAGCAGCGGCCGCAGCAGCAGCAACAACCGAATCAACAAGGGTACCGAAAGTATCAGAACAGGGCACCTCTGTCGAGCCGTCACCTCGAGACACCGCCCATGTCCTATGCCCAGCTGTTACAGACTTTGCTCTAGTTACAGCTGATCCAGAAGAGAACTTTGGCTCCCTTGACAGGGGCACCTCCGCCAGGTTATGACGCAAATGCAAATTGTGAGTTTCACTCAGGGGCACCAGGCCACACAATAGAGAATTGCAAAGCCTTCAAGCACAAGGTGCAGGACATGGTGGACGCTAAGATCATCAACTTCTCAGATGATATGCCAAACGTCACGAAGAACCCTATGCCGAATCATAGGGGGTGGAGTAAATGCCATTATTGAGGACGAGAGTTTGGATTTGGTGATTAACGTCGGAGATCTGAAGACGCCGCTTAGCTTCGTTAAAGCTAAGCTGATGAAAAGGGGTCTCTTTCCAGGTTGCGGAGAGCTGTGTATGGGTTGTGCGACAAGTCCTGATGGATGTGAACCGTTGAGAGAGGGGATTCAAAGCCTGATGACCGAAGGGATCTTGCAGTTTAGCCGAAGGGCCGAAAGCGGATCGGGAGAGGTAATGCTGAAGCAAGGTGATGAGGTTGCTACCATCACCACCCCTCGTCGGACGATAACTATTTCTGCACCCAAGCCGCCCACGATTACCATCACCAAAGCTGGACCGATACCTTTCGAAAGCACTAATGTTGTCCCATGGCATTATGGGGAAGACGTCTACTGCAACGGACAGAAGCTGGAATTGGAACCATCTGGGTCGTCCATGGAGAACCTAGTGGGCGTTAGCGGAATTACTCGCAGCGGAAGAGTATTTACTCCACCTGAGATTGTGGCGGACAAAGCGGACAAAGCTGATGCAACTGATAAAGGAAAGAGTAAAGTCGTTGAAGAGACCTCTCGTGGGGTAGAGAAAGACTTGCTTGTTAAACACGCCGAAGAGTTTATGAGGTTGATTAAAAAGAGTGACTACAATTTCGTGGATCATCTCCATCAAACACCCTTAAAAATTTCCATCCTGAATTTGTTGCTGTGTTCTGAGGCACACCGCAACGCACTGCTGAAGGTGTTGAATGTCACGTATGTACCGCAGGAAGTATCGGTCAACCAGTTGGAAGGGGTCGTAGCCCACGTGAATGCCGGAAATGGGTTAGGGTTCACTGACTTGGAGCTGATGCCGAAGGGGAGGAACCACAACAGCGCCCTGCACATCTCGATAGAGTGTAGGGGAACGACTATGTCTCACGTGTTGGTAGACACAGGGTCATCGCTCAATGTTCTTCCAAAGAGGCATTGATGAGGTTGGATACTCGTGGAGTGATTTGCACACCCAGTGATCTGGTTGTGAAAGCATTCAATAGAACCAAACACCATGTTTTCATGGAGGTGACGTTGCCAATCCAAGTCGGGCCGGAAACATTCAACGCGGTCTTTTACATTATGGACATCATGCCTGCCTACAGCTGTCTCTTGGGCCGGCCATGGATCCATTCTGCGGGTGCCGTGACCTCCACGTTGCACCAGAAGCTCAAGTATGCCGTCGGAGGTAGCATTGTGACTGTATGTGGCGAGGAAGACATAATGGTGAGCCATTTGTCGTCCTTCAAATATGTTGAGATGGATGGGGAAATCCACAAAACCCTATGCCAAGCGTTCGAAGCTGTTAAAGTCAAGAACGTAGCTCCTGTAGTCACTGAGAAGCCAGAGATGACTCTCTCTTCCTTCAAGGAAGCCCGTGTCGTTGTCCAAGCCGGATCTACCCCAGGCTGGGGGCGAATTTTGGAGATACCTAACAAGCAAGACAAGTTTGGGTTGGGATACTCTCCTGCAGCTGAAGCCTCCTCTTCCAGCAGTGCATCGCGAGGTAAAGGGCCGATCTAGTTTACCAGTGGCGGGATGATATTTGAAAGCATCAATGCAGTGTCTGAAGACAGCGGAGATAGCGACTGTGACCTAGACTCTTGGATCCAGCCAAGCAAGTCAGGCGAGAGCCTTAACAACTGGTCCGTCAAGGATATCATCCAGATGACAAGCGAAGAGTAATGATTTACTTTTTTCCAATCATTGTACAACCCTATGTCCTACCCGGGGCATAGTGGTTTTATTGTCAGGGCCTTGTTTGATTATGTACATGCATTTTACCAATAAATCAAAAGGCGTTTTTCTTCGTATTCAAATATTGTGATCTCTGTTATTCCTGTTTTATATTTGTTTTGAAAAACAATAAAATGGCAATGGGGTTTGTGCTAACCTGCATATCCTTGTTTTAAGCTTAACCCTTGTTATTGCAGGATCCACATAGCAGATGACATCGACTCTGGACCTTCTACGACTCACTTCGACTTTGATTGCCCGATCTATCAAGCCGAAGAGGAGATTGATGAAGACGAAGACCTTCCCGAAGAGTTGGCCCGCTTGTTGAAACAAGAAGAGAAAGTTATTCTGCCTTACGAGGAGGAGATTGAGATTGTGAATCTGGGTTCTGAAGAATTTGTCAGGAACGTCAGGATAGGGGCTGCATTGCAGAGTGACGTCAAGAAGAGATTGGTCGAGATGCTGAGAGAGTATAGTGACGTCTTTGCTTGGTCATACGAGGATATGCCCGGACTTGATACTGACATCGTGGTCCACCACTTGCTGCTGCGAGAAGATTGCCCTCCCGTTAAGCAGAAGCTTAGGAGGACACGACCAGATATGGCCGTTAAGATCAAAGAAGAAGTGCAGAAACAGCTTGATGCTGGCTTCTTAGCGGTCACTACTTACCCTCCGTGGGTCGCCAACATAGTGCCTGTACCGAAGAAGGACGGTAAGGTACGAATGTGCGTCGATTATCAGGATTTGAATAGGGCGAGCCCTAAAGATGATTTCCCGCTGCCTCATATCGATGTGTTGGTCGACAATACAGCTCAGTTCTCCGTGTTTTCGTTCATGGATGGCTTCTCCGGTTACAATCAGATCAAGATGGCACCGAAGGACATGGAGAAAACTACGTTTATTACCCCTTGGGGAACGTTTTGCTACAAGGTAATGCCTTTCGGTCTGAAGAACGCAGGGGCCACTTACCAACGAGCAATGGTCACTTTGTTTCATGACATGATTCATCATGAGATTGAAGTCTATGTTGATGACATGATTGCGAAGTCCCAAACGGAGGAAGGACATCTGGTCAATTTGCTGAAGCTTTTTGAGAGGCTTAGGAAGTTCAGGTTGAGGCTGAATCCTAACAAGTGTACTTTCGGAGTACGTTCTGGAAAACTACTGGGGTTTATCGTGAGTGAAAGAGGCATCGAGGTTGATCCTGCGAAGATAAAAGCAATACAAGAAATGCCAGCGCCAAAGACAGAAAAAGAAGTTCGTGGTTTCCTGGGCCGAATAAACTACATTGTAAGGTTTATTTCTCAGCTCACGGCCACATGTGAACCGATGTTCAAACTGCTAAAGAAAGATCAGGCGATTATCTGGAACGAGGATTGCCAGAAGGCATTTGATAAGATAAAACAGTATCTACAGGAACCTCCGATCTTGATACCCCCAGTGTCCGGAAGACCCCTAATCATGTACTTGACAGTTCTTGAGAATAGTATGGGGTGTGTTCTCGGTCAGCATGACGAGACGGGCAGAAAGGAGCATGCCATTTATTACTTGAGTAAGAAGTTCACAGACTGTGAATCTCGTTACTCAATGCTGAAGAAGACGTGTTGTGCACTAGCCTGGGCTGCCAAACGTTTACAACAGTACATGCTCAACCACACCACCATGCTAATTTCGAAGATGGATCCGATCAAGTACGTCTTCGAGAAACAAGCGCTTTCAGGCAGGATTGCCAGATGGCAAATGGTGTTGATGGAATATGACATTCAGTACGTTTCCCAGAAGGCCATCAAGGGCAGCGTATTGTCTGAATACCTGGCCGAACAGCCGATCGAAGATTACAAGCCGATGAAATTTGAATTCCCTGATGAGGATATTATGTTTCTCAAAGCGAAAGATGGCGATGAACCATTGCCCGACGAGGGTCCAGATAGGAAATCCCAGTGGAAATTGATATTTGACGGGGCGGTTAATTCTTACGGAAGTGGCATTGGGGCGATCATCACGACTCCTCACGGATCCCACATCCCGTTCACCGCGAGACTGACGTTTTCGGTCACCAATAATGAAGCGGAGTACGAAGCATGCATCATGGGTCTAGAAGAGGCAATTGATTTGAGAATCAAGAACCTAAATATATATGGTGACTCGGCACTCGTGATTAACCAGATTAAAGGGGATTGGGAGACTCATCAATCGAATTTGGTGCCGTACATGAGCTATGCCAGAAGGCTACTTCCGTTCTTTGATCGAGTGGAACTCCATCACGTGCCCAGGGCCGAGAATCAGATGGCTGACGCCTTAGCCACGTTGGCTTCGATGTATAAAGTCAATTTTTGGAATGAAGCTCCAATAATTGTCCTTTCTCGTCTTGATAGACCTGCATTCGTCTTTGCGATCGAGGAAGCCTCCGATGGCAAGCCATGGTTCCATGACATCCAGACTTTCCTTATGACTAAGGAGTATCCTGCAGGAGCGTCAACCCAGGATAAGAAGACTCTGAGGAGGCTGTCTGGAAATTTTTATCTCAATCCTGATGGAGTTTTGTATAAAAGAAACCACGATCTCGTGCTACTCAGATGTGTAGATGAGAAAGAGGCGAGTATGCTCATGGAAGAAGTCCATGAAGGCACATTTGGTACGCACGCCGGCGGGCATGCTATGACAAGAAAGATCCTGAGAGCAGGATACTACTGGCTGACGATGGAATTGGATTGCTTTAAATTCGCGAAGAGATGTCATAAATGCCAGATTTATGCTGATAAAGTTCATGTGTCGCCGTGCCCGTTAATTGTCATGTCCTCCCCGTGGCCGTTCTCCATGTGGGGCATCGACATGATAGGCAAGATCGAGCCCACTGCATTTAACGGTCATCGCTTCATGCTAGTAGCTATCGACTACTTCACCAAGTGGGTGGAGGCAGCCTCATATGCTAATGTGACCAAGAAGGTGGTGGCTAAATTCATAAAGAGGGACATCATCTGTCATTACGGAATTCCCGAACGGATCATTACTGATAATGGTTCGAATCTGAATAACAAGATGATGAAGGAGTTGTGCCAGAGTTTCAAGATTGAACACCACAACTCATCTCCTTACCGGCCGAAGATGAATGGTGTCGTTGAAGCGGCCAGTAAGAACATCAAGAAGATTGTTCAGAAGATGGTTGTGACCTACAAGGATTGGCACGAGATGCTGCCATTTGCACTGCACGGTTATCGTACCACGGTACGTACGTCAACCGGGGCAACTCCTTTCTCCTTAGTGTACGGTATGGAAGTTGTCCTACCGTTAGAAGTGGAGATCCCTTCTTTGCGAGTTTTGGCTGATGTGAAACTCGACGAGGCAGAATGGATTAAGAACCGACTAAACCAACTCAGCCTGATGGACGAGAAGAGATTGGCATCAATTGCATATGGTTGTTTATACCAAAACCGAATGAAGAAAGCCTATGATAAGAAGGTGCGTCCTAGAAGCTTTCAGACGGGTGATCTCGTCCTGAAGAAGATTCTTCCTCCACACTCCGATCACCGGGGCAAGTGGACTCTGAATTACGAAGGTTCGTACATCGTCAGCAAGGTCTTCTCGGGAGGAGCTTTGTTGTTATCCATGATGGATGGCGAAGATTTTGCATCCCCGGTGAACGCGGACGTAGTTAAAAAATACTTTGCTTAAAAAATGACCCGCTGGAAAGAAAAAGAGCATCCAGGCAAAAATGGGGCATCCTGGCGAACCATAAAAAAGGGAAAAAGGTTCGGGCAAAAAATTAGGGATATAAATTGAAAAAATGTACACCCGCAAAGTCGAAAACCTGGAAGGGCGACTTTGGCAAAAAAGGGTATCCCGGTGAATCGAAAACTCGGAAGGGCGATTCAGGCAAAAGTTAGGGATTTGAAAAAGAAAATGATTGCGTTCCACGTGTGGACTTTCATTGTTTGGTGGTTTGGAGGACCTGAGGGCCGTTAATCTGAATCAATCTTTTATGAAGCTGAAGCGTCGGAGAAGTATCGAAGTCGAGTGGGTCATAGAGGGATCAACTCATGGTGTTCGTCTACGCCTCATTGTCGACATTTGTGTATATACTGATGTATATTTATGTTTTATTTTTGCGCAGCTTCCTCATTCCAGGGGCTTGCATCTGTTGTAAAACATTTTTACCCATTCAAGGGTTCGTTATCAATAAAATGTATACTATTCAGCAATTCTATTTGTCTGTTTAGCATTTACCTGTTTTGTTTGCGAAAAAGAACGCCGATGTTTTTGATAAAATGCGCATACATAAACTCACTGGCCTAGGCCACTGATTGTTGAAACAATGAATTACTTGAACATTGTCACAAGATGATAACCTTGATAGGTCCCTTTGAGAAGGGTATCTTGTCTGTTTGTTTGTGTTGTTGCAGGTGTAGCATATACCAGGTAGTACGCCGTATGCGTCCCCAGGCCGGATGATTCCTTCTTCTCCAGCAAAGCTCAGCAGCCTCTCCCGCAGAGTCTGAACGTGAGATCGTAAAGCATTGATATGTCTCCCCAGGCAGAGAGGATTCTCTCCCCAATCAGATGCATCCTGAAGGAACGCCATCTCCCCAGCTGACTCACATACTGAAGTGTGTAGCACTCGATAGTTTCAGACTGAAGTCTCCAGGAGAATTGGAATTCCCCACGGAGTTGTACTCTCCCTTGTAAGCGGGACGATTCCTTCTTCCCCAGCCGAGTTTGCAGATCCCCAAGAGAGCCGAGTCCTTGGGAAGCAGTTCGGGCCATGATTGGTTTTCCCCCAGTAGAGTGTTGAATAGCTGATGCTGTATTTCCCCGTCAGAGTCGTTACCTCCAGGGAAGTAGTCGTGAAGGCTGCGTAGTTTATTTCTGCGATTGACGTCGCTTTCCGGAGCAGGTCCAGGTTCTCGTAGAGCTTCGTTCTCTTGCAGCAGTCGACTGAAGTTTGTTTCCCCAGGCGGAGTCCGGTTGAGATCGGTGTGACTTCTTCTCCTCGGCGGGATGAGTCCTTCCTCCACCAGAGTGGTTCTTTCTCCTTGACAGGAGGGTGCTCCCTTCAACATTTATTTTGTTGATGGGGTCATAACATTTTGCACGATTGCATAGCATTTACCCAAGAAACGCGTAGCATTTCCACCGTGTGGAGCATTGCGCCATTGCCAAAGCATACGCATATGAAGCATGAGCTAGGTCGTTACCGTTCTTGTTTTGCAGGTGTTCCTCCGCAAAGCCGCTTGCTCAAGATGATTCTTGAATTCCCCTAGCAAAAGCCGTTTGCCCAAGATGATTCTTGAATTCTCCAGCGAAGGCGCTCCTTTAAGATGATTCTTAAAATCCCCAGCGAAGTCGAAAGAGTTGGTTGCTCAAGTTGACGCTTAGAGTCCCCGACAGAGTGATTGCTAAGGATGATTCCCGAAATCTCCAGCAGAGTTATTGGTTCAGGATGATTCTTGAAGTCCCCACAGAGTTATTTGTTCAAGATGATTCTTGGTTTCCTCAGCAGAGATGATTCACCCATAATGATTTCTGGACCCCGAAGCAGAGTGACTTGATAGTTCTCCAGAATCCCCAGCGGAGATGTGTCATCCCCGGCAGGTTTCTGAGCAGCGAAGTTGAAACTTCCCTCGAAGACTTGATGATTGAAGTCCAACCGTATTGACGAATCAGTTCTCTTAGCTGATGCGGAGTGCCCGATGGCAAGAGTTTGGATATCCCCAATTGGTTCATGATTGACCGAGAATGATATTCCCGACTTACTGACGAAGTTCGGCTGACGCCCAAATGTTTCTTTGAATGCCCGATGGCGTGGTTAACTTGATTGTTGATCTGATAAGTCCCGAGGAATTCTGATGCCTGACGGCGTGATCAACCGTGTATCGCCGGTTACCGTGTGACCAATCCCCCAGCTAGTTGCCGTGCAGCTAATATTTCAGTTTTCGAAGATCTGTTCCCATCAGAGTACCATTTACCTGTATGGTTTACAAATCATCTGTTACCGCGTAATCAGTGATCCCTTGATGATTTGAGGATGCAATGGTATCAGATAAATTAGAGAATCATCCTGATGGAGATTCAGATCAGTATTTCTCCAGCTAGTTTCCGTGCAACTATTGTTTCAGTTTCCAAAGATTTGTCCCTATCAAAGTACCGTGTACTTGCGCAGTTGGCAAATTTCCGGGCTTGTTGGTATTCAACTGTCTTTCACCTTGATTGTTTGAGAGTCGTTCGCTTCTCACCCAGTCAGGTCCAAGCCGTTTGAATAGGGGCAGCTGTTGCACCCCAAAATTTTCCCAACATTTCTTTACCTAGCTTATGTTTCATTTCATTCACATTAGCATTATCATTTGCATTTCATTGACATGTATGCAGGAGATCAAGAGGTATGATTACCAATAAAGGGCTACACAAGACTATGAAGCTAGCTGGGAGGCTTATTCAGGTGTTCAAGGGTTGATATCCTTGTCAGAGAAGTTAAAAGATCCTCAGAGAGAGTGATTGAAGCCAAGAGGGTGTGTCTCCTAACTTGAGAGTTGTGGGAAGTCATCAGATGATTCTGAAGCCATGAAGTTAGACTTGAGATCTTGAGAGAGCTCATGGGAAGTTTTGAAGATCACTTTGAGGCCTAGACAGGTCATTGTGCAAGAATAAGAAGCCTCAGCCATGATTGGTGCAGCTAGGGTTTGACTGGGTCAACCCTAAGTCAACTGAGGATTTGAAGGAGGTTGAGACCTAATCCAAGAGCCATGTGATCATGGATGGATACATTGAGATGTTATATGTATGATTCCAAGGGTAACTAATCATGATTGAAGAGTTTGAGAAGTTTCAAGCTAGGGTTTCTAAGGCTTGACAGTGTAAAATCCCCTAGTTTGACCCCTGTCTTCAAGACAATTTAGCTCAAGATGTGATTGTCATCTCATCTTGACCCCAACATGAATGTTGTAGAGCATGGTCTTAGCTTTAATTTAAGTGCTATAAGTCCTTGATAGGTTTTGTAGAACTCAAGTTATGACTTTGACAAGTTACCAGTCATCTGAGGTATGTGAATCTGGGGGCTTGAAAGTTACCCAACTTGCATCAAACTTTTACCCTAGAAGGATGATTCCTATGAACTTTTGGTCAACATGAATGTTGTTCCTTATTCTCTTAGCTTTCTAGAGATTACTAGAAGTCCTTGATAGGATTTGTGGAACTCAGGTTATGGCTTTGACAAGTCAAGGATATTTTGGTCATTTGGAGATTACAGGTCATTTCAACCATAAGGCCATAACTCCTATTTCCAAGCTTCAAATGGGAAAATGTTCAACATCAAACTTATTCAAAATGATGTTTTAAGGCTAGTAAAGAGGTCATGAGATGTTGTAAGTGCTTGTAGCTCAAAGTTGCAAAAATGACCTAAAATAAGGGTATAAGTTAAATAAACCAAAGTTGGAAATTGATATTTTTGATCTACACATCCAAACCAAGGCATGTAATATATCATTTTGACTCTAAAAAGCATTTTAAGAACTTTTGTTTAGCCACATTTTTGAGTTGAGGTGTAATTGGTGGACTTGCTTTGAAAAGTAGTTACTTACATCTTAAGTAACATTTGCAAAACACATGAGAGATCAATGCACAAGCTCCCAAGGCATTGTAACACATCTAATATCTCATTTGGAGAGATTTTGGGATCATAACAAGCTGCTGCAACAAGTGAAACCAGAATTGGTGTGAGTATGGCATGAGATGGTATTTTGATGACATGAGAAATTCAACATCTCCTTGGATGATTCCAGAAGATTCTAGAGAGGTCCAACATCATCTATATATTGATTAGAAGGGGTTCAAGTGCAAGGTTGGTGAGAATTGAGGGAGAGAAGAGAGTTTGCAACTTCACATTGTTCATTGCAACTTGAATTCTGTTTCAGCATTCCACACCATTTTGATCCTTTCTTTTGATCCTAACAACTTTCTTGAATGTGTGTGAGTGTTTCCATAGCAAATCCCAAGCAAATCCATGGCTGAATCGTGTATGAGCAATTGAATTTCAGCACCTGCAAGTCACTATCGGGTTTGAAGTGACAGGCACTTTCCATCAATTATCTTGCATACAGAAGCAAGAACTTGGTACATTGAATGATTCTGGAGCAGTAGAAGGGTTGAATTGAAGAATTGCTACATTTGTTATTCAAGAATCCACAGGTTGGTAACTTTCATCCCTCACCTTAAATTAAGCAGAATTAAGTTAGTTTGTTAGGTTAGATTAGTAGTATGTGGTTAGAAGATCATTTCTGGAAATTTTGAGAGGCTTTAGTGATGTTTTTTGTGATGACACATTTTCTGTTTGGATCAAGATCTTGTTGAATATTGAGAGATAGCATGAGTATTATAGCAAGAACTGATCAGTGTAACATGGCAGACATTTTGAACCTTTTAATTGCAAGATTGGTGATGCTTGAGGATTGAGTGATTTCTGTTTCTTTGATCGTGTTTTGAGTTTGATTGAGTTTCAAGAGATTCTAAGTTTAGGGTTAGATTCAGTGTTCAATTTAGAGTGATTTAGTGTTTTAGATCTTGAATTTTGATGGAGATTTGGTGAGATGCGAATGTGATGAAGATGAGCATGAGAGCTCTGTTTCAATGGAGGTTCTTCCCTCCAGAATTGTTCAAATGGAGGTGATGATGTTAACACCCTTGGATTAACGAGACTCTTTGACCCCAAAACAAGATCTCACGGCCCAACTTTGTCCTCAGATTGTGAAGGGTTCAGGAATATGGAAACACACCGTTTCATTTAAACGGTGGCATTGGGCTTAAGTCTGAAACAACTATCCCCACCCCCCAATTGATGGCCCATTGCATTTTACACTGAATTCTCTTACTTATTGCACCGTGACTTTTTCCTTTTTCTTTCTATTTCCATATTAATCTCTGAGTGCGATATGGGCTTAGGCGTTTTTCTACTGGCACCCCCCCTGATAGCCCAATCCATGAATTGAACTGATTGTGTTTACTATCTGCACTGTGTGTTTATCTTTTTCTTTTGGTTTTCTTTAATTTCTTCATTTTATACATGGTTCTTGATTAAATCATATAAAATTGAAAAATGATCCAGTTAACCCCATTCTTTTTGCATTATATTCATGATTGAATCTAGTATTTTTTTAGATAAAAAATATTTTTATTTCATGCATTTTCTGATTTTATGGGAATTTTCATATTTTAATTGATATTAAAATAGTTATGTTTGATACTTGATTTTGTGGAATATTGTGTGATCATGTGGTGATGATTTTGACCCTGATTTTCTGTGAGTAGTTAGCATAGATATGCACGCTCCCCATAGAATTTTCTCATCTTTTTGTGATGAACATAGGTGGTAGTTTAGGTTGAAACCTTTAGAAGCTCCATTTTTAGGGTTTATGGTTTATACCTTTGGATTTATGACTTAATTTTAGGATTTAATAGATGATTTAGTCCCTGGTTTTTGTATGAGGTATTCTTAATTGAATTAAGATCCCTTAGGAATTTTTGTAGAAATTTATAAGATAGTTTGCTACTTTTGATTGATTTTAGTTTAGATGCTAACTTTAGATGATTCTAAGGCACTAACTCAACTAGATTAACATCTTTAGTTCCCTTAGATTAGGGTTTTGTTTCTCTTGCTCTTGGATGATGATGAAGACAAGTTGAAGATGCATTGGATTGCTTGAAGAGGCCTGGATTTGAAGATCTTCCCTTCTTGTGGTGTAGTTTTGATTAGGTTAAGATTAGGGTTTTATAGGCAGAGCTTCTAGATAGTTCTCTTCCTTCATAAACATGGAATATGTTGATCAATTCCATTCTTCCCTATGATGTAAGGTCCCTTGTAAAGGCCTCATCCCTCCTTTGGTAGGATGTGTGGCTCTTTGCAAATTGGTAGAACCTTTGAGGGTCCCTTTCTCTGATGATAGGATGCTTAATGGTGACCTTTGCTCTTCACTCTGCTACCAATCATCCCAACTTTGCTCTTGATAGATGCATCTTTCTCCCTTGCTAGAGGATGGAGTTCCTTGCTTGAAGAAGATTGAAGAATGAAGTTGATACTTCCAGGTGATTGAAGACTACTCTGAGAAGCTGAAGCTTATAGATGAAGAGGAAAGCTAGTTGATACTGGTAAAGAAAAGAGAGCTGAAGCAAGAAGAAAAAGTTGATACTTATGAAGGGGATCCAATTGAAATTGAGTGAAGAGATGAGGCTTGGAGAATAAAGGATAAGTTGACACTTACACTGATGCATTGAGAGCCTGAAGGAATCAAGTTGATACTTGTAGTTAAGAGTGAAGCCTGAAGGTGGAATTGACTGAAGAGCTGAAGCTTGGAGAAGAGAGAACAAGTTGATACTTATGTTTGATGGATTGAAACCTTGGAGGAGCAAGTTGATACTTTTTATTGAGGAGGATAGCCTTGAAGGGTGATTGAAGTCTGAAGACTGAATTGCTGTCAGAAGAGCTGAAGCTTGGGATTGAAGGAGGGGTTGATCTGCTTTCTTTTCTTGTCTGTTTTCTTCTCTGCATTGATGTGCCTTGTTTGATTTGCTTGATGCATTAGAATAAGTTCATGTTTAGATTAACTTGGACTAGGAGCATGATTGCACTAGAGGTTGAGTTGCTCCCTCTGCTTGTATTTTTACTGTATGACTTTGCTTGCGGGTATTTGGTAGAGCCCTGCTCCCTTGCCTATGTGGTTTGTTATTTGCTTGATAGCATTTTACTTCCTCTGTATGATTGCAGTTATTTATTATCTTGCTTGATAGCATGTTATTTCTCCTGTATGATTGCAATTATTCATATCTGGCTTGAGGTTGAGATGAGCTTGTGGAGGCTGCTGCCCCACACACATTTCCTCCCTCACTTGCATTGCATGCATTTTACAGTCGTTTACTGTTTACTGTTTAAGCTGATGCTTTACCTGTTTCTGTTTATCATTGACATGATCCCCTAGGAATCTCACTTCCTTTGATAAGGAAGTGATGATTAGAACTTTAGGTTGAAACCTATGCATGATAACTTCTAGGAGATCCCTGTTTCGAACCTCAACAATAGGATGAATCTTTGGCATGACAACAGTAGGACTTGATAGTCTCCCTTTAGTTGAGCCTATTCTCTTCTCATCTCAAAACAAATCAAAATACAGTAATAAAGGTTAACTGACATCGTACGTTACGAGCCTTAAGCTATCTGAGAAAGGGTTGTTGGGGAGTTTCTTTTCAACAGTCTGGATGTTTAGTATGGTACCCTTTGGGTGACATGCGACACATTCACTCTCAGGTCATAGTCTCTAGTGCGATATTGGTTGCAAACATCCATAAAAAACAGTTCTTCCGTAAAAGACAGAAAACAAACTTCAAACCTTTTTGCCCCGTGGGCCCATAAGTCAAAGGAAAGCTTTTCTGAAGAAAAGAGCGTCGTTAACTCCCAATTCTACCGCAAACGGTAACGCATGAGTCTCCAAGGGTCGAGCTGCGTACACCAAACTGCTGGAACTGCTTGTTAACCCTACTCAATAAAACAGATGAATCTGAATCCTCGTAATCCGTATTATCCCGAACTACGTAAGCTCTGATCTCTCGTATCTGTTGAGAGTACGTAGGCACAATACTGACGTATTGGCGAGCCACCTTCCCTGTAACCCGTAGTTAGTCGAACTACGTTGACTCTGATTTCTCATTCTCTGATGAGAATACGTAGGCATAAAGTGCGACGCTTTGCGGAGTCATTTTCTTTTCTGTTTAAGCCAGCCTTGATAGGTAGATAGATAAAACCAACCCGTCAGATAAACACAACAAGCGTGGATCCCGTCGAGTACGACGGACGTGAGGGGTGCTAATACCTTCCCCTTGCGTAACCGACTCCCGAACCCAGACAACGGTTGCGATGACCTTGTCTTATACCTTTTTCGTCAGGTTTTTCCGATCGTTTCCTTTCCCATTCCGAGGGATAAATAACGAAAGGTGGCGACTCTTCTGTTTTGCCGGCACCTTATTTTCGCGGAAGCGACAGCTGGCGACTCTGCTGGGGACTTGATAGTTTCCTGGGATCCAACGTCCCGTATGCGAGTCAGTTTGGGGATCCAACGTCCCCTGCGAGAGTCAATCCTAGCGCTTGTATGATTACTTGTTGGGTTGTGTTTATTTATCGCATTTTTATTTCCCGCACTTTATTTTCAATATGATATGATTATCTGTGCTGTTGTGGGAGGGGCATTCTGATGAGTGAGAAGCCAGACCCAGGCTTGAGTGAACATAGCATTAGTTGTGGAAATTAGTGGGCGCGTGCTTGCTTGGCAGGCACTAGTGTCTCATGAAATCCACGCTCAGACAAGGTTCTCCCGGTTGGCTTCTTTTTCAACCCTTTGGGTTGAGGGGGTTGTTGGTTTGGAGGATTGTCGACTCTGGGGACCGATCATTTGGGATTCAGCCGAGTGAGGCCGCTTCATGAGCTGGTGATGCCACACCTTCTGGGTATCGCATCACCCCTCTTGAATGTCTGTGACGCTGATGACCGCATAGGATGCCGAACTTGTGTCAGTTTAGGTCCATGCCTGTGAGCAGGGTTGGGTTTGTTGCAGGAAACTTTGACCTTCAGACTACCTGGTTTTCTTGATAGTGGATCAGTTTTGTTGGTACCGGAGGTTCTCATTATCAGATATATGATTGTTCTTGACAGAGCAAAGTTATGGTCCTGTATCAGAGGACCTTATCTTCAGAAATGTGTAGTTGTTCTTGACAGAGCAGGTTTATGATTGGGATCAGAGGATCTCATCAACAGATGTATGTTTGTTCTTGACATAGCAGAGTTGTGATCCTGTATCAGAGGTCCTTATTATCAGATGTTTGTTCTTGGCAGAGCAAATTTGTGGTCCGATACCGGGGTTTTCTTCTTATCAGATATAGTGGTTGTTCTTGATAGAGCAGGATTATGGTTTTGATGATACAGAATCTCCCCAGCACAGTTGTCTTGATCTCCTGCTGCATGATTGCATTTTAAATTGTTTTGCATACTCATTTGCATTTCATTAACGTGTGTCTGTGGTGCAGGTACCGTTTTCCCCGATCCAGGATTTCTTGCCTCCTATTGTATTATTATGGGTTCTCTAAGGAAGACCGTGGCTTACAAGCTCCCCACTCATGATGTTGTTCAGCTGACTGGTTTGATTGCTTTAGCAGATGATTCTGTGAGAGATGAGTTCAGAAAGTCTTACGGCAAACTGCTCAGTTTGGTTCGTAAACCTTCTGCGTTTGAGTTGAATGGGTTGCACGCTCTGCTGCAGTTCTACGATCCTCCGTTGAGATGCTTCACTTTCCAGGATTTTGTTCTCGCACCTACGCTAGAGGAGTATGTTGATTTGTTAGGTGTGCCTATCAAGAGTCAGATGCCCTTTGTTCATATGGATGCTGAGCCTAATCTGGCTAGTCTAGCTCCCTCACTCCATCTGGATGCCGGAGTTAATCGTGAAAGCTTTGAATCGGCTAAGGTATGGGGAGTATCGCTTTTCATGATTTTTCTATGTATGCCTTTCGATGTGTTTATGGTTGGTTTGGGGGTTTTAGGGAGAATTATGGGAAAAAGGGATTTTGGCCTTCATGGCCAAAATATATCATTGAGATTTTGACCGTGATAAGATTAGAAGGTTATGCGAACAAGTGATATATGGCCTTCGTGGCCTAGATCTATCATGGAAGTGGTAATCGTAAGGATTCTAAGGGTAGAGATGGGAAATAATGACCCTTGGCCTTCGTGGCCTAAACGTGTAAGTGCAAATCTGACTGTGAATTAATTGAGAAATTAGGGAAATTGATTATAAGAGTCTGAGATTATGGTTGTGATATGTTTGATATGTTTGACCAAAAACCTTGGGTTGTGATATGTTTGACCCTGTATGAATATGAATGTTCAAATGTGAGTAACTCTGATGTACTCAGAGCAATTGCAGGAAAATAGTGATTTAGGCAGTGCAAATGTTGCCAAATTGGCCTAATAAACCATAGATTTTGTGTCGTTATCGTCCTATGACCATAGGGATGTTTTGGGAGCATTAGGTAGGTGAATCGTATGAGTATTTGGACAAGAATCAGTTCTCGTCGTAACAGGTTTTTGCTGTCATCACTCTGTTCGCTTAGCGAAGGTTCGCTACAGGCTCGCCTAACGAGCAAGCCAGCGAAGGTTCATTACCGACTCGCCTAACGAGCATGCCAGCGAACGTAGCAGAGTTCCGCAAATGTTGATCGTGTGCAGCGATGCCTTGATGTTGGATTCTGGGATTTCTGAGATGAGTTAGCATGAGTATGACAGTGAGGAATTATGTGATTGATAGGCGATAGTGTAAGGACTACCGCGAGTATAATTGATGAATTAGTATGAGATGATATGGGATAATTGATGAATTAATATGAGATAACATGGTGTAGTATTATGAATTAATATGAGATAATATGACTATGAGCTAATATGTAATTTATATGTGATTATATGATGACATGATGTGTGAGATTAATTAATATGATGAATTATGATGATATGTTGTATGATGAGTAATATGATGAATTATGATGATATGCTGTATGATGATTAATATGATGAATTATGATGATATGTTGTATGATGAGTAATATGATGAATTATGATGATATGTTGTATGATGATTCATATGATGAATTATGACGTTTGATGGTGATGAATATGATGAATATGATGAATGATGATGCACCTATGATGTCATTATGAGGATGATTTGTGAAGTGTGCATCATGCATTCATGTGCATCCGGACTTCGGTTCAGGACCTCGATTACTTTGGCTTCAATCCCATTGTGCTGATGTGAAGTATTTTGATGTGCTCCAGTTCTATAGTAGAATCGATCCTATTGATGGGGATCTATGGAGGGTTGATGGCCCAGTGTCCATCGCGCTGTGATGATTGGTACCACATGCATTGATTGTGTCGCATTTTATCTATGAGTCTTTTTGTATGAATTATGATGTTATGGCCTTTGAGGCATATTTGAAGGATATCAATGTGTTGAATATAATTATGAGTAATATGCCGTTTATGCATTAATTGTTATACATTGATTATTATGAATTGTTTTACTCACTCTTCCTGTTTGAATGTTACCTCCACGTGGGTAACGTGCAGATGAGCAAGTTTAGTTGTGGACGTTGTCGAGGATTATTTTGAAGTTTTAGAGTCGTTAGCCTTTATGGTTAATTTAGAGGGTCTTGCTCTGATATGTAACATCGGGTTGGGGTCTTGAGTTGATTTTATATCATTGGGTTATTTTACTGATGTTCTCTTTTGAGGAGAAACCTTGATTTATGCTTTGAGTTCCGCTGTTTTATGTTGTTTGATGTACTTTGAGGAAAACCCGTCGTTACGGAGTATTGACCAATTTTGTTGACTTTGAAAAATGTACGCCCTTTTGTGGATTTTTAATGAGATTTATTTATTCACTCTGATTTATGTGTTATTTTGCCTTGATAATTTTGGGGTAGAAAAAGGGTGTTACATTAGTGGTATCAGAGCAGGTCGGTCCGTTCGACCAAGTTGTATAATGTTGGTTATTCCCTTGTATGCGACATGTGTGTGTGTTGCACCCCAAATTTTGGCCCCTTAGATTCTCATTATCATTTTAAGAGCATACTCATGAATTATCTAACCTTAACCCAGTGCAAGTTTGTCTTTGTCAAATTACAGATGAATCAGGGTTTCGTGCAGTCAAAACCGAAGCTTTAGGGTTTGTGATTAATCAATGTTTTAGGCTCATTCAATTAGGAAACAAGGTCAAGGGTATCATATAATTTCAATTGCGAAGCCAATTTGAGGTTGTTACCCCAGAATTCAGAGCAGTGCATTTCAGAGCACCCGATTAGGGTTTTTGACCAATAAAAGTCAACTGTAGTTTGACTTTGATGTTGGAAGATGTTTAAATGGTGGGATTATGATTCATGAAGTTCATAAAGCTCAATAAAGTTCATTCAAGAAGTTTCAAAGTCTCAGGAGGTCCAGAATGTCAACAGGCGACTCGGTAGTCATCGATCGGTCGTACGGTTGACCGAAAAGTCAACTCTCCAAATTTTAGGAATTGGACTTCAAGTGGTGAAACAAAATTGTTCCTTATGTCATATTGGACTTGCATATCAATTTTCATGACCATTGGATCAAGAATGAAGGAGTAATCGGAAAAATCGGGAAATTAGGGTTTTGAAAGGGGCTAAACCATAACTCCTTAAGCACACATCCAATTGAGTTGATTCAAAGCTCATTTGGAAGCTCTTGACAATTCCTACAAAAGTCACTAAGTGGTCCATGATCAGAAAATGCATAGAATTGGAGTTATGATCAAATTCATTTCTAAGTTCATTTCTCAGTGGTCCCTAAGTTCATTTTTTAGCAACTTTGGAAGGCTTTTTGGCCAAGTTCCTTTAGGAAATTGAAACTCATGAAAGAATTAATGTTTTATGGATATTTGAGGGCTTTCTAAAAAGTACTAGCACATCTCAAAAGGATTTGTGAGCTAAAAGTTATGATCATGGCAAGTTGGTGGTTTGTCACTTTAGTCCCACATTGTCAAAACTCAAGAATTCATTCTTTCATCAAAGTTGGCCAATCTCAGCTTGTGAAACATATTGTATCTGATATGTGGGGTGTTTTTAGCATGAAAGAACCAAGAATTATGCAGAAGAGAAGAAAAAGCCAAGCTTGCAAGTTGCCTTGCAAGTGGATTTGCAACTTGCATCCAAAAGTGAAAAACAAGCATGAGGTGTAAAGCAATTCTGAACCAGCCATGATACTACATCTCTAGCCTGCAATTAGCCACACTAATTCATCATTTTTCTTGACTAATGAGGCTTACCTATCAGCCAAAGAAACCCTCTTGTGGAGGTTTAACCAAAAAAATCCAAAACATTTCTTCAAAATGAAGAAATCTTCAAATCTGCCCCAAACCACTTCCTTGCCTATAAATAGAGCCCTCACCACTTCATTCAAAACACAATATGAATGCTAAGAACCAGAGAAATTGAAAGCCTTTTCTATTTTCAGTCTTTGCTTCAAAATCCCAAAAATCACCAAACTTATCAAAGTACCAAAAATCTGTCTTGGTGCAAGGGCTTCCAAACTCATTTCTCTACATTAAAACACCCCAAAAATAATCCACACAATCCCTAAATATGGTATAGAAGGTGTCTAAACCATTAAACCATCCAAAAACTTCACCAATCAAAAAGTCAACTTCATCACCAAGTTACTTTGACTAAAGCTACAAAATCAGCCATATCTTGTTCCATACATTTCCTTGGTGTTCCAATCATCCTAACACCTTTCATATAGTATTTATCAACTGTCCAAAGTGCTAGAAATCATTGGTGGATTGCATTTCTCCATTTGTCATCATATTTGCATATTGCTTCAAAGAGAAGAAAGGACTCAAGGCAAAAAGGTAGATTGAAGTTCTCTGGGTTTCTTGATTATTCTAGCTTGTTCAACAAAGTATACAAGAGGTATGTAGCTTATAAACATTGCCCTTTGCATCATTTTCCATACTTTGGCATTTTTGAGCAATATTGAGAAATATGAGCTATGGACTTTTAATGATTTTCATGACACTTGATTTTTGATGAATGTAAGGATGTGATGAATCTTAACATGTGTGTTTAACTTGTTCTTGTCAAGTTTTAAATATTGGTATGTTGGAGTTTGTTGTTGTACTGTCAAAACAGTTTTGGGAAATAAATTGTAGCTCATGCTTACACTTACAATGATAATTCATGTTTCACATTTCATAAATATCCCATCAGTTTTAGGTAGGCCTGTTAGCAATAGTTGTTAAGTATATGTGAGGATTTTTGTCCTACTGCTAATTTCTGTTTTAAGAGAGGGCTGCTATTTTGGATGTAAAAAGGACCTCAGCCCATTGCATTTGGATTTGACTCATGGGTTGTTGCTGCAAGTTCCTATTGAAACCTTGGTCTGCATGACTGCAAGGACCTTTTAGTGCAGTTTGTCAACTGTCTTGGAATTTCCACATAAGGGTTGCTGTTTTAAATTGTGAGTTGCAGTTAGGACTCATTTTTGACTTTTGGTTAGTGGTAGGCATTGTCAAGATAGGGTCCATTTTTTGTGATATCAGTAACTATCCGTGGAGCCTGGTTTTATCAGTTTAGCATACTTGATCTTCGTCAAGTTTAAGGTTTTTTGGTCTTGGTGTGGTTTTAGTTGAGAGGTTTGGAGCAGGGTTAGCATTGTTTTGGTGTTAATAAAATTATGTGTACATCATACTATTGTATGTTTTGTTTTACCTCATCTTAACATATTGTTGAACTTATACTGTTGGCAACTCATCATTGGAAAACATCAAATTCTGTTTGGAAGCATCCATCACCATATGTATCTAATTCCTTTTTGCAGTTTGTATGATTGCAGTTTAGGCCAATGAAATAGATTGATGCCACTATCTTGTTTCTGTTTGAATGTCTGAGACACAATACTACCCCAAAATGCAAATATCATTAGTTTTCATTCAACATGCCAATTCCTCATTTTTTGGTGTTTACATCAAACTGTGTTTTTAAAACCATTCCATATCATGTATGTGAAGCGTGTATATGGTTGATTTAGTCAGAAATTCTTAGAATCATGATTTAGGTTTTCTCATGCCTTGACAAATGACCAAAATGCATTTTGAAAGTCAGGTGTGGCCACAAACAGTTATGAGTTTATTTCTGAACATGAACACAGTCTTTAGCATATATTTAAAGTGTATGAATGATTGGTTTGATCAATGTGAGTATGGAATTTAAAATACTTCACAGCCTCCACATCACACTTGTTACTTTTGCAATTCACACAGCACTTGTCATCACAACTGGTTTTTATCTCTGCTATGCACTTCCACTCACTCCATGGCTCATTTGTATCACGTATAGATGATTACTTTAATTCAAAACTGAGTGTATTGAGTTGATCATTTCAAAATGCATTAAAGGCACAAAATTGCAACTCACATCCCACTTTTCACCACTGCATGATTTGAACCTCATCCTTTGCATAAACTCATTCCTTGTCATTTACATGTTGTGTGGATATGATTATCTTAATTCAAAGCTGACTGTCATGAATGTTTCACTTCAAAATGCATCTTTTAACAAAAATTGCAACTTGACATGTCATTTTCATAAACTGTTTGCATTGAGTTTGATTTAAGTGCTTGAATCCTTCATCACCATATACTTGGGTTGTACATATCTTTAGTTTGAATAAAAAATGTTTGAAACAAGTTGTGAACATCAAAATGTATTTTCAAGTTTCAAAAAAAACACCTACCATAGAATTTTTAAATGGAAGGAGAATCTCAGGAAAACTAAGTTCACCATCATGATCCTTGTATTTTTCTGGTCAAGATACATATAAATTTCATCGCGTTTGGTTAAGAATCGAGAAAGTTACGAGTGAAAACGTAAATCATATTTTGAGTGTTATTCTTGCCCAGAAATCCTAA
This sequence comes from Lathyrus sativus, assembly GCA_963859935.3. Classification (NCBI taxonomy): domain Eukaryota; kingdom Viridiplantae; phylum Streptophyta; class Magnoliopsida; order Fabales; family Fabaceae; genus Lathyrus; species Lathyrus sativus. The sequence goes on from OZ012739.1 coordinate 192,835,224, forward strand.
GTGAATATCCCTTATATATTTAAGGGGTGGCATCAATCAACGGATGTATAGCCACCCCAGTGGTAAGACCATATGCCCTTACACGCCTTGTACTTGAGTTCGACCCTTGAGGAGGGCAACTCTTTTATTATTTTTTGTCATTTTTCACTCCATTTTCAAAAATTCGTATCTCTTTCAATTTTAATCTTTTTTGACCTGTTCTTTTTTCATTATGTTCATCTTGATGTATACTTTCATGCCATATTTTTTATTTTCATGATTACCTAAATTTTCATCTCTTTTGACTTCGTGCAAGTTAAGTGCATTTTACATTCGTTTACGCATGTGCAGATGAATTTTTCTTTGGTTATACTTGAATTTGTTTGTGATACTTGCTTGTATTTATATCCTTACATGTTATTTAACATGCTAGGATTTTATTTTTGGTTGGCACCATGTTTATTTTGTTCCCTTTGTTGAATGTAATTAAACTCGATCTGTCGTCACAGTTCCTGATAATTCATCTGCTTTGATTGTCATCAATGCATCTTCATATTTATCATTCCATATGTTTGTTTAATGGTTGTCACCATGAATATGACTTTATCATGTTGTTAATTTTCTTGTTGTTTTCTTCCCTAAGTGATGAAGCTTGTTAGCTCTCATCCAATTGCCTCTCCTGTCTACTTCCAAAGGAAAAGTCTGTCCATTTGACCCTCATGTTATGAATAACTCATTCACCCATTCCCTTGACTTTGTTAAGTCACTTTAACCCTAGATTAGAAGCCATTAGACTTTGCTTCAAGTCTAAGAAACCCACCTCTATTAGGAGTGTTCTTCAACTAGAACCCTAGGAAAGAGTTTGTCAACTCTGTGTAAGAATCATTGTCATGATTTCTTACTTCCCCTTTTGAATATTACAACATAGAATAGGGAGTTTTGTCAAACTCCACACAAACATTGTCATGTTTGTTCCCCCCTTGAACCTTGATCATAATCAAGTGTTCTTCATCCCTTGTGAGGTGAACTACGATTGCTCTGATTCTATCCTAGTCAGGATACGTAGGCAGAAGATGCGACGTCTTTGCGAGAAAACTTAGAAAACCAATTAGGTCTTTACTTATCTTTACATTCAACTCCCAATCCTAAATCCATATACATATTTCACACTTAGCAATTAATCAAACAAAAGTTTCCTGTAGAGTACTACAGATGCTTAGGGTGCTAACACCTTCCCTAGGTATAACCAACCCCCAATCCCCGAATCTCTTAAGCGTTGTCGTTACATCACGAAAAAGGTTTTTCTTTCTTTAGACCTTTCCTTTGGATAAAATAAAGTTCGGTTGTAAAAATAATTAAGATTCAAGTTAATTCAATAGCTTGATATCCAATTTTCACCGCAACAGAAATGGCGACTTCACTGGGGAAGTTTTTTATTGCTTTGAGGGTTTAGCCTATCTTTTTTGAATACTTGCTTATTTGTGAATACTTGTAAATATGTGCATATGTGCTCTATTGGTTCTTGGGAACTTGGAATGGTGAGACAACACTATACCCGTGTTTGAGCGTACTTATGATAGGATGGTGGTATATTCAAGGAGACTTATATGGAGTTGATTCCCGACCAAGTTGACTTGAGAAAACCACCGCTCAGTAGAGGCCCTTCTGAGAGTTAGTATTGTTGATCGAGTATTCGTGAAAACAATGCTACTTTCTACATGGGAGCCCGTGATACTGAGGACCTTTAGATTACCTTTTCCCCACTATGGCTTTATTAGGATGTAGTGCGATAACTATAAGGAGTAATTCCAAAGTAGTTGATACGCGATACTACACTTGGACGAGACTCTCTTGAGAATATTATCGACCACCAAGTATTTGGGAAATTGACAATATCCGAAAGATGGGTCGAGGACTCTAGGAACTATTTTAGAACCTTTCTCTACAGTTTTGAAAGCCTTAGTACATACCTTTGGGGTGGGTAGACCTTGACTCCATACTCATGTTCTCTAAACCAAAACCTTTATCTGTTTACCCATGTGTATATGTGAATCTGTGCTTACCTATGTTTGTGCATTCATGCATTCATGAACATCATATCATAAAAGTTTTATAGAACTCAGATCTTTTGTTTGTAAACATTAGGATCATCATGGACAGTGGAAAAAAGAAAACCATGAAGTACACTTACAAAAGTCCTAACTTGGATGACATAGAAAGGTTGAGCACTTTGATAACAGATCTAGAAGGATTCAAGAGCAGGTATGGGAACTTATTGTCATTGTTGAGGGTAGAAAGGAAGATGGATCTGGGACTTCTCTCCACACTCCTCCAGTTTTATGATCCACTCTATCATTGTTTCATTTTTCCTGATTATCAGCTGGTACCTACACTTGAGGAATATTCTTGCTTGATTGGTTTACCTATTCTTGAAGACTCTCCTTTTCCAATCATGGAGAAGGACCCTAAGGAAGAAGAAATTGCTAAAGCTACACGTTTAGGATTGGTGGATATTCAGAAAAATATGGTTACTAAGGGAGGAGTCCTTGGTTTGACTGCAGAATTCTTGGTTGGAAAAGCACAATACTATGTTGATCATTTGAGTATGGATGCATTCGAAGCCATCTTTGCCTTGCTCATTTATGAGATCTTCTTGTTTCCAAGCTTTGATAACTTTGTGGATCTCAATGCCATCAAGATTTTCTTGAAGAAAAACCCTGTGCCTACTTTATTAGCTGACGCATATCATTCTGTTCACTTGAGAAATCTGCATAAAGGAGGAATGATTATCTGTTGTGTCCCTTTGTTATATAAGTGGTTTATTTCTCACTTACCTAAGGCTCATGTTTTTTGGAAGGAAGGTTGGTGGTCTCAGAAGGTTATGGCTCTTACTCACTCTGATATCGATTGGTACAACCATAGTTACGATGGGATAAAAATCATTGACAGTTGTGGAAGCTTTGGTAACGTACCTCTTCTGAGTACAAGTGGAGGAATCAGTTATTACCCTGTTCTCGCTCGCCGTCAGCTTGGATATCCTTTGAAAGACAAACCAAACAGCGCTCATGTGGAGAATGTTTTCTTTAAAGGAAGTTCAGAATTGAAGGGAGAAATTCTAAAAGCTTGGGGACATGTACACAAGAAAGGAAAGGAAGATTTAGGGAAGCCTAATTGCGTCTCTCTCGAGCCTTATCTCCAATGGGTCCGAAAAAGAGCTATTCATCTGAAGATGCCTTATTCTCGGCAGAAACCCATGGCTTTAGAGGAGGAACACACAATGATCTTTATGTCTAAAGAGGAGAAGTTAAAGATTGCTTTGAGGAAATCACAACAAACTGAAGTAGCCTGGAAGTACAAGTACCAAGTGGCCATGGAAGAGAACGATGAACTCCGTAGACAACTCCAGGCGAAGGATGAAGAAATGAATGCTTATAAGAAGAGGAAGACACAAGAAGGTTTTTCTTCTTCCAGCTCTCAGCCAACTCCATAGAAGCTAGTCGTGGACAAACTCATTCTCGAGAAGACTCAGATGGAAGAAGAAATCAAGAAACTCAAAGCAAAAGAGGACTTTTATTTAGAATACTGTCAGCCTTATATTTAGGACTTTTGTAAAATGTACTAGATATTTTGAAATGCAATCTTGAAAATCAATGAAATGATGTTTTGATCTGAGTTCCACGAAACCTTTACATTTGCATTCTCATTAATTAATCATTCAAGGAACTAAAAATTGTTTGCAGATATTATAGGATGGAGGTTGTATTCCAAAGGCCAAAATTGGAGAACTTGAAGAAACTGAGAATTGAATTTGCTTATTTCCCCATTGTTATAATTTTTGCAAATATTTCTTTGAATTCCTTGAATGATTAATTTTGTATTGTTGCATTTTGCATTCATAAGCATTGCATGTGCATGTTCTTGTATTGAGTCTCATCTCGTTGTCTTGTCTCCAGAAAGAAACACACTGAACCCTCAACACCGATACAACACCCAAGCCCAAGCTCGCCTAAGAATGGAAGGACAGAATTTGGATGTGGACAGGATTGATAATGAACTTGAAGAGCTACGAGGAGGCATGGGGCAGATCATGGAAGCCCTACAAGTCATTCGTGCAAAATTGGATACTCAAGCCACTGTTGTTTCTGAAATCACTGGCATAGCTGTAGAGCCGATCCCAACGGCAGTCACTGTTGCAAATGTTCCACCATATGGGTTATCGCCTGGTTTTATACCTCCACCAATAGTCAATCAACAAGCAGTTCCTTTAGGGCCAGAAGTTCCTCAAGCTATTCCTACTTACACTCAGCCTTCTGTTCAGATTCAAGCGCGCCCTATTTTTCATAATCCTCCACCAGTGTACGAAGGTCCTGATGGGTATGAAGAAGAAAGCGGACGACATGATAAGTTGAAAGAAAGTGTAGAGAATATCGGAAGGAAAGTCAGAGCAATGGAAGGAAATGACATCTTTGGTACTGATGCCAGAGATATGTGCTTAGTGTCTGGATTGGTAATTCCGCCAAAATTCAAAGTTCCCAATTTTGATCAGTATTCTGGGGCTACTTGTCCTCGGACACATCTGATTATGTATTACCGAAGAATGGCTGCTCATGTGGAAGATGACAAGTTAATGATTCACTGTTTCTAAGATAGTCTGAAAGGAGCTCCTGCTAAATGGTATTTGGGCTTGGATCAGTCTCGTATTCACAATTTCCAAGACTTGGCCGATGCTTTTGTGAAACATTACAAATACAACATGGATTTAGCCCCTGATAGAAGACAGTTACTGAGTATGTCACAGAAGAGTTCGGAATCTTTCAAAGAGTATGCACAGAGGTGGAGGGAAACTGCCTCTCAGGTAGAACCTCCTTTGAGTGAAAAAGAGTTAACAGATTGGTTTGTCGATACAGTGAGACCGGAGTTTTATGAGAAGATGATCAGTAGTGTAACCGCAAGTTTTTCTGATATAGCAGCAGTGGGGGTGAGAGTGGAGTTAGGAATGAAGAATGGGAAGGTGGCTAGCAGTTCCAGCAGTTCCGGTAACAACAATGTCAAAAAGCTCAGCAGTAATTTTCATAGAAAGAAGGAAGGGGAGACAAATGCAGTAACTATGGGAAGAAAGAGTCGCACCTGGAGATCACCTTACCAACAGTATCAGCAGAGTTATGTTCAACAACCTCAGTAAGGCTTTGTTCAGCAGCCTCAACCAAGCTATGTTCAGCAATCCCAGCAACAACGACCAATGTATCCGTTGCAGTATGCCCAACAACCTTATGTGGCAGCTGTAACTCCGGCTTTCAGTCATCCTATTCCCAGTTATCAGACAGTGCAGCCAACACCTGTATATCAGCCAATTCAACAAGGGTATCAACGAGCGCCCAACGCTCCACCCTATCAACAACATCATCAGCCTAGAGCTCAGGCACCCAGACAAAACTACCAGAATCGAAGACCAACAACAAAACCACCACTCCCTCAGATACCGATGACTTACACCGAGTTGTACCCCTCCTTAGTGCAGCAGGGATTGGTAACAACACGACCATTAAATCCAGACACTACATCTCCTCATTATAATCCAAATGCTCATTGTGCCTTTCACGAGGGTGCTGCCGGTCATGATTTAGAAGGCTGTCTTGCTTTAAAACATCTTGTCAGGGAGTTGATGGAAAAGAAGATCTTGTCTTTTGATGATGTACCCCCAAATGTCAAAAGTAATCCATTGCCAAACCATGGAGGGGTCAATGCATGTAGAAGAAGTCTTGGATGAAAGGATGGTCCGAGATGTGTCCGAGATTAAAACCTCGTTGAGGTTGCTTCACGAGAAACTACTGAAAGCAGGATTGATAGAGGATACCCATAATGATTGTGAAAAGTGTTCTAGTGATTCTGGAGGGTGTGATGAGGTACGAAGAGGTATACAAAGGTTGATTGATGAAGGAATGTTACAAGTGTGTAGTAAGGTGAGGAAAGAAGAAGTTTCAGTAATTGAGCCTGTTTTTAATTTACCGAAGAAAGGTGAGAAAGTTCCAGTGTTCAAAATGACCAACGAAGGTGTGAAGCCCGTTTTCAACAAGTCAACTATCGATCAACCTCAACTGGTTGTTATTCAGAAACCAAGACCGTTTCCTTTTGAAAGCACAAAGGTCGTTCCCTAGAAGTATGACATGACTGTGATAGACCGGGGATCTGGGAAGGTTAGTCAGAAAGAGACAGTAAAAGACGACCAAGTGGACGTAACAAACATTGCAGGTACAAGCAAAATGACTCGTAGTGGACGAATCTATCAACCAAAAATGACAGTAGTCGCTCCAAAAGAGGTTACCCCTGCTGCGACAAAAGAACAAGAGGTACCAGGTACTGAAGGAAACAATGAAGAATTCTTAAGGATTATTCGGAAAAGTGATTACAAGATCATTGATCAGCTCCACCAAACCCCATCAAAGATATCGATCTTGTCTCTTTTAATGAATTCTCCAGCTCACAGAGAAGCTCTGCAAAAAGTATTAAAACAGGCACATGTGACAAAAGACATAACTCTCAGACAATTTGATTCAGTAATAGCCAACATTACAGCCTGTAACACCCTGAGCTTTAGTGATGCAGAATTACCGAATGAAAGACGCAATCACAACCGTGCATTACACATATATGTCAGGTGCCAAGAAGACACCATGGCACGAGTTTTAGTCGATACTGGATCCTCATTGAATGTATTGCCCGCCAGGTCGCTCGCAAGGCTAGCATATGCAGGGGCAGAAATGAAACCGACATCTTTGATCGTAAAAGCTTTTGATGGTTCAAGAAGAACGGTTGTTGGAGAGGTAGAACTGCCAATCATGATCGGACCTCATGTGTTCGATATTACATTCCAAGTCATGGACATTAACCCAGCTTATAGTTGTTTGTTGGGACGACCGTGGATTCACGCCGCTGGAGCAGTAACTTCCACCTTACATCAGAGAATGAAATTTGTTGTGAATGATAAATTAGTGATCGTACACGGTGAAGAGGACTTAATGGTGAGAAATTTGTCATCATTCAAGTATATTGAAGCAGATGAGGGCGCGTTAGAAACTTCCTTTCAGGCACTCGAGATAGCTAATGCAGTGATGTTGGAAGAAACAGTGGCTAAAAGTGGTTCGTCTTTTGCATCCGCTCAGAGCATCAAGTCTACACTAGAAGAAGGCACTCCTGCAGGTTGGGGAGAGGTTATTGAAGTGAAACCGAAGATGGATCGCCAAGGGTTGGGTTACAAACCAACTCATGATGAAGCATCGACACATGACAAAGGACGCCCAAAAACTATACAAGAAGTATTCATCAGTGGAGGTTTCCAAATCAGTGCTGTGAAGGAGGATTCCGAAGATGAAGACCTTGAATAGTTAGTGTATCATTGCAATGCTGCCTTGAGCAACTGGGAAGCTATTGAGATTCCTTTAGTTTTTCCTGAGTCAAAGTAATTTGTTTATTTTTCTTTTCTTGTCGTTGTTTTAAATCTCCATAGCCATGCCCAAGGCTATATGAATGTTTTGTAAGGGCCCCGAGCTTTCAAGAAAATCAATGAAAATGAACTATTTTGTTAAATTCCTTGTGTTTTTTCCTTTACTGCTTTTGCTTGCATTTTAAAAAAGAAAAATGGCAATCTTAAAAAACCAAAACAATTTTTCTCTGTTGTGTGCTGCATTTGTCTTTGTGTGTTTTAATAAAATAAACTGTTCCAACGTGCAGTGATGTCCTAAAACCCATTGAATCCTATGACTTTGCATTCCCTCCGGACTTTGATTCACCAATACACCAAGCTGAAGATGAGGATGAAGATTTTGAAATCCCTGATGAACTGGTAAAATTGGCACACCATGAGTATGTAGAACTTCAACCCTACAAAGAACAGGTAGAAGTCATTAATCTTGGCACTGAAGAAGACAAGAAAGAAGTCAAGATTGGGGCAGCTCTAGGGGCAGAAGTCAAGCAGCAACTAGAAGAACTTTTGAAAGAATATGTGGATGTATTTGCTTGGTCGTACCAGGATATGCCGGGTCTAAACACTGACATAGTAGTTCACAAATTACCGCTTCGACCAGAATACCCACCGGTTAAGCAAAAACTCTGAAGAACAAGACCTGACATGGCTCTCAAGATTCGAGATGAGGTGAAAAAACATATTGATGCGGGTTTCTTAGCAGTGTCCAAATACCCCGAATGGGTGGCCAATATTGTACCTATACCGAAAAAAGAAGGGAAAGTCAGGATGTGTGTGGATTACAGGGACCTAAACAGGGCCAGTCCGAAAGATGATTTCCCTTTACCGCATATCGACACATTGGTGGATAATACGGCTCGTTTTGCAGTTTTCTCATTTATGGATGGGTTCTCCGGTTACAATCAGATTAAGATGGATCCTGATGACATGGAAAAAAACTACTTTCATTACACCATGGGGGACTTACTGTTGCAAAGTTATGCCTTTCGGTCTGAAGAATGCAGGTGCTACTTATCAAAGGGCCATGGTCAGTTTATTTCATGATATGATGCACAAGGAGATAGAGGTATATGTTGATGACATGATAGCCAAATCTCAAAGCGAGGAGGACCATTTGGAACATCTTTTGAAATTGTTTAAGAGACTCAGAAAATATCAGTTGAGACTGAATCCAGCCAAGTGTACCTTTGGGGTAAGATCTGGGAAATTACTCGGTTTCATTGTCAGTCACCGAGGGATTGAAGTTGATCCAGATAAAGTCCGAGTCATTCAAGACATGCCAGCTCCACAAACAGAAAAGCAAGTCAGAGGTTTTCTTGGAAGATTGAACTACATATCCAGATTTATTTCCAATATGACGCCTACTTGCGAGCCCATCTTCAAATTATTACGCAAGGACCAGATGGTTGTTTGGAATTCAGATTGTCAGCAAGCATTTGATAAGATCAAGGGTTACCTACAAGAGCCTCCGATCTTAATACCTCCTGTTCCAGGAAGACCTCTCTTCATGTATTTAACAGTGCTTGAGAATTCAATGGGTTGTGTGTTAGGTCAGCAGGATGAGTTTGGACGAAAAGAACATGCTATCTACTATTTGAGTAAGAAGTTTACTGATTGTGAAGGCAGATATTCACTCCTGGAGAAAACTTGTTGTGCTTTGGCATGGGCAGCCAAATGTTTGAGGCAGTACATGATTTGTCATACCACTTTGTTGATTTCAAAAATGGATCCAATAAAGTATATTTTTGAGAAGCCTGCTCAGACTGGAAGGCTCGCTCGCTGGTATATGTTGTTATCTGAATATGACATCCAGTACGTAGCTCAGAAGTCTATCAAGGGTAGTGTTTTGTCAAAATATCTTGCAGATCAACCAGTGGAAGATTATGAGCCTCTCAAATTTGATTTCCCAGATGAAGACATTATGTTGGTAAAAGATTGTGAAGAGTCAGGTCCTGATGAGGGTCCGCAGGAAGGTCTTTGGTGGAAAATGATGTTCGATGGTTCCTACAACTACAGTGGGCATGGCGTAGGCGCCGTTTTAATGAATCCGGAAGGTGGTTACACTCCATTCACAGCCAGGTTGGATTTTGACTGCACAAACAATATCGCTGAATATGAAGCCTGCATTCTCGGCCTTGAGGCAGCTATCGACCTTAAAATCAAACTTCTTGAAGTTAGTGGGGATTCATCTTTGGTTATCTAGCAGGTTACTGGAGAATGGGAAACTAGACATGAGAATTTGATCCCTTATAGAGCCTATATTGTCAAAATGATGGAGTATTTTGATGAAATCACTTTCAAGCATGTCCCGAGATCTGAAAATCACATTGCCGATTCCCTAGCCATGTTAGCCTCAAGGTGGAAAGTCAGGGATGTCAATGATGCCACTCTCATTAGAATTGAACGCAAGACCGAGCCCGCTTAGTGTCTGATGGTCGAAGAAGAGACTGATGATAAACCATGGTTCTATGACATAAAAAATTACCTGTTGAAACAAGAGTATCCAGCCGATGCTACATCACTTGACAAGAAAACTCTGAGACGATTAGCATCCAAGTTCTTTCTCAGCAATGATGTGCTTTACAAAAGGAATTATGATATGGTCCTGCTTAGATGTGTTGACCGACGAGAAGCAGAGTTGTTAATGCAAGATGTTCACGAAGGAATGTTCGGTACTCATGCCAATGGATATGCTATGTCTAAAAAGATTTTGAGGGCTGGTTATTACTGGTTGACCTTGGAAACTGATTGTATTCAATATGCCAGAAAGTGTCACAAGTGTCAGATTTATGCGGACAAGATGCATGTACCTCCGACGTTGCTGAATGTGTTGTCATCACCGTGGCCTTTCTCTATGTGGGGCATCGATATGATTGGGGCAATTGAACCAAAAGCTTCTAACGGACACCGATTTATTCTGGTTGCAATTGATTATTTCACAAAATGGGTTGAAGTCGCATCCTACGCTAATGTTACTCGACAAGTGGTGGCTCGCTTTATCAAAAAGGAAATTATCTGTCGTTACGGAATTCCGAGCCGAATCATAACGGACAATGGTACTAATTTGAACAACAAAATCATGAAAGAGTTGTGCGATGACTTCAAAATTGAACATCACAATTCTTCTCCTTATCGTCCCAAGATGAATGGGGCTGTAGAAGCTGCAAATAAAAACATCAAAAAGATTTTGCAAAAGATGGTGAAAACTTACAAAGATTGGCATGAGATGCTGCCATTCGCCTTGCATGGGTACAGAACGTCCATCCGCACTTCAACAGGGGCAACCCCTTTTTCTTTGGTATATGGAATGGATGTGGTACTTCCCATTGAGGTCGAGATACCTTCTTTGAGAGTCATAATGGAAACCAATCTTGAAGAAGCGGAATGGGTGAGAGAAAGGTTTAATCAGTTGAATCTTATCGACGAAAAGCGCATGTCTGCAATGTGTCATGGTCAGTTATATCAGAAGAGGATCAAGAGGGCTTTTGATAAGAAAGTTTGTTTCCGAGAATTCCGCGAAGGGGAGCTTGTACTCAAAAAGATTTTACCAGTTCATAAAGACGCACGGGGAAAGTGGATGCCTAACTATGACGGCCCGTTTTTTTTGAAAACAGTCTTCTTAGGAGGCTCATTGATTCTCACTACCATGGATGGGGAGCATCTTACTCATCCAGTAAATTCTGATGCAGTACGAAAATATTACGCCTAAAAAGAACCCGATAAGCCGAAAACTCAAAGGAACAACTTATGCAAAAATTAGGGTTGAAGAAAGAGAAAAAGAAAGAGAATGAGAAAAAGAAAAAGAAAAATAAAAGCTCGCTAAGTTGAAAACTCGAAAGGGCGGCTTAGGCAAAAATGAGCGTCGCGGTGGATTGAAAACCCGAAAGGGCGATCCAGGCAAAAGTTAGGGACAAAGGCGTTTTCACTGCATCAGATGAGTTGTCACTACCGCAGAAGATCCTACAAGAACTCACTCCAACCACTCTTGTCAGAAGCAAGGATTTTGATGAGTTTTAGTCTTTAGGGATAGTTTGGTCATGGGATTCAATGTAACCTTGTCCACTTTGCCATTTTTCACTTGTAAAATTTCTATGGAATTTTGTCATTTGCAAGATTTCATTCTTGAATAAAATCAGTTTTGAACCTTTCTTTCCTTTGCAACTTTATCATTTCCTTTATTTTCTTTGTTATGCAAAACGTTGTTCGTTGATCAACGATAGTTTTGAAAGCATTAGGGTCAAAATATTTGAATAAAACTTGAAAAGATTAACAAACGTAAAAACGTCAACTCATGGAAAAGGTCGAGGAATATCATACTTCCCCGAAACCTCAGGGTAGCGAAAGATTTGATATGAAATCCAATTACATTCCCTGATAAAGTGTAAGCAAGTCGAACTGTCGATTCTCCTTTGGTCATGTGTAGGTATCAAACCTTGAAGACTGTTTCCTCAAGGAACTTCTTATAATGATATGAAGGCTCGTCCCAGTAGAAGATGTCTGAGCACTTGAATCTACTTTGTCATTTCTGAATAAACTTGTTTAGAAGGCTCGGTTCCCCTGTTAGAATTGGATTTATTTTCAAAGAACTACATACACCTTTTAGCCTGGGTTCTGTGTGATTCATTCCGTCTCTCGAGTTCAGTGTGTTATCTGTCGATTCCCCGTGAATGACCGACCACTGCTAGTGAATTTCTGTTTAAAGTCCAGTTGTAACTGGCATTGTTTTAGAAGCCAATCGTTATTGGTAGTCCTTTGGTCGTCACCATATTTCTTGTTAAAACCAGTCGTAACTGGCATTACCTTAAAATCCACTCGTTGGTATCTTTTGATTCGATCGTCACCACCTTCACCAATTCCCCAGTCGTAACTGGTAGTGTTCGAAATACAATCGTCATTGGTATTCTTTTGGTCGTCACCATACTTTTCTTTGAAACCCAGTCGTAACTGGCCTTATCCTAACTCCACTCGTTATTACCTTTTGGTTCGGTTGTTACCAACCTTTTCCCTCTGAAGTCTAGTCATCACTAGCAAATCCCCTGTGAAGTCTAGTCGTTACTGGTTGATTTCCGTTTAAGTCCAGTCGTAACTGGCAGATGTTCGAAATCCAATTGTTATTGGTATCTTGTTGGTTGTCACCAACCTTCCCCATGGAAGTCCAGTCATAACTGGCATCACTTGAAATCCAATCGTTATTGGTATTTTTTGGTTTGGTCATTACCAACCTCCCCAGCTAAAGCCTAGTATCTTGCTAACATTCTCGTAACCACATGTGTTGGTATACCCTGATTTGGTCGTCACCATGTTTTCTTCCAAAGTCCAGTTGTAACTGGCATTGCGTGAAATCCAATCGTCATTGGTACCCTGACTTGGTCGTTACCAATCTCCTTTAAGTCCAGTGGTTACTGGCATTGCTTGAAATTTGGTCGTCACCAATTTCACCAGTCAAAGTCCTGTATTACCAATTGGATTTGAAATTTCATTTGTTGTTATCTCAGGTTGGTCGTTACCATTACCTCCAGGAAGTCTAGTGGTTACTAGCACTGTTTGAACTGCTTGTTAAAACTGGGTGACATCATTATCCCCAGCAAGACTTTTTTCCAGACAAGTCTCGGAGATCTAGTCGTCACTAGTATCCCCAATAGGTTTTGTCTTGGTTTCTAGTCCATTCCTGAAGATCCCATTTGAACTCTTCACTATAGGAAACTCCTCATCTAATCATCCCCAGTGAGGTTCGTGTTTTAATTTCCCCAGTAGAAAGTCGCTCGTGCCCCCGGTGGAAATCTACCTCGTTCCCCGGTGAAGTGTTTGTTTTTCCCCAGTAAGATTGTCATGTTCATTAGACTTTGCGCATCCTCATGTGAAAGTTTTCCTCTCAGTTACCACCAGTCATGTTTGAACTATTGATTGTTATACCTCGGTATTCCCCAGTGTCGGATCCACAATGCCAGGTCTCCGCAAGTAGTTACTCGTTGTTTTGTTTTTCTGTCTTCTGCATATGTCTTGCATCCAAGCATCATGAAGCATCATTTAGAATTCATGACATATCATGACCTGTCCTTTTGCATATCATCGGATCTAAGGGACAAAATTTTCGGTTTTCTATATTTAAATACCTTTCACTGCGATTCTACGAGGATCATCATCCCTCAGTTCCATCTAGTGAAGATATTTAAATAGGGACAATTGTTGCACCCCAAATTTTGGCCCCTTAGATTCTCATTATCATTTTAAGAGCATACTCATGAATTATCTAACCTTAACCCAGTGCAAGTTTGTCTTTGTCAAATTACAGATGAATCAGGGTTTCATGCAGTCAAAATCGAAGCTTCAGGGTTTGTGATTAATCAATGTTTTGGGCTCATTCAATTAGGAAACAAGGTCAAGGGTATCATATAATGTCAATTGAGAAGCCAATTTGAGGTTGTTACCCCAGAATTCAGAGCAGTGCATTTCAGAGTACCCGATTAGGGTCTTTGACCAGTAAAAGTCAACTGTAGTTTGACTTTGATGTTGGAAGATGTTTAAATGGTGGGATTATGATTCATGAAGTTCATATAGATCAATAAAGTTCATTCAAGAAGTTTCAAAGTCTCAGGAGGTCCAAAATGTCAACAGGCGACTCGGTAGTCATCGATCGGTCGTACGGTTGACCGAAAAGTCAACTCTCCAAATTTTAGGAATTGGACTTCAAGTTCTGAAACAAAATTGTTCCTTATGTCATATTGGACTTGCATATCAATTTTCATGACCATTGGATCAAGAATGAAGGAGTAATCAGAAAAATCGGGAAATTAGGGTTTTGAAAGGGGCTAAACCATAACTCCTTAACCACACATCCAATTAAGTTGGTTCAAAGCTCATTTGGAAGCTCTTGACAAGTCCTACAAAAGTCCCTAAGTGGTCCATCATCAGAAAATGCATAGATTTGGAGTTATGATCAAATTCATTTCTAGAGGGGAAAAAGACTTGGAGAAATTTCACTTTTAAGTTCATTTTTTAGCAACTTTGGAAGGCTTTTTGGCCAAATTCCTTTGGAAAATTGAAACTCATGAAAACATGAATGTTTTAGGGCTATTTGAGTGCTTTCTAAAAAGTACTAGCACATCTCAAAAGGATTTGTGAGCTGAAAGTTATGATCATGGCAAGTTGGTGGTTTTTCACTTTAGTCCCACATTGTCAAAACTCAAGAATTCATTCTTTCATCAAAGTTGGTCAATCTCAGCTTGTGAAACATATTGTATCTGATATGTGAGGTGTTTGTAGCATGAAAGAACCAAGAATTATGCAGAAGAGAAGAAAAAGCCAAGCTTGCAAGTTGCCTTGCAAGTGGATTTGCAACTTGCATCCAAAAGTGAAAAACAAGCCTGAGGTGTAAAGAAATTCTGAACCAGCCATGATAATACATCTCTAGCCTGCAATTAGCCACACTAATTCATCATTTTTCTTGACTAATGAGGCTTACCTATCAGTCAAAGAAACCCTCTTGTGGAGGTTTAACCAAAAAATCCAAAACCTTTCTTCAAAATGAAAAAATCTTCAAATCTGCCCCAAACCACTTCCTTGCCTATAAATAGAGCCCTCACCACTTCATTCAAAACACAATATGAATGCTAAGAACCATAAAAATTGAAAGCCTTTGCTATTTTCAGTCTTTGCTTCAAAATCCCAAAAATCACCAAACTTATCAAAGTACCAAAAATTTATCTTGGTGCAAGGGCTGCCAAACTCATTTCTCTACATTAAAACACCCCAACAATCATCAACACAATCCCTAAATATGGTATAGAAGGTGTCTAAACCATTAAACCATCCAAAATTTTCACCAATCAAAAAGTCAACTTCATCACCAAGTTACTTTGACCAATGCTACAAAATCAGCCATATCTTGTTCCATACATTTCCTTGGTGTTCCAATCATCCTAACACCTTTCATATAGTATTTCTCAACTGTCCAAAGTTCTAGAAATCATTGGTGGATTGCATTTCTCCATTTGTCATCATATTTGCATATTGCTTCAAAGAGAAGAAAGGACTCAAGGCAAAAAGGTAGATTGAAGTTCTCTGGGTTTCTTGATTATTATAGCTTGTTCAACAAAGTCTACAAGAGGTATGTAGCTTATAAACATTGCCCTTTGCATCATTTTCCATACTTTGGCATTTTTGAGCAATATTGAGAAATATGAGCTATGGACTTTTAATGATTTTCATGACACTTGATTTTTGATGAATGTAAGGATGTGATGAATCTTAACATGTGTGTTTAACTTGTTCTTGTCAAGTTTTAAATATTGGTATGTTGGAGTTTGTTGTTGTACTGTCAAAACAGTTTTGGGAAATAAATTGTAACTCATGCTTACACTTACAATGATAATTCATGTTTCACATTTCATAAATATCCCATCAGTTTTAGGTAGGCCTGTTAGCAACAGTTGTTAAGTGTATGTGAGGATTTTTGTCCTACTGCTAATTTCTGTTTTAAGAGAGGGCTGCTATTTTGGATGTAAAAAGGACCTCAGCCCATTGCATTTGGATTTGACTCATGGGTTGTTGCCGCAAGTTCCTATTGAAACCTTGGTCTGCATGACTGCAAGGACATTTTAGTGCAGTTTGTCAACTGTCTTGGAATTTCCACATAAGGGTTGCTGTTTTAAATTGTGAGTTGCAGTTAGGACTCATTTTTGACTTTTGGTTAGTGGTAGGCATTGTCAAGATAGGGTCCATTTTTTTTATATCAATAACTATCCTTGGAGCCTGGTTTTATCAGTTTAGCATACTTGATCGTTGTCAAGTTTAAGGTTTTTTGGTCTTGCTGTGGTTTTAGTTGAGAGGTTTGGAGCAGGGTTAGCATTGTTTTGGTGTTAATAAAATTTTGTGTACATCATACTATTGTATGTTTTGTTTTACCTCATCTTAACATATTGTTGAACTTAGACTGTTGGCAATTCATCATTGGAAAACATCAATGTTTGGAAGCATCCATCACCATATGCATCTCATTCCCTTTTGCAGTTTGTATGATTGTAGTTTAGGCCAATGAAATAGATTGATGCCACTATCTTGTTTCTGTTTGAATGTCTTTGAGACACAATACTACCCCAAAATGCAACTATCATTAGTTTTCATTCAACATGCCAATTTCTCATTTTTTGGTGTTTACATCAAACTGTGTTTTTAAAACCATTCCATATCATGTATGTGAAGCATGTATATGGTTAATTTAGTCAGAAATGCTTAGAATCATGATTTGGTTTTCTCATGCCTTGACAAATGACCAAAATGCATTTTGAAAGTCAGGTGTGGCCACAAACAGTTATGAGTTTATTTCTGAACATGAACACAGTCTTTAGCATATATTTAAAGTGTATGAATGATTGGTTTGATCAATGTGAGTCTGGAATTTAAAATACTTCACAGCCTGCACATCACACTTGTTACTTTTGCAATTCGCACAGCATTTGTCATCACAGCTAGTTTTCATCTCTGCTATGCACTTCCACTCACTCCATGGCTCATTTGTATCATGTATAGATGAATACTTTAATTCAAAACTGATTGTATTGAGTTGATCATTTCAAAATGCATTAAAGGCACAAAATTGCAACTCACATCCCACTTTTCACCACTGCATGATTTGAACCCCATCCTTTGCATAAACTCATTCCTTGTCATTTACATGTTGTGTGGATATGATTATCTTAATTCAAAGCTGACAGTCATGAATGTTTCACTTCAAAATGCATCTTTTAACAAAAATTGCAACTTGACATGTCATTTTCATAAACTGTTTTCATTGAGTTTGATTTAAGTGCTTGAAACCTTCATCACCATATACTTGGGCTGTACATATCTTTAGTTTGAATAAAAAATGTTTGAAACAAGTTGTGAACATCAAAATGCATTTTCAAGTTTCAAAAAAAACACCTACCATAGAATTTTTAAATGGAAGGAGAATCTCAGAAAACTAAGTGCACCATCATGATCCTTGTATTTTTCTAGTCAAGATACATATAAATTTCATCGCGTTTGGTTAAGAATCGAGAAAGTTACGAGTGAAAACATAAATCATATTTTGAGTGTTATTCTTGCCCAGAAATCCTAAGTGAATATCCCTTATATATTTAAGGGGTGACATCAATCAACGGATGTATAGCCACCCCAGTGGTAAGACCATATGCCCTTACACGCCTTGCACGCCTTGTACCTGAGTTCGACCCCTGAGGAGGACAACTCTTTTATTATTTTTTGTCATTTTTCACTCCATTTTCAAAAATTCGGATCTCCTTCAATTTTAATCGTTTTTCATCCGTTATTTTTTCATTATTTTCATATTGATGTATACTTTCATGCCATATTTTTTATTTTCATGATTACCTAAATTTTCATCTCTTTTGACTTCGTACAAGTTAAGTGCATTTTACGTTCGTTTACGCATGTGCAGATGAATTTTTCTTTGGTTATACTTGAATTTGTTTGTGATACTTGCTTGTATTTATATCCTTACATGTTAGTTAACATTCTAGGATTTTATTTTTGGTTGGCACCATGTTTATTTTGTTCCCTTTGTTGAATGTAATTAAACTCGATCTGTCGTCACAGTTCTTGATAATTCATCTGCTTTGATTGTCATCAATGCACCTTCATCTTTATCATTCCATATGTTTGTTTAATGGTTGTCACCATGAATATGCCTTTATCATGTTGTTAATTTTCTTGTTGTTTTCTTCCCCAAGTGATGAAGCTTGTTAGCTCTCATCCAGTTGCCTCTCCTGTCTACTTCCAAAGGAAAAGTCTGTCCATTTGACCCTCATGTTATGAATAACTCATTCACCCATTCCCTTGACTTTGTTAAGTCACTTTAACCCTAGATTATAAGCCATTAGACTTTGCTTCAAGTCTAAGAAACCCACCTGTACTAGGAGTGTTCTTCAACTAGAACCCTAGGAAAGAGTTTGTCAACTCTGTGTAAGAATCATTGTCATGATTTCTTACTTCCCCTTTTGAATATTACAACTTAGAATAGGGAGTTTTGTCAAACTCCACACAAAAATTGTCATGTTTGTTCCCCCCTTGAACCTTGATCATAATCAAGTGTTCTTCATCCCTTGTGAGGTGAACTACGATTGCTCTGATTCTATCCTAGTCAGGATACGTAGGCAGAAGATGCGACGTCTTTGCGAGCAAACTTAGAAAACCAATTAGGTCTTTACTTATCTTTACATTCAACTCCCAATCCTAAATCCATAGTACATATTTCACACTTAGCAATCAATCAAACAAAAGGTTCCTGTAGAGTACTACAGATGCTTAGGGTGCTAACACCTTCCCTAGGTATAACCAACCCCCGATCCCCGAATCTCTTAAGCGTTGTCGTTACATCGCAAAAAAGGTTTTTCTTTCTTTAGACCTTTCCTTTGGATAAAATAAGGTTCGATTGTAAAAATAATTAAGATTCAAGTTAATTCAATAGCTTGATATCCAATTTTCACCGCAACAGTGTGAAAACATTGTCGGTACATGTTTGTTGTCTAACCTTTGTCTGCAGAAGTGGGAATGATTCAAGTGGGGGAGAAGCTTGTGCTTCTCCAGGATGCTGCAAGTGTGGAGTTGTAGCTCAGTGTGTGGTTGAACGCTCTTATAGTTTGTTAAATATTGTTTATACGTCATCATGATTTTCGGCTGTCTATTGACAAATTGAGGAACTGATCACCTTTAATCTCTTGTTGATAGTAGACGGGGTCATGTTGGATGGGATAGACGTGTATTGCAAGCTTAGATGGCGTGAGCAGTGAATTACCTTGAGTTAAACTAAGTGCTTAAGAATTATTTTGATGAGTCGACGCAGAACAGTGTTGAGATGTTTAATTTTGATGGGAGTTTTGAGTGTTAATGAAAGTGGGGAAGTTGGCGGTTTGCCGATTAATTGTGGTTGTCTGGAAGTTATCCTGACAAGATAGTGATATACAACCATAATGTGAAGTGGAGTTGTGATTGACTTAGTTACGGAAACTAGTCCGAGATTGAGAGCTCCATATTATATGTTATTTTGGATGGTCAAGGAATTAAACTGATTGAGTAGTGTTGAGACTTGTGTCTAGTGTGTGTGCTAAGACAACAGAGTGTGAGGTCGAGTATATTAAAGGTGGGCAGTGCCTTCTGATGATTATTAAAGAAAGTAAGATGTGGAATGCAGTATTGGTATAATTAGGCCTTTAAATATTTCAAGAGTTGAAGATGTGTTGAATGACCTTCTAAGTGTGAAATTGTTGTTGTACGTCGAATTCCGAGATCGCATCTTTTTACGGAATCGAAATCGGACACCCGGAAGTCATGAAACGATCGAAAATAGAATTTTGAACTGTCAGGTTCGCCACATTCTTCGCCTAGAGAACAGCTCCAGGAGGCCGCTCGCTTCTGTGTTTGCCTAGCAAAGATGTCCTGGGCAGAAGAATGTTGTTTTGGTATTTTTGTCGTAGCAGGAGAACCGTAACTCGGAATGATGCACGGTTCAAAGTGTTGGAAAGCTAGTCCAATGCTCTATGTGATGGTGAAGTAGTGGCATGGAATGAAGTTATTTATTGATGGAATATGTTTGGATGTTGTGGTAGGTGCGGAAGGTGCGGTACGTGTTTCCGCCATAACTTGCAAATTGAGTGTCCGTTTGGCATGGGATTTTCCATACTTATTTGAGCGAGTCAGTGGTTGTGTTAAACGATGTTATTTTTATATATTCGAAGAGTATAGGGGATCATGTTGAGCATCGGGAACTTGAGTTATCAGTGTTGGAGGAGAAGCAGGGATATGCCACTCTGAAGAAAGTTCAAAGAGTTTTTTGGAGAGCTGTCAACAGCTCGTGTGTTGACTTTTTCCGAATCCGATAGAATTATTCGTTGTGTTTTGTGATGCTTTGTTGATGTGATTGGGAGATATGTTAACTGAAACATCAGCGAGTTTTAGTTATGCTTTAAGGCAATTTAAAGTACATAAGAGGGATTATTTGACGAGTGATTTAGAGTTGGTTGTTGTTGTGTTTGTGCCAGAGTTGGAGGCTTCAATTGGTTAGTTTGAGATTTGAAATGTTTGGTGATCTCAAGAGCTTAAGGTATTTGCTTGATTTGGAAGAGTTGAATATGAGGCAGAGAAAATAATTGGGAGTTCTAAAGGATTATGGTTTTGGATTGAATTACCATTCGGGTGAAGCAAACGTGGTAGCTTATGCATTGATTTGGAAATGTTTGCATATATCGATGATGATGGTGAAAAGAGTTAGAACTGATTGAGCAATTTGGTGTGTGAAGAGACTTCTTATGGAGTTAAGCTTAGTATGTTGGACCTTACTAGTGGTATTCTTGATGAGATCGATAAGGTTAGAACTCTGGGTTAAGTTGGTAGATTGGTTGAAATTGATGAATTAAAGTCGAAGGGCTGATTTTCGGATTAATGGAAATGGTATCATGAGATGTCGTGATAGAGTTTGTGTTCTAGATATTATTGAGTGGAATCTCCTCCCCTTCTTAAATGTTCAGAGTCTTCTCCCTTTTTCAAAAACCTTCTTGTTTTAAAACTTTAAGATCGCTTTCATAATAAAACCTTGAATTTTTGTCAAGTGATTTTCAAACTTTGTTTTTCTTAATAAATGTCAATCAATGTTAATCATATTTTGACAAATTTCAAAAAGACTTTAAAAAAGATCAACCTCATTTAAACTTTTTGTGCCTTTGTGCACTTTTCATTTTAAAACTTTTCATAAAGTTTAGACATGAGTCATTTCCATAGTTGAGATGTAATTCTCATATTCTCCATAGTATTAAGATGTTTACATTTTCCACTTAGATGTTGAGTGATAGACTTGTTGATAATCCAAGCAGAATCCTCCATCTTTAGGTGATGCAAATGTTGTCTTATACTTGTGGGCGATTGTAGCACCCTAAAATTTGCCCTTTCATTTTAACCTTTACTGGCTTTTGTTGCTCTGCATTTTGCATTTCCGCATATCATAGAATTGGTTTTCGAGACATGGGATCAAGGTGTTTTTGTGGCTTAAGGTTCCCTTTTATTGCAAAAGTCTCAACAGCGAGCGTCAGAGGCTCCGACATTTATTTTACCCAGCGATCGAGCAGTCGATCTTATTTTATTCAGCAGGTTATTTTCAGCCTGGGAGACGGTGTACAACAGGTTATTCAGTAGGTTATTTTGGACATCTTGTATATATTTATGTCACTTTTAGTATTTTAGTGTTTTGGGCATGTAATATGTATAATGTGTCACTAGGAACTTATGTTTATTTTAGTACCAAATTTACAATCATGTATAATATGAATTATTCTAGACTTATATTATATGTGGGCGTTACAGTTGGTATCAGAGAAAGTCGTATCCTCAACCTAGCCATGAAATATTATAACTGTTTCTTTATGTTTCATATGTGTGCGGATATCATCGTTTCAGATGTTATATTTATAGTATTGAGCATGATTAACTTGATTCTATTTGTATAACATTTAGGGACATGGTTGACGAACGGAGAAGACGTGGTAGGCATGTAACTCCGACATTCGAATCGAATCCTCTTGGTAGTAGCGAGAATTTCCAATCTCCCTAGTTTGTACAGCAAATGCAGCAGCACCAGAATTAGTCCATGCAACAGATGCTGCAACAGCTGAATGAAGGTCCTCATTCTACAGTATTTCCACTAGAAGCTACAGGTGGGAGCTTTCAGGACTTTTTCCGTATGAAACCTCTGGAATTTCATGGCAGACTAGACCGAATAAAAGCTCATGAATGGGTGTCTGGTGTGGATAGGATCTTTTTGACTGTACCATGTAACAAAGAGAACAAAGTGGTATTTGCTTCTCACACATTGAAGGGTCCCGATATGAGGTGGTGGGGAAATGCTTTAGTCCTTATGATTGTCTAAGGTGTGCCTAAGGTATGGGAACAATTCAAGACTACCTTTATGGATAAGTATTTCCCTAGTTATTTGAGAACTCATAAGGAGTTTGAATTCCAACAGTTGAGACAAGGTAAAATGATTATGGTTGCGTATGTTGAGAGGTTTGAGGACATGGTTGCTTACTCTAGGAAGGCCGTGTATGCTCTTGATGAGAAATGGAAGATTAATCAGTTCATGTTTGGTCTAAGGGCGGACATCCCATGTATTGTGTCTCAAAGAAAGTTTGCTACCTATGCTAAGTTACTAAGGAAGTGTTATGTGGCAGAAAATAGTTTGAAAAGAGTTCAAGAAGAGAAAGATGTGGCTAGAGTTGGTCAGAGAGACCAAGGAAGACCAAGACAATAATTTAGGCCTAGACAACAACAACCTTTCAAAGGGAAACAAGTACAGAGTGATAAACCTAATGCTCCTTCTATGTTTAATGCTTTTGGTAAGAATCATTATGGGAAATGTGCCAATGGAGGACTTAGATGTTATTAATGCTAAGGAATGGGTCATTACGGGATAAAAAGGAACACAGGTTTGTCTGTTTTATCCGAGTAAAGTTAAACTACAATTCCAGCAGTTAGGGACAGTGCCTGTTTGTGGTAGAACTGAGGCTTAACAACACTCTTTTCTTCAAAAAAAGTTTCCTTGAGTTAAGGCCCCAAAGGGCAAAAAGGATTTGAATGTTTTTTTTTTGTCTTTTACGAGAAGAAGTGTTTTTTATGGATGTTTATAGTTCGTACTGCACTAGAGACTATGACTTAGGGGTGAATGCGTTGCATGTCACCCAAAGGGTGCCATACTAAACATCCTGACTATTGAAGAGTGACCCTTCAACAATCATTTCCTAAGTAGATTAAGGCTCGTAATGTACGGTATTCATTAACCTTTATTACGTGTTTTGATTTTGTATGAAGATGAGAAGAGAAAGGACTCTACAGGGGAAAATGAAATTCTTCTGTAATCATGCAATATGGTCCTAGGGTTGAGTTTGAAACAAGGAACTCCTAGATGTTATCATACAAAGGTTTCAACCTAAAAGTCTCTCATCACTTCCTTAAACAAGGAAGTGAGAGTCCTAAGGGAACATGTGAGTGGGAAACAGAAAAACAACTGCCAAAATCAGTAAGGCAGATAAAACAGAAAGGCAAGCAGTAAAGATGCAAATGCAATGCAGCAATACAGGCAGAGGGAGAAACTCAACCTCTAAGCAAACAAGCAAAGAGAACAAACAAAAACAGACAAGCAAAGTGAGGATCACCTCAACCTTTCAATGCAAACACATCAGTTAGGAAAGGGAAAATAACACACAAGCAGAGGGAGAAACTCAACCTCTAAGCAAACAAGCAAAGGGAGCTCAGCTCAACCTTTCAGTGCAGTCATGCACCTAGCCTAAAATACTCTACCCATGAGACTATACTAATGCATCAAGCAATGTCACACAATCATGATGTAAGAAGAAGACTGGATGAACAAAATGACATGTAAGGAAATCATTTCAAAATAATCAAACAAGGCATCTAACCTAGATAGAAGATCGATGGATGGATGCATGCATGATATAAACCAAAGGGATACATCAAGGAATTCAACCAAAGGTGAGATTTGATGATGGAAAGGATGATGTATACCAAGGGTATCCATCATGACACTCAACCATTCATGGATGACATGAATTAAAATGGGAAGCATGATGTATACCAAAGGTATCCATCATGACACTCAACCATTCATGGAAGGATTGAATCATGGGAAGCATGATGTATACCAAAGGTATCCATCATGACACTCAACCATTCATGGAAGAACTGAATGAATGCAAAGCATTTAAGGAAGAGTCATCTACCTAAAGGTTCTAATGGAAACCCTAATGATTAACTCTAAAGATCACCTAACCTAATGAAGTTAGAAGCTCTATCAAGACTTAGCAAATGTTCTAAATTGGTATCAACCTAAGCTTTATTCTATCAAGAAGGAATTTGAAGCCTAAAGTTAACTAAAGTTCACTTTAGAAACTAAACTATGAGGCAAGCTAAATTAGGGTCACCCTAATCACAATCAACTTGTAAATTCTAGGAAAAATACTAAACTCAATCCTAAAAGGCTATAAAAAATTCTAAAGCTTCCTAAGTGTGTTAAGGAATCATGGTACAAAATCTAGAATCAAGACCTAAATCTAAATGGTCTAAACAATTTCTACACTTAAATGTATACTTAAGGAATCCACAAAGGGGAAGGTCTTAGAAATCTATCTCAAACCTATACCTAAAAGCATCTAAAAATGCAAGAAAAATGCTACAATATTCTACAATGTATCGACATTCACCATACAAAAAATCAGAGATTAATATGGATTATTGAAAGAGAAAGAAAATCACAAAGCATAACATGTAATTTTTCAATTATTAAAAACACATTAAAATGGAAAAAATGAAATTAAATAAAAAATGCATTAAAACTGAAATAGAAAAAATATGACAAAATTCTAGACATGTTAAACTACCTACATGATTTTTTTCCAAGATTTATTGGCATCATTTAATATTTTTTCTAAATTAAAATCAAACAACTATCAAATAGAAAATAAAAGAAAATGAAATCAAAAAGGAAAATAAAAGGGTGGTGCAGGAAGTGATTTTCACATGTGTATTCCGCTTGGGCCTGCGCTAAGGGGGTGTGGTTAGCGAATACTTAAGGCCCAGCTGAGTTTCCTAAATGAAACTCAGCGTTTTGATTAATGAGAAGGGCCAAATCGCGAAAATGATCACAGCCGCACGATGGAAAGAACGGGTCAAAGGACTTCGCGCGATCAGACGGCTGCTGTTGCGTCTGGGCATTTCAAAAGCAAAACGGAGGGAATCCGCTCGCAGTGGTGGGGGCGGTGGCCGGAGAAGATTCCGGTCATCTTCTCCGGCGGTACGCTACAGTACCGGATTTTAAATCTTCACAAAAACTCCAATTTTTTATACTGTTATCTTCCTTTCACTTCCTAGATCACAAATATCAAATTCTTTTCCACTTTTATCCAATAAATAAGGAGAAATGTGAACAACAAGCTAAGGTGTCATTTCCTAAAGTTTCAAGAAACTTAACCATTCTAATCCTAAAACCTTCTACATATCCTAAGGAGTGCAAATCCATGAAAATGGCACTAAAATTCCTCAAGAATAGAGAGCATGGATGAGAAATAGGAACCTGGTTTTGAGCTTCAATGGAGGTGTCAATTGGCAATGGTTCTCACTCCAAATTGTGCAGAAAGTTTCAATGGATCATCCTCAAGCTTCTAGCAATCTTGGTTTGGCTTGAATGTGTGTAATTCTCAAAAAACGAAAATCAATTTTTCTTCACTTTTTCTCCATGAAATTTTGTTGCAACTACCTCCAAATTATGTTATTTTCTGTTAGGAATGATTAGAATGTTATATACAATGGATATTGAATGATTTGCAGCCCAATGGAAGCCCATAATAGTCCAATCCAAAATTCACATTTTTGATTTTGAAGCTTTATGGAAATGGTGAAAACAGAGCCAAGCAGCTTGTACATTGATCCATTCTAGTTACTTATGATGTAAGGAATATGTGTGGATAGGATTGAGGCCTTGGAAATGAATCTATGTAGATTAATGTGTTGCTTAAAGGTGAAGAAACCATGAATTTCCACATGTAGATGGCTTCAATCTTGATTTGTAATCTTTCCAATGTTCTTAAAACATCAATTGGACTCAAAACAAGCACAAATATGGCATGAATTGGTTCCAAAATGAATTGATTTGAATTATCCGTTTTTAAGCTTCCTTTAATGATTCATTCATGAATTTTTCTTCACACATTTTCCAATCCAAGCCATGTCAATGATCCCTTGAGGTTAGATTAACCAAATGATACCATTTTGAGCAATTTTCAAGTTGGAAAGATTTTCATTTGAGGTATGCAAAGTGGTGAACTTGACCTATAATGAAAATGACCTGTAATCTTACTTTCCCAAAATACCCTTGACTTGTAAGTCTCATAGCTTGAGTTCTACATATCCAAATGAGTACTTCTAGTACTCTTTAGAAACCTAAGAAGATAAGGAACAACATTCATGTTTGTCAAAATTTGAGGAGAAACATCCTTCTTGGTCAAAAATGGCATGGAAGTATGTTGACTTTTATTGACTAAAATCACATTCATTTGAGGACTTGTTGAAGGTGAGATAATACTTAGAAGGGGGGTTGAATAAGTATGAAAGATTAAAACTTAGAAATAAAACACAATTATTTTTATCCTGGTTCGTTGAACTCAACTACTCCAGTCCACCCTTCCTAGAGTGATTTGCCTTTCTCAACAAGGACTTAATCCACTATTTAATCAAACAGATTACAATAGTAACACCTAAGAACAACTGTTCTTAGTCTTCTCAAGAGCTATTGATTCCAACTGAATCCTCTTAAGGAAATCCTTTACAATCAATGTAAATCTAATACAAGAGTATGAATGCTTCTAAAAAGCTTTTATCACAACAGTGATATTTCTCTTAAGTTTAAGTACAAATAATTCTAAGAATGAATATGAAAGTATGAGAGCTTGAATGTTATAATTTCTTTTCAGCAAAATGTCTAACTGAAGAATTTGGTGGAGTCTTCCTTTTATAGGCAGCTGATCCAAGGAGAGCTGAACGTTGAGAAGAGTGTCCCAAAAAGGTCTGAGCCTTTTTGTCTTCACATCAAGTGACCTTTCATAGAAGAAGAAAGCACAGAAAAATCCTTTTTGTCTGTGTTCTTGTGTCTAGCACAAATGAGGAAAGAGACGTTTGATTTACTCCAACGGATATAATCTTTGAATATTTCTTCTTCAGTTTTCAGCAAGTTCATCAGAATCTGATTGGGTCAGAGTCTTCTAATGATGTTCAGAACTTTGTTGTATCAGAGTCTTCTGCAGCATGTGTGCTTTCAACATGTTAAATATCAGAGCATATTTGAAACAGAACTTCAGTACTGGTAGCTTTAGTACTTTCAGAATCTTCTGTAGAAACTATGCTTTGAAAATCTCTTCATACAATATTCTTCTTTGCTTCAGATGCTTCTGCTTGCTTCAGATTCTTCTGGAGCTTCTGCTTCAGAATCTTCTGGAGCTTCTTGCTTCAGATCCTTCTGGAGGCTACGCTCAGGATCTTCTGTTAGCAGCAATCAGAATCTTCTAATGAGTGCATTTGGCGCTTCAGAGTCAAGTTAATTTCTTGTATACACTTCAGATTTTCTTCTGGAGTGTTAATTTCATTACTATCTGTAGTAAAAACTCTCAAGCAAATTTTAGAGTATATAATTCTTAAATACAAAATTTCCTAATAGTTATCATCAAAACAAAGAGATATTATTAAGAACCAATCTGTGTTCTAACAATCTCCCCCTTTTTGATGATGACAAAAAGCATCAGAAATTTTGTTTAATTGAAAATATCAGAATTGTAACTCCCCCTGAGATGATGAATCTCCCCCTGAGTTAAATACAAATAAGTAATAGAAACTTCCCTTTTGTCTTTGAGTAATCTTCAGAGTTAGATCTTGTTTGTTCTTTTAACATATGAAGGTCAGAATGTCTTGCAGATTTAAGATTCAGAGTTTGATAATAGACAAATGATCTGAGAGACTCAGAGTTTCTTTTATAGAATGTACTTATCAAATGCTCTGAAATAGTCAGATTAAATGTTAGATAGAATAGATATGTCTGAAGTTTCATTCTGGTGAAGTTATATTAAACAGTTCAGATCTATATTTTCTCCCCCTTTTTTGTCATAAGCAAAAAGTAAAAACTTTAAAGGACAAATAAAAGGAAACAGTAAATTAGATAATTCAATGGAGAAAACTTTGATTCATTCATAAGATCAGATCAAGAGTACATAGGCAAACATCAGAAGATATAGCAATAAAGTACATGTGCAAACAACAGATGCAAAAACATTAGCATGAAAAAAAATCTAAGAGTGTTTGGACAAAAGCATCTTCAATAGATCTGTAATCTCAGAGGATGATTGCTCTTACTTGGACATCCACTTAGCCATAGTTTCATTATTTTCATCTTGCTTTGACATCCATTCTGTCATATCCTCAGACTTCTTATCCTGCTTTGCCATCCAGGACTTGATCTCTGACTGGCCAGCTTCCAGAGCAGCAATCTTATCTTCAAAATCTGGATGTTCTTTCTTTATCTCATATGAAGAAGTATGATTAGGTTCTGGAGCTTGAACAGAGTCAATTTCCATTGGTTCTGTAGAGTTTAGAGCATTGGAATTAGAAGGAGGGTCTACCAGAGTCATAGCCAACAGATTTTCCTTAGATGCAGTTTCAGTAGATTCCTGTGAAGGTGGAGGAGCATCTGTAAGAAGCAGAGGTTCAGATTTCTTGACAGTCCAGAATAGAGTCCTTGCAGCCTCAGCAAATCTGAGCTTCGCATCATCAGAACAAATGTTCTTCAGATTTGAGGCCACGGAGTTGAATCTGTTGATGAATCCATTCCAGATGATGTCAGATTCTTTGGCATCCATTGTTGCTGAGCATTTCTTCTGAACAGTACCTAAATACATCTGTATTTCTTGCAAAAAAGTTTGAAATAAATGATCAACATTAAGTCTGGACTTTGGTCGTAACAGAGTTTCCAGAGTTACAGGTTTAGGTTGGGGAGTTGGTGGAAAAATTGATTTTTGGATGGAGATCATAGGAGGAGGATAGTATGGAATGAAGGGTATCTCAGGAGCTTTTTCTTTGGTTCTGATTAGGGCATTTAGCAAATGAGGTTTTACTCTGGTGTGAATGGTAGCTACATCAAAAGGTGTATTTGAGTAGGTTTGGAAGGCAGATTTGGATGGTTCATTAGATGCAACATTGTTATCAGATGCAAGTGGTAGAGCTGAAGCAACAGCTTTATCAGATTTTGCAGAACATGATATGGTTGCTAAAGATCCTACATCTGACATGGATTTTATGTAATCAAGAATCACAGATGGAAGGGTCATGGTGAGTTTTGGTTTCAGAGGGTTGATGGGGTCAGATGGTTCAACTCTGTCATAAAAGTCTTTCAGTTTGAAACCATAAGACAGATTATGAAATAGAGATGATACTTGGGCACAAGATATAGAAGATCTTGGGTTTGAAATGGGTATCAATATCTCAGATGATGGTGCAGGTGTGGGAATAGGATCTGGAATGGAAGCTTTTGAAGGTATAGTAGGTTCAGGTTGGTTTACCTCAGAGTATTTTTGAGATGGAGAGATTAGAAAATCTGGATGGAGGTCTGATTCTGAGGAGTTAGAAGATGTGGTTGGTGTGCAGGAAGTAGAAGATACTTGAAACACCGTTTTTAAGGGTGTGACATCAAGAACTTCTGTCTCAGGGATGTGAGGGTCAGAAGTGTTGGTTTGTTCTGAAGGAATTTCAGATGGTTTGGATGGTTTTTCTGAGGTAGGTGAGTCAGATGGAATTGTGATTGGTTCTGATGAAATTGGAGCAGAAGTTACTTTTGTAGGTTCAGAAGTAACAGGTGCAATGGGTTCAGATGGTGGATTTTCAGAGGCTTTTTCTGGTTGAGATTCTTGTGGTTTTTCTTGTTGATCAGATTATTTTTGTTGTACAGAAGGTTGTGGTTGTTGTTCTGATGGTTGTTGTTCTGATGGTTGTTGTTGTTCTGTGGGTTGTTTGTGTGGTGCAGAAGGTTTGGTTAGAACTTCTGGTTGCTTTGTGAGTTGTTGTTGTGGAACAAACTGTTTGATATGGATTTTTGGTTGAGATGATTTTGGTACAGAGACTGTTGGTGTTTGAGTGATTTTTGTTGGTGTTGGTGTTGGAATAGAAGTTTGTTTTTGTGGTGATTTTGAACTGGGAGCAGTAACAGAAGTAGTTTGTGTTGAGGGTGGTTTTAGAACAGACTTAATATTAGAGTCATTTATAACAATATTTGCAGAAGATACAGAAGATTTAGTACCTTTTATTTTGATCCTCTTGGCTGGTACAGAAGTAGCGTCCTCGGATTCTTTTCTCTTCAAGAGCTTCTTTGGCTTCTCAGCAATCTTGACCTTCTTCTGAGCAGGTTCAGATTCTGCTACTGGCTGAGTCCTTTTCCTCTAGAGTTGTGCTTCTTCTTCTTCTTCTACTACATCTGGTAGGGGTTGTCTTGCTAGCTGAATCACATTTGCAGGAACAGGCTTGCCTTCCTTCTTACATTCATCAATGTACATAACCACAATGTGCCTAGGCTCTTCAGCAAAGAATAATGGAAAGTCATCTATAGGAACCCTCTTCTTACTTAGTTCAGACACATTCAGCTTCTTGGGAGCTGTTGTGAGTTCATCAACAATTTTGAGTCTCTGAAGACATTTAGCATTCAGAGGCTTTCCCATTATAAATTCTAATTCCTCTGTAACTCCAGCAGCGTACAGAGCAGTGACCAAACCATTCTCAGTTAGAAGATCTGAGATCAACCTTCCAAAGGGGATCCAGGTTCTGATCTTCTGTCCTTTCTCTTTCACATACTCTCTAGATGCATTTATATGGTTCCACAGATGCATAAAAAGAATGTATGGAAGATCTACCTTGGTGCTCTGACTTAGGCAATACATGAAATAGAGTTGTTCATTATTGACATAGTCTGGAGAATTAGTTGACTTCCTGTGATGGATGCAACCCATGAAGATCTTGACCCAGATCTTGTAGTCAGGCTTCAGATCCTTGAATTTATTAGAAGCTTGACCAGCAGTCATCACTTCTTCATATACCTCATCCATGTCCACACGCCCAGCTGGCAAGTGGGAAACACCATTTGTTTCTTCATATCCAATTAGTTTTCTGATCAGATCCTCTGTGATAATGATTTCTTTTCCCAGTACAGAAGATAAGATGAACTTGGGGTAAACTGAGGCATGGGTCCAGAATTCTTTCACAAGGAGAGGGTAAACTGGTCCAAAAATTCTATCAAAGTACTTAACCCATCCTTGAGCTCCAATGATAGAACGAAATTCAAAACCATTTTCTGCAAGAGAGTCAAATTCTACCATGGATTCACATAAAACCTCCAACTTCTCAATAGGGGTTAGAAGAGTTCTTTTGGGAGGAGAATAAGGAGCAACACCCATGTTTGCAGAAGTTACTGCAGCCATTGAAGATTGGAATTGAGCAGCTGTTGATGATGAAGTTGCCATTGAAGAATGCTTTGTCACACGCTTAGGTTTAGGGTTTTTATGTAGAGAAAAGAGGAGATGAAAACGCATATAATTTTATGAGAGTGTGAAAAGTGTGAAAGTGAAGATAAATCATGTATTTATACTAAAACACTTAGGCATACCATCAGTCAGAATTTGCACGTTTTAACAAGCATTAAATGAAAAGAATAATAATCATTTCAAACATTAATTGCTTCTGACAATTTGTGGGGAAAATCAAGATTTTCACTATTCAAACTTCACCTCAAACGTCTCTTCAGTTATGTACACGCCACCTCTTCAGATTTGGTGTGACACGTGTTTGCTTGCATGTGTTCTGAATTCTTTTGAGAAATGAAACGTTAACCAATGTTCAAATCTTCTAAGGATTGTTAGTTCATAGTTTCACAAAACCAAATTAATAAAATAAATAAGCAATCAGAAGAAATACTTCAGAGCATTAGGCATTTTTGCATCTGTAAAAATTTCCTTCTGACAACTATCATTCTGGACAAAAATCCATACCAATATTTTTCAGAATAAATTTGAATCTATCTTCAACAAGGGGTTTTGTAAAAATATCTGCCCATTGATGATCTGTATCAATAAAGGCTAAATTTATGATTCCCTTCTGAACATAGTCTCTGATGAAATGATGCTTAATTTCTATATGCTTTGCCTTAGAGTGTAAAATGGGATTCTTGGACAAACATATAACAGAAGTATTATCACAAAAGATAGAAATGTTACTTTCAAAAATTTGATAATCTTCTAGTTGACTCTTCATCCAGAGCATCTGCGTGCTACATCCAACAGCAGCAATGTATTCTGCCTCTGTGGTTGAAAGTGCAATTGTGGGTTGCTTCTTGTTGTACCAGGAGATTAGATTTCTTCCTAGAAATTGACAACTTCCAGAAGTACTTTTTCTTTCCACTCTGTCTCCAGCGTAGTCAGCATCACAGAATCCAACTAATTTGAAATCATCAGATTTTCTGTAACACAAACCCACATTAGAAGTACCTTTTAGATACCTTAGAATCCTCTTGACAGCTGTCAAGTGTGATTCTCTAGGATCTGATTGGAATCTAGCACACAGGCAAACACTGAACAATATGTCAGGTCTAGAAGTAGTAAGATAAAGAAGAGAGCCAATCATACCTCTGTAGAGCTTCTGGTCTACTTTCTTACTTACCTCTTCCTTGCCAAGTGAGCTAGTAGGATGCATGGGAGTCTTTGCCAGCTTACAATCAGACATGTTAAATTTCTTCAGAAGTTCTTTAACATATTTTGTCTAATGTATGTAAGTGCACTCTGGAGTTTGATTAACTTGGATTCCTAGAAAGAATCTGAGTTCTCCCATCATGCTCATTTCAAATTCTGCCTGCATACATGTAGCAAACTCCTTTCCAAGCATAATATTTGTTGATCCAAAAATAATATCATCTACATAAATTTGGCAAATTAGAAGATCTTTCTTAATTGATTTACAAAAGAGTGTTGTATCCACTTTGCCTTTGATGAAATTTTTCTCCAGAAGAAAGTTGTTCAATCTCTCATACCAAGCTCTAGGAGCTTGTTTTAAACCATATAGAGATTTCTTTAGTTTGAAAACATGATCTGGAAATTTTTCATTTTCAAAGCCAGGAGGTTGGTGGACATAAACTTCTTCTTCTATAATACCATTAAGAAAGGCACTTTTAACATCCATCTGATACAGAGTGATGTTATTTTGTGCAGCAAATGAAATAAGAAGACGTATAGATTCTAACCTTGCCACTGGAGCATATGTCTCAGTGTAATCAATACCTTCTTGTTGACTGTACCCTTGAGCAACCAGCCTTGCCTTATTCCTTTCAACTTCTCCTTTCTCATTTAGCTTATTTCTGAAGACCCATTTTGTACCAATTATATTGAATCCTTGAGGTCTTTGAACTAGATCCCATACATCATTTCTGGTGAATTGATTTAGCTCTTCTTGCATGGCAATAATCCAATCATTGTCTTGCAGAGCTTCATCTACAGAAGATGGTTCAATTTCAGACACCAGTCCAAATAGTGATGCTTCAGATGATCTTAGAAAGGATCTTGTTCTGA
Source organism: Lathyrus sativus (assembly GCA_963859935.3). Lineage (NCBI taxonomy): Eukaryota > Viridiplantae > Streptophyta > Magnoliopsida > Fabales > Fabaceae > Lathyrus > Lathyrus sativus. The sequence continues at coordinate 192,868,881 of OZ012739.1, forward strand.
TGGGATCATCTTTCTTTCCAATAATAACATCCTCTGGATGAGAAGCTTTAATTCTAGATGATGATCCTCTAATAGTTGATTCTTCAGAAATATTTAGATTATTCATCTGAGAAGTTAAAGGAATAGCATCTGGCGTTGCTTCTGGTTCCTTCACTTGAATTTTGTCTGTTTGTGGAACTTCAGAGTCAATGAAGACTACTTCCCTATCTGCAGAGTTTTCAGACTGCTTTGGCTTTTCAGAGCCAAGCTTATCATCAAATCTGACATGAATGGATTCTTCCACAATCTGTGTCTCAATGTTGTATACTCTGTAGCCTTTAGAGCGTTCAGAATATCCAAGCATGAAACACTTCTGTGCTTTGGAATCAAACTTGTTCAGATTTTCCTTAGTGTTTAACATATAGCAAATACATCCAAAAGGATGAAAATATGAAATGTTGGGCTTTTTGTTCTTCCACAGTTCATAAGGAGTCTTCTTCAGAAGAGGTCTTACAGACACTCTGTTCTGAATGTAACAGGTTGTGTTGATTGCTTCTGCCCAAAAGTGTTTTTCCAGATTTGTCTCATTGATCATGGTTCTGGCCATTTCTTGCAGAGTTCTGTTTTTCCTTTCTACAACCCCATTTTGTTGTGGAGTTCTAGGACAGGAAAAATCATGAGCAATGCCATTTTCAGAAAAATATTTTTCAAAATATTTATTTTCAAATTCACCACCTTGATCACTTCTGACTTTTATAATTTTGAAATCCTTTTCATTCTGGACTTGCTTGCAGAAGTCAAAGAACACAAAATGTGACTCATCCTTGTGTTTTAAGAACTTTACCCATGTCCATCTACTATAGTCATCAACAATGACTAATCCATACTTCTTGCCTCTGATGGATGCAGTTTTCACTGGTCCAAACAGATCAATATGAAGTAGTTCTAGTGGTTTGGAAGTAGAAACAACATTTTTTGATTTAAAAGATGTTTTTGAAAACTTTCCTTTTTGGCATGCTTCACAAAGAGCATCTGAAGTGAACTTCAGATTAGGGAGTCCTCTGACAAGATTAAGTTTATTAATCTGAGATATACGTCTCATATTAATATGGCCCAATCTTCTGTGTCAGACCCATTGCTCTTCATTAACAGACAAGAGGCATTTAACATTTTGAACTTTAAGTTCTGAAAGATTTATTTTATAAATGTTGTTTTTCCTCTTACCACTAAATAGGATAGAGCCATCCTTTTGACTAATAGCTTTACAACATTTTTGATTAAAGGTAATATCATAACCATTGTCACTTAATTGACTTATGGACAATAAGTTATGCTTTAACCCTTCAACAAGTAAAACATTAGTAATAGAGGGAAGTTTACCATTTCCAATAGTGCCAGATCCAATGATCTTGCCATTCTGGTTCCCTCCAAACTTCACATCACCTCCAGATCTAAGTTCCAGGCTTTGGAACATAGACTTTTCTCCTGTCATGTGTCGTGAGCATCCAGAGTCCAGGTACCATGATTGGCGTCCTGACCTTGCTGCTAAGAACATCTGCAACAGGAATTATTTTGTTTTTAGGTACCCAGATCTTCTTGGGTCCTTTGGGGTTAGTTGGTTTGTAGGTTTGTCTAAACTTCTGTTTTTAAACATAATGTTTATTCTGACTTGCCTTGGGTTTAAACACATAAGTATTCTTCTCAGAGCTTGTGTGTTTAATGTCATTTAAGTGACCAAATTTAAATTGAGAATACAGAGGTGTCTTCTTGATGAAAAGTTTGTCAACAGATTTTGGATTACTTCCAGATGAAGATTCATATCCAATACCTCTTCTGTTGTTCCCACTAACACCATAGATCATAGAAGCCATCTTGCTTCTGTCTATGCTCTTAGTAAGGAATCTCTAAAAGCTAGAGTCATATTTTTCTAAAATGTTTTCGCATGACTTAGTCTCAGATTCAGATTCTTGTTGAGTTATTTCAAAGTCATTTTTGATTTTCAGATTAATTTCTTTTTGCTCAACAAGTTCTTTCTTCAGAAGATCAATCTCAGATTTAAGATTGCTTTTCAACTTCTTGTATTTGAGTTTGATATTGTTATAACTTTTAAGAACTTCTGATAAAACTTTTATAAGTTCTTCTTTGGTAAGTTTAGCCATTACCTCTTCAGCGTCATCATCAGATTCAGAATCTATTTCATATCCTGAGGTTTCTTCCTCCTGATCTTCTATGCTGGCCATTAGTGCAACATTAACACATTCTTCTTCTGATTCAGAAGATGATTCAGATTCATCTGAGTCATCCCATGTTTCCATCAGAACCTTCTTCTTTTTGTTAAACTTCTTCTTGGGTTTTTCTTTTTGAAGTTTGGGGCAATCATTCTTGTAATGCCCAGGTTCTTTGCACTCATAGCATACAACTTCTTTCTTGCCAGATCTTCTGTGCCCAGAAGATTCCTTTCTATGATCAGATCTTCTGAAGTTGTTGAACTTCTTTCCTTTGTGCTTCCAGAGTCTGTTGATCCTTCTAGACAGCATGGATAATTCATCTTCTTCTTCAGAAGAAGATTCTTCAGAGCTTTCTTCAATAACCTGCAAAGCTTTAGCAGATTTGTTAGATTTTAAGGCAACCGATTTACCTTTTTCTTTCTTCTAAGGTTCATCTTCCTCAAGCTCAATTTCATGGCTCCTCAGTGAGCTGATGAGTTCTTCTAAAGAGATCTTGTTCAGATCTTTAGCCATCTTCAAGGCATTTACCATTGGTCTCCATCTGGTAGGTAGACTTCTGATGATTTTCTTTACATGATCTGATGTAGAGTATCCCTTGTCCAGAACCTTTAGCCCAGTTGTGAGGATCTGAAATCTGGAGAACATGGCTTCAACAGATTCAGAGTCTTCCATCTTGAAGGCCTCATACTTCTGGATCAGAGCCAGAGCTTTTGTCTCCTTGACTTGAGAGTTTCCCTCATGAGTCATTTTTAAGGATTCAAACATATCAAAAGCAGTTTCCCTGTTTGTAATTTTTTCATACTCAGTATGAGAAATTGCATTCAATAATATAGTTCTGGCCTTGTGATGATTTCTGAAATCTTTCTTCTGAGCATCTGTCATAGATTTTCTGTCTATCTTCTTGCCATTCCCATCTGTGGGATGGACATATCCATCTATGACTAGATCCCATAGATCAGCATCATATCCCAGGAAAAAACTCTCAATTCTGTCTTTCCAGTAATCAAATTTCTCTCCATCAAACATAGGGGGTTTGATGTTGATTCTGTCCCTTTCTTCATATTTATTGTTAATGTTGGATATTGTATTATCAGCCATTGTAACAAATAAATATATATCAAAGTATTTCTCTCTGGATCTTTACTGTCACTGTTAAGTGGTAGTGTAACACCCTAATTTTTAGTAATTATTTATTAATTAAATTAATTGATTAATTATGTGATTTTAGGCCTAATTGAATTAACTAATTTATGTGATTTATTTGATATAATTGAATTAGTTGATTTATTGAATTTATATAAATTATTTGATTTATTTGAGTTGTTTGGATTAATTGAATTATTGGACATATTCGAAATAATTGATTTAATTTTATTATTTAACTTATATGATATATTCTAATTTGTAGAATAATATAGAATTGTTAGATTAATTGATTGGGCCTATTTGGGGGTGTGAATAGACATGAGTTATTAAGCCCATTGGAATTACTAGGTTAATTAAAATTGTGAGAATTATATAAAATAAGAGAATGGGATAAAAGAGAATAGAAAGAAAGAAAAGATAGAAAGGAGAAAAGAGGCAAAGAGATGAGTGGAGAAGAAGAGGAGGAAACTCAAGAGAAAGAGCAAAAGTTCAACAAATTCAAGGTAAGGGTGGGTTTTTGCATATTTATTGGGATTATTTGATAATGATTAGTAGGTATAAATATGTTTAGGATAAAACCCTAAATTTTCTATGAAATTGAAAATTGTTAGGTTTTTATTTTAATCTTTGAAATGTGTTATTCTTAGTGTGTTTGAAATTGATATTTGGTATAGTATAGAGATCCGTTGAATATTTAGAGTACCTATTAGAATTGGAAAATTAATTGTGATTTTCTTTTGTTGTACTGTAGCGTGATGGGAAGATAGGTGATGAAGCAATGAATACTTTTTTTCCACTCACAAGCCTGTAGCAATAGAATTTACTTCATTTTCTTCACACTGTAGCGTAACATAGGATTAATAAATATGATTTTCTGTTTCTTATACCCTGTTGTTGTAGCGTAAGCCTTGACATACTAAAGTGAGTCTTTAATCTTTCACATGCTATAGTACTATGATAAATAGGCAACGTGATTCTTTTAATTCCATTAGGCTGTAGCATAGAAACATTAAAAAAAATATATGAAATGTGTTTTCTATTCTATTATTATCTTAATAAACATGAATCAATGGAATTAAATTGTGGACTTTCCTTGAATTCTCATACTGTAGCGAGAAGGAACAAGGACTATAGGCAATGAAGATAATAATATATATATATATATATATATATATATATATATATATATATATATATATATATATATATATATATATATATATATATATATATATATATATATATATATATATATATATATATATATATATATATATATATATATATATATATATATATATATATATATATATATATATATATATAAAGCTGTAGAGATACAACATGAGGTAACAGAAAATGAGAAAAATGTGACCCTATATTGATATTGTGGCGCAGAAAATTAATAGGAAATGGAATATAACTCCTTAATTTCTCACATACTGTATATACATAATTAATGAATTTGAAATATTTATTAAAATTTCTAAATAATTATTAAATATTGAATGTTGTTTAGATATTGAACTTTATTAAATATTGAAATCATATTAATTTGGAATTTATTTAAAATACTGAATATATATTAATTAGTGAATATTTATTATTTATTAAATATTGATTAGTTATTAAAATATTGATTTATTTATTGAATAATGAATTATTTATTAAATATTGGATTATTTATTAAAATATTGACTCATTTATTAAATAATGACTTATTTGTTTAATATTGAATTATTTATTGAATATTAAATTATTTATTGAATATCGATTTTTGATTATTAATAATGGACTTATTATTCGATGTTTAGTTAGTGTTGTTTATTTTGTGAATTGAGGTTGGATTGTGTTGATACTTGTGTATGTGCAAATGTGTGGCAATTCAAGTGTGATGAATTATTGAAGATATGCATGGACGTTAAGATTAGGGAATGATCTTAATTGCATATGATTGTTGAATTTGCATACACATCATTTGTGTCAAGAGGCAATGTTTGTTAGTTCCGTGGGAGCTAGTGACTTGTCCCAAACCTAGAGCAGGGTTTGAAAGCTTAGGGAATGGGCTTTTGTGTGTTATTGGTCTAGGGAACGGACCCGGTTTAAATGTAAAAACCAAAAAATAATAATGAGTGTTGGTACCACATGACATGAGTTGCATTGAGTCTTGCATTGAGTTTTACATTGAGTCTCATTATGTATATTTATGTGCTATGAGATTATGTGTGATATGTGGAACTGATAAACTGGTGAATTATAGAGTTGTGTGTATATACTTATGAATAGTATGGTTACTTGAATAATATTGTGTTGATAAAACTTTTGAAGTGTGAGAATAATAGTGATTATGTCTGTATGCCTTAAATTATATATTATCTTATAATTTTAATAATTATTTGAATTCTCACCCTTCTGTTGGAATGATGTTTTATACGACATCACTCAGGTACTGAGGAGTAGAGTTGCTTCTAGTACGAGGTAGCCGTTGGAGTAGCTTGAGTTGTGTCTTTATTTAGTTTGGGTCGAGTCATGCTCTGATTACGTAACACCGGGGAATATTTTGATTTCATATTTGGAAGGATATTTTATGTACTCTACTTTATTCTGTTGTTGTTATTTTGAATTATATGAAGAATTGGCTTTTAATCCTAAGTATTAAAAAATGAGATGAGCATGAGACTTTTATTATGTATATCATGATTAAAGCAAATCCGCTGCTACATGTTAATGTGAAGATGTATGAAAAGCAGGAAGTTATTTTGATATTATTGAGCATGACAGGTGTTGTGTGATGTTTTGAAAAGTTATGTGACACCCTTTTGTGAAATGCATGATAATTACTCTGATCTATTTATATTTATTCTGCGGGGTTAGAGGGGTGTTACATTAGTGGTATCAGAGCCATACCTCTCCCAGTACGATGTGGTTCGGGGACGAACCAAGCGGAAGCTGGTGGGCATGTAACACTTGAGGTGAAAGAGGACGGTGGTTACATGTAACACCCGTGGGCGAGGGAGTGGTTGTCGGTGTCATGAGACATGACAATGAGACACTCCTAGCAGCTTCTAGGGGAAAACCGAATTCACATCCGAATGAGAGGGATCCTGACGCTATGCCAGTATGGGACTACATGGTTGAATAAAGGCTTATAAGGATTAATTGGTACTACCTATAACAACAAGATGCATCTTCTTTTCGGTAGCCCGTTCATAAGAACTCCACAGTTAAGCGTGATTGACTTGGAGCAATTCTGGGATGGGTGACCTTCTGGGAAGTTTCCTGGAAAGCATGTGATTGAGGACAAAGCATGCTGAAAAGACCTATGTTGGTTTGTGGGGTCAGTCGGTAATCCTGAAAGCAATATGGGGCGTTACAGGTAGCACACACAGAACCGGAGCTCTGATGCCAACTGAAGGTGAGATAATACTTAGAAGGGGGGTTGAATAAGTATGAAAGATTAAAACTTAGAAATAAAACACAATTATTTTTATCCTGGTTTGTTGAACTCAACTACTCCAGTCCACCCTTCCTAGAGTGATTTGCCTTTCTCAATAAGGACTTAATCCACTATTTAATCAAACAGATTACAATAGTAACACCTAAGAACAACTGTTCTTAGTCTTCTCAAGAGCTACTGATTCCAACTGAATCCTCTTAAGGAAATCCTTTACAATCATGTAAATCTAATACAAGAGTATGAATGCTTCTAAAAAGATTTTATCACAACAGTGATATTTCTCTTAAGTTTAAGTACAAATAATTTTAAGAATGAATATGAAAGTATGAGAGCTTGAATGTTATAATTTCTTTTCAGCAAAATGTCTAACTGATGAATTTGGTGGAGTCTTCCTTTTATAGGCAGCTGATCCAAGGAGAGCTGAACGTTGAGAAGAGTGTCCCAAAAAGGTCTGAGCCTTTTTGTCTTCACATCAAGTGACCTTTCCTAGAAGAAGAAAGCACAGAAAAATCCTTTTTGTATGTGTTCTTGTGTCTAGCATATGATTGAGGACAAAGCATGCTGAAAAGACCTGTGTTGGTTTGTGGGGTCAGTCGGTAATCCTGAAAGCAATATGGGGCGTTACAGGTAGCACACACAGAACCGGAGCTCTGATGCCAACTGAAGGTGAGATAATACTTAGAAGGGGGTTGAATAAGTATGAAAGATTAAAACTTAGAAATAAAACACAATTATTTTTATCCTGGTTTGTTGAACTCAACTACTCCAGTCCACCCTTCCTAGAGTGATTTGCCTTTCTCAATAAGGACTTAATCCACTATTTAATCAAACAGATTACAATAGTAACACCTAAGAACAACTGTTCTTAGTCTTCTCAAGAGCTACTGATTCCAACTGAATCCTCTTAAGGAAATCCTTTACAATCATGTAAATCTAATACAAGAGTATGAATGCTTCTAAAAAGATTTTATCACAACAGTGATATTTCTCTTAAGTTTAAGTACAAATAATTTTAAGAATGAATATGAAAGTATGAGAGCTTGAATGTTATAATTTCTTTTCAGCAAAATGTCTAACTGATGAATTTGGTGGAGTCTTCCTTTTATAGGCAGCTGATCCAAGGAAAGCTGAACGTTGAGAAGAGTGTCCCAAAAAGGTCTGAGCCTTTTTGTCTTCACATCAAGTGACCTTTCCTAGAAGAAGAAAGCACAGAAAAATCCTTTTTGTATGGGTTCTTGTGTCTAGCATGTGATTGAGGACAAAGCATGCTGAAAAGACCTGTGTTGGTTTGTGGGGTCAGTCGGTAATCCTGAAAGCAATATGGGGCGTTACAGGTAGCACACACAGAACCGGAGCTCTGATGCCAACTGAAGGTGAGATAATACTTAGAAGGGGGTTGAATAAGTATGAAAGATTAAAACTTAGAAATAAAACACAATTATTTTTATCCTGGTTTGTTGAACTCAACTACTCCAGTCCACCCTTCCTAGAGTGATTTGCCTTTCTCAATAAGGACTTAATCCACTATTTAATCAAACAGATTACAATAGTAACACCTAAGAACAACTGTTCTTAGTCTTCTCAAGAGCTACTGATTCCAACTGAATCCTCTTAAGGAAATCCTTTACAATCAATGTAAATCTAATACAAGAGTATTAATGCTTCTAAATATATTTTATCACAACAGTGATATTTCTCTTAAGTTTAAGTACAAATAATTCTAAGAATGAATATGAAAGTATGAGAGCTTGAATGTTATAATTTCTTTTCAGCAAAATGTCTAACTGAAGAATTTGGTGGAGTCTTCCTTTTATAGGCAGCTGATCCAAGGAGAGCTGAACGTTGAGAAGAGTGTCCCAAAAAGGTCTGAGCCTTTTTGTCTTCACATCAAGTGACCTTTCCTAGAAGAAGAAAGCACAGAAAAATCCTTTTTGTATGTGTTCTTGTGTCCAGCACAAATGAGGAAAGAGACGTTTGATTTACTCCAACGGATATAATCTTTGAATATTTCTTCTTCAGTTTTCAGCAAGTTCATCAGAATCTGATTGGGTCAGAGTCTTCTAATGATGTTCAGAACTTTGCTGTATCAGAGTCTTCTGCAGCATGTGTGCTTTCAGCGTGTTAAATATCAGAGCATATTTGTAACAGAACTTCAGTACTGACAGCTTTAGTACTTTCAGACTCTTCTGTAGAAACTATGCTTTGAAAATCTCTTCATACAATATTCTTCTTTGCTTCAGATGCTTCTGCTTGCTTCAGATTCTTCTGGAGCTTCTTCTTCAGAATCTTCTGGAGCTTCTTGCTTCAGATCCTTCTAGAGGCTACACTCAGGATCTTCTGTTAGCAGCAATCAGAATCTTCTAATGAGTGCATCTGGCGCTTCAGAGTCAAGTTAATTTCTTGTATACACTTCAGATTTGCTTTTGGAGTGTTAATTTCATTACTATCTGCAGTAAAAACTCTCAAGCAAATTTTAGAGTATATAATTCTTAAATACAAAATTTCCTAATAGTTATCATCAAAACAAAGAGATATTATTAAGAACCAATCTGTGTTCTAACACCTGTAACTTATCTGCTTCATAACTTGAGTTCTAGAGATCCAATAAATGACTTCTAATACTAAAATTAAAGCTATGAACATGCTTTACAAGTCTCATGTGGATATCAAGATGAGATGAAACTTGTATCTTGAGTTATGTGGTCTTGAAGTTAGGCACTGAGATAGGGGATTTTACACTGTCAAGCTTAGAAACCCTAGCTCAATAACTTCTCACACTCTTGAATATTGATGAAATGATCTTGGAATAATCTTTGGCATCTCTCAACACAACATCACATGATCATAAAGACTTGGAATTGAGTCTTAATCTCCTTCAGTTCAATTGTTGACTTAGGGTTGACCAGGTGAAAACCCTAATTGCACCAATCTTGATTGTAGCTTCATACACTTGATACAATGACTTGCATAAGCTTCAAGATGACCCTCAAGGTCTCCCATGAGTTCTCACAATGTTCTCCACCCATAACCATGGATTCAAACTCATCTGGCAATCTTAAAATGACCCCTAGGATAGGAGGTACACCACTCTTAACCAATCAACTTTTCTATGAGCCCTGACACTCTTCTGAAGATAATAAGCCCTTGATAGCTTAAATATAACCCCTTGAATAGGATTAGAACCTTTGGAAGCCCCTTCTTGATGAACACACCTCCTGATCCCCTGCACGAATGATAATGCAATGCGTGTGCTAATGCTAAGATGAATGCAATGAAAAATGCAACGAAACAAAAGCCAGCTAAAGCAAAAAGTTAGGCAAATTTTAGGGTGTAACAGCTGCCCCTATTCAAACGACTTGGACCGGACTGGATGAGAGGTGAAGAACCTCCAGCCAATCGAAGTAAAAGGTGATTAAATATCGACAAACCCAAAAATTTGCAACCTGCACGAACACAAAACAGCGAATGTCAACCAAGGGTTGGAATACCGGTATGCCAAGGATAATAATCCAATATAATATGAAATTCATCCAAAAGATGCCAACCAAAAGTCGGGAAAACGCCCAGAGGGCACCAACCAAGAGTTGGAAAAACCAAAGGCCAACGGATACCAACCAAGAGTTGGGACGAAATCGACAATAAATACCAACCAAAAGTCGGGATAGCGAACTCGGAATACCAACCAAGAGTTGGAACAAGCCCTGCTGGGGAACAAAAGAGTAGCCAAACAGCTTTGTGGCGACTTCACCGGGGAAAGAGTAGACTAATCAGACGACTCTGTGGAGAACAAACTAGCAGCACCATCCAAAAGATGGGATGAGGTGTGACTCTCTGGGGACAAAACCACCCCTACCAACCAAGGGTCGGCATCCATACTAACCGTAATTTACATGGCGAGACGACTTTGCTGAGGAGGCATACTGACCAAAAGTCGGAATCAACAACCAGAGAACACAGGTTACCAACCAAGAGTTGGAAAAACATCAATAAATCGACCACACCGGATATGGAGACCTTACTGGAGAATCAAAGACTACCAACCAAGAGTTGGAAAACTAACCGATGTCCATGACTGACCCCACTAGAAAAACCAAAACCACCAACCAAAAGTTGGAAAACGTCGAATTTTCTTATCAACCAAAAGTTGAGATAACGACTCCGCTGAGGAATAAGGGAAGCCTACCAACCAAAAGTTGGGACAACAACAGACGTCCCAGACCGACCCTACTGGGGAATGGGGGAATACCAACCAAAAGTTGGGAAACAAAGGTTCTGACCAATAGTTAGAATCACCATGGAATACCGTTGATCAAAGGTCGGAACACAAGTTGCTAACCAAGAGTTAGGATTGCCGGGGAAACAAGGAATACCAACCAAGAGTTGGGATAACAACACTGCATGGGATAAAGTCCGACCAGAAATCCAGAGCTAAAACTGCTAACCAATAGTTAGAATCAACGGGACCTACTGACTGGAGATGAACTGACAACAGCTGAAAACTACAACCAAGAGTTGGAAAGCAACTCTGCTGTGGAGGAACAGGACTACCACCCAATAGTGGGAACAATGTCCAAAGGAAAACTACCAACCAATAGTTGGAAGCGTCAAATAAAGACCACCAACCAATAGTTGGAACTGCGAGGAAAATCACCAACCAATAGTTAGAATCACAGCATCAACCAATAGTTGAAACCGTAGAATAAAGCCACCAACCAATAGTCGGAATAATGAGGAGACTGCCAACCAATAGTTGAAACTGCCACAGGACTACTATCAACCAATAGTTGAAAGAGTAAAAGAAGGACTACCAACCAATAGGTGGGAGGGTCGAACGAAGACCACCAACCAATAGTTGGAAGAGCGCACAAAGACCAACCAATAGTCGGAACAATGAATAAAGACCGCCAACCAATAGTCGGAACAATGAATAAAGACCACCAACCAATAGTCAGAACAATGAATAAAGACCACCAACCAATAGTCGGAATAACGAGGGAACTACCAACCAATAGTCGGAAAAATGACTGCGAGGGATAACATCTAACAAGCGACAGACTACCGTCTAACAAGGGAAGACTACCATCCAAGAGTTGGAACAACGACCATGCATACCAACCAACAGTTGGGACAACAACCACCAACCAACAGTTGGGAAGTGACGATCCTGGATACCAACCAAGAGTTGGGATAAAACGACCCACCAACAACAGGCTACCAACCAAAAGTCGGAAAAATGACTGCGAGGGATAACATCTAACCAAAAGTTGGTAAACAAGGATGCTAACCAAAAGTCAGAACACAAGCCACTAACCAAGAGTTAGGATCACCAAGAAAATAAATCCTCATCAACCAAAAGTCGGAACAAAAGCCACTAACCAAGAGTTAGGATCGCAAAGATTGCCAATCAATAATTGGAACAAAAGCTACTAACCAGGAGTTAGAATGAAAGTTGCTAACCAAGAGTTAGGATAACCAGGAAAAATAGATCCTCCTCGACCAAAAGTCGGAACAAAAGCTGCTAACCAAGAATTAGGATTGTCGGGGGAAAGATCCTCATTGATCAAAAGCTACTAACCAAGAGTTAGGATAGCTAGGGGACGCTACACGAAGCTGACTCCACCACAGGAGACTACCAACCAAAAGTTGAGATGATCACCCAAAATTATCAACCAAGAGTTGAAATAAAAGGCCATTAACCAAGAGTTAGGATAACATCTACTAACCAAGAGTTAGAATAACAAAGATTTCCAACCAAAAGTTGGAACGAAGATTCTGTGAAGGGGAAACCAGAGATTACTAACTGAAAGCTAGGACAAGACACCCCGACTTACCAAAACACCAGTCACCATGAATTGGACTACGCTGGGGGATGCCAACACAGATTGGGCTTCCTAATAACCACCAATAGGCCTTGAGCTGTAGATTATCCGTGATAGGTCAGTTACGACTGATGCTGGAAAATATCCTGTCTAGATTCAAAGGTTTTGGTTGAAGGGTCGAGGGATAGTAACACGGCTTCCCGACATTCGTCTTGAGCTTGAAGGTTGATCAAACCTGCTTGAGTAGCTCTGACGATACGGAGAGGAACGATTCCTTTGTTTCCATATTTTGCCCCAGCCTGTGGGATTTCTATGGGGATGTTCCTCGAAGGGAAATCTGCAATCTCTGCACCCTGATCTGCCTCAGCATCTTGAACCTCGAAGAGGTGCTTCATATTAATTGACCCATGGGCAAGAAATAACTTCTGCGCTCTTAGGGTGGCCTGCCCCTGTCTGCCACGACTTTGCCCCTGATTGGCTTATCTGTGGGGAAATACCCTGGTTGTCCTCGAGAGATTTATCAAACCTCGACCTGACTGCTTTAGATTAACTGACTTTTGGATGGCTAACTCCCATGATGTGATCATTTGACATAGCTTTCCCCGGTTCACCAGAATTTAGGCCTTCTGCATTCTATCTTGGTCAGACTTTCCATTGTGGAAACTTCCTTGCTGTCAAGCGCTTACTCGCTAGTAAAACAAGTTGTTCTGCACAAAAGACATATCAAATGCAATGCATATGACAGTTTTCGGAATCCAATTTGTTCACTGGAAAAATTTGTGACATACAATGAACGAATCATTTATCCACATGTCAACATTAATACAACGATGTAAGAGGAATCCTTTTGGGAGTCAGTTTCGATGCGATCTTTACCGAAGTATGCTTTCGAAACAAACCTATTTCAATTAGGACTTTTTCTAGGTTGTAACGTGGTCAGGTTCACGGTTAACAAGGAAAGGACATAAGGCTCAAAATTCATTTTAACCCACCCATTCTCTGTGATGTTCTCCAATCCTATATTCAGCTAATTCGACCTTAGCGTTCACCTTTCAAATGTTGATTGATAGGAGAGATGATTCAGGGAATCACATGTTTTTTGTGGAGTGACAGTCACTCGCTTTTCGTCTATGGGAGCCCGGAGCCACACGATTTCGTTCTTGTTTGAGGATTTTTCTTTCGTAATCCTTTTTCGCTTTTCGTTTTTTCCATTCTCTAAATTTTGCTTGGACCAACTCTTTTGAGTTTCTTCAATTTTGAAGTCCAGCGGGATACCCTAATTTTTGCCTAAGTCGCTTGTTCGCAAGATTCGACTTAGCGGGCTTTTTCCTTTTGATTCTTTTCTTCCTTTGTTTTTGAACAAATCGTGTGACACCGGCTCGCATGACTTGTTTGAAAAGAGATTGTGACTGTTTCACTCCTGATCGGCCAGGTTTAACTATTGTGGCTTTTTAGGTATGACCTATATAGGTGTGATCTATCCTCGAACGGGAACTCCTTTGGTAATTTGAACGCTTGGTCAAATCAACTGACACCTACCCTGCCCCAGGTTAAGATTGAGGGTTTTTCCGTTCTTAGAAAGAAACTCCTACTGCTCGGCTCAAAGGGGTTAACAAGGGATTATCTTCCTTATATATTCGGTGTTTGGGATTTGAAATAATGCTTGTACATCATCAACAGGTTTTTATTCAAAAGCATACATTCGGAAGCTTGCGCTTCTCAAAATTTCGTCATCCTCCCCGGATTCCACTTAAACAAGCAATTGAAATAAAAGAAAGCAATAGAGTGAACACGAATGGATTAATTCAAAACATGCATATTTATTTCATTATCAATATCAATTGAAAAACAACAAGTTTTACAAACGAAATTTGCAATTAAACAGGAAAGAAACTATAAATGTAAAGAAATGACATGAAAAATGCAGATTGCCAGCTTCAGGCACTGGGCTTTCGAACTTGATTCGCCGCTGAGGCAGCCATCTTCAGAGTTACTCGTCGAAGTCAGTCTGAAAGGCTTCTGAACCTTTGTTCTCGGGGAACTCTTCCACAACATGAACTGATGTGCCCACCTGGCTGGATGAAGGAAGGTCGTTAATCTGAATACCCTGAGGCGTAATCGAGAACCTGTTGGCGTCCAATAGAGTCTGAACCTGGCTCTTAAGCACCTTGCAGTTTTCAATTGAGTGCCCTTGTGCCCCAGCGTGGTAATTGCAATGGGCGCTTGCAATAAATCCTGGCGGATACGGCAAAATCACCGGGTTAATCTCCTTTGGCACTATCAGACCACCCTTGATCAGATATGGCAATACCAGACTGTATGACATGGGAAACCGAGCGAACTGCCTTTCTGGCTTCTTTGGTCTTTGCTTGGCGTGTCGTCTCTGTTGATGGCGATATGACCATTGACTCCAGAAGGGAGATGATGTCTGATGCATGGAGCCTAGGGGTTGTTGACTCTGAATGGTCAAGACATCCGGAGGTTGAGCCTGAGATACCAAGGACTCATTTTGCTCGGATGCACTCATCCTCAGGTTTAGTCGCGGAATTGGCAATAGTTGCGGGCACAGAGATTTAGAAGTCATAAATTGCAAGGCATCCTTTGGGTCCAATGCCGTTTTGGGGATGAAAGCAGGAGTGTCCATCTTTTCTGTAATGCCTAAAATGAGACCCTCTGTTATACTCGTGTCGCCCGACGCGAACTTAACGGCCTTTGAATCGATCAAATCCTGAACTACGTGCTTAAAAGCTTTGCAGTTCTCAACATGGTGTCCGGGTGCCCCATCATGGAAATCACAATGAGCGTTTGCATTATAGCCAGGTGGTGGGGTCCCAGTTAGTGGAGGTAACTTCCGTAGTTTGACCAACCGAAGCTGAAGCAAGACTTGCAGCAACTGAGTGTAAGTCATGGGGATCTTATCAAAGATTTTGTCGGGCTGCTTCAGCCTCGGCGCATACCTCCTAGCCTTAATAGTGTCTTGGGGAGTGAGAGATAGTTGCTGACATGGAAAATCTGGGATCTCAGGTCGTGCCACAGGTCTTCGAGGCATATCACACCTTGGGACAGGTTCCGTGGACAAAAGCGGAGCGAGCATCTCTACTGCAGCTTTAGGCACCTGGTCACCTTCTTCTCTGAGCACCTTTCTTGCTACCTCCATGATCAAACCCACCTGAGTTTTCAACTGTTGGTTCTCCTCTCTGAGTACCTGCTGGTTCGAACGCAACTCTTGCATGTTCCCCATAACCTGCCTCATCTGGCCTCGGACCTCACTCAGCTTTGCTCGTACCTGTTCCATAGCCTTGTGGGGAATTTCTGTAATCTTCCTGATTGGATATCCTGCAACAAACTATTTAGCACAGGGAATAAGATCAATGGTTCTGCGGTACCTGTTATGCAAACTGATATGCAGATGCAAATGCAAAAGTGTAGTAAGGGATCAAGAGTGTTGCGTTGTTGACTGAAGGACCAGAATTCTGCTTCGGCGAGAATATAACACAACTCTGATAATTAGGACCCACTGATACCAATAATACTGATTCATACTGTAGAGAAAACCGGGCCGTCTGAAGGTAAAAGTTTCCTGCATAACCCCAGTCCCACTTGTTGCACCCCAAAATTTGACCAACCAATTATTGTATTTGGCTTATGTTTCGACTCATTTTGCATTCTGCATTTACATACCGCATCCATTGCATTTTTGCAGTCAGATTTACTTTATCGGGATTACAGCCTCCCCTGGCGTTTCAGGCATTTCCGGCCAGTTCGAATAAGCTGTTTTGAGATTTTGTGCCCGTCCCGGTGTTTTCAGCTCTCGCTGTTGTTTTTGAGGATATTTCGGTGTCCGGTTTTTACCGCTTATTTCGCTATAGTTGCGCATTTGTTTTCTAATCAATTTAATTGGCTTCCTTGCATTTTTAGAATTTTCCATTTTATTTTCTAGATTTTTAAATAGATTTTAATAGATTTATTTGAGTTTTTCTAGATATTAAATAGGTTTTTTTTTATAGATTTAATTGTTCTTCTAGAATTTTAAATAGATAATTTTTTTTAATAGTTAAATAGATATTTGTTTCTAGACAATTAAGTAGTTTTTTTAATTGGTTTTTTAATAGGATAGTTCTTTTACTATTTTTTTTAATAGGGTTAATTAGAGTTTAATTTCTTTTTAGGATTAATAGAGATTAATATTAGATTTTAATCATTTTTTTAATTAGGAATAATTAGGATTGATTAGTGGTTTTTAACTACTTAGAATTAATTTCCGTTTAATTGAGTTTTAATTCAGGTTTTAATCATATTAACCATCATTAGTCTTAAGTGAGTGAGTTAATTAAGTTTGCATCAGGTTTTAATTAGTTTCACTATCAGATTTTAATTGAGTTTAATTGGGTCATTAAGCAAGTTAATCACTTTTGTCCAGTAGTGGGCCAGATGTCCAATTGTTTGGGCCCAACTCGTTTCTGCTTGCCACTTGTCATATATAGAGCTTCCACGCGTGTCACTTCAGCATTCACCACCTCATTCATCACTCGCCACCTCACTACGCCATTTGTCACTCTCTCTCTGCATCACCACACGTGGCTTCACCTCTATTCTCCCTTGCCTGCATGCACGCCACGCGTGTTTCCACCATCTTCCCGTTACCGGCCGGCATGCATGCGCCGGAGGACCACCCTAACGGTCGCCGGAGATCGCCGGAAACTGTATTCCTTTCACCGGAAAGTTCATCAAGTTTCATCTGATCATCATCATTTTTTCCCAGCCAAGTTCGTGATGTTCATCGATTTGTTTCCAGATCTGTTCATATCTTCATCTGAAATTCATCACATCCATAACCGTTTTAGATCTGGATCTGTGTTCATCATGAGTTTCCAGAAATCATCAACCTCAACTCATGAACAACTTCATCATCGTTCGTCCTAATCTCCAGATCCTTCAAGAGCCGTTCAGATCCAGCAACAACATCCTTCATCTTTTCCCCATATCGCGTATGAACCTTCATCCACTTCATCATATTTTCCAGATCTTCAAGATCCATCAAGATCTTCATGATATTTTACCAGAACGTTCATAAACAGTCTCCAGGTTCAAGAACCTTCATCAATATCATTCAATGTTCATCAATATCTGCATCCAGTCTTCGTTACCAGTTCATCAATCGCCATCTGGATCTTCATCAACATCAAGCATTCAACGAACTTCATCAACACCTTCAAGAACTTCTTCGATCTCCACCGTTCTTCATATTTTCCAGATTTTCCAGTTAATCTTCATGAATCCTTCAACATGCGCCTTCATCATTTTCCTCTCAACAACCGGTTGTTCGCCAAAGTCTTTTCTTCAAAATCCTCAAAGATCTTCTTGGATCTTCATCGTCTCATTCTCCAGAAAAAGTTAAGATCTACAGATTTTCAGTAATGGAGGGAAGGTTGAATGGAGGCAGTCGAAGAATGGAAACGGAGGATTGGATTTTTGAGTTTGTGTAGAGAGAGCAGAGACAGAGAGAGGTGAACAGTGACGTTGACGGCGCCGCTGAGTGAAGAAGGAGGTAGGAGAATTAGGGTTTCTGAGTGAGGGAAGAGAGGAAGGGAATTGGATTGGGGATTGGGCCTCAAGCCCAACGAGTTGTTTGGAGCTACACCCTCCGTTTCCCATTGGACCCCCCGATCCACACATTTTTTGTCTCTTTTTTGTTGATTGTAGTGGGCCTGAGCCCAATTCACGTTTTCTGGCCATGCACCCCTTTTCCAACGCACACCCTCCCCCCCAGTTTTTGTTTTTTTTCTGTATTGTGGGCTTATGGCCCAGAGTGGGTTTTTTTTCTGCATACACCCAGTCTGCAGTTTGTACCCCCTCCCCTTTGCAATTTATTTTTTCCCTTTGTATTGGATGAATGCTTGTAATAATTTAGTTTTATTTTCCTATTTTCTTTTAGGAAATTATTTTTAGGGATTATAATTTAGAATATCATGCATATTTTTTTAATATAGATTTAATATAGATTTTTTCTATTTTCTTTATAGAATATTATAGTATTTTAGATAGAAATTTTCTATGCTATTTTCATATGCATTTTCTTTTATTTTCTTTAGAATATTTTTCTAGTAGAATTTAATTGTTAATTTTAGGAGTAGACTTTTATTTTCATTTGTTAGTGGATTTTTCTCCTTTTTTCTCTCCTATTTTCATTCCGATTTAATTTTCGATTTCATTGTTTGGCTGGCCGTGTGACACGATTCAATTGGAGAATGATTGTCGATATCATTTCTCTATCTTGTCTTTGACATGGACATCAATAAGCTACCTCTAAGAGTTCGGTTTATCGTATAAGTCGAACCATGACGGTCTAAGCGTCACATTATTCCTGATTCGAGTGTCATCATCAAGGATCCAGAGAGGAGAAGATTGGAATGGAGCTTGCGCGCATGTCAGGAGTCAACGGAGCCGCTTCGTTCATTATCTTCTTCAAGTCTTCAGGCAACCGTCGAGTGTTGTGAGTTGTATCATTAGATACGTAGGAAATGAAAGTTGAGGAGTTTCTTGTCAATCGTCTAGGATGTCTAGTATGGTACCCTTTGGGTGACATACGACGCATTCGCTCCTACGTATTAGGTTTGTGTGTGTGTGTCCCGAGGTCCTTCCCGTTTAGGCGTAAACCTGTTTCCTCGTCGTTCTCGCCCTTGGCGATCGAAACCCTTTTTCTCTCGCGTTCAGGCGTTTGAGACCCTTTCTCTTGCTCCTGTGCAATTGAGATTCGTTTTCCCGTTGAACTACGTTTGCTCTGATCTCTCGTGCCAGACGAGAGTACGTAGGCATAGGATGTGATATCCTAGCGAGCTACCTTTTTTCTCCCTTTTCCCTGTTTTGCTGTAGTTAGCTGAACTACAGCTGCTCTGATTTCTCGTATCCAGACGGGAATATGTAGGCATAGGATGCGATATCCTAGAGAGCACACTAATAACTAACTTCTCTGTTCTCTCGCTGCCGTGCGATCGAGACTTTCCCGCTGACGACTGTTGTTCCCTTTCTCTTGCCCTAGCGTAATCGAGACCAGACCGTAGTTCTAGTTCCCGTAGGTTCCCATACCTTTCGAAACCCGACATACTACGTCCGTTCTACCGCAAACAGGTAACGCCTAAGTCTCCATCGAGCGAGCAGCATACACCTAACTGCTAGAATGTGCACGCTAGTATCGTCAATCCTTTCTCTCACTCCTGTGTGATCGAGAACACCCTGTCTAGCCGTAGTTAGCTTGAACTACGTAAGCTCTAATCTTTCACGCCGTGTGGAAGTACGTAGGCACGAGATGCAATATCTCGGCGAGCCCATTCTCCGTAGTTTCCCAAACTACGATGACTCTGACTTTCCCATTGCACAAGGGAATACGTAGGCATAGAGCGTGATGCTCTATCGAGTCAATTTCTTTCCGTTTAGCTTTAGCAGCCGTAGATAGATTGTTTTTTCACCCGTAGACAAACCAGCAAGCGTGGATCCCATCGAGTACGATGGACGTGAGGGGTGCTAATACCTTCCCATTGCGTAACCGACTCCCGAACTCAGACAATGGTTGCGATGACCTTGTCTTATACCCTTTCGATAGGTTTTTCCCGATCGTTTCCTTTCCCGTTCTGAGGGATAAATGACGAAAGGTGGTGACTCTTCTGTCATAGTCGGCGCCGATTTTTGCAGTAGCGACAGCTGGCAACTCTGATGGGGACAAGAATATCCCTTATGCGAGTCAATCCTAGCGCTTGTTTGCTTGTCTTCGGGGGTTTATTTTTGTGTGTTATATATTACTGTTGTATTTACATTTCCCGCAATTATTATTATCTGTTGCTATTGTGTTGTTGTGGGAGGGGAGCTCTGATGAGATATAAGCCGGACCTGGGCTTGAGTGCACCTAGCATTAGAGTGGAGATTAGTGACAGACCTGCTTGCTTTGCTCGCACCAGTCCCCATGAAATCCACACTCAGACGAGATTCTCTTTGATGGCATCTTGCCTGGCCCTTTGGGCTCGACAGGTTGTTGGATTTGAGGGTTGTCGACTCTGGGGACCGATCATTTGGGATTCAGCTAAGTGAGGCCGCTTCAAGAGATGATGATGCCACACCTTCTGGGTATCGTATCGTCCCTCTTGAAAGTCTGTGACGCTGATGACCGCATAGGATGCCGAACCTGTGTCAGTTTAGGTCCATACCCGTGAGTGGGAGGGTTTTTGCAGGAAACATGACTTCCAGCCTACCCGGCATTTTGGTTTTCTCTCGTCAGAGCGAACTTCTCCCGTCAGCAGCAGTATTCAGAGTTTTGTGGGGGTTGTGATCCCGTGTTTGTTGAATTTTGCATTGCATTTCATGTGCATCTCATGCTTGCATGTCCGTACTCAGCTGGTACAGGGAGCTTACCAGTCTTTTGTCCAACTCGCAGTTGACTTCCCGGCATTCGCATTGAACTTGAGTTAATTTCTGGAAGGATCATGGACTCAGCAGGGCAGAATCAGTTTGTTACCAGGGCCGAGTTTGAACTGTTGAAGAACCAGGTGAGTCAGTTCATGGAAGCCATAACAACTATGACTAGAGGAGAGAACCATATTTAGAGGACTCCGGTGAACAATGGTGCTCAAGCACAGATTCCTGTCAGAGGAAGAGACACATCTTCTCTCCGTGACACAGACTATCAGCGTTTCACTTTCCCTGCGCCAGATCGTCAGAGGGCCGCTTCGAGGGTCAATGCTGAGAACCCTAGGGCTGTTGAGGATACGAGAAGACTTCATCTGTTGGAAGATAAGGTGGCTGCTTTGATAAATAAGAATACTCTTGACCTGAATGCTGCGAGCATGTGTTTGGTGTCAGGCCTTGTGTTGCCTCTGAAGTTCAAAATTCCAAATTTGGAGAAATACAAAGAGGATAGTTGCCCGAAGCTACATTTGGTTATGTTCTGCAGAAGAATGACTTCACATGTCACCAATAACAAGCTTATGATTCACTGTTTCCAAGATAGTTTGATCGGAGCATCTTTGGATTGGTACCTACAGTTGAAGAGTGACAGTATCAAATCATGGTCTGACTTAGCCAATGCCTTCGTGAAGCAATACAACTACAACTTGGATATGGCTCCGAGTCGCATGCATTTGCAAGAATTATCTCGGGCGGATAACGAATCCTTTAGAGGATATGTGCAGAGATGGAGAGAATTGGCTGCTCGTGTTCAACCACCGCTTGTGGATAGAGAAATGGTTGACCTTTTCGTGGACACTTTGAAGGGCCGTTACTATGACGCATTGTTCAGCTGTGGAAATGCAAGCTTTGCAGACTTGATAGGAGTAGGAGAACGTGTTGAAAGTGGAATCAAGAGCGGGAAAATTCAAGATATTCCTTATACTGCAGTTTATGAAGATGAATCAATTGTCAGTTCTCAAGAAGAATGGGAGAAAGGAAGTGATGTTGTCTCAGAATCTCCCGTACCTCAGATTCAGTATCCTGACACTTCGAGTGCTCAGAGTCAGCAACTTGTTGGGTCTGTATGTCAGATATCTGTTACCCGCCAGAGTCAACAGTCGTATTATCGTCAGTCGCGTCAGCACGCCCGACAAAGACCAAGGAAACCTGAAAGGCAGTTTACTCAGCTACCGATGTCGTATAGTCAATTGTTGCCGGATTTGGTCAAAAGGGGGCTGATAGTGCCGAAGGAGACCGATCCAATGATCCCGCCTTATCCCCCAGGTTTTGATGCGAACACTCGTTGTGAGTACCATGTTGGTGCACATGGGCATTCAATAGATGACTGTAAGGTGCTTCGAAGCCAGATTCAAGCCTTGATAGATTCTAACAGGATATCTGTCACGCCTCATGGTGTCGACCTTCCTTTATCCAGCCAAGTAGGGGAATCAGTTCAGGTTGTGGGAGAGTTCACTGATAGCAGATGTTCGGAAGAGTATCAGGATGACTTCGACGAGCAATTCTGAAGATGGCTGGCTCAGCAGCAAATCAAGATCGAGAAGCTCGGTTCCCAGCAACTGGCAATCTGTGTTTTATCATGTCATTTCTTTGCATTTGTAGTTTCTTTTCTGTTAAAAGCGCAAATTGCATTCGTAAAACTTGTATTGTTTTCAATTGATATTGATAATGAAATGTGTATGCATGTTTTGATTCAGTCCATTCATGTTCACTAATAATGTTTTCACAGATGTCCAACGCTTGGTTAAGCGGAATCTGGGGAGGATGACGAAGTTTAAAGACGCACGAGCTTCCGATAGTATGCTTTTGAAAATAAAACTTGCTGATGATGTACAGGCATTGTTTCAAATCCCTAAACACCGGTGATATAAGGAAGATAATCCCTTGTCAACCCCTTTGAGCCTAGTAGTAGGAGTTCTTTCTGAAAACAAAAAACCCTCAATCTTAACCCGGGGCGGGGTAGGTGTTAGCTAATTTGACCGAGCGTCCAAATTGCAGAAGGGAGTGTCCGTTCGAGAATCAATCACACCTCTAGAGGTCGTGCCTAAGAAACCGCGGTGGTTAAGCATCAGGAGTGAAACAGTCACATTATTCCCCAATGAGTCAGACAGCCAGTGTCACACGACTTGTTCAGAAAAAAAACGAAAAGCAAAAAGAATCAAAAGCCCGCTAAGTCAAAACTTGAAAACAAATGACTTAGGCAAAAATGAGGGCATCCCGCTGGACTTAATAATCAAAAGAAGCTCAAAGGAACCAGTCCAGGCAAAAATTAGGGAAAGAAAAATAAAAATGAAAGGATTACAAAAGAAAGATCCTCAAATGAAATACGAGTCGTGTGACCCCAAGTGTCAAAGACGAAGAGCGAGTGACTGTCACTCCAAAAATTCATGGTTTCTCGAACTATCACTCCTATCCTTCAACTTCTGAGAAGTGAGCGCTAAGGTCGAACTAGCTAAACGTAGGATTGGAGAACATCAAGGAAAATGGGTGGGTTAAAATAAACTTTGAGCCTTTATCCTTTCCTTTCAAAACCGTGAACCTGACCACGTTACAACCTTCAAAATTCCTAATTGAAGCACGTTTATTTCGAAGGCATACATCGGTAAAGATCGCGTCGAAACTGACACCTAAAAGGGTTCTTCTTACCATGTTGGTATTGATGTTGATATGCTGATTAATGATTTGTGCATTACATGCCATAAACTGTTTTTCCTTTTCCAGTGAACAGATTGGATGTCAAAACTGCTATGTGCATTGCATTAGGATATCTTTTGTGCAGAACAACTTGTTTTACTTTCGAGTAAGCGCTTGACAGCAGGAAAGTTTCCTACAGTGGAAAGTCCGATCATGATAGAATGCAGAATGCCCGAATGCTCCGTAAGCCGGGGCAAGCTATATCAAGTGACCCCAGTGAGGTCAGCCATCCAAAGTCAGTTATTCTGGGGCAATCAGGTCGAGATTCGATATATCTCTCGTAGTCAGAGGCACTACTCGGAATCAGCCAATCAGGGGAAAAGTCATTGCATACTGGGGCAGGCCACCCTAAGAGCGCAGAAGTTATTCCATATCCGAGGGGCAATTGATCCAAAGCATCTCTTTGAGGTTCAGAGTGCTGAGGCAGTTCATATCAGACCATCAGGGTACAGATTTTTAGATTTCCACTTGAGGAATATCCCCATAGAGATCCCACAGGCTGGGGCAATATCAGAAGTGAAGGAATTGTTCTTCTCCGTGTCATCAGAGTTACTCAGAGCTACTCAAGCAGGTTTCGAACTATTTTCAAAGGTGAGACGAATGTCGGGAAGTCGTGCTACCGTCCCTTGATCTTCAACCAGAAACCGTGAATTTAGATAGGAGGATGTTAGCGTCAGTCATACCTGACCCATCATGGATAGCCCAAGAGCCCAATCCTTATTGGCAGTTTTCAGGAAGCCCAATTCTCATTGGCGAGCCATTCCTAAAGCTCAATCCACATTGGCAATCACTGTGAGGCCCATCCGTGTTGGCGCATCAGTTTCAAAATCCAAGCTTCATTGGTATGTAGGAAGACTCCGTTTGTTTTCCCCAGCAAAAGTCCAATCTTCATTGGCGCGTGTAAGCTATTCCCAGGGAAGTATGATCATGCTTAGCACATTTGGTTATCCCCAGCGGAGTTGGTGTCACTCTTCCAGCATTTATTTTGCTGGAATAATTCTGTGATATCCGGTTATCCTCAGCGGAGTTGGCTTCACCTTTCCAGCATTTATTTTGCTGGAATGGTTCTTCTGTGTACAACTTTTCCCCAGCAGCCTGAGCTTGCATTTACATCTTGCATCTATCATCATATTTGCATCATATTTGCATTTCATCGTCAAATGCGTAGCATTCCATCTTATATGGAGCATTTACGCCATAGAAAAATTCAAACATACGCATATGCATACGAAGCATAAGCCAATTTTTATCAGCCTCACGTGGCAATATGAAGTACTCTGTAATCAGTGCAGGGGCATTTATTCAGCAGCTTTGATCAGACAGCTCTTTGGTATTTGATTCTCAGATCATACGACGGTTATGCTTTGTCTATCGATCATCTGATAAAGACAAATTGTTCTTCCCGTCAATTCTTATTGACGATGTATTTCCCCAGCAGGAATTTTCTCTGTCTATCTTTAGACGTCCTGAGTTTGATTATGGTTTTCTCCGTCTATCTGTAGACGTCATGAGTTCGAATATGGATTTCTCCGTCTATCTTTAGGCATTTGAGCAAGATATTTTCTCTGTCTATCGTTAGACTTCGTGAGTTTCAGCATGGTTCTCTTCGTCTATCGTTAGACTTCGTGAGTTTGAGCAGGTGATTTTTCAGCAGGTTTCTTACCGTCAGTTCATATTGACGATGTGTCTCCCCAACGAGTTTTCTCCGTCTATCTTTAGACGTTGTGAGCTTGGATATGGTTTTCTCCGTCTATCTTTAGACGTTGAGAGGTTTCAAGGCGATCCTTCAGATATTGGCTTTCGTTCTGTTTATCATATGAGATGACATTTCAAGAGAGGTTTTTCTGTCTGTTGATCCTTATTGACGTCGAGACTCTTTAAAGAATGTTTGGCTTTCCTAGTTGTTGATCCTTATCGACGACATGGCTATTTGAAGGTGGTTTTCTTCCTGTCAATCCTTATTGATGATGTGGCCCCTTTGAGGATATTGTTCTTTCCATCAATTCCTGTAGACGAAAGGATTCCGAAATTTGATGGGTAGTGTTAAAGTTTATATGGTCTTCCTTCCGCTAGTTCTCACTGACGATGTGGTTCTTCGGACAAGGTATTTTCCTCTCGTCTATCATTAGACGATGCGAGATTTGAATAAGGTTTTCCTCTCGTCTATCATTAGATGATGCGAGATTCAGACATTTTCCTCTCGTCTATCATTAGATGATACGAGATCAAGATTGTTTTTCTTCCTGTCTATCATTAGACAATGTGAGCCTTCGGGATGGTGTCTTTCCGTCTTTCTTTAGACGATGTGAGTATTTCTCTTCCTGTCTATCTTTAGACGACGTGAGAGGATCAAGTGCATGTTGATCCAACCTTCGGGTTTGTTATCTGTGGCGTCACGCAGGTAACTAGTGCTAAAATCAGTTTCTTTGTCAGATGATTGATCAGGTTGTTTCCATGACAACTGGATTTGGTGTTCTGAATATTTTCCCCAAGCAGTCTGTGCAGTTTATTTCTGCAGGTTGGCAAATTTATGGGTTTCTTTTGTATTCAACCGTTTTCTACCTTTGAATGATTGAACGTCGTTTGCTTCTCAACCCTTCAAGTCCAAACCGTTTGAATAGGGGCAGCTGTTGCACCCCAAAATTTGACCAACCAATTATTGTATTTGGCTTATGTTTCGACTCATTTTGCATTTTGCATTTACATACCGCATCCATTGCATTTTTGCAGTCAGATTTACTTTATCGGGATTACAGCCTCCCCTAGCGTTTCAGGCATTTCCAGCCAGTTCGAATAAGTTGTTTTGAGATTTTGTGCCCGTCCCGGTGTTTTCAGCTCTCGCTGTTGTTTTTGAGGATATTTCGGTGTCCGGTTTTTATCGCTTATTTCGCTATAGTTGCGCATTTGTTTTCTAATCGATTTAACTGGCTTCCTTGCATTTTTAGAATTTTCCCTTTTATTTTCTAGATTTTTAAATAGATTTTAATAGATTTATTTGAGTTTTTCTAGATATTAAATAGGTTTTTTTTAAAAAAAATTTATAGATTTAATTGTTCTTCTAGAATTTTAAATAGATAATTCTTTTTTTTAATAGTTAAATAGATATTTGTTTCTAGACAATTAAGTAGTTTTTTTAATTGGTTTTTTAATAGGATAGTTCTTTTACTATTTTTTTAAATAGGGTTAATTAGAGTTTAATTTCTTTTTAGGATTAATAGAGATTAATATTAGATTTTAATCATTTTTTTAATTAGGATTGATTAGTGGTTTTTAACTACTTAGAATTAATTTCTGTTTAATTGAGTTTTAATTCAGGTTTTAATCATGTTAACCATCATTAGTCTTAAGTGAGTGAGTTAATTAAGTTTGCATCGGGTTTTAATTAGTTTCACTATCAGATTTTAATTGAGTTTAATTGGGTCATTAAGCAAGTTAATCACTTTTGTCCAGTAGTGGGCCAGATGTCCAATTGTCTGGGCCCAACTCGTTTCTGCTTGCCACTTGTCATATATAGAGCTTCCACGCGTGTCACTTCAGCATTCACAACCTCATTCATCACTCGCCACCTCACTACGCCATTTGTCACTCTCTCTCTGCATCACCACACGTGGTTTCACCTCCATTCTCCCTTGCCTGCATGCATGCCACGCGTGTTTCCACCATCTTCCCCTCACCGGCCGGCATGCATGCGCCGGAGGACCACCCTAACGGTCGCCGAAGATCGCCGGAAACTGTATTCATTTCACCGGAAAGTTCATCAAGTTTCATCTGATCATCATCATTTTTTCCCAGCCAAGTTCGTGATGTTCATCGATTTGTTTCCAGATCTGTTTATATCTTCATCTGAAATTCATCACATCCATAACCGTTTTAGATCTGGATCTGTGTTCATCATGAGTTTCTAGAAATCATCAACCTCAACTCATGAACAACTTCATCATCGTTCGTCCTAATCTCCAGATCCTTCAAGAGTCGTTCAGATCCAGCAACAACATCCTTCATCTTTTCCCCATATCACGTATGAACCTTCATCCACTTCATCAGATTTTCCAGATCTTCAAGATCCATCAAGATCTTCATGATATTTTTCCAGAACATTCATAAACAGTCTCCAGGTTCAAGAACCTTCATCAATATCATTCAACGTTCATCAATATCTGCATCCAGTCTTCGTCACCAGTTCATCAATCGCCATCTGGATCTTCATCAACATCAAGCATTCAACGAACTTCATCAACACCTTCAAGAACTTCTTCGATCTCCACCGTTCTTCATATTTTCCAGATTTTCCAGTTAATCTTCATGAATCCTTCAACATGTGCCTTCATCATTTTCCTCCCAACAACTGATTGTTCGCCAAAGTCTTTTCTTCAAAATCCTCAAAGATCTTCTTGGATCTTCATCGTCTCGTTCTCCAGAAAAAGTTAAGATCTACAGATTTTCAGTAATGGAGGGAAGGTTGAATGGAGGCAGTCGAAGAATGGAAACAGAGGATTGGCTTTTTGAGTTTGTGTAGAGAGAGCGGAGACAGAGAGAGGTGAACGGTGACGTTGACAGCGCCGCTGAGTGAAGAAGGAGGTAGGAGAATTAGGGTTTCTGAGTGAGGGAAGAGAGGAAGGGAATTGGATTGGGGATTGGGCCTCAAGCCCAACGAGTTGTTTGGAGCTACACCCTCTGTTTCCCATTGGACCCCCCGATCCACACGTTTTTTGTCTCTTTTTTGTTGATTGTAGTGGGCCTGAGCCCAATTCACGTTTTCTAGCCATGCACCCCTTTTCCATCGCACACCCTCCCCCCAGTTTTTGTTTTTTTTCTGTATTGTGGGCTTATGGCCCAGAGTGGGTTTTTTTTTCTGCATACACCCAGTCTGCAGTTTGTACCCCCCTCCCCTTTGCAATTTATTTTTTCCCTTTGTATTGGATGAATGCTTGTAATAATTTAGTTTTATTTTCCTATTTTCTTTTAGAAAATTATTTTTAGGGATTATAATTTAGAATATCATGCATATTTTTTTAATATAGGTTTAATATAGATTTTTTATATTTTCTTTATAGAATATTATAGTATTTTAGATAGAAATTTTCTATGCTATTTTCATATGCATTTTCTTTTATTTTCTTTAGAATATTTTTCTAGTAGAATTTAATTGTTAATTTTAGGAGTAGACTTTTATTTCCATTTGTTAGTGGATTTTTCTCTCCTATTTTCGTTCCGATTTTATTTTTGATTTCATTGTTTGGCTGGCCGTGTGACACGATTCAATTGGAGAATGATTGTCGATATCATTTCTCTATCTTGTCTTTGACATGGACATCAATACGCTACCTCTAAGAGTTCGGTTTATCGTATAAGTCGAACCATGACGGTCTAAGCGTCACATTGTTCCTGCTTCGAGTGTCATCATCAAGGATCCAGAGAGGAGAAGATTGGAATGGAGCTTGCGCGCATGTCAGGAGCCAACGGAGCCGCTTCGTTCATCATCTTCTTCAAGTCTTCAGGCAACCGTCGAGTGTTGTGAGTTGTATCATTAGATACGTAGGAAATGACAGTTGAGGAGTTTCTTCTCAATCATCTAGGATGTCTAGTATGGTACCCTTTGGGTGACATACGACGCATTTGCTCCTACGTATTAGGTTTGTGCGTGTGTGTCCCGAGGTCCTTCCCGTTTAGGCGTAAACCTGCTTCCTCGTCGTTCTCGCCCTTGGCGATCGAAACCCTTTTTCTCTCGCGTTCAGGCGTTTGAGACCCCTTCTCTTTCTCCTGTGCAATTGAGATTAGTTTTCCCGCCGAACTACGTTTGCTCTGATCTCTCGTGCCAGACGAGAGTACGTAGGCATAGGATGCGATATCCTAGCGAGCTACCTTTTTTCTCCCTTTTCCCTGTTTTATTGTAGTTAGTTGAACTACAGCTGCTCTGATTTCTCGTATCCAGACGGGAATATGTAGGCATAGGATGCGATATCCTAGCGAGCACACTAATAACTAACTTCTCTGTTCTCTCGCTGTCGTGCAATCGAGACTTTCCCGCTGACGACTGATGTTCCCTTTCTCTTGCCCTAGCGTAATCGAGACCAGACCGTAGTTCTAGTTCCCGTAGGTTCCCATACCTTTCAAAATCCGACATACTACGTCCATTCTACCGCAAACAGGTAACGCCTAAGTCTCCGTCGAGCGAGCAGCATACACCTAACTGCTAGAATGCGCACGCTAGTATCGTCAATCCTTTCTCTCACTCCTGTGTGATCGAGAACACCCTGTCTAGCCGTAGTTATCTTGAACTACATAAGCTCTGATCTTTCACGCCGTGTGGAAGTACGTAGGCACAAGATGCGATATCTCGACGAGCCCATTCCCCGTAGTTTCCCGAACTACGATGACTCTAACTTTCCCATTGCACAAGGGAATACGTAGGCATAGAGCGCGTTGCTCTATCGAGTCAATTTCTTTCCGTTTAGCTTTAGCAGCCGTAGATAGATTGTTTTTTCACCCGTAGACAAACCAGCAAGCGTGGATCCCATCGAGTACGATGGACGTGAGGGGTGCTAATACCTTTCCCTTGCGTAACCGACTCCCGAACTCAGACAATGGTTGCGATGACCTTGTCTTATACCCTTTCGTCAGGTTTTTCCCGATCGTTTCCTTTCCTGTTCTGAGGGATAAATAACGAAAGGTGGCGACTCTTCTGTCATAGCCGGTGCCGATTTTTGCAGTAGCGACACCACTCACAGGTATGGACCTAATCCACTGATACGACACGACATCCTATGCGTTCCTCAATGTCACAGACTTTCAAGAAATGATGATACGTTCACCATTTCTAGTTTGGCATCATCACCCCCTGAAGAGGCCTCACTTAGCTGAGCCACAAATGATCGGTTCCCAGGGTCGACAATCCTCAGATCTAAAATCAATTCCAATCCTAAGGACCAGAAAGGAAATCATCAAAGAGAACCTCGCCTAAGTGTGAATTTCATGGGAACTGGTGTTTGCTAAGCAAACAGGTCCTCCACTAATCTCCACTCTAGTGCTATGTTTTCTCTCAAGCCTGGGTCTGGCTTATCACTCATCAGAATCAATCCCCTCCCTCAACAGCACAATAATGATATAATATAATGTTGAAAATAAAATGCGGGAAAGTAAAGCTAAGGTACAACAGGTATGTACAAAACCCAAAATATAAACAAACAAGCGCTAGGATTGACTCGCATAGGGGATCGGAAACGGTCCCAGCGTAGGGGATGGGAAAATTCCTCTACAGCTATAAATGTCCCCAACAGAGTCGCCAGTTGTCGCTACTGCGAAAAAGGGTGCCAGCACAACACAAGAGTCGCCACCTATCATTATTTATCCCACAGGAGGGAAAGGAAACGATCAGGAAAAACCTAGCGAAACGGGACAAGATCGTTCATCGCAACCAAATCTCCAGATTCGGGAGTCGGTTACGCAAGGGGAAGGTATTAGCACCCCTCACGTCCATCGTACTCGATGGGATCCACGCTTGTTTGTTTATCTGACGGGTTGTTTATCTATTTATCTATCAAGGTTGGCTTGAAAGAAAAGAAAAAGGAAGAAAAGGGGACTCGATAGAGCGTCACTGCTCTGGGCCTACGTATTCCCTCGTGCAATGGGAAAGTCAGAGTCAACGTAGTTCGACTAACTACGGGTGAAGGGAAGGTTGCTCGCCAAGATATCGCATCTTGTGCCTACGTACTCTCAACAGGCTTGAGAGATCAGAGCAAACGTAGTTCGGGATAAAAAGGAACACAGGTTTGTCTGTTTTATCAAAGTAAAGTTAAACTACAGTTCTAGCAGTTAGGGACAGTGCCTGTTTGCGGTAGAACTAAGGCTTAACAACACTCTTTTCTTCAAAAAAACGTTTCCTTGAGTTAAGGCCCCAAAGGGCAAAAAGGATTTGAATGTTTGTTTTTTGTCTTTTACGAGAAGAAGTGTTTTTTATGGATGTTTGTAGTTCGTACTGCACTAGAGACTATGACTTAGGAGTGAATGTGTCGCATGTCACCCAAAGGGTGCCATACTAAACATCCTGACTATTGAAGAGTGACCCTTCAACAATCATTTCCTAAGTAGCTTAAGGCTCGTAACGTATGATATTCATTAACCTTTATTACGTGTTTTGATTTTGTATGAAGATGAGAAGAGAAAGGACTCTACAGGGGAAACTGAAATTCTACTGTTATCATGCAATATGGTCCTAGGGTTGAGTTTGAAACAGGGAACTCCTACATGTTATCATACAAAGGTTTTAACCTAAAAGTCTATCATCACTTCCTTAAACAAGGAAGTGAGAGTCCTAAGGGAACATGTGAGTGGGAAACAGAAAAACAACTTCCAAAATCAGTAAGGCAGATAAAACAGAAAAGCAGGCAGTAAAGATGCAAATGCAATGCAGCAATACAAGTAGAGGGAGAAACTCAACCTCTAAGCAAACAAGCAAAGAGAACAAACAAAAACATACAAGAAAAGTGAGGGTCACCTCAACCTTTCAATGCAAACACATCAGTTAGAAAAGGGAAAATAACACACAAGCAGAGGGAGAAACTCAACCTCTAAGCAAACAAGCAAAGGGAGCTCAGCTCAACCTTTCAGTGCAGTCATGCATCTAGCCTAAAATACTCTACCCATGAGACTATCTTAATGCATCAAGCAATGTCACACAATCATGATGAAAGAAGAAGAACTGGATGAACAAGATGACATGTAAGGAAATCATTTCAAAATAATCAAACAAGGCATCTAACCTAGAGAGAAGATTGATGGATGGATGCATGCATGATTTAAACCAAAGGAATACATCAAGGAATTCAACCAAAGATGAGATTTGATGATGGGAAGAATGATGTATACCAATGGTATCCATCATGACACTCAACCATTCATGGATGACATGAATTAAAATGGGAAGCATGATGTATACCAAAGGTATCCATCATGACACTCAACCATTCATGGAAGGATTGAATCATGGGAAGCATGATGTATACCAAAGGTATCCATCATGACACTCAACCATTCATGGAAGAATTGAATGAATGCAAAGCATTCAAGGAAGATTCATCTACCTAAAGGTTCTAATGGAAACACTAATGATTAACTCTAAAGATCACCTAACCTAATGGATTTAGAAGCTCTATCAAGGCTTAGCAAATGTTCTAAATAGGTATCAACCTAAGCTTTATTCTATCAAGAAGGAATTTGAAGCCTAAAGTTAACTAAAGTTCACTTTAGAAACTAAACTATGAGGCAAGCTAAATTAGGGTCACCCTAATCACAATCAACTTGTAAATTCTAGGAAAAATACTAAACTCAATCCTAAAAGGCTATAAAAAATTCTAAGGCTTCCTAAGTGTGTTAAGGAATCATGGTACAAAATCCAGAACTAAGACCTAAATCTAAAGGGTCTAAACAATTTCTACACTTAAAGGTATACTTAAGGAATCCACAAAGGGGAAGGTCTTAGAAATCTATCTCAAACCTATACCTAAAAGCATCTAAAAAATGCAAGAAAAATGCTACAATATTCTACAATGTATCAACATTCACCATACAAAAAATCAGATATTAATATGGATTATTGAAAGAGAAAGAAAATCACAAAGCGTAGCATGTAATTTTTCAATTATTAAAAACACATTAAAATGGAAAAAATGAAATTAAATGAAAAATGCATTAAAACTGAAATAAAAAAAATATGACAAAATTCTAGACATGTTAAACTACCTACATGATTTTTTTCCAAGATTTATTGGCATCATTTAATATTTTTTCTGAATTAAAATCAAACAACTATCAAATAGAAAATAAAAGAAAATGAAATCAAAAAGGAAAATAAAAGGGTGGTGCAGGAAGTGATTTTCACATGTGTATTCCGCTTGGGCCTACGCTAAGGGGGTGTGGTTAGCGAATACTTAAGGCCCAGCTGAGTTTCCTAAATGAAACTCAGCGTTTTGATTAATGAGAAGGGCCAAATCGCGAAAATGATCACAACCGCACGATGGAAAGAACGGGTCAAAGGAATTCGCGTGATCGGACGGCTGCTGTTGCGTCTGGGCATTTCAAAAGCAAAATGGAGGGAATCCGCTCGCGGTGGTGGGGGCGGTGGCCGGAGAAGATTTCGGTCATCTTCTCCGGCGGTACGCTACAGTACCAGATTTTAAATATTCACAAAAACTCCAAATTTTTATACCGTTCTCTTCCTCTCACTTCCTAGATCACAAATATCAAATTCTTTTCCACTTTTATCCAATAAATAAGGAGAAATGTGAACAACAAGCTAAGGTGTCATTTCCTAAAGTTTCAAGAAACTTAACTATTCTAATCCTAAAACCTTCTACATATCCTAAGGAGTGCAAACCATGAAAATGGCACTAAAATTCCTCAAGAATAAAAAGCATGGATGAGAAATAGGAACCTGGTTTTGAGCTTCAATGGAGGTGTCAATTGGCAATGGTTCTCACTCCAAATTGTGCAGAAAGTTTCAATGGATCATCCTCAAGCTTCTAGCAATCTTGGTTTGGCTTGAATGTGTGTAATTCTCCAAAAACGACAATCAATTTTTCTTCACTTTTTCTCCATGAAATTATGTTGTAACTACCTCCAAGTTCTGTTATTTTCTGTTAGAAATGATTAGAATGTTATATACAATGGATATTGAATGATTTGCAGCCCAATGGAAGCCCATAATAGTCCAATCCAAAATTCACATTTTTGATTTTGAAGCTTTATGGAAATGGTGAAAACAGAGCCAAGCAGCTCTTACATTGATCCATTCTAGTTACTTATGATGTAAGGAATATGTGTGGATAGGATTGGGGCCTTGGAAATGAATCTATGGTAGATTTGAAATGTGTTGCTTAAAGGTGAAGAAACCATGAATTTCCACATGTATATGGCTTCAATCTTGATTTGTAATCTTTCCAATGTTCTTAAAACATCAATTGGACTCAAAATAAGCACAAATATGGCATGAATTGGTTTCAAAATGAATTTATTTGAATTAGCCCTTTTCAAGCTTCCTTTAATGATTCATTCATGAATTTTTCTTCACACATTTTCCAATCCAAGCCATGTCAATGATCCCTTGAGGTTATATTGACCAAATGATACCATTTTGAGCAACTTTAAAGTTGGAAAGATTTTCATTTGAGGTATGCAAAATGGTGAACTTAACCTATAATGAAAATGACATGTAATCTTACTTTCCCAAAATACCCTTGACTTGTAAGTCTCATATCTTGAGTTCTACAAATCCAAATGAGGACTTCTAGTACTATTTAGAAAGCTAATAAGATAAGGAACAACATTCATGTTTGTCAAAAGTTGAGGAGAAACATCCTTCTTGGTCAAAAATGGCATGGAAGTTGGTTGACTTTTGTTGACTAAAATCACATTCATCTGAGGACCTGTAACTTGTCTGCTTCATAACTTGAGTTCTAGAGATCCAATGAATGACTTCTAATACTCAAATTAAAGCTAAGAACATGCTCTACAAGTCTCATGTGGATATCAATATGAGATGAAACTTGTATCTTGAGTTATGTGGTTTTGAAGTTAGGCACTGAGATAGGGGATTTTACACTGTCAAGCTTAGAAACCCTAGCTCAATAACTTCTCACACTCTTGAATATTGATGAAATGATATTGGAATAATCTTTGGCATGTCTCAACACAACATCACATGATCATAAAAACTTGGAATTGAGTCTTAATCTCCTTCAGTTCAACTGTTGACTTAGGGTTGACCAGGTGAAAACCCTAATTGCACCAATCTTGACTGTGGCTTCACACACTTGATACAATGACTTGCATAAGCTTCAAGATGACCCTAAAGGTCTCCCATGAGTTCTCACAATGTTCTCCACCCATAAACATGGATTCAAACTCATCTGGAAATCTTCAAATGACCCCCAAGATAGGAGGTACACCACTCTTAACCAATCAACTTTTCTATGAGCCCTGACACTCTTCTAAGGATAATAAGCCCTTGATAGCTTGAATATAACCCCTTGAATAGGATTAGAACCTTTGGCAGCCCCTTATTGATGAACACACCTCCTAATCCCCTGCACAAATGATAATGCAATGCGTATGCTAATGCTAAGATGAATGCAATGAAAAATGCAATGAAACAAAAGCCAGCTAAAGCAAAAAGTTGGGCAAATTTTAGGGTGTAACAACTGGTTGGGAAGATAAGTTAATCAACATTCCGTCCAGATAGCCTACTCCAAAGGATGTTTTGACCACTATTTTAGAAGGTACGATTGGCATGGTTACTTTCTTGTCTGAGAAAGAAAAGTCAGTTCTTTTGGTTCTCACTAAGGAGGCAAGTAACGACTTGAAGGTTTTGCAAATCCCTGTAGTCTGTGAGTTTCCAAAAATTTTCCCCGAGGATGTCACTTCTCTCCTTCCGGAGAGGGAAGTGGAATTCTCTATTGACCTGGTACGGGAACAACTCCTATATATGTTTCTCCACATCAGATGGCACTTCTTGAGCTAAGAGAGTTGAAGGAACAATTGGAAGAGTTATTAGACAAGCATTTTGTTTAACCTAGTGTTTCACCCTAGGGAGATCCAATATTGTTAGTAAAGAAGAAGGATGGTGGAATACGTTTGTGTATTGATTACCGCCAGCTGAATAAAGTTACCATCAAGAACAAGTACCCCTTACCCATTTATTGGGAGAGACTGAAGAATGCTTCAGAGGTCAAAAGTTTCTTAGGACTGGAAGGTTATTATAGGAGGTTTACCAAAGTCTTTTATCAATTGGCTTTACCAATGAATAGACTTGCCCGAAAGGAGTTTCCTTATAATTGGGATTCGGGTTGTGAGCAAACTTTTATGAGTTTGAAGCAACGGTTGACGACCGCTTCTATTTTGATTATTCTCGATCCTAACAAGTCGTATGAAGTATTTTATGATGCTTCTAAGAGGGCATTAGGAGGTGTGTTAATGCAGGATGGCCAAGTGGTACCTTACGTTTCTCTTCAGTTGAAAGTTCACAAAGAGAATTATCCAACTCATGATTTAAAGTTAGAGGTTATGGTTTTTACACTGAAGGTGTGGCCTCATTACTTGTCTGGAGTGTGTTTCGAGATGTTTAGTGATCATAAGAGTTTAAATTATTTGTTTGATCATAAAAAATTGAATATGCATCAAAGAAGGTGGATGAAGTATTTGAAGGACTTTGAATTTGAATTGAAGTATCATCTAGGTAAAGCGAATAAGGTGGCAGATGCGTTAAGTCGGAAGGAGGTGCATAAAGTTGAGTGATGGTGTGTGAGTACGCATTGTTGGAAAAGTTCTGAGATCCTAATCTTTAATTTTCTTGGACTACGGATGGTGTGATAATGGGAAACTTGAATGTCAATTCTACCTCGAGGGATGAAATTCAACAAGGGCAAGTGCTAGATGCAAAGTTGCAAGAGATGTTGGTTCAACCAGGTTTCACACAAGCCATAGACGAGGTTATTCTATTTAACCAACAGATTTGTGTTCCGAATGACACGGTATTAAAAATAAAGATTTTAGAGGAAGCTCGTAAAGGTGTTTTTACTATACATCTTGGTTCTTCGAAAATGTATCAATATTTAAAGAGGCATTATTGGTGGTCCGGAATGAAGAGAGATATTGTTGTGTATGTGTCAGAATGTGCAATTTTCCAATAAGTGAAGATAGAACACCAAAGACAAGGTGGTTTGTTACGACCGTAGAGATTCTGTGTGGAAATGGGATAGTATTTCTTGGTTGTGAAAACTACTTACGAGGCAAGTCATCTTGCAAGGTTGTTTATTTAGGAAATTGTGAGACTTCATGGTGTTCCCTTCAGCATTGTATTTGATAGAGATCCGAAGTTTACTTCAAGGTTTTGGAGAGATTTTCAACAATATATGGGATCTAAGTTATGTTTGAGTACGTCGAATCATCCTTAAACGAATGGTCAGATGGAGCAGGCTATACAAACTTTGGAAGACATGTTAAGAGCTTATGTGCTTGAAAGTGGAGGAAATTGGAAGGAACTTTTACCGTTGATTGAGTTTGACCACATGAGTATTGGTATGGATCCTTATAAAGAATTGTATAAAAGGAAATGTCAAACGCCTTTGTGTTGGATGGAAGTTGGTGAGGAAAGGATTTTAGGACCAGAAATTATTCAAGAGACTACGAAAAAGATTAGAATAACCTACGACAAGGTTAAAAAAGCACAAGACCGTCAGAAGAGCTATGTGGATAACTGAAGGAGGCCTTTGGAGTTTGATGAAAGCGATCATGTATTTTTTAAAGTTACTCCAAAGTTGAAATTGAAAGGACCATTTAAGTCACGATAGTTAAGTCCGAGATACGTGGGACCATATCAGATCTTGGAAAGGATTGGTGAAGTAGCCTACATAATAGCCTTACCACCTTCTCTATCCGAGATGCATGACATATTTCACGTGTCTCAACTTCGAAAGTTTATTCTTGACCCTCTTCAACCAGTTCTACTAGATACAATTAAGATAGAAGCAGACTTGACTTTTGAACCTCTACCAAGCCGTGTTATGGGGTGAGAAACTAAGGTGTTGAGAAACAAAGAAATTCCTCTTGTTAAGGTTGAATTGGATACAACACATTCGAGTGATGCTACTTGGCAACTTGAGCCTGAGATGCAGGATGCTTACCCTCACCTTTTTCAGATAGAATTTAAATTCGAGGACAGATTTTATTTAAGGGGAGGATTTAATACCCCATATTCAATAAAATGCTCTAAATGATATTAGTTGAGATCAACTAGGTTCCAGTATGCTCTGAGAGTTATCTATTGGGATAATTGGAGTAACTGATGAACTCATAGTTGACCTAATTAATATTATTTAACTCTGAGATTTTATTAATGGGTGCATTTGATACTTTTTGGATACTCTTTTATTTGGAATTTTAACCAAGTTGGTCTTACTAACTTCTATTGAGATATTTCCAACTATTATTTTATTTATTTCCCTTACCCTTTCCAATTTGTGGAATAAGTAGTAGAAAGAAGGAAAGAAAAGGTAGTAAGAGAGGAAAAAAAGAGAAGAAGTGAAGGAAGAAAAGAAAGTAAAAAGAAAGAAGAAGAAACTCTAATTAAAGAGGAATCATCACCACTAATCATCAAATCATCTCATCTTCATCATCTTTTAGAGGTGGGTTCTAGGTAGAGACTCAAGGTTAGAGTATTTGGATTGAATGAGAAAAGTTAGGTTATGATATTTTGTTCCATTGCTATGAAATTGGTATGATTCATGTTTTATCTCATCTTTAACCATTTTCACAATTCTCTCTCAACTTTCACTCTTCTCTCTCACATTCTCTCTAAAGTTTCTACAACTTTTTCTCACAATCATCTTCATCTTCTTTCCAAACCACACACAAAAGCTCAATTTCCTCCATTAGAGTGTAACAATCTTCACATCAAAATTGTTATTCTCTTGAGCTAAACCTCCATTTCATTGCATTTCTACTCCGATTGCTGGATTTCTAGCGGCTTCTACTCCAATTCAAGTAATCATTTCAAGCTTCTTCGGTGCAAATCGGTATTTGGAGCATTTATCTCATTTTTATCGGTTTCACTATGATTTGATCTCAAGCTTGGAATTCTCTGGTTTCTTGGCTAATTCTCATCGCATATCACTTGCAACAATCACCAGGGCAATTCTCTGTCGTGTAGGTTGGAATTCTTACTCGATTTACTATTTTCGATCACTTTCGCGCGTTTACGATGTAGATTCGATAGTTTTTTTTGGTGTGAATTGATCATTTAACTATTTGATTCTTGATCTTGATAAGTTAATTGATTTCAATTGATGCCTAATTGTTGATTTTGAACTTGATTTTCATGCGCAAATGTTTGCCCTAACATGTAAGGGATTCGATAAGTGATTAATTGCTGGAAGTGCTTTTGAAAACTATTTTTTCCTGCCACTGTCCCAGTGTTAATCAGTTAACCATATATGGTTAACTGATTAAACAATCATTTTCCATGTTTTTCTAAACCTTTTCAAAAGTTAATCGATTAACATTGTGACAAAATGTCATTTTTGTGCTTTTTCATGCTTGTTTGGTTTTCTTTCCCCATTTAACTTTGATGGCTTGATGTGCTTGATATTTGTGGATGTTTTATGAGCTGTTTAACCTTTGCTCAAAGCATGTATATAAATTTTGAGCACGAGCACAAAGAGATTCATCCACACAAAGAGCTAGTGGAAGTTGTCAATCTTGGTACTAATGATGTCATAAAGGAAGTCAAGGTTGGGACATCCCTCGCTAAGCATGTACACGCCGAGTTGGTCAAGTTATTGCAAGAGTATGTTGATATTTTTTCCTAGTCTTATCAAGATATGCCTGGGTTGGATACCAACATCATTGAACATCACTTTCCACTCAAGCTCGAATGTCCTCTTGTCAAGCAGAAGCTCAAAAGGACCAGACCCAACATGACACTTAAAATTAGAGAAGAGGTAAAGAAACAGTTTGACACCAGGTTCCTAGCCACTTCTGAATATCCTAAATGGATTGCTAACATCGTCCCGATTCCTAAGAAAGACGGGAAGGTCAGAATGTGTGTGGATTATTAAGATCTTAATAAGGCAAGCCTGAAAGATGATTTTCCTCTGCCTCATATTGATGTCTTGGTAGACAACATTGCATAGTTCATTGTCTTTTCATTTATGGACGGTTTCTCAGGTTATAATCAGATTAAGATGTCCCCAGCTGATATGCAGAAGACCACATTCATCATGCCATGGGCCACATATTGCTACAAAGTCATGCTATTCAGTTTGAAAAACGCAGGGGAGACATACCAACGTGCCATGAAAGCCCTCTTTCATGATATGATCCATAAAGAGATTGAGTTTTTCATGAACGATATGATTGCCAAATCCAGAACTAAGGATGATCATTTGGTTCTTTTGAGGAAACTGTTTGACAGACTCTTAAAGTTCAAACTGCGGTTGAGTCCTGCAAAGTGCACCTTTGGAGTTCGATCTGGTAAATTGTTGGGGTTTGTTGTGATTCAGAAGGGCATTGAAGTTGATCCTCACAAGGTTCGAGCAATTCAGAACTTGCCGCCTCCCAAAACAGAAAAAGAAGTTTGTGGCTCTCTGGATCGGCTTAATTACATATCTAGATTCATTTATCATTTGACGACTACCTGTCAACCGATATTCAAATTGCTAAGAAAAATCAATCGGTTGAATGGAACAATGATTGTCAATAAGCTTTTTTGACAAAATAAAAAATATTTGCAAGTACCACCGATCTTAGTACCTTCGGTTCCTAGTAAGCCTTTAATCATGTATCTCACTGTTCTCGTGAATCTATGGGATGTGTATTGGGTAAACATGACGACACTGGTAGAAAATAACATGTAATTTACTATATGAGCAAGAAGTTTATCGATTGTGAGACCAGATACTCACTATTGGAGAAAACTTGTTGTGCTATGGTTTGGACTGCTCGACGCCTAAGACAATATATGATTTTCCATACTACTTTATTGATATAAAAAATGGATCTGATAAAGTACATATTCAAAAAGCCTATTGTCTCTGGAAGAATTGCTTGGTGGAAAATGCTGTTAATTGAGTATGATATCCAACATGTTACCCAGAAAGCAATAAAAGCGAGTGTCTTGTCTGACTACCTTGCTCATCAACCTGTAGAAGGTTATCAATAAATGAAGTTTGACTTTCTCGATGAGGATGTTCTATTCATCAGATAACATGAGACTCCAGACCCTGACATAGGACCCGAACCAGAGGCGCGATGGACGCTCGTGTTCGATGGTGCCTCAAATACTAATTGGTTCTATCCTCATCTCTCCGGCATGTTTTCATCTTCCTTTCACCACCAGATTATGCTTTGAATTCACAAACAATATGGCTGAATACGAAGCATGTATCTACAGAATTGAAGCGGCAATTGTGTCGCACCTCGAAAATTCATTCGAACATACGACCCTTACGCGAAAGGCGCGGAAATGCGGTTTGACAGAGTTGCCACTAAAGGGAAAGGAAAATATCGAGGAAACCTCTTAAGACGAAAGGATAGGAACAGGGTTGTCGCAACCACGTTCCGGGTTCGGGAGTCGGTTATGCAAGAGGAAGGTATTAGCACCCCCTCACGTCCGTTGTACTCAATGGGAACCTCTTAGGGTATTTTGCGATGGGCGTTATCTAAATTTGCTTATTTTCTTCTCAATGATAAATTTGAATTGGTAGGTTAACGGGACAAAGGTGCTAAGGGAAATGGGTGGTTATAGGATAGGGTGCTCGCCAAGGATTGGGGCCCTTGTGCCTACGTATGCTCATTCAGATGAGAATGAGGAATCAGAGCGTCGTAGCTCGACTACGGGAAAGGATAGGGGAAACAGAAGATGAAGGGAATTATGAACGGAATAATGGAGAAAGATAGAAGTGTGCTCACCAAGATCATCGCAATCTTGTGCCTACGTATCTTACATTCAAGAATGAATGAAGAATCAGAGCGTCTGTAGTTTGTGGTAACGACCACGAAAAGACGAGGTTTGAATTGTGTTTGAGGTTTGGAAGTTTGGTTGCGAAACGAAAGATTGACTGACAAACAACCCAAAGGGCGTGCCTCGAGAGCTGTCATTCAAGAATTCAAGGAATGCAAGATTCCAAGAACTCAATTTTTTCAGGAACTGATTGAATAAGGTTTGAGGGACAATTGGACGCTTTGAATTCGAAAGAGTGAACTAATAACAACTCAAGGGGTGTGGCTCAAGAGTTAATCGTTTGAATATTCAAGGAATGCTAGACTCCAAGGATCTCCTTCTTTCATAAGTTTGATTACAAAATATAATTGAGTAAGATTATGTGTTTTAGGAAGAGA
This sequence comes from Lathyrus sativus, assembly GCA_963859935.3. Taxonomy (NCBI): domain Eukaryota; kingdom Viridiplantae; phylum Streptophyta; class Magnoliopsida; order Fabales; family Fabaceae; genus Lathyrus; species Lathyrus sativus. The sequence continues at coordinate 192,911,546 of OZ012739.1, forward strand.
GGGTGAATTAATGACAACCCAAAACGTGCACCTCAAGAGCCATTCATTCGAAGATTCAATGAATGCTAGACTCAAAGAACCTTCTTCTTTCATTAACTGTTTAAGAAAAGCATTTGTAAAAAGATTGAATCGAATACGTTGCAAAAAGAGATGAACCGCGAGGCAAAAGGAACTCGGCTTACAACTTGCTTTAAAAATACCACTTGACGTTGGATCAAGGGTTTAAATATATTTGTGAGCAAAACGCGTGACGAAAATGGAAGTGGTTTGAAAATGGAAGTGGCTTGACGATGAGTCAAAGGTTAAGTTGTGAGAAACGATACTAGTCCCTAAGGATGCCCCCAATATCGAAATCACGACGGAATATGAAAGTGTGTGCGATAGGTTGATGATGAATGCGGACGAGCACTCAACTTACAGAGAGTGTTTAAAAATGGCTCGATGACGAATCGAGAATTAGTTTGAAAGTAGTTGAATCTACGCTAGTCCCTATGGGTGCTCCTAGCAAAAAGAATGCGTACATCAAAATGGGAGAGGGGTACATGTGAGTTACACGAGATTGCATGAAATAAAAGGTCTCGTTGTAAGGTAGCCCAAGAGAAAGTCGTGTGTGTGCAAAGTGTCCTAAACTATGCCTTAAGCAAAAGTCGAACACCACTCCAAGCTAAGGTTTCTGACAGAGTCCAATAGTCCACTGCTCGGACAAATAACCAACAGTCCACCAATTTAGGCTTTTAGTGTTTCGATATTTGTTAAGTGTTTTCGAATAGATGTGAATAAGATAAGAATGAGATGAACAATATGAACATGAATATGAACAATTATGAATAATATGACAATATGAATAAGATGGAAAGATATATAACAATATAATCGAGATAATATTCACAATAATATAATCGAGATAAATATCAAGAAGTATATGAACAAGATAATATAAATCAAGATAATATTGACTGAAAGTAAAATAGTTGTATATTGACGGAAAGTAAAGTTAGTGGTTAGTCGATTTGTGAAATGATCGGGATGAAATGTAACGCTAAACCATCGTAGCTCGACTTATGACGAAAGTCGAACTATGAGAGATCGCGTAAATGAATATCCGTGCTAAAAACAAGATAGAGAAATGACATTGAGGACCATTCTCTAATTTAATCGCGTCGCATGAACCAAAAAGAGTGGGATCTCGTCTTAATCATAAACTCATGTCGATTATTCGAAGGTAGCTTCTCACGATCCCAAAGTAAAGAAAATGACTCAGATGGTCATTCTCCATAGATTTGACATGGTGAAGGTTATCGACTTTGATAAATCGACATTTAAGAATTCAAAGACTTCATTGATCGATAAAATAAAATAAAGTCGGGGTGAAATTGAAAATGAGAAGAGAAAAAAGAAAGTGGTCTCGGATAAATTATTATCTATCAATAATTTGACCAATAATAATTCTTGAGGTCTCTTCATCGACCTAGAAGAAATCGAAAGATAATAAAACAATATATCCCAAAATACCTCACAAAAACTTAATCAAAACTAAATAAGATTATTGATGAAAGGATTCACAAAATTATTAAAAGGAGGTTTTTAAAAAACTAACAAGATCCTCAAATAAAATATAAACAAAAAATATATAAAAAAAACTTTTAAAAAATGAATAGGGGGGTATGTGCTGAACAAGTGTGTAAGAATAGATGGTGAATATTAGGTGGGATCATCACGGGCTTTAAGCCCGTTCACCCACTCTCCAAAGAGCAACAAAAAAAACAAAGGTGCCAAGCAGCAAAATGGGCCCGAAGGCCCAGTCCTACTTCACCCACAACAACTCAAAACAAGAAAAATCCATAACAATTTTTTCTTCTTAAACTAACACAACCGACCACAAAAATAACGGAAGCAAACTAACACAACCGACCACAAAAATAACGGAAGCAACACATCTTCGATTTGGAAGCAACACATCTTCGATTTGGAAGCAAAGGAAAGAATGATGGATCTCCATCTATAATGAACAAAAACGAAACAAAATAGGCGACAACATTTACGGTGCCCTACGAAATCGTGACGACCATAGAGAAGGCAAAACCTTCTTCATTCAATCTCCACCACTCATTTCCTATTTCCGCTTGGTTCGACTTTTAGATGCGTCTTCGAATCCAGGTTTGTTTCAGATCATCTCCCCTCTTTCTCCTTAGTCTCTCCTCTCGCCTTCCTCTTCTCTCCTCTTCTTCTATTTTTTGTTCTGTTCTATTTTGATCGATTGGGGGGGTTTTGATTTTAGGATTATTGTTTGAAGTTATGTGTGGTTGTGATTTGTTGGGTTAAAGGTTTAACAAAAAGATTTGGAGGTTTTGTTCGGAGTTGGTGAAGATGAAAGAGCTTTTAAGATTTGCTACAATTTTTGCAGTAATGGCGGCTATCCCCCTTGTTTCATCCTTCTCTTTTTTAGTGAAGGGAGTGCGTGATTTATAGGAGGTTTGGAGGGCGAATGGAGGGTAAATCTGGAAGATATTGACAGGAAGATGGTTGCTGGGTATTGTACGACGCGGTTTCGAATTGTATTTCGGTTATGTATTATGATATTTGATATTTTGTCTTTTGAAGGTGGGTGTGAGTCACAAATTGGTGGTGTGGCTGGTCACAACGTGTGTGGAATGTGTAAAAAGATGTCGAAGGTTTAGGGATTTATTTTTCTGTTTTGGAGCATTTCTTTGCAAGTGAGGCCATGTGAAAAATCACCTTGGGTTGTTGATTTCTGTTCTAACAATTCGTGTAGGATTGTTGAGTCGCCAGACATGGGGTTGTGTTGGTTTTGCTTTAGTGGCACTGCAGTTTTTTTTTGCAAGAAGGGTGGTGCTACGTTTTACATGGTTTTATGAAATGGCTATGAGAATTGGATACATGATTTTTATTAGAAGTTCTTGCAACCATTTGTATTGGTCTTGTGGCCCCCTTTTTCTTAAATGTTTTTTATTTTTATGAATGGTTCTTTCTATTTAATGGGCTTTGAGTCATTAATGTTTTTTTGGACTCGGTAAAAAAGATATTTTTGGAATTTGGATATGGTTAAAATAATGGTTAAGAAAACAAAAAGAAAGTGATTAGGAGAATTGATTTGAAAAATGAATATGGACGTAGAAATTGACATTAAAAATGGATCATTGGTTTTATTGAAGAATATAGTGGATATAGATTATTAGATTAGAATTGGATAAAAATGGATAATTGATTAAAAAAAGAAGTTTGGAAATCGTAATATGAACGGGAAAATGGATATTTATGGGTTATAGACGTGGATGTGAAATGGATAGCAAATGGTAATCAAAATTTCTTTTAGGAACATGGATAAGCCCTTTCACTGACTTTTCACACAACACATTTGCAATTGGTCTTTTCAAATGAATCTCCAAATCTGTGATTAAAATTCATAACCACTTTGAACTTGTCGAAACAATCCACAATTTGCACAGTTTAAGCCAATGCCACTTGGACCACAAGTGAACCATAATCTCTCACCATGAACCCTCTCAGCTGCCAATGACTGATACTTTGACCCCTACATTCTGACTGATAAACCTTAAATGATCCTCAACACATACTTCACTTTATTCTTTCCCTAATGAGCCTCAAATGGTGTTTGATTCTATTTAATCAAACCTATCATCAACAACCTGAATAGGAGCAATATATTTTTTTGGATTTTTTAAATAGTGGTTAGTGGCTAGATAATACATATGGAGGTTATACAAGGTAGGACAAATTTGGGGTATGACAAATTGACACGAGAATCAAGATTCTTGAGGTCTATGGAGTTTCTGCCCTGGTGATTGGCCAAGTAAAAGGAAACTTTGCGGCTCGGGATTTCAAGCTGGTTCCGTACCAAAAGCATATCACGAAATTGATTCCCTATTTTGATGAAGTTTATTTTCATCATATTCCTAGGGAATAAAATCAACAAGCTGATGCTCTTACCACCCTAGCATCCATGTTCAAAGTCAAGTGGAAGAATGAAGCTCCTTCTATCTGCATTGATCATTTGGACGAACCAACACATTATTTAGCAATCGAGGACAAGTCTGATGACAAGCCTTAGTTCTACGACATCAAAAGATATCTGGAAAAATATGAATATCTCGAGGGTATCACTATCATTGACAAGAAAGCTCTCAGACAGCTCTACGCCAAATTCTTCTTGAGTGACAGTATACTATATAAAAGGAATTATGAATTTCTGTTGCTCATATGCATGGATAGACACAAAGCAAACACGATCATAAGGTCCATACATGAATGTTGTGAGGGTGTACATGCCAAAGGGTCTGCCATGGCTAAAAAGATCCTTCGAGCTGGTTATTACTGGACAATAATGGAGGTAGAATGTTACAACTTTGCCAAAAGATGTCACAAATGCCAAATCTACGGTGACAAGATCCATGTGCCACTAACCCCATTGAATGTTTTGACTTCTCTCTGGCCCTTCTCCATGTGGGATATTTATATGATTAGGATGATCGAGCCGAAAGCTTCCAACGGCCATCGCTTCATTCTAGTTGCTATTGACTACTTCACCAAGTGGGTTGAAGCTGCTTCTTACACAAATGTTACACGACAAGTGGTTGCTAGATTCATCAAGAAAGAGATAATATGTCGCTATGGTATTCCTAGCATTATTATCACTAACAATGCAAGCAACCTGAACAACAAGATGATGAAGTTGTGTCAAGAATTTAAGATCGAGCACCACAACTCTTCACCATATCGACCCAATATGAATGGCACCATCGAAGCAGTAAACAAAAACATCAAGAGGATTATCCAGAAAATGGTCAAGACTTATAAGGATTGGCACGAAAGGCTTCCCTTCGCATTACATGGATACATAAATTCAGCTCGTACTTCCATTGGGGAAACTTCGTATTCGCTTGTGTATGCTATGGAGGTTGTTTTACCCATTGAAGTCGAAATTCCTTCGCTCAGAGTCATCATGGAAGCAGATCTTGATGAAGCTGAATGGGTCCAATTGTAATATAACCAGCTGAATCTTATCGAAGAGAAGCGCCTGACAGATGTCTGCTATAGTCAATTGTATTAGAGACGCCTAAAGCAAGCCTTTGACAATAAAGTTCTCCCTTGAGCGTTCCATGCAGGCGAAATCGTGCACAAGAGGTATTCTCCTGCTCACTCGGATCCACGCGACAAGTGGACTCCCAATTATGAAGGACCCTTTGTTGTCAAGAAGGCCTTCTCAGGAGGAACCCTGATCCTCACCACCATGGATGGGAAGGATTTGCCACTACCTGTGAACTCCTATGCAGTTAAAAAATATTATGCCTGAAAAAAATGATAAATAAAGAGCCCGCTAGATTGACATCTGCAAGGACAATCTAGGCAAAAATGGGTGTCCCGATGGACAAAAAAAAGTCCATGCAAAAGTTAGGGACAAAGCAAAAAAATAATAATAGTCCGCTAAGCCGAAAACCCGAAAGGGTGACTTAGGCAAAAATGGGTATCTCGATGGACGAAATAAAATTAGAAAATGTCCAGGAAAAAATCAGGGATAAAGGCATTTGATCGTGAACACGTGAGCCTATCTTCATCATAGTTGGACCTTAGGTGGTTAATGATCATTCAAATCATCATCAACAGACACAAAGTGTTGGAACCAAGACTTACAGTGAATGGTAACCAATGTTGTAATCAATACAAAATCTAATTTCCCACCGCCATTTACTTTGTTTTTTAATTTATTGTAAATTTCCTCATCAAGGATTTTTGCATCCTTGTACATACCTTATGTACAATTTTTTTCGTATTCAATAAAATTCATCATTTGATTTCTCATTTGTCCTTTTCTAGTATTTTATTTGCAAAATGAACAATTATTTATGATCACATAATACTATAAAGCGTTGAGAATAATAAAAAGGTAGACCAATAAAGAAAGCATTATGCATTGCATGCTTTACCGGAAATCCCTAAGGGATGATCGGTAATCCCCATTGCAGGCTTGATCCTCAGCAAATACTGTTATGGTTCTTCGGAAGGTTGGTTTACCTCCCTTTTCCCCATCCGAACCATGATTGACCCCAAGCAGAGATGTTTTCTTTTCCCCCCAGCAAGAGTTGGATCTTCGCAGCATCCCTAACAGATCAAAACTATCATTCCCCAACATCGATGGTGTTTTTGGTAGTCCTTTATCCCAAGAAGTAAGGATCATCCTGACCTTGTTCATCCCAAGAAGAGTCGGTTATTTGAAGATCGTTCAGGGTTCCTTCATCCCCAGTGGCAGCAATGGTGGTGGTTTAGAAGTACGAGATTCTAGACGCGTTCCCCAACGGAGTGGTCATCGTCTGTGGTGTCCTTTCCCCAACTGAAGGTGTGGAGTCTGTTTTGCTACAATCTTGCCCACTTGCAACACTGTATCTTAACCTACATCGTTGCATAACATGATATTAAGCATCATGTAAGATCAACCATACATAACATATGCATCAAACATACTCCTCGTTGACTGATTCATCTCCTTAGCGATTTTTCAACCAAATTTCTCACCTAATCAAATCTTTACGCTTTCACCTTTCCTTCTTTTTTCGTCGTTGGCCAAATTTTTGAGCTACTCTTTTATTTAACCCCCTTCCACCTCGAATAATCGAAAAGATGACACAATTCGTACATTCAGGTCCAAGATGGATTAAATAGGGGAAGTTGTCGTAACCCAAAATTTGACCTCCCCTTTTGCCTTTTTGCATAAGAATTTGTATTTGCATCGCAGACATACGTATCAACATTTTTCTCTGTGGTTTTGTTGCAGGAGTATTCAGGTTTTCGAAGCCCAACTAATCACATCCTCACAAAGTCATCACATCATCAATACAAGAAAAATACAAGGGTTTCCATGCATATTTATCAATGCAAAGAGTCAAAAATTGGAACTATGGTCATAAAACCTTGTTTCAAAGAAAACTGGGCATATTTTAACCGTGTTAATTGATTATTGTAATACCCCAAATTTTGCCCTAAGATTAGTCGTTTCATCTTGCATCCCATTTCATTTTGCATTGCGTTTAAACTAATCACTAACGGGTTGTGCATTTGTTTGATTGTTGCAAGAAAATATCATGTGGCGCACTCTTTTAGTTTACAGGGTTTCTAGTGCCACTTTATTTTAAATGAATAAAATAGCACAATTGGAAAGAGACCCTGTGTAAGGAGTTGTGAGTGTGAGAGGTTGAGAGTTCGAATCTCACCTTCTTCACTTTTTATTTTGTTTCTATTATTTTTATTTTAACTTTTCTATTTTCATAAAAAAAAAATAACAAAAATATTTTTTTTATTATTTAATTATTATTTTCGTATTTTATTTAAATTATTTTTTAAAAATATTTTTTTTTCACTTTTTTCCATATTATTCATAAAAACATCCAAAAATCATAAAATTAAAAATATTAGAAAAGATTTTATTCTTTTAAGTTTGTTTTAGTTTGTTTTTTTTAGCTTTGACTAATTATTTAAGTTGGGCTTTAAAGTGGGCATTAGGTTAGAGTTAACCCTAATTTGTTACCTATATAAACATGAATTGCATTTGATAAAAGGGGAAGGAGACAAAAGAGAAAAACGGCGGTCGTTCTCACGATTTATCAGAAGAAGAAATTTTTTTGGAAGAACCCTAAAAGGTTTGAATTCATCATCGGCCAAGTGCTACCGGCGAGCAAAAAGTCCCAACGGCGGAGGCTCAGTTCATTCAACATCATCATCGTTACCGTAAGCTTTCTCTTTCCTTTGATTTACGGCATTTTATGATTTTTGTGTGTTGTTTTGTTCATTGATTGTAGATTAATGGGAAGAATAAATAGAAGATGACATGCAAGGATTGAAGGAGAGGAAAAGCTTCGATAGTCATCCATGGAGAAAACGGCAGAAGCCTTTTTATTTACGTTTCATCTTTTTATTTTATTATTCAATTGTTTATTTTTTCATTTATATTAACTATGTAGTTTGTAATTAATAATGCAATTAAGTTTAGGTAAGCTATTTCAACAAAAAAAAATATAACGTAATCACTTTTTTTAAAAATTAATATCTTTCTAAAAAGTTTTTTTCAAAAATTAAAACATTTTTTATTTAAAAACATATTTCTAAATAAAACAGTTTTTCTTAATTAAAGCTTTTTTCCAATTAAAACCATTTTTCATTAAGTTAACACAAAAATTAAAAAATGACCTTTCTTTCACTAAAACAAAAATTAAAACCTTTTTCGTTGAATTTAAATCAAATCAAAAACTGGGGCATCCCGCTGGACTCCAAAATCAAATCAAAAAACGTCGTCCAGGAAAAAGTTAGGGAATGAAAAAATATAATAAAAACAAGGGATTACGATCAAGAATACCCAATAAAGAACACAGTCGTGTGATCAAACAAAAAAGATAGGTGAGTGATTGCCATGTATAAAGCCTTAAAAAGTTCTCGACTACGTCAAATCCGATTGAGATATGGGTGCTCGCATCCGGTTAACTGAATAGGATTGGAGAACATCACGAATAGGGGTGGGTACAAATAACTTTGAGCCTTTATCCCTTGTTTCTTAAACTGTGAACCAAGCCACGATACAACCATTAAAAGACCTAATTGAAGTAGGAATTCTTTTGAAAGCATACTCGACGAGATAATGTTTCCTGACTCCTACGAGCTATGATCAATTCACCGTTGGCATTACAAAGTAAATTCATATCCTAGCTATGTGATTTCGGTCACGAGTTATAGTGATATCCTTTTTCAAAACAAAAACAAAAACAAAAATTTCAAGACAAATATATTGTTGCATTGATAGTTTCAGGATAGCATTTCACGCGTGTCAGTTTTGCCTGATATCTTAGAAACTTACATATAGATGTCACAGATCATGCTAAACAGGGGCGGATGGTTTCCAGTTTTCTCATCAATGCGAGCCTGACATTCTTAAGAGTTATTTTTGAAGACTCAGTCATGTCACCGTCGATCTGAGCCAGTTACACCGAGATCTGACAAATCTCTCCAAGAGTTGGAAAACAGTGGGGCATCTGGACTCCATGTTTCTCTATAAAATCCTCTTGAGCTGACCTTTCCTCACAAAGCAGGTATTCTGGGGCATGATATTTTCAAAATGGCGACTACGACAAAGTCCATTGAGATAAAAGTTAGCTTCGTTTCACGACATTCTTCATGCACCCGATGGATTTTACTCTCGGTGGTCTTCATTCCCCAATAAATCTCATCATTGCAGAATCTACATCTTAACCATTGCCTCAACATAGTCCCCAGAGAGACTTTAAGCCGACACAGTCCCCAGCGAAACTATAAGCTGACAACACTTTGGGCTGAGCCAATAATCTCCAAGACAGCAGAGATCATACCAGCATCTTCCCAGTAACAGTCCCCAGCGAGACTTTAAGCTGACAACACTTTTGGGATCCATCCGATAAATCCCTAGTGACTCTCAAGACTGCAGAGATATCCCTGGTATCCTCCAAGTGATATATGTTCTTGAACCCCATTCTCAGCGGAATTATCTGTTCCTCAGTGAAGTTGCCTTACTTTCCTCAGGAAATACTTCCCAGGAGACTGCCATATTCTCCCCAAGAGGTCAAGATACCTTCCCCAGGAATGTCTGTTGATTTCTCCCCAGTAAGTTTGATGAACTCACCGCAGGGAAGTTTGATATATCTTATCCCCAGTTGGATGTACCTTTTTCCCAGGAAGCCGAAGTATTATTCCCAGAAAGGTGCTACGCTATCTCCATGAAGTTGCCTAATTCCACATCTTCCCCACGAAACGGATATTTATTTTATCCCCGAAAATCTCTGATCCCAAGAGTTTTTTGGCTGATTATGGTTCATGATGGCAATCCCTCCCGTGAAGTTATGACATCATATCCTCGTGCAGAGGTCATGGATCCCCAGTTGAAGTCGTGACATCGTACTCTCCAGTGAAGACGTATCCCCATGTGGAAGTCATGATCTTTTCTCCCCAGGGAAATTTTAACTTTGAAGCCAGATTCGGTCTTACCATCAACTATTCCTATCCTCTAATAGATGTACTGTTGCAGGGGTCACCGGGTATTCCTGTCGAGATGTTTATTTCATCTCATGTCTCCTCTCTCATCTATTTTGTCAGCATAAGCATAAGCATGAGCATTACATACTCATTTTCATTTCATTGTCATACACATGAACATACACATTCGTATACACTTTGGCATACGCATTAGCATTTGCATGCTTGCTATTTATCGTCATCCTTATCGTTACCGCCGAGTAACTGGGTTTGTCCACTCTCTCCAAGTAGATCGTCAGCCCTAAGCATAAAATACCTACTTGTTTCCAATTTCCCCACAGAGTTCAACCCTCGTGGACGATGGTTATTTCTGTTACCTTTCCGCGTTAGGATAAGGTAGTCCCCATCCGAGTCCGTTTCCTCAATGGAGTTTTGTTTGTTAGTTCTTTCTAGCCCAATTCTAGATCGAATTTCAGTCATGTCGGTCGTCGAACCTACCTGGACGTGCATTTATTTTGTGCTATCTTTCAAGAAAAGCATTTACAATCCTTTGCAGATATGCGACAGTTCTTGCCTGAGAAGCTTATCACTACATTGCACAATAGATAAGCAACAGTTCCCAGCCGAGGAGCTTATCACCTACCTTACACTTTACAATACACTCTATAATTGATCTTCTCATACAAGGAGCTCATTATTACATTACAGTGATCTAGATGTTTGCCATCATCACAACATTCTTGACAATTTACATTACAGTGATCTAGATGTTTGCCATCATCACGACCTTCTTTACAATTTATGTTACCTGCTATCACTCAATGATCTAGATGTTTGCCATCATCACGACCTTCTTTACAATTTATGTTACATGCTATCACTCAGTGATCTAGATGGTTGCCATCATCACAACTTTCTTTATAATTTACATTACCTGTTACCACCTCTACAAGCATTTCTCACCCGAGAAGCTTATTATTGCCACTCTTACAAATAAGCGGCATTTCTCGCCCGAGAAGCTTATCCTATCTTCGTTATGACTTGCAGCAAATGGCCATCTCCAGCGAGCAGTTTGGTTTCCATTTCCCGTATCATTTTAAAGAAAGGGGAGGTTTGAGCGGAATCATATTCAGGAGAGCACAGATCTTGAAGTATGAAGAAGTTCGTTTACCCTTTAGTAAAAGAAGGAGTGGAATCATATTCAGGAGAGCACAGATCTTGAAGTATGAAGAAGTTCGTTTACCCTTTAGTAAAAGAAGGAGCCGAATCATATTCGGGAGAGCACCGATCTCGAATTATGAAGACGTTTATTTTATCCTTTAGAAAAAGAAGAAACTGAATCATGTCCAGGGAGCACAGACTTGAGACGTGAAGAAGTTTATATTATCAATCAATCTATTATCCACAGATAAACAGCAGTCTCTTTATTTGAGAGCTTATCCAGTTTGGCATATAAGTCCTTTCCAACGATAAGTGGCAGTTCTCTCTCGAGAAAGCTTATCAGGGCGTTTCCCATTTAAGACCATTTATTTTGGCATACAGCCGGTTTTACCCTGTAGATTTTCTACGGATTCCTAAGTTCCGTTTGATTCTGTCACGAGGGAAAGTTTACAGAAGCTCGGATGTTATTCTTTGCTCAATGCTCCAACATCTTGTTAATCGATCCTACAGTCGTGCAGATCCAGTTTTATTTTCTTACTCTAGAGTATCAGCCGGTCACGCCTGAACCTGTTGATGATTACTCTTAAATTCCCCCAGTGGAGGCCGTCTCACTGGTGCCATCTCCATTGAGGATCCCGCTCTTACCATTCCTTTTCCTAAAGTGATAATTGGTCGTACTAGTACCAGTTGACTGTCACTTTAGAATTTCCAGTGTCGTGTTGTCACCCAGTGCGTCGTATTCCCAGTGTGGTTCGTTCGTCGCGTCTGTCCCCTATGTCGTCGTGTCGTCTGCATCTCTGCATTTACCATTCCATCACACGCACCATACTAAATTCATGGCATTGTCAACATTATAGTTTATTTTCGTTTTGTCCATAGTATTGCATATCACTGCATCTAAGGGCAAAATTTTCGGTTATCTATATTTAAATCCCTCCACCATGATTTCTCGAGCCTTTGTCGCTCAAATCATCCGGTGAAGATATTTAAATAGGGGCAACTGTAATACCCCAAATTTTGCCCTAAGATTAGTCGTTTCATCTTGCATCCCATTTCATTTTGCATTGCGTTTAAACTAACCACTAACGGGTTGTGCAGTTGTTTGATTGTTGCAAGAAAATATCATGTGGCGCGCTCTTTTAGTTTACAGGGTTTCTAGTGCCACTTTATTTTGAATGAATAAAATAGCACAATTGGCAAGAGACCTTGTGTAAGGAGTTGTGAGTGTGAGAGGTTGAGAGTTCGAATCTCACCTTCTTCACTTTTTGTTTTGTTTCTTTTATTTTTATTTTAACTTTTCTATTTTCATAAAAAAAAAATAACAAAAATATTTTTTTTATTATTTAATTATTATTTTCGTATTTTATTTAAATTATTTTTTAAAAATATTATTTTTTTTCACTTTTTTCCATATTATTCATAAAAACATCCAAAAATCATAAAATTAAAAATATTAGAAAAGATTTTATTCTTTTAAGTTTGTTTTAGTTTGTTTTTTTTAGCTTTGACTAATTATTTAAGTTGGGCTTTAAAGTGGGCATTAGGTTAGAGTTAACCCTAATTTGTTACCTATATAAACATGAATTGCATTTGATAAAAGGGGAAGGAGACAAAAGAGAAAAACGGCGGCCGTTCTCACGATTTATCAGAAGAAGAAATTTTTTTGGAAGAACCCTAAAACGTTTGAATTCATCATCGGCCAAGCGCTACCGGCGAGCAAAAAGTCCCAACGGCGGAGGCTCAGTTCATTCAACATCATCGTCGTTACCGTAAGCTTTCTCTTTCCTTTGATTTACGGCATTTTATGATTTTTGTGTGTTGTTTTGTTCATTGATTGTAGATTAATGGGAAGAATAAATAGAAGATGACATGCAAGGATTGAAGGAGAGGAAAAGCTTCGATAGTCATCCATGGAGAAAACGGCAGAAGCCTTTTTATTTACGTTTCATCTTTTTATTTTATTATTCAATTGTTTATTTTTTCATTTATATTAACTATGTAGTTTGTAATTAATAATGCAATTAAGTTTAGGTAAGCTATTTCAACAAAAAAAAATATAACGTAATCACTTTTTTTTAAAATTAATATCTTTCTAAAAAGTTTTTTTCAAAAATTAAAACATTTTTTATTTAAAAACATATTTCTAAATAAAACAGTTTTTCTTAATTAAAGCTTTTTTCCAATTAAAACCATTTTTCATTAAGTTAACACAAAAATTAAAAAATGACCTTTCTTTCACTAAAACAAAAATTAAAACCTTTTTCGTTGAATTTAAATCAAATTTTTTCATTAAAATTTAAAACATTTTTTAATTAAAATTTAAAACATTTATTTTCGATAAAATTAAAACATTTTTTTTCAAGATATTTTTTCATTAAAATTAAAACCAGTTTCTTTATTAAAATTTTTAGTAAATAATTAGAATAGTTTCTCAATTTAAGCATGAAATTAATTCTCCTATCCTCTTCTCAATAAAAACTAAAAAAGAAATAAGTTTTGATTTAGCCGTTTCATTTTTGTCTAACCCTCGTTAATTTGTTTGTTTCAACTCGTTATTATTTCATTTGTTCGTTTTTGTTCCATGGATGTAATTTACGCGAGGCCATGGTCGCAGTTATTTTATTTTGCATTTTTGGGGAATTTGTAATTTACGCGAGTGATCGTCGCGATGCTTTTTTTACCGCTTTCTTTATTTTTCCGCACTTTAATTCTGCCGAATAGTAATTTGTCGTATTTTGCATGTTTTTACCGTTAGAATCCCTCCAAAGGAATTAGGTCTAGCCGTTTGACCGCCGAGTCAATAACCTTAATTTTTGACCGTTTCAAAAACCCTAATAGCCTAGGTGTCCCGCCGTGGACGAAAATGCCCTTTACCCTAGCATTAGGTCAAAGAGTCACCGTACTCTGTTTAGGGTTTCCCGCCGTGGAATCCCTAATTTCAACCCTAAATTTTCAATTAACAAATTCAACATAGAAATAGGAGTTTCAAAGACTCCACGTAAGCGTGTCCTTAAGATATGTTTACTCCCCTTGAAACCTTGACCACAGTCAAGACGTTTCTAACCTCCCTTTCGAGGGGAACTACGATTACTCTGATTCCATTCCCTATCTAGGATACGTAGGCACAAGATGCGATGTCTTGCCGAGTAAACTTAGGACTAACCCTTAGGTCTTTAGTTCACTCTATCCCTTAAATCAATATATATTAAAGCAGATAATAAATAAAATTAAAAAAGCATACAATAAACAAAAGGGTCCTGTAGAGTACTACAGAAGTTTAGGGTGCTCATACCTTCCCTAAGCTTAACCAACCCCTTACCTAGGTCTCTCCCCGCATTGTGTTTACGATGCAAAATTAGGTTTTTCCTCTTTTGACCTTTTCCTTTGGATAAATCAAAGAGCGGTTGTGAATCAAGAATTGTGATTCAGACTAATTAATAGTTTGATATCCTATTTCCACCGCGACAATTATGGTTAATCAATTAACACCCGTGTTTTGGCAAATTCTGCTGCATTTTCATGACATCAACTTTTCCTCCACTTCTTTTGGGGTTTACTTGATTCTAGTATCATGTGGAATGTTCTAGATATTTCAAGACACTTCAAGAATACACTTACATTTACTACAATACATAATTTCCAATCAAGACCACCATGCACCTTTGCTTCTAAGCATGTGAACCATTGGATTTTGGACTTGCATTGATATTGCTCCACCGAGTTAAAAAATAACTAACTAAGTCAACTTCCGACTCAGTGAGTTAGATGTAACTAACTCCAAAGCTAGTTCCAAAGCAAGCTCCAAACCTAGCAACTCCAAACCTCCACTCTATATAAAGAAACCTTGGCATTTTTGCAAAGGGACCTTCAACCATTTTCAAAATTCTCTCTCAATTTTCACTCTTCTCTCTCATGTTCTCTCTAAATTTTCTGCAACTTTTTCTCACATTCATATTCATCTTCTTCCCAAACCACACACAATAGCTCAATTTCCACCATTAGAGTGTAACAATCTTTACATCGAAATTTTTATTCTCTTGAGCTAAACCTCCATTTAATTGCATTTCTACTTCGATTGCTGGATTTCTAGTAGGTTCTACTCCAATTCAAGTAATCATTTCAAGCTTCTTCGATGCAAATCAGTATTAAGAGCATTTATCGCGTTTTTATTGGTTTCGCTACGATTTGATCTCAAGCTTGGAATTCCCTGGTTTTCTTTGCTTATTCTCATCACATATCACTTGCAAAAATCACCAAGGCAATTATCCACCTTGTAGGTTGGAATTTCTTACTCGATTTACTATTTTTGATCACTTTCGCGCGTTTACGATGTAGATTAAATAGTTTTTTTGGGCGTGAATTGATCATTTAATTGTTTGATTCTTGATCTTGATGAGTTAATTAATTTCAATTTATGCTTAATTGTTGATTTTGGACATGATTTTCATGCACAAATGTTTGCCCTAACATGTAAGGGATTGGATAAGTGATTAATTACTAGAAGGAAAACTGTTTTTTCTACTACTATCCCAATGTTAATCAGTTAACCGATTAAACAGTCATTTTCCATGTTTTTCTGAACTTTTTAAAAGGTTAACCGATTAACCTTTTTTAACTTGGAACTATTGTTATGGTATTTATAGAGAAAATTGTGAGTTTTTTCACATGAAACTTTTTTAATGGTCTTTATAGTGAAATTGACGAGATTTTTTTGACTTGGAACTATTGTTATGGTTTCTATTGTTGACAATTGTGGAACTATTATTAGGATACTCACTTTAGAGTGTAGGGTCTCGATACTCTTCTTTCAATATGAAGACATGACTATATTCGCCACACCATTTTTACAATAAATCTTTTGAGATAAAGAATTGGGTACTACCCGCGAGGGGTTACTATCCGAGGACTTATTTCACCCTTAAAACCAACTGTCAACAAATCAAATGTGGCATCTTGCCTTGATGGCGAAAACTATTTCTTTTCAAAAAGGACATGTCACGTCTGTTCTATCACAAACAAGTAATGCCTAATAATCCACAAGCGAGCTAAAATACACCTAACTGCTAGATTGCGCACGTTAGCATCGTCCATAAAAAACACCAACAAACCGTAGTCCAAACTACGGACGCTCTGATTCTTCACTTCTTTAAAGTGAAGATACGTAGGCACAAGGACCCCAATCCTTAGCGAGCACACTTCCATCTTTTTCATTCGTAGTCCTCCGAACTACGTTGACTCTGGATTTCTCATACCAGTTGAGAATACGTAGGCATAGGATCGCGAGGTTCTACCAAGTCTCCTTCCCCTTTCCACCTTCTCTTTTATCTCTTTTTTTGTTTCATACCTTTCTATCTCCCCTTAAAACACTCTTAGAAAGAAATATCCCTTAGCAATGTTTTCACACATAGACAAGCGATTGGTTCCCATCGAGTACGATGGATGTGGAGGGTGCTAATACCTTCCCTCCGCATAACCGGCTTCCGAACCCTTTCTTTTGGTTGCGAGACCATCTTATCCATTTCCTTCTTGGGGTTTTCTCGATGTTTTCCCTTCCCCTTTTAGGATAAATAAAGTTCGATGGCGACTCTTCTATTCTTCCACTTTAGCCTCTCCGTCGTTGCATTTTTTGAGTAGTGACAGCTTGGCGACTCTGCTGGGGATATGGTTCACCCTAGCAAGCCAAACCTAGTTTATTTGTCATATGTGTGATTTATTTGCTTTTATTTATTTATTATGATATGTTCTCTTACCTGTTGGGTTTGTTGGTGATTGTTGCGGTGAGAATCGAATGTTAAGCTATTGATTAACTTGAATCTTAATTCATTGGAATTCACCATCGAGCTTTGATTCATCCAAAGGAAAGGTTAAAGAACAAAAAAACCTTTTGCGCGATGTAACAACAACGCTAAAGATTCGGGGATCGGGGGACGGTTATGCCTAGGGTAGTTATTTCACATCCTAGACATCTGTAGTACTCTACAGGAACCTTTTGTGTGTGTATGCTAAGTTATCTCAGTTGTTTGCTAGGGTCATTTGGGATCAAGGTTAGGGTAAAGTTCTAGGTAAAGACCTAAGGATAATTCTAAATTTTCTCGCAAAGATATCGCATCTTATGCCTACGTATCCTGACTATGATGGAATCAGAGCAACCGTAGTTCACCTCACTAGGGTTAAGGAATACTTGACTATGGTCAAGATTCTAAGGGGAACAAAAATAACAATGTTTGTGTAGAGTTTAAACAAAACTCTCTAGATCTAAGTTAAACACTCAATGGGATTGACTTTGACAAAATCCAAGAGGAGAGTAAGTAATCATGACAATGATCCTTACATAGAGTTAATAAACTCTATCTTAAAGTTCTATTGAAGGATATTCCTAACAAGGGGTAGGTCTTTAGACTTAAAGAAAAGTCTAATGGACATAGGTTCTAACTTAATTAAGGTAAAGGATCTGATGACTTAACCAAGTCAAGGGGAAGGGTAATGAGCTATCTATGACTATGAAGTCAAGAGAGAGACTTTCCTTTAGAATACCCCTGGCGATCAGTCTTGGTCTTGATGTCGATCACTTCTCCCCAACCTTCAGGAATTCCCCTGTCGATTGTTGATCTGGTGCTCTTGAATAATGCAAAGGATGGATTACTCTGGCCCACTGTTTCCTCAACTTCCAATAGGACGGCATTGGCGATCTCAAGTGCCTGGAAAGAAGTTTCCAAAGCGTCTTCATCAGCCTCAATGTAACGGAAAGAAGATAGATTGCTGACCATCAGATCCTCTTCACCATGTATGATAACCAGCTTTTCATCTACCACAAACTTCATCTTCTGATGCAGAGTTGAAGTCACTGCCCCAGCGGCATGGATCCAAGGTCTTCCAAGCAGACAACTGTAGTTAGGATTGATGTCCATTACTTGGAAAGTGATGTTGAATACATGTGGTCCAATTAAGGAAGTTTCACTTCTCCGATCACGGATCTACGAGAGCCATCAAAGGCTTTGACGATCAAGGAAGTGGGCTTCATCACAGTCTTTTTATAAGCCAACTTAGCAAGAACTCTCTTGGGTAGGACATTCAGAGATGAACCGGTATCCACAAGCACCCTTGATAAGTTATCCTCCAAACATTTCACTAATATATGTAAAGCACAGTTGTGATTCTGACCTTCTCTTGGTAACTCCTCGTCACTAAAGCTGAGAGTGTTGCAGGCAGTAATGTTGGCAATCACACTGTCGAATTGTCCGGTAGTAATATCTTGGGCAACATGAGCTTGATCCAATATCTTTTGTAACGCAGTTCTGTGAGCAGGTGAACTCATCAATAGAGACAAGATTGAGATCTTAGAAGGAGTCTGGTGAAGCTGATCAATAATTTTATAGTCACTCTTCTTAATGATCCTCAAAAATTCAACGTCTTCATCGTTAGTAACTGCTTCCTTATCCTTGTCTTTGGCCGGCACAGTAGCTGTAGTAGTCTCTTTTGGCGGAGTCACATTGAATTGGGGAGTATAAATACGACCACTGCGTGTCATCCTGCTTGCCCCAGCTATATTCGTCACATCGTCATTTGCAGTCTTCAATTCTTCCCTCGGAATAACTTTCCCAGATTCTTTGTCAATCATGGTCACATCATATTTTCAAGGTACAACTTTAGGATCACTGAAATGAAATGGACTTGGTTTCTGAATAATTAACGGCTTTGGCTGATTCACCGCAGGAGTACCTGGCTTATTGAACACAGGTTTTGCAGAACTTGACCTTGGCAAATTAAACACTGGAACTTTAACATTTGGCTCTGGCAAGTTGAATATGGGTTCAATCACAGCAACTTCATCCTTCTTCACCTTATTAACCACTTGTAAGAACCCATCATTGATCAATTTCTGAACATCATTCTGAACCCACAAACAACCCTTGATACTGACATCACAACTTGTACAAACAGTATGAGAAGTAAATACTAAACCGGCTTCAAACAACTTAGAATGGAAAACCCGCAGAGGAGTCTTGATTTGAGCAACATCAAGGATAAAACTTTCATCATATGAACCATCAATAGCATTAACAGCCCCATGGTTTGGCAGAGGATTCTTCTTGACATTCGGTTGAGGATCATCAAAAGACAGGATCTTCTTTTCCATTAATTCTCTGACAAGATGCTTAAGAGCATAACAGCCTTCTAGATCGTGACCTGGCGCACCCTCATGAAATAAACAATGAGCGGCGGTGTTGTAATTAGCTGGTAGCGGATTGGGAGGCGAACCCAAAGCTCTGGTAGTAATCAAACCTTGTTGTACTAGTGAGGGGTACAACTCGGTGTAAGTCATTGGAATGGGAGGACACTGCTTGTATTGTCTCTTGTTGGGACCATGCTGGCGAGGAGCCTGATTCTTTGACTGATATGCGGGAGCATTGGGCGCTTGTTGATAGTTGGCAGGAGCTTGTACAGGCTGATAACCAAGAGGTTGTTGATATACCGAAGGCGGATAAATAGGAGCCGGTTGCACAGGCTGATAAGCAGGCATTTGCTGATTGAATGCGGGAGTAACAGCGGCCACATAAGGTTGTTGAGCATACTGCACAGGATAACCTTGTTGTTGAACATAATAAGGCTGATGTTTATAAGGTTGATTTCTTCATCTGTCTGCAGATACAGCATTAGTTTCACCCTCTTTCTTCTTTTGAGAACTGAACGAAGGTTTCTTGGCTTGATCTTTGGAGCTACCAACAGCACTTGACATCTTACCACTTTTCAGACCCAATTCCACTTTTACACCAACGGCAACAATGTCAGAAAAATTAGAAGTCACACTACCAACCATTCTCTCGTAGAATTCTGGACGCACTGTGTCAACAAACCAATCGGCTAATTCCTTCTCGGTCAGAGGAGGTTCCACTTGTGAAGTGATCTCTCTCCACCTCTGAGCATACTGTTTGAATGATTCTGAATTCTTCTGGGACATACTAAGCAGTTGTCTCCGATCAGGAGCCAGATCCATGTTATACTTGTAGTGTTTAATGAAAGCATCAGACAGATCTTGAAAATATTTGATACGGGACTGATCCAAAGTTAGGTACCATTTTAAGGAAGCACCTTTCAGACTATCCTGGAAGCAATGTATCATTAGCTTGTCATTCTCAACATGGGCAGCCATTTTACGGTAGTACATTATCAAATGACTTTTCGGACAAGTGGCACCTTCATATAGGTCAAAGCTCGGAGTTTTGAACTTTAGGGGAATAGTCAATCCAGATACCAAGTAGACATCTCTGGCGGCAGCACCAAAGATTTGGTCACCTTCCATCATTCTCAGCCTTTTATCAATGATTTCAACATTCTCAGGCAACTTCTCATGTCGCTCATCTTCGTCATCCTTCATGTCAGGAATATCATAAACTGGCTCATTAAAGTAAGGTTGCACACGAGTATGAACAACAACTGGTGTAAAGGTTGGAATCACTTGAGGAGCTTTGTAAACCAAAGGAACAGCTTAGGGAATCGGTTGAGCGATAGAAACCACAAAAGGAGGAGGCACAAAACCGTATGAGAGACCATAGGGAGGTACTCTCGCAGTAGGAACAGGAGGTTGAGGATCCACCACAGTATTAGTAATCTCGGACACGATAGTGGGCTGAGTATCCATCCTCGCGTTAATGACTTGAAGCATTTCCATTATCTGCCCAACACTTCCACGAAGGTCTTCAAGTTCGTTGCTAACACGATCAAGCTCTTGATTCTGCTCCGCCATCTTTTTTCGGGCTCGAGCTCTGGTGTTTTATTGATGCAGAGGACTCAGGATGACAGAACTGGAAGCGAGAGAACGAAGGATGAGAAACCGGAGGAAAAAATGCAAATACAAAAATAAGATGCGATGCAATGCGTAGGTTTCAAGGACTTCAACGGTCGATTGCGAATATTTCGAGGAAATCTTGAAAGAGTTTTAAACTTTGAAAAGTAGGAATTTTTTTTTGAATTTGCATAAGGAAAAATTGAACTCCTTGAAACCAGGAATGACATGATGCTAGATGTAATGCACAAACACACAAAGCACACAAAGATCCTAGGTTAGAGGAGTATGAGTGGAGTCAAGGTCTACCTATCCCAAAAGGTAAGTACTATGGGTTAATTGTACCTGCAGAACAAGGGTTCTAAAAAGGTCCCCAAAGTCATTAGCCCATCCTTCAAATATTATCAACTTTCCAATTACTCGGTGGTTAATAATATTCTCAAGAGAACCTCTTTTGAGTGTAGTATCGCGTAGCACTATTTCGGGGGTACCCCCTCATAGTCCCGCACTACATCCTAATAAAGGCCAAATTTGTGTTTAGGTAACTACGGTCCTCAGTATCACAGACTCCCATCGACCATAGTAAAAGTTTTCACGATTACTCGTTCAACCGAACCATTTTCGAAAGGGTCTTAACTGAGCGTGATTTTCGAGTCAACTTGGTCGGGATTCAACTCCCTATAAGCCACGTTGAACATATCACTATCCTATCTTAAGTTCACTCAAGTCCGGGTGTAGGACTTTATCTCACCACTCAAAGATATCAACCTAAGAGAAACAAGTAAGCAAATATACAAATAAGCAGATATAAGCAAATAAACAAGTAAAATGAACAAGTTAGGGAAACCTACAAGACGGTTGTCCCCAGTGAATTCACCATTTCTGTTGCGGTGAAATTTGGATGTCAAGCTATTGATTAACTTGAATCTTAATTCATTTACAACCAGTCTTTGATTTATCCGAAGGAAAGATTAAAGGAAGGAAAAACCTATTTTGCATCGTAAACACGATGCGGGGAAAGATCTAGGGTTCGGGGGTTGGTTAAGCTTAGGGAAGGTATTAGCATCCTAAACCTCTGTAGTACTCTACAGGACCCTCTTGTTTTAAAATGTTGTTGCTAAATTTATCTGCTTAAGGGTATTACTAAGGTTTAAGGGTGAAAAGAAAGGCCTAAGGGGTTAGTCCTAAGTTTACTCGCCAAGATTCGCATCTTGTGCCTACGTATCCGGGGTAGGGGATGGAATCAGAGTAATCGTAGTTCCCCTCACAGAGGGAGATAAGGAACTTCTTGACTATAGTCAAGGTTCCAGGGGGAGGTAAACGTTCATAGGGAAGCGCTTACTTTTGAAGTGCGGTGACTCCGATTTCTACATTGTAAGGTTGAGTTAAAGGTGTAAGTAGGTATTCCACGATGGGAACCTACATGGAGAACGGCGACTCCTAATCCTAAGGCTAGGATAAAATGGTGGATGTCCACGGTGGAACGCCTAAGCATGAGTACGGCGACTCGGATCCTAAGACTAGGATGGGGTGAAGGTGAGGCATTGACTCGGCAGTCAAATAGGGTAACCTTTTCTTCGGAGGGGATATAATGGTAAAATAAATCGGTGATAACGATAATTGAGAATGTAGAATCACATACAAGCATGAGATATGGATGGATTGTTTTGGGTAGATTTTAACAATGGTAAAATTATTTAAGAATTATGGTTAATTGCTTTTGTTTTTATTTTTGAGGATTTTGCTCTTAAGTGAAAATTAGATTAAATTAAGTTGAAAACACAAATGTTAGAAATTGATTATTTTTATGAGATTTTAGATTTTATGATAATTAAGAAAAGTTAAAATTTGAATTAACTTAAAAAGTACTAAATTAATTAATCCTAAATTAAATGGAAGAGTTTTATTTTATTTTCAAAAGACTAACTTATTTGAGGGAAGGACAAATATTTTTGGCATTTATTTTTGTGAGTTTTAAAATATTAAGAAATATAAAATTAAATTAAACTAATCTAACATTTTTCTATATTATTATTAGTAAAAAAACTAGGGATTAAATGGAAAAAATGTTATTATAAACTATAAAATTTAAATTAAATTAGTTTAAAACTCTTTTTTAATATTATTTTTAACTACAAAAAAAATCCTAAATTAACAATTCAAGTTAATCTTTTGCTAATTTTAAAATAAAACTGTTTTTATTATTTTTAATTTCAAAATGTTTTTAACTTATGTTAAATATAATATTTTAAGATTTGTTATGTTAGAAATTGGTTAGTGTTAGTGTTAGTGTTAGTAGTTAGTTTTTTATTACTAATATAAAACAATTACAGAATAAATAAAAAAACAGAAAATAACAAATAACAAATAAAAATAAAACGGGTCGGGCTGGGTGATGAATCCCTAGACCCAACCCAGTTCGGATCGAATGGAGATGGGGGAAAAGGGTCAGAATTTCTGAAACCCTAATCCCTGAATCGAGCGGCGCCTCCCCCTCCAAATCTCCTTCTCCGTTCTCGCTTTCTTCTCCTCTCTGCTTCAATCTCCGTCTCCCTTCTTCTCGTCTCTCTCACTCTTATTTGCTTCTATTTTATACCTCTCTTTTCAATTTCTCCAACAAGCCTGTAAAGAGCAAAACAAAACTCAGTGAATCCAAAACAGTGCAAAGAAATTACCCAAGCGGTGTCTACGGCGTCGGAGGCGATGGAGGTTCGGTATCGGCAAGAGCAACACAACCAGTAATCTTTTCCAAAATCTTTCAAAATGGTGTTTGTGGCGAAATGATGGCTCGACGGTGGTTCGTGGCTGAAAATGGCAAAACTGAGAACGAGATAAGTTATCCTTTCTTTATGATTTTTGGGGTTTTTCTTTGGATCTATTTTCGTGTTTGTGTGAATTTTGAGGACCTCTATGTATTGTTTTGTGAATGTGTTCTGAGTCCCCCCTCTGTTACCGTTTTGACTTCAATTTATATCCTCAAGTGTAATCAAAGTCTGATCTTGGAATTGATGAATGAGATATCGATGTTGGATGTTGGTTTTGGACAGCTTTAACTCTATTAAAACATGTCGGTGTTATTTTAGAAAGAAATTGAATGTCTGTTACCGTTTTGGGGAAATATTTGAATTTGCTCAATTAACAATCCTTCAATTTTTCTTTACAGGAATATGTCTTGGTCACGTTTCAAATATTTCTGCTTTGGTCTCGACGTGTCTGTGAGTTATTTTAGGAAGAAACACAAATTGTCGATCATTGATGAAGGTTGTTGAATCCTGTCGGCAATCGTTTTATTGAAGCGCCACTGTCTGAGGAACGAAGCTTTCATACTTATGTTTGTATTGTTGTTGTAGTGACTGTTTGAATACCTCAAATTAAAATGCTCATTTTCTTCACTCATAGAATGAACCTTCTGAATCTTTTTATACATATCCTTTTATCAATTCCATGTCCCTTAGGGTTCTGATATGGCTTGGTGTTAAGGCAGTAAGATGTGTGGTTTATCACCATTCTATGGACAGTTTTTGTTTGTGACTTTTATGCATACTGTCATGGGATCGAAATGCGAGACTAATGAACTACGTGAACTGCGTACTGACTTAGGTTTGTGTGTGCAGAATGATGAGACTGAATTCAGGATCTGCAACTAGTCTCCTTGCGACAACGCAGCGCTAAGATGTATTGTAGCAGGTGATTATCTTCAATTGTAGACTAATAACTTCTACTGCGTTCCTTTTTCTTGCAGAGTGGGGAGTATCATTAGATGGATTTGAACCCATCTTTGTGATCATTTGGAGAGGTGCAGAGTTGAATTTTGACATATTGCCACCAACGACCCGAGCTGGCATTGTTATGTGGATCCTTTTGTATGTAGCAGCAGTGGCATTTTTTAGCTGAATTACATTTCACATGATGCACTAGCTTGAGTGAGATAGGGATTGCCATTGGTTTTTACTCTTGTAAATTAACTTGTACTCCCTTATGTCATTTGGTCTTTACCGTTAAATGTTGTATGTTATTAAAGCTTTTCCCATTTGTTCAGATGCAGGTAATTGCCATAAGATACACTAAACAGCGTGGCAATATACATTACATGCAGCAGAAGCCGATGTGCTGCTAAGACCTTTGACAACATTTGAGCGGTAGTTGCTCAGTAACAGTTTGGTGGTTTTGTTTGCAACAAAGGCTCTTGTATTTTTGCAGGGATTTACCGAAGCCACTTGTTTACTCTCGGTGACTGAATTGCTCTTGATTGGGTATGTTGAACTACTTCTCTTTCACTCTCCTTTCTATTCATTTTCTTTCTGTGCACCTGGTACTGATTCATTCTCTTCTTCTCTCTTTGATGGCTGAAATGAGTCATGGCCATTGTGTCGCGCTCGGTGCTTTCTGGACATTTTAGCATTGGGTTGAACAAGAGAAAACTACACATGGATATTGGAGGCGCTGTTTTCGAAAACGGCGAACGACGGAGTCTTTAGAAGACATTATGGTAGGGTTCCTGTTGCAAAAAAATGTATACTCCGATCCTGCAGAAGGGATGACCATTATGTGAACCTTGATAAGAGTTTTCGACCCATGTACTTGTAGAATGATAGATTCCTTTGTCTTTCGAAAATCTTTATACAGGATCATTGCTCTTTTATGTGCTTGTGGACTGATGCTCTTATGTGTTTTGTAGGTGAGGGGCGGTTGCACATGAGCGGCGACATGAGCGGCAAGGCAAACATGACCTAACAGCTTATTCCCCACAAACATTTTAGATCTGCATTTAATCTGCCCCAAAATTCCCATTAATAAACCAACGTAACTTGAATGTTTTCCGCTTTAGTATAAGACTCGTAATATCATTCTGGATGTAGATGCAACAGAGCAAAGTAATTTTGTAATTTCTTGTCTTCTCCATAGGTGATATGTTGATTCTTTCGTAATCATGCTCAAAACTTTTTTTAGTTTAACTTGCTCATGCTTAACAATTGTGAATTCTCATGACAGTGTGGACTCATTTTTCTCTATTGATTTTGCAGGAGTGTGATTATGAACACCTGCAGGCACGCGAAAGCCGTAGCCTGTGGTGACCTTTGGTACGCGGTATTCTTGCGACTTTCTCGCGTGCTTACCTATTAGGAGCATGCTTTTCTTGGTGAGGTTCAATGTCTGCTATCGTGCTGTTGGTGTCACATAATTGGTGAATCACAGGTGCCATTTGCAGACACATGGAAACTGTGGTGCGGAGGTGCTGCGCATTTTGTCATGAATTACAAACCCTCCAAAGTCAAGCCGTCAAAGTTGCGAGAAGGAGAAGATTACGAAAGTTCCTTGTATATGAAATAAATTTCATTTTCCTCGTACTCATTATTAATGTAGCAGAGTCCTGTGTAATTTTGCAAAAAATTATGCCCAGCTAAATAATAATAATACTTTAGAAACTCATCACTGTTATTCTAAACCTCACGATATTTTCTTTGCTAGGAGGTAATAAATTTCCATTACCTTAACGGTCTTGTTATCATATGTAGCAAACCGGTAATACCGAGTTATGGATGCTTTTAGGCTTTGGATCACTTCAAACCAAATCTCTTAGGGATATGCCTATAATATGTTCCTTGGCATTTGATCTTGGAAGAATGTATTGTAATGCCCTTTCTTGAAAGAATCTTGAATTTGTAGTACGTAACGAGAACCAACCTAACCCTTTGGAAAGAATTTGAATTTTATCTCAATTTGAAAACCTCTTGATTGCAAATTACCAGAAACACTATCAACACTTTCTCTTAACACTTAAATAATGATCCAAACTCACAAATAAGGATCGAGCCTGTTTTTCTCTTTGTTGTTTGTGCGAACTAAATATAAATGGCCATTACTTGGGACCCCAACCAGAGCTTTGAGAAAACCTTTGAACCATGATGAAACCACTCGCCTTACCAATTCCATAGAAACTTAGTTATTCCTCAAATAACTATGTTCTTCATCAATGGACATGAATGATAAATCTTCCTTGGGGACCCCTTAAGAAATCCTAGATAGAAACAACCTTGCATTGATTACGATTCCATAAAGAAAATGGGGGCGGGGGCATATCCTCCTTTTGTATACAAAGTGTTCGTTACGACCCATAGGGACAAATAGGTGTACCCATAAAGTCCTCCTGATTCTTGAACATTCTGCACCACCTTAATTTCACAAAACAAAACAAACAAACGGTTAAAATGGTTAGTTCATGCATAAACGATTGCCTTAGATGATATGTGAATGATCAGTGAATCTAAGGGTAAAATTTGGGGTATGACAGCTATCAAAATCAACTTTCGAGGAGAACATGGGAAGTTACTTGACCTTCTTCATTCTAGTGTGGATATTTGGACTCTGTTTGCTATGGCACAATTCTATGATGCTCCACTCAGATGTTTCACCTTCCAGAATTACCAGTTGGCCCCCACTCTTGAGGAATATTCCCACCTACTGAATATTAAGATCAAGGACCAAACCATATACACAGGTTTGGAGGAAGAGCCAAAATCTCCTGTTATTTCTCTTGCCTTCTACATGACTAAAGAAGAGGTGGATGCTGGTTTGGCCAACAAAGGAGGCACTCATGGGTTCCCTCTGAAGTTTCTGCTTGACAAGGCTGTTCATTATAAGACTAATGAAGATTGGGAAAGGTTTAGTAACTCGCTCGCTTTGATAATCTATGGGATTGTCCTCTTTCTGAATATAGATAATTTCATAAACATTGCTGCTATTACTCTATTCATTCAGAAGAATCTTATTCCCACCCTTCTTGCTGACACTTACCACTCCATTCATTGGAGAAGTGAGAAGAAAACAGGAATGGTTCAATGTTTTTCTCATCTGTTATTCAAGTGGTATGTTTCTCATTTTCCAAAAGAGGGACCATTTATGGAGAACAAGGAGAAACTAAAGTGGTCTAGGTGCATCATGTCTTTGGTAGCAGACGAAATTGCTTGGTACTCTCATGAGTACTATGAAGTGGAGATTATTTTTAGTTATGGGGAATTTTGTGATGTGCCTCTGATTGGAAGAGCATGATGTATTAACTACAACCCAATCATGGCATTACGTCAATTGGGTTATGCTATGGAGGATGCGCCCGAGGCAGAGAAGATCCAAAGCTTTTTCTTGCTCAACAAAGCAGAGGATCCTAGATTTGTCAGAAAAATTGCTAAGGCATGGACCAAGATCCATACAAGAGGAAGAAAGGAGTTGAAAGCGAAAAATTGTGTGGCTAAAGAACCATACAATAGATGGTTGTTGGCTAGAGTGGCAGAGACGTTGTTACCATTTTCTCTTGAACCTCCCATGCAAGTGAAGCCTCATGTTCCCACTCATGTGTCCATGGAAGAATATGAGAAGCTGAAGCTGGTAGTGGAAAAATTTACTAAGGAAAAACAACATCTCCAAGCTGAAATGCACTAAGCTAGTGTGGAAAATAGTCAATTCAAAAGAAAGGTGGAAGTTGAACAAGATCAAGTAGCCGAAAGTAGCAAGAAGTTGAAGTTAGAAATAGATTTAAGGATCATGTATCAAAATGGTTTTCAAGGGGTTGATGCATCAGTGAATACTCTTCAACAACGCTTGAAAGAGGCCAAATAATCTTGTGAAAGAGCATGGCATTTTTATAAACTAGCTTCTGCTGTAAAAAAGAGGACTAGGGAAAAACTCAAAGCTGATATTGATGGTCTTGAAGAACAACTAAGAGGTGCCTTGACTTTAGCTAAAGGTGAGCGTCAGCTCAAAGAAGAAGCAATAAGAGTTTCATATATCACTCCTAATATGTGGAACGATAAGTGCTTAGAGTTGGAAACTGCTCAAGGAACGCCCACTCATTGGAAGGACCGCTTTGACACTTTGAAGAGGGGTAGTTCACAATGGCTCAAGAGGGAGGTTCAACTCAACAAATGTTGGACACTCACGTGGAGTCCCTCAGACTTTGTCAGCAAACTTTAGATATGTACCATGCTAGGTATAATGACCTGATAGAGCATTGCAATCTCATGATTCATGATGTCCCATGGAGGTTGGAAAGTGCAATTCAAGATTTGGATGGAAACAATATTCCCCCTTCAGTCCACCAATTCGTTCAACTCTGTGATCATATGCTTGGTAGATTTGTGTTTGAGTCAAAGAAACTTGAGGGATGCCTCCGAAAGAAGACCTTTTAGTTATTAGTCCTTTCTTTTGTTTCAAAAACTATTGTATTCAGCTTATTGAACAATGATTAGTCATTTGTATTTGATCTTCCCTAGAAATTAATGAAGAGCTGCTTTTGGTTTCAAAGTTGTGCATTTTACTATTTGATCACATTCCTATAATACCTATGATAATCACAAGGTCTCTAGAGTCTTTTGAGCATCATCCAAAGCGTTGCATGTACATACACATCATTTTGCATTCCTTGAAACCCAATCTCACGACACTTGCCCTTGTACAGTAGGACAAGCTGACTTCTCTACACTCCTATAACACAAGAAATAATCAAAGAAGGATCATGGACCAGTTGGAGCATAATTAAGTTGCCATGAGAGAAGAGATGCAGAATATGAGGACCCAAATCACTCAGCTGATGGAGGTGATTCAAAATATGGCTAGAGGACAAGAGGAATGAGGCAAGCTGCGGAGAGAAATGTTACTAACCCTTATATTCCTGTTGGCATAGTCCCGACCCCAGACGGTGCAATCCCGGTTCCTGTTGGCGCAGTTCCGACCCCAGGTGGTGCAATCCCCATTCATGCTGACGCAGTTCCTCCACACGGTGGCGCAGTTCATCCTGTTGGCGATACGCTTCCACACCCAGTTCATTATGATGACCATGAAGACTTCTACAGTCCCCGTGATGATTTGGTGGTAGATGCTTTTGGACCACCAAATACTGACTTGGAGAAGAAGTTCAATGCTTTGCATGAAACTGTTAGAGCAATGCAAGGTCCTGACGTCCTAGGATTGGATGCTGCTGAGATCTGCCTTGTGCCCGAAGTCAAAATACCTCTGAAATTCAGCATCCCAACTTTTGAGAAGTATAAGGGTAATAGCTGTCATAATACCCACATCAGGTCTTATTGTAGTAAAATGGTTGCTTACTCAGATGATGAGAAGCTTCTGATCCATTTCTTCCAAGACAGTCTGACTGAAGCTTCCTTAGAATGGTAAATGCAACTTGAAATCTCTCACGTTAAGAATTGGAAAGAGTTGGCGGATGCTTTTGTAAAGCACTATCAGTATAATGCTGACATGGCTCCTAACCGCACGCAACTACAAAATCTGACTCAGAAGCCTACTGAATCCTTCAAAGACTTTGCGCAAAGATGGAGAGGTTTGGCTGCAAGGGTGAAACCATCATTGCTTGAAATAGAATTAACTGATATCTTCATGGGAACTTTGCAAGGTCCGATCCTTGAACACTTAGCATCTACCACCTCTATAGTATTTTCAGAACTTGTTATGGCCGGTGAAAGATTGGAGAGCTTGATGAAGGATGGGAAAATTCAAAACGCTAGTGGATCCTCGAGCGGACCTAAAAAAACCATATCAAGGATTCATAAATAAGAAAGAAGGAGAAGCTAATGCCACTTCTATGGGAAAAGGAAAAGCTCATCAAGGTTACCACCATGTTGCAGTTGTTACTCCTCATCAACAATCACTTGCTATCCCTACTAGCCAACCTGTGGCTCAGTAACAAGTTCGACAACAACAACCATATCAACCACGTCAGAATCAGTACCAAGGCCAATAGAGACAACGAAGGCCAGAAAAAAGATTTGACTCAATTTCATCCACGTATGCTAGGTTACTTCCATACCTTTTGAAAGGTGGGTTAGTGCAATTAAGGGAGATGAAGGACCTTCCAGTTGTCCTTCCCTCTGGACACAATGCTAATGCACACCGCGAGTTCCATTCTGGCGCTCCAAGCCATAACATTGAAAATTGAAAAACTCTGAAGCATGTTGTTCAAGACCTCGTTGACTCGAAAGCGATTAATTTTACCAGAAATACTCCTAACATCAAGACAAATCCCATGCCTCCTTATCATCATGCCACGAATATGATTGAGGACTTTAGAGGGATTCAATTGGTTTTAAACATTGACAAAATGAAGGCATCTTTTTCTATTGTTAAAGAGAAACTCTTGGTAAAGAACATTTATCCTGTTTATCCGGCAGACTGTCACATTTGTTCTTTTTAATCCTCAAGACTGTATTGAGCTGAAGAATGGTATCCAAAGTCTGATTGATCAAGGTGTGTTTGTGGTAGAACAAATTTCAAAAGCTGAAGAAGTTGCCACCCTTGATATTCCTTTTGATGCACTGGATATACCATACGATGATGAAGATGAACCATGGGATCTCCCTAATAACCTGGCTTGTGCTCCATTGCCAATTCCTTATGATGAAGAAGACTGGAATAATGTGTATGGTCAGACTCATGTTCCTTTATAGATCCCATGTGATGAATCATTCGTGCTTCCCTATGGTCAAGGCAGAAGGCCTCTTGATATACCTTACGATCCGATTACCCATGTCTCCACCTTCGACGAACCAGCTTGTTATTTCAACTCCTCCTCCATTTCCTTAGGAGAGCACAAAAGTTGTTCCTTAGGTATACGACCAAGCTGTATTTCTCAATGGGAAAAAGATTGGGGAAGAGGATATCCTAGAAGAGAAAAAGGCAGTGGAAAACATTGTTGGGATTGGTGGCGTCACCAGAAGTGGTAGAGTTTTTGTGCCAACACCACCGCTCATTAACAACCATGTTGAAGGTGAGAAAATACTTAGAAGGGGGGGTTGAATAAGTATGAAGATAAAACTTAGAAGTAAAAACTCAAGTATTTTTATCCTGGTTCGTTGAACTCAACTACTCCAGTCCACCCTATCTAGAGTGATTTGTCTTTCTCAAACAAGGACTTAATCCACTATTTAATCAACTGATTACAATAGTAAGCACTAAGAACAACTGTTCAAAGTCTTCTCAAGAACTACTGATCCCAACTGGATCTTCTTAAGGAACTATTACAATAAAATGTAAGATTAATACAAGTGTATGAATGCTTCTAACAAGCTTTATCACAACAGTGATTTTTCACTTAATATTAAGAACAAAAGAATAAACTCAGCAATAAGAATATTTTATGAGAGCTTGTAAGAGTTTCTTTTTGGGGTTCGTTGGTTGTGTATGTTCTTTTAAAGAAGATGGTGAAGACTTGCTTTTATATGCACAGTAGTCCACAAAGTCTTGACATTGGAGGTTGTGTACTGAAAAGGCCTGAACCTTTTTGTCTTTACATCACATGACCTTTCCTGGAAGTAGAATGCACAGAGAAATGCTTTTGGTCTGTGTTCTAGTGTCAAGCATGAAAGAGGAAAGAGTCGTTG
Source organism: Lathyrus sativus (assembly GCA_963859935.3). NCBI lineage: Eukaryota > Viridiplantae > Streptophyta > Magnoliopsida > Fabales > Fabaceae > Lathyrus > Lathyrus sativus. The sequence goes on from OZ012739.1 coordinate 192,943,904, forward strand.
AGCTAAATCAAAGGATATTACTTTGAATTCTTCTTCAATAATTATTTCTTTTCAGCAGGGTAACCATCAGATCTTGCATGATCAGAGTCTTGGATTCCCATCAGATTTTGCTGAATCAGAGTAAGGCAGCAAGTGTGCTTTAGCGTGTAGTTCTATCAGAGCAGAGTTTTATGAATCAGATCCTCAGTACATGCAGCGTGTAGTACTCTCAGAGTCTTCTGAAAAACAGTGCTTCTTAACTCTCATACAAAGTTCTTCAATGCTTCAGAGTCTTCAGATCTTATTAGAGTCTTCTGATTCAGATCCTTCTGTAGCATCTGCTTCAGATTCTTCTGTAGCTTCTGCTTTAGATCCTTCTGCAGACAGCGCTCAGATTCTTCTATAAGATGATTCTGACTCTTCAGAGCCTTCCATAGTTCCATGTTCAGATTAATTTTCTCTTGGATGTATATATATACTTTAATTATCTACAGCAAATATTCATGAACCAATTTTAGAGTATATAATTCTTTAATACAAAATTTCCTAAGAGTTATCATCAAAACATAGAGATATTACTAAGAAACAATTTGTGTTCTTACAATCTCCCCCTTTTTGATGATGACAAAACATGAGAAATTTTGTTCAATAATAAAAAAATAATTATTATAACTCCCCCTGAGATTAAGAATCTCCCCCTGAAATTAAGAATCTCCCCCTGAAATGAATACTCTAAGGAAAAGAATACTTCCCTTTTTGCTTGAGTGTATTTCAGAATCAGAGTCTGATGACTTCTTTCAAACACAGAGTCTGGTTAATCAGAGTCTGATGACTTCTTTCAAACACAGAGTTTGGTTTTACGTTTAGACTCAGAGTACAATTTGCTTCAAGAATCAGAGTCTGGTTGGGTAATTCTCAGGATAACTTCAATGAGTTTATTTTGTCAGATGAAACAATAGAATCTGAAAGACTTAAATTCAAAGATAGTTAATAATATGTCTGAATTTTGTTTTAGTATTTGCTTATGGATTGAACAATCAGATTCTTTTTCTCCACCTTTTTGTCATAATCAAAAAGATGTGTAAAGATAGAAAAGATAATAGAAGAAAAACAAAGCAAATAATTTCATTCATTTAGATGGTTCACATAACAGATGATAACAAACAAAAAAGAGAAAACAGATTCAAAACAGCAGTGCAAAAACAGGAAAAGAAACTAGGGTTGACGAGATGCAATCAGGGTCAGAAGATCTGTGATCTTTGTAGTAGACTCTTCTTGCTTGGCCATCCAAGTCTTAATCTCTTCAGTGGTTTGTTCTTGTTTGATCATCCAGGACTTTATTTCCTTAACCTCTTTTACAAGTTCTGAATTGTCATCCTTTACTTCAGTTGCAGATGCATCAATGTCCATATCAGATGCAACATCTTCAGATGGAGAGTCTTCAGTAGGAGCAGCTTCCAGAAGCAGCACTGGTGGTTTGGGAATGCTCATCAGAGTTTGTCTTACCAACTCAGCAAACTTTGCCTTAGCATCTTCAGCACAGACTGTCTTGAGATGAGAGGCCACCACGTTGATCTTAGAGATAAATTTATCCCAAGCAGCTTCAGACTTAACAGGGTCTATACTGAACAGACACTCTTCTTCCACACGTGCAATCCTCATACGAACTTCCTTTTTGAAATTATCAAACAGTTTATCAACATCTGATCTAGGGTTGGGGTAAAGAAATTCCTCAGGGGTCACTTTCTCAGCAGATTCAGAGTTTGGCTGAGGTTGTTCACAAGTGATATTAGGAGGTGTTGGATCAGATGGTGGTTAGTCAGATGGTTGAAATGCAGATGGTTGAGGTTCAGACTGTTGAGGTTCAGATGGTTGTGGTATTGTGAGTTGAGGTGTAAGGGTTGGTGAAATTTCAGCTTCAGAGGATGAATTTTGAAAATCTGAGAGGTTGAAATTTGAACGAAGTGCAAGTCTACGATTTATTTGGTCAGGTGCTGATAGATCAGAAAATGCAGGTTTGAGTGGATCAGGAATGTGTAAACAAGAGGGTGATGGAACTTCTGATTCAGAATCAGATGATTCAGTGGAGTGGCATGAGGTGGATGACAAGACAACCATGGTTGCAAGTGGTTCCAGATCAAGAATGTCATTTGAGGGTTCTGGAGTAGGTAACGGTTGTTCTATTATTGAGGGATGTTCAGATGGTGTTGGTTGGGGAGGTTCAGATGAAATGGGTTGAGAGTGATGTTCTAGCAATTGTTGTTGTTCTGGTTGTTGTTGTTGTTGAGGTTCTGGTTGTTGTTTTGTTGAGGTTCTGGCTGAGATGGTTCTTGTTGTTGATGTTCTGGTTGGATTTTTGTTTGAAGTGGTTCAGATGGAGTTTGTACAGAAGATGGTTGTGAAAGTGTAGTTTGATATGAAAGGGGTTCAGATGTATGAATTCCAGATGATGGTGGTACAGATGATTGTGGTCTAGAAGGTGATGGAGGCGGTGAAGGTAATGGAGAGTGAATGGTTGGAGTTGGATCAGATGTTAAAACCTGCTTGATAGTTTCTCTTATGTCTTCCAGACTAGCTTCTGGAGGAGTGGGTTTCACTTTCTTTACCTTCTGAGGCTTAGTAGCAGCTTCAGAGGCCTTTCTCTTTGGCTAAGCCTCAGATCCTTCTTCAGCAATCTTCTTTGAGCGTCTTTCTTTAACAGGATTGGACAAAACTTCTCCTTCCTTCTGGACGATGTTCACAGGCAGAGGAACACCATTCAATAGACAATCATCTATGTAGGATAAGATGATCTCCCTTGGTTCTTCAGCAGTGAACATTGGAAAATCTTCAACAGGAATCCTTCTGTTGCTGACATCCTTAGTAGCAATTTTCTTAGGTTTGCTGGCAAGCTCTGTGATGACCTTCATCCTCTTCAGAGTATTGCCATTAATGACAGAACCTATGACAAATGACAGATCCTCTGTCAATCCAGTATCATACAGATATTTCATAAGACCATTCTCTGTTAGAATGTCTGATATCAGTCTACCCAAAGGAATCCAATTCCTAACTTTTCCAGTTTTGACTCTTACATCTTCTCTTGTTTCCTTTATATGATTCAGACGGTGACTGAACAGAAGATAAGGCAAGTCCACCTTCTTTCCCTTGCTCATACAGAACATAAAGTATAGTTGTTCAACACTGACATAATATGGGGAATTTGATGATTTTCTGTGAAAGTTGGAACTCATGAAAATCTTGGCCCATATCCTGTAGACTGGCTTCAGTTCCCTTACTTTGCTAGTTGGTTCCCCAGAAATAGTCACTTCTTGAAACACATCAGCAAGATCCACATGAGCAGATTGTAGACTGGTTTCACCATCAGTTTTAGAGTACCCAATAAGTTGTCTGATCAGCTTCTCAGTAATCACAATCTCCTTTCCAAGGACAGAAGAATGGATGAATTTAGGGCACACCTAAGCATGTATCCAAAATTCTTTCACCAAAGTTGGATAAATAGGACCCATAAGCCTGTCAAAATACTTTGTCCAACTATGAGTTTGGATGGTTAAGGAAAGATTAAATCCATTTTCTTCAATGGACTCAAGGTCTATGAAGCATTCACTCAGAACTTCCAGTTCTAAGGTTGGAGTGAGAAGAGTTTTTACAGGTTCTTTGTAAGCTTCAGCACTAGGAGCAGAAACAGCAATGGTTGATTACATCTGAGCATATGTTGATGAAGAAGATGCCATTGATGTTCTTGAGTGAGAGGTTTTAGGTTTAGGGTTTAGATGGAGAGCAAAGAGACGACAGAAATGCATAAAAGGTTCGTGAGGTGAAAAGTGTGAAATGGTGTGATTTGTGATATTTATAGATAAAATCAGATACACAAACAGTCACATAGGCACGCTTCACATAGCATTTAATGAAAAAGTAAAAACATCATTGCACAACAATTATGATTCTGACAGATGGGGGGAAAATCAAGAAAAATCATATTTTCAAAGCAGTACTTCAAACGTTAATTCAGTAAAGTGCACTCTACCTTTTCAGTTTCTGAGCTACACGTGTTTGCTTGCTTGTGCCTCTGAAATCTCTTGAGAAATGAAATGTTAGACAACGTTCAGATCCTCTGAGCATTGTTAGTTCAGATTTACACAAGTAAAATAATTCAAGAAAATGAATAGATTGACAGATGAAATACTTCAGAGCATTAAACATTTTGCATCTGAGAAGTTTGCCTCTGATAAATATTATTCTGGACAAAAATCCATACCAATATTTTTCAGAATAAACTTGAACCTATCTTCAGCAAGGGGTTTTGTAAAAATATCAGCCCATTGATGATCTGAATCAACAAAGGCTAGGTTTATAATACCCTTCTGAACATAGTCTCTGATAAAATGATGTTTAATTTATATATGTTTTGCGTTAGAGTGTAAAATTGGATTTTTAGACAAACATATAGCAGAAGTATTATCACAGAAGATAGATACATTACTCTCAAAGATCTGATAGTCCTCTAACTGACTCTTCATCCAGAGCATCTGCGTGCTACATCCAGCAGCAGCAATGTATTCTATCTCTGTTGTAGAAAGTGCAATTGTGGGTTGCTTCTTGCTGTACCATGAGATCAGATGACTTCCAAGGAACTGACAGCTTCCAGAAGTACTTTTACGCTCTACTCTGTCTCCAGCATAGTCAGCATCACAGAATCCAACTAATGTATATTTATCAGATCTTCTATAACACAGACCCACGTTAGTAGTACCTTTCAGATACCTTAGAATCCTCTTAACAGCAGTTAAGTGAGATTCTCTAGGATCTGATTGGAATATTGCACATAGGCATACACTAAACAAAATGTCAGGTCTAGAAGCAGTTAAGTAGAGAAGAGATCCTATCATACCTCTGTAGAGTTTCTGATCTACTTTCTTACTTACCTCTTCCTTGCCTAGTGTACTAGTTGGATGCATGGGAGTCTTTGCCATCTTACTATCAGTCATGTTAAATTTCTTCAGAAGTTCTTTAACATATTTGGTCTGATGAATGTAAGTGCACTCTGGAGTTTGGTTGACTTGAATTCCCAGAAAGAATTTCAATTCTCCCATCATGCTCATTTCAAATTCTGCCTGCATACATTGAGCAAACTCCTTTCCCAGCATAGTATTGGTAGATCCAAATATAATATCATCCACATATATTTGACATATTAGAAGGTATTTCTTAAATGTTTTACAAAAGAGTGTTGTGTCCACTTTGCCTCTGATGAAATTTTTCTCCAGAAGAAAATTGCTTAACCTCTCATACCAAGCTCTGGGAGCTTGTTTTAAACCATACAGAGATTTCTTTAGTTTGAAAACATGTTCTAGAAATTTTTCACTCTCAAAGCCAGGAGGCTGGTGAACATAAACTTCTTCTTCTATAATACCATTTAGAAAGGCACTTTTAACATCCATCTGATATAGAGTGATGTTATATTGTGCAGCAAATGAAATAAGAAGGCGTATAGATTCTAACCTTGCCATTGGAGCATAAGTTTCAGTGTAATCAATACCTTCTTGTTGGTTATACCCTTGAGCAACAAGCCTTGCCTTATTTCTTTCAACTTCTCCTTTCTCATTAAGCTTATTTCTGAAGACCCACTTAGTTCCAATTATGTTGAATCCTTTTGGTCTTGGAACTAAGTCCCACACATCATTTCTAGTGAATTGATTTAGCTCTTCTTGCATGGCAATAATCCAGTCATTGTCTTGCAGAGCTTCATCCATAGTGGTTGGTTCAATTACTGACACCAATCCAAATAATGATGCTTCAAAGGATCTGAGGAAGGATCTTGTTCTGATAGGGTCATCCTTCTTTCCAATGATCACATTCTCTGGATGAGAAGCTTTGATTCTGGAAGATGATCCTCTAATAGTTGATTCTTCAGAAATGTTTAAGTTGTTCATCTGAGAAGTCAAAGGAATTACATCTGGCGTTGCTTCTGGTTCCTTCACTTGAGCTTTGTCTGCCTCTGAGCCTTCAGAGTCTGTGAAGACTACTTCTCTATCTGCAGAATTTTCAAACTGCTTTGGCTTTTTAATGCTAAGCTTATCATCAAATCTAACATGTATAGATTCTTCCACAATCTGTGTTTCAGTATTGTATACTCTGTAACCCTTAGAGCATTCAGAATATCCAAGCATGAAACACTTCTATGCTTTAGAATCAAACTTGCTAAGATTCTCTTTAGTGTTCAACATATAACAAATACATCCAAAAGGATGAAAATAAGCAATGTTGGGCTTTCTGGTCCTCCACAATTCATAGGGAATCTTTTCCAGAAGAGGTCTTACAGACACTCTATTCTGAATGTAACATGTTGTGTTGATTGCTTCTGCCCAAAAGTGCTTTGCCAGATTAGTCTCATTGATCATGGTTCTGGCCATTTCTTGCAGAGTTCTATTTTTCCTCTCTACAACTCCATTCTGTTGTGGAGTTCTAGGACAGGAAAAATCATGAGAAATGCCATTTTCATTAAAATATTTTTCAAAATATTTGTTTTCAAATTCACCACCATGATCACTTCTGACTTTTATAATTTTGAAATCTTTTTCATTCTGGACTTGTTTGCAGAAGTCAAAGAACACAGAATGTGACTCATCCTTGTGTTTTAAGAACTTTACCCATGTCCATCTACTATAGTCATCAACAATGACTAATCCATACTTCTTTCCTCTGATGGATGCAGTTTTCACTGGTCCAAACAGATCAATATGAAGTAATTCTAATGGTCTGGAAGTAGAAACAACATTTTTTTATTTAAAAGATGATTTTGAAAACTTCCCTTTTTTGACATGCTTCACAAAGAGCATCTGAGGTGAACTTTGTTGCACCCCAAAATTTGCCCTCTTTCAAGGCTTGACTCATTTCTTCATTTCTTTCAAATTCAATGACATAAAGGAAATCCATCATGAATTCAAGATTAAAGGCAAGAATACTATAAAGAGAAGTTTTGTGACATTACAAGAATGTCATTTGTTGCAAGATTTTCAACTCTAAGTAATGTTTAGAAATTAATTTATTTCTAATACTTCATTCAAGTCTCTAGTCAAATTCATGTTATGGTAATGCCACACCAAGTCTACATTATGCTTACAAACATCCAAGAAACATGCAAGGATTAAATCAACATTGGAATATTTTAGGACCAAGAGTATGCATGTTTAATCATGGCAAAACAGTCCCATGCAAGAGGTGACAAATTTCTTCATGTCACAAGATCACATGTCACAAGACCAAGGGAATAGCACATGATAATGCATCTAAATATTAGAATTTGAAATTCTGTCCAAAAAGTAGTAGCATTGACCACAAGGGTATGTCCAAGCATAATCCAACAAAAGGTTGAGACCTACATTTCTTTACCTAGCTTATGTTTCATTTCATTCACATTAGCATTATCATTTGCATTTCATTGACATGTATGCAGGAGATCAAGAGGTATGATTACCAATCAAGAGCTATACAAGACTGTGAAGCTAGCTAAGAAGGTTATTCAAGTGTTCAAATGTTGATATCTTTGTCAGAGAAGTCAAAAGATCCTTAGAGAGAGTGGTTGAAACCAAGGTTGTGTGCCTCCTAGCTTGAGAGCTGTGGGAGCTCCTTAGATGATTCTGAAGCCAGGGATATGGACTTGAAGCCATCATGAGGCCTAGACAGGTCATTGTGTAAGTTTAAGAGGACTCAGCCATGAGTGGTATAATTAGGGTTTGACTGGGTCAACCCTAGGTCAACTGATGATTTGAACAAGGTTGAGACCTAATCCAAGAGCCATGTGATCATGGATTGATACATTGAGATGTTATAAAGATGATTCCAAGTTCAACTCATCATGATTGAAGAGTTTGAGAAGTTTCAAGCTAGGGTTTCTAAGGCTTGACAGTGTAAAATCCCCTAGTTTGACCCCAATCTTCAAGGCAGTTTAGCTCAAGATGTGATTGTTATTTAATCTTTCCCCCAACATGAATGTTGTAGAGCTTGTTCTCAGCTTTAATTTGAGTACTAGAAGTCCTTGATAGGATTTGCAGAACTCAAGTTATGGCTTTGACAAGTTACAGGTCATCTGAGGTATGTGAATTTGGGGTCTTGAAAGTCACCCAACTTGCATCCAACTTTTGCCCAAGAAGGATGATTCCTATGAACTTTTGGTCAACATGAATGTTGTTCCTTATCTTTTTATATTTCTAGAGAGTACTAGAAGTCCTTGATAGGATTTGTAGAACTCAAGTTATGGCTTTGACAAGTCAAGGGCATTTTGGTCATTTGGAGATTACAGGTCATTTCAAGCATAAGGCCATAACTCCTATTTCCAAGCTTCAAATGGAAAAATCTTCAACATAAAACTTGCTTAAAATGATGTTTTAAGGCTATTAAGGAGGTCATGAGATGGTGGAAATGCTTGTAGCTCAAAGTTGCAAAAATGACCTAAAATAAGGGCATAAGTTAAATAAGTCAAAGTTGGAAATTGATATTTTCAACATACACATCCAAAATATGGCATGTAATATATCATTTTGACTCTAGAAAACATTTTGAAAACAATGGTTTAGCCACATTTTTTATTTGAGGTCTAAATCATGGACTTGCTTTGAAAAGCACTTGCTTGCATATTAAGTAACATATGCATAACTTAAAATTTAGGCATGGGCAAGGAACTTGGCAAGCTAAACCCTCCCAAAATGTCACTAGGGGAGAAATTGAAGGAGATTGAGATGAATTTCAAGCTGCAAACAGAATTGAGCATGTCATGATAAGTGATTCAAAATCTCATGACATGAGATGTGTAAAATCTCATTGGAAGGATCTAGAGGGTTCTAGATCATCCAAACTCCATCTATATATTGAGTAGAATGAATTCATGGCAGAGGTTGGTGATCATTGAAGGTTTGAGCATAGTTTGAGATTGAGTTTTCATAGCTTGCAAGTGCAATCGGTTTCACCAAATTCCTCCATTTCCTTCCATTTTCTTGATTGATTCTTCTTCCATGAGTATCAAGGATTGATTCCAGATCATTTCCAAGAAGAATTGATGGCTAGATCGTGTGGGAGCAAGTGATTCTCAGCACATGCAACTCAGCATCGTGTTTCAAGATTGAAGCACTTTCCATTGAATCTTTTGCATATAGAAGCAAGGAGGAGGTTCAGTGATCGTGTCCAGAAGATTTGAGAGCTTGAAGTGGAGATTTTGTGCATCTGTTATTCAAGAATTTCCAGGTTTGTAACCTTCTTCCTATATCTTGATTTAGGTAGAATTAGGTTGAATTAGGGTGCTAGATTAGTTGTAGAATGGCCTAGGATGGTTTTCAGATGGTTAATTGCTGAATTAGAGACAAATTAAGTGAATCACCATTTTCGGTTGAGATTGGGAGATGATGATTCTTGGGGTTTCAAAAGAAACTAATGGTATGATTGAGTTCGTGGCAAGATTTGGAGTGTGTTTCATGTTTTGACCTCTTGGATTGGAGGCCTCTAGGGAGAACTAGGGTTGAAGGGGACGATCGGAGCTCCACCGGCGTTGGCTGGAGCTGGGCGCGAAGCTCAGGCGTTTGAATTGGAGAAGATGAAGTTCTCACCATCAGATCATGTTTTGACCATTGACTGGGAGAAGATCCAAGGGCTGTGTTTTAAAGCTGAGTTGTGAAGAGTTTCTGATGAAACGATGCGTTTCATTTATTTGGTGCTTTGGGCTTAATAATCTGAGTGTTATCCACACACCCCAGCAAGCCCAACCCATGTTTTTAACTGAAAATGTTTACTTCCTGCACCGCGCTCTTCATTATTTTCATTTGATTTTCATTTAATTTCCATTTAATTCATGGTTTTTGTAAAATTCATAACTAATTGAATATTAATCCAATTCAACCCATTCTTTTTGCATATTACTCATGATTGAGTCTATTATTTTTTAGAGAAAAAATATTTTCATTTCATGGAATTTCTGATTTAATTGGAATTTTGTATTTTAATGGATATTAAAATGTTCATGTTTGATGCACATTGTTGTGGAATTTTGTTTGATCTCATGGTGATGATTTTGAGCCTGAATTTTTGTGTGGCTAGGTTAGACATGTATGATCCCATAGAATTTTTCTCACATTTTTGTGATGAAAATAGGTATGCCTTCTAGATTGATATTTAGATGCTTCCTTCTTAGGGTTTTAGGTTGACACCTTGTAATGTAGGATTTAGTTCTAGGTCCAAATTGATGATTTGATCTTTGAAACTAATGTGATAGAGTCATGATTGACCTAGCTTCCCATAGTAATTTTTGTAGGATTTTACAATTGATTCTAGTATTTTAGTTAGGACTAACTTTAGTGCTAGGTTTTAGGTGATCCTAATTTACTAATTCAACTAGTTTAACTCATTTAGGTCCCTTAGATTAGGGTTTGTGCTTGGTTTGCCTTTGATTGAGATTGAAGACAAGTTGAAGACAAGAGGAAGATGCTTGAGGTGGCTTGAGGTTGCTTGGAGCTTTGGATTTGTTGGTGCCTGAAGGTGTCTGATTAAGATTAGGAGATAGGACATAGGGAGAGCTTTGTAGTTAGAATGATTTCTTTCACAAACATGGAAAGCATCTTGTGCTTCCATTCCAACCAATGATTAAAAGTCCTTCCATGGTATTCACCTCCCCCCTTTGGAGGGATAAGTGATGGTACCTAGGAAGTAGAACTTTTGAGGGAACCATTCTTCTGATGTTAAACCCTTATAGGCCTCCTTTGGTGGTCAATAAGCAGTTTAATATCCTAGCTTATCCAGTTAAGTGATTTCTTCTGGTTTGAGTATCTTGAAAGATGTTGGGCTTGAGTTTGAAGATGAAGACTTCATTGAAGAGTATGGAAGAGGATGATTCCTTGGACATTGCCAATGCAGCTGGAGCTTGAAGAGCAAAGAGGAGCAAGTTGACACTTGTGGGAAGAAAGAGCTGAAGCTTGAAGAAGATGAAGAACAAGTTGAGACTTGTGAAGGGAATCCATTGGAGATTGAATGAAGAAGCTTAAGCTTGAGGTTGGAAAGCAAGTTGATACTTGTGAGTTCAATGCTTGGAGTGCCTGAAGGAACAAGTTGATACTTGCAGTTGAGGACTGAGGACTGAACTGATGTCAGAATTGCCTTGCTGTGGAGCTGTAGAATCTGTTGATCTGCTTTCTTTCCTGTCTGTTTGCTTGCTGTGCAACTGTTGATGTGACTTGTTTGATTTGCTTGATGCATTAGAATAAGTTCATGTTTAAACTGATGTAAGCTAGGAGCATGATTGCACTAGAGGTTGAGTTGCTCCCTCTGCTTGTATTTTTACTATATGGCTTTGCTTGCTGGTATTTGGTAGAGCCCAGCTCCCTTGCCTGTATGATTGCAGTTATTGTGTTTGCTTGATAGCATGTTAATTCTTCCTGTATGATTGCAGTTATTCATATCTGGCTTAAGGTTGAGATGAGCTTGTGGAGGCTGCTGCCCCACACACATTTCCTCCCTCACTTGCATTGCATGCATTTTACAGTCGTTTACTGTTTACTGTTAAGCTGATGCTTTATCTGTTTCTGTTTATCATTGACATGATCCCTTAGGACTCTCATTTCCTTTGATAAGGAAGTGATGATTAGAACTTTAGGTTGAAACCTATGCATGATAACTTCTAGGATTTCCCTGTTTCAAACCTCAACTATAGGATGAATCCTTAGCATGACAACAGTAGGACTTGATAGTCTCCCTTTAGTTAAGCCTGCTCTCCTCTCATCTCAAAATAGCTTAAGATATAGTAATCATGAATGATTTCTTTCGTACATCACGAGCCTTAAGCTATCTGAGAAAGGATTGTTGGAGAGTTTCTTTTCAATAGTCTGGATGTCTAGTATGGCACCCTTTGGGTGACATGCGACGCATTCACTCTTAGGTCATAGTCTTTAGTGCGATTGAAATTGCAAACAAACATAAAAAACAGTTCTTTCGTAAAAGACAGAAAATAAACTTCAAACCTTTTGCCTCGTGGGCCCATAATTCAAAGGAAAACTTTTCTGAAGAAAAGAGTGTCGTTAAACTTCAGCGCCAACGCAAACAGGCTTTGTCCCTAACTGCTGGAACTGCTGTTTAACCCTGCTCGATAAAACAGATGAGCCTGAATTCCCGTAATCCATATTACCCCGAACTACGTAAGCTCTGATCTCTCATGCATGTTGAGAGTACGTAGGCACAATACTGATGTATTGGCGAGCCACCTTCCCCGTAACCCGTAGTTAGTCGAACTACGTTGACTCTGATTTCTTATTCTCTGATGAGAATACGTAGGCATAAAGTGTGACGCTTTGCCGAGTCATTTTCTTTTGTTTTTCAGACCAGCCTTGATAGGTAGATAGATAAAACCAACCCGTCCAATAAACACAACAAGCGTGGATCCCATCGAGTACGATGGATGTGAGGGGTGCTAATACCTTCCCCTTGTGTAACCGACTCCCGAACCCAGACAATGGTTGCGACGACCTTGTCTTACCCTTTTTCGTCAAGTTTTTCCGATCGTTTCCTTTCCCGCTCTAAGGGATAAATAACGAAAGGTGGCGTCTCTTCTGTTCGGCCGGCACCTTATTTTCGCGGAAGCGACAGCTGGCGACTCTGCTGGGGAATTGATAGTTTCCTGGGATCCAACGTCCCGTATGCGAGTCAGTTTGGGGATCCGATGTCCCCTGTGAGAGTCAATCCTAGCGCTTGTATGATTACTTGTTGGGTGGTGTTTATTTATCGCATTTTTATTTCCCGCACTTTATTTTCAGTATGATATGATTATCTGTGCTGTTGTGGGAGGGGCATTCTGATGAGTGAGAAGCCAGACCCAGGCTTGAGTGAACATAGCATTAGTTGTGGAAATTAGTGGGCGCGTGCTTGCTTGGCAGGCACTAGTGTCTCATGAAATCCACGCTCAGACGAGGTTCTCCCGATTGACTTCTTTTTCAACCCTTTGGGTTGAGGGGGTTGTTGGTTTGGAGGATTGTCGACTCTGGGGACCGATCATCTGTGATTCAGCCGAGTGAGGCCGCTTCATGAGTTGGTGATGCCAAACCTTCTGGGTATCGTATCACCCCTCTTGAATGTCTGTGACGCTGATGAATGCATAGGATGCCGAACTTGAGTCAGTTTAGGTCCATACTTGTGAGCAGGGTTGGGTTTATTGCAGGAAACTTTGACCTTCAGCCTACCTGGATTTTTTTATAGTGAATCAGTTTTGTTGGGATCAGAGGATCTTATCATCAGATGATTGTTCTTGACAGAGTAGGGTTTTGATTGGTATCTGAGGATCTCATCAGCAGATGTATGGTTGTCCTTGACAAAGCATATTGATAACACGAAATCGTATATATATTTTGATGCATAATTCAACTAAAGTTTAACCGTTTTCGATCCGATTTCGGGTTATTTCCGTGTTATTTGTTTGATGTTTTGCAGGTATTCAACGATCACGTCTAAACAAGGCAACATGAAGAAAAGAAGCAATCTCAGATGAAATATGGACGAAAAAGGAGCGAAAACATCATGAAAAGCGCATAAGGCTGTTTTTGCTGATGTGACGACCGTCACAGCTCCATGACGAGCGTCACACGGGTGACGACCGTCACACCTTGTGACGACCGTCATGCAGGCAAAAACGCTCCACTTCAATTTCACGTAACAGAAGCAGTTCCAATTCCCACAGAGTGGACCACTACTCCCTGAATTATCTGCCTCAAAGTCCATCATCTTTAATGATAACCGTTAGAATTCCATTTCTATAAAAGGGGAAGAAGGGGACCTCAGAAAGGGTGCTGCATTCATACAACGAAGTGCTGCCAAATTTATTTCCAGAGCATATTTTCCAGTTTAATATTCTTATTTGTTTCTATTTACTTCTTCTGTATTCCATTTTCATTCTTCTGTAATTTCTACTTTTATTGTACGATCAATTTGGCATAAAGACCAGAATCCTGCCAACATCTGTGGAGGATCTGCCCAAAGGCCAATTTAAATATTTACAGGTTTCTCATTTCAATCGTAATTCCAGTTTTATTATAATGCAAATTATTATTTATTGTTTTTATTTATGTTTTATCTTTCCCAAACCCATGTCTAGCTAAACTTAGGTAATCGATATGTAGTAATAATTCGAATGGGATTTGATAACAACTGGTTGAAAAACTTTCTTTTCAAAAGTAATTTATGGTCTGAGTGTTTAAAATTAATTTACTGAATAAACTTCGTCGCGAAAGCGAGAACTTATTTAAAAGTAGTTTTGCCACGAAAGTGGGAAATTAATTAAGATACGAACCAACAAGCGAAAGTTGCGGTAAGGTCAGATAGTAAACACTAGTGATTCTTTTTAATAACAGCGAAAGCACTTTAAAATGAATTAGAAATTAGAGATTTCCAAAAAATAATTTTAACCCCGAACGGGATACGAAAGTGTACGTTTGGCCCTTAGGGTTATGATTAGCGTCAATAACCATCGTGAGGCGAGAGTCTTCAAATCACCATTTTCTGCTTAAATAAACTTTGAAAATTATTTCATACACCAGTAACTTGTCAAATCCCTGAAGAACACAATTACTACATATCGATTCAATCATTTATAATCTAAGTAGCATTCTTAGTTCCCTTTTAGTGACAATCTTATTCCCTTAAACATATTCTACCTAGCTAAACATAGTAACTCCCGAGAACACTAGTTTGATTACGAGTCCCTGTGGGATCGATATCTATTATTACTACGCGATAGACTGTGCACTTGCAGTTAGGTTGTATTAGACATAGAAAGTCGCGATCAAGTTTTTGGCGCCGTTGCCGGGGACCCGATTAGTCAATAGTGTAACCTTCTGTTACGCCGTATAGACTAGGTTAACAATTTTCATTTTTCCTTTACTAGTTCTGTCGATTGTATGCCAAGTAATCGCCCGCAAGGCGATATCGTAAAACCTTCAGTCGCAGAACTAGAGCGCTTCTTACATTTAAGAAGTCGAATCATTGAGTACCAACTCAAACAATTCAAACATAACACTCCCGAACCTCTCACTCCCATTCCCAAATCAGAAGAAGAAGAACCAACGATGGCTGAAGGACCTCCAAACAAACCGCTGAAGGCATACGCTACACCCTCTCAGATGGAGCCTAGAAGTAGCATTGCTGCCCCAGCTATTACCCGAAATGATTTTGAGCTGAAACCATCATTGCTGTCAGCTGTACAACAAAACCAATTCTCAGGAAACGCAACTGAGGATCCGAACGAACATCTAACGAAGTTTGTACAATACGTGGACACAGTGAAAGCAAATAGAGTAACTCCAGACGCGATAAGACTTCGTCTTTTCCCATTCTCTCTTAGAGACAGAGCGTGGACATGGTTACAATCGTTACCATCCAACTCCGTTACGACGTGGGAGCAATTGAAGAACGTCTTCTTAGCGAGATATTTTCCACCAAGCAAAACTGCTATGCTTAGAGCTCAAATCAACGGATTTCGACAGAAAGATACTGAATCTCTTTACGAAGCATGGGAACGATTCAAAGATATGATGAGAACATGTCCTCACCACGGTCTAGATGACTGGGTGACAATCCATACTTTCTATAATGGGCTTCTATACAATACTAGATTGACAATAGACGCTGCCGCGGGCGGTGCACTTATGGATAAGCCATACGATGAAGCCTATCAATTAATCGAAAACATGTCACAAAACCATTGCCAATGGGGAGGTGAACGCACTCCAACTGAGGAAACCACAGCGAAAGGTGGGATGTACGAGATCAGCAGCCTTGAAAAGTTCAACGCTAAAGTAGATGCTCTAGCACAGAAGATTGATAGTCTGACCGTTAACCCCACTGCAACTGTCGCTGCAGTAACTCCAAATTGCGAGTTATGCGGAAGCACCACTCATAATGCGCCCGAATGCCCATTGCTAGCCGGAATCCCACCAGACCAGGTAAATTATGCTCAAGGAAATCCCTACGCAAATACCTATAACCCAGGTTGGCGAAATCATCCAAACTTTTCTTACAAAAGCGAAAATGCATTGCAAATGCCTACTGCTCCGCCAGGATATCAGAAACCAGCTGCTCAGACTGCAGCTAGGAAATCAAACCTCGAATTGATGATGGAAAAATTCATAGCTACTCAAGCTCAAACAAATAAAGAATTCCTGAGTCAAAACATACACACTAGCGAGCAAATAAACAGTTGACAGGAAAAGTAGACACTTTAGCCACCCACAACAAAATGTTAGAAACTCAGATATCACAAGTGGCTCAACAGCAAGCCTCTGCTGCCGCACCTGCTGGCACATTTCCTGGACAACCCGAACAGAATCCAAAAGGCCAAGCAAATGCTGTAATACTAAGAAGTGGAAAAGAATTGGACGAACCGATCGATCCGAGGACCGAAAACTCAGCCATGCAACAAAAACCAACTGAACAAGCAGAAAAGGAATCCGAGTTAGAGAAGAAGGAAGACAACGAGAAGGAGGATACCGCAAGTGAAAAAACTCAAGCACCTCCAGCGCCATATAAACCACCTATTCCTTACCCTCAAAGACTGATAAACTCCAAAACTTCAGGACAGTTTAAGAAATTTGTAGAGCTCCTTAAACAGCTGAATATTACTATTCCTTTTACAGAAGCGATAACTCAAATGCCGTCATACGCTAAATTTCTCAAAGAAATCTTGTCGAATAAGAGAAAGATCGAGGATAATGAAACAGTTACACTTACTGCAGAGTGTAGCGCTATTATTCAAAACCGCATGCCTCCTAAATTAAAAGACCCAGGTAGTTTCTCCATACCCTGCGTCATAGGAAAGTTCGTAATAGACAAAGCTCTATACGATTTAGGAGCCAGTATCAGTGTTATGCCCTTATCTATATGCAAAAAGCTGAATATGGGAGACCTCAGACCAACCAAAATGTCCGTTCAATTAGCTGACCGATCAGTAAAATACCCCGTTGGAATACTGGAAATCGTTCCAGTGCGCATAGGACAATTCTACATTCCAACCGACTTCATAATCATGGACATCAAGGAGGACACTGTTACCCCAATTATCCTAGGAAGACCATTCCTAGCTACAGCCGGAGCTATTATAGACGTGAAGAAAGGAAGGCTAACATTCGAAGTAGGAGAAGAAAAGATAGAGTTCATTCTCACCAAGTTCTTACAAGCACCAGCAATAGACGATACCTGCTATTTAGTAGACGAAATTGACGAATGCATAAGAGAACTTGAAAATGAAGAGACCACATATTCAAAAATAATAAAGATTCAAATACCCGATATTTCTGAAGACGATGATTGGCGTAAACCGTATAAAGACGACAGCCTAAGCGAAAGCTTAGCACTGACCCCAAACCATATGCCAGGTCCGAAGAACCCATCTTTAGAACTTAAAACACTACCCAAAAACCTTAGATATGAATTTCTAGACGATGAACTAAAAAGACCAGTGATAGTCAACGCCGACTTAGGACAACCAGAAACCGAAAAGCTATTAGAAGTCCTAAAGAAGTACCCCACCGCGTTAGGCTATAACATAAGCGATCTAAAAGGTATAAGCCCTTCGATCTGTATGCATCGAATTACAATAGAGGAAGACTCTAAAACCTCTCGAGAGCATAAGAGGAGACTGAACCCCATCCTGAGCACTGTAGTCAGAGATGAAGTAAAGAAATTGCTAGATGCAGGAATCATCTATCCGATCTCCGATAGTGAATGGGTCAGCCCAGTTCATGTCGTACCGAAGAAAGGAGGAGTCACAGTAGTTAAAAACGAAAAAGGCGAATCAATAACAAAAAGAGTCGTGACTGGAAGTAGGATGTGCATTGATTATAGAAAGCTTAACAAGGCTACACGCAAAGATCACTTCCCGTTACCCTTCATAGACCAAATGTTGGAAAGATTAGCCAAACATTCATATTTCTGCTATCTAGATGGTTACTCAGGATTTTTCCAAATTCCCATCCATCCTGATGACCAAGAAAAGATTACATTCACTTGTCCTTACGGTACTTTTGCTTACCGCCGAATGCCGTTCGGACTCTGTAATGCTCCAGCAACCTTCCAAAGATGCATGATGGCAATATTTGCAGATTTCATAGACAACATCATGGAAGTATTTATGGACGATTTCTCGGTATGTGGACAAAGTTTCGAAGGATGCCTACAAAACTTAGAAATGGTATTAGAACGTTGTGTAAAAGTAAACCTCGTCCTAAATTGGGAAAAATGCCATTTTATGGTCCGACAAGGAATAGTTCTAGGACATGTCATATCAGATAGAGGAATTGAGGTAGACAAAGCTAAAATAGAGATTATAAAAGATCTCCAACCTCCAAAATCCGTACGAGAAATACAGAGTTTTCTAGGACATGCCGGTTTCTACAGAAGATTTATAAAAGATTTTTTGAAAATCACAAAACCTCTGACCGGCCTGTTGATGAAAGATGCTGAGTTCGTCTTCGATGATGACTGTTTAAAAGCATTTGAAACATTGAAATCAGCCCTTATCACCGCACCAATCATGCAACCACCCGATTGGCGACTACCGTTCGAAATCATGTGCGATGCGAGTGATTATGCTGTGGGCGCAGTTCTAGGACAAAGGAAGGACAAGAAACTCCATGCCATCTACTATGCCAGTAGAACCTTAGATCCTGCCCAAATGAACTACGCTACCACAGAAAAGGAACTTCTAGCAGTTATATTTGCGCTTGACAAATTTCGTTCTTACTTAGTAGGAGCAAAAATTATCATATACACAGACCACGCTGCCATAAGGTACCTAATAAGCAAAAAGGATGCAAAACCAAGACTATTGAGATGGATCCTGTTATTACAAGAGTTTGACTTAGAAATCAAAGATAAGAAAGGAACTGAGAACGTTGTTGCAAATCACTTATCCCGAATAGAAGGCATCAAACATGAACCAGTACCGATAAATGACGATTTCCCGTACGAACGTCTGATAGCCAAATTAGAAAGTGACACACCGAATTCAATCTCGGAAGATCCAGAATTCGAAAAAGCCGTAGAAGCCGTCTATGCCCAAGTCACATTACCTTGGTATGCTGACATCGTTAATTACCTCGCTGCGGGCGTGCTTCCACCGGATCTCACTTATCAGCAAAAGAAGAAATTCTTCCACGATCTGAAACACTATTATTGGGACGAACCTCTACTCTTCAAGAGAGGGGCCGACAACATATATCGTCGCTGTGTCCCAGAGGAAGAAATAGAAAATATCATTTCCCAATGCCATTCAGCACCATACGGTGGTCATGCTAGTACATCCAAGACGTGCGCTAAGATTCTCCAAGCCGGCTTATTCTGGCCTAATCTCTGGAAAGATGTTCACATCGCTGTGCAAAAGTGCAATCGATGCCAACGAACTGGCAACATCTCACGACGCGATGAAATGCCTCAGAAAGGAATCTTAGAGGTAGAAATCTTCGACGTCTGGGGAATAGATTTCATGGGACCATTCCCACCTTCTTTTGGTAACAACTACATACTCGTCGCTGTCGATTACGTATCTAAATGGATAGAAGCCATAGCTGCTCCAACGAACGATGCACGAGTAGTAATCAAACTCTTCAAAAACACAATCTTTCCTAGATTCGGTGTACCAAGACTCGTCATTAGTGACGGCGGATCTCACTTCATATCGCGAATATTCGATAAACTTCTCTCTAAATATGGAGTCCGACACCGAGTAGCTACACCTTGTCATCCGCAAACTAGCGGACAAGTAGAGGTCTCGAACAGAGAAATAAAACAGATATTGGAAAAGACTGTCGCTACCTCAAGGAAAGATTGGTCGTCAAAGCTACAAGAAGCTTTATGGACTTATAGGACCACTTTTAAGACACCAATAGGTACTACACCCTACAAATTAGTTTACGGTAAATCCTGCCATCTCCCTGTAGAATTAGAGCATAAGGCCTTCTGGGCCATTAAGACACTCAACTTCAACTACACCGAGGCAGGAGAAAAGCGAATCTTGAACTTACACGAGTTGGAAGAACTTCGATTAGACGCTTACGAAAATGCCCGTATCTACAAAGAACGAACTAAAAAGTGGCATGATAAACGTTCAGTCAGGAAACAATTCAGTGTGGGAGACATCGTATTGCTATTTAATTCAAGATTAAAACTCTTCTCAGGTAAACTAAAATCTAGGTGGTCTGGACCTTATGAAGTGACTAAAGTATTTCAGAGTGGAGCTGTAGAAATTACCGATAAGATGAATGCACCGTTTATCGTAAACGGGCAACGTCTAAAACATTATAATAAGAACGACAACAGTCCTCAAGTCAGCAGTATAGCATTGCTTGAGCTTCCAGCTCAAACACCCGAATAGCTTCTCACCAAGCTATCGTCAGGCTTTAGACGTTAAAAACAGCGCTTACTGGGAGGCAACCCAATTTCCCTCGTTATTGTATTTCATTTTTCTTTAAAATTTTACTTTGAAAATCCAACAAAAATTCTAAACTTATAATTACTACTACTTTCTACTTTCGTTTGTTTTCATATTTTTATTTTTATTTTATTTTTCTCTTTTGTCTTTTGTTTCTACCGCTTTTCGTCTTTAAAAATCCTGACTTCAATCTCCTGTTTTAAACTTTTCAGGATTTTTAAAGTCTTCAAAACATTCCTTCTATTTTCTCCGAAATACCTGCGAGTATGGCCGAGTACGACTTCACAAAGGTTCACTTTCGAGGACTAGCTCAAAAGGCAAGATTTGCAGCACTAACCGAAAGAGAATTCGCCTTAACGCTGTATTATGATAAGGCTACCATGGATAAACTAGGAATCACGGATAGCATTCAATACCTGTTCAATCAACTGGGTTGGGAGAACACTGCTCTGAAAACACGTTTTGCTACCTATAAGGATCTTACCTATGAATTCCTTAGTTCTTTCAGATACATACCCAACTATGGTTTTGGATCCAACACAGAGCTTATTACCTTCCGAATGTTTGGAATGGACCAAACCCATAGCCGGATGTCACTAGCTAACCTCCTAGGATTTCCTAGCGGACCGCACGTGTTCATCAGTGCAGAAGATGACGATATTGATTTTCAACTCGATCAATTCTGGGGTAGAATCACAAGCGACTATCACCTTGAACCAGACAGAATGTACAATGATGATATTCATAACCCAGCTTTCAGATACTTCCATAAGATACTAGCTCACACCTTGTTTGGGAAAGAAGAAAATATTACGACAGTATCTAAAGAGGAGTTATTCATCATGTTTTGTGCTTCTCAGGGACGTACAGTGAATGCAGTGCCTTTCATGATGAGATCTTTCAAACGCCTCACGCAGGAACCACAGACACCTA
Organism: Lathyrus sativus; assembly: GCA_963859935.3. Lineage (NCBI taxonomy): Eukaryota > Viridiplantae > Streptophyta > Magnoliopsida > Fabales > Fabaceae > Lathyrus > Lathyrus sativus. Next base: position 192,965,262 of record OZ012739.1, read on the forward strand.
TTCTTATAGGAGGCCTCATGACAATGATTGCCCACGAGCTTGGCCTTAGATTCCACTTAAATGCAAGCACTCGTTTTGGCACCATCTGACCCATGAACATACAATTCTGCTTTAACAGGCGCATTTTAGGAACTATGGGACCTGGACCGTATGAGTACCTCATTAACGAAAAACCAGTACAACTATTCACACTGCCTGATCATCTGATGACAAGTATCCACAACAAGGACAACTGGCTCTATGAATTGGATGAGCCTATGGGACCTCCTTCACCACAGTCAACACCACAGAACTACATGTATGACAGTGACCACATCTCTGAGGCACACGACTATATGTATTATGAGGATGCTGTGTCCGAAGCTGAAGTAGACCCTACGACTCCTCCGCACTACAACACCTATCCTGAGCCTATCCCTGAGGAGACCACCGATAAAATGGATACCGTTTTACTCCGATTGGACAATGTTGATGCAGCTCTGACTAATGTAAAAGCTGACATCGCAGGCATGCCCAGCGAACTGGTAGGCTTCATGGATTTAGTCTGCGACCAACTCGACTACTACGCACGGAAATTCGATGAGTTGAAGACACGAAACGACTAGATACTAGTTCTTAGCAGTAGTTTCAGTTTAGTTTAGTCTAGTTTAGTTTCATTTAATCATTTGGATTTTTCGCATTGTTAATTTCTTTATGTACTACATACAATCGTTTCAATTTTATGTTATTTCAATTCTAGTTTTTATTCAATTATTCTGTTTTTACATTATTCGTTGTTTGCTGGCTGCTATATTACATTGTCGTATCAATACTAAGCCTTAAAGTCACTACGAGAACGCCCTCAGAGCAAAATTCTGCGTTCTGCAGATTTCGCTGCTGTGACAACCGTCACAGGATCCTGACGAGCGTCACGCGGGTGACGATCGTCACACATATGTGACGACCGTCACGAATTCAAAAACTGCTATCTGATATAACAGGGTGCGTGTTCTCTCCCACTACCCCCATTACCACTTCCAATCATCAGAACTCCTACCCCACTACAAATTTTCGTCCTCCCCACATTGCACCATATATTTCAACTCCAATCTCAACTTCCAAACCACACTTCTGTCAGTTCTTCCCACTCTGCAGAAAAACCCCAATCTTCAGAAACCTCTCAATCTTCCAACAATGGCAAGAAATGCAGAAACCCCAGATATCAGCAACATTATCTTCAGCGAAGGTGACTTAGGAGAAAGACAGCGAGCAAACTACATCGCATTCCATCAGAGGTAGCCGACTCATTATCCACACATTCTGTCGCTTGCGGAGCTCGGACTCCTTGACGGCGTAACCTGGATGCTTCAAAGAGCAGGCATCTGGAACCTCTGCACTAACCCACTGCCAACATACGAACAACTCACTCTCGAGTTCTTGAGTTTGTTTACTTACGTCACATCCAGCGGCGACCTTAGCCAGCACTCAGGTGCCGCATGCTTCCGGATGTTCGGCACCAACTATCAGGTGAACCAAAATCAGATTGCCAGCATCCTACAGCTACCTCGAGGTGACAATGCCCACCGCCGCATCACCGATCAGTTCCAGCACGAAGCTTTCGCGCTGTGGTACCAGTTGACAGGCATCAATGCCGATGGTTGGGACTCTCTGCACGCCACTCATATCCATAACCCAACCATCCGGTACTTTCACAGAGCGTTGAGCAACACAATCTTCGCCAGAGACAGCAACCACAAGGTGAACTCAAAAGAGCTCTTCTTCCTCCATTGCGTCTTCAACAACGAGCCTGTCAACGTCGCTCCGTTCTTGCTAGCTCACATTCAGGCCAACTGCAACCGTGGCTCGAAGCCTTTCTACTTTGGCGGGATTGTCACTGCCATTGCACTTGGGCTGAACCTTGGCGACCACCTCCAGCACCTCCATTCCATCCCCTCGGTGTTCCTTGACACCGACCACTGCAGAGCCTCTCATCTTATCCGCTCTAGAGCTGACGGCAAGTACCACCCGGTAGTGCGGGGCAAGATCGTCCGAAGCATCATCCTTCCGTCCCGCACCCGCACACACCCAGAGGATCGTACCAACTGGTTATTTAACCTCACTGCCCCTCCTGTTGCCGCTGTTCCTACTCAGGACCACACCCAAGGTTCTGACGATGAAATCCAAGCTGAGTTGGACAGGTCCGAGCAGCCAGAGGCATCGCAGCCTCCTCCTCCCGAAGGTACGTCCTCTCGCCGCCGCCGCCATCATCTTGTGCCAGACTACACAGAAGAGGACCTCCGCCGCTCTCTAGACCAGCAGGAACAGATACTCGTGATGCTGCAGCAGCAGAATCAGCGAGCTGACCAGTTCGAAGCTTGGCACCGGACTCAAATGCAACAACTTCAAACCGGCCAAGCTACTATCACTGAGAACCTGGCGAATCTGACTTTGCAGGTCGAAGGACTCCGGGACACCGTCTACCACACAGGAGCTATGAGTTATGAGGACCGAGTAGCCCTTGCCAGAGCCAGAGGACGCCAACGCGGACGTGACAGAGGCAGCGGACGTGATTAGTTTTCTATTTTTCCTTATTTGTTTTCTATATTTCAGTTATTTGTACTTTCATTTCAGTTGTATCTCCCTCTCGCATGCTTCAAAATCAGTGGGGACACTGATTAAGATAGTGTGGGAGCGAAGCCTTTATTTCCATTCCACTGTACTTTGAATTTCGTAATTTCTATTTAAACACTTTCTATTTTTAGCAAATAAAGCTCGTTTATATATCCTTTTCCCGTTACGCAAACATCCCCACATTATTCAACGTAAACAAAAACTTTCGTTCGTTCCTCAAAAGCAAAAGCACCACGAGAATGCACCCGAGTTCAAAACAAGTTTTGAAACTCTGAGGAAACGACAGTTCTAACAAAACCAGTACCGTCCTGACACCTTAGATCTCCGGTTTATGCGAGTCGGTTTCACTACTTACGCGTACCAAAGTCTCAAGTGTCTACGCAAACTCAACCCCAAGTAGTTTATACTAGCAGTCAGCACCATCCTAAAACACTTCAAAGCAAGCGACCGATGCAGATAAGTGTATGATCTCCAAAAAGACGAAAAATCATGAAAAGAGAGCTAAATAGCCCAAAAATATAAGACATGTTTCCTTCTAAGTTAGGTGCTCCTCACCCGAGCATTTAGCCCAACGGCACGAAAACTCATTGAAAAATCAATGACATAAGCTTATGATCAATGAAGAAGATCAAAAACAGAAATGAGATCATATTCACTAACAGGTCGACTTGCCATGAAAGTGTACGGACAACGGGCTTAATGTGATTGCGCTAGAACAAACAGGGTGAACTTGCCGCGAGAACCTTGACACCAAGCTACAGTAGCATGACTGGGACCGATTTGCATAAAAAGGAGACCTCCGAAGACTTGTAGTCCAGTGTCGTCATGATACTCGTCTTGTTCCTACCAAGAATCCCGGTTTTTCCCAACTCTGCGAACAAAGAAGCTGCCTCGTGCTTGCCGACTTTTTCATGTTTTACTTGAGGACAAGCAAAGATTCAAGCTTAGGGGAGTTTGATAACACGAAATCGTATATATATTTTGATGCATAATTCAACTAAAGTTTAACCGTTTTCGATCCGATTTCGGGTTATTTCCGTGTTATTTGTCTGATGTTTTGCAGGTATTCAACGATCACGTCTAAACAAGGCAACATGAAGAAAAGAAGCAATCTCAGATGAAATATGGACGAAAAAGGAGTGAAAACATCATGAAAAGCGCAAAAGGCTGTTTTTGCTGATGTGACGGCCGTCACAGCTCCATGACGAGCGTCACACGGGTGACGACCGTCACACCTTGTGACGACCGTCATGCAGGCAAAAACGCCCCACTTCAATTTCACGTAACAGAAGCAGTTCCAATTCCCACAGAGTGGACCACTACTCCCTGAATTATCTGCCTCAAAGTCCATCATCTTCAATGATAACCGTTAGAATTCCACTTCTATAAAAGGGGAAGAAGGGGACCTCAGAAAGGGTGCTGCATTCATATAACGAAGTGCTGCCAAATTTATTTCCAGAGCATATTTTCCAGTTTAATATTCTTATTTATTTCTCTTTACTTCTTCTGTATTCCATTTTCATTCTTCTGTAATTTCTACTTTTATTGTACGATCAATTTGGCATAAAGACCAGAATCCTGCCAACATCTGTGGAGGATCTGCCCAAAGGCCAATTGGAATATTTACAGGTTTCTCATTTCAATCGTAATTCCAGTTTTATTATAATGAAAATTATTATTTATTGTTTTTATTTATGTTTTATCTTTCCCAAATCCATGTCTAGCTAAACTTAGGTAACCGATATGTAGTAATAATTCGAATGGGATTTGATAACAACTGGTTGAAAAACTTTCTTTTCAAAAGTAATTTATGGTCTGAGTGTTTAAAATTAATTTACTGAATAAACTTCGTCGCGAAAGCGAGAACTTATTTAAAAGTAGTTTTGCCACGAAAGTGGGAAATTAATTAAGATACGAACCAACAAGCGAAAGCTGTGGTAAGGTCAGATAGTAAACACTAGTCATTCTTTTTAATAACAGCGAAAGCACTTTAAAATGAATTAGAAATTAGAGATTTCCAAAAAATAATTTTAACCCCGAACGGGATACGAAAGTGTACGTTTGGCCCTTAGGATTATGATTAGCGTCAATAACCATCGTGAGGCGAGAGTCTTCAAATCACCATTTTCTGCTTAAATAAACTTTGAAAATTATTTCATACACCAGTAACTTGTCAAATCCCTGAAGAACACAATTACTACATATCGATTCAATCATTTATAATCTAAGTAGCATTCTTAGTTCCCTTTTAGTGACAATCTTATTCCCTTAAACATATTCTACCTAGCTAAACATAGTAACTCCCGAGAACACTAGTTTGATTATGAGTCCCTGTGGGATCGATATCTATTATTACTACGCGATAGATTGTGCACTTGCAGTTAGGTTGTATTAGACATAGAAAGTCGCGATCACAGATTTTTGGTCCTGTATCAGAGGTCCTTATTATCAGATGTGTGTTCTTGACAGAGCAAATTTGTGGTCCGACACCAGGGTTTTCTTCTTATCAGTGATAGTGGTTGTTCTTGACAGAGCAGTATCGTGGTTTTGTTGATACAGAATCTCCACATCACAGTTGCCTTGATCTCCTGCTGCATGATTGCATTTTACATCGCTTTGCATACCCATTTGCTTTTCATTAACGTGTGTCTGTGTTGCAGGTACCGTTTACCCCGATCCAGGATCTCTTGCCTCCTATTGTATTGTTATGGGTTCTTTGAGGAAGACCGTGGCTTACAAGCTCCCTACCCCTGATGTGGTTCAGCTGACTGGTTTGATTGCTTTAGCAGATGATTCTGTGAGAGATGAGTTCAGAAAATCTTACAGCAAATTGCTCAGTCTGGTTCGTAAACCTTCTGCTTTCGAGTTGAATGGGTTGCACGCTCTGCTGCAGTTCTACGATCCTCCGTTGAGATGCTTTACTTTCCAAGATTTTGTTCTCGCACCTACGTTAGAGGAATATGCTGATTTGTTAGGTGTGCCTATCAAGAGGCAGATGCCTTTTGTTCATATGGATGCTGAGCCTGATCTGGCTAGTCTAGCTCCGTCACTTCATCTGGATGCCTCCGAGTTGGTATTGTCTAGTTGGAACAAGGTTCCCGGTTTCTCCTTGCAGTTCTTAGTGGGAAAGGCTCAGCAGTGCGCCAAAGACGGATGTTGGGTCGTGTTCAACGCCATCCTCGCTCTGTGCATATATGGCATCATTCTGTTCCCCAATATGCCCGATTTTGTAGACTTCGACGCCTTTCGCATCTTTGCTTCCAGGAATCCAGTCCCTACCTTGACAGGAGATGTCTACCATTCCATCCACTACAAAAATGAGAACAGAAGGGGCAAGAATGTCTCGTGTTGTGTGCCCTTGCTCTATAAATGGCTTGATAGTCATCTGCCCAAGAGGGGTCCCTTTGTTTCGTCTGCAGCCACAGATGAATGGTCCGAGCGTCTGATGAGTTTATCTGCAGAGGATATTGACTGGTTTGACAGAGATAGGTTGGGTACCGAGATTATCTTCATCTGCAGCGGGTTTCCAAACGTGCCTTTGATAGGCAGGAAGGGATGTATAAACTATAATCTGTCTTTGATGGTCCGACAGTTCGCGTATGCTTTGAGAGCTTCGCCGAAGGATGAAGAGGTGCAGGAATCTCTGTACCTCACTGGTCTTCTAGAGGGGGATCTGTTATCTAAGCTTCAGCGCGCCTGGAATGGCGTCAGTAAGAGGGGAAAACCATTGCTAGGGAGAAGCAATAATCAAGCCTACCCTTCGTATGTGACTTGGATCAGAGCCAGAGCAGATGCTATAGGGATGCCGTTTCCTCATGCCAAGCCAGAAAGCCCTCCAATGATTGGAGAGCCTGCTACCGTGCCCATTCAGCAGCATAATCAGGTGTTAGCTGAGCGAGATGAATTGAAGCGGGCAAATGAGGAACTGGAGAAAGAATTGGCTCAGCTTCGAAGCGAGAGAAACGAAGTCGTTCATTCCTTCAAGAGGCAGACAGAGCTGGTGAATCGGCTAGGTACAGACCTGGCTAAGCAGATAGCCGAGCGTGAGCGCATGGGTCAAGACTTCAAGGCTGTCAATGACGTACTGGCTACAAAGAAGCAGCACTTGGACGAAGTGTATCGGAGGATATCCAAGTTCAACCAGCACCGGAAGGCTTCCCTAGCCACCAGGAAAGAGCGGGAGGATAAGCTGATGCAACAGATCTCCAAGCTGAAAGCCCAGGTGAAGGCTAGTGAGAAGAGGTTTGATGAAGAAACCGCTCGCAGATATGCCGCCGAAGGCCAGCTCAACAAAGCTCTTGCTAACCTGAAGGAGCGCACACTGACGTTTGAATCCAAGAAACGGAAGTTAGAAGATTGTTTCGGCGAAGGAGCATGGGAAGATTCGGTCGAAGGTCTTCAATACACCATTATGCAGAGGGAATTACTCGTCGAAGGGTTACTCACTCTGCCTGATCATCCAGAAACGAAGGGGTTGTTAGAAGAGTTTCGCGCCCGTGGTCGCGCTTGACTATTTGTATTCCTTTTGGTTTTGATCATTGTTGTATGCTGACCATCACCAGGCTTGTTGGTTGAGGTCATGCTATTGATTCATCTTATATTCATTGATGTTGTGTACTGCCTTGATGGGCTTTCTTTGTATATGAGATGTTATTTCCATGACTGGACTCGGACTTCCTATTATTATCATCACTGGCACTCAGGCACTAGGATCGGGGGAGATCTCTCTAACGCACAGACACACGTTTGCATGTACATGAAGCATTTGCATAATGAGCACTTTGTCGTTTTTTCCTAACCCTTTTGTGTTTTCAGGTTGTTTCAGGTGGTTCCAGGATTGATCAGAGACCTATTCACCGCTATCTGACCAGAGCTAATCAAACCAGGATCATGGAGCAAGTGCAAACTGATGTTCAGGAACTCCGCGAAAGAATGGATCGCTTCATGGAGCTCATGCAAGCGGTCGCCAATGGCCAGGATCAGCTCAGAACCTTGGTTCAGCCTCTGATTTCAAGGGTCGATAGCAACGGCATACTCCATGGTGGGACCGTGCCTACTCCTCCACCAGTTGAAACTCCTCAGAATGGCGTCCCCGTGACCGGGGGAAATGGCAGTGCCAACGGCAACGTGATAGCTAACATGGGACTCAATGGCAATACGACGGTCGTCGGTAATGGGAGTCTGGAAGCTAATGTCAATGTTGGGCTGGGCAATGGCAATGCAGGTGTCGGGAATCTGTTTGGGCCTCAGCCGTGGTTAGAAGATCGTCAGGACGATGTGTTCTCTCAGAGAGGTGCTGAAGGAGAGCTGACTGCTGAAGCGCGGCTAAGGTTCAAGGCACTCGAGGATAAGATGAGAAATATCGAGAATCAGAACACCCTAGGCGTTGATATGTCCAAGTTGGGACTGATTACTGATTTTAAGGTGCCTCCTAAGTTCAAGGTACCTGACTTCGAAAAGTATAAGGGCACCACTTGCCCTCGCGTCCACCTGAGATCATATTACAGGAAAATGTCTGCTCATTCTGAGGACGAGAAGTTGCTGATGAACTTCTTTCAGGACAGTCTATCCGGACCCTCCCTCGAATGGTACATGAGTCTGGAGCCTACCAGTGTGCGCACGTGGAAGGACCTTGCTGAAGCATTTGTGCACCACTACCAATACAACAGCAACTTGGCCCCGAACCGAGTCCAACTGCAGAATCTGTCGCAAAGGAACAACGAAGGGTTTAAGGAATACGCCCAGCGGTGGCGTGAATTGGCAGCCAGGGTTCAGCCGCCGATGGTTGAACGCGAGCTTGTGCAAATGTTCGTAGCCACCCTCCCAGGGGTTTACTATGAGAAGTTGGTCAGCGGTATGTCTGGAACATTCTCAGATCTCATTATCACGGGTGAGCACATCGAAAATGAGATCAAGCTCGGGAAAATTCAAGGTGATTCATCCTCAGCTGGAGGAGGCGGAAAGAAACCTTATAGTGGCAAAAGACGGGAAGGAGAAGCGAGCGCTGTGACCAACGCTCGAAGGAAGGGTAAAGGCTCTCACCAGCAGGTGGCCAGCATAACTATCCCGGCAGTTCAACAGCCGCAGCAGCAGCAGCAGCAACCGAATCAACAAGGATACAGAAAGTATCAGAATCGGGCACCTTTGTCGAGCCGTCACCTCGAGACACTGCCCATGTCGTACGCGCAACTATTGCAGACTTTGCTCCAGCTACAGTTGATCCAAAAGAGAACCTTGGCTCCCTTGACAGGGGCACCTCCGCCAGGTTATGACGCGAATGCAACTTGCGAGTTTCACTCAGGGGCACCAGGCCATACAGTAGAGAATTGCAAAGCCTTCAAGCACAAGGTGCAGGATATGATGGACGCTAAGATCATCAATTTATCAGATAATGTGCCAAGCGTCACGAAGAATCATATGCCGAATCATAGGGGAGGTGGAGTGAACGCCATTATCGAAGACGAGAGTTTGGATTTGTTGACTGACGTCAGAGATCTGAAGACGCCGCTTAGCTTCGTTAAAGCTAAGTTGATGAAAAGGGGTTTCTTTCCAGGTTGCGGAGAGCCGTGTATGGACTGTGCCACAAGTCCTGATGGATGTGAACAGTTGGTAGAAGGAATTCAAAGTCTGATGACTGAAGGGATTTTACAGTTTAGCCGGAGGGCCGAATGTGGATCAGGGGAGGTAGTGCTGAAGCAAGATGATGAGGTCGCCACCATCACCATCCCTCGCCAGACGATAACTATTTCTGCGCCCAGACCACCCACAATTACTATCACCAAAGCTGGGCCGATACCCTTCGAAAGCACTAATGTTGTCCCATGGCATTATGGGGCTGAAGTCTACTGCAACAGACAGAAGTTGGAGCTAGAACCGTTTGGGTTGTCTGTGAAGAACCTTGCGGGAATCAGTGGTATTACTCGCAGCGGAAGAGTGTTCGCACCACCTGAGGTCGTAACGGATCAAGCGGTCAGAGCTGAGGCAGCTGATAAAGGTAAAAGTAAAGTCGTCGAAGAGATCCCTCGTGGGGTAGAAAAAGACTTACTTGTTAAAGACGCCGAGGAATTTATGAGGTTGATTAAAAAGAGTGACTACAAGATCGTGGATCATCTCCATCAGACACCCTCGAAGATTTCCATCCTGAATCTGTTGCTGTGTTCGGAGGCACACTGCAACGCACTGCTGAAGGTGTTGAACGCCGCATATGTGCCGCAGGAAATATCGGTAAATCAATTGGAAGAAGTCGTAGCCCACGTGAATGCTGGAAATGGGCTAGGTTTCACAGACCTGGAGCTGACGCCGAAGGGGAGGAACCACAATAGCGCCCTGCACATCTCGATAGAGTGTAGGGGAACGATCATGTCGCACGTGCTGGTAGACACGGGTTCGTCCCTTAATTTTCTTCCGAAGAAGGCATTAATGAAGTTAGATACTCGCGAAGTGATTTGCACACCCAGTGATCTGGTTGTGAAGGCGTTCGATGGAACCAAACGCCATGTTTTCGGGGAGGTGACCCTGCCAATCCAAGTCGGTCCAGAAACATTCGATGCGATATTTTATATTATGGATATCATGCCTGTCTACAGCTGTCTCTTAGGCCGGCCGTGGATCCATGCTGCTGGAGCCGTGACCTCCACGTTGCACCAGAAACTCAAATATGTTGTCGGGGGTAGCATCGTAACTATTTGTGGCGAGGAAGACATAATGGTAAGCCATTTGTCGTCCTTCAAGTATGTCGAGATGGATGGGGAAATCCACGAAACTCTATGCCAAGCGTTCGAAGCCGTTAAAGTGAAGGACGTAGCTCCTGTAGTCACCGAAAAGCCAGAGATGACTCTCTCTTCCTTCAAGGAAGCCCGGGCCGTTGTCCAAGCCGGATCTACCCCAGGCTGGGGGCGAATTTTGGAGATACCTAACAAGCAAGATAAGTTTGGGTTGGGATATTCTCCTGGAGCTGAAGCTTCTTCTTCTAGTAGTGCGTCGCGAGGTAAGGGGCCGATCCAGTTTACCAGTGGCGGAGTGATTTTCGAAAGCATCAACGCGGTGTCTGAAGACAGCGGAGATAGCGACTGTGACCTCGACTCTTGGATCCAGCCAAGCAAGCCAGGCGAGGGCCTTACCAACTGGTCCGTCAAGGATATCATCCAGATGACAAGCGAAGAGTAATGATTTACTTTTTCCAATCATTGTACAACCCTATGTCCTACCCGGGGCATAGTGGTTTTATTGTTAGGGCCTTCTTGGATTATGTACATGCATTTTGTTAATAAATCAAAGGCGTTTTCTTCGTATTCAAATATTGTGATCTCTGTTATTCCTGTTTTATATTTGTTTTGAAAAACAATGAAATGGCAATGGGGTTTGTGCTAACCTGCACATCCTTGTTTTAAACTTAACCCTTGTTATTGCAGGGTCCACATAACAGATGACATCGACTCTGGACCTTCTACGATTCACTTCGACTTCGATTGCCCGATCTATCAAGCCGAAGAAGAGATTGATGAAGACGAAGACCTTCCTGAAGAGTTGGCCCGCTTGTTGAAACAAGAAGAGAAAGTTATTCTGCCTCATGAAGAGGAGATCGAGATCGTGAATATGGGTTCTAAAGAACTCGTCAGAAGCATCAGGATAGGGGCTGCATTGCAGAGTGATGTCAAGCAGAGATTGGTCGAGATGCTAAAAGAGTATAGTGACGTCTTTGCTTGGTCATACGAAGATATGCCCGGACTTGACACTGACATCGTGGTCCACCACTTGCCGCTGCGAGAAGATTGTCCACCCGTTAAGCAGAAGCTTAGAAGGACACGACCAGATATGGCCGTCAAGATCAAAGAAGAAGTGCAGAAGCAGCTTGATGCTGGCTTCTTAGCGGTCACCACTTACCCTCCGTGGGTCGCCAACATAGTGCCTGTACTGAAGAAGGACGGTAAGGTACGCATGTGCGTCGATTATCGAGATTTGAATATGGCGAGCCCTAAAGATGATTTCCCGTTGCCTCATATTGATGTGTTGGTTGACAATACAACTCAGTTCTCCGTGTTTTCGTTCATGGATGGCTTCTCCGGATACAATCAGATCAAGATGGCGCCGGAGGACATGGAGAAAACTACGTTTATCACTCCTTGGGGAACATTTTGCTACAAGGTAATGCCTTTCGGTCTGAAGAACGCAAGGGCCACTTACCAACGAGCAATGGTTACTTTGTTTCATGATATGATTCATCGTGAGATTGAAGTCTATGTTGATGACATGATTGCGAAGTCCCAAACAGAGGAGGGACATCTGGTCAATTTGCTGAAGCTTTTTGAGAGGCTTAGGAAGTTCAGGTTGAGGCTGAATCCTAACAAGTGTACTTTCGGAGTACGGTCCGGAAAGCTACTGGGGTTTATCGTGAGCGAAAGAGGCATCGAGGTTGATCCTATGAAGATTAAAGCGATACAAGAAATGCCAGTGCCGAAAATAGAAAAAGAAGTTCGTGGTTTCTTGGGCAGAATAAACTACATTGCAAGGTTTATCTCTCAGCTCACGGCCACGTGTGAACCGAAGCTGTTAAAGAAAGATCAGGCGATTATCTGGAATAAGGATTGCCAGAAGGCATTCGACAAGATAAAGCAGTATCTGCAGGAACCTCCGATCTTGATACCCCCGGTGGCCGGACGGCCATTAATCATGTACTTGACAGTTCTTGAGAATAGTATGGGGTGTGTTCTCGGTCAGCACGACGAGACGGGCAGAAAGGAGCATGCCATTTACTACTTGAGTAAAAAGTTCACTGACTGTGAATCTCGTTACTCGATGCTAGAAAAGACGTGTTATGCACTAGCCTGGCCTGCCAAACGTTTACGACAGTACATGCTCAACCACACCACTATGCTAACTTCGAAGATGGATCCGATCAAGTACGTCTTCGAGAAGCAAGCACTTTCGGGCAGGATTGCCATATGGCAAATGGTGTTGACGGAATATGACATTCAGTACGTTTCCTAGAAGGCCATCAAGGGAAGCGTATTGTCTGATTACCTTGCCGAATAGCCGATCGAGGATTACCAACCGATGAAATTTGAATTCCCTGATGAGGATATCATGTTTCTCAAAGCGAAGGATTGCGACGAACCGTTGCCCGACGAGGGGCCAGACAGGAAATCCCAGTGGAAATTGATATTCGACGGGGAGGTTAATTCTTACGGAAGTGGCATTGGAGTGATCATCACGACTCCCCACGGATCCCACATCCCGTTTACTGCGAGACTGACGTTTCCAGTCACCAATAATGAAGCGGAGTACGAAGCATGCATCATGGGTCTAGAAGAAGCAATTGATTTGAGAATCAAAAACCTAGACGTATATGGTGACTCGGCGCTTGTGATTAACCAGATTAAAGGGGAGTGGGAGACTCGTCAATGGAATTTGGTGTCGTACATGAACTATGCCAGAAGGCTACTTCCGTTCTTTGATCGAGTGGAACTCCATCATGTGCCCAGGGCTGAAAACCAAATGGCTGATGCCTTAGCCATGTTGGCTTCGATGTATAAAGTCAATTTTTGGAATGAAGCTCCAAGAATTGTCCTTTTGCGTCTTGATAGACCTGCATTTGTCTTTGCGATCGAGGAAGCCGCCGACGGCAAGCCATGGTTCCACGACATCCAGACTTTCCTTATGACTAAGGAGTATCCTGCGGGTGCGTCAACCCAGGATAAGAAGACTTTGAGGAGGCTGTCTGGAAATTTTTATCTCAATCCTGATGGAGTTTTGTATAAAAGGAACCACGATCTCGTGCTACTCAGATGTGTAGATGAGAGGGAAGCGAGTATGCTCATGGAAGGAGTCCATGAAGGCACCTTTGGTACGCACGCCGGTGGGCATGCTATGACGAGAAAGATCCTGAGAGCAGGATATTATTGGCTGACGATGGAATCAGATTGCTTTAAATTCGCGAAGAGATGTCATAAATGCCAGATTTATGCTGATAAAGTTCATGTGCCGCCGTGCCCGTTAAATGTCATGTCCTCCCCGTGGCCGTTCTCCATGTGGGGCATCGACATGATAGGCAAGATCGAGCCTACTGCATCCAATGGTCATCGCTTCATTCTAGTAGCTATCGACTACTTCACCAAGTGGGTGGAGGCAGCCTCGTATGCTAATGTGACCAAGCAGGTGGTGGCTAAATTCATAAAGAGGGATATCATCTGTCGTTACGGAATTCCCGAGCGGATCATTACTGATAATGGTTCGAATCTGAATAACAAGATGATGAAGGAGTTGTGCCAGAGTTTCAAGATTGAACACCACAACTCATCTCCTTACCGGCCGAAGATGAATGGCGCCGTTGAAGCGACCAATAAGAACATAAAGAAGATTGTTCAGAAGATGGTTGTGACCTACAAAGATTGGCACGAGATGCTGCCGTTTGCACTGCACGGTTATCGTACAACGGTACGTACATCGACCGGGGCAACTCCTTTCTCCTTGGTGTACGGTATGGAAGTTGTCCTACCGTTAGAAGTGGAGATCCCTTCTTTACGAGTTTTGGTTGATGCAAAACTCGATGAGGCAGAATGGATTAAGAACCGACTGAACCAACTCAGCCTGATGGACGAAAAGAGATTAGCATCGATTGCATATGGTCGTCTGTGCCAAAGCCGAATGAAGAAAGCTTATGATAAGATGGTGCGTCCTAGAAGCTTTCAGACGGGTGATCTCGTCTTGAAGAAGATTCTTCCTCCATACTCCGATCACCGGGGCAAGTGGACTCCCAATTACGAAGGTCCGTACATCGTCAGCAAGGTCTTCTCGGGAGGAGCTTTGTTGTTATCCACGATGGATGGTGAAGATTTTGCATCCCTGGTGAACGCGGACGCAGTTAAAAAATACTTTGCTTCAAAAATGACCCGCTGGAAAGAAAAAGAATATCCAGGCAAAAATGGGGCATCCTGGCGAACCATAAAAAAGGAAAAAGGTTCGGGCAAAAGTTAGGGATATAAATTGAAAAGAATGTACACCCGCAAAGTCGAAAACCCAGATGGGCGACTTTGGCAAAAAAGGGTATCCCGGTGAACTGAAAACCCGCAAAGGGCGGTTCACGCAAAAGTTAGGGATTTGAAAAAGCAAATGACTGTGTTCCGCGCGTGGACTTTGATTGTTTAGTGGTTTGGAAGACCTGAGGGCCATTTATCTGAATCAATCTCTTCTGAAGCTGAAGCGTCGGAGACGTATCAAAGTCGAGGGGGTCATAGAGGGATCAACTCATGGTGTTCGTCTACGCCTCGTTGCCGACATTTGTATATACCGATGTATATTTATGTTTTATTTTTGCGCGGCTTCCTCATTCCAGGGGCTTGCATCTGTTGTAAAACATTTTTACCCATTCAGGGGTTCGTTATCAATAAAATGTATACTATTCAGCAATTCTGTTTGTCTGCTTAGCATTTATCTGTTTTGTTTGCGAAAAAGAACGCCGATGTTTTTGACAAAATGCGCATACATAAACTTACTGGCCTAGGCCACTGATTATTGAAACAATGAATTACTTAAACATTGTCACAGGATGATAACCTTGATAGGTCCCTTTGAGAAGGGCATCTTGTCTGTTTGTTTGTGTTGTTACAGGTGTAGCATATTCCGGACGGTACGCCGTATGCGTCCCCAAGCAGGATGATCTCTCCTTCTCCAGCAAACTTCAGCAGCCTCTCCCTGCAGAGTCTGAACGTGAGATCGTAAGCGTTGATACGTCCCCCCAGGCAGAGAAGATTCTCTCCCTAATCAGATGTATCCTGAAGGATCGTCATCTCCCCAACTGAGCTATACACTGAAGCGTGCAGCACTCGATAGTACAGACTGAAGTCTTCAGCGAAATTGAAATTCCCCGCAGAGTTGTACTCTCCCCTGTAAGCAGGATGATTCCTACTTCCCCAGACGAGTTTGCAGATCCCCAAGAGAGCCGAGTCCTTGGAAGCAGTTAGGACCATGATTGGTTTACCCCAGTAGGGCGTTGAATAGCTGATGCTGTGTTTCCCCACCGAAGTCGTTGCCTCCAGGGAAGTAGCCGTGAAGGCTTTGCAGTTTATTTTTGCGATGGACATCGCTTTCCGCAGCAGGTCCAGGTTCTCGTAGAGCTTCGTTCCCCTGCAGCAGTCAACTGAGGTTCATTTCCCCACAGGGTCCGATTGAGATTGGCGTGACTTTTTTCTCCTCAGCAGGATGATTCCTTCCCCTATCAGAGTGGTTCTTTCTCCTTGACAGGAGGATTCTCCCTTCAGCATTTATTTTGCCGACGGGATCGCAGCATTTTGCATGATTGCATAGCATTTACCTTAAATGCGCAACATTTCCACCGTGTGGAGCATTGCGCCATTGTCAAAGCATATGCATATGAAACATGAGCTAGGTCGTTACCGTTCTTGTTTTGCAGGTGTTCCTCCGCGGAATAGTTTGATCGAGATGATTCTTGAATTCTCCCCAGCAAAGTCGTTTGCTTAAGATGATTCTTAAAATCCCCGGTGCAGTCGCCAGAGTTGGTTACTCAAGTTGATGCTTAGAGTCCCCGGCAGAGCGTCTGCTCAGGACGATTCCTGAAATCTCCAGCAGAGTTATTAGTACAGGATGATTCTTGAAGTCCCCACGGAGTTATTAATGCAAGATGATTCTTGATTTCCTCAGCAAAGATGATTCAGTCAGAATGATTTCTGGATCCCCAAAGCAGAGTTACTTGATAGTTCTCCAGAATCCCCGGCGGAGATGCGTCATCCCCAGCAGGTTGCTGAATAGCGAAGTTGAAACTTCCCTCGAAGACTTGACGACTGAAGTCCAACCGTATTGACGAAGCAGTTCTCTCAGCTGAAGCAGAGTGCCTGATGGCAGAAGTTTGGATATCCCCAATCAGTTCATGATTGACCGAGAATTCTATTCCCGACTTACTGATGAAGTCCGGCTGATGCCTGAAAGTCTTCTTTGAATGCCTGATGAGTCCCGAGGAATCTTGATGCCCGACGGCATGATCAACCATGTACTACCGGTTACCGTGTGACCAATTCCCCAGCCAGCTGCCGTGCAGCTAATATTTCAGTTTTTGAAGATTTGTTCCCATCTGAGTACCGTGTACTTGGGCATGTTGGCAAATTTCCGTGTTTGTTGGTATTCAACCGTCTCGCACCTTGATTGGTTGAGAGTCGTTCGCTCCTCACCCAGTCAGGTTCAAGCCGTTTGAATAGGGGCAGCTGTTGCACCCCAAAATTTGACCAACATTTCTTTACCTAGCTTATGTTTCATTTCATTCACATTAGCATTATCATTTGCATTTCATTGACATGTATGCAGGAGATCAAGAGGTATGATTACCAATCAAGAGCTATACAAGACTGTGAAGCTAGCTAAGAAGGTTATTCAAGTGTTCAAAGGTTGATATCTTTGTCAGAGAAGTCAAAAGATCCTCAGAGAGAGTGGTTGAAACCAAGGTTGTGTGCCTCCTAGCTTGAGAGCTGTGGGAGCTCCTCGGATGATTCTGAAGCCAGGGATATGTACTTGAAGCCTTGAGAGAGCTTATGAGATGTCTTGAAAGCCATCATGAGGCCTAGACAGGTCATTGTGTAAGTTTAAGAGGACTCAGCCATGAGTGGTATAATTAGGGTTTGACTGGGTCAACCCTAGGTCAACTGATGATTTGAACAAGGTTGAGACCTAATCCAAGAGCCATGTGATCATGGATTGATACATTGAGATGTTATAAAGATTATTCCAAGGTCAACTCATCATGATTGAAGAGTTTGAGAAGTTTCAAGCTAGGGTTTCTAAGGCTTGACAGTGTAAAATCCCTTAGTTTGACCCCAACCTTCAAGGCAGTTTAGCTCAAGATGTGATTGTTATCTCATCTTGCCCCCAACATGAATGTTGTAGAGCTTGTTCTTAGCTTTAATTTGAGTACTAGAAGTCCTTGATAGGATTTGTAGAACTCAAGTTATGGCTTTGACAAGTTACAGGTCATCTGAGGTATGTGAATTTGGGGCCTTGAAAGTCACCCAACTTGCATCCAACTTTTGCCCAAGAAGGATGATTCCTATGAACTTTTGGTCAACATGAATGTTGTTCCTTATCTTTTTAGCTTTCTAGAGAGTACTATAAGTCCTTGATAGGATTTGTAGAACTCAAGTTATGGCTTTGACAAGTCAAGGGCATTTTGGTCATTTAGAGATTACAGGTCATTTCAAGCATACAGGACCATAACTCTGCTCTGTCAAGAACAACCATACATATGTTGATGAGATCCTCTGATCCCAATCATAAACCTGCTCTGTCAAGAACAAATACACATCTCTGAAGATAAGGTCCTCTGATACAGGACCATAACTCTGCTCTGTCAAGAACAACCATACATCTGCTGATGAGATCCTCTGATCCCAATCATAAACCTGCTCTGTCAAGAACAAATACACATCTCTGAAGATAAGGTCCTCTAATACAGGACCATAACTCTGCTCTGTCAAGAACAATCATATATCTGATGATGAGAACCTCTGGTACCAACAAAACTGATTCACTATCAAGAAAACCAGGTAGTCTGAAGGTTAAAGTTTCCTGCAACAAACCCAACCCTGCTTACAGGTATGGACCTAAACTGACACAAGTTCGGCATCCTATGCGGTCATCAGCGTCACAGACATTCAAGAGGGGTGATACGATACCCAGAAGGTGTGGCATCACCAGCTCATGAAGCGGTCTCACTCGGCTGAATCCCAAATGATCGGTCCCCAGAGTCGACAATCCTCCAAACCAACAACCCCCTTAACCCAAAGGGTTGAAAAAGAAGTCAACCGGGAGAACCTCGTCTGAGCGTGGATTTCATGAGACACTAGTGCCTGCCAAGCAAACACGCGCCCACTAATTTCCACAACTAATGCTATGTTCACTCAAGCCTGGGTCTGGCTTCTCACTCATCAGAATGCCCCTCCCACAACAGCACAGATAATCATATCATACTGAAAATAAAATACGGGAAATAAAGTGCGATAAATAAACACAACCCAACAAGTAATCATACAAGCGCTAGGATTGACTCTCGCAGGGGATGTTGGATCCCCATACTGACTCGCATAAGGGACGTTGGATCCCAGGAAACTATCAAGTCCCCAGCAGAGTCGCCAGCTATCGCTACCGCGAAAATAAGGTGTCGGCAAAACAGAAGAGTCGCCACCTTTCGTTATTTATCCCTCAGAATGGGAAAGGAAACGATCGGAGAAACATGACGAAAAAGGTATAAGACAAGGTCGTCGCAACCATTGTCTGGGTTCGGGAGTCGGTTACGCAAGGGGAAGGTATTAGCACCCCTCACGTCCATCGTACTCTATGGGATCCACGCTTGTTTGTGTTTACTGGAAGGGTTGGTTTTATCTATCTACCTATCAAGGCTGGCTTAAACAGAAAATAAACTGACTCGGCAAAGCTTCGCGCTTTATGTTTACGTATTCTCATCATAGAATGAGAAATCAGAGTCAACGTAGTTCGCCTAACTACGGGTGGGGGAAGGTGGCTCGCCAATACATCAGTATTGTGCCTACGTACTCTCAACAGGCTTGAGAGATCAGAGCTTACGTAGTTCGGGATGATACGGATTACGGGAATTCAGATTCATCTGTTTTATCGAGTAGGGTTAAACAACAGTTCCAGCAGTTAGGGGCAAAGCCTGTTTGCGGTGGCGCTGAGGTTTAACGACACTCTTTTCTTCAGAAAAGCTTTCCTTAGAATTATGGGCCCACGGGGCAAAAGGTTTGAAGTCTATTTTCTGTCTTTTACGAAAGAATTGTTTTTTATTATGTTTGCAATTTCAATCGCACTAAAGACTATGACCTGAGAGTGAATGCGTCGCATGTCACCCAAAGGGTGCCATACTAAACATCCAGACTGTTGAAAAGAAACTCTTCAACAACCCTTTCTCAGATAGCTTAAGGCTTGTAACGTACGACGTCAGTTAACCTTTATTACTGTATTTTCATTTGTTTTGAGAAGAGAAGAGAGAACAGGCTCAACTAAAGGGAGACTATCAAGTCCTAATGTTGTCATGCCAAGAATTCATCCTATGGTTGAGGTTTGAAACAGGTAACTCCTAGAAGTTATCATGCATAGGTTTCAACCTAAAGTTCTAATCATCACTTCCTTATCAAAGGAAGTGAGATTCCTAGGGGATCATGTCAATGATACAGAAACAGATAAAGCATCAGCTTAAACAGTAAACAGTAAACGACTGTAAAATGCATGCAATGCAAGTGAGGGAGGAAATGTATGTGGGGCATCGGCCTCCACAAGCTCATCTCAACCTCAAGCCAGATATGGATAACTGTAATCATACAGAGGAAAGAATAACATGCTATCAAGCAAAATATAAACTGCAATCATACAGAACAGAAAATGCTATCAAGCAAAATAGTATAACTACAATCATACAGAAGAAATGAAATAAAGTGCCATCAAGCACACACAAATCACATAGGCAAGGGAGCTGGGCTCTACCGAATACCCGCAAGCAAAGCCATACAGTAAAAATACAAGCAGAGGGAGCAACTCAACCTCTAGTGCAATCATGCTCCTAGATTGAATCAATCTAAATATGAACTTATTCTAATGCATCAAGCAAATCAAACAAGTTACATCAATACAGTTGCACAGAAAGAAAACAAACAGGAAAGAAAGCAGATCAACCACTCCACAGCTTCACAGCAAATCTCCTCAGACATCAGTCCAGTCATCAGTCTTCAACCACCCTTCAAGGCTATCATCTTCAATAGCAAGTGTCAACTTACTTATTCAAGCTTCTAACACATCAAACATAAGTATCAACTTGTTCTCTCTTCTCAAAGCTTCAGCTCTTCAGTCAATTCCACCTTCAGGCTTCACTCCTAACTTGATTCCTTCAGGCTCTCAATGCATCAGTGTAAGTGTCAACTTATCCTTTATTCCTCAAGCCTCAGCTCTTCACTCAATCTCCATTGGATCTTCTTCACAAGTTTCAACTTGTTCTTCTTGCTTCAGCTCTCTTTGCTTTACCAGTATCAACTAGCTTTCCTCTTCATCTATAAGCTTCAGCTTCTCAGAGTAATCTTCAATCACATGGAAGTGTCAACTTCATCCTTCAAACTCCTTCAAGCAAGGAACTCCATCCTCTAACAAGGGAGAAAGGTTCATTTATCAAGATCAAAGTTTGGATGATTGGTAGCAGAGTGAAGACCAAAGGTCACCACTGAGCATCCTGTCATCAGAGAAAGGGACCCTCAAAGGTTCTACCAATTTGCAAAGAGCCACACATCCTACCAAAGGATGGATGATGCCTTTACAAAGGGACCTTTCATCATGGGGAAGAACGGAAGTGATCAACATCATCCATGTTTATGAAGGAAGAGAACTATCTAGAAGCTCTGCCTACAAAACCCTAATCTTAGCCTAATCAAGACTACACCAAAAGAAGGGAAGATCTTCAAATCCAAGCCTCTTCAAGCCTTCCAATGCATCTTCAACTTGCCTTCATCATCATCCAAGAACAAGAGAAACAAAGTCCTAATCTAAGGGAACCAAAGATGTTAATCTAGTTGAGTTAGTGCCTTAGAATCATCTAAAACTAGCACCTAAACTAAAATCAATCAGAAATAGTAAACTATATTATAAATTTCTACAAAAATTCCTAAGGGACCCTAATTCAATTAAGAATGCCTCATACAAAAACCAGGGACTAAATCATCTATTAATTCCTAAAATTAAGTTCTAAATCCAAAGGTATCAACCATAAACCCTAAAAATGGAGCTTCTAAAGGTTTCAACCTAAACTACCACCTATGTTCATCACAAAAATGTGAGAAAAATCTATGGGGAGCATGCATATCTATGCTAACCACACACAAAAAATCAGGATCAAAATCATCATCACATGATCACACAAAATTCCACAAAATCAAGTATCAAACATGACTATTTTAATATCAATTAAAATGTAAAAATTCCCATAAAATCAGAAAATGCATGAAATAAAAACATTTTTTCTCTAAAAAATACTAGACCCTATCATGAATCTAATGCAAAAAGAATGGGGTTAATTGGATCAATTTTCCATTTTTTTATGATTTTATCAAGAACCATGTATAAAATGAAGAAATATAAAGAAAATCAAAAGAAAATAATAAATGCACCGTGCATATAGTAATAGGAATCAGTTCATTCTATGGATTGGGCCATCAGGGGGGTGTAGGTATCAACCAATTCACTAAGCCCAAAATCAGCAACTAAATGAAACGATGCGTTTCATTAAAACTCAGACTCTTCACAAATTGAAATCCATTCGTGGCCATTGGATCACTTCTCCAGTCAAAGGTCCACCTAAATCCAAGGGCTCTAAAGTCATCTTCAACCTTTTGAATCTCTGAACCTCGCGCGCAGCTCCGGCCACCAACGGTGGTGCTCCGGTCATCGTCCCCAACCCTAACTCTCTCGAGGATCCTCCATTTCAAGTGGTCTATACATGAAACTTGTCCCAAATTTCCTCACGAATTCATTCATGCCCTTTATTCTCTCTGAAACCTCAAGATTCACAATAACCAATTCTCAACCGAAAATGGCAACATCCCTAATTGGTCACTCATTCTTAAATTAACTATCTGAAAACCTTCCTACACCGTTCTACAATGCATCTAACATCCTAATTCGTATTGATTCTACCTAAAACAAGCCAGAGATCAAAGGTTACCAACCTGAAAATTTCGCGTGCACAGAAGTAGCAAGACCTCAAATCAAGCCCTCAAATGCTCCAGACTCCTTCAGTGAATCACTTCCAAGCTTCTGTATGCAATAGAATTGATTGAAATGGCTTCAACTCTTGGATTCGAACCTGAGTTGCAGGTGGAAAAATCTGAGCTCAAGAAAACCAATCAGCCACGAATTCCCTTTGATTATGATCTGGAATCATTCCCTAGCATCCATGGAAGAGATTGCAATCAAGAAAATGGATGGAACGTGAGTGAAATGATGTAACCGAATTCAGTTGCAAGCAATGAAATCTCAATCTCAATCTCTGCTCTCTCCTTCAATTATCACCAACCTTTCATCTGAACCTCTTCTACTCAATATATAGAACATGTGTGGATGATCTAGAACCCTCTAGATCCTTCCAATGAGAAGTTTAATCTCTCATGACATGAGAAGTTCACTTATATGCCATGGTGTGCACAACTCTGCAAACAGCTTGAAATTAATCCCATTCCCTTCCAATTTCTCCCCTCATGACATTTTGGAAGTGTTTGGCTTTCAAGGGATCTTGATCATGCCTTGAATTTGAGTTTTGCACATGTTACTTAAGATGTAAGTAACTACTTTTCAAAGCAAGTCCACAAATTAGACCTCAATTCAAAAATGTGGCTAAACCAATGTTCTTAAAATGCTTTTTAGAGTCAAAATGACCTATTACATGCCTTGGTTTGGATGTGTAGATCAAAAGTATCAATTTCCAACTTTGGTTCATTTAACTTATACCCTTATTTTAGGTCATTTTTGCAACTTTGAGCTACAATCATTTCCAACATCTCATGACCTCTTTACTAGCCTTAAAACATCATTTTGAACAAATTTGATGTTGAACATTTTCCCATTTGAAGCTTGGAAATAGGAGTTATGGCCTTATGGTTGAAATGACCTATAATCTCCAAATGACCAAAATACCCTTGACTTGTCAAAGCCATAACTTGAGTTCTACAAATCCTATCAAGGACTTCTAGTACTCTCTAGAAAGCTAATATAATAAGGAACAACATTCATGTTGACAAAAAGTTCATAGGAATCATCCTTCTAGGGCAAAAGTTTGATGCAAGTTGGGTAACTTTCAAGCCCCCAAATTCACATACCTCAGATGACCTGTAACTTGTCAAAGTCATAACTTGAGTTCTACAAATCCTATCAAGGACTTCTAGCACTCAAATTAAAGCTAAGATCATGATCTACAACATTCATGTTGGGGGCAAGATGAGATGACAATCCCACCTTGAGCTAAATTGCCTTGAAGATAGGGGTCAAACTAGGGGATTTTACACTATCAAGCCTTAAAAACCCTAGCTTGAAACTTCTCAAACTCTTCAATCATGATGAGTTGACCTTGGAATCATCCTTATAACATCTCAATGCATCACTCAATGATCACATGGCCTTTGAATTAGGTATCAACCTTGTTCAAATCATCAGTTGACCTAGGGTTGACCCAGTCAAACCCTAATTACACCACTCATGGCTGAGTCTTCTTAATCTTGCACAGTGACCTGTCTAGGCCTCAAAGTGATCTTCAACACTTCTCATGAGCTCTCTCAAGACCTCAAGTCTAACTTCATGGCCTCAGAATCATCTGATGGTCTTCCCCATAACTCTCAAGTTAGGAGGCCCACATACTTGGTTTCAACCATTCTCTCTGAGGATCTTTTAACTTCTCTGACAAGGATATCAACCCTTAATCCTCTGAATAACCTTCTTAGCTAGCTTCAAACTCTTGTGTAGCCCTTGATTGGTAATCATACCTCTTGATCTCCTGCACACATGTCAATGAAATGCAAATGATAATGCTAATGTGAATGAAGTGAAACATAAGCTAGGTAAAGAAATGTTGGGCAAATTTTGGGGTGCAACATGTAGACGTTGTTTTCTCCCGAGTTTTAGTTGATACAGGGTCATCACTGAATGTGTTACCTAAAAACTCACTATGCAAGTTGGCAATAGAAAGACTTACGATGAAACCTAGTCAGACGATTGTGAAGGCTTTCGATAGAGCCATGCGGACTATCACTGGTGAGGTTGACCTCCCAATTAAGATTGGACCACACACGTTTATTATCACATTCTATGTGATGGACATATATCCTGCTTACAGTTGCCTTCTCGGTCGACCATGGATCCATGCAGCTGGTGTCGTGACATCAACCCTTCATCAAAGGCTTAAATTCATGATCAACAACCAAATGGTTGTCATTGAGAGGGAAGAATATGTTCTCGTAAGCCATTTAGCTTCTTTTCGGTATGTTGAGGTGGGAAGAGAAGTGCACAAAACTCCGTTCCAAGCTTTTGAGGTGATTAATGTTGAGATGATTCAAGACAAACCTGCATCTTCGATCGTGACATGGAAGGATGCGAAAATGGTTATTGAAGAAGGACACCCTCGGGGATGGGGCAGAGTGTTGGAACTTCCAGTCAACAAAAATGGTGTCGGTCTAGGCTATACTAGCAAGTAGAAAGTGCAAGAGAAGAACACCTCTGACAAAGGTAAAGAACTTGCAACTCCATTGATTTTTACTAGTGGAGGCCATCTCAGTGATGGTCAAGTCACATTTCTGGAAACCGAAGATGGCGTGCCTGAAGAGTTGTGTATGGTGTACCCAAGAACACCCAATCAAACACTGAACAACTGGAGCATTGTGGAAATCCCTAAAGTGACTCTTTTGGAAGAGTAATTCCTTTTTTTTTGTTTTCCTAAAATCCTATGCTCTACCCAAGGCATATGGATCATGTTGTAGGGCCGTTTCGCTTTAAAGCATGAACTTATCATCAATAAATAACTTTTGCATTCAATTGCGCTCTCTTTCTTTCATTTTTATTTTTGCATATAATAAATAATAAAAAGGCAATGTTTTCTTTAGCCTTTTCCTTTTTAATTTTTCTTAAAATAAAAGCATGAAATCATTCATCGTGCAGATCTTCTTCTGTTCCTGTTGATAACGATTCTGTTATGGTCCGATATGACTTTGATAACCCAATTTACTATGCTAACGAAGACAGCGAGGAAGATTGTGATCTCCCAGAGGAGTTGGCTAGACTGCTGAAACAAGAGTTGAAGGTTATTCAACCGTATCAAGAAGAGATTGAAGTCATTAACATCGAAACTGAAGATGACTCTAAAGAGATCAAGATAGGTGCAACCTTAGAAGCAGAGGTGAAGAGAAAATTGGTCGTATTGTTGCGAGAATACGATGACGTATTTGCTTGGTCCTACAAGGACATGCCTGGTGTGGATGAATACATTGTAGTGCACAAATTGCCTCTCAAGGAAAAATGTCCGCCAGTGAAGCAGAAATTGAGGAAAACAAAACCTGAGATGTCCTTTAAGATCAAAGAGGAAGTCCAAAAGCAGCTAGATGTTGGTTTCTTGGCAGTGCCCAATTACCCATAATGGGTCGCAAATATTATTCCCGTGCCGAAGAAAGATGTGCATTGACTATAGAGATCTCAATAGAGCGAGTCCAAAGGACGATTTTCCTCTGTCGCACATTGACGTACTAGTGGATAATACAGCCCAATTCTCTATCTTTTCATTCATGGATAGGTTTTTCGGCTATAATCAAATCAAAATGGCTCCCGAAGATATGGAAAAGACAACTTTCATCACCCCATAGGGAACCTTCTGCTACAAAGTTATGTCGTTCGGACTTAAGAACGTAGGCGCGACATATCAACGAGCTATGGTTACTCTCTTTCATGACATGATACATAAAGAGATTGAATGCTATGTAGACTAAGAAAATTCAGACTGAGAAGCTTTGGTTACTCCCAAATTGAGGAAGAACACCTCATTCATCTAGAGAAGCTTTTTGCAAGATTAAGAAAATTCAGACTGAGACTAAATCCCAACAAATGCATTTTTGGTGTGAAATCTGGCAAGCTGCTAGGTTTCATTGTAAGCCAAAAGGGGATTGAAGTCGACCCAAATAAGGTCAGAGCTATCCAAGACATGCCGACGCCTAAAACTAAAAAAGAAGTCTGAGGTTTCCTTGGGAGATTGAACTATATTGCAAGATTCATATCTCATCTGACAGCCACTTATAAATCCATCTTCAAACTACTCAAAAAAGATCAAGTTATTGTGTGGAATGATAATTGTCAGAGAGCTTTTGAGAAAATAAAAGACTATGTGCAAGGACCACCGATCTCGATGCCTCCACTTCCAGGATGATCTCTGATCATGTACCTAACAGTGTTAGAAGGATCCATGGGATACATATTGGGTCAGCATGATGAAACTGGTAGAAAAGAACATGCAATCTACTACCTCAGCAAGAAATTCAACGACTGTGAAACGAGATATTCAATGCTCGAAAAAGACGTGTTATGCGTTAGCTTGGGTTGCAAAGCGCCTAAGGCAATATATGCTAACCCATACAACTCTGCTGATTTCCAAGATGGATCTCGTCAAATACATATTTGAGAAGCCTACTCTCACCAGACGAGTGGCTCATTAGAAAATGGTACTAACAGAGTACAACATCCAGTATGTCACACAGAAGGCCATCAAAGGAAGTGTGTTATCTGACTATCTTTCCCACCAACCTGTGGATGATTACCAATCTACGTGCTTTGATTTTCCTGACAAAGACATCATGTTTTCCAAAGACTATACAATGCCCGACCCAAACGATGGACCCGAACCAGGATTCCGATGGACGCTCTTGTTCGATGGTGCCGCAAATGCTAAAGGTTGTGGATTTGGAGCAATAATTACTTCCCCAACTACCATTCATTGCCAGATTATGTTTCAAATGTACTAATAACATGGCTGAGTATGAAGCCCGTATCTTCGGGATTGAAGCTGCCATTGATAATAGAATCAAGATTCTAGAAGTCTATGGGGATTCTGATCTTGTCATATGCCAAATAAAAGGGGAATATAAAAACACTCGATATCAAGCTGATCCCTTACAGAGATCATGTCATGAAGTTAATCCCATACTTTGATGAGATCACATTTCACCATATTCCCAAAGTAGAAAACCAATTGGCAGATGCTTTAGCAACATTAGCATATATGTTCCAAGTCAAGTGGAAGAATGAGGCACCGAACATTCGTTTAGAGTACCTTGACGAACCTGCTTATTGCCTGGAAACTAACACCGTGGAGCTTAAAGCCGATGATCATCCTTGGTTCTATGATATCAAACAGTATCTAGAAACACAAGAATATCCAGAAGGCATTACCATCACTGATAAGAAACATCTTAGAAAGCTTTGGTCAAAGTTCTTCCTCAGCGGTGATGTGCTATATAAGAGGAACTATGATTCGGTTCTGCTCAGATGCATGGATAGATATGAAGCAGAACATATCATAAACGAAGTGCATGAAGGGTCTTTTGGGACACATGACAGTGGCCATACAATGGTTAAGAAGATCTTGAGGGCAGGATACTACTTGATGACAATGGAAACAGACTATTATCGTCATGTCCAGACATGTCACAAATTTAAAATATATGCAGACAAAGTACATGCTTCGCCACTTCCTTTGAATGTGTTGACTTTGCCTTGGCCTTTTGCCATGTGGGGCATAGATGTAATCGGATGTATTGAGCCAACTGCCTCTAACGGACACCATTTCATCTTAGTGGCCATTGATTATTTCACCAAATGGGTGGAAGCCATATCTTACGCCAACGTCACTAAGTAAGTGGTGGCCTGTTTCATTAAGAAAGAGATTATCTGCCGATATGGAGTTCCGAATAAAATCATTACTAATAAAGGTTCGAACCTCAAAAATAAAATGATGAAGGAGTTGTGCGAAAGCTTTAAGATCGAGCACCACAACTCGACACCATATCGCCCAAAGATGAATGGAGCTGTTGAGGCGGCGAATAAAAACATCAAAAAGATCGTCCAAAAGATGGTGAAAACATATAAAGACTAGCACAAGATGTTGCCATTTGCCTTGCATGGCTACCGCACTTCAGTGCACATTTCTACTTGGGCAACCCCGTTCTCTCTCATGTATAGAATGGAAGCAGTGCTACCTATTGAAGTAGAGATTCCTTCCTTGAGGATTTTAGCAGACGTCAAGTTAGACGAGGCTGAATGGGTGCAAGCAAGACTCAACCAACTTAAACTCGTCGATGAGAAGCGCATGATGGCCATCTGTCATGGTCAATTATACCAGAAGCAGTTGAAGAGAGCCTTTGACAAGAAAGATCTCCCGTGATACATTGAAGCAGGAGACCTGGTCTTGAGGAAAATTCAGCCAACTCACACCGATCCAAGGTGCAAATAGACACCGAACTATGAGGGTCCGTATGTGGTAAAAAGGTTTTCTCTGGTGGATCCTTGATTCTCTCGACCATGGACGGTGATAATCTTTCATCCCCTGTGAGTTCAGATGCAATTAAAAAATATTATGCCTAAAAGATAGACCCGATGGACCAAAAAGAAAATCCACGTAAAAATGGGCGTCCTGGTGGACCATGTAAAAAGAAGAAGGTCCAAGCAAAAATTAGGGACTAAAAATAAAAGAAATAACCAGCTAAGTTAAAAACCTGTAAAGGTAACTTAGGCAAAAAGGGGTATCCCGGTAGGCTGAAAACCCGAGAAGGGCGGTCTAAGCAAAAGTTAGGGATTCAAAAGGAAAAAACTACATTTTGAAAAGACGTGTGAATTTTCCTCCTTGATCATTAAACTCTAATTAGGAAGGATCAACACAATTGTTGCATTCAAAATCAAGGCATAAAGGGTCTTTAGAGATATATGGGTCATAGCAGAATTGAAACTCGACGGAAACCGATTTCAACATTGCCATTGCTATTTTTTATCCATTTTCTTTCAAAGCAATTACCTCTTTTAGGAATTGTCTCCTCTTGTAATTTTCTTGTTTATGGGTATTCATCAATAAAGATTATTTTCATCAAAAAGTTATCTCTTCTAATTCTTACCATGTGATTGCAAAACTTGTTTATCGGTGATAAGCATTGCTTTTAAATTTTAGGGATGATAATTTGTGGTGGAAAGAAAGTGGGATTACTTCTCCTCTTAGAGTAAGTGTAGGTTGAACATGACCCAAAGCAACATGCAGAAACACCATTAAAACCATGAAGTGACTTGGCCGAGATAAGAATCATCTAGATCAGAGGAAACTGGCACAAAGTTGGGAGTCCTAGCATCTCCAAAACTTGATTGCATCATGAAGAAATGGTGTCGAGAAGTCAAGCTCATTCCCCATTCATTTCAAAGCCCAATCATATTTGGCCCCTTTTATGGTAAAGCCTCTTTCGGCTGGCACTGCCTTGTAAAAACACCTCCCACTGGTACCTTTCATCGTACATATCCATTTTCCCTAATAAGCCCAACCATTTTGGCACGACTATCACCCATTTCAGACTCTCATATCCCCAGTATTTTGCATACATTTTTGTATCATTTGCATGCTTGTTTAGCTAGTTTCTATAGAGGGTAGGGCATTCATGTGGACATTGACTCTTCAGTCGATTACTATTTGTAATTCCTTCCGTGCCTTTTTTCATAGGAATTACCTTACCTTTTGTAATGTATTTCTTTGCCTTTTGCGTGAAGTCTTATCCATTCGCTTTCCTTTTATGAGCATCTTCGTTGTCTTTTACACCCGACCAAACGTTGTATTGGGTATCGTCGATCAGTTTGGACGCTTGATGATGCCTATGTTGCCAAGAACTAAATGCTCACTATACACAAAAGTGTCATCTCCGTCGTTGTGCCCATGAGGTTAATGTTATTTTGATACCTTATACAGGGGTGGTTATTTCCCTCAACTTACCTTTTGTGAGCCTTGTTCATGTCGTCATCATAAGACTTTTGGCTTGTGCATTTTGCACCTTTCCATACCTGGTTGTGCCTTTTGCACATTATCCTCGGCAGTTCATCTTTGCGTATTACGTTTTTGTCCCCATAAAATATCCTACCTTTTGTGGACCTTTCCTTCAACATTTTATTCTGGTGTCTTTCTCTACCTTTCGTAGAAGAAATTTGTTTCACTGAACCTTTTGTTCTGGCGTCTTTCTCTACCTTTCGTAGAAGAAATTTGTTTTCCCGAACCTTTTGTTATGGCGTCTTTCTCTACCTTTCGTAGAAGAAATTTGTTTCCCTGAACCTTTTGTTCTGGCGTCTTTCTCTACCTTTCGTAGAAGAAATTTATTTCCCAAACCTTTTGTTCTGGTGTCTTTCTCTACCTTTCGTAGAAGAAGTTTTCTTCTAGCCTTTGCTTAGGAGTCTTTTCTGCTTACTGCAACAATTTTCACGATCATTTCATCCCAGCGGATTATCCTTTACTTGTTATAGCGGAACCGTTTTCTCCAAATGTTTTGCTCTGGGGTTCTTTCTACCTTTCGTAGAAGGAATTTGTCTCCAAGCCTTTCGTTCTGGGGCCTTCTCTACCTTTCATAGGAGGTGTTATCTCCTAACCTTTTGTTCAAGAGTATTTTCTGCTTTTGCAGAAATTTATTCGATCTTGTTCTACAGAAGAGAGTTCCTCTAGGTGATGTAGAAGGAATTTATCTTTCCTGCAAGCCTTTTGTTCTTGAGTCCTTTTCGCCTTTCGCGTAAGGAATCTTTTCTCCGAGCCTTTTGTTCTGGAGTCATTTTTTGCCTTTCGCATAAGGAATCTTTTCTCCAAACCTTTAGTTTTGGAGTCCTCTCTGCCTTTATAGAAAGGAATCTTTTCTCCAAACCTTTCATTTTGGGGTCTTTCTACCTTTTGTAGGAGGAATATTTCACTCTTTGATTGTTAGGAGCTTTACCTTTGGTAAGAGTTATTTCATTATATCCCCTGAGTCCTTGCTACCTTTTGTGGAAGGAATATCTCACTATATACAGCTTAAGTCCTCCCTGCCTGTCGTAGGAGGAATGTCTCTTAAACCTTAATTAGCCTCTATTACTGCAGGGATGCTTCCCCTTTCAGAACTAGCAAAGGACTTGTGTTCATTTGCATTGCATCTCGAGCATATCATCAAATATCCCTCATAACCAACCAATTCATCAAATTACCATTGATCTTTCGATAGATGCCTTTTTCAAAGCCATCCTGTTTTTTCCATCCTGATACATTTCACCCCGGTTGGCTGAAAACTTAGGGTATTCTTGTATTTAATTTCCTTGTACCTTGACTCTGAGAAGGCATTTATCATACTCACTTTTAAGTCCAAGGAGATTAAATAGGGGCATCTGCCATACCCTCTTTTTCACCCTAACCTTTAACCCCCATATCATTATCATTTGGATTAGCATTTGCACCTAACATTGACCTTAGATAGGGAATCAAGGCATCTTATCCAACAATCAACAGAAGATCTTCATATTCAAAGCACAACCAAGAGATAAAGCTCAATTTTATGGCAATCTCAAGTTACAAGGTCTTCATCATTAAGGCATGTCACTCAACCACTTGAATTAAGAATACAAGCATTGATTCTTCTCCTCTTATCCCATGGATAACAAGTTAAGATTTTGGTTCAAAGGAGATTTGTGGCTAGCTCTTTGGGAAAGACATGATTCTAAAGATCAGCACACACCTTGAGGGTTTCCTACATGGATTATGTGTCATCACAGGCCATCACAAGAGCCTCAGTCAGTGGAAATGGTCATAGGGTTTCATCTGGTCAACAAAAGTCAATTGTGATTCAATTAGGTCAATATCTTGGATCTCAAGGTCAATCAAGGGCATGATAGGTGTTTTCAAGTGGTTTCATGTGTTTGGAACAAGAAGAATCAAGAAGTAATATAAAATCAAGTGTTTAACTAAATTAGGGTTTTGATGGAAATTTTTCTTAGTGTAGAAAACCCTAATTCTAGCCATCTTGCAACTTCTGTAAATTTCTCATTTTTGATTCAATGAAGGAAAACTTGCTATTAAATTAAAGAGGACATCATGAACTACAAGTTTGTGGAAGGAAGCATGTCCAAAAGATTCACGGTTTAGGAGATATGATGAGCTAAAGCTGAAAAAATGGAGATTATGACTTTCAACACTTAGAATTTTTCTAAGTATAGAAAATCAGTTTGAGGTACCAACTTTCAAGCCCATCCTCATGATAATACAAGCTCCAAATTAATTCTCTTACAACATGGGAGTTGTAGAACATCCTCTAAGCTTTCTTTTGAGTATTAGATCATCTTCATTGGATGTGTAGAACTCAAGTTATGGTGCTCCCAAGTTAGGATTTCAAAGATGTCGAGATTCGTAAGTGGCTAGGCAGATTTTTGGACCAAACTTCCAAGGAATTTTTCACTAAGTTTTTTTTATCTCAAATGAATTTTCCCATAATATGAAAGTCGAAGATCATTCTTCAACCTTTCTATCCATTACTAGAAATCTTCTATTGAATCAAAACTCTTCAAGTTACATGGCTTCAAAGTTGAGGTTTCAATGATGTGAGAAGTCCATGACTTAGAATTTTTCTAAGTCACCTTGGGCAGATTTTGAGGCATGACTTTTAAACCATTCTTTCATGATCATACAAGGCTTGTTTCAAGTTGCCATCAACATGAAAATTGTTGACCATAGTCTTGGCTTTGCATTGGTCACAAGAACTTTCGTTTTGCATCCAAAACCACCAAGATATGATCAAAGAAAGTATGGTGTTTGAACATGATTTCAAGGTCATAACTTACAACAATTCTTTGGCATGGTTTCCATCTAGTCTTGCAGCATTATTTCACTTCATTCCTTGTGCATTAAGCCTCACTTTTTGTGTCACAAATCTTACCTAAAGCAAACCAACATGCCTTGTACTTACCATGCATACCTTTATCATGTTTTGCCATTTCAAGTTAGATTCCAAAAACTTGCCCAACAAGCTTATGCCTCACTCAGCCTCCTTATGATTTCATGTTTTCTTTCCACTCGCAAAGAATGACAACATACCACTACCATGCTATAACCCAAGCCACACCTTATCTCACTCATTTTTCAAATTTTTGCACAAAAGCCATTAACCAATTTTTTTTACCACAGTACATTATTTTAACCTCAAACAGTTCTAATATATAAAGGAACAAACCTACAAGGGAGAGAGCAGAGGATTCTGCAGCCAAACAAAAACCTAGAAAACACACATTTTCTTTGAAGCTCTCTCTTTTCGAATATGAATTTTGAGAGGTTTTTGTCTCATTTCACTGCCTCTACCATCATCCTCAAGGGTCTTAAAGTAGAAGGAAGATGCTTGGTGAACGCTTTGAACAAAAGAAAGGAGCAAACAGGTCCCTCTGATTGGTAATATTTCTTACTTTGTTTCTCACATATCCTACGTGATTTACACTCATTTTTGATGTATTTGGAGTTTTATGCCATAGTGAATCATGTTTACATGTTTTTTATTTTTGTTTGAATGACCTCAGTTTCGAGAATGTGGTTTTCATGGCCAAATTTAGCATGCTTAGAGTATTTAAAAATGAAAATAGAGGCTATTTTTGGGATCTACGTTGAAAAACGAGGGGGTAGGGTGTTTACTTGCGTGTTTTGATGAGGGTTGGACCTATAACTTCGACGAGATGCTCGGAGAAGACGATTGGAGCTTTGCTCCAGCCTCTAGGGCTCAGGTCTAAGTTGGCACCTGGTTGACTCTTTGACCAACCCCTGTGGCGATGATTTGTTCGCCAGGTCATTTAATGAGATCCACGTGGGTTTCATTTTTGGTTTGTTTTTTATTCTAATTGTTTTATGTGGTTGGGCATAACCCTATTTGCTATTCATACCCCCATGCTCCTTGCCCATCAGCGTGTATTTCCTTAGTTTCAGTTCATCACTCATTTCCTGATTCACCCCCATTTGCTTATTTTCTTCATTTTATTTTATTTTGTTCTATTTTATTTTTTATTTTATTTTTAATAGTTAGAACCTTTTTTAAAATGCATAAAAATATTTTTCAAAAGCTTTGACATGTAAACTTATTTTCACCTTTTTATTTTAATTTTTATTTTATTTTAATATTTTATTTTGATTTAATTGTGTAGTGTGTTCTATTTGACCTAGTTTAAAACATGACTCTAATTCTTGATCTTTCCTTTTGACTCTTGATCCAATTTTTCACATACACTTAGGCAGATATATGTATGGTATTTAGGTGTTGGTTTGATTTCTTGATGATAATCTTTTGTTTGATTTTCATTTGGCTTTATTGGACTCTCGATTCTTGCTCGATTAATTGCTTGCTTTGTCTTGTTTGATTTATTTGATGTTGCTTTCTTGCAATTATTGTTGTGATACTTTGCCTTATGATTCATATCATACATGACCTAAGTTTGATAATTTATTTGGATTTTATTTTTCCTTTTTTCTATTTTTGAATGAAACTTAAAGTGTGTTTGTTTTAACTATGAACTTGTGTATGTCTTGCCATGATCTTTTGAACTTGGTCCTTGGTTGACTCAATAAGTGTTTGATGATCTTTCTTGGCTTCTCTCAACATGTATTAGGTGATGGTTCATTGAGTTGAGGTTCAATGTATGTTCATTTTGTTTCATTTTCCTTGCATGACCTTATACTTCAAACATGGGCAACTTGAGTTTGTGTTTGCTTAACTTTGGTATTTCAATTTGTGTTTGCCCCTTCTTGACTTTGATTATGGATTGAAATGTGAACATGATGCATCCTATTTGAGTTTGTTTCTAATAATGATGAATTGATGTGGTTGCTGCCCAAATTGTGTTCATCTCATACATTACATGTCTTAATCATTTGCTTCATATTTTACATGTTTATGCACTTATGATCATTCATTGCTTGTCTTGTTGATTTGAACTTTTGTCTTGTTTTTGATGTTTCTCTTTTAGTGCATCTTTGTACATTCTTACTCATACCTTTCATGTATCATATATCATCTCCCCTCTTGGTGGGCACTATGTTCCCATCTCTTCATTTACAACGTAATAGCTTAGTTTTCTTTAATGCTTGCTTGCTTGTTGGTTAAGAAAGATAAATTGAATCTTGGTTAGAACACACTTTCAATAAAAGGGAAAAATAAGACTTGATCCAATGTCAAGTCATTTTCAAATTTATTTAACTTAGTTTGTACCTTAGCGTTTCTTTTCTCTCCTTATTCTCATCTTCTATCTCTTCCATTATACCCCACACTAACCTTGTATGGATTCCACCTTTGTAAGTCGATTTCTTCGCGCATCGCCATTAACCTACATTGATCTATTCACCACCCTCTCTTTCCAAAACCTTTTCTCTATTTCTTGTCTCCCTGAGTCTAAAAACCTTGGTCTTGTACTAAGTGCATTTTCAAGCTCTTTTCTCAATAAACATGGATGGTTGTGGAGTGGTTAGGAGAAGGTCTTTTCCTATCCTAATTACTTGACATTACCTTTAGGGCTTACTGTCATAAAGCACTTACCATTCAAAATCAAAACATCTTTAGTAAGAGAATAAGGTTCTCTTTGTATTAAACTAAAGAGAGAGGATTGAGTGCAGACTTCTTCCTCTCCGAGTATTAGGATACTCACTTTAGAGTGTGTGGTCTCGATACTCGTCTTTCAATACAAAGACGTGATTATATTCGCCATATTATTTTTACAATAAATCTTTTGAGATAAAGAATTGGGTACTACCCACAAGGGTTACTATCCGAGGACTTATTTCACCCTTAAAACCAACTGTCAACAAATCAAATGTGGCATCTTGCCTTGAAGGCAAAAACTATTTCTTTTCAAAAAGGACGTGATATTTCTGTTCTATCGCAAATAGGTAACGCCTAACACTCCACAAGCGAGTTGCAATAAACCTAGCTGCTAGATTGCACACGTTAGCATCGTCCATAGAAAACACCAACAAACAGTAGTCCGAACTACGGATACTCTGATTCTTCACTTCTTTTAAGTGAAGATACGTAGGCACAAGGACCCCAATCCTTGGCGAGTACACTTCCATATTTTTCATTCTTAGTCCTCTGAACTACATTAACTTTGACTTTCTCATACCGGTTGAGAATATGTAGGCATAGGACCGCGAGGTCCTACTGAGTCTCCTTCCCCTTTCCACCTTCCCTTTTCTCTCTATTGTTGTTTCATATCCTTCTATCTCCCCTTAGAACACTCTTAGAAAGAAATATCCTTTAGAAACATCTTCACATGCAGGCAAGCGATTAGTCCCCATTGGGTATGATGGATGTCGAGGGTGCTAATACCTTCCCTCTGCATAACCGGCTTCCAAACCCTTTCTTTTGGTTGCAAGACCATCTTATCCATTTCACTCTTAGGTTTTCTCGATGTTTTCCCTTCCCCTTTTGGGATAAATAAAGTTCAATGGCGACTCTTCTATTCTTCTACTTTTGCCTCTCCATCGTTGCATTTTTCGAGTAGCAACAATGTCGATGACATGATTGCTAAGTCCAGAACTGAAGAAGAACATGTGGAGTATTTGTTGAATTTATTGCAACGTTTGAAAAAATACAAATTCCGCTTGAATGCTAACAAGTGTACCTTTGGTGTTCGTTCAAGGAAGATCTTGGGTTTCATTGTCAGCCAAAAGGGAATTGAAGTTGATCATGATAAATTCAAATCCATTCAAGAAATGCCAGCACCCAAAACTGAGAAGCAAGTAAGAGGATTTTTGGGCCGTTTAAACTACATCTCCATATTTATCTCTCATATGACCACTACTTGTGGACCGATATTCAAACGTTTTCAAAAAGATCAGAGTTGTATATGGACAGAAGATTTCCAGAAGGCATTTTACAGCATTAAAGAATATCTGCTTGAGCCTCCTATCCTGATCCCTTCAATGGAAGGAAGACCTTTGATCATATACTTAAAAGTATTAGAAGATTCCATGGGTTGTATGCTTGGCCAACAAGATGAAACTAAGAAAAAAGAGCACGCCATTTATTACTTAATTAAGAAATTCACAGATTGTGAATCTCGTTACACTGTGCTTGAAAAAACCTGTTGCGCCCTAGCCTTGGCTGCTAAGCGTCTCCGTCAATACATGATTTGTCATACTACTTGGTTGATCTCTAAAATAGACCCGATCAAGTATATCTTTGAAAATCTCATTTTAACCGGAAGGATTGCTCGCTGGCAGATGTTGTTTTCAGAGTATGATATTGAATACCATGCTTAAAAAGTCGTCAAGGGAAGCATTCTAGATGATCATTTGGCTTACCAACCAATTGATGACTATGAATCTATCAAATTTGACTTCCCAGATGAAGATGTAATGTATATGAAGATGAAAGATTGTGATGAACTATTGCCAGACAAAGGGCCAGAGTCAGGATCCCGTTGTGGTTTAATATTTGATGGAATTGTTAACGCTTATGGAAACAGAATCGGGGCAATCATTGTTACACCTCAAGGTACCCATATTCATTTCACCGCAAGGTTGACATTCAAATGCACAAATAATATAGTTGAATACGAGGCTTGCATCATGGGTCTTGAAGAAGCCATTAATTTAAAGAGCAAATTCCTAGATGTATATGGAGACTCAGCTTTAATCATAAATCAGACCAAAGGTGAATGGGAAACACGTCAACCCATATTGATTCCTTACAAAGACTATGAAAGAAGGTTATTACCTTTCTACAATAAAGTTGAGTTTCATCAGATTACTCATGAAGAAAATAGCATGGTTGATGCACTAGCTACATTATCCTCCATGATTATTGTGAATCGATGGAATGATGTGCCTAAAATCGATGTTATGCGCCTTGATAGGCCCGCTCACGTGTTTACAATAAAAGAGATTGTTGATGATAAACCATGGTACCATGATATCAAATACTTCCTTCAGAAACAAGAATACCCGCTTGGGGCGTCAAACAAAGATAGGAAGACTCTCAGAAGATTGGATGGCAACTTCTTCCTGAATAATGATGTGTTGTACAAAAGAAACTTCGATATAGTCTTGCTCACATATGTAGACAAACACAAAGCAGACGTGTTAATGGAAGAAACTCATGAAGGCTCTTTTGGAACTAATGTCAATGGGCAAGCAATGGAAAAGAAAATATTGAGAGCATGATACCATTGGCTATCAATAGAATATGATTGCTATAAATATGTTAAGAAGTGTCACAAATGTCAAATTTATACTGACAAAATTCATGTACCACCAACTCTTCTCAATATTCTCTTTTTTCCATGGCCCTTCTCTATGTGGGGAATTGACATGATTGGCATGATCGAGCCCAAAAGCTTCGAACAAACATCGTTTCATCCTAGTGGACATTAATTACTTCACCAAATGGGTTGAAGCAGCATCTTATGCCAATGTAACCAGGAAAGTGGTGGTCCGGTTTATCAAGAACAATCTAATCTGCCGTTATGGTGTTCCAAGTAAGATCATTACTGATAATGGATCAAACTTAAACAACAAAATGATGAAAGAATTATGTGTTGAATTCAAGATTGAACACCATAACTCTTATCCCTACTAGCCTAAGATGAATAGAGTTGTTGAAGCAGCTAACAAAAATATCAAAAAGATTGTCCATAAGATGGTAGTAACTTATAATAATTGGCATGAGATGTTACTGTTTGATCTTCATGGATATCATACATCTGTTCATACTTAAACAGGGGCAAACACTTTCTCTTTGGTATACGACATGGAAGCAGTGCTCCCCATAGAGGTTGAAATCTCGTCAATGAGGGTATTGATGGAAGCTAAATTGACAGAGGCTAAATGGTGTCAAAGCAGATACGATGAGCTGAACTTGATCGAAGAAAAAATAATGAGCGCTTTATGTCATGGTCATCTATATCAACAAAGAATGAAAAAATATTTCGACAAGAAGGTTCGACCTCGTGTATTCAGAGAGGGCGACCTTGTGTTTAAGAAGATTCAATCATTCCTTACTGATTCGAGGTGCAAGTGGGCACCTAATTATGATGGCCCATATGTTGTTAAGAAATTCTTCTCAAGTGGTGCTTTAATGCTCGCAAATATGGATGGGAAAGAGTTCACTCATCCTACAAATGTCGATGCAGACAAGAAATACTTTGCTTGAAAAAACGAAAAAGAGCATCTCGATGGATTGAAAACCCGAAAGGGCGGTACAGGAAAAAATTAGAGACATAAATAGAAAAATAATCCTTCTAGTATATTGAAAACCTAAAAGGGAAATCTAGGCAAAAGTTAGGGGTTAATATAAGTAACTACATTGGACCCGGTTGGATCATCTGAAGTAGCTATATCTATCAAAGAGTCCTCAATTAAGATCATTTTCGCCAGAGGCTCAAAGAACATTGGAAATTCAAAATTGTTAGGGAGAATTTGGTCATTATATTTTAATGTATCCCTTTCCTTTTAATTATCATTTTCCCACTTTGTAATAATCCATGGAATCACGCTATTTACGGGTAACCATTCTATCAATAAAATTTGAGCTTTTGCCCATCTGTTTGCGACTCTTGTTTTATTTACATCTTACAAATGCCATTTTACTTTGATAAAAATTATTGAAACAAAAAGTTAAAACTTTTCTTTTTGCTTTTAAAATACTTGTGTTTACTTTCCTTTGATTTGTGAACATAAGAAGGAATATCAACAGTTTCTCCAAGAACGATTAAACCTCGAAATACAGGATCAAATGTTCTTGTGATTTTCCTTTATATGTATCTCCATAATGAAAGATATTTAAATCTATCCACACCTTAATATGTTGGACATACTATCCCATATCTCTAGTGAAAATTTGGACCCGATACTCTCTAGTAAAAAAGTAAACCTGGTATCCCCCAGCTAAGTTTTTGAATGCAAGCTGAGTGTAGTTCTCTTTCCCAGACAAAACGCAGAGTTGCTTTATCCCTAGTTGAACAAGATAATAAGTTTAAAAGATTGTTTGGATTCTTTCCCCAAGTAAAGTATCTTCCTCTCCATAGAAAGACTTAAGCCTTACAGCATGACTTTATTACATTGATGGCTCTCTTTGTTTTATCTCCAATAATATTTCTAGGAGATTGGCTGAGTACCCGGTCCCTTTGTGATGTTTATTTCATCACCCGTTTCACCTGTTTTATCAGCATAAATTCATATCATACATATATCATGCATATCTAAAATCATATTCATGTTCATGTTGCATTTGTCGATAATGTTTACTTCATTCATCTTGGTTATTTTTATCCCCGAGCGATATGTTTCCTCTCTCCAATAGAGTGGTCATCCATATGCATAAAGTGTATATCCTTTCTAACTCCCCACTGAGTTTAATCCTCATGGAATTTTTGATTTAGCTCTCCTTTCCACACTTGGATAGAATAAATCCTCAGTTCGAGTTCATTCCTCACTGGTTAGCATCTTGTTTGACGGTATCTTTATAGCTTATTCCTGGATTGAGTTGGTATTTTGACCATTTTGATAGCTTGAACCTCTGAATCAAAAGGGCATTTATTTTGCGCCTTTTAGGAGGTTTACATCCCCAGAAAGAATCGGTTGAAGGTTCCCTAGCAAGATATATTTATTTCGCCTTGGAATCTACACCTGACAGCAAGCGGAAATCTATTTATTTGAGAAACTTGTTTTTATCCCTAAATTTCCCAATGAATCGAAAAATGGCAGTCTCTTTTCGAGCATATCAAATTTTCTTTCATCTTATGGCATCTCTCTGAAGTAGTATCGAAGGGAAGTACGATGAGGATATTTTCCAGCAAATGGAATCTCTCTAGAGAAGTTTGTTATGAATCCTTATTTTTTATAAATGGCATCTCTTTGGACAAGTCCTACAGAGAAATTTGATTATTGAAACCTCATTTTTACATGATATGGCATCTCTCCGAAGAAGTCTCGAAGAGAGGTATGATGAAGATATGGTTATCTCTCTGGAAGATTCCATCATAGAAATTTATTGAAGATTGTCACAAGTGTTTATTTGAGATAAATTGCTACAAGTGGTTTTATCTGCTCGATGCAAAGTAAAATTGAAGCCAATGGTGTTCCCTAGTAAGTCTGCTACCAATTTTCTCTCATCCTATGGAATCTCTTAGAAGAAGTCTCGAAGGGAAGTATGGTGAAGATATTTTTCCATCAAATGGCATCTCCCTAGTGAATCCTGGTGAGAAGTTTGATGAAGACTCTTACAGATTGTTGCCTCTTTATTTGAGAAATATATTTTGCAAATTAATCGGCCTGTATCTCTTGGAAGATCCCCGATGAAGTTATTATTTCAGCAAGTGATTACCTTTTTTAGGAGCTTGTTTGTTTACCCTTTTCAAGAGAAATACTTGATAAAAAAGAAACGGAGACCAGTTTTGTGGTTTACGTCCAGAAATGAGGGGACGCTTATTTTAGAAATCAATATCAGTTTCGGGGCTTATGATCCGAATTGTGGGGAAGTTTAGTTTTACCCTTTTTCAAGAGAAAGACTTGATAAAGAAGAAACTGCGACTCGTTCATGGCTTATGACCCGAAGCGTGGGGAAGTTTAATTTACCCTTTCTAAGTAGAATTACTTGGTCAAAGAAGGTACTGAATCATTTTCCAACATTGGAATTTCAATTGTCAAAGTTATAATCCTATCCCCTGTGGAGTTGTATTCTTTTCCCTAGTGGAGTTGATATCTCTTTCCTAATATAGTTATAACATTTTCCTTAATTTTTCTTTCCCCAGTGGATAATTATTTATTATACTCCAGTGGTTTAGTCTGTTCACAGTCTTTTGTTGCATCATTTCCCACAGGTCTCGTATCTTGCATTCATTAGTGCATTCATATCATATCACCTTGTGTGGCTTCTTAGGGGCTAAAATTGTGCATTGTTGTATTTAAGCCACTGCTATATAGTCGATACTAAGATGTCAATCTTCATCTATTCGGATTGGAGAAACTTAAATAGGGGCATTTGTCATACTCTAATTTTTTATCCCTAAGATGCCACCTCATATGATTGGTTTAATCTGAAAAACTTGATTCATAAGCAATGCAAGAATTCAAATTCATCTGGTCCACAAACTAGGGTTTTTGATGAAAAGTCAACTTCACCTTTGACTTTTGACCAAGACATGATCTCAAGCCTTGAAGCATGATTCAAGAGACTAAAAAACACATTTGGAATCCATCCATAGTGTTCAATTAGCTCAAGGATTTGATTTCATTGAAGATTATAAAAGTTAAGTTGATCTAATACAAAAGTCAACGATTGATGATAATGTGTGATTTGTATCATGATTGATCAAGAGAAATCAAGAAAAGTGAAGTTACTTACAAAAAGGGCAACAATGGAGAAATTGAAATTTTTCTAAGTCATGAAGTACAATGATATTTGATCATCTTCCCAAGGCCATAACTTCCTCCTCAAGCAACCATTTTCTTTGCTCCAAATACCAAATTGAAGAGCTTGTTACATACTACAACTTTTTCCTTGAGGATGAATTCCCAAAAAATGCATAGATTGAGAGATGTGAAGCCATGAAGTTAGAGGTTCAATATTTTTTGAACTTAAACACTTAGAAAATTTTCAAGCAAAATCTGTCTTGTGTTGGAGACAACTTTAGGGCCATTTTTCACTATGATCCACATTGATTCAGGACAAAAATTGAACATCAAACTTGAAGTATTCCATCTCAACTTTCCAAAATGTCCAAAAAAATCCATTTATCTTACTTGAGCAAGAATATATGATTTTCATAATAGGCCTTGTTGCAACTGAATTCTCAAGAAAAATTTGTTACACATACTTGTGCCACACGGTTTTGGAGTGAGTTTTGATCACTTTCAATCCTCATTTCTTCGTGCATTCAACATCAAAATCATAATACACTATGTACTCTACAAGATTCTCACACCCTTATTTTCCACTCAGCTTTTTATATCATGATTTCATCAGCGTCATCATGCTCGGATACTTTGAAGCAGGTGGTTTGAAGAGAGGGGTTTTTGTTCTTTGTAAATCATTTGTCATTTGGAAATCACCAGGGAATTTATGATTTTTTTGTTATTACAGGTTTCTTATGAATTAAGTAACTTGATGCTTGGGATCAACTCACCTCTAGTGATTGTTACAATTTCTCAAGAGAGGAATTTCAAAACTAAAGCATGAATTGTTTTGGTTCATATCCTGACCACTAGTGGTCAACTGGAATAATTAAGCATCAAAAGACCCAAAATCACCTTTGCATAATTCAGGAATGTCTTTTAAAATTATGATTGAGACTGTTATAAAGCAATATTCTTCTTAGCCTGACAAAGAGCCAAAGTATTTAAAAAGATGTTCAAAGGCCTTATATTCAAGTGGTTTCAAATTGAA
The DNA here is from genome assembly GCA_963859935.3 of Lathyrus sativus. Classification (NCBI taxonomy): domain Eukaryota; kingdom Viridiplantae; phylum Streptophyta; class Magnoliopsida; order Fabales; family Fabaceae; genus Lathyrus; species Lathyrus sativus. The sequence goes on from OZ012739.1 coordinate 193,008,836, forward strand.
GAAGTAAGGCGAAGTGAAAGAAAGTGCCAAGAAGTTTTATTCAAGATCTAATTGCATTTTCTTTGTCAAGTTGCAATATCAAGTTCTACACTCTTGATCACACTTACGGATCCCATTCTAAGTTTTTTTTTCAAGTTTCATTCATAGTTAAAACCTTAATTTCATTCCACATTTTCAACCTTGATTCTAGATTCAAGTCATAAGCAAAATTTGAATTGCAATATCACACCAATGATTCACAAAAGGAAAAATGACATACAATACAAAGTAAATAATACACTTGGGAATTATAATAATGTTTTCCTATGGGAAACATAATAGACAATGTGTTTTGGAAATCTAATAGGTGTACATTAACAGTTAGGAAACAATGCCTTTGGCATACAACCACAACAGGTATTTGAGCGGAGATCAGCCAATTCAGGAATGCACCTAAAACCAACACTCATAACGAAGTGCGTCAAGTTTATTACCATCTCAAGCATGGCAGTCATGACGACAAATTCCTTAGCAGTAATTGATGTCATAGTTTTAAGCTAACCTGCAGAATTGCAACAATAAATGAGTTTGCAGCAAATAACCCATATTATCCAATATCACTTTTGAAATTTCATTACCTTCACAGGGTTTACTTTTTGATGTCAAATGAGGCACAAGAAAGAGTAACGCCCTTACTGGAAACATCCCAGATTGAGTAGGAAAGTTGAAATCATTAACAAATTTTCAACTTAAAGACCTGGCTCATAATAATCTCAACCTTGGAAGTGCTCCAGATTGAACTAAAAACAAGGAACTTCGAGACGTACACATAGCCAGAACGTCAATCTCTCGAACAACCAGTTAAGGTTCGTGGTCATTATTCATGAAAAAACATGACAAGCAGCTTTTGGAGGACAAATACAGGATTATGTGTCAACCCCAGTTATTGCCCAGAATTTTGGCATTGGTGGTGCCATTGGTAGAGAAGTAAAGAGCTACTAGATATTTGTTGGTGGTGTCTGAACTCTTGCAACTCTCTTCTTGCATTTTAATCAAGAAAAAGTCATCATGTCAAGGAAGAGAAGGCAAAAGGTAGTGAAGCAAAAAATCAAGTGGGACCCTATTTTGTTGTACTACCAGACAAAAACAAAAATTCAGAATTGGAGAATGAATTGTACGAAAAAGAAAGGAAAACATCATTCACCAGCAAGTTTTGGTTCGTACAATTTTCCAGCTCACCAACAGAATAAAATCAAACCCTAATAGAGTCCTATAAATACCGGATATTGTTCGCTCGGAAAAGGGAGGAGAAAACCCTGGTTTCTATAAAAGAAGACCTAAAGCGACTATTGCAAACAGAAGGAGAAAGAGACACGTGAGAGAGGCACCTGAGAATTTGTAGAGCTTCAAGGGTGAGTCTTGTGACCTAATTTCCTTTTTTCTCGCTGATCCTTGTTTGTTGAACGTATCTCCTCTTTTGTTTTCATTTTTTTTGCCATGTTTAGATTAAGTTTCATGGTTAGGGTTAAAGAGGGGTGGGTCGATTGGGTTATTCTGGTTAGGATTTCGATCAAATCAAGGGTAGATGCTTGAGTTAGGGCGAGAAGAATGACCCTCACTAGAGAAGACGGTGGTTTTCGCCGCTCTTCGTCTTCTCTGGTAGCCTTGTTGGTTTTTTTGGCGAGCATATTTTAAGAGTAAGGAAGATAAGAAAGAGTGAAAGGTTTTGAATGGATCAATATTGTGGAGGTTTTGTTCTTTCCTTCCTACGTGTCTTTAGCTGTTGTTGGTTTGGATGATGACATATGTCATCATCATGGTAGATCATCACCTTCACCTTATCCTGTGCATGTGCCCCGTGTGAACCTCTTGTGTAGCCCTTGGATCTAAGTCAATGATTTGACTCGTGTTATATCCTACGCCCCAGATTCTGCTGGCACTCAACAAAGGTTTACTAAGGTCCATCCCATAGACCCCTCCTACGTGGGGTTTCATGACTATTGGGCTTAGAGCTTCCTCTATTTGCACCCCCTGTTTGCTCTTCACCTGACCCATTTGTTTTTACTATTTTTATCCTAGTTTTATTTATTTTCTTATTATTATTTTTATTTGTATTATTTTTAGATGTGTTTTATGGGCAAAATAATGGTATTGATTAATCATTTTAAATAATTTCATTTAATATTAATTAATTAATTTACTAATTACTTTTATTAAATGTTTTTAATTAATTTAATTAATTTGGCTTACTTGCATATTTTAATATATATATATATATATATATATATATATATATATATATATATATATATATATATATATATATATATATATATATATATATATATATATATATATATATATATATATATATATATCTATATATATATATATATATATATATATGTATGTATATATATATATATATATATGTATATATATATATATGTATATATGTATATATATATATATACATATATATATATATATATATATATATATATACATATATATATATATGTATATATATATATATATATATATATATATATATATATATATATATATATATATATATATATATATATATATATATATATATATATATATATATATATATATATATATATATATATATATATATATATATATATATATATATATATATATATATATATATATATATATATATATATATATATATATATATATATATATATATATATATATATATATATATATATATATATATATATGTATATATATATTCTTAATTAACTTTTAATAATTTTATTAAACCCTTATCTTTATTACTAATTAATCTATTCTAAGGTTAATCTTACTAAATATTTAGGTTTTAATTTAATTAATTACTTTTAATTTAATTCCTTTTAATTTATTTTTAAAAACAATAACAAAATAATAATATGTTAAATAGTTAATCATCTTAAAAAAATTTTATTTAATTTGGATAATGATTTCTTCCTTTGTTTGTGTTTATGTGTGATATTTTTTTCTTTTGGTTTATGTTTGGATTATGTGTTTATTGTGTGCATGCTTGATATTGTGGGTGTTTGCTTTGCTTTTATTATCCCCATTCATCATAATGTATCCCCTCCCCCATAAGTTGTAATATATTTTATCGCTTTTCTCTCTTCATCGCGCCTAGGTAGTTTCTAATCAAGATAAAAACCGACCATACCTTTTCAAAAATTCACAAATAAGCTTGATCCAACGTCAACCATTTTCAAAACAAACTCAATTAATCACCAAATTATTCTTAAACATACTTGAGCCATATATCAGGCTCCATTACTTCTACTTTGTAAGTTGAGCATTTTTGCCTCGCCATCGACCTTACCATATACCATTAGGATCTCCTTAGTATTTAGTTCAAACCCTTACACTGTTTCGTACACAAATTTAAATATCGATCAACATCGATCATTTTCTCAAATTCAAATCAATTAACTTAATTATACTTAAACTATATTTCAATAAAGATGAAAAGGGAGTTGGAATGGAATCTTCGATTTCTCTCCTCAATTGTTTGGGCCCGAGGAGCCTTTCTTAAGTTCGAACAATTGTCTTCTCTAAAAGATTTATAACCCGAATTCGTATCAAACTATCTTACAATAAAACAAAATCAAACCTATTTTCTCAATCACTTAGATGAAAAAGAGAGAGAGTCAAGTCTTTGACTCATTCTCCCAATTATTTGAGCCCGAGGAGCCTTTCTTAAGCTTCAAGTAATCGTCATCTGTTTAAAATACTTTTGCTATATCAAACCTCTTTCATAATTAAGAGTGAAAGAGAGAGAGAAAGAGAGAGAGAGAGAGAGAGAGAGAGAGAGAGAGAGAGAGAGAGAGAGAGAGAGAGAGAGAGAGAGAGAGAGTCAAGTCTTTGATTCACTTTCCTGATTACTTGGGCCCGAGGAGCCTTTCTTAAGCTTCAAGTAATCACCATCTGATCAAAACACCAACACATTAATATAAATTCTCGTTGTCGTGCGATTAAAACTATTTTCCAAAAAGAACAATTTTTAGTCTCCTCTAAACATTTGTTTGATAAATCAAACCAACATCCGTAGTTCGAACTACGGACACTTTGATTTCTCATTTGTCAATGAGAATACGTAGGCATAGGATTGCAAGATCCTAGCGAGCAACCTCCTCTCTTTTCTCTCGTAGTTCCACGAACTACGAATGCTCCGACTTTCCCATTGTACGAGGGAATACATAGGCACAAGGGCCCCAATCCTTGGTGAGCACCCTAATCTAAAACCAACCCATTTTCCCTTATCAATCTAAATCCTTTTCATTTACCTTTTCACCTTATTCTCTTAGAAGAAAACAAACAAACTGACATAACATTTCTCACGAATTGAATCAAGAGGTTCCTATTGAGTACAACGGACATGAGGGTGCTAATACCTTCCCTTCGCGTAACCGACTCCTGAACCTAGAACTTGGTTGCGATGACCATGTTCTTTCCCTAAAGATTTTATCGATATTTTATTTTCCTTCTTGGAATAAATAAAGTTTGGTGGTGACTTTGTTTTCTACGACCATTCACGAAGGATCGTGCTTTTTCGAGGTACGATAGTTGGAGACTCTGCTGGGGATTATGCATTGCCCTATGCAAGAGAGAGTCAAGCCTAACTTGACTCGATTCGTGAACGTTAGGTTCGCTTGTTTGTTTTCTTCTTGTTTGTTATCTTATTGTTTGCTTGCTTGTTTGATCATTTTCTACTTGCTTGTTTATCTTTATTGTATATCCTATTATTATCTCTTATGACATTATTGGGTTTCTCTGATTATGGGCACTTTGTGAGATGACTCTATACCTGAGTCTGAGAAAAACATAGGATTAGGATGGTGGTTGTGTAGTGGAATTCCTCGAGGAGTCTTTCTCATTGGGAGGAAACAAAAGCCCCACTTAAAGTTGATTCCCTTGGAAATGTTATTAACATGTTGAACCTTTGTCGTGGCAATAATGTTTTCAGGCCTGAAGTGATAACTCTATGGACCTTTTAACCCTTCTTCCATGGTGGTTGGTAGTGTTAACTCGTGAGGGTTAACACGAACACCCCAATCAGATGAGATCCCTTGAACATATCGTTATTCTGAAAATGATATTTTCAACCTCGATCTATGACTCTGAGATACCTTTTAAAAACCTTAGACTCGATGGTTATGTAGTAAAGACTCACGAGGAGCCTTTCTCGTGGGACGATGTGAAAACCTCACCTAGAGGAGATCCTTTCAAAGATATTATTATTGTGGTAAATCTTTGCCATGGTTATAATGTATTTGAAAGATATCCATGACTATAGGCACCTACCCGTTTAGAGCCTACCCATGGGGTTCCTATAATCAGAGATACTTTTTGCTTCAGAGTTATGTTGGTGGTCCTTAACCTTGCATCTACATCTCATGTTCATATCATAACATTCACATTTCTTTGGATTTCATGAAATCTAAGAATTACGTTGCAGATATTCAGAAGTTATGGGAACAAATATCAGAAGCACATATCCATACAGCTTCAGAAAGCCTAAGTTGGATGATTCATGTGGCCTGGTTTCTTGTATCTCCACTATTTTCAGAATTAAATTCATAAAGGATTTTGGCAAGCTCATTCACATCTTGACTCAAGAAGTGGCTCAACGAGCGCTCGTTACTTTAGCCCAGTTTTATGACTCCTCCTTGAGATGTTTCACATTTCAAGACTTTCAGTTAGCACCAACACTCGAAGAGTACGAGAAATTGGTGGGCATTCCTATAAAGGGCAAGTTACCTTTTGTGGGTGTGGGTCTGTCTGTGGAAGATAAGGTTATAGCTGATGCTCTTCATATACACAAGAAGAACAACACTGATAATTGGAAAACTAAAAGGGGTGTTAAGGGAATGCCTCTTAAGTTTCTTATTGAGAGAGCTGACACCCTTATAAATGCTCAAAGTTGGGACGCCTGTTATGCTGTTGTGGCTTTGGCTATATATAGAATTGTCTTAGTCCCCAACATAGATGATTTTGTGGATGTGACTGCCATTCATATCTTCTTGACTAAGAATCATTTACCAACTCTTTTGGCATAATTCTTTTACTACTTGAGTTGGAGGAATGAAAAGAAGGGAGGATTGATCATTTGTTGTGCACCTCCTTTATATCAGTGGCTAAATATGCATCTACCGACAAAGGGAGCTTTTGTTGATCGAGCTAGTGATAGTTAGGCTCAAAAGATGGTGTCCCTCCGATCTTCCGACCTTCCTTGGTACTCGCAAGATTATAATAAAGTTATTTTCAACTGTGGTGAGTTCCCCAATATCCTGCTTATTGGAAATCGAGGTTGTATTAATTCCAATCCTATGTTATCAGTAAGGCAGTTCGGGTACCTGATGGTGGCTCCCTTCAAAGATAAGAATTTGGAGGCTTTCATGATACATGACTTAGGAGCTGAGAACCCTGAGTTGTTCAAGAGGATTACAAGAGCTTGGAGAAACATTAAGAAGAAAGGGAAGGGTGACTTAGGATAAAGGAACAATATTACCAATGAACCCTATTTTGTGTGGGTCAAAGAGAGGGTGAAGGAAATTAAAATGCCCTTTGAAGTCAAGTTGTCTGAACCTTTACCTGAACCAAAGCCTACTCACATCTCAATTGAGGAAGTTGATGATCTTAAAGCCACCATAGCAAGATTGGTGAAGGAAAACGAGCAACTTGAGCTGAAGCTTTAAAGTGTCACTAAGGAGAAGAACGACATGAAATGGGAACTTCAGCGCAAGAATACCCAACTAGGGTCAGTGGAAAAGAAGGAAGATGAAGAAGAGCACCAAAGAAAGAAGGTTAAGGTGTGTCTTAATTAATCTGATAGTAAGGTGAGTGGACTCAAAGAAGAATTGGACAAGGCTCAAAGGAAATGCATGGAAAATGAGAATTGTTGGCCTTTAGCTAACAAGAAGAACAAGACAATCAGGGAGGAAATGGGAGCAGAAATTCAAAGACTAAGCACCGCCCTACGCCACTCAAGGGCTTCCGAAGCAGAGCAGCGTCTACTCAAAGAAGATGTCATGTGAGTCTCTTGGGTTGAGCCAGCAGATTGGGACAGATTATGTAGGGAGCTGAATGATGTTGGAAAGCTTGCTGAGGATCAGAAGAACCAGCTAGAGGCTATTCTTGCAGATAAAGATATCTGGGCTCCTGAAAGGATGAATGTGCTTTTTGATTGTGACGGCTATGAGCAGTCTATACATATTTTTATAGTTGATCAAGATATGTACCGCAATAAGCTTAATTGGTTGGCGGAATTCTGTAACTGGTTGGCTCAAGACTTAGTGTGGAAGCATAAGGATGTCATGGAAGCGATGGATGACTCTACTCCTCCTACTATTTGTGATTTTATTTGCCTTTGCAAGACCATGCTGAAGAGGTCTAAGGAGGAATTAAAGGAGTGTGAGGCTCGTAGGCCAAAATTTTGAGTTTTCATTTTTATTTCTCTACTCTTTCCTGCTTTTTAGACATTACGGGTTGTGCTTGATTCTGAATGACTTTTGTATCTTTTGGTTGCTACAATTTAATGAATGAATGTGGTTTCGTTTGCTTCATGATTTTTTGTTCCTTGATATTTTTTTATAAACTAACAACTAATTCGAACGATTCCTCGAAACGCCAAAGGGAGCATACCTTGCATTGCATTTCATATTGCATACACACCTATATATGCATACCATGCGTTTTCAACTCTTTTCTCGTTCTGTCTCTCTCATTCCAATTTCCATACTGAATCCTCAATACAGATATAATACCAGAGACCATGCTCGTAAAAGGATGTCTGAAATGGAAGAAGAGAACGCAAGACTCAGATCTGAACTTGAAGATATTCGAGAGAATGTGAATCAACTAATGGAATTGATCCAAGCCTTGACTGCTAGAAGTGAGCCTCCTCAAACTGCTTTTGTCTCAAAGATCATAGGATCTTCTGGAGAAACTCAACCTATGACGTATGTACCTTCCACATGACCCCCATATGGTTTACATCGTCATTTTGTGCCTCAGTTTGAAACAATGGGGCAATCTGTCCCTTTGCCATTCTATATTGAAACACAACATGTCATGCACATTATTCCTCAAATTGTTGTACATACCATTCCATACACGGTCGTTCCAACTGGGATTACTACGGAATATGAGGTCTATAACCAAGTGTATCATGCTCCTGAGTCAATAATTATAGGAGACGATGCAAGAGACGAGGATCTTAGGGAGGTGAAAGAAAATTATCAAACCATCGTGAAGTGACTCCAACCAATGGAGGGTGATGATGTTTTTGGGACTGCTGCTAAAGAGATGTGCTTGGTTCCTAGTTTGGTTATTCCTGTCAAGTTCAAGACACCAGAATTTGAAAAGTACAAGGGGCATAATTGTCCAAAGAGCCACCTTATCATGTACTATCGTAAAATGGTTGCGCATGTGGACGATGACAAGCTGATGATACATTGCTTTCACGATAGCTTGAGTAAAGCACCGTCCAAATGGTATTTGAGTCTCGTTCAAGGAAAGATTAAAAAATTCCAAGATCTATCTGGCACCTTTATCAAACACTATAAATACAACATGGATATAGCGCTTGATAGAAGACAATTGCAGAACATGTCGGAGAGAGACAAATAATCTTTCAGGGAATATACGCAGAGATGGAGGGAGTTAGCCTCTCAGGTTAAACCTCCACTAGCTAAAAAAGAGATCGTTGAACTATTCATGGATAATGTACCACCTGTCTATCATGAGAAAATGGTATGAAGCACATCATTGGGATTTTCACGACTACTGCTACTACTTTCAGTAATGTAAGAAAGAATCAAGGAGGTTTCCAGCAAAGACAAGAAGGCGAGACCAATTCCTTGTCTAGTGGTCAGAGAGGAAGTCAACTAAGGAGAAGATTTCCAAAGCCTACTGCTTATCAACAACCATTTGCATCAGTACCCTATTTTCAACAACCTTATGTGGCGTCTGTAATGCCAGCTTATCCACCGCCACCACCACCTGTCAGTTATCCACTATATCCTCAACCATTTGTGCTAGGATATCCACCACAAATGGCTCATCCATGTCTACCAGTTCCTCCAGTATAGAATCATCCGCAGCAAAGACCTCAGGCTCCTCTTGCCACGACCGCCAATCAAAATTGTGCTAGAAAAAGTCAAAATTTCGAGCTCATTCCCATGACGTATAAAGATTTATACCCGTCTCTATGTACAAGGGATTAGTGACCACAAGGTCGTTACCTCCTTTCATTGGGAAAACTCCTCATTGGTTCAACCCAAACCTACACTGTGAATACCATCAAGGTGTCATAGGGCATGATCTAGATGGATGTTTTGCTTTAAAGGTAAGGGTTCAAGAGCTCATCAATTGAAAGATCCTGTCTTTCAAGGATAAGGGTCCAAATATTGCTAACAACCTTCTTCCTACTCATGGGGGGAATGCTGTTAATGTTATCAAAGAAGTGTCTGATGAACAAGTTGTCAAAGATGTCAAAGAATTGAAAACCCCGCTGAAAGAACTCCACGCCCGTTTCGTGGAGTTTGGATTGATTTCATAGAAACATGATAGTTGTGATGAATGCTCTGTCCTGGTGAAGGGATGTTCTATGATTAACAATGATATACAACAATTAATGGATTAAGGGGTACTTCAAGTTAGTTGTGCCAGAGTTGATAAGGATATATTTGTAATTGAACCTCATTTTGAAATACCACCAACATGGGAGATTGAGTATCACAGTATGCCAAGTGTTCCACCAAGTGGAGGATATGTATGTCCAGAAGTAGTGATTCAACCTGCTCCTCTTCCTTACTCTAACAATAACAGAGTACCATGGCGTTACAATGTTGTTGTCTTCATAAATGATCAAGAAGTGTCCTTAGGGGATCAGTTTGAAAAAATCTCTAAACCTGATGTGTCTAATATTACTGAAACAAGTAAGATGACTCGTAGTGGTCGTGTCTTTGGACCTACTCCACCTTCGAAAGCTGATGAAGAGATAGTAAGAGAAAAGATTACTGAAATTCCAAAATCCCACAAGAGGCTGAAGATTGTTGATGAAACAATATCACCACAAGATCATGGATAGTAATCCAACATACACTTGTATGTTGGGAAGGCCATGGATCCATGCTACTAGCGCAGTGAAATCCACACTCCATCAAAAATGAAATTTATGGTAAATAGAAAGCTAATCACTGTGTTTGGCAAAGAAGATTTATTAATCAGTCATCTTTCTTCATTCAGATATGTTGAAGCGGATGAAGAAGCATTTGAAACTTCTTTTCAATCTCTTGAAATTGCTAATGTTATTTTCTTGGAGGTAAAAGAATAAGATATGGCGGTAGATCCATCATTTGCTTCTTTAGAAGGTGCTAAGAAAATGCTTGAGAGAGGTAGTACTGAAGGTTAGGGGTCAAGTGATTCACATTCTTGAGAAGAATAATCGTTTTGGGTTGGGATACGAGTCTCAGATGAAAGAAGGTGTCCAAGGTTCCTCCATGTAACAACCCAAAATTTGCCCATCCTTTTCTCTTGTATCTTGGCTTATGTTTCATTTCATTTATGTATAACATAGTTCTAGACAAGGGATCATGGTTTGATTCTCAAGAAGAAGAACATGATTCTTTAACCTCAAACAAGGTTTTCTTCTTGACTTTGTGGAATTCTCAAGCCCCAAGGTCCCATCATCATCAAGTGTGATTCAAGAAAATATCATTTCAAAGTCATATTTGACTCACCGTGTCTTAATTTGCAAGAAATGTTCAAGAGATTCAAAGTTGGTTCAAGGTGTTTGACCTAATTTAGCAAATTGTGGATGTTATGGTCAAATGGGCATAACTCCTTCAATTTTTAACATCTTGAGGTGGTTCTTTTTCTAATGAACTCTTCTAATCATCCCCAATGAACTCTCTTTGTAGGGAAAAATCCAATTGTGCTTAGAAAGTCAACAAAAGTATGGAGACATTATAGGTCATTTTGAATTTTGAAGAGATTTTCTTGCCAACTTGAAAAGGTTATAACTTGGTCAATTTTCATTATTTAAAGCCCATTAATTTTCTAAAATGAACTTGAAGATGTCCTCTGCAACTTTGATTTAGCACGAAAGTTCCAAAAACCTATAGAAGACCTTGGATTTTGTCAAAACATTATAGGTCATTCTTGGTCCTTAAAAAGACTTGAAATTTTTCTAAGTGTTTTGTGAATTTGAACCCTTTGATGCAAGCTACTTTGATGATCCATATCTCTCAACTCAGATTGCCAAATCAATACTTTCTTTTCACATTACGAAGCTTGCATCTTCCTCTATCCAATGCAAGAATATTCTGTTCGTAAAGCCTCCGACATTGGCAGAACCATGACTGCAAAATTTGAATTTTAAAACTGAGTTGGTTGTTGAAGTCAGAATTGAATTGGATCAATGTGGCCTCTAATCACCAAATTAAGGTGTGCATTCAATCTAAAAATGATTAACAAACTTGCTTGGGTTAATTAGAGCCTTGAAATGCAGTTTTTTGATGAGTTTTGGCATGCTGCAAGTCACACTATGACACGGGTATGCACGAGTTCACCTAAAATTGCATCATTCACCCTCCCTCAACACTCCAAACTTCTCTCATATAAATAAGGACTTCATTCCACCCATTTCCACAAGCTTTGATAGCCAAAATCACCCTGCTGAGATCCCATTTGAACTCTTAAACTTGAAATTCGTTTCTTCATTTCCACACCCTAATCACTCAAAATATCCACTCAGTTAGCTTCATATACATTTAGTGAAGCTAACCAGCTCAAGAACTTGAAGGACCATGGCTTGAATCAAGCTTGGTGACTCCATTTTCAGAGCTTCGGAGTTGAGCTTCAACATGTACAATTCTTAACCATTTTGCGTCAAATTTGTTGTTAAGATGTAGTCCTTGATGCACTGATGTTGTTAGGATTGTTAAATTTTAGTTGTTGTTGAGTTTAGCATGACTATTTTCAAATCTATTTTTTGTTTTCCATCTAGTTTTTTCCAAATCGAGTGAGTTATGGGTAAAATAAATTTGCCCCGATGATATGGTTGAGATCTTCTTGAAAAGATGCATAAATGATACCACTATGAGCACCAACGGTTATGGTTTGATGAAACCACGAATTTCTGCAAATCTCTGTTGATTTCAGATGTCTGGAGGTTGAAGATGATGATGAGCTGGCATCATCTGACCGTCCAGCCTGCCACTTGTTTTAATCTTATGCTTTTGACTTTTAATGACTTAGATCCACCATAGATGTGCACTCATATGCCATTAGATCAGCCACATCATTGAATGAATGGGGATCCAACGCGCCACAATTTTTCTGCTTTATTTTCTTTTTCAAAAGTTGTTTTAAATTCATTTTATTTTTAGAAATTCATAGAAAACATTTTTCATCAGAAAAATACCAAAATATTTTCTAAATTTTTCTTTTATTTTCCTCTTTCTGATTCTTATTTTTGTGCTTTTTTATTTTTCTTTTTGCTATTTTTCTTGATTGTTATTTGTTTGGGTTGATTTTAACTGGTTTAAAATTACTTTTAGGCCTTTTAAAATTATTATAAAAATATCACGTGATCCTATGATGGTCTTTGACCTATGGTGATTCTCTTTGATTTTTATTTATGGTTTTGCTATTTTCCCTAAATTTTTAGAGTATTTGCTTCTTTTTAATTAGTTTAAAATTGTTCTTAGCCATTTTAAAATTGTAAGAAAAATAGTATATGATCCTATGATGGTCTCTGACCTATGGTGATTTTCTTGGGTTCTTATTTGTGTTTTAACTAATTTCTATCCTTTTTATAGGTTTTATTTGACTTTTTAATTAGTATTTAATTAGTTTTAAGTTGCAAAATTACGTAAACTTGTTTCTAATCCATTTTGGGTGGTATTTCAATTTTCCTTAAGTCATTTGAAACTTATGTACTTGCTTGATGTTCCTTTCCTTTTGTGGATGATTTTCATGTATGATTCTTTCTTGAGGCTTGTTTTGAATTCAACTTGCGTGATCTCTTTTGTGTGTTCATGGATAGATGTTAACTTGTGTGATCTCTTTTGTGTGTTCATGGATAGATGTTAACTTGTTGATCATGTTGATGTTGTGGCTTCATGTTGATTTCATGTCATAATCATATGCCTTTTCCTTTAGGGTTATCTTTTGCATGCTTATTTTGGTTTAGCTTGTGATTTTTGTATGAATGAGATGTATGACTTGATTCTTTGTGCTCTCTCTTTGATCATTGGCATAACTTGAGTATGATATGTTGTGCTACTTTCCTACCATGTTTCTTGTCTCATTTAACTTCATTTCACTTTGCTTTATGATTGTTGATGGTTCTTGTAAGTTGTTTAGGTCATTTGGATGTGTGTGGGCACTTTGTTTTACCATTGTGTTTTGGTTTTCAAATCTTTTATTTTAGTTTGATATTGTGATTGCTCTTTTTTATTCTTAAAATGATGTAATTGCTCACCTTATATGAGATTGTGTATGTTTGATACTTCTTTGCCATTTGAACTTTCATGCTTGTTCTTTTTTATTGTATCTTCCTCCCTCTCCTACTTTCCTCTTTGTCTTCTCTCTTTCTATGAGACTTGCTTAAGTGCCATCTTTGTTTTCATTTGTGATTGATTTGAATAGTGTTTAATTGTGCTTATTCACATGATCCCTTAGGATTCCTAATCCCACTTAATTTCTGATTAAAGTGGGAATATGAGAGACATTAGGCTTTTAATCATTTATATGATAACAAATAGGATAGTCCCTTCCTGACCTCAACTTTAGGTCCATCTTTTGTATAAAATTAGGTAGACTTTCTTTTTACCCTAACTTTAGGATCATTTTGTATGATAACATTAGGGTTTTCAGTTTCCCTTTAGTGTTTTCTTTTGTGTCTTCTCTTCTCATCTCAAACAACTCTAAGACACTTGGTAAAGAATGATGAACATTGTGCACCAAGAGCCTTAAGTATATGGGAAATGATTAGTGGGGGGTTTCTCCTCACTTGTCTAAAGTGTTTAATGTATGCCCTTTGGGAGATATGTTAATCATTCGCTCCTATATTATAGTCTTGAGTGCAACGTGAATCTCCAACAAATTCAATTCACTTCATTAAAACTCACAAACAAAATTCAAACCTTTTTATCCTTCGGGATTGTTTCAAAATCATTTTCAAAAAAGAGTACGTTACTTGTCCGTTCTATTTCAAACAGGCATCAACCCTAACTACTAGAATGGAAACTTGACTTCACTCATAAAAAATACTTAACCAATCAGTGGTTTAGTTTCCCGAACTATGTTTGCTATGATTTGTCATACCGGATGAGGATACATAGGCACAAGACAGTGATGTCTTGGCGAGCAACCTTCCCCCATCACCCGTAGTTTCCCAAACTATATTGACTCTGACTTTCCCATTGCACGAGGAAATATGTAGGCATAGGGCGGCAATGTCCTATCGAGTCTCTTATTTCTTTCCCATCCTTGTTTAGCAGTAGCTTTTAGATAACTCACCCTTTGATTAGACAACAAGCATGGATCCCGTTGAGTACAACGGACGTGAGGGGTACTCGTACCTTCCCCTTGCGTAACCGACTCCCAAACTAAAGATTTGGTTGCGATGACCTTGTCTTTTCCTTTTCTTTTAGGTTTTCTTTGATCGTTTTCTTTCCCTCCTTTGGGATAAATAACGTTCGGTGGAGACTCTTTTGTTTGCTTATGCCGGTCTTTTTTGCAATTGTGACACTCCAGATCTAAAGAAAGAATTTTTCAAGAGGTGTTCTACAGTGCGGGATTCATCCATGACAAAGAAGTGGTTGCTGTAGAAGAAGATGCAGTTGATTCAATAACACCATGCTTGGTGTATCACTGCACAACTGGTTTGAATAACTGGGAATTGATTGACTTACCTGAAGTTTTTCCATTGTCAAAGTAATTTATTTTCATTTTCTTAAAAAATCCTTTTGCTCTGCCCAAGGCTTAAGGATCATATGTAGGGCCCCCTTTATTTCAAATGATTATCATCATTAATAGCATTTTGTTTTTCATTCTTCTTATTTTGTTTTTGTTTTTGTTTTTGTATCAAAGCCACAAAAAGCATTTTACCTTCTTGCATTTACTTTTTTTTAAATATTTTTTTTCTTCTAAAATCAACGTTAAAATCATGCAGAATAATCAATGAACCCGTTAAACTTGATAAAGCTACAATCCCTCCTAACTTTGAAACCTCTGTAAACCAAGCAGAGGAAGAGTGCGTGGATGGATGTGATCTTCCTGAGGAACTAGCAAAGTTGCTAGATTATGAAGATAAAGCCATTCAGCCTCATCAAGAGCCCATGGAGATCATCAACTTGGAAATAGAGGAGGTGAAGATTGGTATTGTTCTTGAAGATGGCATCAGGGAGAGTTTGGTCAAGCTTTTGCATGAATATGTAGATGTGTTTGCCTGATCATACCAAGATATGCCTGGTTTAGACACAGATATTATTGAGCACCAACTACCGCTTCGGCCAAAATTCCCACCAGTGAAACAGAGGATGAGAAGAGCAAGGCCCGATATGTCCATCAAGATCCAAGAAGAAGTCAAGAAACACTTTGACGCAGGGTTTCTGGAAATGTCCAACTACCTTCAGTGGTTTGCTAATATCGTACCCGTCCCTAAAAAGGATGGTAAAGTGAGGATATGTGTGGATTACAGAGATTTAAATAGAGCCAGTCCAAAGGACGATTTTCATCTTCCACATATTGATACACTAATAGACAACACTGCTAAATTTTCCTTTTTCTCCTTCATGGATGGTTTCTCAGGCTACAATCAAATTAAAATGGCACCTGAGGACATGTAGAAGACCACATTTATTACACCATGAGGAACGTACTGCTACAAGGTAATTCCTTTTGGGTTGAAAAACATTGGGGCAACCTATCAAAGAACAATGGTCACCATTTCCACGACATGATGCACAAGGAAATCGAAGTGTATGTCGATGATATGATAGCCAAATCACAAAAGGAAGAGGACCATATAGAACACCTGCGAAAACTGTTTGAACGGCTGAGGAAGTTCATATTGCGCCTAAATCCTGCTAAGTGTACATTCGGTGTCAAGTCAGGGAAGTTGCTTGGTTTTATTGTCCACCAACATGGAATTGAAGTAGACCCTGAAAAAGTTAGGGCTATTCAAGAAATGCCTGCTCCACGAACATAGAAATATGTCATAGGATTCCTAGGAAGATTAAATTACATCTCTAGGTTTATCTCTCATATGACTGCTACGTGTGAGCCTATGTTCAAGCTGCTGAGAAAAAATCAAGTTGTCCAGTGGGATGCCAATTGTCCAAAGGCTTTTAAAAAGATCAAATGTTATTTACAGGAGCCTCCCATCTTGGTCCCACCCGTGCCTAGGAAACCTTTCATCATGTACCCGACTGTGTTAGAAGATTCGATGGGTTGCGTACTGGGGCAACAAGATGAATCTGGTCGAAAAGAGCACGCGATTTATTACCTAAGCAAGAGGCAACAAGATGAATCTGGTGAGAATAGGATATCAAAGTATTGATTAATTTGAATAAAAAATCTTTGAATTCACAACCGGTCTTTGATTTATCCGAAGGAAAGGTTAAAGAAAAAAAACCTAATTTGCATCGTAAACATAATGCGGGGAGATCTAGGGTTCGGGGGTTGGTTATACCTAGGGAAGGTGTTAGCATCCTAAGAATCTGTAGTACTCTACAGGAACCTCTTGTTTAGCATGTGTTATCTGGTATCTATATGTTAAAGGTATGCTAAAGGGTTGGAAGAGGACCTAAGGGGTTAGTCCTAAGTATACTCGCCAAGAAATTGCATCTTGTGCCTACGTATCCTGACGGGAGTGGAATCAGAGTATTCGTAGTTCCCCTCAAAAAGGGTAAGAAACTCTTGATTGTGGTAAAGGTTCCAGGGGGAGTAAGTATTCATAGTGAAATACTTATATGGAGTACGACGACTCTGAGTCTATGATGAAAATTGTTGAGTTGAAAGATGAGGTAAGTAAGTGTAAGTATCCACGGCAAGAACTTACGTGGAGTACGGCGGCTCCTGATCCTAAGGCTAAAAATGAAGGGAATGGCGTGGATGTCCATGGCAGGACGCTATGGAGTACAGAGTCTCCGATCCTAAGGCTATGATACGAGGAAGGTTTGTGAGTGTCCATGGCAGGACGCGTTATGGAGTACGGCGACTCCTATCCTAAGGCTAGGATAATGGGAAGGAGTTTAAAGCTCTAGATTTGACATGGCAGTCAAAGGGAGGATATCTTTTCCTTCGGAGTTGCGTGTATGCAAATATGAGAATTAAGAGTATATTGGTGAACAAATAACATTTGTACAAGACAAGGATCAGGTTGTATGATCAACCCTCGATAGGTAGGCATCGCGGACAGGTGAAACAATTAAACAAACAAACCAACAATTCAGAATTAACAATACTTTGTCAAACAACGACTATACGGGGTCGACAGTACGTCACTATTAAATATATGAAGAACTATGTTCAATTTTAGGACTTATTATAAATATTCATGAAATAATGATAAAAGAGAAAAACAAAATCAAATTACAAACCGAATAATTGATTAAACTATAAAAATAAATAAATTGCTAATTGAACTTCTAAAAAACACTCTATACAAAGTTAAATGGAGCAAAACAATTAAATCCAAAAAAGAGAGGGGTGCAAATATAAAGGAAGGTGTGTGGGCGAGGAAAATAACGTGTGGGCTGGGTCGAAATCCGCTCAAGCCCAAAAGACACCAAACCAAGGTTCAGATGTTTGAAAACCCTAATCTCCTCCCTCTCTCAAAGTCGTTGTCCTCTCTTCCTCATTCACCAGCCGCAACTCAATCCCTTAACCCATATCCTCCCTTCTTCTTAATTCTCCTTCATTCGTTTCAACCAACGACCATGGATTCAAACACGAGCCTCTTCATCACTCAGAAAGGGGCTATCGAAACGGAGGAGACAACACTTGAGTCGTGCGAAAATGAACGTGGTTATTCATTAAGGGTGTGTTTGGTTCGGGGTAGATGGAGGGGAGGGGAGGGGAGGGGAGGGGAAATTTTTAATTAAATATGTTTGGTTCAAATTTTAGGAGGGGAAGGGAGGGGAGGGGAGGGGAGCAAAATCCCTCCAAAACACACTTTTTGGTTCCCTCCGAATTGGGGGGATTTGGAGGGGAGGGGAGGGAATATGAATTTTGATATTTAAAAATTATTATATTTACTAAAATATCCTCAGTTTAATTTTATTATTTCAAAACTATTTGTTATCTTTTGTGTTACTGTTTTTTCTCGATTGTTTTCATCAACTTATTATAATTGTTCTCCACCTTCAAATTATTTTATAATTTTTATAATTAATATAAATCATAATTATTGTCTTTTTTTTATTAAAAAAATTATGTTTCGTTATATTCATTTTTTTCTTTTAATTTTGTTATATACTCTATCATATTTTCTTTTATATCAAATTGTAAACCATATCATTTTATTTATTTTTGTTTATTCATTTTATTAAATATTTTGAACCATTAATATTTAGTAATAAGTTATTTTATATATTTGTTTTGTTATATGATTCATCATAATTTAAACGATGTTATTGGCATATAGTTTAATTTATGTTGGAAAGTTATAAGTCGAATCGATTGTACTCAATTTTTTAACTTTATGTGACAAATAAATATTTTTTTAATCACTCAATATTAGAAATTTTATTACCAACAAAAATACGCACGAATTTTTCACATTTTAATATCATATGACTTATATAAAATCATAAGGATAAAAATGTAAATTATTAATAAAACCCCTCCCCTCCCCTTCTGAACCAAACACATTTTTAATTAAAATCCCTCCCCTCCCCTCCCCTCCGCTCTTTTGAACCAAACACTTATTTGATTACAAAATTCCTTCACCTCCCCTCCCCTCCCCTCCCCTTCATTAAAATCCCTCCCCTCCCCTCCCCCTCATTTGAACCAAACAGACCCTAATCAGTATTCAACATTTTCAGCAAGCTGAATAGAGTTAAAGATTAACGTACTTAAAGGCGATCTCGACACAACAACCTCGACAACGGCGGCCACTTTTACAGATAAGTTCCCGAATCCTTCATACCTTCTCGTTTCGTGTTAGGTTTGATGTGCGAAGCCTACTGCGAGAGTTTCTGTCATGAATTTCTGGTATTTTTAGTGTGCTGTGAATTCTTGTGTGTTTATGGAATTTATGTTTCTGGGATTTTTGTAGTGTTACTCGGTTTTGATCTTCTGTTCTGAATTATTTTGTATGTGTGTTGTATGTGTATTGTGATGAGTTTTTGTGAATTGCGATATGTGCGAATTTTGGACTATGCTTTTTCTCCTCCCCTTTCTGTATCTCTATCCTCTCTATCCTCTCTTATGTTCTAAGGTGAATTGAAAAAACTTTATTTTGTCAAAACAGTCGGTAATGTGTCTGAAATTGGTTTTGGAAAGAAACTAAATTGGTTTTGAAATATCTGAGACAGATCTTTGAACATTGAGACAGATCTTTGAACATTGTGATTAATGATGTTGGGTTTGTTTTGGAAAGTATGGGACAAGAATTGTTATGAATGGTAGAGATTTCTGGATTCTGTTTGGTGGCCTTCAAGCTTTGAATGATAGATTTTCACTTTGTCATGTATGTAACCTCTTTTTAGACAGAACTGATATGGTTTTGCTTTTGTTAATATGACGGCAGGGCTGGAGTGAATGTTACAGAGTTCGCGTTTGGTTGAAAACGGTGTCAGATGCGGACGCGAGCAGGAAATGGAAACCGTATGCGATACCCTCAAAAGATGACGGCGTGGACAAATGATGTAGCTAGAAGGCACGACCATAATCATCCCAGCAAACCATGTTGACCGAATTTGTGCGGAAAATGGATAGCCTTATGTGCCGTTTATAAATCTAAAAATCTCTGTCAATATGTGGTGCAATTGGCTTTATAGTTGGATTGAAAAACCATTTTATAGCAAAATTTGTAATCAAACTTTGTATCTTCAATTTTGAGCTTGTGAGTATCTTGGAGATTTCAATTTCATTTGTGAAGGACCCTTTAAAAAAAATAGATTTGTTTCTTTGGACTTATCATTTGAAATTGTAATTCTTTAAAGTTCAAAGCTTGAATGTCATGATAGCTTCTATTGAGTTTTATTTTCTTCAACTTAAATCTTATGAAGAGTATGCATCTTGTAACTTGCAATTTCAAATCTTCAAGATTTTGGATTCTCAAAATAAATATCACTTTCAATTGGTCCTTAAGTTTCTTGAACTTATGTAATTCCCAAATTTTAAAACCTTGGATCTTTATGAAAACAAAGACTCTTGAATGGTGGCAAATGTGATGAACTTTGTTTCTTTGAGTTTGAAGCCCAATCTTGTTAACTTTAAATTTTGGAACAAAGAAAGGCCTAATGAAGTTTCTTGTGCACTTGATTAGGGTCAAAACATGATGGATCCTTGTAGATTTTGTATAGAACATGAATTTTGAAGTTTGAGTCTTGGATTTTAATCTTGTAAATCATTGAAAATTTTGAATGTTCTAATGACTTGATTATGGAAAAGATGTAGTAGCTTGGCACTGTTTGTGATTAAAATGTAAACAAAATTTATATCTTTGAATTTCTATATCAAACAATCCTTGGGTTAAAATCTTCATTTCCATAATTCACGAGCTTCATGACACCTTGAATTTGCGAGGAAAGTAAGAAAGAGACATGAAATCACGTGAATCCATATTTGGCATGGAAGTCTTGTATGAATCTTAGGACTTGATATATATATACTTGTAATATTGTTCACACAACTTCCATGCCAAATATGGATTCACGTGATTTCAAGTCCTAAGATTCATACAAGACTTCCATATATATGGTTACCAGATGCTATGGAAGGTCCTACTCCTATTTCTGCTCTTATACATGCTGCGACTATAGTAGCATCTTCCTCTTTTCATAGTTATACCCTCCATAATGACTGGAATAGCTTTGATAGGTATAATAACAGTAGTATTAGGAGCTACTTTCGCTATTGCTCAAAAAGATATTAAGATAGCATATATATATATATATATATATATATATATATATATATATATATATATATATATATATATATATATATATATATATATATATATATATATATATATATATATATATATATATATATATATATATATATATATATATGTATATATATATATGTATATATATATATGTATATATATATATATATGTATATATATATATATATGTATATATATATATATATGTATATATATATATATATATATATATATATATATATATATATATATATATATATATATATATATATATATATATATATATATATATATATATATATATATATATATATATATATATATATATATATATATATATATATATATATATATATATATATATATATATATATATATATATATATATATATATATATATATATATATATATATAACGTGAGAGTCTCTTGCAACTTAAAACATATTTTGGCCTTGAATTTTGTAGAAAAAAACGATGAACCAAATGAACTTCACCTGAAAAAAACTCCTTAAAATTTGATCCAATATTCTCTTATCCAAAAATTTCTCCTTTTAAGTTCAAAGGTCACGGATAATGAATTCTATTATTCTCACAAATGCAAATGAATTTGGTGCAAAGCTCATCCTTGAAAACAAATTCTCGAACGACTATCCTTAAAAACCAGAAGGTGGGAAACTTCAATCCTCTTTGGGGAATCTTTGAGCCACTTTGGAGAGAAACTTTGAAATTATATCAATTACGAGAATACAATATTGAGTGCATACGCTCCTACATGACTTGCAAAGAACTAAAATTCTGAAGGACATACACAATGCTTTTATGACTTTTAAACTTTCTTCAACAACCTACAAAAAAAACAAAAAAAAAACTAGGTAGAATGGTTACTTATGCGTGGATGATTCATCTAAAATGATATGCAAAGGATCAAGGAATCTAAGGGTAAAATTTGGGGTATAACAGTTGCCTCTATTTAAATATCCTCACCAGATGATATGAGCGATGAAAAACTTCATGAAATCATGGTGGAAGGTATTTAAATACAGATAACTGAAAATTTTTCCCTTAGATGCAATGATATGCAATGCTATGGACAAAGCAAAACTATTCTACAAATGCTAGTATGCCATGAATTCTAATATGATGAAAATGATGGAATGATAAATGCAAAATGCAAACGAAACAAACAGGGATGAGGTCAATGCAATGATAACCACTCATCGGAGATGACAACGCATTGGGGACCCAGAACAAGTTGGGGAAATCTAAAGTGATGGACCAACATGTTCAGGCATGACCAACTGACACTTTAGAAAGAAAGGCAGCAAAAGATCCTCAATGGAGATGGAACCGGGAAGACGGCCTCCACTAGGGAATATCTAGAGTAGTTGCTCAACAGGTTCAGGCATGACCGACTGACACTCTAGGATAAAAGGTAAAACAGGATCCACATGACAGTAGGATCATGCAAACAAAATGTTGGAGTTTTCAAACAAGAAAGAACATCCAAGCTTCTGGAAATTTCTTAAACGAAGAGATCAAACGAGATCTTCAGGAAACATCAGGAAATATACAGGGTCATCAAAACTCTTCTGTATGCCAAAATAAATGGACTTTATGGGGAAATGCCCTGATAAGCTTCTCAAAAGAGACTGTCACTTATCGTTGCAAGGGGGACTTACACCACCAAAAAGGGATAAGCTTATCCAAAGAAGAGAATGCTACTTATCTGAAAAATATAATGCTGATAAGCTTCTCACGTGAGACTGCCACTTATCTGGGGATATGGATAAAAATGATAAGCTTCTCGGAGAGACTGCCACTTATCTTGGAAAAAGTAATGGAAACAAGCTTCTCGAGGTAGATTGCCACTTGTTGCTGGACATAATGAAATAGGATAAGCTTCTCGAGAGAGACTGCCACTTATCAGTGTAGCAAAATGATAATGATAAGCTTCTCGGGTGAGACTGCCACTTATCTGACAAGTAAAGTGATAAAAATGATAAGCTTCTCAGGTGAGACTGCCACTTATTTGGAAAAAGTAATGGAAACAAGCTTCTCAAGGGAGATGGCCACTTGTTGCTGGACATAATGAAATAGGATAAGCTTCTCAGGAGAGACTACCACTTATCCGTAAGAAAGGTAAGAAATGATAAGCTTCTTAGATGAGACTGCCACTTATCTGGTAAGTAATATGATAAAAAAGATAAGTTTCTCAGGTGAGGCTGCCACTTATCAGCAATAAGGAGTTGTAAAAGGTTATTCTTGCTATATAGTGCAAAATAAATACACGTCCAGGTTAGGTTCGGCGACCAACGGGGAGTAAAGTTCAATCTAGAATCGAGCTAGAAAGAAACTGTCAAACAAGACTCCAACCATTGTGGAATGAACTCCAATGGGGATTATCTTATCCAGGCATGGAGAAGATAACTGAAATAACCATATATATATATATATATATATATATATATATATATATATATATATATATATATATATATATATATATATATATATATATATATATATATATATATATATATATATATATATATATATATATATATATATATATATATATATATATATATATATATATATATATATATATATATATATATATATATATATATATATATATATATATATATATATATATATATATATACACACACACACACACACACACACACACACACACACACACACATATATATATATATATATATATATATATATATATATATATATATATATATATATATATATATATATATATATATATATATATATATATATATATATATATATATATATATATATATATATATATATATATATATATATATATATATATATATATATATATATATATATATATATATATATATACACACACATACATATATATATATATATATATATATATATATATATATATATATATATATATATATATATATATATATATATATATATATATATATATATATATATATATATATATATATATATATATATATATATATATATATATATATATATATATATATATATATATATATATATATATATATATATATATATATATATATATATATATATATATATATATATATATATATATATATATATATATATATATATATATATATATATATATATACATACATATATATAACGTGAGAGTCTCTTGCAACTTAAAACATATTTTGGCCTTGAATTTTGTAGAAAAAACGATGAACCAAATGAACTTCACCTGAAAAAAACTCCTTAAAATTTGATCCAATATTCTCTTATCCAAAAATTTCTCCTTTTAAGTTCGAAGGTCACGGATAATGAATTCTATTATTCTCACAAATGCAAATGAATTCGGTGCAAAGCTCATCCTTGAAAACAAATTCTCGAACGACTATCCTTAAAAACCAGAAGGTGGGAAACTTCAATCCTCTTTGGGGAATCTTTGAGCCACTTTGGAGAGAAACTTTGAAATTATATCAATTACGAGAATACAATATTGAGTGCATACGCTCCTACATGACTTGCAAAGAACTAAAATTCTGAAGGACATACACAATGCTTTTATGACTTTCAAACTTTCTTCAACAACCTACAAAAAAAAACAAAAAAAAAACTAGGTAGAATGGTTACTTATGCGTGGATGATTCATCTAAAATGATATGCAAAGGATCAAGGAATCTAAGGGTAAAATTTGGGGTATAACAGTTGCCTCTATTTAAATATCCTCACCAGATGATATGAGCGATGAAAAACTTCATGAAATCATGGTGGAAGGTATTTAAATACAGATAACTGAAAATTTTTCCCTTAGATGCAATGATATGCAATGCTATGGACAAAGCAAAACTATTCTACAAATGCTAGTATGCCATGAATTCTAATATGATGAAAATGATGGAATGATAAATGCAAAATGCAAACGAAACAAACAGGGATGAGGTCAATGCAACGATAACCACTCATCGGAGATGACAACGCATTGGGGACCTAGAACAAGTTGGGGAAATCTAAAGTGATGGACCAACATGTTCAGGCATGACCAACTGACACTTTAGAAAGAAAGGCAGCAAAAGATCCTCAATGGAGATGGAACCGGGAAGACGGCCTCCACTAGGGAATATCTAGAGTAGTTGCTCAACAGGTTCAGGCATGACCGACTGACACTCTAGGATAAAAGGTAAAACAGGATCCACATGACAGTAGGATCATGCAAACAAAATGTTGGAGTTTTCAAACAAGAAAGAACATCCAAGCTTCTGGAAATTCCTTAAACGAAGAGATCAAACGAGATCTTCAGGAAACATCAGGAAATATACAGGGTCATCAAAACTCTTCTGTATGCCAAAATAAATGGACTTTATGGGGAAATGCCCTGATAAGCTTCTCAAAAGAGACTGTCACTTATCGTTGCAAGGGGGACTTACACCACCAAAAAGGGATAAGCTTATCCAAAGAAGAGAATGCTACTTATCTGAAAAATATAACGCTGATAAGCTTCTCACGTGAGACTGCCACTTATCTGGGGATATGGATAAAAATGATAAGCTTCTCCGGAGAGACTGCCACTTATCTTGGAAAAAGTAATGGAAACAAGCTTCTCGAGGTAGATTGCCACTTGTTGCTGGACATAATGAAATAGGATAAGCTTCTCGAGAGAGACTGCCACTTATCAGTGTAGCAAAATGATAATGATAAGCTTCTCGGGTGAGACTGCCACTTATCTGACAAGTAAAGTGATAAAAATGATAAGCTTCTCAGGTGAGACTGCCACTTATTTGGAAAAAGTAATGGAAACAAGCTTCTCAAGGGAGATGGCCACTTGTTGCTGGACATAATGAAATAGGATAAGCTTCTCAGGAGAGACTACCACTTATCCGTAAGAAAGGTAAGAAATGATAAGCTTCTTAGATGAGACTGCCACTTATCTGGTAAGTAATATGATAAAAAGATAAGTTTCTCAGGTGAGGCTGCCACTTATCAGCAATAAGGAGTTGTAAAAGGTTATTCTTGCTATATAGTGCAAAATAAATACACGTCCAGGTTAGGTTCGGCGACCAACGGGGAGTAAAGTTCAATCTAGAATCGAGCTAGAAAGAAACTGTCAAACAAGACTCCAACCATTGTGGAATGAACTCCAATGGGGATTATCTTATCCAGGCATGGAGAAGATAACTGAAATAACCATATATATATATATATATATATATATATATATATATATATATATATATATATATATATATATATATATATATATATATATATATATATATATATATATATATATATATATATATATATATATATATATATATATATATATATATATATATATATATATATATATATATACATATATATATATATATATATATATATATATATATATATATATATATATATATATATATATATATACACACACACACACACACACACACACACACACACACACACATATATATATATATATATATATATATATATATATATATATATATATATATATATATATATATATATATATATATATATATATATATATATATATATATATATATATATATATATATATATATATATATATATATATATATATATATATATATATATATATATATATATATATATATATATATACACACACATACATATATATATATATATATATATATATATATATATATATATATATATATATATATATATATATATATATATATATATATATATATATATATATATATATATATATATATATATATATATATATATATATATATATATATATATATATATATATATATATATATATATATATATATATATATATATATATATATATATATATATATATATATATATATATATATATATATATATATATATATATATATATATATATATATATATATATATATATATATATATATATATATATATATATACATACATATATATAACGTGAGAGTCTCTTGCAACTTAAAACATATTTTGGCCTTGAATTTTGTAGAAAAAACGATGAACCAAATGAACTTCACCTGAAAAAAACTCCTTAAAATTTGATCCAATATTCTCTTATCCAAAAATTTCTCCTTTTAAGTTCGAAGGTCACGGATAATGAATTCTATTATTCTCACAAATGCAAATGAATTCGGTGCAAAGCTCATCCTTGAAAACAAATTCTCGAACGACTATCCTTAAAAACCAGAAGGTGGGAAACTTCAATCCTCTTTGGGGAATCTTTGAGCCACTTTGGAGAGAAACTTTGAAATTATATCAATTACGAGAATACAATATTGAGTGCATACGCTCCTACATGACTTGCAAAGAACTAAAATTCTAAAGGACATACACAATGCTTTTATGACTTTCAAACTTTCTTCAACAACCTACAAAAAAAAACAAAAAAAAAACTAGGTAGAATGGTTACTTATGCGTGGATGATTCATCTAAAATGATATGCAAAGGATCAAGGAATCTAAGGGTAAAATTTGGGGTATAACAGTTGCCTCTATTTAAATATCCTCACCAGATGATATGAGCGATGAAAAACTTCATGAAATCATGGTGGAAGGTATTTAAATACAGATAACTGAAAATTTTTCCCTTAGATGCAATGATATGCAATGCTATGGACAAAGCAAAACTATTCTACAAATGCTAGTATGCCATGAATTCTAATATGATGAAAATGATGGAATGATAAATGCAAAATGCAAACGAAACAAACAGGGATGAGGTCAATGCAACGATAACCACTCATCGGAGATGACAACGCATTGGGGACCTAGAACAAGTTGGGGAAATCTAAAGTGATGGACCAACATGTTCAGGCATGACCAACTGACACTTTAGAAAGAAAGGCAGCAAAAGATCCTCAATGGAGATGGAACCGGGAAGACGGCCTCCACTAGGGAATATCTAGAGTAGTTGCTCAACAGGTTCAGGCATGACCGACTGACACTCTAGGATAAAAGGTAAAACAGGATCCACATGACAGTAGGATCATGCAAACAAAATGTTGGAGTTTTCAAACAAGAAAGAACATCCAAGCTTCTGGAAATTCCTTAAACGAAGAGATCAAACGAGATCTTCAGGAAACATCAGGAAATATACAGGGTCATCAAAACTCTTCTGTATGCCAAAATAAATGGACTTTATGGGGAAATGCCCTGATAAGCTTCTCAAAAGAGACTGTCACTTATCGTTGCAAGGGGGACTTACACCACCAAAAAGGGATAAGCTTATCCAAAGAAGAGAATGCTACTTATCTGAAAAATATAACGCTGATAAGCTTCTCACGTGAGACTGCCACTTATCTGGGGATATGGATAAAAATGATAAGCTTCTCCGGAGAGACTGCCACTTATCTTGGAAAAAGTAATGGAAACAAGCTTCTCGAGGTAGATTGCCACTTGTTGCTGGACATAATGAAATAGGATAAGCTTCTCGAGAGAGACTGCCACTTATCAGTGTAGCAAAATGATAATGATAAGCTTCTCGGGTGAGACTGCCACTTATCTGACAAGTAAAGTGATAAAAATGATAAGCTTCTCAGGTGAGACTGCCACTTATTTGGAAAAAGTAATGGAAACAAGCTTCTCAAGGGAGATGGCCACTTGTTGCTGGACATAATGAAATAGGATAAGCTTCTCAGGAGAGACTACCACTTATCCGTAAGAAAGGTAAGAAATGATAAGCTTCTTAGATGAGACTGCCACTTATCTGGTAAGTAATATGATAAAAAAGATAAGTTTCTCAGGTGAGGCTGCCACTTATCAGCAATAAGGAGTTGTAAAAGGTTATTCTTGCTATATAGTGCAAAATAAATACACGTCCAGGTTAGGTTCGGCGACCAACGGGGAGTAAAGTTCAATCTAGAATCGAGCTAGAAAGAAACTGTCAAACAAGACTCCAACCATTATGGAATGAACTCCAATGGGGATTATCTTATCCAGGCATGGAGAAGATAACTGAAATAACCATATATATATATATATATATATATATATATATATATATATATATATATATATATATATATATATATATATATATATATATATATATATATATATATATATATATATATATATATATATATATATATATATATATATATATATATATATATATATATATATATATATATATATATATATATATATATATATATATATATATATATATATATATATATATATATATATATATATATATATATATATATATATATATATATATATATATATATATATACACACACACACACACACACACATACATATATATATATATATATATATATATATATATATATATATATATATATATATATATATATATATATATATATATATATATATATATATATATATATATATATATATATATATATATATATATATATATATATATATATATGTATATATATATATATATATATATACACACACACACATATATATATATATATATATATATATATATATATATATATATATATATATATATATATATATATATATATATATATATATATATATATATATATATATATATACATACATATATATAACGTGAGAGTCTCTTGCAACTTAAAACATATTTTGGCCTTGAATTTTGTAGAAAAAACGATGAACCAAATGAACTTCACCTGAAAAAAACTCCTTAAAATTTGATCCAATATTCTCTTATCCAAAAATTTCTCCTTTTAAGTTCAAAGGTCACGGATAATGAATTCTATTATTCTCACAAATGCAAATGAATTCGGTGCAAAGCTCATCCTTGAAAACAAATTCTCGAACCACTATCCTTAAAAACCAGAAGGTGGGAAACTTCAATCCTCTTTGGGGAATCTTTGAGCCACTTTGGGGAGAAACTTTGAAATTATATCAATTACGAGAATACAATATTGAGTGCATACGCTCCTACATGACTTGCAAAGAACTAAAATTCTGAAGGACATACACAATGCTTTTATGACTTTCAAACTTTCTTCAACAACCTACAAAAAAAACAAAAAAAAAACTAGGTAGAATGGTTACTTATGCGTGGATGATTCATCTAAAATGATATGCAAAGGATCAAGGAATCTAAGGGTAAAATTTGGGGTATAACAGTTGCCTCTATTTAAATATCCTCACCAGATGATATGAGCGATGAAAAACTTCATGAAATCATGGTGGAAGGTATTTAAATACAGATAACTGAAAATTTTTCCCTTAGATGCAATGATATGCAATGCTATGGACAAAGCAAAACTATTCTACAAATGCTAGTATGCCATGAATTCTAATATGATGAAAATGATGGAATGATAAATGCAAAATGCAAACGAAACAAACAGGGATGAGGTCAATGCAACGATAACCACTCATCGGAGATGACAACGCATTGGGGACCTAGAACAAGTTGGGGAAATCTAAAGTGATGGACCAACATGTTCAGGCATGACCAACTGACACTTTAGAAAGAAAGGCAGCAAAAGATCCTCAATGGAGATGGAACCGGGAAGACGGCCTCCACTAGGGAATATCTAGAGTAGTTGCTCAACAGGTTCAGGCATGACCGGCTGACACTCTAGGATAAAAGGTAAAACAGGATCCACATGACAGTAGGATCATGCAAACAAAATGATGGAGTTTTCAAACAAGAAAGAACATCCAAGCTTCTGGAAATTCCTTAAACGAAGAGATCAAACGAGATCTTCAGGAAACATCAGGAAATATACAGGGTCATCAAAACTCTTCTGTATGCCAAAATAAATGGACTTTATGGGGAAATGCCCTGATAAGCTTCTCAAAAGAGACTGTCACTTATCGTTGCAAGGGGGACTTACACCACCAAAAAGGGATAAGCTTATCCAAGGAAGAGAATGCTACTTATCTGAAAAATATAACGCTGATAAGCTTCTCACGTGAGACTGCCACTTATTTGGGGATATGGATAAAAATGATAAGCTTCTCCGGAGAGACTGCCACTTATCTTGGAAAAAGTAATGGAAACAAGCTTCTCGAGGTAGATTGCCACTTGTTGCTGGACATAATGAAATATGATAAGATTCTCGAGAGAGACTGCCACTTATCAGTGTGGCAAAATGATAATGATAAGCTTCTCGGGTGAGACTGCCACTTATCTGACAAGTAAAGTGATAAAAATGATAAGCTTCTCAGGTGAGACTGCCACTTATTTGGAAAAAGTAATGGAAACAAGCTTCTCAAGGGAGGTGACCACTTGTTGCTGGACATAATGAAATAGGATAAGCTTCTCAGGCGAGACTACCACTTATCCGTAAGAAAGGTAAGAAATGATAAGCTTCTTAGATGAGATTGCCACTTATCTGGTAAGTAATATGATAAAAAAGATAAGTTTCTCAGGTGAGGCTGCCACTTATCAGCAATAAGGAGTTGTAAAAGGTTCTTCTTGCTATATAGTGCAAAATAAATACACGTCCAGGTTAGGTTCGGCGACCAACGGGGAGTAAAGTTCAATCTAGAATCGAGCTAGAAAGAAACTGTCAAACAAGACTCCAACCATTGTGGAATGAACTCCAATGGGGATTATCTTATCCAGGCATGGAGAAGATAACTGAAATAATCATCACCCACGAGGGTTGAACTCTATGGGGAAACCGGTAAGAGTAGGTATTTTATGCTTAAGGTTGACGACTTCTACTTAGAGAGAACGGACACCCAGTTACTTGGTGATAAACACAACCAAAGTAACACCAAAAGACAAAGGATAACAAACATGCTGATGCTAAATGTATATGTCTACATGAAATGAATGTATGTATGTATGTCATGCTCATGCTTATGCTTATGGAGGTGGAATAAATAGGAGGTGAAATAAACATCTCGACGAAGATACTCGGTCAACCTCCGCAAGGGTATATCTACCAAGAGATGGATAGAAAGTAATAGGCGGAACCATAATCTTGCTTCAAAGTTCAAATTTTCTCTGGGGAGAAGAATATTCCACTTGGGGTTATAATATCATGACTTCACTTGAGGGATTACCATCATGAATCTGAATTCCTTATCAAAGAAAACCTGCCCACTGGGAGAGTCACCCAGAATTAGAGACTTCGTAGGGGATAGAATAAATATCCACTTCCTTGGGGAAGTATGGAGCTAAAGAAGCTTACTGGAGAAAGTATAGAAACTTCAGTGAGGAAAAGAGATGATTCCACTGGGGAATGGATCCTCAATACTTGATGAATGCTGGGGAGATTCTCTATAGTCTTGAAAATCACTGGAGATTACACGATCTGTCCAAAAGTGTTGTCAGCTTATGTTTCGCTGGGAATTTTGCTGAACAATGGCCTAAAAGTGCTTCTG
The DNA here is from genome assembly GCA_963859935.3 of Lathyrus sativus. Taxonomy (NCBI): domain Eukaryota; kingdom Viridiplantae; phylum Streptophyta; class Magnoliopsida; order Fabales; family Fabaceae; genus Lathyrus; species Lathyrus sativus. The sequence goes on from OZ012739.1 coordinate 193,041,357, forward strand.
CAACATTAAGACTTTCTGGGGAACAGTGATGTCCTTCAAATATTCCACGAGTCAAAGCAACTTTATATCTTTTTCAATGCATTTTCAAAAACAATCTTAAATTTGAAAAAATTTCACTTTTGAAATTATTATTTAACAAATAACATTTTGCATAACAAAAAAGTAGAGAAAGCATAAATGGCAAATTGAATAGGCAAAAGGTCTGATTTTATTTAAGAATGTAGCTTGCTAATGGTAAAGCTCCATGGAGTATTACAATTGAAATTGGCAATAGGGGAAAGGTTACATTGAATCCAACAACACCTACTAACCATAATAATTAAGACTACCCAAAATCCTGCTTCTGACAAGAGCGGTTGGATTGGATTTGATTTTCTGCAAATTTTTTTTGATGATCAGCGTCATCTGATGCAATGAAATGCCTTTGTCCCTAACTTTTGCCTGGACCGCCCTTTCGGGTTTTCAATCCACCGTGACGCTCATTTTTCCTAAACCGCCCTTTCAGGTTTTCAGCTTAGCGAGCTGTATATTTTTTTTCATCCCTTAATTTTGCCTAGATCTCCTTCATAGGTTGCGATCCACCGGGATACCCATTGTTGCCTAAGTCTCCTTTTCAAATTTTCGACTTAGAGTGTTCTTTTAGGCATAGTATTTTCGGACTGCATCAGAGTTTATAGGACGTGTAAGCTCTTCACCATCCATTGTTGTGAGAATTAAAGATCCTCTTGAGTAGACTGTCTTCACCACAAATGGACCTTCATAACTGGGCATCCATTTCCCACGCATATCTTTATGAACTGGCAAGATCTTCTTGAGTACAAGCTCTCCTTGACGGAATTCTCGAATTCAGACTTTCTTGTCGAATGCTCTCTTCATCCTTTTCTGGTACAACTGACCATGGCACATTGCAGTCATGCGCTTCTCGTCGATGAGGTTCAGCCGGTCAAATCTGTCTTGGACCCATTCTGCTTCATCAAGCTTGGTTTCCATCATTACCCTCAAGGACGGTATTTCTACTTCGACGAGGAGGACTGCATCCATTCCATACACTAATGAGAAAGGGGTTGCCCCTGTCGAAGTTCACACTGAAGTTCTGTATCCGCGCAAAGCAAATGGTATCATTTTATGCCAATCTTTGTAAGTTTTGACCATCTTTTGTAGGATTTTCTTGATGTTTTTATTCACAGACTCAACAACTCCATTCATTTTAGGATGGTAAGGAGAAGAATTGTGGTGCGTAATCTTGAAACTTTCACACAACTCTTTCATGGTTCTATTGTTCAAATTGGTCCCATTATCTGTTATGATTCAGCTTGGAATTCCATAACGGAAGATAATTTATTTCTTAAGGAATCAGGCAACCACTTGCTTGGTTACATTGGCATAAGAAGAAGCTTATGCCTATTTTGTGAAGTATTCAATGGCAACTAAGATGAATCGGTGACCGTTGGAAGATTTAGGTTCAATTGCCCCAATCATGTCAATGCCCCACATTGAGAAAGGCCACGGCGATGATAAAACATTCAACAGCGTTGGAGGCACGTGCACCTTGTCAACATAAATTTCGCACTTATGGCATTTTCTAGCATATTGGATGCAATCAGATTCCATGGTTAACCAGTACTACCCAACTCTCAAAATCTTCTTGGACATAGCATAACCATTGGCGTGAGTTCCAAAGGTTCCTTCATGGATTTCTTGAAGTAACATGTCAGCTTCACATTTGTCAACACATCTAAGCAGAACCGTGTCTTAGCTTCTTTTGTATAACACATCATTGCTGAGGAAGAACTTGGATGCTAATCTTCTCAGAGTCTTCTTGTCAAGAGTTGTGGCATCGGCTGGATACTCTTGCCTTAGCAGATAATTGTTAATCTCGTAGAACCAAGGCTTGTCATCAGTTTCTTCTTCAACCATTTGGCAGTAGGCTGGCTCAGTCTTCCTTTCAATACTAATAAGTGTAGCTTCATTAATAAATCTGACCTTCCACATTGAGGCTAACATGGCTAAAGCATCAACAATATGGTTTTCAGTTCTCGGAACATGTTTAAAAGTGATCTCATCAAAGTACTCAATCATTTCAACAATGTAAGCTCTGTACGGGATCAACTTCTCATCTCTGAGGTCAATAGCTGCTTCAAGGCCTAGAATGCATGCTTCATATTTTGCGATATTGTTGGTACATTCAAAATCTAACCTTGGTGTAAATGGGGTATAACCACCGTCTGGATTCATCAGAATGGCGCCTATGCCATGCCCACTATAATTAGAGGAACCATCAAACATCATCTTCCAATGGGAACCTGGTTCGAGGCCTTCATCAAGACCTGGTGTTGCACCCTAAAATTTGCCCAACCTTATTCACTTGGTTTATGTTTCAATGTCATTAGCATTTGCATATAGAGTCATGTACATAGACTAATCATCTGCATAGCATAAGCATAGCAAGTCATTCAACAGGGGACCAATCATTATTCTCATCCCTAGAAGTCTATCAAGAGGTTATTATCCCAATTCAATCTCATTCAAGTCATCAGGAAAGAATTTGAAAGCAAAGAGTTCAGCAGATCAAGCCTTGAGTCCATCTCTTAGCTGAGGGTATCTGAGGGTCAACAAGAGGGTGGTGAGCTGTGAATTGAAGGCATGGAGAGTATCTAGACATTATGAGAGACTTAGAAAGTCATTTGGAGAAGGAGACAAGTCATTGATGAAAGCACAAGAGCTACAGTTGAAGACAGTCAACTAGGGTTTCATCTGGGTCAACCCTAGGTCAACCCTAGGTCAATTGACTGATTTAAAGGGGCATTCAAGTCTATTGGAGAGATGTGGGGTTCATCATTGGACATATGAAGAAGTATATGGAGATATGCCAAGGAGAATTCAAGAGAAATCAAGGAGAAGAGGAGTTTCTAAATTAGGGTTTCTCTGTAAAATCCCCTAGTTTAGGTCAAATTTCCAAGCAAGATAAGTCAAAATGCTAGCTTCAAATGGCTTCTTGGCCAACATGAAACTTGTAGAGGATCTCAAGACCTTTAATTTGAGTGGTGGAAGACCTCAAGGAGATTTATAGAACTCAAGTTATGGTCCTTGCAAGTTACAGGTCATCTGAGGTATCTGAATTTTTGTCTGTGAAAGTGACTTGACTTCCAAGCAATTTTTACCCTTCAAGGAGATTTCAAATGAATTCTTGGTCAACATAAGAATTGTTCCTCATTGTCTTAGCTTTCTAGAATGGTATGGCATGCCTTCATATGATGTGTGGAACTCAACTTATGGTCTTGGCAAGCAAAGGGTATTTTGGGCATTTGTGAATTACAAGTCATTTTAACCTATGTCCAAAACTCATACAAGGAGGCCTCAAATGGAAAAACTTACAACATCAAACTTGATCCAAATGGGATTTTAAGTCTAGAAAGAAGGTCACAAATTATTGGAGAAGCTCATAACATGAAGTTGCATAATTGGTCAAAATATGAACTAAAATGGCTTATAAAGTGAATAAATTCAAGATGGAAAATGGTTTGGGAGATTTACAAGTCCAAATGGAGACTTCCAATATATGATTTTGAATGGAAAAGCAATTCTAAGAACAATGGTTCAAACACTTTTTTGAGTTTAGAAGGAAAAAAGAAAGTTATCTTTGGTTACTTGTAATTGAAGAAACATAACCAAAATGGATCAAAGTTGGAAAGCAAGGGAATGTGCAAGATGGATCTAGAATGTTCATATGAGGTCTATATATTCATGAAATGAGAATTTAGCAAGGGTTGGCTTCATTTTCACCAAGAATTTCACAAAATCCTCTCATTCTTTTTCCATTGAATCTTCATTCCAATTCTCCAAAACCTTCATCAATTTCCATTCACATCAATTCAATCTTGTTCAATCATCATCATAGATCATAATTCAATCCAGAATCAAGTGTGAATCATCCATTTTCGAACACTTCCATCATCAACATCAAAATTGGAGTTTCAAGTGGACAGCATAATTCAAGCCAAGAATCATCACAACATTGCATACAGAATCAATCCCTGAGTTAATTGATCAAGATCCAAGCCTTGGAAGCCTCAGATCCTCAATCTTCCATAGCTGTTTTCAAGCTTTTACACCAGGTATGTTTTCACTCAAACTGCTTGATCTAGTTGGTTTAACATGTTGTTGTTAGTTTAGACATAATGTAGGAGGTTAGGAGAACAGTTAGGATGAATTTGGAGTGATTTGGTGACAATTGTTAGCAGGTGCCATAAACTGTTAGGAGGTAGTACTCTTAGGTTAGTGCATTAGAATCTTAGCTTGATAGATCAGGTTAATCACCATTAGTTGTAGGTTAGCTTAGTGCAAGTTTGAGGGAGAATCGTGATGATGCATCTCAGTGTACTTCCATGGTGACCAGACCTTGGCTTGATCGGGTTGAGAGTTGTGATGAGTTTCAGACTGAATTAGTGCCATAGACGTGTAGAGGGAGAGTTGTAGAGTAATTTTCATGTTTACATCATGATGATTCGTGGCTTGTAGAGTGCTAACAGCTTGGTGTAAGTTTGGTTCGTGCATGGACGTTCATGGTGAAACCCTAATTTCAGTTGATCCAAGGAAAGAGACGAAATCGTGGCCGTTTATTGGGCGTTGGACTTTTGACTGGATGAGCAATCGTGTGGCCTATATTTGATTCAGAATTGGAGGGAAGCTGTGAGGCCAAAACGCGCCGTTTCATTAATTGAAACGGGCGGGCCTGAGTTTATGTTGTTATCCCCACCCCCAGTTTTAGGCCCAATTCCAATTTCAACGTGATTTTGGTTTCTTTTCTCACCCCCTGCGCGCTTTGTTATTTCTAAGGATTCTGATTCAAGCTGGGCCTAATGTAAAATGCTAAGCGCGCCCCCATTGTTGGCCCATCCTGGATTATTAACTGGAGCGAATTGATATTCATACCCCCTCCCTCTCATTTTAATTCCAATTGTTTTTTTTATTCATTTTAATTTTTCATTCATTTTAGAAATTCATAACAAATTCATAAAAAATCATTTTCACTTCATTCTTTTTACAATATTTTCTTTAAGATGTCTAGAATATTATAGGAAAATAAAATTGCATTTTTATTTTCATTTCATATTTTTTTCATATTTTCCAAATAAATGTCATTTTAAATAGATTCATTTCATGCATTATTTTAATAATTTTTGTTCTATTACATGCTTCTATATTTTTTGTTCATTCTTTTTATATTGTTTAGATGAGACATTCAACTTGTAGAAACAATTTAATTCCCATTTTTAGAGATTAATTTTAGGTGATTAAAATAGGTTTGAACATCATGAACAAAACTAGGGTTTTAGGTGATGACTTAGGAGTTTGATTTCATTTCCCTTAGGACTTAGGGTTTGAATAGATTAGTTATGGGACTATAGGGACTATGGGTAGCTATTAGACCCCTTAGAAAAAGTCAGGATTCCCCTACTGCTATTAATACTGTCTGTATATCTGATTGTCTGGTGTGGTGTGCCCTCTGGGGATTATTGCTTGCTTGCTTGGGTATTGGGTTTGTCTGGGGCCTTGGGGGAAGCTGAAGACTTGAGGAGATGAAGACCATTGGAGATCCAGAGATTGAAGATCAACTACCAGAGTTGAGGAAGAGGTTCTTGCTAGCAGATGCTGAGGAACTAGGGTTTAGGAGCTAGGCAGAGCTCTAGATTAGAAAGCTTGTTTCTCAAACATGGATTGCCTTGTCTGCATCCATTCTTCTCTGTGATTCAGAGTCTCTCTAGGACACTCACCCCCTTCCTTTGGAAGGCTTGGTGATAGTGTCTAAGAGATAGAACTCTTGAGAGAAAATGTCTTTTGTGTTAGAAGCCGTCTGTTCACCACCTTTGGTAGTCAACTGATTGCTTAACACCCAATTCACTCTGATGACTGATCCCTCATCCTGGAGGTTTGAACTTGAAGAAAAGCCATTGCAGATAGAAGACTGACGATCAAAGCCCTTGCCTGAAGGCCATGAAGATGGAGATTGATGCTTGTTGAAGCCTGTAGCTGAATGAAGATTACTTGAAGCCAGATGTTGATTCAGAGCTGCTGATGCTGTTTTCTTTTGCTGTTGTATTTCATTTCTGATGTATTGATTGATTTTCTGGGTTGTATTGTTTGCTGTTTACCATGTTGGGTTGAAAGTGAATCCTGTTCACTTTTGCCTATTGTTTTCTAGGTTCGAGGTTGAGTGGGACTCCCTTGCCTCGCTTGTACTGCTGCATCCATGCATTTTACTGCTTTACTGTATATATCTGATATTGTTTCTGTTTCTGCCTATCCCGTAGGATCTCTGTTTCTCTCTGTGCAAGAGAGGAGCATGATAGACACTAGGTCTTAACCCATGCATGATAACATTAGGATAGTTTGTTTCCCTTCGCAACCGTAGGTTAGAGTTCTGTCTCTTTCTTTCTCAAAACAAACAGAATAACACATAAAGATTTCAAACACAATAAAAGACACTTCTTCCGTAAAAGAATGTGAACTCATCAAGACGTCATTTTTGTCCGCCGGGACTGCTAATCAAGGAAAACCTTTTTCAGAAGGAATAAAACCAACCAAGACAGACTTGTGTCGTACGTGGCCCGAACTACGTTTGCTCTGATCTTTCATGCTGTATGAAAGTACGTAGGCATAGGATGCGATATCCTAGCGAGCAACCTTCCCCTCCTTTCCCGTAGGTAGGCGAACTACGTTGACTCTGATTTCTCGTTCCAGGCGGGAATACGTAGGCATAAAGTGCGATACTTTGCCGAGTCATTTTTATTTTCAGTTTTATTTCCTTTTTAACCCTTGACCTATAGTTTAGATAGAATAACAATCCATACCCGAAAACAAGCGTGGATCCCATCGAGTACGATGGACGTGAGGGGTGCTAATACCTTCCCCTTGCGTAACCGACTCCCGAACCCAGGTTTTGGTTGCGATGACCATACCTTTCCCGTGTTGTGCGAGGTTTACTCTGAGCGTTTCCTTTCCCTCCCGTGGGATAAATAACGCACGGTGGCGACTCTTCTGTTCAGCCGGCGCCGATTTTCGCAGTAGCGACAGCTGGCGACTCTGCTGGGGATGACTCGTCCCCTGGCTGCTAAGGACTGCGATGGTTCTTATGCATTTGGGATCCAACGTCCCTTTGAGAGAGTCAATCCTAGCGCTTGTTTTCCCGTCGAGGATTTTGTATGGAGTTATTGTATGTTGCTAACCTTGTATTTTCAGCTTTGTATATTGATTATTATTGCTGTATTTGGGGTGTGACGGGTGTTCTGATATTGAGTGAGAAGCCGGACCTGGGCTTGAGTGCACCTAGAATTAGAGTAGAAATTAGTGGGCGCCCGCTTGCTTTGCTTGCTTTGGTGTCCCATGAAATCTACACTCAGACGAGGTTCCTCTGGTTGGCCTCCTGCCCCTTCCTTTGGTTGGCGTGGGTTGCTGGTTAGTTGGATTGTCGACTCTGGGGACCGATCATTTGGAAGTTGGCTAAGTGAGGCCTCTTCAGGAATTGATGATGCCACTCCTTCTGGGAATCGTATCATCAACCCTGAAAGTCTGTGACGCCGACGACCGCATAGGATGCCGTACCTTGTGCCAGTTATAGGGCCACCCACCTGTGAGGGGATTTGGGGTTATGCAGGTAACTAGACCTCCAGACTACCGGTTATTTCTTGATCAGAGATCCTGGTTATTTATGGAGAGTTATGAGGTCTGCCAGAGACCAATTAGAGATGAGTTCTGAGGTCTGTCAGAGACCAGTTGGAGAGTTCTGAGGTCTGTCAGAGACCAGTTATAGATGTGATTTGAGGTCTATCAGAGACCAGTCGGAGTTATGATTTGAGGTCTGTCAGAGACCAGTATTGGAGCTCTATTTTAGGTCTATCTGAGACCAGGGTTTGATGACTTCCGGATGGTCTATCTGAGACCTTTCTTGATTGGGTTTAGGCTATTCAGCTGCAGCTTTGGTCCCTGTTGAATGTTACTTGCATTGCATTGCTTGCATATCCATTACCATTTGCATTTCACTAACGTGTGTCTGTGCTGCAGGTGCATTTGCATTTCCCTAGTTCTAGTGCCCAGACTTCTGAGTGTTTGATCATGACTAGCTTAAGGAGAACGGTTGCTTACAAATTGCCTACGCCTGATATCGTTCCTTTACTTGGGTTGATCTCTCTTGCTGATGAGGGTGTTCGTAGGAGTTTCCGGATGAGCTATGGTAGACTACTGAGATTGGTGTGTAAACCTACAGAGGTAGAGTTAGATGGGCTGTATGCTTTGATGCAATTCTACGACCCGGCTTTGAGGTGCTTTACGTTCTCTGACTTTATTATGGGACCAACCCTGGAGGAATACGCTGAGTATGTTGAGCTGCCCGTGCAGAACCAGGTTCCATTCATTCATTATGATGCCAAACCTAAGCCAGAGGAATTGGCAAAAGCCTTGCATGTTGATGCTTCTGAACTTGTGACTACTGTTTCCCGTGGAATCCCAGGCTTCTCACTTCAGTTCTTAGTTGGTAAAGCCCAGGAGTACGCTAAGAGCGGGTGCTGGGTTGCTTTCAATGCTGTGTTGGCGTTGTGCATTTATGGCATAGTTTTGTTCCCCAACATACCGGATTTTGTGGACTTCGATGCTTTCTACTTGTTTGCCGCTGGTAATCCGGTACCTACCTTACTCGGAGATCTCTACCACTCACTGCATTATAAGAATGAGAAGGGAAGAGGGAAGAATGTGCACCTGTGTGTACCCTTGTTGAGTATGTGGTTTGAGAGTCACCTTCCTAAGAGAGGATCTGATGCAGAGACTACAGTTCCAGTTGGTTGGCCAGAGCGTCTGATGAGGCTATCGTCGGAAGATATGGAGTGGTTTGATCGAGACCTGTTGGGATCTGAGCTCATCTTCAGTTGTTCTGGGTACCCTAATGTACCGTTGATAGGAAGAAAGGGGTGTATCAATTACAATCCTTCTCTATTCATTCGTCAGTTCGGATATGCGCTGAAGAATCCACCTCAGGAGGAAGAAGTACAGGAATCTCTGTACTTCACAGGTGATTTGAAGGGGGAGTTACTAGCCAAGTTGCAACGTGCCTGGACGCGTATTAACCGTAAAGGGAAGCCATTGTTAGGAAAGAATGACTGTCAGGCCTATGCACCTTATAGAGTTTGGATTCAGGAGAGGGCTAGTCAGTTGAGGATGCCGTTTCTAGATGTGCAAATTCTTGCTCCCGTTCCGGTAGCAGAGCCAACTACTGTTCCTAGAGAAGTCTATGAGCAAGTTGTGAGAGAAAAAGAAGCCTTGATGAAGATTAATGAAGGGTTAGAGCAAGAGCTAGCTCAGGTACGCAGCGAGAAAAACAAGGCCGTATATGCTTTCCAACAACAGATCGAGCTGGTAAACAGGTTAGGAGCTGAGTTGACTGAGGAAAAGAAAAAGCGCGAACGTCTGGGGCAAGAGTTCAGAAGTTCCCATGACATGCTGGAAGCCAAAAAGAAAGCACTTGACGCAGCACACCGAGAGATATTTTCTTGCAATAAGACTTGGAATGCTACACTCACCAACAACAAGAAGAGGGAAGATAAGCTAAAGCAGCAAATTGCCGACCTCGAAGAGAAGTTGAAGTCTAGCATCAAGAAGTGTGAGGAGGAAGTGATGACCCGGTATAGTGTCCAGCATGCACTGAACAAGGCAATCAAATCCAGAGATGAAGCAGGGTCTCAGAAGCGAAAGTTAGAAGACTGCTTCGGAGAAGCAACATGGGAAGAAACTGCTAAAGACGTACGCCGTGTTCTTAAGAGGAGAAACCAGCTTGTTGAAGGGCTGCTTGATCGACCAAGTCATCCGGAGACCAAGAAGTTGATAGAGGAGTACCAGACTTTTGGGAGGATTTGATCATTTCATATAGTTACTTGTATGCTTTATTTGCATAGTGCTGACCATCACCAGGATTGTTGGTTGAGGTCATGCCTTCTTTGTACTCTCAGTGATATTGTACCCTGGGCTTATTGATTCTCCTTGCAATATATGAGGCTTTCTATGATTCAGCTCCGATATTCCTACTGTCAGCACTGTCACTGCACCGGCACTTCGCACTAGAACTGGGGGAATGTACTTCCCTAATGCACAGGCACATTGCATTGCATTCATATTCATATTGCATTACAGGTAATCTTTGAATGGTGTCTTATCTCCTGCTCTGTACCAGGTACTTAACAGGATTCCAGATTAACATCCGCACCGCTATTCCACACGCTCCAACTGTCGGAAAGTCATGGACCAGATTCAGAACGAGATGCAGGATGTGCGCGAGAAGCTCGCCCTCTTCATGCAGACCATGGAGGCTATAGCAAAAGGGCAAGAGAACTTGCAGGCCATGGTCCAGCCTCTGTTGGCTCGCAACGCTGGTCATGGTAACGAAGATCATCAGTCTGTCCGGGTTGATACTGCTCATGGAGACGGCACTCCCACGCCAGTGGCTCCGCCTGTGGTTAATATACCTGCTGCTAACGTCAACAACGCTACCGCTGCTGTGAATGGTAACGTCGGAGTTGGAAATGATGCTGCTGTCCATAATGCTGGGCTGGGTGATGTCAATTTGGGAGATAATCTAGGAGGCAATGGCTTTGTCAATACTGGGTTCGGATTCAATGATCAAGGATTCGATAACACTGGCAAGTATGGCTTTAATGCTCAAGGCTTTGGGCAAGATGGTTATGGTATGGTCAATCAGGGCTACGGAGGCTTTGGAAACGGAAATGGTACTGGATTTATGGCTCATGGTCCTGCTGGAGGTGTTCAAGGGTACGACAACAGAGGCCGAGGTCCGGGGATGAATCAAATCAGAGCTGGACGTAATAATGCGTACGATGGGTACGGGGCTGGAAACGATATGTGGCAAGAGGATCAACAGGAGGACGCCTTCTCTGGAGGAGGTTTTGAAGGGCCGATGGATGATTCTCAAAAGATTAGAATGCTGGAAGAGCAAATGAAGGGAGTCCTAAATCAGAGTGCTGTGGGACTGGACATGGCAACAATGGGCTTGGTACCTGGCTTGAGGGTGCCAATTAAATTCAAAGCTCCTGCGTTCGACAAGTACAAAGGAGACACATGTCCGAAAGTGCATGTGCGAGCTTATTACAGAAAGATGTCTGCATACTCCACTGATGAAAGAATGCTCATGCATTTCTTTCAGGATAGTCTATCAGGCCCTTCCCTAGAGTGGTACATGGGGTTGGAGCCAACTGATATCAAGACTTGGAAGCAATTGGCGGAGGCGTTCGTAGCCCATTACAAATATAACAGCGACCTGGCGCCCAATCGGGTCCAGTTGGCCGGGCTTTCGCAGAAGAAGGGGGAGAGTTTTAAGGAGTACGCGCAAAGGTGGCGCGATATGGCTGCCAGGGTCCGTCCTCCTGTGGAAGATAAAGAAATGAATGACATGTTTGTCGGCACATTCACCGGGCTGTTTCATGATATGCTGTTTCATACGTCTCTGGCCAGCTTTTCAGACCTGATTCTAATGGGGGAAAAGATTGAGCGTAATATTAAGCAAGGAAAGTTCCAAGTCGAGGAATCAACTGCGTCTGGCAGTAATAGGAAAGCTTATGGTGGGCGCCGTCAGGGCGAAGCTAGTGCAGTATTTGGAGGCCGAGGCCGAGGCCGAGGCAGGGGAAGAAGTCAATATCGTCAGCAGCAGCAGGTGTCGAGTGTTACTATCCCCTATCAGCAACAACCAATCCAGCAACAGCAACCGGTTCAGCAGCAACCAATGCCACAGCAGCAGCAGCCTCAGCAGGGGGCACAGCAAGCTCAACGAAGATTCCAGGGTAATAAACCGCGAAGAGTGTTTGAGAAGCCTCCCTCTACCTATGCTGATTTATTGCAGACATTGTTGGGATTGAATCTGGTAGAGAAAAGAACGCTGGCGCCGATAACGGGAACTCCCCCGTTCGGATACGATGCAAATAGGCACTGTGAGTTTCATTCTGGGGCCCCGGGCCACGATATAGAAGGTTGCCATGCTTTTAAGCACGTTGTGCAGGATCTTTTGGACAACAAGACTATCAATTTCGGAACGGCAGGTCCGAATATAGTCCAGAAACCCATGCCTAATCATGGGGCGAACGCCGTGCTGACTGAGGAAGGTCTGAATCTGATTATGAATGTTGAGGATTTAAAGACGCCGCTGAGCGAGATAAAGAGCCGACTGTTGCAAGGAGGTGTTTACCCAGGATGTAATGAGTACTGCTTAGATTGTTGGGCCCTAGCTGGGGGGTGTGAGGATCTGAAGAAAGGCATTCAGGCCTTAATTGATGAAGGTATATTGCAGTTTGATCGAGCGGCAACTGAAGAGCCTGCAGGGGCAGTAGTGAATGATCAGAGTGATGTGGCCACGGTGACGATTCCGCGGAAGGCGATCACTATTGCAGCACCAGCTCAGCGCCCACCGATTACCATAACTAAGGCCGGGCCAATCCCGTATGAGAACACGAGAGCAGTCCCATGGTCATATGGGCTAGAGGTGTATTGTGATGGGATTAAGATTGACGTTAACAAGCAGTCAGCAGAGATTGTGGATAATGTTGTTGGCTCAGGAGGCATGACGAGGAGTGGCAGGATCTTTATATCTCCTGAAGTGGAGGCTGAAAGGCTAGCGAAAGGAAAAGGGAAAGCGGTTGAAAATGTTCCGGTTCAAGCAAGTGAAAAAGAAGCAGCATCGAAAGATGTGGAGGAATTCATGCGCTTAATTCGGAAAAGTGATTATAAGATTGTGGAGCATCTGCAGCAGACACCGTCCAAAATATCTATCTTGTCATTGCTCTTATGTTCGGAAGCTCATAGAAATGCTTTGCTGAAAGTCCTGGACACTTCTTTTGTACCCCAGGACGTCTCCGTAAATCAGCTAGAAGGAGTATTGGCACACGTGAATGCAGGCCACAGTCTGGGCTTTACCGATTTTGACTTGACTCCGAAAGGGAGGGATCATAATATGGCATTACACGTGTCTGTGGAGTGTAGGGGATCGACAATGTCGCACGTATTGGTTGACACCGGATCGTCTTTGAATGTGCTACCAAAGAAGGCGATGATGAAGCTGGATGTTCGAGGGATCTTGTGTACACCCAGTGATTTGGTAGTCAGAGCGTTTGACGGCACAAGGAGAACAGTCTTCGGATCGATTACCTTGCCTCTGCAAGTGGGGCCGGAAGTGTTTGCAACGGAGTTTTATATCATGGATATACAGCCTGCGTACAGCTGCTTGCTGGGAAGACCTTGGATTCATGGGGCAGGGGCAGTCACGTCTACCCTGCATCAGAAGTTAAAGTATATGGTCGGAGACAGCGTAGTCACCGTATGCGGAGAAGAGGACATCCTGGTCAGCCATTTATCTTCGTTTAAATATGTGGAAGTCGACGGGGAGATCCACGAGACGCCATGCCAGGCATTCGAAGGCGTGCGCATCAAGGATAAAGGTCCAGGGCCGAGCAAAGTGCCAGAGATAGCTGTTTCATCGTATAAGGAAGCTCAAGCGCTAGTGGAAGCAGGAGAAGCCAAGGGCTGGGGCAAAGTATTGGACATTCCGGTGAAGATGGACCGGTTCGGGCTGGGGTACCGACCGTCGTCATCAACTCCTTCTGTGGGGGCCCCCCATTTCAGAAAGTCAATCACCATCTCTGCCAGTGGAGCATGTCATGAAACTGTCAATGCTGCTTCAGAGTCTGATGAAGGAGACAGCGACTGCGATATGGATGCCTGGATTCAGCCAAGCACGCCCGGACAAGGACTGTGCAACTGGTCTATTCAGGAGCTTGTTCCTGTGACTTTTAAACAGTAATGCTTTGCTTTATTAATTGTTGAATAATCTGATGTCTTGCCTGGGGCATCAGGATTTGCTTAGGGCTGTGTTGTTATAAACATTGCGTGTTAATCATTAAATAAATGGCGTTTTTTCATGTGCAAATACTGTAATCCCTGTCTTTCCTGTTTTGTAATTTTTCAATAAAATGGCAACGTGGTTATTCGCTTTATACGCATTTTGAAGCACTTAACCATTCCTTTTGCAGGATAACATTCTCAGATGACATCCTTGAACCACCTATGACTCGTCCCGACTTCGATCACCCGGTATTCCAGACCGAAGAAGAGGTTGTCGAAGATAGCGATGTTCCTGAAGAACTGTCTTGGTTAGTGAAGCAAGAGGAAAGAGCCATTCTGCCTCACGACGAGGTTATTGAAATTATCAATTTGGGGTCGGAAGGGGTTGAGAAGAATATTCGTATCGGAGCCGCACTGCAGAGTGATATCAAGCGAAGACTGGTTGAAATGCTCCGGGAGTATAATGATGTATTCGCTTGGTCGTATCAAGATATGCCAGGGCTCGATACTGATATGGTTGTGCATCGCCTACCACTGAAAGAAGACTGCCCGCCTGTCAAACAAAAACTTCGCAGAACACGTCCAGATATGGCAATGAAGATCAAAGAGGAGGTTCAGAAACAGTGGGATGCTGGTTTCCTGGCTGTGACGAAGTATCCTTCATGGGTTGCCAACATCGTACCAGTGCCAAAGAAAGATGGCAAGGTTCGAATGTGCGTGGATTATAGAGATTTGAACAAAGCAAGCCCAAAAGACGATTTTCCACTTCCTCACATTGACGTGTTAGTTGATAATACTGCTCAATACTCTGTATTCTCCTTCATGGATGGCTTTTCAGGCTATAACCAAATTAAAATGGCGCCGGAGGATATGGAGAAGACTACTTTCATAACGCCTTGGGGAACATTTTGCTACAAAGTGATGCCCTTTGGTTTGAAAAATGCTGGGGCAACATATCAGCGTGCGATGACGACTCTTTTCCATGACATGATGCATAAAGAGATCGAAGTTTATGTTGACGATATGATTGCCAAATCCCAGACAGAGGAAGAGCATCTGGTGAATCTGTTGAAGTTGTTTAAAAGACTTAGGAAGTTCAGGCTGAGGCTGAACCCCAACAAATGCACCTTCGGGGTGAGATCGGGTAAGCTCCTGGGGTTCATAGTAAGCGAAAGAGGAATAGAGGTCGATCCTGCTAAAATTAAAGCTATTCAAGAAATGCCGACGCCTAAAACAGAGAAAGAGGTGCGCGGGTTTTTAGGGAGGTTGAACTACATCGCCCGGTTCATATCTCACCTAACTGCCACGTGCGAACCATTATTCAAGCTGTTGAAGAAAGATCAAGCTGTAACGTGGAACGAAAATTGTCAAAAGGCGTTCGACAAAATAAAGCAGTATTTGCAGGAACCTCCCATTCTGATACCCCCAGTGGCAGGGAGACCCTTGATAATGTATTTGACGGTTCTTGAGGGAAGCATGGGTTGTGTTCTCGGTCAACACGACGAGACGGGGAGAAAAGAGCATGCAATCTATTACTTGAGTAAGAAATTTACAGACTGTGAATCTCGATACTCGATGCTGGAGAAAACTTGTTGCGCGCTAGCCTGGGCCGCCAAGCGTTTGAGGCAATACATGCTGAATCATACAACCATGCTCATCTCGAAGATGGATCCAATCAAATATATATTCGAAAAGCAGGCGTTGTCAGGTAGAATTGCCCGTTGGCAGATGGTCTTGACTGAATATGATATTCAATACGTCTCGCAAAAGGCTATAAAGGGGAGTGTGCTGTCTGAGTATCTGGCGGAGCAGCCTATTGAAGAATACCAATCAATGAGATTTGATTTTCCTGACGAGGATATCATGTATCTCAAGATGAAGGATTGTGAAGAGCCGTTACCAGACGAAGGACCAGAGCCGGGGTCCCAATGGAAGATGATATTTGACGGAGCTGTGAATGCTTACGGTAGCGGAATAGGGGCAATTATCACTACGCTACACGGGTCGCACATCCCGTTTACTGCCCGATTGACCTTTGCCGTTACCAACAATGAGGCCGAATACGAAGCTTGTATAATGGGGCTTGAAGAAGCCATTGATTTGCGAATCAAACATCTAGACGTATACGGAGACTCAGCTCTGGTGGTGAATCAGATCAAAGGGGAATGGGAGACACGCCAGCCTAATTTGATACATTATATGAATTATGCAAGGAGATTGTTGCCTTTCTTCGACAAGGTTGAGTTGCATCACGTGCCGCGGGCAGAGAATCAAATGGCTGACGCCCTCGCCACTTTGTCTTCCATGTACAAAGTCAACTTCTGGAACGAAGCTCCCCAAATCACTATCTCTCGGTTGGACAGGCCAGCTTATGTATTTGCTATCGATGAAGCATCTGATGACAAACCGTGGTATTTCGATATCCTTAATTTCCTGAAGAATAAAGAGTATCCGGCTGGGGCATCCAGTCAAGACCAGAAGACTCTCAGGAGATTAGCGGGTAATTTCTACTTGAACCCGGATGGCGTCTTGTACAGAAGAAACCACGATTTGGTGTTGTTGCGTTGTGTTGACGAGAAAGAGGCAAAGCTTCTCATGGAGGAAATTCACGAAGGTACCTTTGGTACGCATGCTGGTGGGCATGCCATGACGAGAAAACTGCTGCGGGCAGGTTATTTTTGGCTGACGATGGAAACTGATTGTTTCAAGTTCGCGAGGAAGTGCCACAAGTGCCAAATCTATGCTGACAAGATACACGTGCCTCCGAGTCCTCTAAATGTGATGTCATCTCCATGGCCATTCTCGATGTGGGGAATCGATATGATCGGAAAGATCGAGCCGACGGCTTCTAACGGGCATCGGTTCATCCTAGTAGCAATCGATTATTTCACCAAGTGGGTGGAAGCGGCGTCTTATGCAAATGTAACGAAGCAAGTGGTGGCTAGGTTCATCAAGAGAGATATCATTTGCCGATATGGGATCCCCGAGCGGATAATCACGGATAACGGTTCAAATCTGAATAACAAAATGATGAAGGAGCTCTGTCAGAATTTCAAGATCGAACATCACAACTCCTCCCCTTACCGACCCAAGATGAATGGCGCTGTTGAAGCGGCCAATAAGAATATCAAGAAGATAGTCCAGAAAATGGTGGTGACCTATAAAGATTGGCACGAGATGCTACCTTTCGCTTTGCACGGTTATCGTACGACGGTACGCACATCAACCGGGGCAACTCCGTTCTCGTTGGTATACGGAATGGAAGCGGTATTACCATTGGAAGTTGAGATCCCTTCTCTGAGGGTATTGCGAGACGTTCAGCTGGACGAGGCAGAATGGGTAACGAATAGATTGAACCAATTGAGTTTGATGGATGAGAAGAGGCTAGCTTCTCTGGCATACGGTCGTTTGTACCAAAGACGAATGAAGAAAGCATACGACAAGAAGATACTTCCGCGAAGCTTTCAGACGGGCGACCTTGTGCTGAAAAGGGTTCTCCCGCCGCAAGCAGATCACAGGGGCAAGTGGACCCCCAACTACGAAGGGCCATACGTTGTCAGTAAGGTCTTTTCAGGAGGAGCGTTGTTGTTGTCCACCATGGACGGTGAAGACTTTACATCGCCTGTGAATTCGGACGCAGTTAAAAAATACTTTGCTTGAAATAGACCTGCTGGACAGAAAAAAGAGAGTCCAGGCAAAAATGGGGCATCCTGGCGAACCAAAAACAGAATGAAAGGTTCGGGCAAAAGTTAGGGATAAAATTGAAAAAATGTACACCCGCGAAGTTGAAAACCTATACTGGGCGGCTTCGGCAAAAAAGGGTATCCCGGTGAACTGAAAACCCGTAAAGGGCGGTTCACGCAAAAGTTAGGGATGTGAAAAGCAAATGACTGCGGTCCGAATTTGATATTGCGATGAGCATCAATGCGGGAGAATACATTTGAGGAGTCAGTTATCGGATACAATCTCTTCAGAAGTGGGGATACCGGGAAAGCATTAGAGTCGGATGAGTCATAGGAGGATCAGTTCGTGGTGTTCATCTGCATCCGGTTGCCGACATGTGTACAAAATTTAATTTGTCAATATTTATGCTTCTTGTGAATACTTGCATACTTGTATATTTGCTTTGCGTAGCTTCCTCATTTCAGGAGTTACATCCCGTGTACAAAAACTCCGCCCATTCAGGGGCCCAATCAATGAAAATATGCTATTCAGTATTTGATGCCTGTTCTTTACTGTTTTGTGCATGATAAAACGCCTAAGTTTATTGAAACTAGCATGAGTATAACATCACTGGCCCTTGTCAACAATTGCTAAAGCTTTGAATTAACTGAGTGTAACGTCACTAACCTGAATTGATTTGATTGCATAGGCTTGTCGTGTCTTGTTTGTGTTGTTGCAGGTTTCGTAACCATACGAGGAAGATGATCAAAAGATCGCAATAACGAAAGACTTGATCCCCACGTAGGTCAAGCATGTTCTTCCTGAAGAAGGATAGAATTTCCCAGCTAGCCGTAGCTTATCCAAAGGACGTGCTCCAGAAAATTTATTCGTCCTCAGCAGAGTTTGGCGATTCTAAGATCGTAAGGCTGTATTCAGACAGGTTCATCTTTCCCCGCAGGGTCATGCACTCTCCCCCAGTGGAGTCAGTTAACTTTCCCCTAGAGAATCATCCCGTCCCCAGCGGAGTTCTCTTTTTAGCAAGTGTTTTCATTCCTTCCAGTGGAACTCGAGGATCAAGACTCTCCCAAGCGGAGTTGATGGTGGGTCCTATCATTTATTTTGTCAAGGATGTGGTGTGATATCAGTTCACGTCCCAGCAGAAAGTCTGATCGAACTATGCACATCTGCTATTCTCCAGCAAAGTTATATTCCCCAGCAGGGAGTTACTTCAACAAGACGTGTGGTGGGTTCCCAATTTCCCAGTAGGGTCGACTTCACCCTTCCAGCATTTATTTTGCTGGAATAATTCTGTAGCATCTGGCTATCCCCGGCGGAGTCGGCATTACCCTTCCAGCATTTATTTTGCTGAAGCAGTTCCTGTATTCTAGCAGTTCGGGTGGAAAGAGCTCTTGCTCAAATGAATTATCAAACATTCAAGATCTCGGCATGAGGCATCCAGTGATACTGTCAGTTTCGGCAGTATTCCCCCACAGAGTCAGCATGAAGAGATTTTCTTTGTTCCTAACAGAGTCATTTATGCGAATGTCTCTTATTTTCCCCACCAGAGTCAGCAGGATAAGTGTCTCCTTATCCACAAGCAGAGTCATTTGTCATCAAAGGGTTGCAGGAATCAGAATTTCAGAGGTTACCGCCGGCTATCAGAACAGGAGTCCGATAGCTGGTTTCCAGACATCCCCAGTAGAGGTCATCTCAAAGTCGCTGTTACGTCAGTGCTAAGAAGTTTGTGGGTGAGGATCATGGGGAAACTAAGTCCTGACGCGGACAATGTATTCCTATATTGACGGGATTTCTTCAGAAGTGGGCGTCCTAACGTGGACAGGTTTGTTTTACTGGATTGGTGAGTTGTGTTAGTCCTAACGTGGGCAGATTCAGTTTCTTAAAATTAGTGGAATGGGAAGTCATGACGTTGACAAAAGTGATTACTCTTTGTGTTGGTGTCCTGACGTGGACAAGTTATTTCCCCCAGTGGGTCAAGGATGTGAGTCCTCACGTGGACAAGTTTATAATTCTTCATGACGACAAGATGCGCGAGTCCTGACGTGGACAAATCAAGACGAAGTGTGAGTCCTGACGTGGACAAGTCTTATTTCCTCAGCAAGTCGAAGACGCCTGAGTCCTAACGTGGACAAATCGAGACGGTATCAGTGTCCTGACGTGGACAAATCCAAGAAATTATTATTCTTAACGTGGAGAAGTGGGTCCTAACGTGGACGATGTAGTCCTTACGCGGACATATCAACAGAAGTGATTCCTAACGTGGAAAGATGGAGATTCCTTACGCGAAAAAAATTGAGTCCATACGCGGACATATCAGAAGAGGATTCCTTATGTGGAAAAGGATAGTTTCCTTACGTGGAAATGACAGCATTCCTGACGCGGAAAGAGTGGAGTCCTTACGTGGACAGATTAAGATGGTATTCCTTACGTGGAAAAATGAGTCCTGACGCGGACAAATCGGAAAGAAGTTGGTATCCTTACGTGGAAAGATCAAAGTCCTTACGTGGACATATCAAGAGCATTCCTTACGTGGAAGAAAAATGGTTTCCTTACGTGGAAAGACGAGTTTATTCCTTACGAGGAAGGATTAAGTCCTCACGCGGACATATCAAGATTGATTCCTGACGTGGAAAGAAAGAGATTATTCCTGACGTGGAAGAGTTTAGTCCTGACGCGGACAGATCAAATACAAGAGAAGTTGAGTCCTGACGTGGACAGGTTCAGAACCAAAAGTTGTATTCATTACGTGGAAAGATTGAAGTCCTGACGCGGACATGTCAAGTGGTATTGGAGTCCTTACGTGGACAGATTGATATAGTTCTCCTTACGCGGAAAGAGGATTGCTTCCTGACGTGGAAAGATGAAAAGTTTAGTCCTGACGTGGACAGATACAGAAAAGACGATTCCTAACGTGGATAGGCGTTACTCCTAACGTGGACGATGTTATTCCTAACGTGGACAGGTGTTACTCCTAGCGTGAAAGAGTGGTATTCCTAACGTGGACGATTCAGTTTATAGAAGTGCAGACGAATTATCCCCAGCGGAGTTGCCGAGATTTTTCTGGGTTAACAGTAAATGGAGTCCTAGCGTGGACAGGTTTTAGTTGAGATTTCTTCGTATTGATGACAGACAGAGTCCTAGCGTGGACAAGCAAGCAATCTGTTGTGACAGAATCCTCTTCAGAACGATGAAGACAATCCCCAGCACGGTCGCGCGAGATCAGTGGGTTACTATAACAGTCAGATTCAGCTGATGAGTGTCGTTCCCCAAGCAGGAGCGCAGTTTATTTCTGCGGTTGGCAAATTTCTGGTTTCACTAGTATTCAACCATCTCGTACCGCGAATGTCTGAAGGCTCCGGGCTCTTCACCCAATCGGGTCCAAGCCTCTTGAATAGGGGCAGCTGTTGCACCCTAAAATTTGCCCAACCTTATTCACTTGGTTTATGTTTCAATGTCATTAGCATTTGCATATAGAGTCATGTACATAGACTAATCATCTGCATAGCATAAGCATAGCAAGTCATTCAACAGGGGACCAATCATTATTCTCATCCCTAGAAGTCTATCAAGAGGTTATTATCCCAATTCAATCTCATTCAAGTCATCAGGAAAGAATTTGAAAGCAAAGAGTTCAGCAGATCAAGCCTTGAGTCCATCTCTTAGCTGAGGGTATCTGAGGGTCAACAAGAGGGTGGTGAGCTGTGAATTGAAGGCATGGAGAGTATCTAGACATTATGAGAGACTTAGAAAGTCATTTGGAGAAGGAGACAAGTCATTGATGAAAGCACAAGAGCTACAGTTGAAGACAGTCAACTAGGGTTTCATCTGGGTCAACCCTAGGTCAACCCTAGGTCAATTGACTGATTTAAAGGGGCATTCAAGTCTATTGGAGAGATGTGGGGTTCATCATTGGACATATGAAGAAGGATATGGAGATATGCCAAGGAGAATTCAAGAGAAATCAAGGAGAAGAGGAGTTTCTAAATTAGGGTTTCTCTGTAAAATCCCCTAGTTTAGGTCAAATTTCCAAGCAAGATAAGTCAAAATGCTAGCTTCAAATGGCTTCTTGGCCAACATGAAACTTGTAGAGGATCTCAAGACCTTTAATTTGAGTGGTGGAAGACCTCAAGGAGATTTATAGAACTCAAGTTATGGTCCTTGCAAGTTACAGGTCATCTGAGGTATCTGAATTTTTGTCTGTGAAAGTGACTTGACTTCCAAGCAATTTTTACCCTTCAAGGAGATTTCAAATGAATTCTTGGTCAACATAAGAATTGTTCCTCATTGTCTTATCTTTCTAGAATGGTATGGCATGCCTTCATATGATGTGTGGAACTCAACTTATGGTCTTGGCAAGCAAAGGGTATTTTGGGCATTTGTGAATTACAGGTCATTTTAACCTATGTCCAAAACTCATACAAGGAGGCCTCAAATGGAAAAACTTACAACATCAAACTTGCTCCAAATGGGATTTTAAGTCTAGAAAGAAGGTCACAAATTATTGGAGAAGCTCATAACATGAAGTTGCATAATTGGTCAAAATATGAACTAAAATGGCTTATAAAGTGAATAAATTCAAGATGGAAAATGGTTTGGGAGATTTACAAGTCCAAATGGAGACTTCCAATATATGATTTTGAATGGAAAATCAATTCTAAGAACAATGGTTCAAACACTTTTTTGAGTTTAGAAGGAAAAAAGAAAGTTATCTTTGGTTACTTGTAATTGAAGAAACATAACCAAAATGGATCAAAGTTGGAAAGCAAGGGAATGTGCAAGATGGATCTAGAATGTTCATATGAGGTCTATATATTCATGAAATGAGAATTTAGCAAGGGTTGGCTTCATTTTCACCAAGAATTTCACAAAATCCTCTCATTCTTTTTCCATTGAATCTTCATTCCAATTCTCCAAAACCTTCATCAATTTCCATTCACATCAATTCAATCTTGTTCAATCATCATCATAGATCATAATTCAATCCAGAATCAAGTGTGAATCATCCATTTTCGAACACTTCCATCATCAACATCAAAATTGGAGTTTCAAGTGGACAGCATAATTCAAGCCAAGAATCATCACAACATTGCATACAGAATCAATCCCTGAGTTAATTGATCAAGATCCAAGCCTTGGAAGCCTCAGATCCTCAATCTTCCATAGCTGTTTTCAAGCTTTTACACCAGGTATGTTTTCATTCAAACTGCTTGATCTAGTTGGTTTAACATGTTGTTGTTAGTTTAGACATAATGTAGGAGGTTAGGAGAACAGTTAGGATGAATTTGGAGTGATTTGGTGACAATTGTTAGCAGGTGCCATAAACTGTTAGGAGGTAGTACTCTTAGGTTAGTGCATTAGAATCTTAGCTTGATAGATCAGGTTAATCACCATTAGTTGTAGGTTAGCTTAGTGCAAGTTTGAGGGAGAATCGTGATGATGCATCTCAGTGTACTTCCATGGTGACCAGACCTTGGCTTGATCGGGTTGAGAGTTGTGATGAGTTTCAGACTGAATTAGTGCCATAGACGTGTAGAGGGAGAGTTGTAGAGTAATTTTCATGTTTACATCATGATGATTCGTGGCTTGTAGAGTGCTAACAGCTTGGTGTAAGTTTGGTTCGTGCATGGACGTTCATGGTGAAACCCTAATTTCAGTTGATCCAAGGAAAGAGACGAAATCGTGGCCGTTTATTGGGCGTTGGACTTTTGACTGGATGAGCAATCGTGTGGCCTATATTTGATTCAGAATTGGAGGGAAGCTGTGAGGCCAAAACGCGCCGTTTCATTAATTGAAACGGGCGGGCCTGAGTTTATGTTGTTATCCCCACCCCCAGTTTTAGGCCCAATTCCAATTTCAACGTGATTTTGGTTTCTTTTCTCACCCCCTGCGCGCTTTGTTATTTCTAAGGATTCTGATTCAAGCTGGGCCTAATGTAAAATGCTAAGCGCGCCCCCATTGTTGGCCCATCCTGGATTATTAACTGGAGCGAATTGATATTCATACCCCCTCCCTCTCATTTTAATTCCAATTGTTTTTTTTATTCATTTTAATTTTTCATTCATTTTAGAAATTCATAACAAATTCATAAAAAATCATTTTCACTTCATTCTTTTTACAATATTTTCTTTAAGATGTCTAGAATATTATAGGAAAATAAAATTGCATTTTTATTTTCATTTCATATTTTTTTCATATTTTCCAAATAAATGTCATTTTAAATAGATTCATTTCATGCATTATTTTAATAATTTTTGTTCTATTACATGCTTCTATATTTTTTGTTCATTCTTTTTATATTGTTTAGATGAGACATTCAACTTGTAGAAACAATTTAATTCCCATTTTTAGAGATTAATTTTAGGTGATTAAAATAGGTTTGAACATCATGAACAAAACTAGGGTTTTAGGTGATGACTTAGGAGTTTGATTTCATTTCCCTTAGGACTTAGGGTTTGAATAGATTAGTTATGGGACTATAGGGACTATGGGTAGCTATTAGACCCCTTAGAAAAAGTCAGGATTCCCCTACTGCTATTAATACTGTCTGTATATCTGATTGTCTGGTGTGGTGTGCCCTCTGGGGATTATTGCTTGCTTGCTTGGGTATTGGGTTTGTCTGGGGCCTTGGGGGAAGCTGAAGACTTGAGGAGATGAAGACCATTGGAGATCCAGAGATTGAAGATCAACTACCAGAGTTGAGGAAGAGGTTCTTGCTAGCAGATGCTGAGGAACTAGGGTTTAGGAGCTAGGCAGAGCTCTAGATTAGAAAGCTTGTTTCTCAAACATGGATTGCCTTGTCTGCATCCATTCTTCTCTGTGATTCAGAGTCTCTCTAGGACACTCACCCCCTTCCTTTGGAAGGCTTGGTGATAGTGTCTAAGAGATAGAACTCTTGAGAGAAAATGTCTTTTGTGTTAGAAGCCGTCTGTTCACCACCTTTGGTAGTCAACTGATTGCTTAACACCCAATTCACTCTGATGACTGATCCCTCATCCTGGAGGTTTGAACTTGAAGAAAAGCCATTGCAGATAGAAGACTGACGATCAAAGCCCTTGCCTGAAGGCCATGAAGATGGAGATTGATGCTTGTTGAAGCCTGTAGCTGAATGGAGATTACTTGAAGCCAGATGTTGATTCAGAGCTGCTGATGCTGTTTTCTTTTGCTGTTGTATTTCATTTCTGATGTATTGATTGATTTTCTGGGTTGTATTGTTTGCTGTTTGCCATGTTGGGTTGAAAGTGAATCCTGTTCACTTTTGCCTATTGTTTTCTAGGTTCGAGGTTGAGTGGGACTCCCTTGCCTCGCTTGTACTGCTGCATCCATGCATTTTACTGCTTTACTGTATATATCTGATATTGTTTCTGTTTCTGCCTATCCCGTAGGATCTCTGTTTCTCTCTGTGCAAGAGAGGAGCATGATAGACACTAGGTCTTAACCCATGCATGATAACATTAGGATAGTTTGTTTCCCTTCGCAACCGTAGGTTAGAGTTCTGTCTCTTTCTTTCTCAAAACAAACAGAATAACACATAAAGATTTCAAACACAATAAAAGACACTTCTTCCGTAAAAGAATGTGAACTCATCAAGACGTCATTTTTGTCCGCCGGGACTGC
Source organism: Lathyrus sativus (assembly GCA_963859935.3). Lineage (NCBI taxonomy): Eukaryota > Viridiplantae > Streptophyta > Magnoliopsida > Fabales > Fabaceae > Lathyrus > Lathyrus sativus. Next base: position 193,066,539 of record OZ012739.1, read on the forward strand.
TAATCAAGGAAAACCTTTTTCAGAAGGAATAAAACCAACCAAGACAGACTTGTGTCGTACGTGGCCCGAACTACGTTTGCTCTGATCTTTCATGCTGTATGAAAGTACGTAGGCATAGGATGCGATATCCTAGCGAGCAACCTTCCCCTCCTTTCCCGTAGGTAGGCGAACTACGTTGACTCTGATTTCTCGTTCCAGGCGGGAATACGTAGGCATAAAGTGCGATACTTTGCCGAGTCATTTTTATTTTCAGTTTTATTTCCTTTTTAACCCTTGACCTATAGTTTAGATAGAATAACAATCCATACCCGAAAACAAGCGTGGATCCCATCGAGTACGATGGACGTGAGGGGTGCTAATACCTTCCCCTTGCGTAACCGACTCCCGAACCCAGGTTTTGGTTGCGATGACCATACCTTTCCCGTGTTGTGCGAGGTTTACTCTGAGCGTTTCCTTTCCCTCCCGTGGGATAAATAACGCACGGTGGCGACTCTTCTGTTCAGCCGGCGCCGATTTTCGCAGTAGCGACACCTGGCTCTTCATAATCCTTCATTAACATAATGTCTTCGTCAGGAAAGTCAAACTTCAGAGGCTCATAATCTTCAATTGGTTGGTCTGCAAGATAATCTAACAAGATACTTCCTTTTATAGCTTTTTGAGTCACATATTGGATGTCATATTCGGATAACAACATGTGCCAATGAGCAAGTCTTCCATTCTAAGCATGCTTTTCAAAAATATACTTTATTGGATCCATCTTTGAGATCAACAAAGTAGTGTGACAAATCATGTATTGCCTGAGACGCCTAGCAGCCCATGCTAGCGCACAACAAGTCTTTTCCAAAAGTGAATATCTGCTTTCACAATCAGTAAACTTCTTGCTCAAATAGTAGATGGCATATTCTTTTCGTCCAGTCTCGTCGTGTTGACCTAGCACGCAACCCATAGACTTCTCAAGAACAGTCAAATACATGAAGAGTGGTCTTCCAGGAACAGGAGGAACCAGGATATGAGGCTTTTGCAAATAACCCTTGATCTTCTAAAATGCTTACTAACAATCATAATTCCAATCAATAATCTGACCCTTGCAGAGTAACTTGAATATTGGCTCACAGGTAGCAGTCATATTGGAAATGAATACGGAGATATAGTTCAGGCGTCCAAGAAAACATTTGGCTTGTGTTTCGGTTTGCGGAGCTGGCATGTCCTGAATGGCTTGGACTTTATCAAGATCTACTTCGATTCCTCGTTGGCTGACGATAAATCCAAGTAACTTTCCAGATCTAACACCAAAAGCACACTTAGCAAGATTCAGTTTCAACTGGTATTTCCTGAGTCGTTCAAATAGTTTCAGCAAATGATCTAAGTGGTCCTCCTTACTTTTAGATTTAGCAATCATATAGTCAACGTGCACTTCGATCTCTTTATGCATCATGTCATGAAAGAGAGCGAACATCGCTCTTTGATATGTTTCCCCCGCGTTCTTCAAACTGAAAGGCATAACTTTGTAGCAATAGGTTCCCCAAGGAGTAATAAATGTAGTTTTTTCTCTATCAGCAGGGTCCATCTTGATTTGATTATAACCGGAGAAACCATACATAAAAGAGAAAACTGTAAAATTGGTTGTATTGTCCATAAGTGTATCAATATGCGGTAGAGGGAAATCGTCCTTTGGGCTTGCTTTGTTCAAATCCCTGTAGTCTACACACGCTTTGACTTTACCGTCCTTTTTGGGAACTAGCACAATGTTGGCTACCCATTCGGGGTACTTTGCAACTGTTAGAAAACCTGCGTCAAGCTATTTCTTAACCTCATCTCATATTTTCAAAGCCATGTTTGGTCTTGTTCTTCAAAGTTTCTGCTTTACAGGCGGGCACTCTGGTTTAAGTGGCAATTTGTGAACAACAATATCAGTGTCTAGACCAGGCATATCTTGATACGACCATGCGAACACATCAGCATATTCCTCTAGAAGCTTGACCAATCTCTGTTTGACATCAGCCCCAAGGGTTGTACCAATCTTGAACTCTTTCTTTTCTTCATCGGTGCCAAGATTAATCAAATCTACCTGCTCTTTGTGCGATTGAAGTTCGGTGTACTCATACTCAACCAATCTTGTCAGTTCAGTGGGAATTTTGAAATCCTCCTCACCCTCATCTTCAGCTTGATAAGTGGGCGAATCAAAGTTAGGAGTGAAAGCATTGTCATTGGATTCAATATGGTTTGAGGTAGTTATGCATGTTTGGAATGACTTATTTTATTAAATGCTCAAAGAAAATGCAAGAGAAAGAATGCTTTTTTTTTGTTTTGAAAGATTGCCAATTTCTTTTAATGGTAAAAGCAAAAACATGGTAAATGAAACAACAAGAATTTAAAAAAATGCATTTATTGATAATAATTTAAAAGCGAAAAGGTGGCCCTACAAAATAATCCAATAGCCTTGGGCATAGCTATGGAATTTTTGAAAACAACAAATAAAATACAAATAAATTACTTTGATGAGGGAAAAATCACAAGGATCTCTACTGCTTCCCAATTGTCCAAAGCTGCATCGCACTTGAATACCAATTTGCTCAAATCTTCGTCTTCGTTATCATCTTCGATAGCATTGGGCTAGAAACCTCCGCTGACAAACACTTCTTGAATAGTCTTCGGGCGACCTTTGACGGATGTAGAAGCTTTATCATTAGTTGGTTTGTAACCCAACCCATGGCGATTCATCTTGGTCTTGAGATCTATCACTTCTCCCTAACCTTCTGGTATGCCTCCTTTAATTGTTGATCTGGTACTCTTGCAAGATGCGAAAGATGGATTACTATTGCCCACTATTTCTTCGACTTCCAACAAGACAACATTGGAAATCTAGAGTGCTTGAAAAGAAGTTTCCAAAGCATCTTCATCAGCTTCTATGTAACATAAAGAAGACAGATTGCTTACCATCAGATCCTCTTCACCATGTATAATAACCAGCTTATCATCAATCACAAACTTCATCTTTTGATGTAATGTTGAAGTTACAACACAAGCGGTATGAATCCATGGCCTTCCAAGTAAACAACTGTAGTTAGGATTTATGCTCAGCACTTGGAATATGATGTTGAATATATGAGGGCCAATTAAGATCGGTAGCTCCACTTCCCCAACCACAGTTCTGCGGGAACCATCAAAAGCTTTGACTATTAATGAAGTAGGTCTCATTTCAGTCTCTTTGTAAGCCAATTTGGTAAGAACCCTCTTCGGTAAAACATTCAAAGAGGAACCAGTGTCTACGAGTACCCTTGATAAGTTATCTTCCTGGCATTTCACGGACACATGTAAGACACGGTTGTGATTCTAACCTTCCCTTGGTAACTCCTCATTTCTGAAGTTAAGAGTATTACAGGCAGTAATGTTGGTGATCACACTATCAAATTGACCAGTAGTAATATCTTGGGAAACATGAGCTTGAGCCAGTAACTTTTGCAATGCAGCTCGGTGAGCAGGTGAATTCATCAACAAAGACAAGATTGAGATCTTAGAAGGAGTCTGGTGAAGCTGATCAATGACTTTGTAATCAATTTTTCTGATAATCCTCAGGAACTCAGCATCTTCATCATTTGAAACCACTTCTTTGCCTTTGTCCTTGGCAGGCACAGTAGCAGTAGTTTCCTTAGACGAAACCTCATTGAAAAGGGGAGTATATATACGACCACTTCGTGTCATCTTACTTGCCCCAGCTATATTGGTCACGTCTTCACCAGCAATCTTCAAATCTTCCCTCGGAATAACCTTCCCAGATTCTTCGTCAATCATGGTTACATCATACTTCCAAGGTACAACTTTAAAGTCTCTGAAATGAAAAGGACTAGGTTTTTGAATGACCGCCGGCTTTGGCTGATTAACTGCAAAAGCAACAACAAATTCTAGAACGTGGAACACAAGCTTTGGTGCACTGAAAACAGGTACTGCAAAACTTGACTTTGTAATTTAAAAAACAGGCACTTTAGCACTTGGCTCTGGCCAATTGAAGACAGGCTCAATCACAACAACTTCATCATTCTTCATTTTACTACTTACTTGTAGGAAACCATCATAGATCAAATTCTGAACATCATTCTGAACCAACATACAACCCTTGGCACTGACATCACAATTTGTACAATCATCATGGCAAACATTTACCAAACAGGCTTCAAACAACTTGGAATGAAAGACTCGAAAAAGAGTCTTAATCTTGGAAACATCCAGAATTAGGCTCTCGTCAGACACATTATCAATAGCATTAATAGACCCACGAGTAGGCAAAGGATTGTTTTTAATATTAGGTTGAGGATCATCAAAGGATAGAATATTCTTTTCCATTAACTCTCTTACGAGGTGCTTGAGAGCATAACAACTTTCTAGATCATGGTCAGGTGCATTCTCATGAAATAAACAATGAGCATTAGGATTGTAATTAGCTGGCAGCGAATTAGGAGGTGGACCCAAAGCCCTTGTAGTTATCAAACCTTGTTGCACTAATGAAGGTTACAACTCGGTATAAGTCATCGGAATAGGAGGACATGGCTTATATTGTCTCATGTTAGGAACATTATGGCGAGGTGCCTGATTCTTCGGTTGCTGATAGGCAGGAGCGTTGGGCTCTCGTTGATAGTTGGATAGAGCTTGTACAGGCTAATAACCCGGAGGAGATTGATAGACATATGGTTGATAAGTAGGATCCGGTTGCACAGGCTGATATGCAGGAACTTGTTGATTGAAAGCAGGTGTAATAGCAGCTACATACGGTTGTTGAGCGAACTGAACAGGGTAACTTTGTGGTTGAACATAGTTTTGCTGATGTTGCCAAGGTTGATTTCTTCTTTTGCTTGATGCCACCGCATTAGTTTCACCCCTCCTTTTTCTTGTGAGAGCTAAATGAAAGCTTCTTAGCATGATCTTTGTTGGAGCTTGAGCTACCAGCAGTACTCGACATCTTCCCACTTTTTTGCCCAATTCTACCTTTACACCACCACCAACAAAATCAGAGAAGTTTGCAGTCACACTACCAACCATTCTTTCATAGAATTCAGGACAAACAGTGTCAACAAACCAGTCAGGTAGTTCTTTTTCAATCAAAGGAGGTTCTACTTGCGAAGCGATCTCTCTCCATCTCTGAGCATACTCTTTGAATGATTCAGAACTCTTCTGCAACATACACATTAAATGCCCTCGGTCGGGAGCCAAGTCCATATTGTATTTGTAATGTTTGATAAGAGCATTAGACAGATCTTAGAAACTCTTAATGCGAGATTGATCCAGAGTTATGTACCACTTTGACGAAGCACCCTTCAGGCTATCTTGGAAATAGTGTATCATTAGTTTGTCGTTGTTAACATGAGCGACCATTTTATAATAATACATGATCAAATGACTCTTTGGGCATGTAGCTCCTTCATAATGATCAAAGCTAGGAGTTTTTAACTTTGGAGGGATAACCAGACCAGATACAAGACACACCTCTCTGGCAGCGACACCAAAGATTTGATCTCCTTCCATCATTCTCAACCTTTTGTCAATAGTTTCTACATCTTCTCGGAGTTTCTCATGACGTTCATCTTCATCTTATTTCATATCAGGGACATCATATACCGATTTATGCTCATTGAAGTATGATTGCACATGAGCATGAACAACAGCTGGTGCAAAAGTTGGAATCACCTGAAGAGTTTCAGTAACCAAAGGAACATCTTGTTGACCATGTTAAACAATAGGAACTGCAGTAGGTGCCATCACAAAACCAGGTGGAAGACCATATGGAGGTACACTTGTATTAGCACCAACAGATGGTTGAGGGTCCACAGCAGCATTGGCAACCTCAGAAACAACAGTGGGCTGAGTACCCATCCTTGCACGTATAACCTATAGCATCTCCATAATCTTCCCCACACTTCCTCGAAGGTCTTCTAATTCATTACTGACCCGATCAAGCTCTTAATTTTGTTCCGCCATCTTTTTATGAGCTCGAGCTCTGATGTTGTACTGGTGCAGAGGACTCGGGGTGAAAGAACTGTAGACGAGAGAACGAAAATGAGAAAATGAAGGGAAAATACACATGCAAAGACATGAATGCAATGCGATGTGGTAATTTCAAGGGATCCAAAAGCAAGTTGCAAAGGTTTTTGAAAAGAACTGAAAAGGTTTTAATTTGAAATTTTTATTAAACTTTATTGAATTTCAAAGGATTAACAATTGAATTTCTTGAAATCAAAATGTGATGAATGCTTGAATGTATGGATGCACAAACACACATATATAGATAAGCAAACAAAGTCCTAGGTTAGAGGGTCATAAGCATGGAGCCATGGTCTACCCATCCCGAAAAGTATGTACTAAGGGTTAATTATACCTGCAGAACAAGGGTTATAAGAGGTTCCCAAAGTCATCAGTCCATCTTTCGGATACTATCAATTTCTCGAATACTCGGTGGTTAACAATATTTTCAAGAGAACCTCTTTTGAGTATAACATCGCGTATCAACTATTTTGGGACTACTAGTCATTGCACTACGTCCTAAGAAAGGCCAAAGTGGGGTAAAAAGGTAACTAAAGGTTCCCAGTATCACAGGCTCCTAGGTCGATAGTAGTGATGTCTTCACGAATACTCGTTCAACAACACTATTCTTGAGAGGGCCTCAACTGAGCGGTGATTCTCAAGTCAGCTTGGTCGGGAATCACTCTCTATAAGCCTCGTTGAATATATCACCTTCCTATCATAAGTATGCTCAAGTCCGGGTGTAGGACTTATCTCATAACAACATATAACCCAAGCAGGTATAGTCATATAAATACATATATAAACAGATATTCAGCAAAATAACACAAATAAACAAGTTAGGGGTAACCCGCGAAAGTTATTAATCCCCAGCGAAGTCGCCATTTTCTGTTGCGGTGAGAATTTGATATCAAATTATTGATTAATTTGAATCACAAAAATTTGAATTCACAACCGGTCTTTGATTTATCCGAAGGAAAGGTTAAAGAAAGAAAAACCTAATTTGCATCGTAAACACAATGCAGGGAGATCTAGGGTTCGGGGGTTGGTTATACCTAGGGAAGGCGTTAGCATCCTAAGCATCTATATTACTCTACAGGAACCTCTTGTTTAACATGTGTTATCTGGTATCTATCTGTTAAAGGTATGCTAAAGGGTTGAAAGAGGACCTAAGGGGTTAGTTCTAAGCATACTCGCCAAGAAATCGCATCTTGTGCCTACGTATCCTGACGGGAGTGGAATCAAAGTATTCGTAGTTCCCTTTAAAAGGGGTGAGGAACTCTTAACTGTGGTCAAGGTTCCAGGGGGGAGTAAGTATTCATAGTGAAATACTTACATGGAGTGCGGCGACTCCGAGTCTATGTTGAAAATTGTTGAGTTGAAAGATGAGGTAAGTAAGTGTAAGTATCCACGGCGGGAACTTACGTGGAGTACGGAAACTCCTGATCCTAAGGCTAGGAATGAAGGGAAGGGCGTGAATGTCCATGGCAGGACGCTATGTGGAGTACGGTGACTCCGATCCTAAGGCTAGGATACGAGGAAGGTTTGTGAGTGTCCATGGCAGGACGCGTTATGGAGTACGACGACTCCTATCCTAAGGCTAGGATAATGGGAAGGAGTTTAAAGCTCTAAGATTTGGCATGGCAGTCAAAGGGAGGATATATTTTCCTTCGGAATTGTGTGTATGCAAATATGATAATTAAAAGTATATTGGTGAACGAATAACATTTGTACAAGACAAGGATCGGGTTGTATGATCAACCCTCGATAGGTAGGCATCGCGGACAGGTGAAACAATTAAACAAACAAACCAACAATTCAGAATTAACAATACTTTGTCAAACAACGACTATACGGGGTCGCCAGTACGTCACTATTAAATATATCGAGAACTATGTTCAATTTCAAGACTTATTATAAAGATTCATGAAATAATGATAAAAGAAAAAAAATCAAATTACAAACCGAATAATTGATTAAACTATAAAAATAAATAAATTACTAATTGAACTCCTAAAAAAAACTAAATACAAAATTAAATGAGAACAAAACAATTAAATCCAAAAAACAGAGGGGTGCAAATATAAAGGAAGGTGTGTGGGCGATGAAAATAACGTGTGGGCTGGGTCGAAATCCGCTCAAGCCCAAAAGACACCAAACCAAGGTTCAGATGTTTGAAAACCCTAATCTCCTCCTCTCTCAAAGTCGTTGTCCTCTCTTCCTCATTCACCAACCGCAGCTCAATCCCTTCACCCATATCCTCTCTTCTTCTTAATTCTCCTTCATTCGTTTCAACCAACGACCATGGATTAAACACGAGCCTCTTCATCATTCAGAAAGGGGGCTATCGAAACGGAGGAGACAACACTTAGGTCGTGCGAAAATGAACGTGGTTATTCATTAATCAGTATTCAACATTTTCAGCAAGTCGAATAGAGTTAAAGATTAACGTACTTAAAGGCGATCTCGACACAACAACCTCGACAACGGCGACCACTTTTACAAATAAGTTCCCAAATCCTTCATCCCTTCCCGTTTCGTGTTAGGTTTGATGCGTGAAGCCTACTGCGAGAATTTCTAAGCCAAAGTTCTTCTCAAGTTGGGTTCCATGTTGGACAAAGAGGGAACAAGATTGCTAGAATCGAGAAGGAACTACACACCTGTAACATAGATACGTGTTAAATGTAATGCAACATGAAAATGTAAATGCAAATGCAAAATGCAGCAGGAGATCAAGAGTGATGTGCTGTGAAGTGGCAAGTCATAATTCTGCTTCGGTGAGAATATAACACAACTCTGATAATAAGGGCCTACTGATACCAACAATATTGATTCACTGTCAAGAAAACCAGGTTGTCTGAAGGTCAAAGTTTCCTGCAATAACCCGACCCCGCTCATAGGTATGAATCCTATCCACTGATAAGGTATGACATCCTATGCGTTTCCCAGCATCACAGACTTTCACAAAATGATGATACGTTCACCATTTCTGGTTTGGCATCATCACTCCCTGAAGAGGCCTCACTTAGCTGAGTCACAAATGATCGGTTCCCAGAGTCGACAACCCTTAGATCTGAAATCCTTTCAACAGCCCACTGGGCTGGAAATGGAAATCATCTCAAAGAATCTCGTCTGAGCGCAGATTTCGTGGGAACTAGTGCATGCCTAACATACAGGTTCACCACTAATCTGCTTCTAGTGCTATGTACATACTCAAGCCTGGGTTTGGCTTATCACTCATCAGAGCACCCCTCCCACAACAGCACAACAACAATAATGTTATACTGAAAGTAAAATGCAGGAAAGTAAAATGCGATAAATAAATGCACACCAAACAGATAAACACGCAAGCGCTAGGATTGACTCGCCTAGGGGATGGGAAACGGTCCCAGCATAAGGGATGGGAAAAGTCCCCAGCAGAGTCGCCAGCTGTCGCTACTGCGAAAATAAGGTGCCGACAAAACAGAAGAGTCGCCACCTTTCATTATTTATCCCACAGAAAGGGAAAGGAAACGATCAGAAAAACCTGACGAAAAGGTATAAGACAAGGTCATCGCAACCATGTCTGGGTTCGGGAGTCGGTTACGCAAGGGGAAGGTATTAGCACCCCTCACGTCCGTTGTACTCAACGGGATCCACGCTTGCTGTGTTTATCTGACGGGTTGGTTTAACTATCTACCTATCAAGGCTGGTCTGAAAAGAAAAGAAACAGACTCGGAAAAGCATCGCGCTTCATGCCTACGTATTCTCGTCAGAGAACGAGAAATCAGAGTCAACGTAGTTCGGCTAACTAAGGATAACGGATGGGGGAAGGTGGCTCACCAATACGTCAGTATTGTGCCTACGTACTCTCAACAGATATGAGAGATCAGAGCTTACGTAGTTCGGGATACTACGGATTACGGGGGTTCAGATTCATCTGTTTTTCCGAGTAGGGTTAACAAAAAGTTCCAGCAGTTTGGGGTATGCAGCTTGCTCGTCAGAGACTCGTTCGTTACCGTTTGCGGTAGAACTGAGAGTTAATGACACTCTTTTTCTGAAACGTTTTCCTGAGTTACCGGCCCACGGGGCAAAAAGGTTTGAAGTTTGTTTTCTGTCTTTTACGGAAGAAGTGTTTTTTTATGGATGTCTGTAGTTTGTACAGTTCTAAAGACTAGGACTTAGGAGTGAATGTGTCGAATATCGTCCAAAGGACATATACTAAACACCTTAGATGATTGAGAGGAGACCGCTCAATTATCAATTCCCAAGTAGCTTAAGGCTCGTAACGCCCTGTAATAACTTGCCATTATTACATTTTTTTACTGTTGTTTTGGAGATGAGAAGAGAACGAACTCTACGGGAAAACTGTCAAGCCCTAATGTTGTCATGCCTAGGATTCATCCTATGGTTGAGTTTTGAAACAGGGAACTCCTAGATGTTATCATGCATAGGTTTCAACCTAAAGTTCTATCATCACTTCCTTATCAAAGGAAGTGAGAATCCTAGGGGATCATGTCAATGGGTGATAACGCAAAAACATATATATTAAAATGCCATAATTTCATGCTATTAACGGTCGATTTCACCCTGATTTCGTACCATATTCGCATTGTTGTTTAATGTTTTGCAGGTTTATGAAGTCAATGCTCAAATGAAGCAAGATAAGCAAAACAAGCTCAAAAAGACATATAACAGAAGAAAAAGAACGAGAAAAGCAGCAGAAACAAACTTTGCTGACATGACGAGCGTCATGGCTCCCCCACGACTGTCACAAGCGTGACGACCGTCATGACTGTCACGACCGTCACGAGCGTCATGGCTCCCTGACGACCGTCACATCCATATTTTCTGCATAACGTCCACTTTCAAAGACGTGCAAACAGAAGCCCAAATCTAATACACGACTCCCTGGATTTTCTGACCCTCAAAGCCACTTCCAAAAGCAGTTCACGTATAATTCATTCACTATAAAAAGAGAGCCTTGGGACTGAAATAAGGGATCCGCATTGAAGATCACGAAGTGCTGCCGGATTTAATACCAGAGATATTTTCTTACTTTGTTTCTTTTCTACATTGCTTCCTTCCTTTTGTTTCCTTTCCAGAATTTCGTTGTAATTTCTGTTCTTACTTTTTTCGTACAATTAATCGTCACAAGAGTAATCCTGCCGACATTGTGGAGGATTATCCAAGTGCCGAACCAGAATTATTTACAAGTTCCGTTGTTATTATTAATTGATTATATTTGCTTTAACATGTATGTTTACGTGTCCTGATCTTTAAATTCAATTATGCATGCTTTAAGCTTTATGTCTAGCTAAAACCGCATCGATCAGTATGTAATGAACTAGTAGAACGAGGTTCGATAATAACCGGCATAATCCTTCTTTTTCAAACTTGTTTCTGGATCTAGTTTTTAAAACCAAAGTAGTTAAACTAAACTTCGTCGCGACAGCGAGAATTTATTTAAAGCAATCTCGCCACGACAGTGGGGGATTTACTAAGGTATGAACCGACATGCAAAAGCTGAGGCTAAGACCAGATAGTAAAAACTGAGCATCTATTTTAAACATAGCGAAAGCATTTTAAAAGAGATTAGAACTCAATGGTTTTCAAAAATCAGTTTTAGCCCCGAACGGGATAGCGAAAGCATACTTTCCGCCTTAGAGTTGCGACTATCATCAACAACCATCGTGAGACAAAAGTCTTTAAACTGTTATTTTCTTCTGAAAACCATTTTGGAAATTATTAAACCGCACCGGTAACTTGTCGAATCCTCAGAGCACTATGTCATTGCATACCGATTACTCGCATTATTATTCTAAGAAACCTTTTAGCCTTTCTTTAGTTTAGCCTTTACTATTGCATATTTCCCCTTAAACCATTAACAACCTAGCTAAACACAGTAACGTCCGAATATACTAGATTGACTACGAGTCCTTGTGGGTTCGATATCTTTATTACTATGCGATAGACTGTACACTTGCAGTTAATTCGATTAGACTCGGAAAGTCGCGATCAAGTTTTTGGCGCCGTTGCTGGGGACCCGTTTAGTCAATAGTGTAACCCTTTGTTACGCAGTATAGACTAGGTTAACTATTTTCTTTCCCTTTAGTCGTTCGTCGGTTGTATGCCAAGTACTCGCTCACAAAGCCATATCTTACAACCTCCAATCGCCGAACTAGAGCACTTCTTACACTTAAGAAGGCGCATCCTTGAATATCAACGAAAACACAATATTCCCGATCTTCTAGCTCATACTCCTGAACCTGTTGAAGAATCGAAAATGGCTGAAGGACCTCAGAACAAACCTCTGAAGGACTACGCTACCCCATCTCAGCTAGAGCCTCGTAGTAGCATTGTTGCCCCCGCTATTAATCGGAACGATTTCGAACTAAAACCATCATTATTGTCAGCTGTACAACAACATCAATTCTCAGGAAATGCAATTGAGGATCCGAATGAACACTTAACGAAGTTTGTGCAATACGCAGACACGGTGAAGGCAAATGGAGTAACTCCAGATGCAATAAGACTTCGTCATTTTCCTTTCTCTCTTTGATATAGAGCTTGGACTTGGTTACAATCCTTGCCATCCAACTCCGTTACGACGTGGGAACAGTTGAAGAACGTTTTCTTAGCGAGATACTTTCCACCAAGAAAAACTGCTATGCTTAGAGCTCAAATCAACGGATTTCGACAGAAAGATGCTGAATCTCTCTATGAAGCATGGGAAAGATTTAAAGATATGATGAGAGCATGTCCTCACCACGGTTTAGAAGACTGGGTGACGATTCATATGATGAAGCCTATCAACTTATCGAGAACATGTCTCAGAACCATTGCCAATGAGGAGGTGAAAGAACTCCATCAAGAAACCCGCAGCGAAAGGTGGGATGTATGAGATCAGCAGTCTTGAAAAGTTCAACGCTAAGGTGGATGCTTTAACGCAGAAAATCGACAGTTTAACTGTAACACCACCTGCAACCGTAGCTGTTGTAACTCCAAATTGCGAGTTATATGGAATCGCCACTTATAATGCGCCCGAGTGTCCATTATTGGCAGGAATTCCACCAGACCAAGTAAACTATGCTCAAGGTAACCCTTACGCGAATACTTACAACCCAGGATAGAGGAACCACCCAAACGTTTCCTACAAGAGCGATAATGCCTTGCAAGCACCTCCTGCTCCGCCGTGATATCAGAAACCAGCCTTAGCTGCCCCGACTGCCCCTAGGAAATCAAATCTTGAAGTGATAATGGAAAAATTCATAGCTACTCAAGTCCAAACGAACAAAGAATTCCTGAATCAAAACATACACACTAGTGAGCAGATTAAACAGTTGACCGGCAAAGTAGACGCTTTAGCCACCCATCATAAAATGCTCGAACCACAGATATCACAAGTGGCTCAACAACAAGCTTCTGCAGCCGCACCAGCTGGTACATTTCCTGGTCAGCCAGAACCTAATCCAAAAGGTCATGCAAACGCTGTCATATTAAGAAGTGGAAAAGAATTGGAAGGACCAACCAATCCTAGGAGTGAAAATTCAGCCATGCATCAGAAAACTGATAAACCAGCATAAAAGGAGTCTGAAACCGAAAAGAAGGAATATAACGAGCAAGCGGCCGCCAAAGATGAAAACTCATATGTGCCTCCACCGCCATATAAGCCACCGATTCCTTATCCTCAAAGATTCATAAATTCCAAAACTTCAGGACAATTTAAGAAATTTGTAGAACTTCTGAAACAACTGAATATCACCATTCCTTTCACAGAAGCGATAACTCAAATGTCGTCATACGCTAAATTTCTTAAAGAAATTCTGTCTAACAAAAGAAAAATCGAGGATAACGAAACAGTTACACTTACTGCCGAGTGTAGCGCAATCATTCAAAATAACATGCCTCATAAACTAAAAGACCCAGGTAGCTTCTCCATACCTTGCGTCATAGGAACGTTCGTCATAGACAAAGCTTTATGCGATCTAGGAGCCAGTATAAGTGTTATGCCCCTATATGCAAAAAGCTGAATATGGGAGAACTAAGACCAACTAAAATGTCCGTGCAATTGGCTGACCGATCAGTCAAATATCCTGTCGGTGTGCTGGAAAATGTTCCAGTACGCATAGGTAAATTCTACATTCCAACCGACTTCATAATCATGGATATCAAGGAGGACTTTGTTACCCCAATTATCTTAGGAAGACCCTTCCTAGCAACAGTCGGAGCTATTATAGACGTGAAGAAAGGTAGGCTAACATTCGAAGTAGGAGAAGAAAAGATAGAATTCATCCTTACTAAGTTCTTGAAGGCACCAGCCATAGATGATACATGCTATCTAGTAGATGTCATTGACGAATGCATACGAGAACTTGAAAAGGAAGAAACTAAATACTCTGAAATCATGAAGATCCAAATCCCTGATATTCATGAAGACGACAATTGGCATGCGCCATACAAAGATCATAGTCTGAGCGAGATCTTAGCACTAACTCCTAATCACATGCCAGGTCCGAAAAATCCAGCTTTAGAACTTAAAGAATTGCCTAAGACCCTCAGGTACGAATTCTTAGATACATAATTCAAAAGACCAGTAATAGTCAACGCCGATTTAGGACAGTCAGAAACTAAGAAACTATTAGAAGTCCTAAGGAAATACCCAACTGCGTTAGGCTATAATATAGGCGATCTTAATGGTATAAGTCCCTCCATCTGTATGCATCGAATCATGCTAGAGGAAGACTGCAAAACTTCAAGAGAACATCAGAGAAGGATAAATCCTATCCTAAGCACTATAGTCAAAGACGAAGTGAAGAAGTTACTTGACGCAAGAATCATATACCCGATCTCTGACAGCCAATGGGTTAGCCCAGTGCACGTCGTACCAAAGAAAGGAGGCTTCACTGTAGTAAAGAATACGAAAGGTGAATCGATAACCCAAAGAGTTGTAACCGGAAGCAGGATGTGTATCGATTACAGAAAACTGAATAAGGCAACTCAGAAAGATCATTTCCCTTTACCTTTTATAGACTAGATGTTGGAGAGACTGGAGAAACATTCGTACTTCTGCTATCTAGAGGGTTATTCGGGATTCTTCCAAATTCCTATTCACCCTGATGACCAAGAAAAGACTACATTCACCTGTCCTTATGGCACTTTCGCTTATCGCCGAATGCCGTTCGGACTCTGCAATGCTCCAACAACCTTCCAAAGATGCATGATGACAATCTTTGCGGATTTCATAGACGACATCATGGAAGTGTTCATGGATGAATTCTCTGTATGCGGACAAAGTTTTGAAGGCTTCCTGTCAAACTTAGAAATGGTACTCGAGAGATGCGCTAAAGTGAATCTTGTTCTCAATTGGGAGAAATGCCATTTCATGGTCCGACAAGGCATAGTTTTAGGACACGTTATATCTGAAAAAGGGATTGAGGTTGACAAAGCTAAAATAGAAATTATAAAGGATCTTCAACCTCTGAAAACCATACGAGAAATACGAAGCTTTTTAGGACACGCCGGATTCTACCGACGATTCATAAAGGATTTCTCGAAAATCACAAAACCTCTGACAGGTTTGTTGATGAAAGATGTTGAGTTCGTTTTCGACAAGGACTGCTTGGAAGCATTCGAAACTCTAAAAACAACCTTCATTACTGCACCAATCATGCAACCACCAGATTGGCAATTACCATTCGAAATCATGTGCGATGCGAGTGATTATGTTGTAGGTGCAGTTCTAGGACAAAGGAAAGATAAGAAGCTTCACGCAATCTACTATGCCAGTAGAACTTTAGATCCTGCCCAAATGAACTACGCCACAACTGAGAAGAAACTTCTAGCAATTGTGTTCGCCCTCGAAAAATTCCATTCTTACTTGGTAGGAGCAAAAATCATCATCTACATAGACCATTCTGCCATTAGGTACCTGATAAGCAAAAAGGATGCCAAGCCAAGATTGTTGCGATGGATCCTATTACTACAAGAGTTTGATTTAGAAATAAGAGATAAAAAAGGAACCGAGAATGTAGTAGCTGATCACCTATCCCGAATAGAAGGCATTAAGCCGGAATCAGTGCCAATCAACGACGATTTCCCTTACGAACGCCTGATAGGAAGATTGGAAAGTGATATGCCACCATTAACCTCAGAAGAACCTGAACTAGAAAAAGCAGTGGAAGCCGTCTACGCACAAGTCAAACTGCCTTGGTATGCCGATATTGTAAACTACTTAGCCACAGGCGTGCTCCCACCGGATTTCAGCTATCAGCAAAAGAAGAAATTCTACCATGACTTAAAGCACTACTACTGGGACGAACCTCTGCTTTTTAAGAGAGGAGCCAACAATATATATCGTCGATGCGTCCCAGAGGAAGAAACTGAAGACGTCATTTCTCAGTGTCACTCTGCTCCTTACGGAGGACATGCCAATACCTCAAAGACATGCGCGAAAATCCTGCAATATGGCTTATTCTGGCCCAGTATTTGAAAAGATGTCCACGCAGCTATATTAAGATGCGACCGGTGTCAACGCACTGGAAATATCTCAAAGCGCGACGAGATGCCCCAAAAAGGTATCTTGGAAGTAGAAATCTTTGACGTATGGGGAATCGACTTCATGGGTCATTTCCCATCTTCTTTTGGTAACAAGTACATACTCGTCGCTGTCGACTACGTATCGAAATGGATTGAGGTCGTTGCCGCTCCAACTAACGACATGCGAGTAGTTCTCAAACTCTTTAAGAATACCATCTTTCCTAGATTCGGTGTGCCCAGACTTGTCATCATTGACGGTGGTTCACACTTCATATCGAGAATCTTTGATAAAATGCTGTCGAAATATGGAGTAAAACACCGTGTCGCAACACCGTATCACCCGCAGACCAGCGGCCAAGTGGAGATCTCTAACAGAGAAATAAAACAGATCTTGGAAAAGACAGTCTCCACCTCCAGGAAAGATTGGTCATCAAAGCTAAACGACGCTTTATGGGCCTATAGGACCGCGTACAAAACGCCGATAGGAACTACGCCGTTCAAATTAGTTTATGGGAAATCTTGCTACCTGCCAGTAGAACTTGAGCACAAAACCTTTTGGGCTATTAAAACACTAAACCTCAACTACACTGAAGCAGGCGAGAAACGGATCTTGAATCTGCATGAATTGGAAGAACTTAGATTAGACGCGTATGAAAATGCCCGCATATACAAAGAAAGAACCAAAAAGTGGCATGATAAGCGTTTGGTCCATAAACAGTTCAATGTGGGAGACGCTGTGCTCCTATTCAACTCAAGATTGAAACTATTCCCAGGAAAACTTAAGTCCAGATGGTCAGGTCCATTCGAGATAACTAGAGTCCTTCACAGTGGAGCTGTCGAAATTTGCGATAAAGTCAATATACCGTTCATAGTCAACGGACAACGTCTAAAGCATTACAATCAAAACGACGACAGTAACCACGTGAGCAGACTGAAACTGCAAGAGCTTCCTGCTTAACATCCCTAATAGCTTGTCACCAAGCTATCGTCAGGCTTTCGACGTTAAAAACAGCGCTAAATGGGAGGCAACCCATTTTTCACTCATTTTTTTCCTTTGAAATTATTTACAGTATGTTTTTCATCTGATTTACACTTTTATTTTTATTTCTATTTTAATTTTTATCACCCTCTGTTTCTAAAAACTAATTTGAGTAAAATATGTTTTCACCTATTTACAGGATTTACTTACCTCCTTTTTGACTGACTAACTAGCGAGAATGGCTAACATCGATTACACGGTTACCGTTTTTAGAGGACCAGCTCAGCAAGCCCGCTTTGAGGCTTTGACTCAGAGAGGCATCGCTTTGACACATTTCTATGATGGATCCACTATGGATCAACTAGGCATTCATGATAACATCCTCTACCTGTTTAACC
The DNA here is from genome assembly GCA_963859935.3 of Lathyrus sativus. NCBI lineage: Eukaryota > Viridiplantae > Streptophyta > Magnoliopsida > Fabales > Fabaceae > Lathyrus > Lathyrus sativus. Next base: position 193,084,446 of record OZ012739.1, read on the forward strand.
AACTAGACTGGGAGCGAGCTGCTCTAAAAACCCGTTGGGTTACCCATCGCAAACTCACATTTGAATTCCTAAGCTCCCTAAGCTACAGACCCGAATATGGATATGGGTCCACCAAGGAGCTGATTTGTTTTAGACTGTTTGGGACTCAGTTTGAATATAACCGTAAGTCATTAGCTGATCTTTTACGCTTCCCCAGCGGACCGTTCTCGTATACTGACACTCAAGAAGAAGATATGGATATCGAGTTAGACTACTTTTGGGGTACCATTTCAGGTAACTATCACCCTGAGCCAAATGATATGGACTCTAACGAGATACACAATCATGTACTCCGCTACTTTCATATGATATTAGCACATACCCTTTTTGGGAAGGAGGAAAACATTACCGCTGTCTCAAAGGAAGAACTGTTTATCTTGTACTGTGCGTCACAAGGTCGACCAGTCAATGTCGTACCATTCATGATGAGATCCTTTGAAAGGATTAACCTAGAACAAAATGCACCTGTCACTGTAGGAGGCCTCGTCACTATGATTGCACATGCAATCGGACTTAGGTACCAGCTGAACAGAATTAAAGTCTCTGGCCTAATAAGACCTATGGATATATCATTTTGCTTTAACCAACGTATTATAGGTAACTTAGGCCCTAACAATTGTGAGTACCTAATTGCTGGCCGACCCGTCCACCTGTTTACACTACCTAACCATGAGAAGACGAGTGTCCACAACCGAAAAAACTGGTTGTACGAATTGGACGAACCTATGGGTCCTGCCTCGCCTTATTCCACACCTCAAGCCTACATGTACGATAGTGACCATATTTCAGAAGCTCAAGATTTTATGTACTATGAAGACTATATGTCGGAAGCTGAGACTGACCCTGAGACTCCTCCAAATTACCACAATTTCCCTGACCCCATCCCTGACCAACAAACAGACAAGCTGAATAACATTATGAAAACAGTGGATGATGTCAAATTGGAAATTACCACAGTCAAGGAAGAGCTAACAACATTGCAGATGGAAATCACGACCTTCATGGATGTAGTGTGTGAACAATTCGACTGCCTTACTAAACAGCTCGACAACTTGAAGCAACAGAAGGACTGATAAATTTTAGTTTTAGTTTTCATTTTTTCCGCATTCTGAACAATTTATAGTTTTATGTTTTTGCAATTTCAACTTCATTTCAATTCCTGTACTTTACTCTTTAATCAATGAATTTCATTTGCCATTTTATTTTTATCAAGTATTCTTTATTTTCACTTCATTGTTTGGTTGATATAATGGTCTGAAATGAGACTTAATGATATTACATAATGCATGTACGAACCAAACAGCACAAATTCTGCATCTGCAGAATTTGCTGCTATGACGACCGTCACAGCTTTGTTACGCTCGTCACGAGCCTGACGATCGTGACGCCCCCTCACGATCGTCACGAGATTGCGTATTCTGCTGATTAGCAAAATACGACCGTTGGGCATTCTTTTCTCTCCAAATTCTTAACCCCTACTCCTTCACGTTTCACATACCCCATAAATCCTCAACTCCCTCATTCATTCCATTCAACCCTATTTTCATCCAATCCAACCGTTCGCTCCAAAAACTTTCACATTATAAAGCAACATTTCTCTCCTCATTCCATTCCACAGCCAGAAACTCTCTTCCCTAACACTCTCTCTAGTTCTCAAAAAAATCATCAGAAGAAATGGCACGCCAAAGAGAACTTCCAGACATGTCCAACATCACCTTCCGAGACGGCGAAAAAAGAGACCAGCAGAGAACGAATTACGTTCGATTTTATCAGTGTTTTGTCCAACCAACTCGATATGTCGATGTCGCCTGCATTACGGAATTGGGCATTCGGGAAGGCGTCCAATGGATGCTACAGAACACCGGGCTGTGGTTCCTCTGCACAACACCATAGCCTACCTACGAACAAATAACTATGGAGTTCCTCAGCTCATTCACATACATGACACCCCCGGCGAAACCAATCAACTCACCGGTGTTGCAAGCTTCAGATTATTCGGCTGGGAATATCAGCTAAACCAGACTCAACTGGCTCAGATGCTCCAATTTCACCACGGTGCTGATGCTCACTATCGTGTTCCTTCGGAATAATTCTTTCTGGAAGCATTTGCGCTTTGGAACCAAATCACCGGAACCACCACCGATAGCTGGGACAGTCTTAATGCTACATTCATTCACCATCCTTCTATCCGCTACGTTCACAGGGTGCTCAGCAACACTATCTTTGCCAGAGATAGTAACCATAAGGTAAACTCCAAGGAATTGTTCTTCCTGAAATGCATCTTTGCGCCGGAACCTATCAACGCCGCCCCATTCCTGCTGGCTCACATCCAGGCTAACTGTGGTCGAGGCTCCAAGCCTTTTTACTTCGGAGGCATCGTCACTTCCATTGCATTATCACTCGACCTCGACAATCACCTTCATGCCCTTCCGTCCTTACCTTCTGTCTTCCTGGATATCGACTATTGCCGTTCTTCTCACCACATCAAGGTACGAGCCGACGAACGTTATCATCCGGTGGTTTGCAACCGCATCATCCGTAGCATCATCCTTCCTTTCCGAGACCGTGCTCACCCTCAGAACAGAGCCAACTGGCTTTTTGACCCAGCGGCACCCGAAGCTAATGCTGCAGCACCTCAACAGAATGATCAGATGCCTGTTGATGAGGTATAGGAGGAACTAGACCGCGCTGCTCAGGCTGATGCTTCTCAGCAACCACCCCCTGCAGGTCCTTCTTCCCGTCGTCGCCCCCGCCCTCAAACCGAATCTACCATCGAAGATGTCCTGAACGCCATCTGGCAATAGAACCAGAACGCCGCCCTACTTGAACGACGTCAGCAAGAACAAAATCAACAAGTGATAGATTTGTTGGCCGCCCAAGGGGAATGCCTCAACAATGTCATAGATGAAATGGACGCTTTAAACGTCCGTGTGGACGACTTACACGACTCCATTTTTCACACCGGCGTTCTTCGCCCCACGACCAGAGGAGGACGCCATCGAGGAAGAGGGTGTGACAGAGAGTAGTGTTCTTCTTTTTATTTTTTATGCATTTTTCTTATTTTCATTGTTGTACACCTTCCATTATCACTTCAAAGCAGTGAGGACACTACTTGAGATGGTGTGGGAGCGGCACTTTATTATGTACTTCATTTCCCTTTCAAAGTAATTTCAATTTCAGTAATTTCAATTCAGTTCTATTTCAATTCAATAAAGCGCATATTCTTATATTCTTTTCCGTTAAAAGAACTTCCCCAGCTTAATCTGCTTTACTCGAGCTATACGAAAATTTTTCGATGCAAACGTCTGGTGCGCCAAGATTAAGGCCAAGTTAAAGAAACGGGAGAACGATCACTAACGATATCCATACCGACTTGACACCTTAGACCTCCAGTTTATGCGAGTCAGTTCCACTACCTACTGTACCGAAGCCTCAGGTTCGAGCACCAAGCGAAGCCCTTAGTAGTTTATAAAAGCAGTCATCACCGCCTTAAGCGTGCACCACGTGGAAAGCCGATGCAAATAAGTGATCGGTAAGATCATAAAGAAAAGAATTGCTCCGCAGCCATGTAGTGTTTATCTACTTCAGACGTTTCGGAATGGCAAAAAGAAAAAGAAAAAGTGAACTCATAAAAGAAAAAAGAAGTTCCTTGTTAGTTGGTCCGTAGATCTCTGGTTATGGACTCGGTAGGGAGAATCACGGTTCGATCCCCCACAACTTGTAAAGTGAACATGTCATAGGGTACCACATTCGTGCACCAGACCCCGTAGAAAGAAAAGACCGAAGTCACTAACAGGCTATTCCACTACGTACGCGAAAAGAGGTAAAGGGCTTAATGTGATTGCGCTAGAACAAAATTGGGTAGAACTTAGTACGATGAACTTAACGCCGAGCTACAGCAGCATGATTGGAACCGGCTCGTATAAAGAGGAGGCCTTCGAAAGCATTTCCGCTTAGTGTAAAGTTCGTATGCGTGTTGTCATGAATCACCTCCGAATTCTCGACTCAGCGCCTCTGAAGCGATTTTGAAACGCACAAGAACGCATCGTGTGGCTGCATCATCTCAGCTCTTAGGCTTTTTGCTTGAGGACAGGCAAAGATTCAAGTTTAGGGGAGTTTGATAACGCGAAAACATATATATTAAAGTTTTATAATTTCATGCTATTAACGGTCGATTTCACCCCGATTTCGTACCACATTCGCATTGTTGTTTAATGTTTTGCAGGTTTATGAAGTCAATGCTCAAATGAAGCAAGATAAGCAAAACAAGCTCAAAAAGACATATAACAGAAGAAAAAGAACGAGAAAAGCAGCAGAAACAAACTTTGCTAGCATGACGAGCGTCATGGCTCTCCCACGACCATCACAAGCGTGATGACCGTCATGACTGTCACGACCGTCATGACCGTCACGAGCGTCATGGCTCCCTGATGACCGTCACATCCACATTTACTGCATAACGTCCACTTTCAAAGACATGCAAATAGAAGCCCAAATCTAATACACGACTCCCTGGATTTTCTAACCCTCAAAGGCACTTCCAAAAGCAGTTCACGTATAATTCATTCACTATAAAAAGAGAGCCTTGGGACTGAAATAAGGGAGCCGCATTGAAGACCACGAATGGCTTCCGGATTTAATACCAGATATATTTTCTTACTTTGTTTCTTTTCTGCTTTGCTTCCTTCCTTTTGTTTCCTTTCCAGAATTTCGTTGTAATTTCTGTTCTTACTTTTTTCGTACAATTAATCGTCACAAGAGTAATCCTGCCGACATTGTGGAGGATTATCCAAGTGCCGAACCAGAATTATTTACAGGTTTCGTTGTTATTATTAATTGATTATATTTGCTTTAACATGTATGTTTACATGTCCTGCTCTTTAAATTCAATTATGCATGCTTTAAGCTTTATGTCTAGCTAAAACCGCATCGATCGGTATGTAATGAACTAGTAGAACGAGGTTCGATAATAACCGGCGTAATCCTTCTTTTTCAAACTTGTTTCTGGCTCTAGTTTTTAAAACCAAAGTAGTTAAACTAAACTTCGTCGCGACAGTGAGAATTTATTTAAAGCAATCTCACCACGACAGTGGGGGATTTACTAAGGTATGAACCGACATGCGAAAGCTGAGGCTAAGACCAGATAGTAAAAACTGAGCATCTATTTTAAACATAGCGAAAGCATTTTAAAAGAGATTAGAACTCAATGGTTTTCAAAAATCAATTTTAACCCCTAACGGGATAGCGAAAGCATACGTTCCGCCTTAGAGTTGCGACTAGCGTCAACAACCATCGTGAGACAAAAGTCTTTAAACTGTTATTTTCTTCTGAAAACCATTTTGGAAATTATTAAACCGCGCCGGTAACTTGTCGAATCCTCGGAGCACTATGTCATTGCATACCGATTACTCGCATTATTATTCTAAGAAACCTTTTAGCCTTTCTTTAGTTTAGCCTTTACTATTGCATATTTCCCCTTAAACCATTAACAACCTAGCTAAACACAGTAACGTCCGAATATACTAGATTGACTACGAGTCCTTGTGGGTTCGATATCTTTATTACTACACGATAGACTGTACACTTGCAGTTAATTCGATTAGACTCGAAAAGTCGCGATCAATGGGAAATAGACAGCAGACAAAGCATCAGCTAAACATCAGTAAAACAGATAAACAGGAAAGAAAACAATAAAGATGCAAATGCAATGCAACAATACAAGCAGAGGGAGACTCACTCAACCTCTAAGCAATCAGGCAAAGAAAATAGCAACAACAAACAAGCAAATGGAGGATCACCTCAACCTTTATATGCAAATACATCAATTAGAAAGAGAAAAAACCACACACAAGCAAGGGGAGGATCACCTAAACCCTTAAAGCAAACAAGTAGAGGGAGACCCACTCAACCTCTTAATGCAGTCATGCACCTACACTTAAACTATCCTAAACATGAACTACCCTAATGCAACACTCCACTCAATCATGAATGAGGAAAAGGAATTATGACAAGTAAGGAATTCATTCCACAGGTAAACAAACAAGGCATCTACCCTAAGGAAAGGAATTGAATGTTGGGAAGCAAGGGTAAGGTCCACAGGAACTTGCCACAGGAACTCAACCAACTTAAAGGGATTTGGAAAGTTAGAGGTTTGACTCCTTCAAGAGATGTGCAAAATTCCCCCGACATTAGGGACTATGCTACCCTAAGAAGGTTCCTAGGATGGTTGGATAAGAGAAGATTAGGATAATGAAGATGGGAAGCAAGGTAAGGTCCATAGGAACTTACCACAGGCACTCAACCAACTCCATTTCCTTAGAAAGCTTGCATAGATTCAACTCCTTTGTGAAAATGCAATGAATTCCTCCACAGGAGGAAACATGCTCACAAGGAGGATCCTAGTTAAGCAAGGAAGATATTGAGGGAAGCTAAACTTACAGGAAGAGTCACCCACCTCATTTGAACTTCTAAGGAATCTCAATGATTACCTTCTAAGGATCACCTAAACTAAGGAATCAAAGGCTCTATCAAGGCCTAATTAAGGTATCTACCTAAGTTCTATCCTAAAGGAAGGGATTTGAAGCTTAGAATTAGTTAAAGTTCACTCTAAGGACTAATCCATGAAGTAATGCTAGTTAGGGTCACCTAAGCCATAACCAATTTGTAAAATGGGGGAATAATAGAAAATCAATTCTAAAAATCTTAAAAAAAATCCTAGATGATCCTACATGGGTCAAGAATCTATGGTACAAAACCAGGGGTAAAACCTAATCCTAAAGGTTCTAATAAAATATAAACTCAAAGGGTGTGCTAAAGGGAATCCACCATAGAATGCTCCTAAAGATCTATCTCAAAACCATACTTAGAATATCTAAAAAATACCACAAAAATCACATAAACCTATCAAGGAATCTATAACAAGCATGCAAAATTTCAGCACCAAATTCTAAAGCATGAACTAGTAATAAAATCAGCAAGTAAACTACTCATTTTGAACATTTTAATCAACTATTAAAAATAGAAAAATGCCAAATAAATGGAAAATCATCCCAAAATGAAAACAAATGCCATAAGAAACAAGGTAGGAGTCATCCACAATTTTTCTCATATTTTTCTGATCAATATTCAAATTAAAATGAATTAAAAATGATGAATGTAATAAAAGAAATTGAAAAATGAATTAAAAGAAATTAAAAAGCTCAGGAAATGTCACAACCCTTGGATCAGATTACCAGTCTACACATCCTAAGGATAAGCGCGTGCCAGCTCATTTAATTAAACGCTGTGTTTTGAGATAGGCAAGGTGTTGTTCAGTTGACTGAGGCATACAATAAGTCTTAATCCTACACATCCATGCCAAAAGTAGTCTAATCCTATGCACCAGAATGTGCCACCTAAGCCAATCAAAGTCAAAGCTCTCAGGGTTTAATTGCACATGCAGGATCTAATGACAAAGTCTACAAGTTCAAACCAATCTAATAGCTGGAGTGCATCGTCCTCATTCAAACCTGGAAAAAGAGAGGGAAGTGGGGCGGTGGCCGGAGAAGACCTCCGGTCGTCTTCACCGGTGGCTCTACAATGACATGTCATCAAAACCTAGCCAAAATGCACGAAACTTATACAGTTCTTCTCGCAATCTCTCACTGATCATGAATCCCTAATCAAATCTCACTGATTCTCCAGGAATAATCAAACACGATGCTCAACAGAAAACTCATCAATTCAACAATTGTCATCAAACTCCAAATTATCTACACAGAACTCTTGCTCTCCTCACAAGGATCATCCCGATCTATCTAATTTCCACTAACACCTCAAGAACCGCGAGATACAACTCCAAACAGAAATGTCACCATGTCAAGAATCAGCACTAAACTCCGTAATTCTTATCCTAAAATGATCTAGGTCTCTCCTACATCCTAACCACAGTTCTAAATCTTCCTAAAACAACCTAAATCTAGAGAAAATTTGAAGTGAACGAACCTGAAAAGAAGCTCTCAATTGAAGGTGTTCGCGTGTGAATCTTGATGTTAAACTGTTCAAAAACTTTCACTGAAGCTTGCTGGTGCTATTGGAATCCACAATTCTTCTTGAAATGCTCTGGATTGCAAAAATAATTTCTCACTTTGGAAGCTTGAAACTCCAACTGTAATAACTGCTTCTTCACCAAAATTCCACCCAAAATTGATCTGAAATGGATCCTGAACTTAAATAGAGTGTGCTTGGATAATTCCCAGGCCCAATGGAAGCCCAATTCAAGCAATCCAAATTTCAAAATTTTCTCACTTTCCTCTCATGGCAGTCGTATTTTTCTACTTCTAGCAGGTTCCATTCTCATCCAAATAGCTTGCATAACACTCCTTGAGCATGGATGGATCAGATTGAATGCTTAATTTGATCTTATGGTGCACATTGGTTATGTTACTTCAACCTTAAGGAACTTGGAATTAAGCCATGAAATCAACCTTAACTCAAAAATGTAACAATGCCAAAATGCTCTAAATGCTTTCTACCTTCAAAAAATGCACAAACTTGCCAAGTTTTGCACAAGGATGAATTGTTTTGGATTTTTCTCTTTTTTATGCCATTTAATTATCTTTTTTCAAATTTTCTTCACACAATCTTCACTCTAGGCCATTTCAATGAACCCTTGATGCTTGATTAAGTATAAAATGCCATTTTGAGCAACTTTCAAGTTGAAAGAATTTCCATTTGAGGCATGCAAGATAGAGAAATGGACCCATAATCCAAAATGACCTATAATTCCAAATTCCCAAAATACCCTTGTCTTGCAAAGCTTGTAACTTGAGTTCTACAAATCTAATCATGGACTTATAGTACTTTCTAGAAAGATAAGAAGATAAGGAACAACATTCATGTTGGACAAAATTCCATGAGAATCATCCTTATAGGGAAAAAGTGTCATGCAAGTTGGTTGACTTTCAAGCTCTAAATTCACATTCCTCTGATGACCTATAACTTGTCTGGCTCATAACTTGAGTTCTATAAACCCTATCAAGGACTTCTAGTACTCAAATTAAAGCTATGCTCATGCTCTACAACAATCATGTTAGGGTAAAGGTGGGATGAAAATCACATCTTGAGTTATGTGGTCTTGAAGTTAGGCACTAAACCAGGGGATCTTACACTGTCAAGCATAGCAACCCTAGCTTAGGAACTCCTCACACTCTTGTTTCATGATGAGTTGCCTTTGGAATCATCCCTTGGGCATCTTAATACATCAATCCATGATCACATGGCTTTGGAATTAGGTCTCAACCTTCTTCAAATCATCAGTTAACCTAGTGTTGACCAGGTGAAACCCTAGTTGCACCAATCCTGGTTGCAGCTCCTTATCCTTCACATAATGACCTGTCTAGGCTTCAAAATGATCTTCAATACTTCTCATGAGCTCCCTCAAGGTCTCAAGTCTTCTCCCATGGGTTTAGAATCATATGAGGACCTCCCACAACTCTCAAGTTAGGAGATGTACACACTTGGCTTCAACCACTCTCTTTGAGGATCTTTACCTTCACTGATGAGGATATCAACCCTTGGATACTTGAATAAGGTTCTTAGCTAGCTTCATAGCCTTGTGTAGCCCTTGATTGGTAGTCATACTTCTTGACCTCCTGCATACATGTCAATGCAATGCAAATGATAATGCTAGAATGAATGCAATGAAACACAAGCTAGGTAAAGAAAAAGGTTGGGCAAATTTTGGGGTGCAACAGTAGTGAATGGGATGTGAGACCCATGGGGTGTTGTAATGATTTCCCCAATTCCACTTCCGTATGAGTTGAGCGCACTGTCAAATATCAACTGCCATTAGGAGCCAAGTTCAGGACCTTCATCTGGTAGTGGTTCGTCACAATCCTTCATCTTGAGGAACATAATGTCTTCGTCAGGAAATTCAAACTTCATTGGCTGATAGTCTTCGATAGGCTGTTCGGCAAGGTACTCTGACAGAACACTTCTGTAATACCCCAAATTTTGCCCTAAGATTTGTCGTCGCATTTCATTGCATTTTTATTGCATTTAATCAATTACTAACAAATTTGTGTAGTCGTTTGACTTTTTGCAGGTAAATATCATATGGCATGCATTTTTTTTCTAAAAAGTAAAAATGACATAATTGGCAAGAGGACATGTGTAAGGAGTTGTGAGTGTGAGAGGTTGAGAGTTCGAATCTAACCTTTGTCACTTTTTGCTTTTTTATTATTTTTACTCTAAATTTTTCTATCTTTCATTAAAAAATAACAAAAATAGTTTTTTATTATTATTTAATTATTATTTTCGTATTTTAATTAAATCATTTTTTAAAATATTATTTTTTTCACCTTTTTCTAAATTATTCATAAAAATATCCAAAAAATCATAAAATAAAAAATATTGGAAAAAATTTTGTTCTTTTTATAATATTTTTGATTTTAGGAATCAATAGGATTATTAGTTTTTATTTTAAGTTTATTTTAATTATTTTAAATTATTTAAATTATATTTTTTCTTAACTAATTATTTAGTTTGGGCTTTAAAATGGGCTTTAGGGACATTATTGACAATTTGGTGTTAACCCTAATTTGTTCCCTATATATACATGTGTTGCCTTGTTGAAAAGGGGTCAGAAGGTTTTCTTCAGAAAAGATGAGAGAGAAAGGGAGAAACAAAGGAGATCCCCAGAGAAGAAAGGCGGTCGTTCCCACAACTCGTCAGAAGGATTGGAGCTTTCCAGTGTTCCCTTATTCAAACCTTTTTCACATTTACCGAAGCAAACCTCCGCTTCGTAGGTTAAATTACTAAACCTTTTGCCTGTTCATGTTTATGTGCATATTTTGCCATGTTAATGTGTTTAGGTCCGTTAAATTACTAAACCTTTTGTTTTTTTTTCATGTTTATGTGCATATTTTGCCATGTTAATCTCCATGTGTGTTTAGGTCCCTAGATTTTAATATCAAAACCCTTTTTTTAACAAAACTTTTTTTTAAAATCAAAACCTTTTTTTTTACTTATTATTAAAACCTTTTTTTTTAGAAAGACTTTTTTTAAAAAACTGAAAAGCCTTTTTGTTCCAAAGAAAAAAAAAACCTTTTTGTTCCAAAAACAAACTGAAAAGCCTTTTCCCAAAAAACTGAAAAGCCTTTTTTTGGGATGAAAAGCCTTTTTTGTTCTAAAAAAAACTGAAAAGACTTTTCCCCCAAAAACTTTTTTTTATAATTTAAACTTTTTTTTTATAATTTTAACTTAAATATTTTTTTATTAAAAAATTAAAACCTTTTTTTTATATAATTAAAATATTAAAAAATTAAAACCTTTTCGTAAGTAACTCCTGATGTTTGATGTTTGTCGTGTCATTTTATGTACCCTTTTATTACTTTTCTTTCTTTTGGCATTTCATGTGCATGCTCGAGGTTGAGATGTGCTTGTGGTGGCCACAGCCCCACACTATTTTCCTCCCTCACTTCATTCTAAGTGTCATTACATATTTTCATATTCTTCATGTTTTCAAAACTGTTTCTTTGTTTCTTTATACCCTCTGCCTTTATTACTTTTCTTATTTCTGTACCTTAATTATTCCTCCATATAATGATTTGTCATATTTTCACATTTTTTACAGTTTTATCCTTCCGAAGGATTAGGTCCAGCCTTTTGGCCGCCGAGTCAATAGCCTTACCCCTTTAATGGATCAAACCCTGTTTAGCCTAGGTGTCCCGCCGTGGGCAAAATTGCTTTTATCCTAGTGTTAGGCCAAAAGAGTCGCCGTACTCTGTTTTAAGGTTTTCTGCCGTGGAATCCCTAATTTAACCCTATTTTAATTTTAATTAACATTTTTTATAACATAGAGACCGAAGTTTAAGACTCCATGTAAGCGTGTCCTTAAGATGCGTTTATTCCCCTTGAGACCTTGACCACAGTCAAGAAGTCTCTAACCTCCCTTTTGAGGGGAACTACAGTTACTCTGATTCCATTCCCGTAAGGATATGTAGGCACAAGATGCGATGTCTTGCCGAGTAAACTTAGAATTAACCCCTAGGTCTTTTTTTAATTTTCAATCCTTTGTATATACCCTAAAGCAAAATAATTAATGAAATAAATAAAAAAAAATAAACAAAAGGTTCCCGTAGAGTACTACGGAAGTTTAGGGTGCTAATACCTTCCCTAAATTTAACCAACCCCCGAACCTTAGATCTCTCCCTTTTAGGTTTTTCCTTTCTTTAACCTTTCCTTCGGATAAATCAAAGACCGGTTGTAAATGAATTAAGATTCAAGTTAATCAATAGCTTGACATCCAAATTTCACCGCAACAGGAAATGGCGACTTCACTGGGGACTCCTAACTATTGAGGGTTATCCCTATTTTGTTTATTTTTCTTTATATATTTGTTTTATTATATATTTTGCTCACTTGTATGTATATATTGGGGTACCTTACTTGGAATTACTGTGTTGTGAGATAAGTCCTACACCCGGACTTGAGTGACATTATTATAGGATGGCGATATATTCGACGAGGCTTATAGGGAGTGAGTCCCGACCAAGCTAAATCGAGAATCACCGCTCTGTTGAGACACTTTCGAAAATGGTTCGGTTGATCGAGTGTAATCGTGAAAACTTTTACCATTATCAATTGGAGTCTGTGATACTGGGAACCGTAGTACCTTTACACCATCTTGGCCTTATATAGGATGTAGTGCGGGAACTATGTGGGAGTAGTCCTACAATGGTTGCTACGCGATGCTACACTTAAAAGAGGTTCTCTTGAGAATATTATTGACCCTCGAGTCAGTCGGGAAGTCGATAATATCCGAAAGATGGACTGATGACTTTGGGCACTGATTTAGAACCCTTGTTCTGCAGGTACAATCAACCTATAGTACATACCTCTTTGGGAAGGGTAGACCTTAACTCCATTCACTGTTCCTCTAACTTAGGACCTTTGTTTGCTTATGTGTATTTGTACATTGCATCCATAAAGCATCATATCATTCCTAGTTTCAAGGAATCCGACAGTCCCTTGCAAATTCAAGAAGCCCTACATTTCAAAGTCTAAAAATTTTTCCAGCCTTCCTAAAAGGGAATGTTTGCAATCGACCGTTGAAATTCTTGAGACCATTGCATGGCATTAGCATCACATTTTTGCATTGCATTTATCCCCGAGTTTCTCCTTCTTGGTCCTATCGTCTTCTAGTGTACCTTTGAGTCGTCAAGCTGATTCCTCGACACAGATATCAGACCAGAAACGGAACAGGAGTCACTTTGATCCTATTCCCATGACTTACACAGAGCTGTATCCTGACTTAGTTCGACAAGGGCTGATCACTACAAAGGCTTTACCACCTCCTCTTAATCCTCCAGTTGGATTTAGGGCTGATCTAAAGTGTGCTTTTCATGAGGGTGCCTTAGGCCACGACTTGGAGCATTGTTTTGCATTGAAAGCTAGGGTGCGTGAACTGATTAGAGCCGGAATACTTGATTTTACGGATAGTCGTCCGAGCGTCCAGACAGATCCCTTGCCAACACATCAGAATTGAAGCTTTGTCATTGGGCCTTTTTTTTCCTCGTTGTTTGCATTTTCCTTATTTTGTTTAAGTTGTTTGCTTTCAATTATGTTTGTACTTTCATTAATGAAATAAGCATTGCGACTTTTGATTCAATTCATTTCCGTCCATTTATTTGCATCTTTATGCTTTATTTTTCAAATGTTTACTTCTTGTCCAAAATTTTGATATGCTAAGATCGGAGGGAGGATGACGAAAATGTTATACCCATAACTGCTGTCAGTATGCTTTCAATTAAACCTTATTGACGATGTAAGGCATTGTTTCAATTCCCAAACACTGGAGAAATAAGGAAGTTAATCCCTCGTTACCCCCTTCGAGCCTAGAAGTTGGAGTTTCTTTCGTTACAAAAAACCCACAATTTTAACCTTGGGATGGGTAGTTCTCAGTTAACTTGGTTGTGTGTTCATACGATACACCTTTCATTAACAAATTTTCCTTTGCACACGTCAAACAAGTGTCGAAGATGTTTTCTAATCAAAAGGTCGATGATGGTTCACCGTAATCGTTAAAATCAAACAGTCACTTTCCTTCACACAAAAAAATAATCAAAAGAAGCCCGCTAAGTCAAAACCTATGAAGGAGACTTAGGCAAAACTGGGGCATCCCGCTGACTGTAAACTCTAAAATAAACAGTTCAGGCAAAATTTAGGGATAATACAAAGAGATTTTTAAATCCTTATCTTGAAAATCCTCAATGTCAAAACAATCAAATGTTATAGGGGAGTAGTGGTTGCCTTTTCATAGGTCCCTTTGACTTCTGAGTCATCATTGCTACGATCAATGAAATCCCTAACTTATGGGAACCTGAATGCATAGTATGAGTTAACTGAGCATAGGACTGAAGATCATCACGTAGATTGGGTGGGTACAAATAAATTTTGAGCCTTTATCTTTTGTTTCATAAACCGTGAACCAGGCCACATTACAACCCTCAAAAGACCTAATTGAAGCAAGGTTATTTTGAAAGTATACTACAACAAGGTTGCGTAACCTGACTCCTAAAGATCTTTGTGAATCATTTATTTTGGCAGTACACCTTTGTTTTAAACTTTGAGCGTCTTGAACCGCTGTGTTCTGACTAACGACTCATGTATTTTCCATCTTTCAAAAATAATTTTGATTTCAAAAATCGCATGAACTTTGCATTACCCTGTTTGTATGAATATTTTTGTTTGCAAATTGGCTTTCCTCTAAGGAATTTTCAAACAATGAGAAACTTGGTCAAGTGATCTTATCAGGGGCAAGTTCCTTTTACATCCTGTCAAAGAATTAGTTCAAGATTTGTTCAAGGCAATATCTTCTCAGATTTGGTTTATCCAGAGAATTGTTCAAGACTCAGACTGGGGCAAGTCCTCCGAGGATACAGCAAAACAGTCGATTCCACGAATCAGACAGCTGAAGCAATTATCAATTCATTTGACCTGGGGCAGTTTACTTGCATAATCCCCAAGCAGTTATTCATCATTCCTACAGTGACTATCAACTTGATACAGTTTAACAGAATGACAGTGATCTCCGTGTTGAGGAATTAGTCCTCCAGTTTTGTCATCTCACAGAAAGAGTCGAGTCTTGTCGTCGACGTCTGCATTTGCATTTGATCATATGTGTAATACCCCAAATTTTACCCTTACATTTAGTCAGGCATTTCGCATATCATCTCCTATGAACATTTGCTAACCACTAACAAGTCATGGAGGTGTCTGTTTTGCAGATTTGGTCCCAGGGGTATTTTGGTCATTTCACGCAAATTCTGCTAATTTCTTGAAAACGGGCTGTTATTATGTTCTGAGGCATTCATTTGCCATTTGGGTCAAGGTGCCAGTATGTTTTGTCAGAAATATGATTGGACTCGGGGCCGTGCTTTGTTTGATTCTGAAACATTTCCAAACAGTTTTGTTTCCTTTTATAAAGTTGGGTTGAAAGGGAAGTGGATACTGTTAAGGTTATTTTGAGAAGTGATGTGATCAGCGAGGTTTTAATGTGAATTTGTTTGGATATAATCATATGGCGGGATATCATTTATAAAAGGCAAAGGAGAGGTTAAGTTTTAATAGTTGTGAGCTTTTATTCATGAATGTTCATAAGCTACAAATCAAAGTTGAATTTAAATAATTTATGGATGATTATTCATGGATATTTAAATTCATAATTGAGAAAATAGAAATGAATATTTACTGGATTTTATTTCATAAACATCTAGAATTACAAGTTGAAATGGAAGTAATTTTTGGATTTTATTCATGATGATCTTTCATTTACAAAAAGAATTACATTAAGTCAATAAGCATCTATCCTAAATCCTAAAAGTTCCTAAGGGTCTTCATGCTGTCTTTAAGTTTCGTCGCAAATCTCGACTAACCTGCACATCAAAAAGAAAACAAACAGTGTAGAAAAAATGTTAGAAGTTTCTCGACACTCTCAGAACAATGTCATCATCGAGTGCCGGGAGTGGCACAACCGAAGCTGCGTCCTACCCCCGTTACCGATCCGCGCCGTGGGCGTCAGATCAGGTAATGCTTGTTCTTATCGATACGGGACATCCGAGAGATAAAAAAATAAAAGAAGTGGGGCTGATTCGTTTTGCCGCGATTGGATTTCCAAACTGATACGAGAATAAGGCAACATGGGCAAGTTTGGACTCAGACCCGGATGCCGACAGGTCTGAGTCGCTTTGGTTCCGAAGTTTCCAACACCTGAAAAGCCACAAACGCATCAATGTCAGATTCAGAATTTGGAACTCAAAACCTAAATAGTTCATGAGCAGCATCAGTTCTGAACCATGTACAGAAGAATGAGACACACAACAAGCTGCGGCAAAATAACATAGGACAAGGTATCAAAAGATTCAGCAACCCCAATTTCATAACAGAGTTTAAAACAGTTCAGTTCAAGAAACAGGCAACAAAACCGTAGAACCAATATCAGCTACAACAAGCAAAGAGAAGCAACACGAGTTACAACCTGCAATAACAAAGTAGTATCAGCTGTAAGCATCACAGTGCAACAACAACAGGTTTTTTTCACCTCAACAATATCAGCTACGAGCAAGCGTCACTCGCAAGCACCAACATTGCAACAACAACCTCTAACAAACGGTTCAGATTCACGAATCATCATCACCGTTTCAAATTCCCCCCGACAGTAGCAATTTCTGAGCTACAAACAATAGCAGCAACAGATATCAGTTGCAAACAACGCCGACTGCAACACAGCGAGCAACACCAGTTCAACATCTGCAGGTATCAATTGCAAGCAAAACAAGTCGACTAGCATCTGCAAACAATTTCAAGAGCAACCATTAACACCACAACATCAACATCTGCATCAACAAGTATGGCAAGCTTCTGCACACAGCGACAATGGAACAGCATAAGCAGCAAGAAATAAGGATAGCATTAGCGACAACAACGACATCATTGGTTCAGCCCTCAGTTCGAATCATCATCGGGCAGAAGCGAACAACAGCAGAACAATACCAATAGCTTCGATTTGCCACCTCAACCACAGCATAAGGGCTAAACCAAAGAAAATAAGTCATCCAAATCCAAATGAGCGAAAATCCATATCTGTAGAAGATCAAAACCATATCAGATAAAATCAACAGATCCAAATCTGGACCAAATCAATCCAAATCAGTTCAAAGCAGATATCCAAACAAGAGGGTTTTCGAAACAGATCACAACCAATCCGGTTTCAATCCACAATATCCAAAATAGGTTTGGTTCCAAAACAGATTGAAGTAAGCCCGTTTCTGAAAGCAAATCAAATCAAGATGGGAATATACATTCCAAATGAATCCAAAATCGAAAGTTCAGCAAACCGTATCAGGAAAAACAAATCCGAGAATGCATAAATCCAATCATATCAGAATCAATCCCTATTAGTGGAATCAGAAAGCAAATCAAAGTAAAAGCGAATCACAAATCAGAAGCAAACGAAATCCAATCTCACAAAAGTGAATCAAATCCAAAAGTGATCACAACAGCTAGGTAAAATCAGAAAAGGAAAAGATTTGTTCCAATCAGAAATCAATCTCGTCCAAGGCCATCAAAGGCCCATTCGAAAATCAGAAAGAGATATAAAGAGAACGATCTCACCATCAAAAAGGGGGAGGTAGCCGTGTGAGAGAGAGAGAGAACGAAGAACACTCAAAGCGCAAAAACCCTAACGAATAACCATCGGTAGCCGTTAAACCCGAACGAAAGAAAGTTGTGAAGCAAAGGCCGCCTTCGTCTTCGACGGGCAACCACGCTTCGAGGCTCAGCTTAGCTTCATCGCCACCATCATCGCCTCAACGAGATCATCCGAACTCAAGCTAAAAGGTTGATTACTCATATTTCAAGATCTCATATATTTGTGTGTGCGTTTGTGTTTTCAGGAATTGGTGAGATGGAAAACCCAACATCGAATGGCCGATGGAGAAGATGAAACAAGAACGAGACGAAGAGCATGCGCCGCGAGACCAAACGGAGGGTTTTGGAACCCTAAGTTTCTACTATGACCTTCAAGTGAAGTGGCAACGGGCTGAAGAACCACCGGCCCAACTTCCCCAAAACTCTTTTTATTTATTTTTTATTTTATTCAATTATTATAATTATTATTATTATTATTGATTTGTTAAAATAATGTTAAAATCCATTTTTTAAAATAAATAGTATTATTATTTTTTTTCAAATGACATAAAAACCTACCTAAAAAAAATAATAATAATAATAATGTGGAGTTTTGTTAGATAATTAGGTTAAAATAGTTTTGGAGGATTTAAGTTAAATTTATTTATCAATATTAAAAATCCTATTTTAATTCAAATTGAAGTTTATATCATAATATAAAACCACAAAAATAGGCATAATTTCACTTCCTGGCGTGTCTGATAATTCATCTAATTCTGCCCACTAACGTTGTTTGTTCGTTTTGCAGCCTATTATGTTTACCGTTATTTATTTATAATTGTAACTGTTTCCTGGTTGTAATCTCGCGAACCAATAATCGCATTTACTCTTCGCATTTTACTTCCGCTTGTATGATCTAAATTTCTCACACTTTCATCACTATTATTTACGTCACATTGCACACATCCGAAGGTTAGGTCTAGCTTTTGGTCGCCGTGCCAATAGTCCTCAACTTCAAACCCTTACAAACCCTAATTTTCACAAATGCCTCGCCGCAGGCAAAATTACAATTTTACCCCTAGCATTAGGTCAAAGAGCCGCCGCGCTCATTTTAGGGTTTCTCGCCGTGGAATCCCTAATTTAACCCTAATTACCACTCAACATTTCAACGTAGAGATTTGGAGTTTCTACACTCCACGTAAGCGTGTCCTTAAGATGCGTTTATTCCCCTTGAGACCTTGACCACAGTCAAGAAGTTTCTAACCTCCCTATTGAGGGGAACTACGATTACTCTGATTCCACTCCCGTAAGGATACGTAGGCACAAGATGCGATGTCTTGCCGAGTAAACTTAGAACTAACCCCTTAGGTTTCCTTTCTCACTTTTAATCCCTTTGTACATATACCTTAAGCAAATAAATAAAGCAAATAGTAAACATTTGAACAAAAGGTTCCTGTAGAGTACTACAGAAGTTTAGGGTGCTAATACCTTCCCTAATCTTAACCAACCCCCGAACCCTAGATCTTCCCCGCATTGTGTTTACGATGCAAAATAGGTTTTCCCTCTTTTGACCTTTTCCTTCGGATAAATCAAAGAGCGGTTGTGAATTGAATTGCGATTCAAACTAATTAATAGTTTGTGATCCTATTTCCACCGCAACAGAAAATGGCGACTTCACTGGGGACTGTCTTAACTTTTGAGGGTTATCCCTAACTTGTTCATATTTATCACTATCTGTGTTATTATTCATTTGCATGTATATATTTGTGCTTTGATTGTGGGACTGTTCCTTGTGCCGTGAGATGAGTCCTACACCCGGATCTAGTGTACCTTAGGTAAATGGCAATAGACCAAGGAAACTGTACGACGTATATCGATACGGTTGATCTGGTGGCCATAGTTAGTGCGACTTCTTGGTTGGTGCTTATATTCCTTAAGTCAAGTTGAGGATAATATTGAGGCTGCCATATGTTGTCAATGCACTAACTGACTTTTAGAACCCTAGTTAACTCATCTTGGCCGTTAGAAAGTAGTGAGGTAACCGGCTTTGGTGCAGACTGAAGTTGGTTGACACTCGATACTACGCTCATTGAGATCTTAAACTTGGAGGGTTTTGGTTGGCAAGTAAGTTGCCTTCTGAACAACCACCCTGGTGAAGGATCAATGATATTGAGATCCCTTAGAACCTGGTTACTTTTGTAGGACAGGATGAACCATCTAACTTCAAGGGAGGGTACTTGCCTTTGAACCTCATGCAAGCCTTTAACCTAGGACTTTGTGTGTTTTCATGCATTGCATCCATAAAGCATCTCATTGCATTGTATTTCATGGAGTTCAAATATCATTTATGGATATCACGGGATACCATAAATAAAAAAAATAAAATGAAAAAACAAGAAAAAGATTTCTTTGGTACCCCACGACATTCGTAAATGTTTTGAATTCCATGAAATCTTCATTTACATTCACATTTTAGCATCATACTCTTGCATTGCATGTGTCTCCCGATTTCTCACACTCGGTTCTCTCACCTTCCAGTTTCGTCACCCTGAGTTCTCGGCACCAATACAACACCAGAGCTCAAACTCGGAAAAGAATGGAGGATCAGGCAAAAGAGATTGATCGCCTTAGCAATGAACTTGAAGACCTTCGAGGGGGTATGGGGCGAATGATGGAATTGTTACATGTCATGAATGCTAAGATGGATACCCAGCCCACTGTTGTTTCTGAGATTACCGGCGTTACTGTGGACCCTTCACCAAGTGTGACCGTAGCAAGGGACCCACCTTATGGTCTTGCTCCCGGCTTTGTGCCTCCTCAAGCCACTGTTCCGATTAATCAACCTGTTCAGCAAGCCGTGCCCTTGTTTTCTGAAGTTTCTAGGGGGGCTCCTATCTTTGCACCACCTGTTGTACACACTCGTGCGCAACCGTACTTCAATGAGACAGTTTTTGATAATCTTGATGAGAATGTTGAGGGTTATGAGAAACATGATAAGCTTCGTGAGGAAGTAAACACTATCGTCCAGAGATTGAAAAAGGTAGAGGGTGATCAAATTTTTGGGACTGCTGCAAGGGATGTTTGTTTGGTCTCGGGTTTAGTTATTCCCCCGAAGTTCAAAACTCCGAACTTCGATCGCTATGAAGGTGCCACCTGTCCTAAGAGTCATTTGATCATGTATTATCGCAAAATGGCTGCCCATGTTGAGAATGATAAGCTGATGATTCATTGCTTCCAAGATAGTTTGAAGGGTGCTTCCTCCAAGTGGTATTTAACTTTAGACCAATCCCGCGTTAAGAGTTTTCAAGATTTATCTGACGCTTTCATCAAACACTACAAGTACAATATGGATCTGGCTCCTGACAGAAGACAGTTGCTGAGTATGTCACAAAAGAATTCTGAGTCATTCAAAGAGTATGCTCAAAGGTGGAGAGAGACTGCTTCGCAGGTAGAACCTCCTTTGACCGAGAAAGAGTTAGCTGATTGGTTTGTCGACACAGTCCGTCCAGAATTTTACGAGAGAATGGTGGGTAGTGTGACTTCAAATTTCTCCGACATCGTTGCTGTGGGTGTCAAGATTGAATTGGGTATGAAGAGTGGTAAAATGACAAATAGTCATGGCGCTTCTAAGGATCAGCCGAAGAAACCTCCTTATAGCTCCCAGAAAAAGAAGGAGAGTGAGACTAATGCTATATCCTCTGGTAGACCAAGGGAACGCTTTTACCGGCATCCGCAAGGTTATGCTCAACCTCAAGGGTACCCAGTCCAATATGCTCAACAACCCTATGTGGCAGCTATTACACCTTCTTTCAATCAACAGGTTCCCATGTATCAACCTATGCAACAACCTCCTGTTTATCCGCCTCCTGTCAACTACCTACAGGCACCTAATACTCCTGCTCCTCAACAGCCAAAGAGTCCGGCTCCTCGCCAGAATATGCCGAACAGGAGAACGTATAAACCTTGTCCGCCGATTCCAATGACTTTTACCGAGTTGTATCCCTCTTTGGTCAAGCAAGGTCTCATCACCACTCGGGCTTTGGGTCCGCCTCCTAATCCTCTACCCGCCAATTACAACGCTGCCGCTCATTGTTTATTTCATGAGGGTGCGCCTGGTCATGATCTGGAGAATTGTTATGCTCTCAAAAATATTGTTAGAGATTTATTGGAAAAGAAGATTTTGTCATTCGAAGATCCTCAACCAAATGTTAAGAAGAACCCTTTTCCTAACCATGAGAGCGTCAATGCCATTAGTGCTGACTCAGAGCAAGGTTATGCCCTTGATGTTGAACAGATTAAGACTCCTCTTAAGATGTTCCATTCGAAGCTGTTTGAAGCTGGTTTAGTAGATACTTCCCACGTTGCATGCGTAAGTTGTGAAGCCAGTATTAAGGGTTGCATGTTGGTTCAGAATGATGTTCAGAGGTTAATTAATGAGGGTGTTTTACAAGTGACAAGCCAAGCCAAGAAGGATGTAGTCGCTGTGGTTGAGCCTGTCTTCCATCAGCCTGAATCAAAGGGTAAGGTACCAGTGTTTAATTTATCAGGGGCAGGCTCCGCCAACCTCGTGTTCGATATACCGAGGTCGTATATCCCTGAAGTGAATCAGCCTAAGCCTATAGTTATTCGAAAACCAGGTCCGTTTCCTTTCAGTGATCCTAAAGCCGTGCCTTGGAAATACGACGTGACGATGATTGACAAGGAGTCTGGGAAGGTTATTCCAAAGGAAGAGGGTAAGGACACGGTGACCAATATCGCAGAGGTAAGCAGGATGACTCGCAGTGGCCGTGTGTATACTCCCCATTCCAATGAGGTCCCACCTAAGGAAACGACTAGTACCCCGATGCCTGCCAAAGACAAAGGTAAGGGAGCCGTTACGAATGATGAAGATGCTGAATTTTTAAGGATCATCAAGAAAAGTGACTATAAAGTTATCGATCAACTTCATCAGACTCCTTCCAAGATCTCAATTCTATCTCTGTTAATGAATTCACCCGCTCATAGGATGGCCTTGCAGAAGGTTTTGACTCAAGCACATGTGGATCAAGATATTAGCACCAGTCGATTTAATAGTGTGATTGCCAATTTGACCGCTTGTAACACCCTCAGTTTCAGCAATGAAGAGTTACCGAAGGAGGGTCCGAACCATAATCGTGCTTTACATATATCGGTGAAATGTCAGGAGGACAATTTAGCGAGAGTGCTAGTAGACACCGGGTCTTCTCTAAATGTGCTACCCAAGAGGGTTCTCGATAAGTTGGCTTGTAAAGAGACTGCGTTGAAACCTACTCCTTTGGTTGTCAAGGCTTTCGATGGCTCTCGCCGATCGGTAATGGGGGAGGTTGAGCTTCCTATCCTGATTGGTCCGCAAGTTTTTAATATCACGTTTCAAGTCATGGACATTAATCCCAACTACAGTTGTTTACTCGGAAGGCCGTGGATTCATGCCGCTGGGGCAGTGACCTCAACTTTACATCAGAAGATGAAGTTCGTGATCGAGGGAAAGTTGGTTATTATACACGGTGAGGAGGATCTGATGGTCAGTAACCTGTCTTCTTTCCGTTACATCGAGGCCGATGAGAATGCTTTAGAAATCTCCTTTCAAGCACTTGAGATCGCCAATGCTGTTCTGCTGGAGGTCGAAGAGACAGTGGGTCAGGGTAATCCATCTTTTGCATCTCTGAAGAGTACCAAAGAAACAATTGACAGGGGCATTCCTGAAGGCTGGGGAGAGGTAATTGATGTCAAGACCAAGACTGATCGCTCTGGGTTGGGTTACAAACCAACTCAGAATGGAGCTGCAACGACTGTCGAAGGGCGTCCGAAGGTTATCCAAGAAGTATTTGTCAGTGGAGGTTTCCAAGTCAATGCCATCAGCGACTGTGAAGAAAATGAAGAGCTGAGCAACCTGGTGTTTAAGGGTGATGCAGTTTTGAACAACTGGGAGGCCGTAGAGATCCCTGTTATTTTTCCCTTGTCAAAGTAATTGTTTTTTAAAGTTTCATTTACATTTTCAAATAAAAATCTGTAGCTCTGCCCAAGGCTATAGGGTTGTTTTGTCGGGCCACCTTTCATTTCTAAAAAGATATTAATAAAAGCAGTTTTGTTCAATTCCACTTTGGTTCATTTGCGTTTTTCGTTTTCACCTTTAAAAATGAAATTGGCAACCTTTTTCAAAAAAAAATAATAATAAAAAAAACAGCATTTCATTCTTACATGTCTTCGAGCATTTTAATTAAGTAAGCCTTCCATCATGCAGAGACATCATAACCCTTGTTGGATCCGATGACCTTACTGACACTCCTGACTGGGATGCACCCATCAATCAAGCTGAGGACGAGGGTGAAGAAGATTTTGAAATACCCGCGGAACTGACAAGATTGATTGAGTACGAGTACACAGAGCTTCAACCGCATAAAGAGCAGGTGGACCTAATTAATCTCGGTACAGATGAGAACAAGAAAGAGGTCAAGATTGGTGCAATGCTTGGGACAGAGATTAGGCCGAGGTTGATTGAGTTGTTAAAAGAGTATGTTGATGTGTTTGCGTGGTCGTATCAAGATATGCCGGGCCTAGACACGGATATTGTTGTTCACAAGTTGCCGCTTAAGCCAGGTTGTCCACCTATCAAACAAAAGCTTCGAAGAACGAGACCCGACATGGCTTTGAAGATTCGAGATGAGGTTAAAAAGCAGTTGGATGCAGGTTTCTTGGCAGTCGCGAAATATCCAGATTGGGTTGCCAACATTGTGCCAGTACCTAAGAAGGACGGTAAAGTTAGGATGTGTGTAGACTACAGGGACCTGAACAAAGCAAGTCCAAAAGACGACTTCCCACTGCCACATATTGACACACTGGTAGACAATACGTCCAGTTTTGCGTTGTTTTCATTTATGGATGGTTTCTCTGGCTATAATCAGATCAAGATGGATCCCAATGATCGAGAGAAGACTACTTTCATTACTCCTTGGGGAACCTTCTGCTACAAAGTCATGCCCTTCGGTTTAAAGAATGCAGGGGCAACCTACCAACGTGCTATGACCACTCTTTTTCATGATATGATGCACAAAGAAATTGAGGTGTATGTGGACGATATGATAGCCAAATCTCAGAGTGAAGAGGAGCATTTAGACCATTTGGTGAAGCTGTTTGAACGACTCAGGAAATATCAGTTGAAATTGAATCCTGCAAAATGTACCTTCGGTGTCAGATCCGGAAAATTGCTTGGTTTCATTGTTAGCCAGCGAGGGATTGAGGTGGATCCTGACAAAGTCCGAGCCATTCAAGATATGCCGGCTCCGCGAACCGAGACGCAAGTTAGGGGTTTTCTGGGACGTCTGAATTACATTTCCAGGTTTATCTTTAATATGACCGCTACTTGTGAGCCGATATTCAAGTTGCTTTGCAAGGGGCAGACAGTTGAGTGGAACCCTGATTGTCAGAAAGCGTTTGAGAAGATTAAGGGTTATTTGCAAGATCCCCCTATTCTGATCCCGCCCGTACCTGGAAGACCGTTGTTTATGTACCTTACTGTTCTCGAGAAGTCTATGGGTTGTGTGCTTGGACAACATGATGAGACTGGGAAAAAGGAACATGCAATTTATTACCTGAGCAAGAAGTTTACCGATTGCGAAAACAGATACTCACCATTAGAGAAAACTTGTTGTGCATTGGCATGGGCCGCTAAGCGCCTTCGGCAGTATATGGTCTGTCATACCACGTTATTGATTTCTAAAATGGATCCGATCAAGTATATTTTTGAAAAACCTGCTCAAACCGGGAGGCTAGCCCGGTGGCACATGTTGTTATCCGAATATGACATCCAATATGTACCCCAGAAGGCGATTAAGGGTAGTATCTTATCTGATTACCTCGCAGACCATCCAGTTGAAGATTATGAACCTCTTAAGCTCGATTTTCCTGATGAGGATATTTTGTTGATTAAAAGAGATTGTGAAGAGCCAGATCCGAGCGAAGGTCCAGAACCAGGTCTTTGGTGGAAGATGATGTTTGATGGTTCCTCAAATTTCAATGGGCATGGTATAGGCGCCGTTTTGATGAACCCGAAGGGTGGATTCACACCATTTACAGCAAGGTTGGACTTTGAGTGCACTAACAACGTCGCAGAATATGAAGCATGTATCCTCGGCCTCGAAGCAGCAATTCACCTCCGAATCAAACTTCTTAAAGTAAGTGGTGACTCAGCCTTGGTTATTTATCAGGTACAAGGCAAATGGGAAACGAAGAATGAGAAGCTGATCCCTTATAAGGACTACATTATTGAGCTGATCAAGTATTTCGACGAGATAGAGTTCGAGCATGTTCCTAGATCCGAGAATCACGTAGCTGATGCATTAGCCATGTTAGCATCTATGTGGAAAGTTAAATTCGTTAATGAAGCACCTCTTATCCATATTGAGCGCAAGGTTGAGCCCGCTTATTGTCAGACGGTCGAAGAAGTTGAGGTGGATGAAAAGCCTTGGTTTCACGATATCAAGAACTATCTCGTCAAGCAGGAATATCCCGATGGTGCTACTGGTCTGGACAAAAAGACATTGAGAAGATTGGCGTCCAAATTCTTTATCAGTAATGGTGTGTTGTACAAGAGAAATCACGACATGGTCCTGCTCAGATGTGTTGATAAACGGGAAGCGGACATGTTACTACAGGAAATTCATGAGGGGACCTTCGAAACCCATGCCAATGGTTATGCTATGTCCAAGAAGATGTTAAGGGCTGGGTATTACTGGTTAACCATGGAAGCCGACTGCATCCAATACGCTAGAAAATGCCATAAGTGCCAAATTTATGCCGATAAAATGCACGTACCTCCGTCACCGTTGAATGTTTTGTCTTCACCATGGCCGTTCTCTATGTGGGGCATTGACATGATTGGGGCAATTGAGCCGAAAGCTTCTAATGGACATCGTTTTATCCTCGTTGCTATAGATTATTTCACTAAGTGGGTAGAGGCTGCCTCCTACACCAACGTGACCAGGCAAGTGGTTGCCCGCTTCATCAGGAAAGAGATTATCTGCCGTTATGGAGTCCCAAGCCGGATAATAACTGACAATGGCACCAATCTGAACAACAAGACTATGAAAGAGTTGTGTGATAGTTTCAAGATCACTCACCATAACTCTTCTCCGTACCGTCCTAAGATGAATGGGGCCGTTGAAGCTGCGAATAAGAATATCAAGAAGATCCTGCAAAAGATGGTTGTGACTTACAAAGATTGGCATGAGATGTTACCGTTTGCTTTGCATGGATACAGAACCTCGGTGAGAACCTCGACAGGGGCAACCCCTTTCTCACTGGTATATGGAATGGACGCCGTGCTCCCCATCGAAGTAGAGATACCTTCCTTAAGAGTGTTAATGGAAGCTGAACTTGAGGAAGCTGAGTGGGTTCAAGACAGATTGGATCAGTTGAATCTCATTGACGAGAAGCGTTTGACAGCCATGTGCCATGGGCAATTATATCAGAAACGGATGAAAAGAGCGTTTGATAAGAAGATTCGTATTCGTGAGTTCCGCCAAGGAGAGCTCGTACTCAAAAAGATCTTGCCAGTACACAAAGATATGCGTGGAAAGTGGATGCCCAATTATGAAGGCCCGTTCGTTGTAAAGACTGTCTTCTCCGGAGGGTCTCTAATACTTACGACAATGGACGGTGAAGAACTAGCACATCCCGTGAATTCTGATGCAGTCCGAAAATATTATGCCTAAAAACCCGCTAAGTCGAAAACCTGCAAAAGGCGACTTAGGCAAAAGTAAGGGTTGAAAAGAAAAAAAGGAATAATAACAAAAGCTCGCTAAGTTGAAAACCCGAAAGGGCGGCTTAGGCAAAAAAGAGCGTCCCGGTGGATTGAAAACCCGAAAGGGCGGTCCAGGCAAAAGTTAGGGACAAAGGCATTTCATTGCATCAGAAGACACTGATTATCTCGAACACACTTTCCGCATAAGAGCCATGTTTCAGCTCTTTCACCCTTGCCCAAAGCAGGATTCTGGATTAGTCTTAGTTAGTAGTGTCAGTAGGTGTCGTTGGATTCGATGTAACCTTTTTTCCATGTTGCCAATTTCAAAATGTAATCATCTGTGGAGCTATGCCTTCAGCAAGCAGCCACCCTTTAATAAAAGATACCATCTCGTTACTTACATTCTTTGGTGCATTGCTCTTTGCTTTCTATTGTTATGCAAAATGCGTTTATTCTTAAAATTTGAAAATGAAAGGTGCATTGTAGATTTTTCAAAACTATTTTTCAAAAAACAAAACAAATTTGAAATGTAATAAATTACTTTGACTAGTGGAAATTCCGACAGGATCTCTTCATTCCCCGGAAATATCATTATTGCAGAAACACTTTCAAACCATTGCCCAGTGATAGGCCCCAGAGAGACTATAAGCTGACAACTTTTTCTTGGGTAACTCGAAAGTGTCCCTCAGGTTTTCTTCTCCCCATGTGAAGACGTGATACTGTGCACCCAAGCAAATTACCTTCTCCCCAGAAAATTCAGAACTTTAAAACCAGATTTGGTTCCACCATTGATCCTTCTTACCCATGATTGACGTATTGGTTGCAGAGAACGCAGGGTATCTCCGTCGAGATGTTTATTTCGTCTCTCGTCCTGTCTCTAGTCTGTTTCGTCAGCATACGCAAGGGCATAAGCATCACATGCCTATTTCATTACATATTCATTACATATTCATTACATATTCATTACATATTCATTACATACTCATTACATACTCATTTCATAACATCTTGCATAGTTACATACATAGACATTAACATACATTCACATTAACATATGCATCAACATATGCGTTAGCATTCACAGGTTCATTGTGTCTCTCCATCATTGGTTGTTACCGCCGAGTAACTGGGTTTGTCCATTCTCTCCAAATAGATTGTCAGCCCTAAGCATAAAATACATAGGTGTTTCCAGTTTCCCCACAGAGATCGATCCTCGT
Source organism: Lathyrus sativus (assembly GCA_963859935.3). Classification (NCBI taxonomy): domain Eukaryota; kingdom Viridiplantae; phylum Streptophyta; class Magnoliopsida; order Fabales; family Fabaceae; genus Lathyrus; species Lathyrus sativus. The sequence continues at coordinate 193,113,129 of OZ012739.1, forward strand.
GGATGACGGTTACTTCAGCTATCTTTCCTCGCCAGGATAAGATATTTACCCTTCGAGTTCATTCCCTCAATGGAGTCTTGATTACCAGTCTTCTTTCTAGCTCGATCCTAGATTGAATCTCAGTCTTGTCGGTCGTCAAGCCCAACCGGACGTGCATTTATTTTGCACCATCTAAAGATTTTCACCATACCATGACAGATACGCGACTATCTCGCTTGAGAAGTTTATCACCGTACCCGGACGTGCATTTATTTTGCACTATCTTTCAAGAAAATCAACTACAATCCTCTACAGATACACGCCAGTTCACGCCTGGAAAATATATCAGTACAACACTTTACGATCCTACATGTTACAACCCTTTACACTTTACATCTTACAGCATCAGCATACGACATTTCTCACCTAAGAAGTCGATCATATCCTCGTTACGACTCGCAGCAAATGGCCATCTCCATGGAGCAGTTGGGCTTCCATTTATCTGCCGTCTTGAGGTACGAACCAATTCGTATTCAGGAGAGCACGATCTTGAGTTACGGGAAGGTTTGAGCGAAATCATATTCAGGAGAGCACGATTCTGAGTTATGAAGAAGTTCATTTATCCTTTAGTAAAAGAAGGAACGGAATCATATTCAGGAGAGCACGATTCTGGGTTATGAGGAAGTTCAGTTGGCCGTTTTTCAGGAGAGCACGATTCTGAAGAATGAAGAAATTTCAGGAACCGAATCATATTCAGGAGAGCACGATTCTGAGTTATGAGGAAGTTCGATTACCCAGTTTCATATTCAGGAGAGCACGATTCTGAAATATGAAGAAATTCAGTCATCCAGTTTCATATTCAGGAGAGCACGATTCTGAAATATGAGTATATTCAGTCATCCAGTTTCATATTCAGGAGAGCACGAATCTGAAGTATGAGGAAGTTCAGTTTACCCTTTTCATGTTCAGGAGAACATAATCTTGAAGCATGAAGAAGTTTATTTATCCTTCAGTAAGAGAAGAATCAGAATCGTATTCCAGGCGCCGACCTTAAATGCGAGAAGATTTATTTATCAGATAAGCAGCAGCCTCTTTATTTGAGTGCTTATCCATTTTGGCACATAAGTCCCTTCCAACGATAAGTGACAGTTCTCCCGAGAAACTTATCAGGGCATTTCCCATTAAAGTCCATTTATTTTGGCATACAGTCGGTCTTTACCCTGTATATTTGCTACGGAGTTCCGAAAAGTCCGTTTGATCCTGTCACGAGGGGTAGTTTACAGAAGCTTGGATGTTATTCCTTGCTCAATGCTCCAGCATTCTGTAATCGATCTTACAATCGTACGTGATCCAGTTTTATTTTTAGATTCCCCAGTGGAGGCCGTCTCATAGGTACCATCTCCATTCGAGGATCTCGTTCCTTTTCTAAAAGTGACAATTGGTCATTCGCACCAGTTGACTATCATTTTTAGAATTCCCCAGTGATGTACTGTGTCTCAGCGCGTCATTTTCCCCAGTGTGTTTCTTCTCGTGGCGTCTGTCTCGGTGTCGTCATGTTTCGTCAGCATTTTCGCATTCATTATTCCAGCATACGCATCATATCATAGTCATGGCATCATCTGCATTAAGTCGTTCCAGTTTTGTCCATAGCATTGCATATCGTCGCATATAAGGGCAAAATTTTCGGTTATCTATATTTAAATCTCTCCACCACGATTCCTCGAGTCTCTGTCACTCAAATCGTCCGGTGTAGCTATTTAAATAGGGGCAACTGTAATACCCCAAATTTTACCCTTACATTTAGTCAGGCATTTCGCATATCATCTCCTATGAACATTTGCTAACCACTAACAAGTCATGGAGGTGTCTGTTTTGCAGATTTGGTCCCAGGGGTATTTTGGTCATTTCACGCAAATTCTGCTAATTTCTTGAAAACGGGCTGTTATTATGTTCTGAGGCATTCATTTGCCATTTGGGTCAAGGTGCCAGTATGTTTTGTCAGAAATATGATTGGACTCGGGGCCGTGCTTTGTTTGATTCTGAAACATTTCCAAACAGTTTTGTTTCCTTTTATAAAGTTGGGTTGAAAGGGAAGTGGATACTGTTAAGGTTATTTTGAGAAGTGATGTGATCAACGAGGTTTTAATGTGAATTTGTTTGGATATAATCATATGGCGGGATATCATTTATAAAAGGCAAAGGAGAGGTTAAGTTTTAATAGTTGTGAGCTTTTATTCATGAATGTTCATAAGCTACAAATCAAAGTTGAATTTAAATAATTTATGGATGATTATTCATGGATATTTAAATTCATAATTGAGAAAATAGAAATGAATATTTACTGGATTTTATTTCATAAACATCTAGAATTACAAGTTGAAATGGAAGTAATTTTTGGATTTTATTCATGATGATCTTTCATTTACAAAAAGAATTACATTAAGTCAATAAGCATCTATCCTAAATCCTAAAAGTTCCTAAGGGTCTTCATGCTGTCTTTAAGTTTCGTCGCAAATCTCGACTAACCTGCACATCAAAAAGAAAACAAACAGTGTAGAAAAAATGTTAGAAGTTTCTCGACACTCTCAGAACAATGTCATCATCGAGTGCCGGGAGTGGCACAACCGAAGCTGCGTCCTACCCCCGTTACCGATCCGCGCCGTGGGCGTCAGATCAGGTAATGCTTGTTCTTATCGATACGGGACATCCGAGAGATAAAAAAATAAAAGAAGTGGGGCTGATTCGTTTTGCCGCGATTGGATTTCCAAACTGATACGAGAATAAGGCAACATGGGCAAGTTTGGACTCAGACCCGGATGCCGACAGGTCTGAGTCGCTTTGGTTCCGAAGTTTCCAACACCTGAAAAGCCACAAACGCATCAATGTCAGATTCAAAATTTGGAACTCAAAACCTAAATAGTTCATGAGCAACATCAGTTCTGAACCATGTACAGAAGAATGAGACACACAACAAGCTGCGGCAAAATAACATAGGACAAGGTATCAAAAGATTCAGCAACCCCAATTTCATAACAGAGTTTAAAACAGTTCAGTTCAAGAAACAGGCAACAAAACCGTAGAACCAATATCAGCTACAACAAGCAAAGAGAAGCAACACGAGTTACAACCTGCAATAACAAAGTAGTATCAGCTGTAAGCATCACAGTGCAACAACAACAGGTTTTTTTCACCTCAACAATATCAGCTACGAGCAAGCGTCACTCGCAAGCACCAACATTGCAACAACAGCCTCTAACAAACGGTTCAGATTCACGAATCATCATCACCGTTTCAAATTCCCCCCGACAGTAGCAATTTCTGAGCTACAAACAATAGCAGCAACAGATATCAGTTGCAAACAACGCCGACTGCAACACAGCGAGCAACACCAGTTCAACATCTGCAGGTATCAATTGCAAGCAAAACAAGTCGACTAGCATCTGCAAACAATTTCAAGAGCAACCATTAACACCACAACATCAACATCTGCATCAACAAGTATGGCAAGCTTCTGCACACAGCGACAATGGAACAGCATAAGCAGCAAGAAATAAGGATAGCATTAGCGACAACAACGACATCATTGGTTCAGCCCTCAGTTCGAATCATCATCGGGCAGAAGCGAACAACAGCAGAACAATACCAATAGCTTCGATTTGCCACCTCAACCACAGCATAAGGGCTAAACCAAAGAAAATAAGTCATCCAAATCCAAATGAGCGAAAATCCATATCTGTAGAAGATCAAAACCATATCAGATAAAATCAACAGATCCAAATCTGGACCAAATCAATCCAAATCAGTTCAAAGCAGATATCCAAACAAGAGGGTTTTCGAAACAGATCACAACCAATCTGGTTTCAATCCACAATATCCAAAATAGGTTTGGTTCCAAAACAGATTGAAGTAAGCCCGTTTCTGAAAGCAAATCAAATCAAGCTGGGAATATACATTCCAAATGAATCCAAAATCGAAAGTTCAGCAAACCGTATCAGGAAAAACAAATCCGAGAATGCATAAATCCAATCATATCAGAATCAATCCCTATTAGTGGAATCAGAAAGCAAATCAAAGTAAAAGCGAATCACAAATCAGAAGCAAACGAAATCCAATCTCACAAAAGTGAATCAAATCCAAAAGTGATCACAACAGCTAGGTAAAATCAGAAAAGGAAAAGATTTGTTCCAATCAGAAATCAATCTCGTCCAAGGCCATCAAAGGCCCATTCGAAAATCAGAAAGAGATATAAAGAGAACGATCTCACCATCAAAAAGGGGGAGGTAGCCGTGTGAGAGAGAGAGAACGAAGAACACTCAAAGCGCAAAAACCCTAACGAATAACCATCGGTAGCCGTTAAACCCGAACGAAAGAAAGTTGTGAAGCAAAGGCCGCCTTCGTCTTCGACGGGCAACCACGCTTCGAGGCTCAGCTTAGCTTCATCGCCACCATCATCGCCTCAACGAGATCATCCGAACTCAAGCTAAAAGGTTGATTACTCATATTTCAAGATCTCATATATTTGTGTGTGCGTTTGTGTTTTCAGGAATTGGTGAGATGGAAAACCCAACATCGAATGGCCGATGGAGAAGATGAAACAAGAACGAGACGAAGAGCATGCGCCGCGAGACCAAACGGAGGGTTTTGGAACCCTAAGTTTCTACTATGACCTTCAAGTGAAGTGGCAACGGGCTGAAGAACCACCGGCCCAACTTCCCCAAAACTCTTTTTATTTATTTTTTATTTTATTCAATTATTATAATTATTATTATTATTATTGATTTGTTAAAATAATGTTAAAATCCATTTTTTAAAATAAATAGTATTATTATTTTTTTTCAAATGACATAAAAACCTACCTAAAAAAAAAATAATAATAATAATGTGGAGTTTTGTTAGATAATTAGGTTAAAATAGTTTTGGAGGATTTAAGTTAAATTTATTTATCAATATTAAAAATCCTATTTTAATTCAAATTGAAGTTTATATCATAATATAAAACCACAAAAATAGGCATAATTTCACTTCCTGGCGTGTCTGATAATTCATCTAATTCTGCCCACTAACGTTGTTTGTTCGTTTTGCAGCCTATTATGTTTACCGTTATTTATTTATAATTGTAACTGTTTCCTGGTTGTAATCTCGCGAACCAATAATTGCATTTACTCTTCGCATTTTACTTCCGCTTGTATGATCTAAATTTCTCACACTTTCATCACTATTATTTACGTCACATTGCACACATCCGAAGGTTAGGTCTAGATTTTGGTCGCCGTGCCAATAGTCCTCAACTTCAAACCCTTACAAACCCTAATTTTCACAAATGCCTCGCCGCAGGCAAAATTACAATTTTACCCCTAGCATTAGGTCAAAGAGCCGCCGCGCTCATTTTAGGGTTTCTCGCCGTGGAATCCCTAATTTAACCCTAATTACCACTCAACATTTCAACGTAGAGATTTGAAGTTTCTACACTCCACGTAAGCGTGTCCTTAAGATGCGTTTATTCCCCTTGAGACCTTGACCACAGTCAAGAAGTTTCTAACCTCCCTATTGAGGGGAACTACGATTACTCTGATTCCACTCCCGTAAGGATACGTAGGCACAAGATGCGATGTCTTGCCGAGTAAACTTAGAACTAACCCCTTAGGTTTCCTTTCTCACTTTTAATCCCTTTGTACATATACCTTAAGCAAATAAATAAAGCAAATAGTAAACATTTGAACAAAAGGTTCCTGTAGAGTACTACAGAAGTTTAGGGTGCTAATACCTTCCCTAATCTTAACCAACCCCCGAACCCTAGATCTTCCCCGCATTGTGTTTACGATGCAAAATAGGTTTTCCCTCTTTTGACCTTTTCCTTCGGATAAATCAAAGAGCGGTTGTGAATTGAATTGCGATTCAAACTAATTAATAGTTTGTGATCCTATTTCCACCGCAACAATATGTCATAGCATAATTCCTATACATGTGCATATCTTGGGTGCTTTATTCCCCATTTACATTTCTATCTTGGGTGCTTTACTCCCCATTTACATTTCTATCTTGGGTGCTTTATTCCCCATTTACCTCTCTATCTTGGGTGCTTTACTCCCCATTTACATTTCTAGCTTGGGTGCTTTACTCCCCATTTACATTTTTATCTTGGGTGCTTTACTCCCCATTTACATTTTTATCTTGGGTGCTTTACTCCCCATTTACATTTTTATCTTGGGTGCTTTACTCCCCATTTACATTTTTATCTTGGGTGCTTTAGTCCCCATTTACATTTCTATCCTGGGTGCTTTACTCCCCATTTACATTTCTATCTTGGGTGCTTTACTCCCCATTTACCTTCTATCCTTGGGTGTTTTATCCCCCATGTACCTTTTATCCCGGGTGTTTTATTCCCCGTTTACCAGATATTCCTGGGTTTACCTAACATCATGGTGTTTTACCCTCATTTACTTTTTTTTTCTCCCTGAGGTCGTGTTTTACTCGCGTCTTACCTTGTGGGCAAAATTTATTTACTTGGCATCATGGGTGTTTTATCCCCATTTGCGTTTTTCTCCTGAGCTCGTGTTTTACCCGCGTCTTACCTTGCGGACAATTTCTAATTTACTTGGCACCTATCAACAATTCTGTGTCGTGTCTATCCGACGTTCTTCCAGATATGACATGTCTTCTTCCCTAGTGCAATTCCTCGATGGGTCGTCCCCTGTGACGTTGTTTCGTCTGTATCCGTGCATTTGTCATTTTCATCATACGCATCATATCAGATTTATATTATATTTAGCATTATAGTTCGTTTTGTTTTGTCCATATCATTGCATAGCACTGCGTCTATAGGCAAAATTTTCGGTTATCTGTATTTAAATCCCTCCACCATGATTTCTCGAGTCTCTGTTGCTCAAATCACCCGGTGAAGTTATTTAAATAGGGGCAACTGTAATACCCCAAATTTTGCCCTAAGATTTGTCGTCGCATTTCATTGCATTTTTATTACATTTAATCAATTACTAACAAATTTGTGTAGTCGTTTGACTTTTTGCAGGTAAATATCATATGACATGCATTTTTTTTCTAAAAAGTAAAAATGACATAATTGGCAAGAGGACATGTGTAAGGAGTTGTGAGTGTGAGAGGTTGAGAGTTCGAATCTAACCTTTGTCACTTTTTGCTTTTTTATTATTTTTACTCTAAATTTTTCTATCTTTCATTAAAAAATAACACAAATAGTTTTTTATTATTATTTAATTATTATTTTCGTATTTTAATTAAATCATTTTTTAAAATATTATTTTTTTCACCTTTTTCTAAATTATTCATAAAAATATCCAAAAAATCATAAAATAAAAAATATTGGAAAAAATTTTGTTCTTTTTATAATATTTTTGATTTTAGGAATCAATAGGATTATTAGTTTTTATTTTAAGTTTATTTTAATTATTTTAAATTATTTAAATTATATTTTTTCTTAACTAATTATTTAGTTTGGGCTTTAAAATGGGCTTTAGGGACATTATTGACAATTTGGTGTTAACCCTAATTTGTTCCCTATATATACATGTGTTGCCTTGTTGAAAAGGGGTCAGAAGGTTTTCTTCAGAAAAGATGAGAGAGAAAGGGAGAAACAAAGGAGATCCCCAGAGAAGAAAGGCGGTCGTTCCCACAACTCGTCAGAAGGATTGGAGCTTTCCAGTGTTCCCTTATTCAAACCTTTTTCACATTTACCGAAGCAAACCTCCGCTTCGTAGGTTAAATTACTAAACCTTTTGCCTGTTCATCTTTATGTGCATATTTTGCCATGTTAATGTGTTTAGGTCCGTTAAATTACTAAACCTTTTGTTTTTTTCATGTTTATGTGCATATTTTGCCATGTTAATCTCCATGTGTGTTTAGGTCCCTAGATTTTAATATCAAAACCCTTTTTTTAACAAAACTTTTTTTTAAAATCAAAACCTTTTTTTTTACTTATTATTAAAACCTTTTTTTTTAGAAAGACTTTTTTTAAAAAACTGAAAAGCCTTTTTGTTCCAAAGAAAAAAAAAACCTTTTTGTTCCAAAAAAAAATTGAAAAGCCTTTTCCCAAAAAACTGAAAAGCCTTTTCCCAAAAAAAAACTGAAAAGCCTTTTTTTGGGATGAAAAGCCTTTTTTGTTCTAAAAAAAACTGAAAAGACTTTTCCCCCCAAAACTTTTTTTTATAATTTAAACTTTTTTTTTTTATAATTTTAACTTAAATATTTTTTTATTAAAAAATTAAAACCTTTTTTTTATATAATTAAAATATTAAAAAATTAAAACCTTTTCTTAAGGAACTCCTGATGTTTGATGTTTGTCGTGTCATTTTATGTACCCTTTTATTACTTTTCTTTCTTTTGGCATTTCATGTGCATGCTCGAGGTTGAGATGTGCTTGTGGTGGCCACAGCCCCACACTATTTTCCTCCCTCACTTCATTCTAAGTGTCATTACATATTTTCATATTCTTCATGTTTTCAAAAATGTTTCTTTGTTTCTTTATACCCTCTGCCTTTATTACTTTTCTTATTTCTGTACCTTAATTATTCCTCCATATAATGATTTGCCATATTTTCACATTTTTTACAGTTTTATCCTTCCGAAGGATTAGGTCCAGCCTTTTGGCCGCCGAGTCAATAGCCTTACCCCTTTAATGGATCAAACCCTGTTTAGCCTAGGTGTCCCGCCGTGGGCAAAATTGCTTTTATCCTAGTGTTAGGCGAAAAGATTCGCCGTACTCTGTTTTAAGGTTTTCCGCCGTGGAATCCCTAATTTAACCCTATTTTAATTTTAATTAACATTTTTTATAACATAGAGATCGGAGTTTAAGACTCCATGTAAGCGTGTCCTTAAGATGCGTTTATTCCCCTTGAGACCTTGACCACAGTCAAGAAGTCTCTAACCTCCCTTTTGAGGGGAACTACAGTTACTCTGATTCCATTCCCGTAAGGATATGTAGGCACAAGATGCGATGTCTTGCCGAGTAAACTTAGAATTAACCCCTAGGTCTTTTTTTAATTTTTAATCCTTTGTATATACCCTAAAGCAAAATAATTAATGAAATAAATAAAAAAAAATAAACAAAAGGTTCCCGTAGAGTACTACGGAAGTTTAGGGTGCTAATACCTTCCTTAAATTTAACCAACCCCCGAACCTTAGATCTCTCCCTTTTAGATTTTTCCTTTCTTTAACCTTTCCTTCGGATAAATCAAAGACCGGTTGTAAATGAATTAAGATTCAAGTTAATCAATAGCTTGACATCCAAATTTCACCGCAACAACTTCCTTTAATGGCCTTCTGAGAAACATACTGAATGTCGTATTCTGTCAGTACCATTTGCCATTTGGAAATTCTTCCTGAAAGCGCTTGCTTTTCGAAGACATACTTGATCGGATCCATCTTCGAAATCAGCATGGTTATGTGGTTAAGCATATACTATCTTAAACGTTTGGAAGCCTAAGCAAGTGCGCAACACGTTTTCTCAAGCATTGAGTAACAGGACTCACAATCTGTGAACTTTTTACTCAGATAGTAAATCGCATGCTCTTTTCGTCCAGTCTCGTCGTGTTGACCGAGGACACAACCCATACTGTTCTAAAAAACCGTTAAGTACATAATCAATGGTCTTCCAGCTACTGGAGATATAAATATCGGAGGTTCCTGCAAATACTCTTTTATTTTCTCAAATGCTTTCTGACAATTCTCATCCCAAATGACCGCCTGATCTTTCTTTAATAACTTAAATAGTGGTTGTGAGGTGAGATATGAACCGAGCAATGTAGTTCAATCTACCTAAGAAACCACGAACTTGTTTCTCGGTCTTTGGTGCTGGCATTTCTTGAATTGCCTTGATCTTCGCGGGATCGACCTCAATACCTTTCTCACTGACAATAAACCCCAACAACTTTCCTGACTGTACGCCGAAAGTACACTTGTTTGGATTCAGCCTAAGTTTGAACTTCCTCAATCTCTCAAACAACTTTAGAAGATTCACCAGATGCACCTCCTCCGCTTGGGACTTTGCGATCATATCATCGACATAAACCTCAATCTCATGATGAATCATGTCGTGAAAAAGAGTTACCATAACCCGCTGATAAGTCGCCCCTACGTTCTTCAAACCAAAAGGCATTACTTTATAGCAGAACGTCCCCCATGGCGTGATAAAAGTCGTTTTCTCCATGTCCTTCGGTTCCATTTTAATCTGATTGTAGCCCGAAAAACCGTCCATGAAGGAAAACACTAAGTATTGTGCGGTGTTATCAACAAGCACGTCAATATGAGGGAGTGGGAAATCATCCTTTGGGCTTGCTCTATTCAAGTCTCTATAGTCAACACACATCCTGACTTTGCCGTCCTTCTTAGGCACGGGCACGATGTTTGCAACCCACGGAGGATAATTTGTTACGGCAAGAAATCCGGCGTCCAATTGCTTTTGGACTTCTTCCTTGATCTTCACTGCCATATCAAGCCTGGTTCTTCTCCATTTATGTTTAACAGAAGGACACTCTTCTCGAAGAGGCAGGCGATGAACTACAATATCCGTGTCGTGTCCAGGCATATCTTCATATGACCAAGCAAAGACATCCTTATACTCTTGGAGTAACTCAACCAATCTTTGCTTGACATTATCTTGTAGCGCAGCCCCTATTCTGACTTCCTTCTTATCCTCTTCGGTTCCCAGGTTGATGACTTCAACTTCCTCCTGATGAGGCAGGATGATCTTCTCCTCTTGTCTCAACAATCTAGCAAGCTCTTTGGGTAGGTCTTAGTCTTCATCGATCTCTTCTTCCGCTTAAAAGATCGGATTTTCAAAGTCACACCGAGTCATAGACGAGTCTGAGTCGATGGTATATGAAATGTGTAACCTGCAATGATGATGATTTTATGCTTAAATGATATGCAAACAAAACAAACACAAACCACATTGCCATTTTAATAGAAAAACAAGGATCACAAAATTCGAATGAGAAAAACGCCTTTTGATTAATGATAAAAAGATTGTTCAAACATAAGCAAGCATGCCCTGAATAGAATACCTCTATGCTCCAGGCAGAACATAGGGTTACACAATAACTGAGAAAACAAAGCATTACTACTCGTGTGTCACTTGGACAAATTCCTCAATGGACCAGTTGCATAGCTTCTGTCCGGGAGCGATCGGCTGGATCCAAGCGTCCATGTCACAATCACTGTTCCCGGCTTCATCATCAGAAACAACATTGATTTGCTCAAAAATGACACCCCCACTGGTGAACTTGACAGGCCTCTTATAGCGCGGTGCGCTCTGTGAAGGTGACGAAGATGATGGGTGGTACCCCAACCCAAACTTGTCCTGCTTCTGAGGTATGTCTAGCACCTTTCCCCATCCTTGCGATGCTCCAGCCTGTACTGCCGCTTGAGCCTCCTTGAAAGATGACATAGCCACTTCTGGTTCTTTGTTCATAACTGGAGATTTGTCCTTCACTTGCACAGTTTCAAAGGCCTGACACAAAGTCTCATGAATTTCTCCGTCTACCTCAACGTATTTGAAAGATGACAAGGGGCTAATCATGATATCTTCCTCCCCACATACCATCATAACACTGCCTCCGACCATATATTTCAGCTTTTGATGCAGAGTGGACGTAACAACCCCACCAGAATGTATCCATGGACGACCCAGCAGACAGCTGTAAGCAGGTTGAATATCCATGATGTAAAATACCGCATCAAATACCTCCGGGCCCACTTGGATAGGCAGAGTTATTTCCCCAAAAACAGATCTTCGGGTTCCATCAAAGGCTCGTACAACCAGATCACTTAGTGTACAATAAAGAACCTAATGATCTATCTTCATTAATGCTTTCTTTGGAAGTACATTCAAGGACGACCATGTATCAACAAGGACGTGTGACATCACTGCTCCCCGACATTCAATTGAAATATGCAATGCCAAATTGTGGTTTCTGCCCTTTAGCGTCAAGTCCAAATCTGTAAACCCCAGACTGTTTCCTGCATTTACATGTGCCACCACTCCTTCGATCTGGTTAACTAATATTTCTTGTGGTACGTAAGCAGTGCTTAAAACCTTCAACAATGCATTTCGATGCACTTCTGAACACAACAACAATGATAGTATAGAAATCTTGGAAGGGGTTTGTTGCAGATGGTCTATTATCTTGTAGTCGCTTTTTCTAATCAACTTCATGAACTCTTCCATATCCTTTGTCAGAGACTCCTTCTCGCCCACCCGAGGAATTTCTTCTACCACTATCTTGCCTTTCCCTTTATCAGTTTTCTCAGCCACCACTTCGGGCGACGAAAAGATTCTACCGCTTCTGGTAATTCCTCCAACTCCGACCAGATTAACCACCAAATCGACAGGCAAACTCTTCAATTCTACTTTCTGCCCGTTACAAAACACCTCGGCTCCGTAATTCCACGGGATAGCCTTAGTACTTTCGTATGGCACAGGGCCTGCTTTAGTGATGGTGATTGTAGGTGGCCTTGGAGGCGCTGAAATAGTGATAGTTTTATATGGGATTGAAATTGTCGCAATTTCATCCTGCTCCTCCTCTACTACTTCCACGGGTTTCCTTTTAGCAGTCCAATCAAATTGTAACATTCCTTCATCCATCATGCTTTGAATACACTTTTTCAGATCATCACATCCCTCGGGGTGGCTCAAACAGTTGACACAGTCTTCACTACAGCCTGGGAACACTCCCCCTTTCAGCAGCTTCTCCTTCACAAAACTCAATGGCGTTTTCAGCTCATTCATGTCGATTATCATATCTAACCCTTCCTCTACCAGAACAGCGCCAACCCTAGCTGGCCCGTGATTCAGCATAGGGTTTTGCACAACATTTGGTGCATCATGTGAAAAATCTATTGCTTTGCTATCAATCAGATCTTGCAATTTATGTTTGAAAGCCTTGAAGTTGTCAATAGTATGGTTGGGTGCCCCAGAGTGGAACTCGCATCGTGCATTCACATCAAAGTCGGGCGGTGGTGGGCCTGTCAAAGGAGCCATAGTCCTCTTTTGGATCAATTGTAATTGCAACAAAGTTTGGAGCACTTGGGAATATGGCATCGGTGGCGGATCAAATACTCTATTTGCTGGCCGAACCAGATATCTTCGATAACCCTGCTGATTTTGTTGAGGTGGCTACTGCTGCCGTGGTTGTTGTTGTTGTTGTGGTACAGGGATCGTAACGCTAGTGACCCGTCGTTGATGATATTGATTATGAGGCTGACTTCTCCATCTTCCTGGAAAACAAGATACTGAGTTGGTTTCTCCCTCGCGCCTTTTGTTGCCAAAGACTTTCTTTCCTTCTCCTCCAGCTGAGGATCCTTCGCCTGCTTGAATCTTCCCAATTTTGATACCATTCTCTATGCGTTCCCCTGTGATTATCATGTCGGAAAAGCTGCCAGACATACAGTTGATGAGCCTATCATAATACATGCCAGATAAAGTAGCCACGAACATGTCGATCAGCTCACGCTCCACCATCGGAGGTTGAACTCTTGCAGCCAATTCGCGCCACCTTTGGGCGTACTCTTTGAAGCATTTATTATTCCTCTGGGTAAGATTTTGCAACTGAACCATGTTTGGAGCAAGGTCACTATTGTATTGATAATGCTTCATGAACGCCTCAGCCAAATCCTTCCAGCTACGGACATTGGTAGGCTCCAACCCCATGTACCACTCAAGGGAAGGACCGGACAAACTGTCCTGAAAAAGGTGCATCAACAACTTTTCATCGTCTGAGTAGGCAGACATTTTCCTGTAATACGAGCGCAAGTGAACTCTAGGACATGTAGTACCCTTGTACTTATCAAAGTCAAGGACCTTGAATTTTTGCGGTATCCTTAGGTCAGGAATAAGTCCAAGGTTAGCCATATCAAGGCCCATAGAGTTCTGACTCTCAAAGCTCTTTATCCTGTCTTTCAACCATTTGAATCTTCTATTAGTCTCAGAAGGCATTTCACCACCAAAATCTCTCACCGAGAAGATCTCATCATGTCTGTCCTCAATCATCTACTGATTCTGGTTTCCATGAATAACACCATTAGCTTCAAGCCCATACACATTGCCCTGACCAGTAATTCCAGCGTTACCAACTCCAATGTTACCAAATCCAGTGTTACCATTGCCTACACCAACATTACCATTGGTTTCAACATTTCCATTACCGTTCCCAGTCGCGTTCCTATTTCCAGTACCATTTCCATTTACAACCCCGCCAGCATTTGGGATAGCGTTATTTGCGTGTTGAGTCTCAACATGAGGTGGGTTGGTAGCAGTTCCTCCATGTAATATGCCGTCGTTATCAACCCGCGCAATCAAAGGCTGCACCAAGGTCCTGAGCTGGTCTTGTCCACTAGCTACAGTCTGTATTACTTCCATAAATTGAGCCATTCTATCTCTCATTTCCTGCATTTTCTCCTGCATCTGTTCCATGATCCTCTTCTGATTCCCTCTAGTCGCGTACCAGTGATTTGTTTTATCAGCAATCCTGAAACACACTAAATGAAGACAGGAGATAAGAAAACAGTTTTGATGCACCTGCAATGTGAAAAAGATGCTAAATGCAGACATGTATATATGCAACAGGGAGATTTCCCCCTCAATTCTAGTTTCTAGAAGAAGAAACGACCATGAAAAACCCCACAGACAAGCAAACAGAATAATAACTCCTCATATAATAACAGCCCAACAAACAGTGTGCATACATCAACTGAGTACAAAATAGAGATGACCTCAATCAACAAGCCTGGTGATGGTCAATACATAAGCAAAACAACAAGATACAAAGAAGGACAGTCAAGCTGAGTGCCGAGACTGGAAATCCTCTAGCAGCTTCCACGTTTCGGGATGATCTGGTCTAGTGAGTAAACCCTGTATGAGTAGCTCTCGCCGGCTAATGGTGGGCTGTAGAGTGTTAACATGGTCTTTCCAGGCTCATTCTCCAAAGCACACCTCAAGTCTGCACCTCTTGGTGTCCGCTCTCAACTTACAATCCTCCAAGTTTGCAATAGCTTTGCTCAATCTGTGCTCACTATTATATCTGAGTGATTCTTCCACCGAAATCTTCTCGTCCTTTACTTTAAGCTGCATCTTGAACTTAGTGATCTGCTGTTTCAGCTTGTTCTCGCGCTCTTTGTTGTTGGTGAGCGTGGCATTCCATACTGAGTCAAACTTAGAGATCTCCAAGTAAGCCTTGTCCAGATCCTTCTTCTTGGTAGCAAGCACACTACTGACAGCGTTCAAATCCTGGCCTGAGAATTCTCTGGCGCTAGTCTCCTTCGTCAAGTCCGTACCTAGCTTGTTGACAAGTTCAGTCTGCTTTTTGAAAGAATAGACAACATCAATCTTCTCGCTTCAGAGTTGAATGACTTCTTTCTCTAATTCTTCATTTATTTTCTTCAATTCTTCTTTCTCACGCAACAGTTGGTTGTACTTCTGAATATCCATGGTAGTGGATTCTTCAATCATGATGGGGTACAAAGGCGCAACTGAGGGAAATGGCATCAGAGACTTAGCAGCTCTATCTTTGATCCAAACCATGTAAGGGTCATAAGCTCGATTGTTGCTCTTTCCTAACAATGTCTTACCTCGTCTGTGAATGTTACTTCATGCATACTCTATTCTAACCAAAGTATCAGCTTCCAGCAAGCCTGTGAGATACAGAGATTCCTGTATCTCTTCTTCCTTAGGAGGACTCTTCAAAGCATATCTAAACTGTCTAATCAACAGAGAGGGATTATAGTTAATACAACCCTTCCTTCCGACCAACGGGACATTCGGAAAACCACTGCAACTATATATGATTTCAGTTCCAAGTATATCCCGATCAAACCATACAATGTTTTCTGCAGATAAACCCATTAACCTAGCAGACCAATCTGAGGTACCAACAGTAGCAACAAACGGACATGTCTTCGGAAGGTGACTGAAGAACCACCTATACAACATGGGTATACAGCAAGACACATTTTTACCCCTCCGCTTCTCATTCTTATAATGGATAGAATGGTAAACATCACCTAACAGCGTTGGCACTAGATTCTCTGAAGCGAAGATATAGAAGGCATCTGTATCCACAAAGTCTGGCAAGTTAGGAAACAAAATGATACCATATATGCATAGAGCGAGAATGGCATTGAATACAATCCAACAACCATCCTTTGCAAACTGTAAAGCCTTGTCAACCAGAAAAGGCAGAAAAGGCATACACTCTATTCAGCTTGGTCAATTTTCCTGAGAACTCTGAGGCATCAAGATGAAGAATTGTAGCAAGCTTAGCTAGATCAGGCTCAACATCAACATGGTAAAAAGGCATCTGATCCAATACTGTAACTCCTAGTAACACAACATACTCTTCCAAGGTCGGCGCCAGGACATAGTCAGGAAAAACAAAACATCTCAACTGAGGTTCATAAAACTGTAGCAGAGCATATAAGCCATTCAACTCGAATACTGAAGGTTTGCACACCAAACTGAGAAACTTCCCATAAGATTCCTTGAACTCTCCTTTCACTTTCTAATATGCTAAAACAACCAAACTCAACAAGGAACTGATATCAGGAGAAGGGAGCTTGTAGGCAACGGTCTTCTTCAGAGACTCCATGTCAGAAAAGGAAAAAGATCACTAGAATCGGGGAGGAAATATGCACCTGCAACACAGATACATGTTAATGAAATGCAAATGAAAATGCAAAATGCACATGCAAACAGGAGATCAAGATTGTTGTGTTGTAGTTTGAGAAGATTGGCGCTTCGCTTTAGTCATAACCAAACACTGATACTAGGACCCCTTGGTATCAAGAATCCAAACTGTAAAGAACTGGGTAATCTGAAGGCTAAAGTTTCCTGCACCACCCCATCCCTCTCACAGGTAAGGACCTATCCACTGACAAGGTTTGGCATCCTATGCGTTCATCAGCGTCACTGACTTTCAAGAAATGATGATATGTTCACCATTTCTGGTTTAGCATCATCACCTCTCGAAGAGGCCTCACTTAGCTGAATCCCAAATGATCAGTTCCCAGAGTCGACAATCCTCAGATCCAAAATTCCTCCGAGCCCAAAGGGCCAGAAAGAAAATCGTTAAAGAGAAACTTGTCTGAGCGCGAATTTCATGGCTAGCTGGTGCATGCAAAGCATACAGGCTCACCACTAATCTCCACTTCTAATGATAAGTCTATACTCAAGCCTGGGTCTGGCTTATCTCTCAATGGTACAATTCCTCCCCACAGCACATCAATAATGAATCATGCGGAAAGTAAAAATGCGGAAAGAAAATAAAGATAAAGCACATATGTACACGCCCAAAAAGATAAACAAACAAGCGCTAGGATTGACTCACATAGGGGATATTCCTGTCCCCAGCAGATTCGCCAGCTGTCGCTACTGCGAAAATTGAGGTCGGCAAAGACAGAAGAGTCGCCACCGTGCGTTATTTATCCCAAGAGAGGGAAAGGAAACACTCAGAGAAAACCTAACGAAAAGGGGGATAAGATCGATCATCGCAACCAAATCTCGGGTTCGGGAGTCGGTTATGCAAGGGGAAGGTGTTAGCATCCCTCACATCCGTAGTACTCGACGGGATCCACGCTTGTTGTCTATCTAAAAGGGTGATTGAAACTATCTAACTACAGGCTCAAGGAAAAAACAAAAAGAAGTGACTCGGCAAAGCAACGACGCTTTGTGCCTACGTATCTCATCTGAAGTGAGAAGTTAGAGTCAACGTAGATCGGCTAACTACGGGTGAAAGGGGGGAAGGTTGCTCGCCAAGACATCACGTCTTGTGCCTACGTACTTTCATCTGGTATGAAAGATCAGAGCAAATGTAGTTTGGGATAAAAGGGAACACAGGTTTTTTCAACTGTTTTACACGAGTAGGGTTAACAATCAGTTCTAGCAGTTTGGTGTATGCAGCTCGACCATTGGAGACTTAGGCGTTACCGTTTGCGATAGAACCAAGAGTTAACTAAACTCTCCTTATGAAAATGATTTTCCAAGATTAAAGGCCCCAAAGGGCAAAAAGAAGTTTGAATGATTTGTTTTTGTGTTTTTTTAGAGAAGAAGTGTTTTTGAATTGTTTGCAATTCATATCGCACTAGAGACTATGACTTAGGAGTGAATGCGTCGCATATCACCCAAAGGGTGCTACACTAAACATCCAAGCCATTGAAGGGAAACCCCTCAACAACCCTTTCCCAAGTGCTTAAGGCTCGTAACGCACAATAATCATTAACCTTTATTAGGTGTTTTATGATTGTTTTGAGATGAGAAAAGAAAGGACACTAAAGGGGGACTAACCTCAAACCTAAAGTTGTCATGCAATGGTGATCCTAAGATTGAGATAAGGGAATGCTACCTAGTGTTATCATACATGGTTAAGACCCTAATTTCTATCACAATCTCTCTTTAACAAGAGAGATTAGAGATCCTAAGGGAAAAGGGGACAAAAGAGGAACAAGAAACAACATAAACATGCAAGGATGCAAACATGGAATGCAAGTGAGGGAGGAAATTGGTGTGGGGCAGTAGCCTCCACAAGCTCATCTCAACCTCAATCAACAATATGAAAAATTCAAGAGATGAAAGGAAAAATAAATGCATCAACAGAAACACACAAGTGCACTGAAATGGGATGAAATGGCCTAAAACCATTCAAACATCAACCACAATGCCAAAACACAAACACAAATGAAAGGCAAAGAAGACCTAAAACAAAGTGAGGATGGGAGGCTATATGAGGACAACAAGGAACTCATAATGTGCACTCAATCATAAGCATCACAAGAAAGGTGCAAAAGAAAGCACAAAGAAGTCCTCATGGATTCATCTTTTTAGGCATGCTTCAAGTACCTCCAAAGGAGGGACCAAGCTACCTTAATTGAGATTCAAAGTCATTGGACAGCAAGTGAAATGAAATAAAAGTTCTCAAAATCAAAAGCAAATAAACCACAAGGAAATGCAAGAAAATTCCCTAAGGAAAGTAAGCATGTTTCACATAGAAACCCTAATTGGAAACTCAAAAGTAAACAACCAAATGAACAAGCAAAACACAATATAATGACCTAAAAATGAGCAAGCATCATCCTTAACATGTTAGCAACATGAATCAAAAGGCATTGAGGGCTCAAAGGATCCATAAATGTCATATCCAAGTCAAACTAGGTCAAGATGTATGTATGAACCTCCCTTTGGGTAACTTGACTTGCAAGTTACCCTAAAATTAGGAAAATGATTCAAAAATTATCAAATAAAATGCAAGAAGCTCATAAATAAGTTGGCAACCAGAGCCCAAAAGATTACAATCAAAGTCACTTCACAACATCACCATAGAAATTGATTCACAAGGGTACTCCATTGTGAAGGAGGATTGTCTAGGGTCAAATGAAGTGCATCAAAAGTCAACTCAAAAGTCAACCAAATAGGGGAAAAATGGTCCTCAAAAATTCATCAACTCATCATTGATATGAGGATTGAATTTTACTCATTGGATCAAAAGGAAATGAGAGAAACAAAATAAAAACCAAAACATGTCAAGATTTATGTCAAATAAAACACTTCCAATGTTAAATTCCATTTTTAATTAAAAATAATTCATAAAATAAAATAAAAATTTCCTAAAATCAGAGGAGATCTCAAGGAGTCTAAAACATATTTTTGTGGAATTTTATTACTCTTGGAAGTGTTTTAAAATGATTTAAATCTAAATAGATATAAAATAAAAACAAAAAGAAAATGAAAATAAAATAAATAAAAGTTGGGGTGCATAAAGCAGCCCAGAAGCGTTGAAAATAAGTTGGGCTCACAAAAAGGGTGGGTGCCAAGAGCAACAAGAGCCCGGGTCCAACAAAGGGCGCTGAAGTCCAAAGGATCAGGTGTGTTAGGTCAACCCAGGCGCATGGTGGAAAGCATTCATGGCAGTTGGATCAGAAAGTAATCACATCCAAGAATTCACATTCACACACGTGGCCAAGCATAGAAAAATAAATGAAATGGTGTGTTTCAATGTGGATCATGTGTGTGCAGTCAAACAAGGTGCATGGTGTGTCGTAATCCTGGCCGTGCAAATGAAAAGTAATTAAATCCAAGGGACATAAACAACACACGTGGTTGGGAAAGTATTCAAACTTGGGGGGAAAACCAGACGGCCGGAACCACTGTTCCGGTCGTCTTCTCCGGCGACCCAAGTAAACCATCCACGGCCAAAAACGCAGGTGCTTCAAAACTTGATCAAAATGAGCAAATAAATAGTCAAAAATGATCTCTAGGTCACGTAGATTTCAAATCCATCACCCATTTTCATTGATCATGCTTAAATAAAACAAAACGAAAAGAAAAAGAAAAGAGCTCAAAACATAAAAACTCATGAACAACCAATAATCCAATTCAGAAACCATCTACACATCAAGAGGTTCACAAATATATAAAAACGACGCAATATGGATGCATAAACAATGAGATATTTGGTTGGAAAGAAAACCTAAAAGGAAGCTTCAACAGAACTCAGTTCTTTAGTGAAGCTTGAAATAAAACACCCAGAAATGTTCTATGAAACTCAAGGAACCTTTCTAAATCTTTGGTTTTAATTGAATCTCAGTGAAACATGAAAAACGATATTGACTTTTTTCTCACTTTCTTTTAATGTGTTCTTGTCCAATCTCTCACCAAAATCCGTTCTCAAAGCTTGTGTGTAATCCTGAGAATATGTATGATGGATTCTGATACCAAGTAGGCCCAATTCTATGCTCCTTAAGCCCAATTGAATTTCACTTTTTCACTTCATGACCACTTCAAAAAGTGCACGAAAATCACCTTGTCAAGCTGTAAAAATGGCTCAGCTAGCTTGCATCTGAGGTAGGTTGATCCAAGGGCTGAAAATGGCTCCTTAATTTAATCTTATGGCATGGTTTGGATATGTTACTTAAACTTGAAGTAAGCATGAAAATGGCCATCAAATTGAGCTCAAATTCCAAATCCAAAATTGGAATTGTGCTTGAAATGTGTTTGGTACTCAAAAATTGCACAAGGTTGGTACAAAATGGTCCCAAATGAATTTAATTTGATTTTCCCCTTTTAAGGCCTTTTTCATGGAAATGTGTTTTGGGATTCTTCAATCCAAGCCAAACCTTTGATGCCTTGATGTTTGGTTGAGAAAATGACCCCATTTGGAGCAAGTTTTATGTTGGAAGGATTTCCATTTGAAGTGTGCAAAGTGGTGAAATGGACCTATAATGAAAATGACCTGTAATTCTGCTTTCCCAAAATACCCCTGCCTTGAAAGCCTCATAAATTGAGCTCTACAAATCAGATGAAGGACTTATAGTACTCTTTCGAAAGCTAAGATCATGAGGAACAACTTTCATGTTCATCAAAAGTTGAGGAGAAACATCCTTCTAGGTCAAAAGTGGCTTGGAAGTTGGTTGACTTTTGTTGACCAAAATCACATTCATCTGAGGACCTGTAACTTGTCTGCTTCATAACTTGAGTTCTACAAATCCAATCAAGGACTTTTAGTACTCAAAACAACGCTAAGAACATGCTATACAAGTCTCATGTTGGGGTCAAGATGAGATGAGACTTGTATCTTGAGATAGGTGGTCTTGAAGTTGGGCATTAAACAGGGGATTTTACACTGAGAACCCTAATTTAGATACTCCTCATACTCTTGATTCTTGATGAATTGATCTTGAAATGATATCTCATGTGTCTCAACACAACATTCCATGACTATAAAGACTTGGAATTGAATCTTAATCTCCTTCAATTTCATAGTTGACTTAGGGTTGACCAGATGAAAATCCTAATTGCACCATTCTCAACTGTAGCCACTTGCACTTGGTGTAAACACTTGAATGAACTCCACGATGACCTACAAGGCCTCCAATGAGCTAAAATGATCATCTCCCTCCATAACCATGGGCTTGTGATCCTCAGATGACCTTCAAATGGCCTCCTAGACTTATCTGCCTATCCAAAAGGCTTTGACTTGTCTCCGATGATGATAACCACCCTGTTGACTTGAATACAAACTCTTGATTAGGCTTATAACCCTTGGCAAATTACTCTTTTTATACACACATCTCTTGCTCCCCTGTAAAATCCAAAATGCTATGCAATGCAATATGCTAGAACAATGAAATGAAACATAAACCAAGTAAAGAAAAGGTTGGGCAAATTTTGGGGTACAACAGCGTCGACGCGTGTCATGCTCCGGTCGACGCATGGTCTTGATTTCTGCATAATCTTGAATTCAGGTGAGCTCGGGTCGACCCCTCTACTCCATAGGTCGACCGCTCGCTGTTTTGTGTCAAAATTTTGTTATGTTAACTGCTCTTGTGAGTCTGTTTTGTTTGTTATGTCAGTTATGTTTTTTATATAAGTTGAGTTGTAATTTCCTTTCACAACTAAGAAAACAAGAAAAGTGAAATTTACGTGTCGATTTGGTTCTCATCATCCTCATTCTCTTTGTTAGTTCCATGGTTCAATGATATAGAATTGTCCATGGTTCTATGATTGGCTAAATTATGGTAAAACAAGATTCTGCACAAATGTTAAGCAGGATGTCATTACCATAGTTATGACATCGCTAAAGAAGCAAGCAGGGGCTGGTGAAAGAACTGATGTGGAGTGTTTTAATGTAAATGTCATGCTAAATGTTGTGACATCCATCAAGACATCTATCTGCTATCATGATAGAACTACTGTCATGTGTGAAAACCAGCAGGAGCTAGCAGGAGCTACTGATGACAAAACTACTGACATGTCATTACATCTGGTGCAGCATGAGCTATGTGCAACAGGAGCTAGCAGAGGCTGACATCAAGGTCGAGTGCAGCAAGAGCTAGCAGAGGCTGAAGAAAGGACTGTTGTGATGGATGCCATTACCAAAGTAATGACATAGTTGTCTGGCACAACAGGCACTGCTATGGGTTAGCAGTAGCCTAGTTCCTCACAGGCAGTGTAAGGTGTGCAGCCACAACAGGTTAAATTGTGATGAAGTTCCTCACAGGCAGTGTGAGGTATGCAGCCACAACAATGTGAGTTGTGGTGAGTGAGGTGTGTTATCATGTGTTTAAGCAAGACATAGCTGCATGACAACAGAAGGAACTGCTAGTGTATATCTCTTGACAGAATTGGTTTGGATTGATGAGACCATGTTGAAAATACCTCATCAGTAAATATGTCAAGAAGATGGGTTAGGAACAAGAACAAATTGTATTGGTATTCATAAAAGGATCTTGGAGACCTTTTAGGAAACTTGAATATACTTGTTTCTAATGTTATTCTGCAGAAGATTGGGTGAAGCCAAGTCTAATGTAAAGAGAAATCTGTAAAAGAGTGGATGTAATACTGAATGTCATGACATTGATCGTATGACATCAGTCGTACATGCATGTTGGTTTTCTGTTATCTCAGGCTAGATTTCAGGAAGACTTGTTATGACCCTTGAGTTATATCAGGAGAGATTCAAGGCAATGCTGACCATGCCATGACCTAATTGGACATCACCTTGAATTGTGGAAATTAGTTCTATTTTGTTAAAACAAATATTTGTTACTTCTGCACAGCCCAAGCCCAGCCTGCAGTGCTATAAAAGGAGGCGCAGAAGCAAGGGAAAAGCAAGCACTCACATCAAGAAAAACTAGAGTCTAAAATAGAGGTCTAGGGTTGAGAGTCCCTTGTGTGTAAGTCACCCTTTGTATCTTTTGATACATTGTGGTAGACATATTGGTAAGTGAACAAGGCTAGTCTTCACGTGTAAAGTCTATTTAGGAATACTTGTAATCCAAGCAATTGTCTGGTTGATGATTGTTTTGGTTAGGTAGATTCTAGGTTGTGTCTCACTCGAAGCTGTGAAGCAAGAGTGTGCGATTTCCTTGATCAAAGTTGTGAAGCAAGATCAAGGTGTGTATGAAGTGTCTCTTCATACTATTTTTGTAATTGTTTGATATCACTGTTGTGTGATAGTGGGGGAGTGAGTGGGTATACTCAGGTACTAGAGTGTCTCTAGGCTTAAGTGTCATTGGGTAGAGATTAAGTGAGAAGTGCAAACTGGAGGTTTGACTTTGAATTGATTCTACTAATAGTGAATTTCCTCCCTGGCTTGGTAGCCCCCAGATGTAGGTGTTGTTGATACCGAACTGGGTGAACAATTATTGTGTTATTTATCTTTCTGCATTTACAATTTTGTACTTTAAATGGTTAGATAAATAGTATGACAGACTGCAGATGTCACAACAGAGGTCGTGACATTGGTCATTGTCGCACCCCAAAATTTGCTCAACCTTTTCTTAACTTGGTTTATGTTTCATTTCATTTCATTTTGTTCTAGCATTTGCATTGCATAACATTTTTCACTGAACAGGGGATCAAAAGGGATTTGAATATCAAGAGGAGTCTTCTCAGAGTATGGAGCCTAAGCAGGGGTTGTTACTCAGGCTTGAGTGGTCATCAGGACATCTTGAAGTGGTCAGTGTCTTGTTAAAGAACAAATGGATGTGTGTGGGATAGCTCCTAACTGAGAGGCCAACTGAAGAGCATCAGAGGTTTGTTGATGGGCTAAAGACGTGTCTACTTATGCGTCTAGCGGTATCTTACTGCAAGTGCACAGCCTATCGAAGTAATATTTAAGATTATCGATCCACAGGGATTCTATGGTTACTTAGTGCTAGATGAACTTCTAGTTTAGCTAAGGCGAATGGTTGTCACAATTTTTGTTGGTTTTTAAGACTATTAAAGGCGGAATTAAATTTAAGTTTTAATAAAGTAATACTAAGGAGGCCGATATGTAATTATACTAACTTAGGTGGGTCAATCTAACCTAGGCTTATAAAGGTGTTCACTTAATCTATTCGGTAGAGATTACCAGTTTAAATACCCTCAACTCACACTCTCGTGGTCTTATATCAGATCTTATCCCTAAAGCCCTATGCCTGCTCTCGCTAGCCCATAAGTGTTTAGAGGTAATTTTTGGAAACTAAGTAATTCTAATTTATCTTAAAGCGCTCTCGCTGTGTTTAATTTAAATGCCTAACTTTAGCTATCTGGTTAAAATCTCACACTCTCGTGGTCTTGACCTAACCTAATACTCTTTTCTTACTCTCGTAACGAAAAGGTCTATTTCAATTAAAAAGTATCAGCCAGAATGTTAAGTGATTAATTATTTTCAGCCTATGGTTATATTTTACCGGTTAAGTTTGTTATAACTACATACCGCCCTAAGGTGTTTAGCTACTCATCGATGTTGAACAAGACAGAGACAGAGAATTTAATAATAACGTACTCATGGCAGAAAAATAAACAAACATTATAATTAAATTAAATTTGCAATATAATGAAAACCTGGTTGACAAATATTCGAGCAGACTCCTTCTTCCACAGACCGGAAAGCTTGGAGTTGGCGGAAATTGAAAATAAACGAATGCTGAAGGTTTAGAATAAATAAATGTATAACAATCTCCTGATGTTGGAAATTGTTATATGGTTGGTTTGGATACAAATAAAAACGAAACAGAAAACTAAAAATAACGCGGGAATAGAAAGGCTGGTTCGTAATACAGTTCGGCAGAGCTTCCGCAGGAATTTGAATAAAGAATGCTCTGTGTCCCTAAGTTCATAGAACTTGTACTATTTATAGAATCCTTAATGGGCTGGATTTTTGCTCCTTTGTTGCATGGGCCTTGCTGAATTTGTTGAAGGAATGCAGGAACGTGGCAACAAAATAGGAGGAATGGTCTTCACGTAATGCCAATAGGAGAAGTGGTCTTCACGTAATGCCTTGACGTAGTCTGAGTCAAAAACCTAATTTTATCCTTGTCACGGTCGTGACAAGGTCTTCACGTTCGTAACTTGAGGTTTTTAAGTGTCACGGTCGTGACCACTCTCTTACGGTCGTGATGGCTCAAATTAGGGTGTCACGGTCGTGACACCCTTGTAACGATCGTGGCTGCAACAAATTATGCAGTCTTTTGCAGGCTTCTTCATTTCTTCATCTCTTTATGGTTTCTTTTGTTCCTTTTGCTCTTAATTCATGATTTATCTCCATATAATGATGTACCTCAAAATGGTAAGAAAAACTCGAGAAATCGAGTGTTAAAACGGTGAATATGTGATAGAACGTTAATGAAACCTAGCAATATAATCGATGCGTTTTCTCGTTATCAAACTTCCCCAAACTTAAACCTTTGCTTGTCCTCAAGCAAATAGTCGGTTGAAAAATCGGCGGACAAGATTTTATTCACGCATACTCATAACAAACCGTACGGGGGATCATTTTGTAGGATAATCCGGTACTTCGATAGAACACTACTGATACACTAATGACACAAGCAACAAGCTATGTCGTCGACTTCCCGTTGAACGAAACAATCGGCAATTACATTACGATTTCACCTGGAGTTTTTCGATCTTATTTCGCTCGGTTTCATTCTAGCGCAGTCACATTAAGCCCTTTGCCTTAGCACGCACGTAGTGGAGTAGCCGGTTAGCGACTTTGATCCTTTTTGAGCACGGGGTCTGGTACACGAGTGTGGTAACCCTACATATTTTATCCGATTTGGAGGTTGTGGGGGATCGAGCCGTAGCACGCCCTACCGAGTTCAGAACCAGTACCTCTGAACCAACTTGCAACGGACTCCTTCTCATATTTCTCGTTTCTTATATGCGACCGTGTACTTTGGTGCAATTTCTTTTCATTTTGCATCGAGATATGAAGGATCATTATTGATTAGGCATCAAACGCTTATATTCATCGGCTCCCCACGTGGTTTGTGCTCAGACGGTGCTGACTGCTAGTATAAACTACTAGGGGTTACTTTTGAACTGAAACTAAAAGTGTACTCGTAATGGTAATCGGGATGGAATTGCTTAAGTAGGGAGTCAAAGATGTCAAGATTGTATTGGTCTTGTTTAATCGTTCTCGGCTTCCTAGTTACGATTCCGTAGGTAAGTCGGGTGATGCGAATAATTAAAGATTTTTTCTGGTATAGCTAAATAATCGGGGAAAGTTCGAAATTAAAGAAAATAGCACAAAGATTTGCTAATTTCATTAACTTGCGAAAAGAAATACAACGGAATTGAAAATACAACGAAATGGAAAAGTGCGAAAAAGGGAAAATGCGGAAATGAAAGGTACCTCTCCCATACTATATCAGACATTGTCCTCAATGTTATGATAAAAATGCGGTAAAAGTACAGTACAATGACAAAAACGAAAAACAAACATAAGCAAACTAAAACTATGGCTGCTGAGGACCGCGGGCTCGGCCTCTGGTGCGGGAGCGGCGTCTTGAAGGAGTCGCTTCAGGATCAGAACCGGTGCCGGAGGCAGCAGTGATGCTAATGCGGAGGGCTTCTAGCTCGCTGAAAATTTCTCCAAACCTCTCATTAGTAGCTTCCTGGTTCGCTGCAATAGTGCTGAGTAAAGCATCATACTGCGCCTTCTGCCTTCGCTCCAGTGCGGCGTTCATCTGGTTCTGCTGATGAATCGCAAGGAGGACTTCCTCAAGTGTGATTTCGGGAGCAGGGGGCTGTCGGGTAGATGTCTCTGGTATATCCTGGACAGGCTCAGCTGCATCCATAGCGTCCTGCATCTCATCCGCTGGAGGGTCTGCCTGATCATCATGAATAGGAACGTGATCGGCAGCAGCAGGTAAAACAAAGAGCCAGTTGGCTCGGTTGGATGGATCGATGCGGTCGCGGGACGGCAGAATGATATGATGGAAAATGGTACCATTGACAACAGGGCTGTACCTGCCATCCTCTCGCTGCGCAATCAGGTGAGCGGACCTGCAATAACTCTTGGTGAGGAATTCTGCGGCTAGGTAAGGCTGATTAACGACCAAGTCACCAAGCCCCAACTGAATGGCGAGGGTGGTGACAATGCCGCCTATGAAGAACGGGGAGGAGCCTCTGTGTGCAATGGCCTGGATATGATAAAGCATGAAAGGGGCAGCGTTGATCGGCTCGTCATTAAGAGCGCAGTGTAAGAATAGAAGCTCCTTAGAGTTGAGCTTATGGTTGCTTTCTCGAGCGAAGATGGTGTTGCATATGACACGGTGAAAATAGCGGATTTCCGGGTTGTGGATGTGCGTAGCGTTGAGGCTTTGGAAGGTGGATGCACGGGTGTTGGTTAAGTTGTGCCATAGAGTGAAAGCTTGTTCACTAAAATTATCGAGCACGCGACGGTGAGCTTCAGTTCCGTGATCGAAGCCTAACAACTCGGCTATCCTGGTTTGCGAAATGTTGAACTCTTGGCCATGCAATCTGAATGTTGCGACACCGGTGAGCTGACTCTGAGAACCGGGGGGGGTGATGTAACTGAATGAGCTTAAGAACTCCAGTGTCAGAAGTTCGAATGTGGGCTGAGGTTGACTGCAAAGATCCCACATACCGACTTTTTGCAGCAGGCTTTGAACACTGGCAAGCATTCCGAGTTCCCTCAAATAGACAGTGTCAATGTAACGTGTAGGTTGCACACCGCGGTTTTGGAATCGGATAAAACGTTCTCTCTGAGTTACTCCAGCATCACCTTCTCTAAAAGTAATAGAATCCATTGCATGCAAGAGCTTAGAGTGAAGAATGAAGAGTTTTGATGGTTTTGTGAAAAAAAAATGGTAAAATGAAAGAAATATTGATTCGGGTTAAATAATGGAGAGTGAGAATGTGATAGGGTATGATAATGGGGGTTTATGTTGGTAATGGGGAGGTTATGGAGGTTATGGAGAAAATGGGTAGTTTTGAGGAAGTTATGGAGGAAGAAGAAGAAGGGGCACGATGAGAAACAGTTCTGTTTCTCACGATTCCTGTAATAGGGGTTGTCACGGTCGTGACATGGGCGTGACACGCTATTTAAGCACGTCACGATCGTGAGATGGGTGTGACGACCGTGAGGGCACGCTTCGTTGAATAATTTCTAGGAAAACATTTTCTCACTTAATTCACATATTTTATAATAATGTATTTTCTTCACTAACACTCATATTAAATTATAAACACCATATAGTATATAATTTCAACACAGTACTATACTAACTTGCATGGCAATGAGAGATTGTATATAATATGAAATAATGCAAGCATAACAGTACATAGAAAAAATATATGAATTGCTAAAAATGGAGAAATTTTGGAATTAAAGGTGCATTGCATAAAGTAATTGAAAATGAAGTTACATAAACGGAAATTACGGTATGAAATTGTTGCGAAAAATAAATCTAACTAGAAACGAAAACAATGAGAAAAATAAACTAAATCACTTATAGCATTTTCAAAAGCGTTTCTTCAAGTCTTCGATGGCGGAGTTCAAGTGATAGAATTGTTCGCAGGCTATGTCAGTCAATCCTATAATGTCCAATCACATGCTCTTAATGTCTTCTTTAAATAGATTAATGTTAGTTTGGTAAGCATTGAGAGTGTTCATGATGTTTTGTAAGTTGTTAGGATAATCTCCTTGATTCACTTCAGGGGGTTCATGTCCTTCTTCAGTGTGGTCAATGTCATGGTAACCAGGAGGTGTCTCAGGGTCAGTTTCGACAGCGGTCATTATATCATCTTTTATCTTGTAAGGCTGAGGTGTTTCAGGAGTAGATGGATAATCAGGTGGGTTTAACTCATAAAGCCAGTTATCCTTATTGTGAACACTTACTCTAGCATGGTTAGGCAATGTGAACAGGGTTACTACTTCGTTCCGGATTAGATACTCAAAAGGTGGATGTCCTAAATTCCTTATGATATGTCTATTGAAGCAGAAATTAAGATTCATAGGGCGGATTGTTCCTAGACGGTTGCACCTGTCCAGTTGGTACCTAAGTCCTATGGCATCAGCAATCATGGTTACAAGACCTCCTACTAATATAGGTAATTCAAGTTCTTCTTGGATACGGGTGAAGGTTTGCATCATGAAAGGTACACCATTAACAGGCTGTCCATTAGTGAAACATGACATAATAAATATTTCATCTTTAGAAACTCCGGTTTTGTTTTCTTCTTTTCCAAAGAAGGTGTGGGCAAGGAATTTATGGAAGTAACGGAGAGCAGGATTATGGATCTCATCATTATTCATGTTGTCGTATTTGTCAAAGAAAAACAAAATACGTTATCAAAATTTAATAAATCGGTTGGGTATTCGGGATTCATTCACAAATTAGCTAATTTCAAGAATCATTTTCAATTATTCGATTTATTAGATACTGAATTTTGATTAACTTTTTTTTGAACGATTCATGGAAGAATGAATCGAGGAAAAACCTATGAATGTCCCAGCTACAAGAAAAGACCTCATGATAGTAAATATGGGGCCTCAACACCCATCGATGCATGGTGTTCTGCGACTTATTGTTACTCTGGATGGTGAAGATGTTATTGATTGTGAGCCAATATTGGGTTATTTACACAGAGGTATGGAAAAAATAGCGGTTATTTGGTTCAGGGTGGTAGTTTCCGGTTAAAGTTCCCCAAAAGAAATCTAGCTCCATATCCATCAATTCTACCTGTGTGGTAGTAAAAGCAAATGGTCCACTAGGGAATCCTAACAGGTCAGCTAGTTCTTTATGGTTAAAGTCATATTCTATTCCAAATAGGCGGAAACTAATAAATCCTTTCCTAAATCCAAAACGGCGCTCAGGTAGGTAAATTAAGGAGCTAAGGAACTCAAGGGTGAGCTCGCGGTAAGTCACAAACTTATGTTGGATCAATGCATTCTCCCATCCGAGTCGGTTTAACAAGTACATGACACTATCATGGATACCTAGGGTTTCCATAGTCTTATCATCCGGGTACAGGGTCAAATCCATTTGCCTCTGTGATAACTCTTCAAACTTCATTCTTTGATTCCTACCTCTAAATTTG
Organism: Lathyrus sativus; assembly: GCA_963859935.3. Classification (NCBI taxonomy): domain Eukaryota; kingdom Viridiplantae; phylum Streptophyta; class Magnoliopsida; order Fabales; family Fabaceae; genus Lathyrus; species Lathyrus sativus. Next base: position 193,143,958 of record OZ012739.1, read on the forward strand.
GTTTCCATATGGTTAATTGGTTGGTTAGCCATGGTCAGTGCAAATATGGGGGAAACAAATCAGTGGAAAAGACTTTAGAAAATCTGTAAAAAGTGATTTAAGATAAAAATAAGAAAATGAAATGCATAATGTAATGGCAATAATAGTAATGTAAAATAAAACTATAAAATGACAAAACAATTAAACAAATAGTAAAACGATAAATAACAATATGCTAAAAGAAAAGAATAGTTTAAATAATTAAATAGGTAAATGGGTTGCCTCCCACTAAGCGCTGTTTTTATCGTCAAAAGCCTGACGTAATGCTTAGGTTTAGATTAATCAGGGGAATTAGTGGACAATTCTAAAAGCTTTAGATTATTCGCATAATCTCTATTTTCAACTTTATGATAATGTTTTAGACGTTGTCCGTTTACTATGAATGGTTCACTATTCCTACCCTTAATTTCTATTGCTCCACTCGGGAATACTTTAGTTATTTCAAAGGGTCCTGACCATCTAGATTTTAATTTTCCAGGAAAGAGCCTAAGCCTTGAATTAAAGAGGAGTACAACTTCTCCCACACTAAATTCTTTCCTAGATAGGCGTTTATCATGCCATCGCTTAGTTCTTTCTTTATATATCTTAGCATTCTCATATGCATCTAACCTTAATTCTTCTAATTCGTTAATGTCTAGGATTCGCTTTTCTCCTGCAGCATTATAGTTTATATTGAGAGTTCTGATCGCCCAATAAGCTTTGTGTTCTAGTTCTACTGGGAGGTGACAAGATTTTCCATAAACTAGTTTGAAAGGTGTAGTACCTATGGGTGTCTTGTAAGCGGTCCTATAAGCCCATAAAGCTTCATTAAGTTTAGATGACCAATCTTTCCGAGATATGGCGACAGTCTTTTTTAAGATTTGTTTAATCTCTCTGTTTGAGACTTCGACTTGTCCACTTGTTTGTGGGTGATATGGTGTAGCCACACGGTGTCTTACTCCATATTTAGATAGTAATTTGTCAAAGATTTTTGAAATGAAGTGCGAGCCACCGTCACTTATGACGAGTCTAGGCACACCAAATCTGGGAAAGATTATATTTTTGAAAAGCTTTATTACTACTCGTGTATCGTTTGTAGAAGAAGCTATGGCTTCAATCCATTTTGAAACATAATCGACAGCTACAAGTATGTAATTATTACCGAAAGATGATGGGAATGGTCCCATGAAATCTATTCCCCAGACGTCGAAGATTTCTACTTCTAAAATTCCCTTTTGAGGCATTTTATCTCTTCTTGAAATATTGCCAGTGCGTTGACACCGATCGCAATTTATAACAGCGATGTGGACATCCTTCCATAGATTGGGCCAGAATAAGCCGGCTTGCAAGATTTTTGCACAAGTCTTGGAAGTGCTTGCATGTCCACCATAAGGAGATGAATGGCATTGAGCAATGACATCTTCTATTTCTTCTTCGGGAATACATCGGCGAAAGATTCCATCTGGTCCTCTTTTGAACAATAATGGTTCATCCCAATAGTAATGTTTCAGATTATGAAAGAATTTCTTTTTCTGCTGATAGGTTAGATCGGGTGGAAGAGCTCCTGCGGCTAGGTAGTTGACAATGTCAGCGTACCATGGCAGTCCTACAGTTGTCTGGATTGTTTCCACGGATTCTGGTTCATTTATATCTAACTGAGCTAGGTCGCTTCCTATTTGTGCTATCAGCTGTTCATACGGAAAATCATCGTTAATCGGCACTTGTTCGGGTTTAATACCTTCTATTCTAGATAAATGGTCCGCTACGACGTTCTCAGTACCTTTCTTATCTTTTATTTCTAGATCAAACTCTTGTAAGAGTAAAATCCATCTTAAGAGTCTTGGTTTAGCATCTTTCTTAGTTAATAGGTATCGGATAGCAGCATGGTCTGTGTAAATGATTATTTTCGCTCCAACTAGGTAAGAACGGAATTTGTCAAGCGCAAAGACAACTGCTAACAATTCTTTTTCGGTAGTAGCGTAGTTCATCTGGGCAGAATCCAAGGTTCTACTGGCATAGTAAATCGCATGAAGTTTCTTTTCCTTTCTCTGGCCTAGAACTGCGCCTACAGCATAGTCACTCGCATCGCACATGATTTCAAAAGGTAATCTCCAATCAGGGGGTTGCATGATTGGTGCGGTGATGAGGGCTGTTTTTAGAGTTTCGAATGCTTTAAGACAATCTTCATTGAATATGAACTCAGCGTCTTTCATTAATAAACCAGTAAGAGGTTTAGTGATTTTCGAGAAATCTTTGATGAATCGTCGGTAAAAACCGGCGTGTCCTAAAAAGCTTCGTATTTCTCGAACGGTTTTAGGGGGTTGAAGATCTTTTATTACTTCAATCTTAGCTTTATCAACTTCAATTCCCTTGTCGGATATTACATGACCTAATACTATTCCTTCGTTGACCATAAAATGACATTTCTCCCAGTTAAGCACGAGATTTACTTTTACACATCTTTCTAACACCATTTCTAAGTTCGATAAGCATCCTTCAAAACTTTGCCCGCATACAGAGAAGTCGTCCATGAACACTTCCATGATGTTGTCTATAAAATCTGCGAAGATTGACATCATACATCTTTGAAAGGTTGCAGGAGCGTTGCATAATCCAAAGGGCATTCGCCTATAAGCGAACGTTCCATAAGGATATGTGAATGTAGTCTTCTCTTGATCATCAGGATGGATAGGGATTTGGAAAAATCCTGAGTAACCGTCAAGATAACAAAAGTAAGAATGCTTGGCTAATCGTTCTAACATTTGATCTATGAAAGGTAGTGGGAAATGATCTTTTCGAGTGGCTTTGTTTAGTTTACGATAATCTATGCACACTCTATATCCCGTCACTACTCTTTGCGATATCGATTCGCCTTGAGCGTTTTTCACAACAGTGATACCTCCTTTCTTTGGCACTACATGTATTGGACTAACCCATTCACTATCAGAGATTGGATATATTATCCCGGCATCTAATAATTTCTTAACTTCTTCTTTTACTACAGTGCTAAGGGTTGGGTTAATTCTTCTTTGAGATTCTCTGGAGGTTCTGCAATCTTCTTCTAGCAGAATACGATGCATACAAACTGAAGGACATATTCCTTTGAGATCAGATATGTTATATCCTAATGCAGTTGGATATTTCTTCAAGACATCTAAAAGTTTCTTTGTTTCTATAGTTCCTAAACTGGAATTTACTATAACTGGTCTTTTACATTCAACGTCTAAGAATTCGTACCTTAGGTTATGAGGTAAAGTTTTTAATCCTAATGTAGGTTTATCTTCACTTGGCATGGGATCCGGTGTAAGTGCTAAACTTTCGCTTAAACTATCATCCTGATACGGTTTTCGCCAATTATCATCTTCGAAAATCGGAGGGATTTGAATTTTCATTATTTCAGAATAAGTGGTCTCTTTTAGTTCCATTTCTCTTACACATTCGTCAATTACGTCCAATAGATAGCATGTATCCTCTATAGCTGGTGATTGTAAGAATTGTGTTAAAACAAATTCAACTTTCTCTTCACCTACTTCAAAGGTCAGCTTTCCTCTTTTTACGTCTATTATAGCTCCGGCGGTAGCTAAGAATGGTCTTCCTAGTATGATAGGTGTAGTGGAGTCTTCAGAGATGTCCATGATTATAAAATCAGTAGGAATGTAGAATTGTCCTATACGTACTGGGACGTTTTCTAGTATGCCTACAGGATATTTAACAGAGCGATCAACTAGTTGAACAAACATTTTAGTTGGTCTTAGGTCTCCCATGTCTAGCCTTTTGCAAATCGTTAAGGGCATAACACTGATACTGGCTCCTAAATTGCATAGAGCTTTGTCAATGACAAATTTTCCTATTACACAGGGTATAGAGAAACTTCCTGGATCTTTTAGCTTAGGAGGCATGTTATTCTGAATTATGGCGCTACACTCGGCAGTAAGTGTAACTGTTCCGTTATCCTCTATCTTTTTCTTATTGGATAAGATTTCTTTTAAAAACTTAGCATACGAGGGTATCTGGGTAATTGCTTCTATAAACGGAATAGTAATATTCAACTGTTTCAGAAGTTCGACAAATTTCTTAAATTGACCCGTCGTCTTGGAATTTATTAATCTTTGAGGGTACGGAATTGGTGGTTTATAGGGTGGTGGAGGCACATAAGGTTGTTCTTTCTCCACTACCTCTCGATTGTCATCTTCCTTTTCTTCTGGATCATTCACCACTTCAGTCGGTTTATCCGGTTTTTGGTACATGGCTGGATTGTCAAGTCTTGGATCGGTAGGTCCGTCAAGTTCCTTGCCACTTCTTAGTATTACAGCGTTAGCATGTCCTTTCGGGTTAGGTTGAGGTTGTCCAGGGAATACTCCAGCTGGTGCAGCAGTAGGTGCTTGTTGTTGAGCTACTTGTGAAATCTGAATTTCAAGCATTTTGTTATGTGTAGCTAATGCATCTACTTTGCTCACTAATTGTTTAATCTGCTCACTAGTGTGAATGTTTTGGTTTAAGAAGTCCTTGTTTGTTTGAGATTGGTTAGCTATAAAGTTCTCCATCATCAATTCAAGGTTCGATTTTCTAGGGATATTAGGAGCAGTCTTTTGATATCCTGGTGATGTAGCTGGTGCTTGACCTGGTGCGTAATAAGCATTGTTATTCTTATAGGAGAAGTTCGGATGATTCTTCCAACCTGGGTTGTATGTGTTTGAGTAAGGGTTTCCTTGAGCATAATTCACTTGATCAGTGGGAGTTCCTGCCAATAGTTGACAATCAGAAACTTCGTGTCCTGGGACTCCACATAACTCACAGTTAGGCGTTACTGCAGCCACGGTAGTTGTAGGTGTTATGGCCAAGTTATCGATCTTTTGGCTTAGTTGGTCAAACTTCACATTGACTTGGTCCATACTACTGACTTCGTACATACCTCCCTTTGTTGGTTTCTCAGTGGCGACTCTCTCGCTTCCCCAAAGGTAATGATTTTGAGCCATACTTTCGATAAGTGCATAGGCATCACTATATTCTTTGTCCATCAATGCACCACCCGCGGCAGCGTCAATTGTCATTCTTGTATTGTACAAGAGTCCATTATAGAAGGTATGGATGACCATCCAGTCTATTAATCCATGATGTGGACAAAGTCTCAGTAGATCCTTATAGCGTTCCCAAGCTTCGAATAATGATTCACTTTCTCTTTGCTTAAATCCGTTGATCTGAGCTCTCAGCATAGCTGTCTTGCTAGGTGGAAAATACCTATTCAAGAAAACTTTCTTAAGTTCTGCCCACGTAGTTACTGAGTTCGAAGGCAGAGATTGAAGCCAAGCTCTTGCTCTGTCTCGAAGCGAAAAAGGAAATAAACATAGTCTAATAGCTTCTTGGGTAACTCCATTGGCTTTTACGGTATCTGCATATTGCACAAAGATCGAGAGATGAAGATTCGAATCCTCGGTAGGATTTCCGGCGAATTGATTTTGTTGCACGGCTGATATCAACGAAGGTTTTAGTTCGAAATCATTTCGGTTGATAGCCGGCGCTGCAATGCTTGAATGCGGTTCAGCTTGCGAAGGATTAGCGTAATACTTGAGTGGATGAGTCTGTTCTTCAGCCATCTCTGCGTCCTTTGATTTTACGACTGGTTTAGGCGGATCTAATTGAAGATCTGGAATATTGTAATTATTTTCGAAATCGAATATACGTCTTCTTACGTGTAAGAAGCGTTCCGATTCAGGGATTAGAGGTTGCAAGTCTTCGCTTTTAGAGCGAGTACTTGGCATACACTCGGAGATTAGATTAAACTAAATAGTTGATACCTTAGTCTAGACAATGCTACCTAAGTGCACTAGTAACTAAATTAAGGAATCCCCGGCAATGGCGCCAAAAACTTGATGGGCTAAAGACGTGTCTACTTATGCGTCTAGCGGTATCTTACTGCAAGTGCACAGCCTATCGAAGTAATATTTAAGATTATCGATCCACAGGGATTCTATGGTTACTTAGTGCTAGATGAACTTCTAGTTTAGCTAAGGCGAATGGTTGTCACGATTTTTGTTGGTTTTTAAGACTATTAAAGGCGGAATTAAATTTAAGTTTTAATAAAGTAATACTAAGGAGGCCGATATGTAATTATACTAACTTAGGTGGGTCAATCTAACCTAGGCTTATAAAGGTGTTCACTTAATCTATTCGGTAGAGATTACCAGTTTAAATACCCTCAACTCACACTCTCGTGGTCTTATATCAGATCTTATCCCTAAAGCCCTATGCCTGCTCTCGCTAGCCCATAAGTGTTTAGAGGTAATTTTTGGAAACTAAGTAATTCTAATTTATCTTAAAGCGCTCTCGCTGTGTTTAATTTAAATGCCTAACTTTAGCTATCTGGTTAAAATCTCACACTCTCGTGGTCTTGACCTAACCTAATACTCTTTTCTTACTCTCGTAACGAAAAGGTCTATTTCAATTAAAAAGTATCAGCCAGAATGTTAAGTGATTAATTATTTTCAGCCTATGGTTATATTTTACCGGTTAAGTTTGTTATAACTACATACCGCCCTAAGGTGTTTAGCTACTCATCGATGTTGAACAAGACAGAGACAGAGAATTTAATAATAACGTACTCATGGCAGAAAAATAAACAAACATTATAATTAAATTAAATTTGCAATATAATGAAAACCTGGTTGACAAATATTCGAGCAGACTCCTTCTTCCACAGACCGGAAAGCTTGGAGTTGGCGGAAATTGAAAATAAACGAATGCTGAAGGTTTAGAACAAATAAATGTATAACAATCTCCTGATGTTGGAAATTGTTATATGGTTGGTTTGGATACAAATAAAAACGAAACAGAAAACTAAAAATAATGCGGGAATAGAAAGGCTGGTTCGTAATACAGTTCGGCAGAGCTTCCGCAGGAATTTGAATAAAGAATGCTCTGTGTCCCTAAGTTCATAGAACTTGTACTATTTATAGAATCCTTAATGGGCTGGATTTTTGCTCCTTTGTTGCATGGGACTTGCTGAATTTGTTGAAGGAATGCAGGAACGTGGCAACAAAATAGGAGGAATGGTCTTCACGTAATGCCAATAGGAGAAGTGGTCTTCACGTAATGCCTTGACGTAGTCTGAGTCAAAAACCTAATTTTATCCTTGTCACGGTCGTGACAAGGTCTTCACGTTCGTAACTTGAGGTTTTTAAGTGTCACGGTCGTGACCACTCTCTTACGGTCGTGATGGCTCAAATTAGGGTGTCACGGTCGTGACACCCTTGTAACGATCGTGGCTGCAACAAATTATGCAGTCTTTTGCAGGCTTCTTCATTTCTTCATCTCTTTATGGTTTCTTTTGTTCCTTTTGCTCTTAATTCATGATTTAGCTCCATATAATGATGTACCTGCAAAATGGTAAGAAAAACTCGAGAAATCGAGTGTTAAAACGGTGAATATGTGATAGAACGTTAATGAAACCTAGCAATATAATCAATGTGTTTTCTCGTTATAATTTATGAAGCCATGTCTATGGATATGAGATGTAAAGAAAGCTTATTGAGGGCCTTGAGGGTCAATGGGGAGTTTATTCAAGTTGTTGTGTGAAGTGGAACAAGCCACAGTTAAAAGTATTGCAGTTAGGGTTTTCATCTGGTAAATCCTCAGTCAACTGTGCAATTGAAGAAGATAGAAACTCAATTCAAAGTCTCTATGGTCATGGGATGTTGTGTTAAGACATATGAGACATCATTTCAAGTTCAATTCATCAAGGGTTAAGTGTGTGAGAAGTTACTAAATTAGGGTTCTTAGGGTAAAATCTCATATTTAGTGCCTGACTTCAAGACCACCTACCTCAAGATACAAGTCTCATCTCAACTTTTGGCCAACATGGAACTTGTATGTCATGTTCTTAGCTTTAATTTGAGTACTAGAAGTCTTTGATTGGATTTATAGAACTCAGGTTATGATCCAGACAAGTTACAAGTCATTAGAGGGATGTGCTTTTGGTCAACAAAAGTCAACCAACTTCCAACCCTGGTTTGACCTAGAAGGATATTTCTCCTCAACTTTTAGTCAAAATGAAAGTTGTAGGTCTTGATCTTAGCTTTCCAAATTGTACTAGAAGTCTTTCATCTGATTTGTAGACCTCAAGTTATGAGGTTTACAAGTCAGGGGTATTTTGGGAAAGTATGATTACAGGTCATAAAATTATAGGTCCATTTCACCAACTTGCACACTTCAAATGGAAATCTTTTCAACATGATACTTGCTTCAAATGGGGCCATTTTCACTACCAAGTCATCTCTTGTCATGGTGGGAGCTTGGATTGAGAATTTGGGGTTTGAATTTTTCATAAAGGAGGCTTAAATTGAGAAATTGAGAATTAATGGATTTTAAACTTTTTCAAGGCAAGTTTGTGCATTTTTTGATTGCAAATAATAATTCAAAGACATTTCCATCTTCACATTGGAAATTTGAAGTCTCAAAATGGGCCATTTCCATGGTTTCTTCCTCTTGAAGTAACAAAATGGAAATCAACCATAGGATCAAAATTATGCCTCCAATCTCATTCCTTTGATCAACACACCTGATTTGTAGTGGATTTGGATCAAAAAACCAGCTGGTGTAGTGGTAAAAACGTGTATGACATTTTGAAAAAGTGGTGAAATGTGAAATTTTGAAATGGGCTGTTTAGCTTGAATTAAAGCCCCATTTGATCATAAACCCATCATATAAGTATTCTAGATGAGAATTGGAGCAGAGCTAGGTCATTTTCGTGCATGAACAGCCATAACACATTTTGAAAAAGTGGTGAAAAACTCAAAAACGAATTCTCAAATTCAACCACTTTCAAACCAAATCAAGCTTTCAAACACCTCAATTGAAGTTCATGGAGTGATTCTGGGCGTTTTTCGTTAAGCTTCATCACAGTTTCAAGGCCCAGTGGAGGCTCTCCACTAGGTAAACTATTTTTCAACCTTACACTCTTAATATGCCATGGTTTTCAACCATTTTCGTTGCATTTGAATCCTTGAGTTGTATGGATTATTTCTGGATCATTTTTGCTTGAGTTTATGATGTTTGATTTTATGAGCACCAAGTTGTGTTGTTTCGTTTTGATGAATTTTCGTGTTGTTTTGCTTTAATTTTCATGGATTCTTACTCCTTGCAACATGTAGATGAAGTCTAGACCATTTAATTTGAGTTTTGGTGAACTTTATTTTTTGCACGTTTTGCTTGTTGTTTGATTTCTGGAGTTGTTGTTGAGAATTAATGGAAATAGAGGCTAGATTCTTGTTCCTCTCGGCGAGGAGATGAATTTTAATCTAAGGAAGTTGGAAAACGGTTGAGAAACGATGGAGTTACAGTGGGGGAGGCGGTCCGCTACGGCCGGAGACGAGGAAGAAGATGATCGGAGTTCGTCCGGCGCCGGCGAGTTTCGTTGGAGAAGAAGGCTGACGTGGCGCAACCGTGTTCGTCCGTTTGGTGTTTTTTGATCATGCGTGTGAGAACAAGACCTACGGTGGTCCGTTTCTGTTCGTGTGCACCATAACAAAACCTCAATACATTAATTGAGGTGGCACGCTCTGGTGCCTTGGATCGTTTGACCAGTATGTTGATCCGTTGGCTGTGATTTTTCCCTGCATTTTATTTTCTCTATTTGTTTTATTTTATTTCTCTTATTTGTTTGTTCTTCTATAATTCGTGAAAAATACTAAAAAATGGCTAAAAATTCTAAAAAAAATCATGAACATACTTTGGCATGTCTTTTAATTTTGTGCATTTTTAATTTCTTTTTTTGATGCATTTTCCATTTATTTTCATGTTTTCTATTTAAATAGTCATTTAGAGATGTGAAAAATAGGTGTTGTCTTGTTGATTTTATTTCTTGCTCATGGCATGGATTAAACTTCTAATTTTTTTTGAGCATTGGGTTAACATGTTGATTGATCTTTGGATATTTTTTTCATGATTTTTAGGTGTTGTTTCCATGTCGTTTGAATTGCTTTTTGTTCCCTCTCCATTTTTGCCTTAGTTTTTCAATCTCCCCTTTTGACCCCTGGTTCCTAATACCTTGGGGGTCCTTTGAGATTTTATTTAGCATTTTTATATGCATTTTCATATTTTCCATGTATTTTGCAAGTTGCTTCATGTTTGTGCATCTCTACTTGTGTACTTGTTTTGTTTTGCTTCCAAAAGCTTGGTTGTGCATTGTTGATGAACCTTATCTTGATTGTTTCATGTCAGGGGCTTGTTATAGGCCTTGTGTGCCAATTCATAGGTCTTTACCTTATGCATAAGTTGTGTATTTGATCTCATACTTTAATGTTTGCACATTGTGTTTCCATAAGTGGTGTTTGCTTGCATTCTTTGATATTGTTGTTTGCATTTGCTTATGATGTTTTGCTTTAACTTTTGAGATCTCTTCTCCTCATCCCCATTCTGTCCTATGACCTTGGAATACTACTTAAGGTTGCTTGGTTCCTCCTGAGGAGGAACCTGAAGCTTGCCTAAAGTAATGAATCCATGAGGACTTTTTCTCATTGTTTTTGTTACTTGTTTTTTATGCATCTTCTTCTCCTCTTCTATTGTGCTTATTCATAATATGGCTTGAGGTTGAGATGATCTTGTGGAGGTTCCAGCCCCACACATATTTCCTCCCTCACTTGCATTGCATCTTTGTCTTCCTCGTTGCATTTGTGTTTGCATTCTACATTTGCATTGTTTCTTCTTAATGTTTCTTCTTCTTTTGTCTTCCTTCCCTTAGGATTTCTAACCTAGGGTTCTAACCATGCATGACAACATTAGGTAGTCCCCTTTCAAGCTCAACTTTAGGTGCATCTGGCATGACAGCTTTTAGGGTTTGGTCTAGTCCCCCTTAGTTGGTCTCTTTCTCTTCTCATCTTCAAACAACTTCAATCCACTTAATAAAGCTTGACAATTGTTGCACGCTACGAGCCTTAAGCCATTTGGGAAATGATGATTGGGTGGTTGCCTATCAATTATCTAGAATGTTAGTGTATGTCCTTCGGACGATATATGAAGCATTCGCTCCTAGATCATAGTCTTTAGTGCAGCATAAGTTACAAACCAAGTTCAAAACACTTCTTCTTTAAAAAAACACAAAAACAACTCAAACCTTTTTTCACCCCTTGGGGTCTTAATCAGGAAAACTCTTTTCATAAAAAAAAGTGTTGTTAACTTTCAGTCCTATCACAAAATGGTAACGCCTAAGTCTCCAATGGTCGAGCTGCATACACCAACTGCTAGAACTGTCTGTTAACCCTACTCGGGTAAAACTTTTGAACAGCCTGTGTTCTCGTAAGCCCGAACTACGTTTGCTCTGATCTTTCGTACCAGACGAAAGTACGTAGGCACAAGACGCGATGTCTTGGTGAGAAACCTTCCCCCCTTTTAGCCGTGGTTAGGCGAACTACGTTGACTCTGACTTTCCCATTGCACGAGGGAGTACGTAGGCACAGAGCGGCGATGCTCTGCCGAGTCAGTTCTTTTTCTTTTTCTTTTGTCCATAAGACTTTAGCGTAGATAGTTTACACACCCTTTTAGCTAGACAACACATGCGTGGATCCCGTCAAGTACGACGGACGTGAAGGGTGCTCATACCTTCCCCTTGCGTAACCGACTCCAGAACCTAGGACTTGGTTGCGATGACCTCGTATTTTCCCCGTTTTCGTTAGGTTTTTCCAATCGTTTCCTTTCCCTCTCTTTGGGATAAATAACGATAGGTGGCGACTCTGTTAGTCATTGCCGACCTCTTTTTTCGCAGTAGCGACAGCTGGCGACTCTGCTGGGGACAGGAATATCCCATATGCGAGTCAATCCTAGCGCTTGTGTGTTTTCTTTTTGGGTGTGTGTATATATGTGCTTTATCTTTATTTACTTCCGCATTTTACTTTCCGCATCATATATCATTACTGCTGTGCTGTGGGGAGGGAAGTTCCATTGAGTGAGAAGCCGAACCTGGGCTTGAGTACAAACTTAATATTAGCAGCGAAAAGTAGTGGTGAACCTGTATGTTAGGAATGCACCAGTTCCCACGAAATTTGCACTCAGACGAGATTCTCTTTGATGTTTTTCTTTCTAGCCCAGTGGGCCGTTGAGAGAATTGCAGATTTGAGGGTTGTCGACTCTGGGGACCGATCATTTGGGATTCAGCTAAGTGAGTTCTCTTCAAGAGATGATGATGCCACACCTTCTGGGTATCGTATCATCGTTTCTTGAAAGTTTGTGACGCTGATGAACGCATAGGATGCCAAACCTTGTCAGTGGATAGGTCCATACCTGTGAGAGGGTGGGTTACGCAGGAAACCTTGACTTCCAGATTACCCAATTCTTGACAGTGTAAACCTGTGTTCATGATACAAAGGGGTCTTATGTCAGTGATTTTGTCGGTACTAAGGCGAAGCGCTGGTTCTTCTCAACCGACAGCACAACAGTCCTGATCCCCTGTTTGCATTTGTATGTGCATTTTCATTTGCATTTCATTGACGTGTGTTTATGTTGCAGGTGTACATTTCCTTTTCGATTCTGGTGATTCTGTTCTATCTTTGTTGACATGGAGCCCTTGAGAAGGACCCTGGCCTACAAGTTTCCTACGCCTGACATTAGAATTTTGCGAAGCCTGATTTCTCTAGCTGACAAGAAGGTTATGGAGGATTTTAGAGAATCTTATGGGAGACTTTTGAATATTGTTTGCAAACCTTCTCTGGATGAATTGAATGGCCTTCAGACATTGTTACAATTCTATGATCCTCAGTTGCGAGGCTTCACCTTCCAGAGTTTTATTTTAGCACCTACATTGGAGGAGTTTTCTGATATTTTGGGAATACCTATTCTGAACCAGATACCGTTCCATCATGTTGAAGGAGAGCCAGATTTGACTAACCTTGCTAAGGCTTTACATTTGGATGTCTCTGAGTTGAAAGGGAAGTTAGCCAGTAGGAATGGAATGTTTGGGTTTCCATTACCTTTTCTTACGGACAAGGCTCGAGAGTTTGTTAAGAAAGGTTGTTGGGTGATATTCAATGCTATCTTGGCCTTGTGTATTTATGGCATTATGTTATTCCCGAACATCCCAAATTTTGTAGATGTCGATGCATTCAGTATCTTTGCATCAAAGAACCCTATACCCACTCTGTTAGGCAATGTTTATCATTCCGTGCATTACAAGAACGAGAACAGGAGAGGGAAGAGTGTGTCTTGTTGTGCACCTTTGTTCTATACATGGTTTAGGAGCCATCTTCCTAAGATTGGTCCGTCCTCTGCTACTGATGGCACTTTGGAATGGTCTGAGCGCTTGATGAGATTGTCTGCCGAAGACATTGTGTGGTTTGATAGAGATGTATTGGGCATTGAGATTATCTATAGTTGTGGAAGCTTTCCTAACGTCCCGCTGGTCGGAAGGAAAGGTTGCATAAACTATAATCCGGCTATTACTATCAGACAGTTTGGGTACGCACTTAGAGGGCCTCCGAAGGAGGAAGAGATACAGGAATCTCTGTATCTCACTGGTTTGTTGGAAGGAGATGCTTTGGCTAGGGTTGAACATGCATGGATAAATGTCCATAGGAAAGGAAAGGTTGCCTTGGGAAAGAGCAATAGTCAGGCATACGCTCCATATTTGGCTTGGATTCAGAGTAGAGCCAAAGAATTGATGATGCCATATCCGTCTATTCATCTTGCGCATCCCCCTGAGATTGCAGAGCCCACTACAATAGATATCCAAAGGTATGATCAGGTATGTCGCGAGAAAAAAGAGTTGCAGAAGACAAACGAAGAGTTAGAGATAGAGATGGCTCAACTCAGAAGTGAAAGAAACGAAGCAAGGTATTCTTTGAAAAAGCAAACTGAATTGGTGAATAAGTTGGGAACAGACTTAATTCAGGAGACTAAAGATAGAGAGTGCACATGCCAAGATTTGAATTCTTCTTATCGTATTCTAGCCACGAAGAAGGAAGAGTTAAGTAAAGCCTATTTGCAGATTTCCAAGTTTGAGGCTCAGTGGAACGCTGCCATGTCTACTAGCAAGCAGCGTGAAGACAAGTTGAAGGCGCATATCATCAAACAGAAGGCCTAGCTCCAAGCTAAAGATGAAGAGATCTCAAAGGAAGCCGCACTCAGAAGACATAGTGATTGCAAATTGTATGAAGCGCTTGCAACCTTGGAGGAGCATAGAGAGGAAGCTAGTGCTAAGAGGCGTAGGCTCGAGGAGGCTGTTGGGAAGGAGGACTCGGTCGAGGATCTTCAGTCCACTATCAGTCAGCAGGAGTTGCTCATACGTGGTTTGCTCACTAGGCCAGACCATCCGGATACACGAGCGTTGTTGAAGGATTTCCAGTCTTGCCACCCAGTTTGATTTGTTTCTTTGTATTCTGTAGCGTAGACTTTTGTTTGGACCATCACCAGACCTGTTGGTTGAGGTCCCTTTCTGTTTGTACTCATTTGATGTTTATACTTTGCCTATGGGCTCATGTTTATATATGAGGAGTTTCTATTATGTGCTTGCCTGCGGGGCTCTCCATCTTCTTGGTTGTTATCATGAAACTAGAATCGAGGGGGAAATGTCCCTATTTGCATAAATACATGTCTGCATTTTGGCATATTTCTCGCATTTGCAGGTGCATCAGAACTATTAACCTTATCTTGTTTCTTGTGCCACTAGTGTTTCAGGATTGCAGATCAGACAACTCACCGCTACGGAACTAGAGGTAACCAGAGAAGGCTGATGGATCAAATGCAAGTGGAAATGCAAGAAATGAGGGATCGCATTGCACAGCTGATGGATTTGATGCAAGGAGTTGCTACTGGGCAAGCTCAACTTCAGACTATGGTGCAACCCCTGTTGACACGAGTTGATGATGATGGGGTACTACACGGTGGGATAGCTAATAACCATACTCGGGTTGAAACCCCTCAGGCGGGTAATTCAATACCAACTTTAGTCATCCCTAATGCTGCGGGGGTGGTCCCGGAGCTGGCGTTGGGAATGAGACAGGTTTTAATGCTGGCGGTAATGGTAATGGGAATGGCCATGGATTTGGTTTTGATACTACTGTTGGCATTCATGGTAGTTTGGACCATACATGGAACGAGGATCGGCAAGAGGATATATTCACTCCTAGGTTTGTAAATGTTGTAGGACCTTCTGAGGTTGATAGAAGGATTCAAATGATTGAAGAAAAGATGCGATCTCTGGAGTGCCAAAATTCCATGGGGCTAGATATGTCAAACCTAGGGCTGATCCCAGGCATAAGAGTGCCTCACAAGTTCAAAGTGCCCGACTTCGATAAGTACAAAGGCACTATTTGCCCGAGGGTCCACCTGCACTCGTACTACAGAAAGATGTCCGCGTACTCGGACGATGAAAAACTCTTGATGCACTTTTTCCAGGATAGTCTCTCTGGCCCTTCTTTGGAATGGTACATGGGGTTAAAGCCTACTAACGTCCACAACTGGAAAGAACTAGCCGAGGCTTTCGTAAGGCCCTATCAATATAATAGTGACCTCGCACCGAATAGAGTCCAGTTGCAGAATCTCTCTCAAAGGAGTAACGAGTGCTTTAAAGAATACGCCCAGAGGTGGCGAGAGCTTGCTGCTAGGGTGCAGCCACCAATGGTAGAGAGGGAGCTTGTGGACATGTTTGTTGCTACTCTACCAGGGGTGTACTATGAAAAACTGATAAGCAGTATGTTCGGAAGTTTCTCAGATTTGATAATCACCGATGAAAGGGTGGAGAACGGCATCAAGCTTGGAAAGATCCAGGTAGAAGAGGTACCCTCAGCTGGAGGAGGAGGAAAAAAGATATTTGGAAACAAGAAGCGTGAAGGTGACGTCAGTTCAGTGACAAGTTCTAGAGGAAGAGGAAGGGGTCAGCCATAGAACCAATATCGCCAACAGCAAGTGGCTAGTGTCACTATTCCTGTGCCACAACAGCAACGACCACAACAACAACAACAACAACAACAACAACAGCAAAGACAGTATCAGCCACAACAGCAAAACCAGCAAGGTTATAGGAGGTATCTTGATAGGGCCAGGCCGAATAGAGTATTTGACACTCCACCAATGCCCTACTCTCAGGTGCTCAAGACTTTATTGCAGCTATAATTAATTCAGAAAAGGACTATCGCTCCTTTGACAGGTGATCCCCCACCCGACTATGACGCAAATGCACGTTGTGAATTTCACTCTGGGGCGCCTGGTCACTCTATTGACGATTGCAAGGCTTTTAAACACAAGCTGCAAGATCTCATTGACAGTAAAGCGATAAATTTTTCTCATGATGCACCTAACGTTGTGCAGAACCCTATGCCAAACCATGGGCAGGCAAGGGTTGGTGCTATTCTGGTGGAGGAAGATTTAGACTTGATAATGGATGTGAATGAATTGAAAACTCCGTTGAAGTTTGTGAAGGAAAAATTGCTGGGAGGAGGTGTATTCCTAGGCTGCAGTGAGGACTGTGTTAATTGCTTAAGTCATCCTGAGGGATGCGTTGATCTGAGAATGTGTATCCAAGGAATGATAGACGAGGGGACGTTACAGTTTGAGCGGACTGCAGAAAAGAAACATGTCGAGGAAATAAGCAAGGAGAGGGATGAGGTCGCTATGATCTCGATCCCATATAAGACCATAACTATTTCAGCGCCACCTAGGCCACCAACAATCACTATTACCAAAGCAGGACTCGTGCCTTATGAAAGCACCAAAGCCATCCCATGGAACTATGGGGCTGAGGTGTACTGTAATGGTCAGAAGATAGATTTGAAAAGTTTTCCTGTGGAGTCTGCCGAGAATGTTGTGGGAGCAGCTCCAATTGTAACACCCCCTTTCTATACCCCCAAATTAATACATTTAATCAATTAGGCACATAGAAAATTTATTTCATCAGAGTTTAATTAAAACATGGTATATAAGAGGCGCATCACATTATCATGAAATTAAACACATACGATACCTGCTCAAAATAGATATGCAACAATGGGTAACCCACATCTCAATATTTAGAATAAAAGCGGAAACATCCAAATATTGAATCGATCACATTCATAAAAGTATATACAACCATTCAATCAATTCATGCTTTACAACCATATCCACAGCGGATACATACACAGATGTATCACAAGGAATCAAAACAAATGTAACTCAAAAGAGTCAAAGGCTTCCTAACTACCCAGATGTTACATATCAGAGCCATTGACCAAAAAGACGAAGACATCGCTTCACAAAAGAACCTCCAGCTTCCTACTCTGCAATGCCTCATAGAGCATTATAAAACAGCAGAAGGGTGAGAAACAATATCATAACAGTTAATGCATAAAATTGTATATGTACATATATCCATAATTGTACAAGTCATACTCAATTTATGTTCTCACCACATTAAGCATATACAAATAATCATGTCTCTACACATACACATGAACATTTACTATATGTTTCTCCCAACAATCATATATAACATACACAGTTATATTCATTCAACTAATGCATCATACACAGATGACTCATGCAACTCATAGAGACCGACACACGACTCTATGCAGATGCAAATGCGGTACCGACTCATTTCAACAGATTCTCTAAGGAATCGAGTATTCAGCAGATTCTCCATGGAATCAAGTATTCAGCAGATTCTCCACGGAATCAAATATTCATTAAATTCTCCACGGAATCGAATATTCAGCAGATTCTCCACGGAATCAAATACTCTGCAGATTCTCCACGGAATCAAATACTCTAGTCAATCCTCCAAGGGATTACATGTTATGACCGATTCTCCGAGGAATCACACAATGCAACCGATTCTCCAAGGAATCTAATGTAACCATCGTATCATACGAGGTTCTGCAAATCCTCTGAGGAATCATTCAACACAAAAATGCATACTAAGATGCTACACAATGCTAATCCTCCGAGGGATCGATCAACACAGAATGCATACTATGTTCACAAACATACTCATTGCATTTATCACTTACATCGCATATTTCTATCATGCATTCACATTATGCACCATTTCACACATGATTCGCACACATATCAGCCTATCAATGCGTTTCTATCCAATTCAAGAAAATACACAAGATTATCAAACGTTCAAGATTCACCATTGTCTCTACAATCTAGGATTCACGCCTTTCGGCCACCCACAGCAAGACATGTCGAAACAGTTCACACATCAATCATTCATATAGGCATTAATCATAATTGAATCGGCCAAAAATCATGCTATGAACAAACAGCAAAACAAATAACACTGTCAGGTTCGCCAACCTTCGCCTGGCGAAGCCACGCAGCGAATGCTCGCTGGCCTTCGCCTGGCGAACTTCCCAGCGAAGTCCACTGGGAGTAATTCTGGAATTACTCGCTGAGGCTCGCTACACACTCGCCTGGCGAACCTTCTCCAACTCACTTCGCCTGGCGAACTTACCAGCGAAGACAGGGTGTTTGCTTCTGACTTGCTTCGCTGCAGCTTGCTGGGCTTCGCCTGGCGAAGCTTCGCTGCCATTCGCCTGGCGAGCCTGCGAAGACAGAACCTCCATGGCTGTTCCAAAGCCCAAACTCCACACAACCAACCGATTAAATCCAAACCAGTCTCAGTGGCACAACCCTACCATCACCCGACTAAACTACATCGTCTAATCCGAGTTCTAACCGATTAAAACCTCATTCTACTCACAAAACCAACTTCTAACCTAAGTGGGAAAAAGAGTACAAACTCTACAAAATCCAAACACATACACATACAATCATATACATTAAAGAGATGATGGAGTTTCACACCCTTACCGATCGATTGCAAGCTTTGGTGATGATCCCTTGATGATTCTAGGTTTTCCTCTCCACTTTCTCTCCTCTTTCTCTTCTCCTCTTTTCTTTCTCTTGTTTTTCTTCTTATGTTACTATCTTTCTTTCTTTTCCTCTCTTATTCTATTTCTATCTCTATTTCTTTCCTCTCAAATTCTTTCCAACACTTACCAATCAATTCTCACACTAAATTGCTAAATGTCTAAAATGCCCTTTTTACTCTAATTCCCCCGAAAACTCTCTGAATCGGTAAAAATAGATAAAATAAGCAAACACCACATAGTAATATATAATTTCTCAATTTAAAACAAACATCAATTAAATAAATTAAAAGACTCAACAATTAATGGGAATTCAGAATCGGGGCGTTACAACTCCCCCACTTTAGAAATTTTCATCCTCGAAAATATTACCTGATTCAAACAACTCCGGATGCGACTCTCGCATCTTGCTCTCCAATTCCCAAGTCATGTTGCCTTCCGCGGCACCTCCCCAGGACACTTTCACAAGCGCAATATCCTTGCCTCTTAGTTTCTTAACTTCACGGTCCAAAATACTAACCGGTAAAACTTCAACTGTAAGGTTATCTCTTACTTCAACTTCATCCATTGGGATAACATGTGACGGATCCGGAACATACTTCCGAAGTTGCGAGACATGGAATACATCATGCAAATTCGAAAGGTTCGGAGGTAACGCCACACGATAAGCCACAGCACCAACTCGTGCGACAATCTGATACGGGCCAATAAAACGAGAAGTCAACTTTCTCGACTTCAAAGCACGACCCACACCCGTAACCGGTGTAACTCTCAAAAACACATGGTCGCCCTCTTGAAACTCGAGATTCTTTCTCCTTTTATCATGATAACTTTTCTGTCTACTCTGAGAAGCTCTCATCTTTTCCCGAATAAATTTCACCTTTTCCGTCGTTTGCTGTACCATTTCCGGACCAACTACCGACTTTTCACCTGTCTCATGCCAACACAGAGGTGTTCGACATCTCCGACCATATAAAGCCTCAAATGGCGCCATACCAATACTCGAATGGAAACTGTTATTATAGGTGAACTCAATCAACGCTAAATAACCGTCCCACGCACCACCTTGTTCAAGCACACAAGCACGCAACAAATCTTCTAACGATTGAATCGTCCTCTCGGTTTGACCATCCATTTGCGGATGATATGCCGAACTCAATCTCAACTTAGAACCCAAGGCACCTTGCAAACTCTCCCAAAATCTTGAAGTAAATCTAGGATCTCTATCCGACACAATACTCTTAGGAACTCCATGAAGCTTCACAATAGTGCCAACATAAATCTCGGCCAACCTTTCCAAAGAATAAGTAATATCAATCGGAATAAAGTGAGCCGATTTAGTAAGCCTATCAACAATCACCCAAATAGCATTATGTCCTCTTTGCGTATTCGGCAATCCCGTAACAAAATCCATCGATATACTATCCCATTTCCATTCCGGAATATCCAACGGTTGCATCAATCCACTAGGCTTCTGATGCTCCACCTTAGACTTCTGGCAAGTCAAACACGAGTACACAAAACGAGCAACATCGCTTTTCAATCCAGACCACCAAAAGATCTTCTTCAAATCCTGATACATCTTATTCGCTCCCGGATGAATACTCAAGTTACTCCGATGTCCCTCTTCCAATATCACCTTTTTCAAATCCGCATCATCGGGAATACAAATACGACCTCGAAACCTCAAAAATCCTAATTCATCAACTTTAAAATCTTCATCTCCATTCGTCATCAAATCCACAAATTTCAAATCCAACTTTTGCTTTTCACACACCGTAGCAAGGAAATCATTCGTGACATGCAACATACCCAGCTTCACACTACTCGGCGTTAACTCACAAACCAAACTCAAATCTCTAAAGTTCTCCAAGAGTTCCCACTCTCTAACCATCAAAGTAGACACGTGCAACGACTTCCGACTTAAGGCATCGGCTACCACATTCGCCTTACCCGGATGATAATTTAAACCAAAATCATAGTCCTTCAAAAGTTCTAGCCATCTCCTTTGCCTCATATTCAATTATTTTTTATCAAACAAATACTTCAAACTCTTGTGATCGCTAAAAACTTCAAATCTTGCACCATAAAGATAGTGCCTCCAAATTTTCAAAACGAACACTACGGCCGCTAACTCCAAATCATGAGTAGGATAATTCTTTTCATGTACTCTCAACTGTCTAGAAGCATACGCCACGACCTTCCCATCTTGCATCAATACACCACCCAATCCTGACAAAGAAGCATCGCAATAAACCACAAAAGGTTCCGTAGGATTCGGCAAAATCAAAACTGGCGCTGTCGTTAACCTTCTCTTTAATTCCATGAAACTCTCTTCACAATTAACATCCCAAATAAAAGCCTTTCCTTTACAAGTCAACTGCGTTAATGGAAGTGCTAACTTTGAAAATCCTTCGATAAACCTCCGGTAGTAACCGGCCAAGCCCAAAAAGCTTCGAATTTCCGTAACTGATCTTGGAGTCTCCCATTGCATTACCGCATCGATCTTGGATGGATCCACACTAATACCATTTCCGGAAATAATATGTCCAAGAAAACTCACCTTCGATAACCAAAACTCACACTTAGACAACTTTGCGTACAACTTCTTCTCTTTCAAAATCCGCAACACAATCCTTAAATGTTCTTCGTGTTCCTCTCGAGACTTAGAATAAATCAAAATGTCATCGATAAACACTACCACTAAATGATCCAACTGCTCGTGGAAGATACGGTTCATATATTCCATGAAAACACCCGGCGCATTAGAAACTCCGAATGGCATCACCGTATACTCATAGTGACCATATTGTGTTCTAAAAGCCGTCTTCGAAATATCTTCTTCCTTAACCCGAATCTGGTGATAACCGGATCTCAAATCAATCTTACTAAAAACACGGGCTCCAACTAATTGATCCATCAAATCATCGATTCTTGGAAGCGGATACTTGTTCTTAATTGTCACCTTATTCAACTGCCGATAATCAATACACAATCGCATACTACCATCCTTCTTCTTTACCAACAATACCGGCGCACCCCAAGGAGAAACACTTGGTCTTACAAATCTCTTATCCAACAAATCATTCAACTGCTTCTTCAACTCCACCAACTCCGATGCCGACATCCGATACGGGGCCATCGAAATCGGTCTAGTACCCGGAACTAGATCAATAGAAAATTCAACCTCTCTCTTTGGCGGCACATCCGCAACATCTTCCGGAAACACTTCAGGAAATTCACAAACTACAGGAAACACGTCGAGCTCAACTTTGCTCTCCACCGACAACGATGCAAACAAACCAAACAACTGAGCTTCGTCCGCTAAAAGTTTCTTCAACTCTTTAGTGGAAAGAAAACTCTCGTCTTCACCATCTTCCAAAGAAGGAAACCTTACCAACTTGTGATAGCAATCCAGATGAACTCTATTAAATTGCAACCAGTTCATACCCAAGATTACGTCCAAACCTTCCAACGGCAAACACACTAAATCCATAACGAAGTCCTTACCATACATGGTCAAAGGACAACTTGCACACACCAAAGAAGTAGTTACCGACCCCGAAGAGGGAGTTCCAATAACCATACCACTACTCAAAGAAACCATACACAAATCCAACCGCTTAGCACACGCAAGAGAGATGAACGAGTGAGTCGCTCCAGTATCAATAATAGCAACTAAAGGCATATCATTAATAAAGCATGTACCTTTAATCAAACGATCCTCCGCATTAGTAGCGTCTGAACCTGCTAATGCGAATACTTTTCCGCCCGCCGGAGCTTGCTTCGGTTTGGTATAATTCGGGCTAATGTGACCCACCTCGCCACAATTAAAACACTTCATAGCATTCTTTCTACACTCTGCTGCATCATGTCCAAGGAGCCCACAGTTGGAACACTTCGCCTTGAACTTTCCAAAATCATAAGACTTGTAGCCCATCACGCCACACTTAAAACATTTGATCGCACCGGAACCTCCTCCGGTCTCCTATCAAAGTTTCCCCTATGTTTGCCCTTATCAGCAGGCGTCACATAAGGTCCGCTTCGTACTTGCTGCTTCCCTCTCCTCTCGCTCAAACCCTTATAATGAGTAGAACGAGCTCTACTGTCTTCTTCATAAATTCTACAACACTCGGTCAAATCCGAAAATCTTCGTATTCTTTGATAACCCACCGCTTGCTTTATCTCAGGACGCAAGCCATTCTCATACTTGATACATTTGGAAAATTCTGCCGTAACCGCATCATAGTGAGGGTGAAACTTCACTAACTCAGTAAACTTAGAGGTGTAGTCCACCACCGACATATTACCTTGTTTCAACTCCAGAAATTCCATTTCTCTCTTCCCTTTAACACTTTCGGGATAATACTTCCGTAGAAACTCAGTACGAAATAAATCCCACGTAATCTCCTTATCGTCGACCTCAAGAACTTGCCTCACGCTGACCCACTAGTCATCAGCCTCTTCTCTCAGCATGTGAGTCCCTAGTCTCACCTTGTTCCCTTCAGCACAATCCATCACCCTAAAGATCCTCTCAATTTCCTTTAACCATATCTGAGCACCATCCGGATCAAATCTCCCTTTGAAAACCGGTGGTTGGTTCTTCCTGAACTCATCATTCGCATTCACGTTAGGTGCACCCTGCACAGCCCTGGCCATAACCTCTAACGCTGCTGCCATAGCATTGTCATTACGACCTGCCATATTCTGAGGATTCCCAAAAATAACAACAAGGTTAAACAACCGTTCAACCAACACAACAACAAGACAGACACGACTGGCACAACACTGGCTCTGATACCACTTAATGTAACACCCCCTTTCTATACCCCCAAATTAATACATTTAATCAATTAGGCACATAGAAAATTTATTTCATCAGAGTTTAATTAAAACATGGTATATAAGAGGCGCATCACATTATCATGAAATTAAACACATACGATACCTGCTCAAAATAGATATGCAACAATGGGTAACCCACATCTCAATATTTAGAATAAAAGCGGAAACATCCAAATATTGAATCGATCACATTCATAAAAGTATATACAACCATTCAATCAATTCATGCTTTACAACCATATCCACAACGGATACATACACAGATGTATCACAAGGAATCAAAACAAATGTAACTCCAAAAGAGTCAAAGGCTTCCTAACTACCCAGATGTTATATATCAGAGCCATTGACCAAAAAGACGAAGACATCGCTTCACAAAAGAACCTCCAGCTTCCTACTCTGCAATGCCTCATAGAGCATTATAAAACAGCAGAAGGGTGAGAAACAATATCATAACAGTTAATGCATAAAATTGTATATGTACATATATCCATAATTGTACAAGTCATACTCAATTTATGTTCTCACCACATTAAGCATATACAAATAATCATGTCTCTACACATACACATGAA
This sequence comes from Lathyrus sativus, assembly GCA_963859935.3. Taxonomy (NCBI): domain Eukaryota; kingdom Viridiplantae; phylum Streptophyta; class Magnoliopsida; order Fabales; family Fabaceae; genus Lathyrus; species Lathyrus sativus. Next base: position 193,168,235 of record OZ012739.1, read on the forward strand.
CATTTACTATATGTTTCTCCCAACAATCATATATAACATACACAGTTATATTCATTCAACTAATGCATCATGCACAGATGACTCATGCAACTCATAGAGACCGACACACGACTCTATGCAGATGCAAATGCGGTACCGACTCATTTCAACAGATTCTCTAAGGAATCGAGTATTAAGCAGATTCTCCACGGAATCAAGTATTCAGCAGATTCTCCACGGAATCAAATATTCATCAGATTCTCCACGGAATCGAATATTCAGCAGATTCTCCACGGAATCAAATACTCTGCAGATTCTCCACGGAATCAAATACTCTAGTCAATCCTCCAAGGGATTACATGTTATGACCGATTCTCCGAGGAATCACACAATGCAACCGATTCTCCAAGGAATCTAATGTAACCATCGTATCATACGAGGTTCTGCAAATCCTCTGAGGGATCATTTAACACAAAAATGCATACTAAGATGCTACACAATGCTAATCCTCCGAGGGATCGATCAACACAGAATGCATACTATGTTCACAAACATACTCATTGCATTTATCACTTACATCGCATATATCTATCATGCATTCACATTATGCACCATTTCACACATGATTCACACACATATCAGCCTATCAATGCGTTTCTATCCAATTCAAGAAAATACACAAGATTATCAAATGTTCAAGATTCACCATTGGCTCTACAATCTAGGATTCACGCCTTTCGGCCACCCACAGCACGACATGTCGAAACAGTTCACACATCAATCATTCATATAGGCATTAATCATAATTGAATCGGCTAAAAATCATGCTATGAACAAACAACAAAACAAATAACACTGTCAGGTTCGCCAACCTTCGCCTGGCGAAGCCACGCAGCGAATGCTCGCTGGCCTTCGCCTGGCGAACTTCCCAGCGAAGTCCACTGGGAGTAATTCTGGAATTACTCGCTGAGGCTCGCTACACACTCGCCTGGCGAACCTTCGCCAACTCACTTCGCCTGGCGAACTTGCCAGCAAAGACAGGGTGTTTACTTCTGACTTGCTTCGCTGCAGCTCGCTGGGCTTCGCCTGGCGAAGCTTCGCTGCCATTCGCCTGCGAAGACAGAACCTCCATGGCTGTTCCAAAGCCCAAACTCCACACAACCAACCGATTAAATCCAAACCAGTCTCAGTGGCACAACCCTACCATCACCCGACTAAACTACATCGTCTAATCCGAGTTCTAACCGATTAAAACCTCATTCTACTCACAAAACCAACTTCTAACCTAAGTGGGAAAAAGAGTAGAAACTCTACAAAATCCAAACACATACACATACAATCATATACATTAAAGAGATGATGGAGTTTCACACCCTTACCGATCGATTGCAAGCTTTGGTGATGATCCCTTGATGATTCTAGGTTTTCCTCTCCACTTTCTCTCCTCTTTCTCTTCTCCTCTTTTCTTTCTCTTGTTTTTCTTCTTATGTTACTATCTTTCTTTCTTTTCCTCTCTTATTCTATTTTTATCTCTATTTCTTTCCTCTCAAATTCTTTCTAACACTTACCAATCAATTCTCACACTAAATTGCTAAATGTCTAAAATGCCCTTTTTACTCTAATTCCCCCGAAAACTCTCCGAATCGGTAAAAATAGATAAAATAAGCAAACACCACATAGTAATATATAATTTCTCAATTTAAAACAAACATCAATTAAATAAATTAAAAGACTCAACAATTAATGGGAATTCAGAATCGGGGCGTTACACCAATTACCCGAAGCGGCAGAGTCTTTGCGTCGCCCGAAGTGGTAGCTGAAAAAGCAGATAGAGGGAAGGGTAAGATGGTAATTGAAGAAACCTCCCAGTCTGGTGAAAAAGGATCTTCGGAGAATGATGTGGAGGAAGTCATGAGGCTGATACGCAAAAGCGACTACAAGATAGTCGAGCACTTACAGCAGATACCTTCCAAAATTTCGATATTATCGCTGTTGTTAAGTTCCAAAGCTCATAGAAATGCATTGATGAAAGTATTGAGTACCGCTTTTGTGCCTCAAGAAATATCAGTGAATCAGCTTGAAGGGGTTGTTGGGCATGTAAGCGCGGGAAATGGCCTTGGATTTATAGATCTAGATTTAACGCCAAGGGGCAGAAACCACAATTGTGCGCTACATATTTCTGTTGAATGTAGAGGAGTGGTTATGTCTCATGTCCTTGTTGACACAGGGTCATCTTTGAATGTGCTGCCGAAGAAGGCACTTATGAAGCTAGATACTCGAGGAATTACCTGCACACCAAGTGATTTGGTTGTACGTGCTTTCGATGGTACTCGGAGGTCTGTCTTCGGTGAGCTGACTTTGCCTATCCAAGTGGGCCCAGAAGTTTTCGACGCTGTATTTTATATCATGGACATTCAGCGTGCTTATAGCTGTTTGTTAGGCCGACCATGGATCCACTCAGCTGGGGCTGTCACATCGACTCTGCATCAAAAGTTGAAATATATGGTCGGTGGCAGTGTTGTGACAGTATGTGGAGAAGAGGACATCATAGTTAGTCACCTGTCTTCTTTCAAGTATGTTGAGGTAGATGGGGAAATTCATGAGACCCTGTGTCAAGCGTTTGAAAATGTTCAGTTGAAGGATAAAGCACCAGTGGTGAGAAAAGAGCCTGAGGTGGCTATGTCTTCTTTCAAGGAAGCGCAGGCTATGGTATAAGCCGGCTCAGCCCAAGGATAGGGGCAGGTGATTGATATCCCTCAAAAGCAAGATAAATTCGGTCTGGGGTACCACCCATCCTCTTCACAGAGTACACCGAAGTTTAAGGGGCCGATCAGGTTTACCAGCGGAGGTGTCTTCTTCGAGCAGCTCAATGCCATTTCTGAGGACGAAGCTGGAGACAGTGACTGCAACATGGATGCTTGGATCAAGCCATGCCTTCCAGGACAGCGTCTATGCAACTGGTTCATTGAGGAATTTGTCCAAGTGAACAATGAACAGTAATGCTTTGTTTTTCAATTATTGTACGACCCTATGTTCTACCCAGAGCATAGTGGTCTGTTATTTCAGGGCTTGTCTTGTTTATGTTTGAATATTGTTTCATCTATTAATCAAAGGGCGTTTTTCCATTCAAATTTTGAGATCTCTGTTTTTCTTGTTTTATCTTTAACAATAAAATGGCAATGTGTTTGTTTGCATATCATTTGAAGCACTTAACCATTTTCATTGCAGGTCTCATATCATTACAGATGACACCGACCAAGAATCTTCTATGACTCGCTTCGACTTTGATAACTCGGTATTCCAAGCTGAAGAAGAGATTGATGAGGATGAAGACTTGCCTGAGGAATTGGCTAGACTCTTAAGACAAGAAGAAAAGGTCATTCTGCCTCATGAAGAAGAGATTGAGATCGTCAACTTGGTTCTGAAGAGGTTGTTAGAAATGTCAGGATAGGGGCCGCATTGCAAGAAGACATCAAGCGAAGGTTGATAGAGATGCTTCGAGAGTGCAGTGACATCTTTGCTTGGTCTTATGAAGATATGCCCGGGCTTGATACTGACATTGTGGTTCATCGATTGCCACTTCGGGAAGAATGTCCACCCGTCAAGCAGAAGCTTAGGAGGACGAGACCAGACATGGCGGTAAAAATCAAAGAAGAAGTTCAAAAGCAGTTGGACGCTGGATTTTTAGCCGTGACAACTTACCCTCCATGGGTCGCCAACATTGTACCCGTACCTAAGAAGGATGGTAAGGTACGAATGTGCCTTGATTATAGAGACTTGAATAGGGCGAGCCCAAAAGATGATTTCCCGCTCCCCCACATTGACGTATTGGTTGATAATACAACTCAGTTCTCGGTGTTTTCCTTCATGGATGGCTACTCCGGTTATAATCAGATAAAAATGGCACCAGAGGACATGGAGAAGACAACATTCATTACACCGTGGGGAACATTTTGCTATAAGGTGATGTCGTTTGGGTTGAAAAACACAGGGGCAACTTATCAGCGGGCAATGGTGACTTTGTTTCATGATATGATTCATCATGAGATTGAGGTTTATGTTGATGACATGATTGTGAAGTCCCAGACGGAGGAAGAACATCTGGTCAACTTATTAAAGTTGTTTGAGAGGTTGAGGAATTTCAAATTGAGGTTGAATCCAAATAAGTGCACTTTCGGAGTCCGGTCCGGAAAGCTATTGGGGTTTATTGTTAGCAGAAAAGGAATCGAGGTAGATCCTGCAAAAATAAGAGCTATTCAAGAAATGCCAGCACCGAAGACTGTAAAAGAGGTCTGTGGTTTCTTAGGGAGGTTGAACTACATCGTTCGGTTCATATCTCATCTAACGGCCACGTGTGAACCAATGTTTAAGCTGTTAAAGAAAGATCAGGCGGTGGTCTGGAACGAAAATTGTCAAAGAGCATTCGATAAGATAAAACAGTACTTGCAGGAGCCTCCGATACTAATACCCCCAGTCGCTGGAAGACCATTAATCATGTATCTAACGGTTTTGGAGAATAGTATGGGTTGAGTAAAAAGTTCACAGATTGTGAGTCCCGTTACTCAATGCTTGAAAAAACGTGTTGCGCACTCGCTTGGGCGGCCAAACGTTTAAGACAGTACATGCTCAATCATACAACCATGCTAATTTCGAAGATGGATCCGATTAAATATATCTTTGAAAAGCAGACACTTTCTGGAAGGATTGCCAGATGGCAAATGGTATTGAAAGAATATGACATCCAGTACGTTTCCCAGAAAGCCATTAAAGGGAGTGTTCTGTCAGAATACCTTGTTGAACAACCAATTGATGATTACCAACCGATGAGATTTGAATTTCCTAATGAGGACATTATGTATTTGAAAGCAAAAGATTGTGATGAGCCATTACCCACTGAAGGACTAGAGAGGGGATCTCAATGGCAGATGATATTCGATGGTGCAGTTAATTCGTATGGTAGTGGAATTGGGGAAATTATCACAACTCTCCATGGAACTCATATCCCTTTCACTACCAGATTAACTTTCCCTTGTACCAACAATGAGGCCGAGTACGAAGCATGTATCATGGGGTTGGAAGAAGCTATTGATCTGAGGATCAAGAATCTTGATGTATATGGCGATTCAGCGCTAGTTGTTAATCAGATCGAAGGAGAATGGGAAACTCGACAGCCCAATTTGATCCCTTACAAGGATTATGCGAGAAGACTGTTACTATTTTTTGATCGTATAGACTTCCACCATGTGCCAAGAGCGGAGAATCAGATGGCAGACGCTTTGGCTACACGGTCTTCAATGTACAAGGTCAATTTTTGGAATGAAGCTCCAAGGATTGTTATCTCGCGCCTCGACAGGCCCGCTTTCATCATTTCTATTGAAGGAGCTTCCGATGGTAAACCGTGGTTTCATGACATCTAGAATTTCCTTAAGAACCAAGAGTATCCACCAGGGGCATCGACTCAGGATAAGAAAACTCTTAGGAGATTGTCTGGAAACTTCTACCTCAACCCAGATGGTGTGTTGTATAGAAGGAATCATGATCTGGTACTACTCAAGTGTGTGGACGAAAAAGAAGCAGGTTTGCTCATGGAAGAAGTCCACGAGGGTACTTTTGGCACGCATGCCGGCGGCCTGTCGTACCTCGAAAAAATAGGATCCTCGCGATGGCCGCGGAAAAATACCGTTCGAAACAGAGTCGCCACCGAACTTTATTCATTCCAAGGATGGAATAGGAAAATATCGATAAAACCTTAAAGGAGATAAGAACATGGTCATCGCAACCAATATTCTAGGTTCGGGAGTCGGTTACATGAGGGGAAGGTATTAGCACCCCTCATGTCCGTTGTACTCAACGGGAACCTCTTGATCGATTCGAGAGTAAAGTTAACTATGCTTGTTTATTTTCTTCTAAGGTTTCTCCTATGGGGGAATGGGTGGTTTTAAGATAGGGTGCTCGCCAAGGATTGGGGCCCTTGTGCCTACGTATCTTCACTTGTAAGAAGTGGAAAATCAGAGCATTCGTAGTTCGTGGGACTACGGGTAAAGGAGGGGATTGTGCTCACCAAGATCATCGCAATCTTGTGCCTACGTATTCTCATTGATAAACGAGAAATCAGAGCAGTCGTAGTTCGGCCAACTACGGTAAGAGGGTTGGTAAATGAACGAGTGTTTAGGTCGCATTCTAACTGCTAAACATTGGCTTGTCTGCTCGCTAGGGGAGGCTGAAGCACTAGTTTGTTATGCGCGGAAGAAGGGATTAAACAATGTTCTTTAGGAAAAGGTGTTTGGATTGGAAATCGCACGAGGGCGAGGAATATAGTGTTTATCGCATTGGATGTTTTGATTTTGGAAAGAAAATGGATCTGAATAGGTTTAAGGTTTCGATTGCACGGGGCAAGAAAGAGGAGTTTAGTTAGGCAATTTGATAGAGAATGACGACTATTCGATAAACGAGACGTCAACCTCACAACCGATTAGTCGGGGAATTACTGGAATGCTGGATTCCAACGACACCTTTTTTATTCGAAAGATTCTACAAAATGTGTTTTGAGAAGGTTTCAATCGCACAGAGGCGAGGTAAGAATTGGGTTGAATATTTTAAGGGAGAATGACGACTACTCGATAAACGAGACGCCAGTCTCGTAACCAAGTAATCGGGATATCATTGGAATGCTAGATCCCAATAACACCTTTTTTCATTCAATTATTTATGAAATTGTATTTGAATGGACAACGACGATATTTGTCCAAATAGTTAGGGCACATGTTTTATAGACAAAAGGTCGAGTAATCCACAACCTAAAGCGTACGCCCCAAGAGTAGTTACTTAAGAATTCAAGGAGTGCGAGACTTCAAGAACTCAATTCTTTCGCAGTTTAGTTAAGAAAATAGTTTGGACTTGACGTATGATTTAGAGACATACTAGGGTTTAGACTAGATCGCACGAGGGTGAAGAACGAGATTAGACGAGTTGGAAATTTAGGGGGAATGACGACTACTCGATAAACGAGACGCCGACCTCGTAATCAATTAGTCGGGACGCCATTGGAATGCTCGATCCCAACGATACCTTTTTCATTCGAAATATGTTTGATGGATAGTTTAGACGCGAAAGAGTTTGAATTGAAAGAGATTTTTGATTCAATCACACGAGGGTGAGAAACGAGGTTATGCGGATTGAAAAATTATGAGGAATGACGACTACTCGATAAACGAGACGCCGGCCTCGTAATCAATTAGTCGGGATATCGTTGGAATGCTAGATCCCAACGACAATCTTTTTCATCCCATTAATTATAAAACAGTGTTTGTTGGACAGTACTTTGTCCAAATAATTAAAGAAGGTATTTTAGAAACGAAAGTTTGAACGACACGCCATTCAAGGCGTACGCCTCAATGGTAGTCACTCTCGAATTCGAAGAATGTGCGACTCCAAGAACTCGACTCTTTCGTGATTTGATTTAGAAAATATTTTGAATAGTTTAGCGTACTTGGACTAGGCGCGTTAGGTATTCTGGAAATGTAAGATGCAAAGGGGCACGACTCGAGGTGTGCACCTCGAGAGCGGTTGCTTAAAAATTCAAGGAAGGCGAGATCCAAGAACTTAATTGTTTTGAAATTTGATTAAGAAAAATAGTTTAATTTAATTAAGAAAAATAGTTTTAATTTTCATATATAAAATAAATTAATCAATTGCAAAAAAGTTTGAGAAAAACTAATCATAATTAATTGTTTTGAGAAAAAGTTTAATATCTTAAAGAAGATTTTAACTTAATGAAATATAATTTTCTAATATTCAAAATATTATTTGATAATAATTTTGAAATATATATCTTTTAAAAGAATAATAATTGGACCTTATTATAAAAATATATAATTAATAAAATTAATTTAAAAATATCTTTTAGAAGCTTTAATTGAATTGAGTGAACATTTTTGAAAATCGAAAAAAAAGGAACGACCGTAACTCAAGGGCGTGCGCCTCGAGAATAGTTGTTCAAGGACTCAAGGGATGCTAGACCCCAAGAGCCCACTACTTCTGTTATTAAATAGAGAAAATAATTTAAAAAGTAATTGTCAAAATAAATTATAATTAAATTAGGAAAAGATAGATATTTGACTAAATTTATTATTTAGAAAAAACGTTTAGTAAAAACAATTTGGAATAATATTTAACATCCAGCACCATAACAATCTCAAATGGAACCCCAGAATCAAAGTATTGCCGAAACCAAATAACCGTCGTGGCAACCAAACCAACAATAGAAACTGAACTAGATCGTATTTACAATATTATGACACAAAACCAAAGTTATAATCTAAGCATTTGAAACACTATTAAAATAGAATCCAATAGATATAATGTTCACCCTGTAGAAGCATACAATTATTTCTCCATAATTATCTACAACTCAATAACAACAGATTAAATTAGAGTGTTACCGATGTCGAACTCAATGTCGGAACAAGGTTATATTATTACCACTTGTCTGCTTTCGACATCATGAATGCCATTTCTCGGATGTGAGGAAACGGTGGCTACCTCTTCAATGTGCAGAAGCCGCGACGTAAGCCAATATTGAGTCTAAATCCTAGATTAAACATCACCGTTGGAATCTGTTTGATGCTATGATGTTGTTCTTCTGCATAATCGATGATTCGGGCCGCAACCTGCGCAATATCAACAGCCAGCCAAATAGAAAAGAAAGAAAACCCGTTCTTACTTGAACTGTCGAGAGTCGTTGTGATTCAGCATCGAGGAATTTTGCTGCGGTAAACCATATTATTTATTGCGTCCTTTATTGCGGCTACTTCTGAAAGTTGTTGTTACTCTACTGACGGGAATCGCGCGAGCTGAGGATGTCACATCTTAGCTGAGGGCAGATACGGGAGTGTACGATGTTGGTGCAGTTGAACTTGAATCTCGTAATTGTAGCGAGGAATTGAGACAGGGCCAAGTCCTCCCCGTTTCGCGTTGTTGCATTGCAGAGAACTCGCGGTATGCCATTGTCATCATAAGCATGAGAGGAACATGGCCGATTATTGTTGTTGATGACTTTGATACATATGGAGTTGTGTTGCTGGACTCAAAACAGAATAGTGATGAAGTGAGGGGCTGCTATAGAAAACCATTGAATTTATTGGATGTGGAATCGAAGTTAATGTCGATAACCTGCACATAATCAACACAACTCCACACAAAAACATAAACAAGCTCGAGTATTGTAATCAAAACAAGATATGTACTAAAACTAAATGAAGAAAGTCATTAATTCACACGCCAAATTGAACATTATAGTTGCTGCGAATTGAATTATAGTCATAGCCTATACCTTCGAGTTACGATATAACACCATAAAGTCAAAGCAACCTTACACAAACCACCTTAAATTATGCTACACACACTCATATAAACTACCAACAACATCAAAACCGAATAGTGAAAACATCAGCAATAACAATCGAATAGCAACAACCATCAATAACTCATGAATTCACAAAGTTGTAACTGAAATCGATACGCAAACGAATAGGCACTCAAGCACAAATTAATAACAGCACCCATTAGCCAACAACAACATCTAAAACTTACGAAATCGGAATTGACGAAAATTAAAAGTTAAAACGGTTGCAAGTGTATTTACTAATTCAAACCAAATATTCAAACCAAATGTCATGAATGTAATGCTACTACTTTGTTACTTCCAGTCCGAATGAAGGATATTCGACATTTATCCACATCACAACTTTCATCGTCCATGCAAACCAAATGTAATATAATTGCGGCGAACGATCAAATTAGATCATTTTAGCAGCAGCACAATTAACACAACATTAAACAGCAAGGAAACATACCAAGATTAAACTTAGCAACAACAGAAAATGAAACAGTTTGAGAATGACCACAACCTGTGCCAAATTGGAATAATATATAACTTCAAATGGATTCTCAACTTCAGAGGATTAAATAGGCATGACAAAGAAACATTCAGCGAGTTAAAATGAATATAACATATGTAGCAATTCAACATCATGTTTATGCATTTAAAATCTTCAATATAGGAACAATAGCCAAAGAAAGGACAGGGAAATCACGTTACCGAAGTCGCGTAACAGGTTCTCTCTTTTAGCTTTACGGCAACATCGGGAACAAGTGTAATATCACCGGTTTGGTGAACTTTCTGCATAACACTGATGTCAAACCTTCCAGAAAATCTCCCACCTTTGCCAGTCAAAACGATAGCTTTTACATCATAAATTCACCAACTTTTGCATATGCTTGCACCATACGAAGCGCAAATCTCAAAAAGAGAACGTGGAGTAGCCAGCTATAATCCAAAGCTCAAACATTCGAACCAAAATAATATTGAAACCTCGCCCTGCAACGTCCACCCAAATACCCCGCTCCAACCATAGCATTCATCGATGACAAACTGTGGAATCTCCTGTCCACGGAAAAGACACAATCCCTTCACCTTAAATGGAGCCGCTGATCCAATCACAAGAATTTTCCAAATGCATACTTGCGAGCCAGATCCATCCTCTGAATAAATCCACCAACCTTGTTCAGTGTGACGAAAGAAACAGTATTCTCATCTTGGTATTTGTAATCACAGAACCATAGAGAATATCCCTCTGGATCATACATGTCCCAGAATCCTTTGATTGCAACCTCACGGAAGTTGGTCTTAGTGTTAGAGTAAAGTCTTTTCCACTCATCCAATATCATCTTGCTTGGGGGAAGAAGATCAAGAGGATTCTTGGCTTTAGGCTTGGGTGCCTCCTCTTCAGCTTCTTCTACTTTGGGCTTAGATTCCTTAGGCTTCTGAGCAGATGGAATAGGTGGCAAAGCTTCAGCCTGCTTAACCTGGCCTATTATCTTTCGGAAGTTTGGCTGGTTGACCAAGGTCCAGAAGTATCTCTCAACATGAGGAAACTCTGAGGTGAAGCTCTTGACCAAGAGTTTGGAGAAACCAAGCCACAAGTTGGATGTTGTTATAATATCAGCAAGAGTAACAGAATCCCCAACCAGGTAGGTATTGTGGGCAAGGTGAGTGTTAAGAGCCTCAAATGCTCTCTTCAATGAAGAAAATGCAGACTCCTCCACGATAGGAATGTGGGGGGCATATCCAAGTCTTGGAATGAACACCTTAAAAAGATTGGCATCAATCTCCAAAGAAGAAAAATCAATCCACTGATCAACATGAGCCTGATCAATGGGAGAAGATCCAAACAAATTGTTTTCACCCAATCGAGCGACATGACGCGCAATTGCATTGCTCTCAAAGACGGAACCTTCAGGGGTTTCTAAGACCGGAATCTTTTCAATAGGGTTCAACTTAAGAAAGTGAGGGGTTTTATTAGAGACACCCATCTGAAAATCTGGTGCCAATTCAACTTTGACACCAACATACTCAGCAGCAATCAGAGTCTTGTAAACATTTTTGTTTGCCTGGGTGGCGTGGAGGATCAGAGCCATGGAATTGAAAGGAAAAACGCGCAGGTCTGATTTGAGATAGTAATGGAAGGGAGGAACGAGAGTTTTGGGAAGCAGGACTCTCAATTCCTGTGAGCGTTAAGGAATGAGAATCAATGAATCAATGGTGAGTGAGGGAGTGACGGCGAGAATATGGGTTGAGTGGCGGCGGTCGGATCTTGAGGAAGGAGAAGAGGAAAAATGGAGGGGGTTTCGCGTGAGGTAGAGAGCGAGGACGGTGGGAATGACGAGGGTGAGCGGCGCCGATTTGGGGATGGTTTTTAGGGCTGCCCTTCAAAATTAGGGGCGGCCGTTTCTTTTTTAGGGTTTTGTAAACAGTGTCCCTTATTCCCTAGGGTATGGTGAACAGTGATTCCTATTTATCCCCAAAAAAACTAAACCTAATTCCAATCTAACGTGTTTCTCACTCAGTTCCAATTTTTATTATTATTATTTTTTCTTTTTCTTTTATAATTAACTAATTAATATAATTCTAAATTGATTTCTAATAAAAATCTATCAATAATTCAAAATTAACTATTTAAATCTCTAATTTAATCAATTAATAAAAATAACAAAACTATTTATATTTTTTAAATGAAATTCTAATTTAATTAATAAAAATAAATAAAAAAAAGTCTAATCCTATTTCTAATTAAAAAACCTATTCTAATTTTAATTATTTTTAAATTAAAACTTTATTCTAGTTAATTAATATTACAAATATATTACATTATTTAAAATAAAAACAAAACGATTAATAAGTAAAAATGCTACGTGGCATACTCTTATTGGGCTAAAAAGCGAAAATGCCTGTTTTTGCTGAAAAATACGCTACGCTGTATAAGCGAGGTAAATTAAAAACAAAGTCGGGCAAATGAGAATTTTTAAAAAGGTAGGACAAATTTGGGGTATGACAGATGCCCCTATCTAATTGCCTTGAACCTGAGAGAATGAACAGCTGCATGGTGTTCATTTTCAGGGTGGAAGTCAATTAGATACAAAAAGACCCCGAAATTTGTCCGACAAGCAAGTAAAAATTCAAAGAGATAGGATATACCTGAACGGGATGACAAGATGCAAAATAAATGAACGAGATAACCTGATATTCCCTGGGTGGTCGAAGCAGTCCCTTATCCAATGAGGTTCTTCGATGATACCAAAGCAGTATCTCAAACAAAACTTGAGATTCTTCGGGTGGTCGAAGCAGTACCTTATCCATTAAGGCTCTTCGATGATACCAAAGCAGTATCTCGAAAACTTGAGATTCTTCGGGTGGTCGAAGCAGTACCTTATCCATTAAGGCTCTTCGATGATACCAAAGCAGTATCTCTGATCAAAACTTGAGATTCTTCGGGTGGTCGAAGCAGCCCCTTATCCCATAAGGTTCTTCGATGATACCAAAGCAGTATCTCTGATCAAAACTTGAGATTCTTCGGGTGGTCGAAGCAGTCCCTTATCCCATAAGGTTCTTCGATGATACCAAAGCAGTATCTCTGATCAAAACTGGAGATTCTTCGGGTGGTCGAAGCAGCCCCTTATCCCATAAGGTTCTTCGATGATACCAAAGCAGTATCTCTGATCAAAACTGGAGATTCTTCGGGTGGTCGAAGTAGCCCCTTATCCCATAAGGTTCTTCGATGATACCAAAGCAGTATCTCTGATCAAAACTGGAGATTCTTCGGGTGGTCGAAGCAGCCCCTTATCCCATAAGGTTCTTCGATGATACCAAAGCAGTATCTCTGATCAAAACTGGAGATTCTTTGGGTGGTCGAAGCAGTCCCTTATCCCATAAGGTTCTTCGATGATACCAAAGCAGTATCTCGAACCAAACTTGAGATTCTTCGGGTGGTCGAAGCAGTACCTTATCCATTAAGGCTCTTCGATGATACCAAAGCAGTATCTCGAACAGAACTTGAGATTCTTCGGGTGGTCGAAGCAGTACCTTATCCATTAAGGCTCTTCGATGATACCAAAGCAGTATCTCGAACAAAACTTGAGATTCTTCGGGTGGTAGATGCAGTACCTTATCCATTAAGGCTCTTCGATGATACCAAAGCAGTATCTCGAACAAAACTTGAGATTCTTCGGGTGGTCGAAGCAGTACCTTGTCCATTAAGGTTCTTCGATGATACCAAAGCAGTATCTTGAACAAAACATGAGATTCTTCGGGTGGTCGAAGCAGTACCTTATCCATTAAGGCTCTTCGATGATACCAAAGCAGTATCTCGAACAAAACATGAGATTCTTCGGGCGGTCGAAGCAGTATCTTATCCATTAAGGCTCTTCGATGATACCAAAGCAGTATCTCGAGTGATAATTTTGCTGAAGAATAGTTGAGCTAAAATCCCTATTAGAGGAACAACGTCGTCCAAACTCTGCAGGGGAAAAATCTTCAACAAACCCTCTAGGATGACCTCTGATTGGGGAGCCATCAGAGTAATAGTTGCTGAGGATTATCATCATCAACTGCATGGTTGAAGAATGACTTGCTGGGGAGTAGAATTCCCTAAACTCGTGGGGTCTTAACTCCTTTCAAGGTCATACTGCCAACTTCATTAGAGGACTGACCAAGATGCTCGCGAGCTGATCCTGGATCCTGCCATATTGCTATGCAATGCAATGTTTTATGATGCCCAAACATGCAACTAAGATGTAACTGCTAGGGAGTGCACGATGCGAATGCAAATGATATGTTAATGCTTGATATGATTATGTATGTTGTGCTTATGATAATGCAGCGACCAGGTATGCTGGGGATAAATCCTTTCGGGGGTATCATCAGGGATTGGATTTGGTAGTTGCCAAATGGATTTGGACTTTGGTTTTATGAGGATGCCAACAAGGGTGGACTTTTAGTGGTTGCCAAATGGATTGGACTTTAGAATGATTTTCTAGACGAGAACTGTATTTTGAAGGTTTTGTTTCAGTTACAAAGCTCTGACAGGTATCAGGTCCAGGCCGTGGGGGGTGAAACCCAATGACAGAGAGGCTCTTTCAGAAGGTTAAGCTTATTTGGTAGGGTGATGGCATGATTCCCCGACACTCAACTTTTGCTGACGAGAATAAACTTGCTTGAGTAACTGCCCCAATGTTGTTCAACTTGCCCCAGTTTGGGTCTATGAAGGAATTTTCCTTGAACGGAAATTGGAAGCATTCATACCATGAGGCGAACTCGAGATGGCTTGCCCCAGCATTCCACATCGTGAAAGGAAGTTGGAAACAGTTGTACCATGAGATGAACTCAAGATGGTTTGTTCCAGCTTTCCACATCGTGAAAGGAAGTTGGAAACAGTTGTGCCATGGGATGAACTCGAGATGGTTTGTTCCAAAACTCCAAGTCATGAAAGGAATTCGGACGCAAATATACCATGAGATGATCTGGAGATGGTTTGTTGCAAATTTTAGCCAGGAAAGGGTTTTGACCTTGATTAACTGACCCTTGGGGTAATTGGCTTCGAATTATTCTTGAGGTAGTTTGCTCCAGGATGAGCATTGAAGCGACATGACTTGTGCTGATTGAGCGTTGGAGGGACTCTCCCATAATCAAACGAAACTCTGGGTAGTCTGCCCCTTGTTGGATCCTTTGCAGAAGTGGTATACTCGTTCTGGTAAGAACCTAGCTTCTAGATGATATATCATGACAACTTACAAACGTTGAGCGTAGCGACTCATCCAGAGCATTTTGACTGTGCGTGCGTAGCGACTTAACCAATGCGTGTTAGTCGTACGAGCGTAGCGATTTAACCAATGCATATGGATTGCGTGAGCGTAGCGACTTAACCAATGTGTTTGGGTTGTGCGAGCGTAGCGACTTAACCAATACGTATTAGTCGGGCTTTTGCTCTGCCCCAAGGCCTTTGACGCTTGTTGACCTCCACCATAAGCTAGCTTGCCCCAAGTTCAACCAGTTTGCCCCAGTCTGCCGGGTGTTTGATGGAATTTCTTCTGGGATGAGAACTTTGGCGGTGATTATACCAGGATATAGCTTGAACCCATTTGCCCCAGAGTCTGGACCTTGTAGTGGTTTGCCCGGTTTAAACCTCAAAAAGGCTTGCCCCAGATTCGTAGGGTTAGGAGAAATTCTTAATTCAGGTCAACACCAATGAGTGATCAAGTTCCTCTTTGATTGCACTTTGTTGGAATTTCCATTTATGCCAATTACTAATTTTCCATTAAAATTGTTTATTCAAAAATGGTAATTTTAATGCGACATTCATGCAAGTTATGAAAATATCATTTATTGGGAATGATGTGAAAATGTGTGATGAGTGGACCGTTAATCCAAACGCAATGTTGATTTAATTGGTGTGAAAGATATAACAAGAATATGACACCAATGCATAAGATTAGCAAACATGTAGGAGTCAGTTTACGCAACCTTGTTGTAGTATGCTTTCAGAATAAACCCCGCCTCAATTAGGTCTTTTGAGGGTTGTAACGCGGTCTGGTTCACGGTTATGAAAACAAAGGATATTAGGCTCAAAGTATGATTTGGTACCCACCCCTTCTTCGTGATAATCTCCATACCTACGTTCAGTTAATTCTGCAAAAGTTTACCTTGACGGTGTAAGCTAGATGGTTCAAGGTTAGCTCGAGATGGCAATCACCTTATTTTGTTCTTTGATGGATATCAGTGCCCCTTGATTTGGGTAGCCGCTGAATCTTATTCTGTTTTTGTTGAGGATTGGAGGACCTCTTTTGTTTTTCTTTTGATCCCTAACTTTTGCCTGGACTGATTTTGCTCTTCGAGTCCATCGGGATTGCCTTGATTTTTGCCTAAGTCTCCTTTTGAGGTGTTCGACTTAGCAGGCTTTTGATTTTTTTGAAGGATTTGTGACTGCCAAGTCATTGGTCATTGATGAACAAACGTCATCTCTTGATTTTGTCTCGTGATTCGAGTGCGTACTCGAGTTAACTGAATACTACCCATGCCCCAGGTTAAGCGTAAGGGTTTAACAATCCGAAGGAAACTTCTACTTCTAGGCTCGAAGTGGTTGACTAGGGACTAAATCCTTATCTCTTCGGTGTTTGGGGATTTGAAACAATGCCTGTACATCATCAGCAGAATTTTATCCAAAAGCATACTATCAGCAATTATGGGTATTTCGTTTTCGTCATCCTCCCTCAAATCTTTGCTAAACAGCAGTGCGATGAAGGAAGTGGAATGAGATTTTTTTTGTGATTTTGGCGATAAGTGAGAAAACATGAGTGGATACGAATGGATTTGATCAAAAGCATGCATAATCATCACATTAACGATACCATTAATAAGAAACAATGTCTAAAAGCAAGTAGCACTCAACATAAAGGAAACTACAAATGCACAAAAATGATAAGGAAACTGCCAGTATTGAGGAACTGAGCTCTTCTTCCTTGCTTCACAGTTGGGCTAACTTTCGGCAGCTGTTTCATATTGCCTTCTGCGTTGTTCTCGTCTTTTCTTAGCTCAAATTGATTCTGTCTCAAGTGTTCCATGGTCTTCCAGCACTAAGTCAAGTTCACTACTTGTGTCGGGAAATCAACCGCGGGTTATGGATAAAGGGTGGGTAGGATTTTTTGGTTTTGGAATATGATATACGATGCAAATGAAACGCAGATGCAGTGATATGCGAATGCAATGCAGGTGCTAACAGGATCCAGGAAAACATAAGCAACTCAAAGCGACCTAAACGGTAGGCTATACCAGGCAAGTTCTAGATTCTTTACCCATAGACCCACTCACGGGATGGCTTCTATGTTGACGGGTAAGGTTCCCAGGATCACGGACACTGATCGCATCAACATCACGCAACAGGCTAGCTGTATTATAACGAGAGTACGATAGGGTCTCTCCTGAGCGGAGTCCTCATGCTAGGCACACGAGGAGCGGGTCCTCGGAGATTAACATTACACGACTACCAATATAGAAACTGGTTCTACGAGTGGTTCCCAGAGTCACGGACCCTTCATGAATCAAATCGTGCAACAGGCTAGCTGCGTTACGATAGGATCTACGAAAAGGTCTATTCTGGAGGAGCTTTCATGCTAGGCACACAAGGAGCAAGTCCTTGGGGACTAGCACTACTCGACTACCAATTCTAAACTATGTTTTCTCTCTTCTTTTTCCAAAGCTCGGGTGTAGAGCTTTACTTGTGATACTTTCCCAGAACCCAACAAGCAAATATAATATATTACACATAATAGCAAGAAAAAAAAGTAATAAACAAACAAACCGGAGAATATAAGCACAAAGAAAAAAAACAATAAGCACACAGAAATTGGTTAAGAAAAAGTCAACACTCTCAAATCGAGTCAAGTTAGGCTTGACTCTCTCTTGCATAGGGCAATGCATTTTCCCCAGCAGAGTCGCCATCTGTCGTACCTCGAAAAAATACGATCCTCGCGATGGCCGCGGAAAAACATCGTTCGAAACAGAGTCGCCACCGAACTTTATTCATTCCAAGGATGGAATAGGAAAATATCGATAAAACCTTAAAGGAGATAAGAACATGGTCATCGCAACCAATATTCTAGGTTCGGGAGTCGGTTACATGAGGGGAAGGTATTAGCACCCCTCATGTCCGTTGTACTCAACGGGAACCTCTTGATCGATTCGAGAGTAAAGTTAACTATGCTTGTTTATTTTCTTCTAAGGCTTCTCCTATGGGGGAATGGGTGGTTTTAAGATAGGGTGCTCGCCAAGGATTGGGGTCCTTGTGCCTACGTATCTTCACTTGTAAGGAGTGGAAAATCAGAGCATTCGTAGTTCGTGGGACTACGGGTAAATGAGGGGATTGTGCTCGCCAAGATCATCGCAATCTTATGCCTACGTATTCTCATTGATAAACGAGAAATCAGAGCAGCCGTAGTTCGGCCAACTACGGTAAGAGGGTTGGTAAATGAACGAGTGTTTAGGTCGCATTCTAACTGCTAAACATTGGCTTGTCTGCTCGCTAGGGGAGGCTGAAGCACTAGTTTGTTATGCGCGGAAGAAGGGATTAAACAATGTTCTTTAGGAAAAGGTGTTTGGATTGGAAATCGCACGAGGGCGAGGAATTTAGTGTTTATCGCATTGGATGTTTTGATTTTGGAAAGAAAATGGATCTGAATAGGTTTAAGGTTTCGATTGCACGGGGCAAGAAAGAGGAGTTTAGTTAGGCATTTTGATAGAGAATGACGACTATTCGATAAACGAGACGTCAGCCTCACAACCGATTAGTCAGGGAATTACGGGAATGCTGGATTCCAACGACACCTTTTTCATTCGAAAGATTCTACGAAATGTGTTTTGAGAAGGTTTCAATCGCACGGAGGCGAGGAAAGAATTGGGTTGAATATTTTAAGGGAGAATGACGACTACTCGATAAACGAGACGCCAGTCTCGTAACCAAGTAATCAGGATATCATTGGAATGCTAGATCCCAACAACACCTTTTTTCATTCAATTATTTATGAAATTGTATTTGAATGGACAACGGCGATATTTGTCCAAATAGTTAGGGCACATGTTTTATAGACGAAAGGTCGAGTAATCCACAACCTAAAGCGTACGCCCCAAGAGTAGTTACTTAAGAATTCAAGGAGTGTGAGACTTCAAGAACTCAATTCTTTCGCAGTTTAGTTAAGAAAATAGTTTGGACTTGACGTATGGTTTAGAGACATACTAGGGTTTAGACTCGATCGCACGAGGGTGAAGAACGAGATTAGACGAGTTGGAAATTTAAGGGGAATGACGACTACTCGATAAACGAAACGCCGGCCTCGTAATCAATTAGTCAGGACGCCATTGAAATGCTCGATCCCAACGATACCTTTTTCATTCGAAATATGTTTGATGGATAGTTTAGACGCGAAAGAGTTTGAATTGAAAGAGATTTTTGATTCAATCACACGAGGGTGAGAAACGAGGTTATGCGGATTGAAAAATTATGAGGAATGACGACTACTCGATAAACGAGATGCCGGCCTCGTAATCAATTAGTCGGGATATCGTTGGAATGCTAGATCCCAATGACAATATTTTTCATCCCATTAATTATAAAACAGTGTTTGTTGGACAGTGAGTACTTTGTCCAAATAATTAAATAAGGTATTTTAGAAACGAAAGTTTGAACGACACGCCATTCAAGGCGTACGCCTCAATGGTAGTCACTCTCGAATTCGAGGAATGCGCGACTCCAAGAACTCGACTCTTTCGTGATTTGATTTAGAAAATATTTTGAATAGTTTAGCGTACTTGGACTAAGCGCGTTAGGTATTCTGGAAATGTAAGATGCAAAGGGGCACGACTCGAGGTGTGCACCTCGAGAGCAGTTGCTTAAAAATTCAAGGAAGGCGAGATCCAAGAACTTAATTGTTTTGAAATTTGATTAAGAAAAATAGTTTAATTTAATTAAGAAAAATAGTTTTAATTTTCATATATAAAATAAATTAATCAATTGCAAAAAAGTTTGAGAAAAACTAATCATAATTAATTGTTTTGAGAAAAAGTTTAATATCTTAAAGAAGATTTTAACTTAATGAAATATAATTTTCTAATATTCAAAATATTATTTGATAATAATTTTGAAATATATATCTTTTAAAAGAATAATAATTGGACCTTATTATAAAAATATCTAATTAATAAAATTAATTTAAAAATATCTTTTAGAAGCTTTAATTGAATTGAGTGAATATTTTTGAAAATCGAAAAAAAAGGAACGACCGTAACTCAAGGGCGTGCGCCTCGAGAATAGTTGTTCAAGGACTCAAGGGATGCTAGACCCCAAGAGCCCACTACTTCTGTTATTAAATAGAGAAAATAATTTAAAAAGTAATTGTCAAAATAAATTATAATTAAATTAGGAAAAGATAGATATTTGACTAAATTTATTATTTAGAAAAAACGTTTAGTAAAAACAATTTGGAATAATATTTAACATCCAGCACCATAACAATCTCAAATGGAACCCCGGAATCAAAGTATTGCCGAAACCAAATAACCGTCGTGGCAACCAAACCAACAATAGAAACTGAACTAGATCGTATTTACAATATTATGACACAAAACCAAAGTTATAATCTAAGCATTTGAAACACTATTAAAATAGAATCCAATAGATATAATGTTCACCCTGTAGAAGCATACAATTATTTCTCCATAATTATCTACAACTCAATAACAACAGATTAAATTAGAGTGTTACCGATGTCGAACTCAATGTCGGAACAAGGTTATATTATTACCACTTGTCTGCTTTCGACATCATGAACGCCATTTCTCGGATGTGAGGAAACGGTGGCTACCTCTTCAATGTGCAGAAGCCGCGACGTAAGCCAATATTGAGTCTAAATCCTAGATTAAACATCACCGTTGGAATCTGTTTGATGCTATGATGTTGTTCTTCTGCATAATCGATGATTCGGGCCGCAACCTGCGCAATATCAACAGCCAGCCAAATAGAAAAGAAAGAAAACTCGTTCTTACTTGAACTGTCGAGAGTCGTTGTGATTCAGCATCGAGGAATTTTGCTGCGGTAAATCATATTATTTATTGCGTCCTTTATTGCTGCTACTTCTAAAAGTTGTTGTTACTCTACTGACGGGAACCGCGCGAGCTGAGGATGTCACATCTTAGCTGAGGGCAGATACGGGAGTGTACAATGTTGGTGCAGTTGAATTTGAATCTCGTAATTGTAGCGAGGAATTGAGACAGGGCCAAGTCCTCCCCGTTTCGCGTTGTTGCATTGCAGAGAACTCGCGGTATGCCATTGTCATCATAAGCATGAGAGGAACATGGCCGATTATTGTTGTTGATGACTTTGATACATATGGAGTTGTGTTGCTGGACTCAAAACAAAATAGTGATGAAGTGAGGGGCTGCTATAGAAAACCATTGAATTTATTGGACGTGGAATCGAAGTTAATGTCGATAACCTGCACATAATCAACACAACTCCACACAAAAACGTAAGCAAGCTCGAGTATTGTAATCAAAACAAGATATGTACTAAAACTAAATGAAGAAAGTCATTAATTCACACGCCAAATTGAACATTATAGTTGCTGAGAATTGAATTATAGTCATAGCCTATACCTTCGAGTTACGATATAGCACAATAAAGTCAAAGCAACCTTACACAAACCACCTTAAATTATGCTACACACACTCATATAAACTACCAACAACATCAAAACCGAATAGTGAAAACATCAGCAATAACAATCGAATAGCAACAACCATCAATAACTCATGAATTCACAAAGTTGTAACTGAAATCGATACGCAAACGAATAGGCACTCAAGCACAAATTAATAACAGCACCCATTAGCCAACAACAACATCTAAAACTTACGAAATCGGAATTGACGAAAATTAAAAGTTAAAACGGTTGCAAGTGTATTTACTAATTCAAACCAAATATTCAAACCAAATGTCATGAATGTAATGCTAATACTTTGTTACTTCCAGTCCGAATGAAGGATATTCGACATTTATCCACATCACAACTTTCATCGTCCATGCAAACCAAATGTAATATAATTGTGGCGAACGATCAAATTAGATCATTTTTGCAGCAGCACAATTAACACAACATTAAACAGCAAGGAAACATACCAAGATTAAACTTAGCAACAACAGAAAATGAAACAGTTTGAGAATGACCACAACCTGTGCCAAATTGGAATAATATATAACTTCAAATGGATTCTCAACTTCAGAGGATTAAATAGGCATGACAAAGAAACATTCAGCGAGTTAAAATGAATATAACATATGCAGCAATTCAACATCATGTTTATGCATTTAAAATCTTCAATATAGGAACAATAGCCAAAGAAAGGACAGGGAAATCACGTTACCGAAGTCGCGTAACAGGTTCTCTCTTTTAGCTTTACGGCAGCATCAGGAACAAGTGTAATATCACCGGTTTGGTGAACTTTCTGCATAACACTGATGTCAAACCTTCCAGAAAATCTCCCACCTTTGCCAGTCAAAACGATAGCTTTTACATCATAAATTCACCAACTTTTGCATATGCTTGCACCATACGAAGCGCAAATCTCAAAAAGAGAACGTGGAGTAGCCAGCTATAATCCAAAGCTCAAACATTCGAACCAAAATAATATTGAAACCTCGCCCTGCAACGTCCACCCAAATACCCCGCTCCAACCATAGCATTCATCGATGACAAACTGTGGAATCTCCTGTCCACGGAAAAGCCACAATCCCTTCACCTTAAATGGAGCCGCTGATCCAATCACAAGCATCTTTCCAAATGCATACTTGCGAGCCAGATCCATCCTCTGAAGAAATCCACCAACCTTGTTCAGTGTGACGAAAGAAACAGTATTCTCATCTTGGTATTTGTAATCACAGAACCATAGAGAATATCCCTCTGGATCATACATGTCCCAGAATCCTTTGATTGCAACCTCACGGAAGTTGGTCTTAATGTTAGAGTAAAGTCTTTTCCACTCATCCAATATCATCTTGCTTGGGGGAAGAAGATCAAGAGGATTCTTGGCTTTAGGCTTGGGTGCCTCCTCTTCAGCTTCTTCTACTTTGGGCTTAGATTCCTTAGGCTTCTGAGCAGATGGAATAGGTGGCAAAGCTTCAGCCTGCTTAACCTGGCCTATTATCTTTCGGAAGTTTGGCTGGTTGACCAAGGTCCAGAAGTATCTCTCAACATGAGGAAACTCTGAGGTGAAGCTCTTGACCAAGAGTTTGGAGAAACCAAGCCACAAGTTGGATGTTGTTATAATATCAGCAAGAGTAACAGAATCCCCAACCAGGTAGGTATTGTGGGCAAGGTGAGTGTTAAGAGCCTCAAATGCTCTCTTCAATGAAGAAAATGCAGACTCCTCCACGATAGGAATGTGGGGGGCATATCCAAGTCTTGGAATGAACACCTTCAAAAGATTGGCATCAATCTCCAAAGAAGAAAAATCAATCCACTGATCAACATGAGCCTGATCAATGGGAGAAGATCCAAACAAATTGTTTTCACCCAATCGAGCGACATGACGCGCAATTGCATTGCTCTCAAAGACGGCACCTTCAGGGGTTTCCAAGATCGGAATCTTTTCAATAGGGTTCAACTTGAGAAAGTGAGGGGTTTTATTAGAGACACCCATCTGAAAATCTGGTGCCAATTCAACTTTGACACCAACATACTCAGCAGCAATCAGAGTCTTGTAAACATTTTTGTTTGCCTGGGTGGCGTGGAGGATCAGAGCCATGGAATTGAAAGGAAAAACACGCAGGTCTGATTTGAGATAGTAATGGAAGGGAGGAACGAGAGTTTTGGGAAGCAGGACTCTCAATTCCTGTGAGCGTTAAGGAATGAGAATCAATGAATCAATGGTGAGTGAGGGAGTGACGGCGAGAATATGGGTTGAGTGGCGGCGGCCGGATCTTGAGGAAGGAGAAGAGGAAAAATGGAGGGGGTTTCGCGTGAGGTAGAGAGCGAGGACGGTGGGAATGACGAGGGTGAGCGGCGCCGATTTGGGGATGGTTTTTAGGGCTGCCCTTCAAAATTAGGGGCGGTCGTTTCTTTTTTAGGGTTTTGTGAACAGTGTCCCTTATTCCCTAGGGTATGGTGAACAGTGATTCCTATTTATCCCCAAAAAAACTAAACCTAATTCCAATCTAACGTGTTTCTCACTCAGTTCCAATTTTTATTATTATTATTTTTTCTTTTTCTTTTATAATTAACTAATTAATATAATTCTAAATTGATTTCTAATAAAAATCTATCAATAATTCAAAATTAACTATTTAAATCTCTAATTTAATCAATTAATAAAAATAACAAAACTATTTATATTTTTTAAATGAAATTCTAATTTAATTAATAAAAATAAATAAAAAAAAGTCTAATCCTATTTCTAATTAAAAAACCTATTCTAATTTTAATTATTTTTAAATTAAAACTTTATTCTAGTTAATTAATATTACAAATATATTACATTATTTAAAATAAAAACAAAACGATTAATAAGTAAAAATGCTACGTGGCATACTCTTATTGGGCTAAAAAGCGAAAATGCCTGTTTTTGCTGAAAAATACGCTACGCTGTATAAGCGAGGTAAATTAAAAACAAAGTCGGGCAAATGAGAATTTTTAAAAAGGTAGGACAAATTTGGGGTATGACAATGCCATGACTCGAAAGATACTACGATCTGGTTATTTTTGGCTAACAATGGAGTCAGATTGTTTCAAATTCGCGAAGAGATGCCATAAATGCCAGATTTATGCTGATAAGATTCATGTGCCGCCGTGCCCGTTGAATGTAATGTCATCCCCTTGGCCGTTATCCATGTGGGGCATCGATATGATTGGAAAGATAGAGCCCACTGCTTCCAATGGACACCGTTTTATCCTGGTAGCCATCGATTACTTTACCAAGTGGGTAGAGGCAGCATCGTATGCTAATGTGACTAAACAAGTGGTGGCAAGATTTATAAAGAAGGACATCATCTGCAGATATGGAATTCCCGAGCGAATCATTACTGACAATGGTTCAAATCTGAACAATAAGATGATGAAGGAGTTATGCCAGAGCTTCAAGATCAAACATCACAACTCATCGCCCTATCGACCGAAGATAAATGACGTTGTTGAAGCGACCAACAAGAACATTAAAAAGATAGTGCAAAAGATGGTTGTTACATACAAAGATTGGCATGAAATGTTACCTTTCTCCCTACACGGTTATCGTACGGCGGTACGCACATCAACTGGGGCAACTCCTTTCTCACTAGTGTACGGTATGGAAGTTGTCCTACCGCTAGAGGTTGAGATTCCTTCTTTAAGGGTTTTGGTTGACGTAAAACTTGATGAGGCAGAATGGATCAAAAATAGATTGAATCAACTTAGTCTGATGGATGAAAAGAGGCTAGCATCGATTGCGTATGGTCGTTTGTACCAGAGCCGGATGAAGAAAGCTTATGATAAGAAGGTGCGCCCTCGAAACTTTCAGACGGGCGATCTTGTGCTGAAAAAGATTCTCCCACCCCAACCAGATCACAGGGGCAAGTGGACTCCCAATTACGAAGGTCCATTTGTTGTACGAAAGGTTTTCTCTGGAGGAGCCTTAGTGTTATCCACCATGGACGGTGAGGACTTTGCATCCCCTGTGAACGCAGATGCAGTTAAAAAATACTTTGCTTAAAAGAGACCCGCTGGACACAAAACGAGAAGTCCAGGCAAAAATGGGGCATCCCGGCGAACCATAAAAAAGAAAAAGGTTCGGGCAAAAAATTAGGGATAAAATTGAAAAAAAAGATGTAAACCTGCAGAGTCGAAAACTTGAAAAGGCGACTTTGGCAAAAATGGGTATCCCGGTGAATCAAAAACCCGAAAGGGCGGTTCAGGCAAAAGTTAGGGATTGAAAAGCAAATGATTGCGGTCTACGTGTGAACTTCATTGCTTAGTGGATTGGGAGAACCTGAGGGCCGTTTATCCGAATCAATCTCTTCTGAAGACGAAGCGTCGGGAAAGCTTCAGGGTCAAGCGAGTCATAGAGGAATCAGCTCATGGTGTTCGTCTGCACCACATTGCCGACATTGCTGTACTTTTTGTTTAAATGTACACTTTTGTATTTGCTTTTATGCATACTTGTAGTTTTTGCGCAGCTTCCTCTTTTCAGGAGTTGCATCTGTTGTAAAAACTTTGCCTATTCACAGGCCGTTATCAATAAACATATATTATTCAGTACTTTGTTTGTGCACTTCGTTTTTATGCTTTTACTGCTTTGTTTGTGAAAAACGCCCGACGTTTTTGATGAACCTGCATACATAAACTCGCAGGCCTTGCCAATAATTGCTAAAACTTTGATATTAATTGAACAATGTCACGGATGATGACCAAGATAGTCTTGTTGTGTAGGACGTCTCGTCTGTTTGTCTTTTGCAGGGTTGTTACCCTTGGGGCAAGGTTTACGAATATGGATGGATTTATCTTTTCCCCCAAACACTGTCGTTCTCCAGCAGTTGAGGTTGCATCTCTATCCCAGTAGAGTTACATACAGTGTTTAGCCTGTCCCTGGCAGTTTGCCAGTGCGCTTTTAATCCCCGCAGAGTATGAGTTTGTGTTCACTCCCCAGCGAGTCGAGATTCGGGCGTATCCCCACAGAGTAGGTTCCAGGTTTCCCTCAGCAGTGGCCTGGTATTTCTCCCTCTCACTCAGTCTGATTGAGGGAACTCAGCTTTCAGCAGTACAGACTGAGACATCTGATAGAAGTTTTGTTTTCTATCAGGTAAGTGAGGCTATTTAGCCTGTTTGTTTTAAGTACTCGGTGAGTTATCTGTTCTTCAGAAGGTTTTGTATTCTGGAGAGTCGGCCCGGACATTTACCTCAGCGAGTGTTGATCTGCATCCTCGATTGATTTAGGATTTTCTGTTCTTGTATGAACTTTATCCCCGGTAGGTGAGCCTTTCGAGGCCTTTTTGGTGTAAGTCCAATTGTTATTGGCATGGGTAAGCTTTTCCCTGCAGGGTTGTTTGTTGTTCCTGATAGGATAATTTCTATTTCTCTGACATTTACTTTGCGGTATCGGTTCCGATGCATCTGCATGTGTGCATAGCATCTACCCAAACGCGTAGCATTTCCATTTCGTATGGAGCATTACGCCATTTTCAAACATTTGCATATGAAACATAGACCAGGTTGTTATTTCTTTGTTTCAGGTGTTTCTTCGGAGGTTTGATTTTCCTTTGGTATCCAGACCATGTGATCTCTCTTAGCCCGCGTGGTATCCATACCCTGGCACATGTTATTCCTCAGCAGTATCTTCAGATTTGAGTGGGTCATGATAAGTATGCTGATGATCACCTCTCCCCGTTGAGTATCCAGACTCCGGCCCATACCCAGTTGATGAAGTTTTATTTTTTCCGTCGAGTATTCAGACTCCGGTAAGGATGGTTGTGGTATCCAGACCACGGTGACCGATATTATTTTGCTTTTTCCGTTGAGTATCCAGACTCTGGTATTTTCTCCAACAGGTATTTTCTTGGTCCGTTGAGTATTCAGACTCCTGTCAAATTCCTTTGTGGTATCCAGATCACAGCAAGTGTGTCTGTGCCTTATGGTATTCAGACCATGGCTTATGTTCGTTTTATTATGTTTTCTCCGTTGAGTATCCAGACTCCGATAAAGTTAGTTGGGTGTCCAGACCCTGATGAATCTTGTTTGTACTTTCTCTGTTGAGTATCCAGACTCCGGTAAAGGCAGTGATGGTATCCAGACCATGGTAGTTTATTTGATGCTTTGTGATATCCAGATCGCAGTAATTGTGTTATCTCCTATCTTTGTGCGGTATCCAGACCTTGGCACGTAATGTTTTCTCAGCCTATGTGGTATCCAGACCACGACTAATTTTGTTTCCCAGCAATGTCGTTTGACTTGAACTCGTAGGATATCCAGATCCTGATGAATATATTTCTTATGCATCGAGCATTCAGGCTCAGATTGCATCGAGCGTCCAGGCTCCAATTTGTGAGCATTCAGGCTCAGAATTATTATTGAGCATCCAGGCTCAGGTTTTGAGTATCCAGACTCAGAATTATTATTGAGCATCCAGGCTCAGGTTAACCGAGTATCCAGACTCAGGTTATTTGTATAGAGCATCCAGGCGCAAATTGCATTGAGCATCCAGGCTCAGGCTATTGAGTATCCAGACTCAGATGTATTCTTTGAGCGTCCAGGCTCCAATTTGTGTTTTTGAGCATCCAGGCTCCAGATATTGAGTATTCAGACTCAAATTTATTATCGAGCATCCAGTCTCTAGTTCTCCATTTATTGAGCATCCAGGCTCTAGTTTTGTGTTTATCGAGCATTCAGGCTCTAATCTTTGAGTATCCAGACTCAGACTTGTTTTCTTTGAGCAATCAGGCTCCGTTTATTGAGTATCCAGACTTAGAGTTATGTTTTGAGCATTCAGGCTTTGATTTCTGTGGAGTATCTAGACTCCAGTAACTTGGACCGTTACCTTTTGCCAGTATGATCCAGACCATGGCGCCATTTTTGACGTTTGTATTCTCTTTCCCCAACAGGGTGGCTTTAGATCAATTCTGTTATATTTGGATTTTCTGCGGTTGGCAAATTTCTGGGTTCTTTGGTATTCAACCGTCTTTTACCTTGATTGCATGAAAGTCGTTCGCTTTTCACTCATTCAGGTCCAAGTCGTTTGAATAGGGGCAGCTGTCGCACCCCAAAATTTGCTCAAACTTTTCTTAACATGGTTTATGTTTCATTTCATTTCATTTTGTTCTAGCATTTGCATTGCATAGCATTTTTCATTGAACAGGGGATCAAAAGGGATGTGCATAGCAAGAGGAGTCTTCTCAAAGTATGGAGCCTAAGCAGGGGTTGTTACTCAGGCTTGAGTGGTCATCAGGACATCTTGAAGTGGTCAGTGTCTTGTTAAAGAACAGATGGATGTGTGTGGGATAGCTCCTAACTGAGAGGCCAACTGAAGAGCATCAAAGGTTTGTGAAGCCATGGATATGGATATGAGATGTAAATAAAGATTATTGAGGGCCTTGAGGGACATTTGGGAGTTTATTCAAGTTGTTGTGTGAAATGGAATAAGCCACAGTTAAAAGTATTGCAGTTAGGGTTTTCATCTGGTAAATCCTCAGTCAACTGTGCAATTGAAGAAGATAGAAACTCAATTCAAAGTCTCTATGGTCATGGTATGTTGTGTTAAGACATATGAGACATCATTTCAAGTTCAATTCATCAAGGGTTAAGTGTGTGGGAAGTTACTAAATTAGGGTTCTCAGGGTAAAATCCCATATTTAGTGCTTGACTTCAAGACCACCTACCTCAAGATACAAGTCTCATCTTAATTTTTGGACAAGATGGAACTTGTAGAGCATTTTCTTAGCTTTAATTTGAGTACTAGAAGTCCTTGATTGGATGTATAGAACTCAAGTTGTGATCCAGACAAGTTACAGGTCATTAGAGGGATGTGATTTTGGTCAACAAAAGTCAACCAACTTCCAAGCCAGTTTTGACTTAGAAGGATGTTTCTCCTCAACTTTTGGTAAACACGAAAGTTGTAGGTCTTGATCTTAGCTTTCCAAATTGTACTAGAACTCTTTCATCTGATTTGTAGAACTCAAGTTATGAGGCTTACAAGTCAGGGGTATTTTGGGAAAGTAAGATTACAGGTCATAAAATTATAGGTCCATTTCACCAACTTGCACACTTCAAATGGAAATCTTTTCAACATGAAACTTGCTTCTAATGGGGACATTTGCACTACCAAATCATCTCTTGTCATGGTGGGAGCTTGGGTTGAGAATTTGGGGTTTGAATTTTTCATAAAGGAGGCTTAAATTGAGAAATTGAGAGTTAATGGATTTTAAACTTTTTCAAGGCAAGTTTGTGCATTTTTTGATTGCAAATAATAATTCAAAGACATTGCCATCTTCACATTGGAAATTTGAAGTCTCAAAATGGGCCATTTCCATGGTTTCTTCCTCTTGAAGTAACAAAATGGAAATCAACCATAGGATCAAAATTAAGCCTCCAATCTCATTCCTTTGATCAACACAACTGATTTGTAGTCGATTTGGATCAAAAAACCAACTGGTGTAGTGGTAAAAGCGTGTATGACATTTTGAAAAAGTGGTGAAATGTGAAATTTTGAAATGGGCTGTTTAGCTTGAATTAAAGCCCCATTTGATCATAAACCCATCATATAAGTATTCTAGATGAGAATTGGAGCAGAGCTAGGTCATTTTCGTGCATGAACAGCCATAACACATTTTGAAAAAGTGGTGAAAAACTCAAAAACGAATTCTCAGATTCAACCACTTTCAGACCAAATCAAGCTTTCAAACACCTCAATTGAAGTTCATGGAGTGATTCTGGGCGTTTTTCGTTAAGCTTCATCACAGTTTCAAGGCCCAGTGGAGGCTCTCCACTAGGTAAACTATTTTTCAACCTTACACTCTTAATATGCCATGGTTTTCCACCATTTTCGTTGCATTTGAATCCTTGAGTTGTATGGATTATTTCTGGATCATTTTTGCTTGAGTTTATGATGTTTGATTTTATGAGCACCAAGTTGTGTTGTTTCGTTTTGATGAATTTTCGTGTTGTTTTGCTTTAATTTTTATGGATTCTTACTCCTTACAACATGTAGATGAAGTCTAGACCATTTAATTTGAGTTTTGGTGAACTTTATTTTTTGCATGTTTTGCTTGTTGTTTGATTTCTGGAGTTGTTGTTGAGAATTAATGGAAATAGAGGCTAGATTCTTGTTCCTCTCGGCGAGGAGATGAATTTTCATCTAAGGAAGTTGGAAAACGGTTGAGAAACGATGGAGTTACAGTGGGGGAGGCGGTCCACGGCGGCCGGAGACGAGGAAGAAGATGACCGGAGTTCGTCCGGCGCCGGCGAGTTTCGTTGGAGAAGAAGGCTGACGTGGCGCAACCGTGTTCGTCCGTTTGGTGTTTTTTGATCATGCGTGTGAGAACAAGACCTACGGTGGTCCGTTTCTGTTCGTGTGCACCATAACAAAACCTCAATACATTAATTGAGGTGGCACGCTCTGGTGCCTTGGATCGTTTGACCAGTATGCTGATCCGTTGGCTGTGATTTTTCCCTGCATTTTATTTTCTCTATTTGTTTTATTTTATTTCTCTTATTTGTTTGTTCTTCTATAATTCGTGAAAAATACTAAAAATGACTAAAAATTCTAAAACAAATCATGAACATACTTTGGCATGTCTTTTAATTTTGTGCATTTTTAATTTCTTTTTTTGATGCATTTTCCATTTATTTACATGTTTTCTATTTAAATAGTCATTTAGAGATGTGAAAAGTAGGTGTTGTCTTGTTGATTTTATTTCTTGCTCATGGCATGGATTAAACTTCTAATTTTTTTTAGCATTGTATTAACATATTGATTGATCTTTGGATATTTTTTTCATGATTTTTAGGTGTTGTTTCCATGTCGTTTGAATTGCTTTTTGTTCCCTCTCCATTTTTGCCTTAGTTTGGGACACTCTTGGTGTTTGCCTTTTGTTGAGGCACTTCCCTTTTGATTTTCAATCTTCCCTTTTGACCCCTGGTTCCTAATACCTTGGGGGTACTTTGATATTTTATTTGGCATTTTTAGATACATTTTCATACTTTCCATGTATTTTGCAAGTTGCTTCATGTTTGTGCATCTCTACTTGTGTACTTGTTTTCTTTTGCTTCCAAAAGCTTGGTTGTGCATTGTTGATGAACCTTATCTTGATTGTTTCATGTCAGGGGCTTGTTATAGGCCTTGTATGCCAATTCATAGGTCTTTACCTTATGCATAAGTTGTTCATTTGATCTCATACTTTCATGTTTGCACATTGTATTTCCATAAGTGGTGTTTGCTTGCATTCTTTGATATTGTTGTTTGCATTTGCTTATGATGTTTTGATTTAACTTTTGAGATCTCTTCTCCTCATACCCATTCTTTCCTATGACCTTGAAATACTACTTAAGGTTGCTTGGTTCCTCCTGAGGAGGAACCTGAAGCTTGCCTAAAGTAATGAATCCATGAGGACTTTTTCTCATTGTTTTTGTTACTTGTTTTTTATGCATCTTCTTCTCCTCTTCTCTTGTGCTTATTCATACTATGGCTTGAGGTTGAGATGAGCTTGTGGAGGTTCCATCCCCACACATATTTCCTCCCTCACTTGCATTGCATCTTTGTCTTCCTCGTTGCATTTGTGTTTGCATTCTACATTTGCATTGTTTCTTCTTATTGTTTCTTCTTCTTTTGTCTTCCTTCCCTTAGGATTTCTAACCTCTCTTGTTCAAGAGAGGTTATGATAGACATTAGGGTTCTAACCATGCATGACAACATTAGGTATTCCCCTTTCAAGCTCAACTTTAGGTGCATCTGGCATGACAACTTTTAGGGTTTGGTCTAGTCCCCCTTAGTTGGTCTCTTTCTCTTCTCATCTTCAAACAACTTCAATCCACTTAATAAAGCTTGACAATTGTTGCACGCTACGAGCCTTAAGCCATTTGGGAAATGATGATTGGGTGGTTTCCTCTCAATCATCTAGAATGTTAGTGTATGTCCTTTGGACGATATACGAAGCATTCGCTCCTAGATCATAGTCTTTAGTGCAGCATAAGTTACAAACCAAGTTCAAAACACTTCTTCCTTAAAAAAACACAAAAACAACTCAAACCTTTTTTCACCCCTTGGGGTCTTAATCAGGAAAACTCTTTTCATAAACAAGAGCGTTGTTAACTTTCAGTCCTATTGCAAACGGTTACGCCTAAGTCTCCAATGGTCGAGCTGCATACACCAACTGCTAGAACTGTCTGTTAACCCTACTCGGGTAAAAATTTTGAACAGCCTGTGTTCTCGTAAGCCCGAACTACGTTTGCTCTGATCTTTCGTACCAGACAAAAGTACGTAGGCACAAGACGCGATGTCTTGGCGAGCAACCTTCCCCCCTTTTAGCCGTGGTTAGGCGAACTACGTTGACTCTGACGAGGGAGTACGTAGGCACAGAGCGGCAATGCTCTGCCGAGTCAGTTCTTTTTCTTTTTATTTTGTCCATAAGCCTTTAGAGTAGATAGTTTACACACCCTTTTAGCTAGACAACACATGCGTGGATCCCGTCGAGTACGACGAACGTGAGGGGTGCTCATACCTTCCCCTTGCGTAACCGAATCCCGAACCTAGGACTTGGTTGTGATGACCTCGTCTTTTCCCCGTTTTCGTCAGGTTTTTCTGATCGTTTCCTTTCCCTCTCTTTGGGATAAATAACGATAGGTGGCGACTCCGTTAGTCATTGACGTCCTCTTTTTTCGCAGTAGCGACAATCATGACATTGGGACAATTTAAAGAAATTTAAATTGGCCATGGTCTGTCCTCATCCTTGTTGAGCAGAGATCAATGTTCTTGGAACACATGTGATTTGCATACCAAAATTTCAATTGGTATCAGAGCAGGCATCCTGTTTGTTTTGGATGAGATCTTGGGAGATACTTTCTGGTGTTTTGAACAAGGAGAAGTTGTAGCTGAGTTGCTGATCTTGCTAAATGGTTGAGCTACTGCTTATGGAGCTAAAGAGAAGCTTGTAATTGCTGTTGTGCCCTCTGATATAGGAGCTTTATGACCAGTTGTATGTTATGCCAAAGGAAGAGTGGCTACTTCTAGCCTATGGCATGTTGGATGATCAGACATCTTGTGTAGGGCATGTTCTTTTGGTGGTTCTGCTGCATATTTCTCTGATAAAAGAACTCTGATGCCCATGGAAGAAGATTGGCCTATATTCAGTTTGATGCATGACTGTGGCAGTTGTGTAGATGATTGGAAGATGGTGCCTGCAGCTGTGTTTGGTTGTGTGCCTGGACTGGTCTGTTGTGTTCTACAGTTTGCTGGAAGCTATGTAGAGAAGATAGTGGGAGGTGATTTAAGCAGTGTGCCTTTAGAGATCTATTCATGTGCAGAAGGGTAGTTATTTGAAGACCACGGAAGGATCTGGGACTGTTCATGCTTGGAACTAATTACTCATGTGCAGAAGGGTAATTGGTTGAAGACCAAAGGAGGATCCGCTTTTGTTCACATATTGGAGCTTGTGGTAGAAGCCCTAAGCTGTGTATAGAATATTACCTTCTTGTGGAGAGGTATTTGATCAAGCTGGTAGAGCTGTGAAGATCTTCAGTTGGATTACTAGGCAGCAGTAAGTCCAGTATGGGCACATAAAGAACCATGGGATGGTGTGTCTGTGATATGAACTATCTGATATGTGAATATCTCTTGTGGAACTTGTGATTCACTTCTTGGCTAAGAAGTACTCTATCTTGTCATACGGGAGAATGATAAGGTAAAAGGATTGTCTTGGATTATAATGTGAAGGTATTGAGTGCATTCTGATGTGATAAAGTCCCTATGCGGTGTCTATTGTGTACTCAGCCTAAGGCCAGAATACTTGTGGAGAAGTGGTCTCTTCTGCTACAAGTAACTCTAGGAAGAGGTGAATCAGTTTGGTGCCTTCTCTCTGTATGAGCATGGAGTTGGTCATGAGAGATAATGTGGTGACCTTGGAGCAGCTGTTATCAAAGATAGGGGAGAGCTTCTATTTGATGGGTGTACTACTTGCTTGTGGTTCAAGCAGTAAGTGAATGCGTTCAACATGTGTGTTGAACAGATAATGAGTTCTTGAAGACATGAAGATACATCTTATGTTTTCCATTCATGTGCACTGGTTACCATTGATATGGGGAGTTATACTTCTATCCAGGATCTGTTGCTACAATAGTACAGTTTCAAGATTTCTGGTGACTTCAAGCAGTTTGTGCCTGTATACCTCTAGGAGAGTGAAAAGTCATACGTTCAATGTCATACCAGGTGTTGTGACATTGGGTTAAATGTTCAGAATGAACTTAACCGTGGTTCTGCTCTTGGTGATGTCCTTGGGTATAAATGGATCAAATCAAGTTTTGTGCATCTATCCAAGTATTGTGTATGACTGGTGAAGATGAAGATCAAGACACCATTAGCCTTGATCTTGTGCATATGGAAGGATTTTCACTCTGACATCTTGTAGATTTTCTGTCAAAGCTGAAATCTGAGAAATCTTCCAGATAGGAATCCTGCAACTGCCTATGCTATTTGCTCCAGTATGGGTTGTGAATCAAGGGGGTAAAGTTGCCTGTGTGAAGATGATGAAGTAATTCTTCATGTGCCTGGGTTCTCTCTTTCAGGGGGAGCAATGTTTATGCTGACAGGGGAAGATGTGTACCTGTCTGGTGCGTAGCTGCTGAAGTGGTGAAGTCCTTATTAGAGGTCAAGCCGCTTGTGAGATGACTGGATGTACAGTTTGTGTTGAGCTTATGTATGCACAAGTACTCCATTTGTTGTCAAAGTTTTGACTAAACCAAGGGGGAGAAAAGAAAAACCACTGTTGCTGATGAGGAAAAGCATTGTTGCTGCCGTGCTGGATGCAATTATCAAGGAGGAGATAGTTTGTGTAAACTACTGCTGAATGTCCTGATAAGTTATTTTAGCCAAAATTTGCCAAAGGGGGAGTTTGTTAGTTCCATGGTTCTATGATATAGAATTGTCCATGGTTCTATGATTGGCTAAATTATGGTAAAACAAGATTCTGCACAAATTTTAAGCAGGATGCCATTACCATAGTTATGACATCGCTAAAGAAGCAAGCAGGGGCTGGTGAAAGAACTGTTGTGGAGTGTTTTAATATGAATGTCATGCTGAATGTCGTGACATCCATCAAGACATCTATCTGCTGTCATGATAGAACTATTGTCATGTGTGAAAACCAGCAGGAGCTACTGATGACAGAACTGCTGTCATGTCATTACATCTGGTGCATCAGGAGCTATGTGCAACAGGAGCTAGCAGAGGCTGACATCAAGGTCGAGTGCAGCAAGAGCAAGCAGGAGCTAGCAGAGGTTGAAGAAAGGACTGATGTCATGGATGTCATTACCAAAGTAATGACATAGCTATCTGGCACAACAGGAACTGCTATGGGTTAGTAGTAGCCTAGTTCCTCACAGGCAGTGTGAGGTGTGCAGCCACAACAGGTTAAGTTGTGATGAAGTTCCTCACAGGCAATGTGAGGTGTGCAGCCACAACAATGTAAGTTGTGGTGAGTTAGGTGTGTTGTCATGTGTTTACGCAAGACATAGCTGCATGACAACAGAAGGAGCTGCTAGTGTATATCTCTTGACAGAATTGGTTTGGATTGATGAGACCATGTTGAAAATACCTCATCAGTAAATATGTCAAGAAGATGGATTAGGAACAAGAACAGATTGTATTGGTATTCATAAAAGGATCTTGGAGACCTTTTAGGAAACTTGAATATACTTGTTTCTAATGTTATTCTGCAGAAGATTGGGTGAAGCCAAGTCTGGTGTAAAGAAAAATTTGCAGAAGAGTGGATGTCATACTGAATGTCATGACATTGATCGTATGACATCAGTCGTACAGGCATGTTAGTTTTCTGTTATCTCAGGCTAGATTTCAAGAAGACTTGTTATGACCCCTGAGTTATATCAGGAGAGATTCAAGGCAATGCTGACCATGCCATGACCTAATTGGACAGCACCTTGAGTTGTGGAAATTAGTTTTATTTTGTTAAAACTAATATTTGTTACTTCTGCACAGCCCAAGCCCAGCCTGCAGTGCTATAAAAGGAGGCGCAGAAGCAAGGGAAAAGCAAGCACTCACATCAAGAAAAACTAGAGTGTAGAATAGAGGTCTAGGGTTGAGAGTCCCTTGTGTATAAGTCACCCTTTGTATCTTTTGATACATTGTGGTAGACATATTGGTAAGTGAAGAAGGCTAGTCTTCACATGTAAAGTCTGTTTAGGAATACTTGTAGTCCAAGCAATTGGTTGTTTGATGATTGTTTTGGTTAGGTAGATTCTAGGTTGTGTCTCACTCGAAGTTGTGAAGCAAGAGTGTGCGATTTCCTTGATCAAAGCTGTGAAGCAAGATTAAGGTGTGTATGAAGTGTCTCTTCATACTATTTTTGTAATTGTTTGATATCACTGTTGTGTGATAGTGGGGGAGTGAGTGGGTATACTCAAGTACTAGAGTGTCTCTAGGCTGAAGTGTCATTGGGTAGAGATTAAGTGAGAAGTGCAAACTGGAGGTTTGACTTTGAATTGATTCTACTAATAGTGAATTTCCTCCCTGGCTTGGTAGCCCCCAGATGTAGGTGTTGTTGATACCGAACTAGGTGAGCAATTATTGTGTTATTTATCTTTCTGCATTTACAATTTTGTACTTTAAATGGTTAGATAAATAGTATGACAGACTGCATATGTCACAATAGAGGTCGTGACATTGGTCATGACATTGGGACAATTTAAAGAAATTTAAATTGGCCATGGTCTGTCCTCATCCTTGTTGAGCAGAGATCAATGTTCTTGGAACACATGTGATCTGCATACCAAAATTTCACTCTTCATAGCATTTCACAACAGCTACATATAATTATTTTAGTTGTGCATTGTGCATGTTCGAGGTGATAACGTCCAAAGCCGAAGATTGGTTAATCTGGTTTGGGTTGAGTAATCGGCTGGTTTTTCTTGAATAAAACCGTTGGGGTTTTGTCCTCCAAGAAATGTATATTTTGAGGTTTTTTGCACGAAACGTTCCATCGTGAATTCATCTGAGCGAAGGTAATCGAAGAGCTGGAGGTTCTGTCGATCTAGTAGCGGTAAATGGAGGGTTGTGAGTGGGAGATTCGGGTTCGACACGTGGGTGACTGAAATCAATCGGGCCAGATTTGAAGACATAGGGTTGTTCAAAGAGAGTGTCGTAATTGGAGGTTTATTCACCATGTTCGAAGTACTTGATTCAACTTGAATCAAGGGGAAAGAAGAAATAGGCTCTACAACAATAAATTGTGTTCGATTATTTGATTTCTATTTGCTTTTTGTATAAACATTGACCAACAGGTTATATCTATCTATATACAGGTCTCAATTCTATTGTTAGAATTGAAGGCAGACGTACCCCAAGCGAGGACGACGGGGGAACTGCCTCAACAAATCGTTGTGTCTTTTTCTTTACGTTTATATTGCTAAATTTCTGAGTTTTTAGTGCAAACGATTGTGTCAATCAAATTTTGATTTGAGTTGTGCTGAACTATTTTTAAACCAATTACAATCATTAATTGTAATAGAAAACTTGAGCACTCAACTCTCAAAATAGAATTCACTTATAGTGCTCTGCACTCCAAGTGTTTGATCAATTGTGTGAACTAAAAACATCGTGTGCTCTCTTTTTAAGTTGTCTATATTTTAAAGGCATTGGAACTAGTCACACCTTATAGTGAACATAATCTAATTGAAGTGTGATCGAAGTAGTGATTCTAATATCTCGTTTATCAAATTCTATAGGATTTACATATATCCGGTTTTCTAGTAACCATTCTTTTTAGACATGTATAGTTCATCGGCCGCTTCCGCCTTAAACAAATTTTAAAAACCAATTGTTGGTAGCGTCGAATCTGTTTTTTACAAGTGATCTATTCCACCCCCCTTCTAGATCTGTGCCATCGTCTAACAAGTGGTATCAGAGCCTGGTTCATTCTGCGTTTCAAGTATAACTTAGTAGGAAATGGCTAACGAACCTAAAGGGGCTTATAATATAGCACATGTTTTTAATGGAGAAAACTATAGTTACTAGAAAGACTGTATGTGTGTGCATATAAATTCCATTAACAGAAAGGTATGGAATGTTATTTTGAACGGTCCTATGGAAATAACCATGACCAATGAAAATAACATGATTGTTCCTAAGCCTGAAGCACAACGGAATGATGATGACGAGAAAAAGTATAATTACGATTGGAAAGCTAAAAATATTTTGATCTCCTCCTTGGGAGTTGACGAATACTATAGAGTTTCCCATTGTTTGACTGCTAAAGCTATGTGGGACTCATTACAAGTTTCCCATGAGGGAACCAATGATGTCAAACTAGCTAGAATCAATACTTTAACACGAGAGTTTGATCTCTTTCACATGGAGCAAGTGGAAACCATTGCTGACATGCAAAAGAGATTTTCTCATCTTATCAATAGACTAAATTCACTTGGTAGGTCAGTTGCCAATGATGTTGCTACTAACAAAGTCTTAAGATGTCTTACCAAGGAATGACAACCAAAAGTAACCGCCATAAAGGAACAAAATGATCTTATGACCTTGGACCTTACAACACTCTTTGGAAAGCTTCAAGAACACGAGCAAGTGCTTCTTAGTCTCGAGAAATTTGAGAAAAAGGAAAAGAAGGAGAAAATGAAAAATATGGAAAAGAAGTTCATAGCTCTAAAGGCTTCTTGTTCAAAGTCCTATGCAAAAGAGCTGAGTGATTGCGATACGAGTGATGACGAAGATGA
Organism: Lathyrus sativus; assembly: GCA_963859935.3. Taxonomy (NCBI): domain Eukaryota; kingdom Viridiplantae; phylum Streptophyta; class Magnoliopsida; order Fabales; family Fabaceae; genus Lathyrus; species Lathyrus sativus. Next base: position 193,207,556 of record OZ012739.1, read on the forward strand.
CAAAAAGAATGAGGATATGAGGTTGTTTGTGAAGCAATAAAATCGCTATGTCAAGAAAAAAGGTATCCAACATTCTAAAAAGAATCTAGTCAATTTCAGAAAACAATCAAGATATTTTAAGAATGATGACAACAAAGGAAGTAGAAAAAAAGGGTCGTGCTTTAACTACGGAAAAGCCGGACATTACAAACCGGATTGTCCCTTGATGAAAAAGGACAAAGGAAAGGAAACAAATCGGTCACACAAGAAGCAAATTAAGTCGAGAAGAGCTTACATCGCATGGTAAAGCGATAACGAGTCATCTGAGGATAACAGTTTTAGTGACGAAGACGAATTTGTCAACCTTTGTCTCTCTGCTCATCAAAAGAAGAAAAACAAAAAGGTACAGTGTCTTGAGACTACCGAGAGAAGATGGGTTCTCGACAGTGGTTGCTCAAGATATATGACAGGAGACATATCTCTCTTCATTGACTTTGTGGCAAAGAAGAAGGGATTTGTAACCTATGGAGATAACAATCGGGGTGCGATACTTGGAAAAGGTAGTGTAGGTAATCCCTTATCCACTACTATCTCTGATGTATTGCTAGTCGAGGGCCTTAAACACAATCTCATTCGCATTAGTCAATTATATGACAAAGGATACAAGGTATCGTTTTCAAAAGATTGTTTCCTAATTAAACACAATGATAAAATGAAGGACGTGTTTAATGGTCTGAGTGAGGACTCATGGTTGTGGCATAGACGTTTAGCGCATGTCAATTTTGACTTGATAAATAAGATAGTTTCAAAAGATCTAGTCATAGGCTTTCCCAAAATCAAGTTCACCAAGGATCGCTTATGTGATACATGCCAAATGGGGAAGCAAACAAGGATCTCGTTTAAATATAAAAACATTGTTTCAACTATGAGACCTCTTGAACTTCTTCATATGGATCTATTTGGGCCATCTAGAATTAAAAGTCTAGGTGGTAACTATTATGGTTTTATTATAGTCGATGATTTTTCTAGATTTTGCTGGACTATCTTCTTGGCTAGCAAGAGCGATACATTCTCCACCTTTGAAAATTTTGCAAAGCTTTCTCAAAATAAGTTAAACACAAACATCATATCAATTAGAAGTGATCATGGGGGTGGGTTCGAGAATTATCTGTTTGAGGAATATTGTGGTAGACACGTAATTGATCATAACTTCTCCTCCCCGCGTACTGTTAGTTCACAAATTCGAGAGGATAGACAAAAGGTCAGCAAAAATGGAAAAAATTTGAGGTTAATCGAGGATCATCAGTCTCCTATCGAAAGGAATTCCAATCCTTCAAGACTGCACATATCTCTAAAAATTACGAAGGAAAGAATCCAATGTCACGATCTCAATGGAGAAGGAAGCAACGCAGGAGAAAAGCCCTTAGGGAAGGCTCGTTGAAAAATCAGGCAGAATCTAACACTAATGCCCCTACTCGAAATAAAGGGGGTCAGCCAAAGACTATTGAAAAAGCGCCTTTGGGACGAAGACTATTCCCTGCCCAGGAAGTGGAACATAAAAAGCCAGTCGAAGAAGATGACGAAATGACTGACAATTTCGACTCTGAATCTGACGACTCTCTGAACCTCCTGGTCAATATGGTGTCTGTAATGCCTAGGGATTTCGACAGAATTTCAGAGGTCAAAAATCTGGATGCCTTTACTGAGGCAGAAATGGCAGCACACAAGCCTGTGTGCTACTATGTTATGAATAATGGCTCCGTAGAGGAACATAATGCTTTTTTCGAGCGGCCCACAGAAGCAATGAAGAACCATTTGAAACCCCTCTATATTACAGGAAAGGTGGAAAATGTGCCAGTCAATAAGATTTTGGTAGATTGTGGCGCAACGGTGAACTTGATGCCACATTTCCTGCTAAATAAAATCGGTAAACATGACACCGATATGAAGCCACACAACATGGTGTTGTCGAATTATGAAGGCAAGATGGGTTCAACAATGGAGGTGATACATGTGGATCTAATAGTTGGAATAATAACAAGACCTACCGTTTTCATGGTAGTGGAAACGAAGGACAATTATAATCTGCCGCTAGGGCGAGAGTGGATTCATGGCATTGGTGCAGTGTCATCGTCAATGCACCAGCGAACTGCCATTTGGAGGCCAGACGGCATTGTGGAGAACATCGAAGCCAACCAAGGGTACTTCAGAGCGCCCATAAACCATGCCGACCGGAGGCAGTTCGACAAGCACCTGGCCAGCATAGGTCCATGTGCCCCTGCAGACTTCGAGTTTTTCCCAGACGAGGAAACTTTATGCTCATTATATTTGCATCCCGTCGATGGTTTCTGTTGGGACAAAGAGGTGCCAGGAGAGAGGCTCCCATACCTTGGTAAACCTCCAATAGAACCCACAGGTTGGGGGAGCGAATTTAGTGATGTTGACTGAATTCGAAGCACTACAAAGAATTTTGGCCTATGTGGCTGAAACGAAACTACAGTCGGCCTTGGAGGCTGCCAATAGCCAGATGGCTGAAAATGACAAGTTGGAATCATGTCAAGAAGGTCCTAGCTAGAACTCCGACCCAGAACCACCTGACAAGATTCAACACGAAGACAAAAAGCTTGACGCTATATATGATGAAGAGCCTTTGGGATTCGAAAAAGATCCACTGGCGAATGACGTCAAGATGCTAGTGCAGGACCTATTGGAAGAGGTTGACCTAGGGGAAGGGGTGGTCAAACGAACAACATATATCAGTGCCAACCTTAACCCCCAATTAAAGGTCGAAATCATCCAATTATTGCGATAATGTAAAGATTGTTTTGCCTGGGATTGGGATGAGATGCCTGGTTTGAAAAGGGAGTTTCTCGAACACAAGCTGCCAATCAAGCCTGGGAAGAAACCAGTCAAACAAAACCCAAGCCGTTTTGCTCCAGGAATTCTCTCAAAAATAAAGGAGGAAGTCGAAAGACTCCTTTGATGCAAGTTTATCCGCACGGCCAGGTACGTCGAATGGTTGGCTAATATTGTCCCAGTCATTAAGAAAAACGGGTCTTTAAGAGTTTTCATAGACTTTAGGGATCTAAACTCAGCAACTCCTAAAGATGAGTACTTTATGCCTGTGGCAGAGATGCTAGTCGATTCCGCTGAAGGACATGAGTACCTTAGCATGCTAGATGGATACTCTGGATATAATCATATTTTCATTACAGAAGATGATATTCCCAAAACAGCTTTTCGTTGTCCTAGGGCCTTAGGTAGCTTAGAATGGGTAGTCATGCCTTTTGGCCTAAAAAATGTTGGGGCAACATATCAATGGGAAATGAACTCAATTTTTCATGATTATATAGAGTCTTTCATGCAGATATATATTGATGACATTGTGGTTAAGTCAGTGTCAGGAAAAGAACATGTGGACCATCTTCGACAATCCTTTATAAGGATGAGGAAATATGGTCTTAAGATGAACCCTCTGAAATGTGCATTTTTGTGTGCAGGCGGGAGATTTTTTAGGTTTTGTGGTCTACAAAAAGGGGATTGAAATCAACCAAAACAAGACCAAAGTTATCATGGAAGCGAAAGTGCCATCGACCAGGAAGGAGTTGCAATCGCTGCTAGGTAAAATAAATTTCTTGAGAAGGTTTATATCAAACCTAAGCAGCAAAACGCATGCCTTCTCACCATTGGTTCGATTCACTAAAGAGGGGTATGAATGCGGGAAGGATCGGCAGGAGGCTTTCGACAAAATCAAAGACTACCTGAGCCACCCTCTGTAACACCCCCTTTCTATACCCCTAAATAACACAATTAAATCATTTAGGCACGAATTAAAAATTCCATCAGAGTATATTTATTTTCATGGTATAAAAGAAGTGTGTCACATTACTCTCGAAACGACCACATGAATATTAATGTTTATAAAGAAATAATTCAAAAGGGGTAAATCTCAACTAAAAAGAAATAAACGCACGGTTCTTAAAACAAGCATATTCATGTTTTCTGTTAAAGCGGAAGACTAAAACATTGAATTACTTAAGACATTATAAAATACAAGTACACGTCATTAGGTTATCCATAACATCAATCACAGTTTACCAAACATCATCAACTATTACATATATATATATATATATATATATATATATATATATATATATATATATATATATATATATATATATATATATATATATATATATATATATATATATATATATATATATATATATATATATATATATATATAATGTATCACAAAGATACTCTACAAGCCTAGCTACCCGATGTTACATATCAGAGCGACCGACTCGAGAGAAAAGGAGCTATACTCCAAAAGAAACCTCCAGCAATCCTAATCTGCAATGCCTCATAGAGCATCATAAAACAACAGAAGGGTGAGAAATATTACCATAATAACAATGCATATAATTATGTATATAAACAATCATAAAATACATATATACCACATTTCTCAATCAATTCACATATATATATATATATATATATATATATATATATATATATATATATATATATATATATATATATATATATATATATATATATATATATATATATATATATATATATATATATATATATATATATATATATATATATATATATATATATATATATATATATATATATATATATATATATATATATATATATACACACACATATGCACACTTCTCCTAACAATCACATATACATTATGTTTCATTTACCGCAAATCATATAAGCATATACAATCATACTTCTGTAATTCACATCATTTTAACATAAACATTTACAGCATGTTTATTCCATTGCTAATTCACATAAGCATCTACATTCATGTTTATTTCACCAATGCATCATATGAAGATGACAACATGCAACTCATAGAGACCGACACACGACTCTATGCAGATGCAAATGCGGTACCGACTCATTTCAGCATGTTCAATTGAAGAACTAAAAATAACCATCGCTCACACCCCACAAGGGCACACGAGGTTCTGCAGATTCTCCGAGGAATCAATATAACCATTGCAACATACGAGGTTCTGCAAATCCTCCGAGGGATCAATAAATAACCATCGCTCACACCCCACAAGGGCACACGAGGTTCTACAGATTCTCTGAGGAATCAATATAACCATCGCAACATACGAGGTTCTGCAAATCCTCCGAGGGATCAATAAATAACCATCGCTCACACCCCACAAGGGCACACGAGGTTCTGCAGATTCTCCGAGGAATCAATATAACCATCGCAACATACGAGGTTCTACAAATCCTCCGAGGGATCAATAAATAACCATCGCTCACACCCCACAAGGGCACACGAGGTTCTGCAGATTCTCCGAGGAATCAGACACACAAGAATGCATACCATGATGCTTCACATGCAACATGACTCATGACACTCTTGAAATGCACACATGTTTACAAACATACTCATGCATTCATCATGTTAATCGCATATATTCATTATGCACTCACAATATTTAAACATGGTTCACATTTACAATCATCATACATCACATACGAGCAATATGCACTTGCAAATATCGTGCCAAATGGCAATAAACTCAATCACATCCATCATGCATTTTCAATCAATTTAAACAATGCGTCATATATGCCAAAAGGCCACATATTCACAATCAATTCATAATCTAGGATTCACGCCATACGGCTACCCACAGCACACATAATAGCATATAATTAGTCATCTCAGACAAGGAATGATCGCAACCAAACCACACAATCAAACCACGAAAGGAAAACTCAAGAAGAGAAAATATGTTGATGTGTTCGCTAACCTTCGCCTGGCGAAGTCTCTGGCGAACTTTCGCTACTCCGTTCGCCTGGCGAACTTGCCAGCGAATACCACTGGGATTTATTCTGGAATTACTCGCTAGCACTCGCTATCATACTCGCCTGGCGAACCTTCGCCACACTCATTCGCCTGGCGAACTTGCCAACGAAAACAGGGTGTTTGGTTCTGACTTGATTCGCTACCGTTCGCTGGGCTTCGCCTGGCGAACTCAGAACTTCCATGGCTGTCCAAAAGCCCAAACCTCACAAACCGACCGATTTAATCTAAATCAGTTCCTGTAGCACAACCCACTCATCACCCGACTATACTACACCGTCTATTCCAAATTCTAATCGATAAAACTCAGTTTCTACTGATTAAATCCACTTCCGACCTAAAATAGAAAAATGTAGGAAACCCCCAACAAATCCAAACACACACATACATAATCATACATATTGATTAAGATAGTAAGATTTCACACCCTTACCTCGATTAATCGGAAGCTAGAAGTCGTTGTAGAGCTTTTCCAAGCTTTTCCTTCTTTTTCCTTCTACTTTCTCTTCTTCCTCCACTTTCCTTTCATGTTTTCTATCTTTCATTGTCGTTCCTCTTCCCCCATATATATATGTCCTGCCCTCCTATTTCTCTCCAATATATTTCTTCTCTTAAAATATTTGTCAATTCATTTTCTCATAAAATATCTCATCTTGACATTGGTTAGAAAACATCTGATAAATCCTCATGATTCTACCAAATAGAATAAATCAGTTAAATCCAATAATTCACTTTAAACCATACAAACCAACTAACTAGTACAATTAATCAGTTATTAAAAATCGGGCTGTTGCACCCTCCAGTGCTTTCGCCACCATGCAGGAGCAAGAGCACGAAGTTGTACATAGCAGCATCAGACAAGACTCTAGGGAGCATGTTATCTCAAGAGGATGAGAATGGCGTCGAAAGGGCTATTTACTACCTCAATAGAGTTTTGAATGACCCAGAAACTAGATATAACATGATAGAAAAGTTATGTCTATGTTTGTATTTCTCTTGTACAAAACGGAAGCAATATATAAAACCAGTTGATGTATATGTTTCTTCGCATTTTGATGTTATTAAACACATGTTGTCTAAACCTATTTTGCATAGTCGAATAGGGAAGTGGGCACTAGCATTAACTGAGTATTCTTTAACCTATAAACCGTTGAAAGTGGTTAAAGGGAAAATAGTGGCAGACTTCACTGTCTACCACTCTATAAATGAAAATGTTCTAAATTATGTTGAACCAGAACCCTGGAAGTTATACTTCGGCGGCTCCATCCATAAGAATGGAACGGGCATTGGTTTATTGATTATTTCTCCCGATAAAATTCCAACAAAATTTAAGTACAAAGTCGAAGGGCTCTGCTCCAATAATGAGGCTGAATATGACGCCTTGGTAGCAGGACTTGAAATTTTGTTAGAATTGGGGGCAACCCGAGTCGAAATAATGGGAGACTTAGAGTTGGTTATAAAGCTAATAACAAAGGAATACAAATGTGTTAAAGAAAACCTCATTATGTACTTTGTAATAGCCAACAAATTACTCAAAAAATTTGAAGTGTCAACCATTCGGCATATACCACGACTAAAAAATCAAGAGGCGAATGACTTGGCACAAATTGCCTCTGGATATAAGGTTTCGAAAGAAAACCTACAAGAAGTAATTGAAGCTAGAGGTAAGGTCGTGTCTGTTGGCCTACAGTCGTCAGATCTAGAAGCAACAAAGTTTGGTTATGCTGACGAAGAAAATTTCGAAATTTTCATAGTAGAAGGACTGACGGACAAAGATTGGAGGAGACCTTTGGTCGAATACCTTCAAAGCCCATCAGCGTCTGCAGAGCGAAAAATTAAGTATCAAGCTCTAAGTTATGTTCTTCTAGGAAACGAATTATTCAAAAAAACCTCTGAGGGGGTCTTGCTGAAATGCCTCAGTGAATTTGAGGCATATTTGGCCCTATCGACAGTCCATAGTGGGACGTGTGGGGCACACCAAGTAGGCCACAAGATGAAATGGTTATTATTTCGTAAAGGCATGTATTGGCCTACTATGTTGAAAGATTGCATCGAATTCGCCAAGGGCTGCCAGGAGTGTCAGGTCCATGCTGGCATACAGCACGTCCCAGCGAGCGAATTGCATTCTATAGTTAAGCCTTGGCCTTTCAGGAGATGGGCCTTGGACTTGATTGGAGAGATTCGACCAGCACCCTCCAAAAACCAGAAGTATATCTTGGTAGGAATAGATTACTTTACGAAATGGATTGAAGTGATACCTTTACCAAAAGTAGATCAAGAGGATGTCATTGATTTCATTCAAAAGTATATCATTTACAGGTTTGGAGTGCCAGAGACAATTACGACGCATCAGGGGTCGGTGTTTACTGGTCAAAAAATGCAGGAATTCTCTAAAGAAATGGGATTCAAGCTTCTAACCTCCACACCTTATTATGCTCAAGCAAACGGTCAAGTTGAGGCAGCGAATAAAGTGGTGATTGGATTGATAAAAAAGCAAGTGGGGAGTAAACCAAAAAATTGGCATAAAACACTAGACCAAGTCCTATGGGCATGTCGAACATCCCCTAAAGAAGCAACCAACAACGCTCCTTATCGATTTACTTTTGGCCATGACACAGTGTTACCTGTCGAGATCTACATACAGTCAGTCAGGATTTAGAGACATCATGAAATCCCTCGTGAGATTTATTGGGACATGATGCTTGATGAGTTGGTAGACCTAGATGAAGAAAGACTTAAGGCTCTAGAACTTTTGAGAAGGCAAAAGAAAAGAGTAGAGAAGTCATATAACAAGAAGGTTATGGCTAATACCTTTTTTTGTAGGAGATTTGGTTTAGAGGGTGATCTTACATATGGATCAAAAGTTTAGGTCTTTGGGCAAGTGGTCCCCAAAGTGGGAAGGCCCATTCCAAGTCACGAAAGTGTTCTGCAATGGAGCGTGCGAAGTAGAAGAATTAAACGAAGATAGAAGAGTCTTAAAAGTGAATGGTAAGTATTTGAAAAAATACAAACCTGCGCTTCAAGAGGTGAAAATGTCAACAGAATAATTTAAGACATCAAAATAAAGCCATAAATGGTATTCATATAAGGCCAAAATGGCTCAGTTCATTACAACAAAAATTATGGCTCACAAGGGCCAGGAAAAGGAAAAGCATTACAAAAGGTTACAATAAACTAAAAAGGGAGATTTTCTTTCATCCTCAAGTATCTCGACTTCTGGAGCTCGAGGCTCTTTTGACATAAGGTCTTGTCAGACTCCAGTTTGGCAACCTCTGCTTCCAAATGTCTAGCCTGCTCTACAAAAGTGATGGCATGATTGAGCTCTGTGGAGAGACTAGAGTCATCGAGGGAAGATAGCTCTGCATTTCTCTTCTTAGCTTTCGATATTTTGTTTCGAAGCTTCTTGATCTTTCGATCCCAAGAAGAGATGTTATTTTCATTGGTGGCAATCTCTTGCTGATTCTTCTCCTTCTTCTCCTCCAACTCTGCTATTTTTCCTTCAGATTCAGCAGTAGCAGTCCAAGCAGCAACCTCACTACCAGCTTTGGTCGAGATAGCTTTCTCGATATGAGGCAGCAATCTAAAATCTCCATAGACTTGGTCGATCAGAGCACCAACTTCCAGGATGACGGTAGCAGACTCAGGAGAAATGGAATGAATATCCACTTGCTGAAGAAGAGCCTTCAAAGCAAGATGGGTGACTTGGTCCATTTGTAAAATGGAGAAAAGATCCCCCCCTGAAGATTCTCCCTTTGACCTTTTCGAGGATGTTGTCTATGGGTTTGCTTGAGGCTTGGTCCTCAGAAGTCGAAGTGTTGGGGGCCTTGCTAGAGGAACTGCCTCGTTGCCCAAGAAGAAGCTTGACATATTGTCGAGGATTGGTGAGTTTCAGGGCATTCAGTTCTACGCTATTAAGACTTACCTCACCTTTCGTGGGCACTATTTCGTTCTCCTTAGTTGCAGCAACAGTTGGGATAACAGTCACATCAACTAGGGCAGGCCCGTCAATTGGGTTTCCCTCAGGCTTCCCCTCCTCACTCTGGCCACCTTCAGCTTGGTCCTCTTCCATTTCGTCATCAGTACTTTCGTCACTAGAACCATCCAGTTCTGATTGATGCATGGTTTCATCCTCGATGACATCTCTTTTTCCTGTTGCCTCAGTATCATCAACAACAATGGTTTGATGTAGAGGAGAATTACTTGCGTCAGCCAGGGTTGCATCTTCCTCCATACGAGTATCTTCTTCATTTCCTACCTCCAGAGTCTCTGGTGCACTGTCTTATTCATGGTCAGACCCATCGGTTTAGAACTGCTGGGTAGTTGTCTTATTAGGCGAAAGAGGAGTTGTGGCAGATTCAGGTTTATTAATTTTGCCAAGAGAACTCATACCACAGCCCAAGTCAGATGTGGGGTGATAAGTAGGCTCACCTTGGTTGTTTAAAAGAATGGCTGGGGAAGGAGACCTGGTCGAGGCAAGTTTTGAACCTCCAGCATCAGCCTAGATGAAAGAAGAACCAAGCGTGAGAAGCAAAGACAAGATATAAACAAAACAGGACTTCGAGAAGTACTTCAACACAGGGTATACCTTAGTGTCCCCATCAACAGGACTCAAATTGTCGCTCTCGACAGGAATGATGGTTGGAATCGATGCACCCTCAGCAGGAGCCTCAGCATGAATAGGGGTGGTTAGCTTTGGAGTCTTTACCGTTGAAGGGGCAGGTGGGGTACTAACTGTATCCATCCCTTGACTGACTTTCCGCCTCTTCTTTAGTTGTAAATCTTCTGGAGGAGATTAGTCATCATCCTCTGAGTTAATAATCATTTGGGCGAAAGCCCTCTTAAGTTTCTTTTGAGGTGTGGGTGGCTTGCGAGTCACCTAAGACATTAAGAAATATTAGAAGCAGCCAAGAGAGTTAAACCAATAAAGGCCTATAGAGAATTACCTTATGGCCTTCGAATTTGCCTTCAGTTCTTGGTGGAGGAGCACTCCTTTTAGGGGCAGCTGCAAAACAAATCACATTGCTACCAGTTAGTAACAATAAAGTTCAGTTAAAAAAGTCCAAATCGAAGGGGGATGACCTTCAAGAATTTCGGATTCAATGCGAACATCTTCGATACCAACATGAAGGTACCCTTTGAAAGTATCGAGCGTATGTTTAGTCGGAACCACCTATTGTGCTTTCGGTCTTGACTACTGTCGAAGGATTTTTATAGAATCTCCACAGATAAACCAATCTGGAAATTAAGGGGCAAGGGCCACTCCAAAATCAGCAGTTGGCAATCGAGGGATCTTTGGAGGAAATAAAGCAAAAGCTACATCATATCGTTTCTCACGAGGAACGTATGAAGGGATTTTCAAATTCTCCATTTTCTTTGAAAACTTTTCCTTCAAAGTGACAGCAGCCTCGCGGATGGTTCGACTAACATCATTTGGTCGATAGGCAGTTTCAAAGTACTTATAAAAGGCTTGAATCTATTTGATATGTGTAGATGTACCTTTCTTGATCTTCTCCTGCACATCAACAAAATCCTGGTCAATCAAGCGAACAAAGCTTGAAACGTCAAGAAATTCTGAGGTATAGTGTCTGGACCACCAGTTGTAGAATTCTTGGGAGAAGAAATAAGAAGGTTCAAAATGAATGGGTGTAAAGAGGGACTTGTGAGCGTGGCGATCTAAGTGTGTCGAACATTCAATAGGGTTTAAAGCAATGAGGGGAAGGATAAAATGGGCCTTTTTATCATACAAGCATTTAGGCAAGGTCTGAATCAAGCCAAATTGTCGGGATACTAAGTTAGGATGATAGACCACCAAAAATGCTTGGCCTCTGAGAAGGTTGAGCTTGTGAATTATTAGTCGAGGTGTTAGAAATATCTCCCAGACAAGTTTCGACTATTCTTCTTATTTTTTAAGCAAAGGAAGGAAAGGTCTGGTAAACCACTCAGGACCATACTTCCTCTCTGCAAATGGAGCCATCCTCGGAGTAAACTCATGACGTTTTGCGAACATCTGAATGAAACCTGAAAGGTTGGCTCTAAGCGTATGTCCTTCTTCACTTGGGGTAAGTTGAACCAGTCGAGTCCATTCGACCCGTCTTTCTGTAACAGCGGTAGACTCTTCATCAACTTCTCCCTTATTTGGGAGGCTAGTTTCGAAAGTGGCGTTGAGTCACAATTGAAGTAACCAGAAAGGGTCTGATAATAACAAGTTCCCGCGGCTTTCCTTATCCTTCATCTTGCCAGCACCTTCGCTTAGGGATTTGTACAAACCGGCCAGGATCATCTCACTCAGACAAATGCCTCGATTCAGATGCAGTTGATTGGCCAATGTGAGGTCCTTTCGCGCCACTTGCAAAGATTTCGTACAGAAAACACAGCAAGATAGCCACATGGCTAGAAAAGCTATATGTTTTTCATCTTCGACTGTGGTTGTGTTTTTATCATGGTAGTGATTGATGAAATGGGTGTAAGTTTGTTTTGTGTTGGAGAATCCTATGGTGTCTTGGCAATCTACCTCAAGGTCATAAACCAGTCCATGGGGTTTCAACCCTGTGATAGCGGTTATGTCGAACAGTGTTGGTGTCACCATCCCACATGGGAGATGAAAGGTATAATGGGTACTATCCCAGAAGTATAATGAGGAAGCTAGCATGAAAGGGCAGTAAGTTGGGCCGACCTTCGACATCATGATCAAATTGTAGATGCCAGTTTCTTTCCAGTCGTTTGCCTTAACTTTCTCCATCTTCAACAGCCAGTTTAAGTAAAGATCAGAATCCTTGAAGTAGGGGGTGGCTCTGAATAACCTGGCTCCATTGTTGAGGTATTTTAGGTCTACATTGTAGAGTGCTAAACTATTTGGGCCTTCAGTAGGTAGTTTGCTGGAGTCTTTTTGCCCTAAGGGTTTGGTTTTACAGTAGGAAGGGAAAAAGTCACTAAGATTAGAGTAATTGATACCTAATGGAGACAACGGGCCAGACATAGCCAAAGGTTTACCTGCAACAGTAACAGGAATTATTACATGGGATTCGTATATGTGCCTCTTCTCTTCTAGTAGGGTTTCAGGGATGAACTGTTGATTCTTCACTATTTTTGGCCCACTCAATGTGGCGAAAGGAGGAAGAAGCGGTGCAGTTGATTCTCCTTTGATTTGTGTCTTCTTATTTTGAGCCTGGTTTCCAGCCATAGATGGTGCATTGATGAAGTTTGGAGAGGAAATGGGTTTTTAAGAGTTAGAATTTATCTGAGAAAATACGTGAGTATTTGTTGAAGAGTGGGAAAGTTGGAAATGATTTTTTGAAGAACTATTTATAGGACGTTTGGAGATCAAAGGTTTCTTTTTCATCATTAGTGGCTAGAGATAATGGGCCACATGTTGTCCCAAGATAAAGGAGATGGGGTGGTGGCAGTTACTACCTATACCCATGATTGTCTTAGGCCCTAAAAAGGATGATGATGGTCTGAGGATTTTTGTGAGTTCCAAGAAATTTGCCATAATGACCCATGACGTCACGGACGTGCACGGGGATAGTGGAACAGTTTCCTGCTTTCTCTTTCTTCTTTCTTCTCTTTTCTTCCCAGACTCAGGTAGTCAATCACATTGATGCTTGTATGAAAGTTGAAACGACGGCGTCAAATTGGACGCTGTCAAAAAATGGTTCTTTTCTACATAAAGGTCGAAAAAGACATTTTGGGGGGGCAATTTGTTAGCTCAAAAATTTGACGCCACACACACACACACACACACACACACATACATACATACATATATATATATATATATATATATATATATATATATATATATATATATATATATATATATATATATATATATATATATATATATATATATATATATATATATATATATATATATATATATATATATATATATATATATATATATATATATATATATATATATATATATATATATATATATATATATATAGATTAAAATATTTAAATAAAATATTAAAGTCTTTTTGAGAGGTAAAGAGGTTTTCGAAGCCTTGGTACCTTCGATTGGGAAGTCAAAAGTTGGGGGACTTAGAGAAAATTTTGAACCTTAAAGAAAGAAGCCTTCGACCGAGATGTTGGCTGGAGATTAGTGAAGTTTTTGAAATTAAAATAATGGAGGGAGTAGTTATGCTTTCTTATGACTAAGAGGGACAAGTGGCGTTCGTTTGACAAAGGACTTCATGCATTGTGACACTTGCCGGAAGCTGATGGATTTAGGAGGTTATTGGTAATTATTTTTTACTATTATAAATAGGAGTCTTAGACATAGAATTCAGTGTGTTGTAATTTACTATTTGTACAAGTCACTCCTAAATTTACTCAAAGTATCCGAGTGTAGAGAAAAGAGTATCAAGGAGAATGTATGTGATGTAAACACACCATTTTTTACTTTTCAATGAAGTTTAATTTATCTGCTTAATTTTACAAAGTGTTTATTAGATTTTCTACAATCTACCCCCTTCTATGTACTTTACTTTATCTTCGTCCTAAATTCCTTTCTAAGATCCCTATTTCTTTTCTTCTAAATTTCTATCTTCTCTTTCATTTCAGTCGAACAAATACCTTCATGATTAGAGCCTTTTTTCTAAACACTGTCGAAGTGTGCAACTTAGATAGATTTCAAAACATAAAAGGGCAAAAGCTAAATGTGTCTCACCTACATGTCTTTGGTTGTAAGTGTTTCGTGTTAAACAATGAAAAATAAAAGTCTAGGTAAATTTGATTCATAGGCAGACGAAGGTATCTTCCTCGGATACTCTCAATCAAGTAAAGTCTATAGAATATACAACAAGAGATTACTTACTGTCGAAGAGTCTGTTCATGTCACATTTGATGAGTCTTATCCGAAAAGTGTCAGAAAAGGTAGTTTATTTCATGGTGCAGATGTATCTTCTGAAGACATACTCAAAGGTACTGAGACAAAAATTGATCAACCTGACCCAGCAAAGTTGAGGAGGAAAAAGATGACCGCCATGAGGAGACTGAGGAAGTCCATTCGTCTAACAAAGATGATCTCCCTCCAGCTTGGAAGTCTTTAAAGACTATCCCATCGACAATATCCTTGATGATATCTTAAAGGGAGTGACAACTCGATCAAAGCTAAGTAATTTTTGTTATCATTTCGCTTTCGTTTCTCAAGTAGAACCTAAAAACCCAAAAGAGGCTTTACTCTATGAACATTGGTTCCTATCAATGCAAGAGGAACTTAATCAGTTTAAAAGAAATGAGGTTTGGGACCTTGTCCCTCCTCCGCGAGACCATCGAGTAATAGCCACCCCATGGGAGTTTAGGAACAAACTAGACGAAAACAGAGTAATAATACGTAATAAGGCGTGTTTGGTCGCGCAGGGGTATAACCAAGAGGAAGGCATCGATTATGAGGTACATATACTTTCCAAAGCAGGGTCCTCCAGACGCCTGTAAAATGTTAGCTCCCCCAAATGGAAAAAGTTTTATCGAATCTAAAAAGAATGACAAGTTTCCAAAGAAAACATATACTTTCGATATCACTAAAAGTGACGAAATTTTTGATTTGTTAGTTAAAGATGGAAAAATGATAGTACCTGCTGGCGCTAAAATGCCACCTTTAGAACAAAGAAAAAAGAGAGGATTTTGTAAATACCATAATTTTTTGGGTCATAAAACATCTCAATGTTTCTTTTCAGGGATTTGATTCAGAATTCTATCCAAGAGGGAAGATTGAAGTTTGGAGAGAAAAGCAATGGTCAGATGAAAATTGACGCTGATCCACTGCAAGCGGTGGATGCCCACTATGCTGAGCCTGCAGAAGCGCATACGGTCGAAGTTGCTGATGGCTTTGAATTTTCAAATAATATGGTGGAAATCACTGAAGATTTTGCCAATGAAACTGTGTTGGCCAAGGTTACTATAGGTCTTGAGAATAATACCACAAAAAAACTCATGAGTGAGGCTGCTGAAGGCCTCGACAAAATTGTTGATGACTCGAATGAGAGGGACACAGAAGGTTTCAACTTGATGCTGGTAACCAAAGAAACTACAGATGGTTTTACTAGGATGGATAGGGTTGCTGAAGGCCTTGAGTTGGACCTCTGCAGGCTGAACCTAAGTAATGACGTCGACGTGGACGTGAATATGGTCGAAATAACACAATACGAGACCATGGAAGGCGACGAGTTAAGTTTCCAGGAGGAGCACAATAAAATGGCATATCCAAGACATGAGGAGACCATTGTTGAATTCCTCCATCGCTACCAAAAGAAAGGGTCTGATGTCATGTTGTGCCCCAGATGTAGTGCAATCTTTGATCAGAAGGCTGCCCAGAAGCTCGAGGGGGTGCGAAAGACAAAACAAAAATGGGAGAAGACCAACTATGGTCCTCGAAGAAATAATCCAAGAAAATCTGAGCCTAATGCTAGAGCTCCAGGAGCAAGGCCTGCTACCTTTAAGCCATTTGCCTAATATTCTAACGAAAAATGGGTCAGACCTAATGAGGACAAACAAAAGGGACAGCAAAAATGGAAGAACTTCGAAGTCAATCGGGGTTCATCGATCACCTATCACAAGGAGTTTCAATCCTTCAAGACTGCATATGTCTCTGAGAATTACAAAGGGAAAAACCTGATGTCGCGATCTTAGTGGAAGAGGGAACAGAGAAGGAGGAAGGCCTCATTGAAGAACCAGGGAGAATCCAGCACGAATGCCCCTACTTAAAACAAAGGGAGTTAACTCAAGATTACTGAGAAAATACCTGTGGGGCAAAAATTGTTCCCCTCTCAAGAGGTTGAACATAAAGGTACAGTCGAGGATGATGAAGAGATAACGGATAACTTCGATTATGACTCTGACTCCTCTTTGGATATCCTTGTCAATGTGGTATCTATAATGCCCAGGGATTTTGACAAAATTACACAGGTCGAGAATCTGGATGCCTACACTGAGGTAGAAATGACGGCACACAAACCTGTCTTCTACTATGGCATGAACAACGGTTGCATGGAAGAACAGAATACCTTCTTCGAGCGACCTACAGAGGCAATGAAGAGTCACTTGAAGCCTCTTTACATCATCGGAAAGGTGGAAAATGTGCTAGTAAATAAGATTTTGGTGGATTGTGGCACAACGGTAAATCTGATGCCACACTTCTTACTGAACAAAATTGGCAAATATGACACCGACACAAAGCCACATAATATGGTCCTGTCAAACTACGAAGGAAAGGTTGGTTCTACAATGGATGTAATACAGGTGGACCTGACAGTTGGAACGATTACAAGACCTACCGTCTTCATGATGGTGGAAATAAAGGCTAATTATAATATGCTTTTGGGACGAGAGTGGATACATGGCATTGGTGCAATGCCATCTTCGATGCATCAACAAATTGTTGTTTGAAGGCCAGACGGCATAGTGGAGAACGTTGAAGCTGATCAGGGGTACTTCAAAGCACCTATAAATCATGTCGACCAAAGACAGTTTGACAAACATTTGGCTAACATTGCCCATTGTGCCCCAGTAGATTTTGAATTTGTCTCGGATGATGAGACATTCTGATCATTATACTTACACCCCCCGTTGACGGTTTCCGGTGGGATAAGGAAGTGCCAGGAGAGAGGCTTCCATACCTTGGAAATCCTACAGTAGACCCCACAGGTTGGGGAAGCGAATTCAGTGATAATGAATGAGTTCGAAACATTGAAAATAATTTTGGCCTATGTGGCTGAAACCAAACTTCAGGCGGCTTTGGAAGCTGCTAGTGAACATATGGCCGACAGGGCCAAGTTTTATTTTCACCAAGAAGGTATTGGTAAGGACTTCGACCCAGAACCACCTGACAAGGTTCAGGATGTGGAACAAAGCCAGAGGCTTGATTCCATCTACGATGAAGAGCCTCTGGGATTTGAAAAGGATCCACTGGAAAATGATATTAAGATGCTAGTGCAGGACCTGTTGGAATAAATCGACCTAGGAGAAGGGGTGACCAGAAGGCCAACATACGTTAATGTTAATCTTGACCCACAACTTAAGGTCGAAGTCATCCAGCTACTGCAAGAATTTAAAGATTGTTTCGCCTGGGACTATGATGAGATGCCTGGTTTGAAGAGAGAATTGGTCGAACATAAATTACCCATCAAGCCTGGGAAGAAGCCAGTCAAATAAAATCCAAGGCGGTTCGCCCCAGGAATTCTCTCAAAAATAAAAGAGGAAGTCGAAAGACTCCTTCGATGCAAGTTCATCCGCACTACCAAGTATGTCAAATGGTTGGCTAACATTGTCCCTATTATTAAAAAGAATGGGTCTCTAAGAGTTTTCATAGACTTTAAAGATCTAAATTCAGCAACTCCTAAGGATGAAGATTTTATGTGGCAGAAATGTTAGTCGATTCCGCCGCAGGACATGAGTACCTCGCATGTTGGATGGATACTCTGATTATAACTATATTTTCATTGCTAAAGATGATGTCCCCAAAACATCTTTTCGATGTCCTGGAGCCTTAGGCACCTACAAATGGGTAGTGATGCCTTTTGGCCTAAAAAATGTTGGGGCAACATATCAGCAAGCAATGAACTCAATTTCCATGATTATATAGAGACTTTCGTGCAAATATATATTGATGACATTGTGGTTAAGTCTTTTTCAGGAAAAAAAACACTTGGACCATCTTCGACAATCCTTTGAGAGGATGAGGAGATATGGTCTTAAGATGAATCCTCTTAAGTGTGTGTTTTGTGTGCAGGCGGGGGATTTTTTAGGCTTTGTGGTACACAAAAAGGGGATCAAGATTAACCAGAATAAAACTAAAGCCATCATGGAAGCGAAAGCGCCATCAACAAAAAAAGATTTGCAGTCACTGCTGGGTAAGATAAACTTCTTGAGAAGGTTCATATCAAACCTAAGCGGAAAAATGCAGGCCTTTTCACCATTGCTTCGATTCAATAAAGAGGGGTTCGAATTGGGGCAAGATCAACAGGAAGCCTTCGACAAGATCAAAGACTACCTGAGTCATCCTCCAGTTCTTTCACCACCTTGTAGAAGTAGGAGTATGAGGTTGTACATAGCACCGCCAAACAAAAATTTAGGGAGCATGTTGGCTCAAGAGGATGGGAATGGCGTCGGAAGAGCCATCTACTACCTCAGTAGAGTTTTCAATGATGCAGAAACTAGGTATAGCATGATAGAAAAGTTATGTCTATGCTTGTATTTCTCTTGTACAAAACTGAAGCAATATATAAAACTAATTGATGTTTATGTTTCATCTCACTTTGATGTTATCAAACATATGTTGTCTATACCTATCTTGCATAGTCGAGTAGGTAAGTGGGCACTAGCATTGACTGAGTATTCTTTAACATATAAGCCTTTGAAGGCAGTTAAAGGATAAGTGGTAGCAGACTTTATAGTCGACCACTCCATAAATGAAAGCACTTTAAATTATGTTGAACTGGAACCTTGGAAGCTATACTTTGATGGCTCCAGCCATAAAGAGGGGGCAGGCATTAGCGTGCTAATTATTTCGCCTGAAAAAATTCCAACAAAATTTAAGTATAAAGTTGAAGAGCTTTGTTCCCACAACGAGGCTGAATATGAGGCCTTGATAGCAGGACTTGAAATTTTGTTAGAATTGGGGGCAACCCGAGTCGAAATAATGGGAGACTCGGAGTTGGTTATAAAGCAAATTACAAAGGAGTACAAGTGTGTTAAGGAAAATCTTATCATGTATTTTGTAATAGCCAACAGACTACTGAAAAATTTGAAGTGGCAAGCATTTGACATATACCTCGACTAAAGAATCAAGTAGCAAATGATTTAGCTCAGATTGCCTCTAGGTATAGGGTTTCGAAGGAAATCTTACAGGAGGCAATTGAAGCTAGAGGTAAAGTTGTGTATGTTGGATTACGTCCATCAGATCTAGAAGCAACGAAGTTTGGATATGCTGATGAGGAGAACTTTGAGATTCAGTGGATAGTTTGAGAGATAAAGACTGGAGGAAGCCTTTGGTCGAGTACTTACGTAATCCATCAGCATCTACAGAGCGAAAGTATCAAGCTCTAAGTTACGTTCTTCTAGGAAACGAGTTATTTAAAAAGACCCTTGAAGGGGTCTTACTTAAATGCCTTAGTAAATCTGAGGCATATATGGCCCTTTCAACGGTCCATAGTGGGGCATGTGGGGCACACCGGGTAGGCCATAAGATGAAATGGCTATTGTTTCGTCAAGGCATGTATTGGCCCACCATGTTAAAAGATTGCATTGAATTCGCCAAGGGCTGCCAGAAATGTCAGGTCCATGCTGGCATACAGCATGTCCCGGCAAGCGAGTTACACTCCATAGTCAAACCATGGCCTTTCATAGGTTGGGCTTTGGACTTGATTGGAGAGATTCGACCTGCATCCTCCAAAAATCAGAAATACATCCTGGTAAGAATTGACTACTTTATGAAGTGGATCAAAGCAGTACCTCTACCAAAGGTGGATCAAGAGGATGTTATTGAGTTCATTCAAAAGTACATCATTTATAGGTTTGGAATACTAAAAACAATTACGACAGATCAAGGGTCAGTTTTTACTGGTTGAAAGATGCAGGAGTTTGCTAAGGAGATGGGATTCAAACTCCTAACCTCTACACATTATTATGCTCAGGCTAATGGTCAAGTCGAAGCAGCTAATAAAGTGGTGATTGGGTTGATAAAAAAGCATGTGGGAAAGAAACCTAGAAATTGGCATAAGACGTTAGACCATATCCTCTGGGCATGTCAAACCTCCCCCAAAGAAGCCACCAATAGCACTCCATTTCGACTGACTTTTGGCCACGATGCAGTATTACCCGTTGAGATCTACCTGTAGTCAATTAGGATTCAGAGACATCATGAAACTCCTTGTGAGTTCTATTGGAATATGATGTTAGATGAGTTGGTGGATTTAGATTAAGAAATACTTAAAGCTCTAGAACTTTGAGGAGACAAAAGAAGAGAGTAGAAAACTCGTACAATAAAAAGGTTAAGGTTAAGACCTTTTCGCCTGGAGACTTAGTTTGGAGGGTAATTTTGCCTATGGATCGAAAGGTCAGAGCCTTGGGCAAATGGTCCCCAAAATGGGAAGGTCCATTCCAAATTACGCAAGTATTTTTCAATGGAACCTATGAAGTCGAAGAATTAAACGAAGATAAGAGAATCTTGAAAGTAAATGGCAAGTATTTGAAAAAATATAAACCAGCGCTTCAAGAAATTAAAATATCTAGAGAATAATTCAATACATAAGGCAGAGCCAAAAAATGGTATTCATAAATGCCAAAATGGCTTAAATCATTACATAATCAAGTCTGAAAGACTATAGCATATGATGGCCAAAAGTAAATATTACAAAGAAATTAACAAGCTAAAATGGGAGATTCTCTTTCATTTTTAAATATCTCTACTTCTGGAGTTCGAGGCGCCTTTCACACAAGGTTTTGTCGGGCTTCAGACGTGCAACTTCTGTCTCCAGTTGTCGAGCTTCCTCAAAAAAAGTGATGGCATGATCAAGCTCTTTTGAGAGGCCGGAATCATCGAAGGCAGATAGCTCAACATTCTGTTTATTGGCTTTCAAGATCTTGCTTCGAAGCTTCTTGATCTTTCGCTCCCAGGAAGTAATGTTCTTTTCATTAGAGGCAATCTCTTGCTTGTTCTTTTCTTTTGCTTCCTCCAATTCTGCTACCCTGTTCTCAGACTCAGCGGCAGAAGCCCAAGCGGCAGCCTCACTCCCAGTTTTGGTCGAAATGGTTTTTTCGATCCGAGGCAGGCGCTTGAGATCCCCATAGACTTGGTCAATCATGGTGCCAAGTTCTAGGATAATGGTGGCAGACTCAGGGGAAATAGCATGAATGTCCACTTATTGAAGAAGATTCTTCAGAGAGAGGTGGGTAATGTGGTCCATTTGCAAGATAGTGAAAAGGTCACCCTTAAAGATTTTTTCTTTGATCTTCTGGAGGATGTTCTCTTCAGGCTTGCTCAAAGCTTGGTTTTCAAAGGTTGAAGCACTAAGAGTCTTGCCAGAGGAACTTCCTCGACTGCCAAGAAGGATCTTGATGTATTGTCAAGGGTTGCTGACTTTTAAGGAGTTAAGTTCTTTTTCAGTGAGGCCTGCTCCACACATAGTGGGCATTGCTCATTGTGAGGACCTTTCCCAGTTTCCTACTCTTCA
This sequence comes from Lathyrus sativus, assembly GCA_963859935.3. Taxonomy (NCBI): domain Eukaryota; kingdom Viridiplantae; phylum Streptophyta; class Magnoliopsida; order Fabales; family Fabaceae; genus Lathyrus; species Lathyrus sativus. The sequence continues at coordinate 193,229,579 of OZ012739.1, forward strand.
CCTTGATAGTCATCTCCTTTGTCTTCATCCACTTCGTCGCCAGTATTTTCATCACTATGGTCATCCTATTCAGATTGATGCATGGTTTTATCTTCCTCCATATCCTCGTTCCCCACTAGATTAACATTTTTTATGCCAAGAGTATCGCCCAATGGGGAATTGCATGCGTCAGCTAAGGATGCGTTTTCCTCCATATGGACGTCTCTCATATCGTGTGTCTCAAGATTCTGCTGCGCATCATCTTCTTCATGATCAGAGCCATCAGTTTGAGATTGTTGGGTATCAGTCTTTGCAAGCGAAGGAGGAGCTGTTTCAAGGCCAGGTTTATTAATTTCACCAAGTGAACTCATTCCAGAGCCTAAATCAGACGTGGGATGGTAAGTGGGCTCACCTTGGCTATTCAGGATGGTGGCTGGAGAAGGAGATTTGTCCATCATTGGCTTCGAGCCACCTGCATCAGCCTGAATCAAAAGAAAAGTAAGTCATGGTAAAAGGGAACAACGTGCAAGTAAAGTGGAATTTCGAGGGAAACTGAGGCGTGAATTACCTTGACACCCTCATCAGCAGGACTAGAATTGTCACTCTCAACAAGGATTGCGGCTAGTGTCGAGGCACCCTTAGCTGTCATGGGGTCAGATTGGTTACCAGCAACATCTGTCCCTTGGCTGGCTCTCTTCCTCTTCTTTAGTTTTAGGTCCTCAGGAGGAGACTCGTCGTCATCCTCTGAGTCAATGATAATTTAGGCAGTCGCTCTCTTCAACTTCTTTGGAGGTGTTGGAGGTGGTTTGCGAGACACCTAAGTTACCAAGAAGTATTAGAGGAAATCAAGAATAGATTAATAAGAGAGAGAGGCATATGAAGTACCTTGTTGCCTTTAGCCTTTATCTCAACCTGTGGTTGAGGTGTATTTTTCTTTGGGGTAGCTGCAAAATAAACAATGTTGCCATAAGTTAGTAATAATATAGTTCAGATAAAGGAACCTAAAATCGAAGGATGACGACCTTCAAGGATTTCGGATTCGATGCAAACATCTTCGATACTGACATGAAGGTGTCCTTTGAAACAATCGAGCGTATGTTTAGTCGGAACCACCCGCTGGGCCTTGGGTTTCGACTGTTGACGAAGGATTTTTATAGAATCCTCACAGATAAACCAATCTGGAAATGGAGGGGCAAGAGCCACTCCAAAGTCAGCAGAGGCGTTTTGAAGTAATCAAAAGTCAATATTCATCATTGAGGGCTAAAAGTAATGGTACACGCGGTGTCCCAGGAGTGAGAGCGGGGGCGGTGGCAGTTATTGCCTATATCCACGATCTCATAGGTCCTAAGAGAGATGATGATGGTCTGGGATTTAGTCATGGACGTGCTTGAAAATTAGCTGAGCAGCTTCTTTCAAGTCATGTGTAGTCTGTTACATTGACACCAACGTGGGGGTCGAAAGATGGCGTCGAATTAGATACTGTAAAAAAATAGCCTTTTTCTTTAGCATGATCGAAAAAGACATTTTTGGGGGGCAATTTGTTAGCTCACAAATTCGACGCCCACATTAAATTAAAGTGTTTGGGTGAAATATTGAATTCTCGAAGTAATATGGAAAAGCCTTCGAATGGGTCTTGGCCATAAATGAAATCAAAGGCATTCACATAAGGAAGGAAGACTTTTGGGACTTAGAAAATATTTCTAAGATTAGAGAAGTCACCTTCGATCGAGAACACTGGCCAAATACTAGTAGAATTTGAAATTCAAATAAGGGAGGGAGTAGTTATGTTTTCTCATTTTTGAACGAGACAAGTGGCGCACATCCAAGAAGCAACTACATGCAACACGACACTTGTCAGTGGATGATCATTTTAGGAAGTTAACAGCAGTTAATTGTATTATTATAAATAGGGGTTCTAGCAATAAATTCAGTGGTGTTGTGTTTACTATTGTACAAGTCACTCCAAAATTTACTCAAAGTATCCGAGTGTAGAGAAAAGAGTTCTGGGAGAATGTACATAATGTAAAAACACCATTTTACGCTTTAATAAAATTTACTTTCGCTTTGTCTTAAAAAAGTTTATCCTTTACTTCCTCGCAATTTATGTCTTTGGCATCATGCTTTGTTTTTTTTAAGTGTTTTTGAAGCTCTTTTACCTTTTTCTTTCAATTTAATGTTCTTTCATTCTTGTCGAACAATATACTTACGTTAACTCTTTCTCATAAACACTGTCGAAGTGTTTAGTTCTTTAGTATTTTCTTTAAATTAAAACTTAGCACATGTCCTAGGATATTGATCCTGTGAGTCACCAAAGTTATATTTGGAAGATCAGCGGTTGTTTTCCAAATTTTCACGGGAAACAGAGTGGTGGATGAACTTCAGCTGCCAACTCTTTCCACTGTTGTGCATACCCCCTGAAGGATTTGTTGTCCTTCTGAATCATGCTCATCAATTGATCGCTGTCTAGAGCCATGTCTATGTTATAATTTTATTGCTTCACAAAAGCGTCAGCTAGGTCTTCCCAAGACTAAATGTGGTTCTTTTCTAGTTTCATATACCACATCATGAATGCCCCACATAAACTTTCTTGAAAGCAGTGAATCATCAGTTTGTCGTCGTCGACATAAGCGGTCATCTTTCGACAGAACATCGTCAAATGGTACCTTAGATAACTAACACCCTTGTATATTTCAAATACTGGAATTTTGAACTTCGGGGGAATAACCATGCCTGGAACCAGACACTGGTCATGAGCTTTAAGTCCATACACATTGAGCCCTTTCATCATCTTCAATTGTTCCTTGAGATCATGAACTCCTTTCTTGATTTCCCCAACTCTAAGGTCATTCACCTTTGTTACAGAGTGGACATTCTGAAGATTTGGCACACACCTCGGAAATCGAGAATCTCTCTTATCAACTTGAACAACCAGGTTATCTTGCATAGGATGAAAATAAGTAGGAACATCCACTTATGGAGCATTGCCGTTAGGAGGAAAGTCATACATCGGGTTAGTCATCACTCTGAAGCCTGACATAGGATCCACATTCTTTGTCCTCTCCATTATCCTTCAGTAACTACTTCAAGCTTGGTACAAATGCCAGGAAATCGGCTGAATGACACAAGGACAGAAGGCCGAATGAGTTTTATTTATGAAAAATTGTATGCAAATGATGCAACGCTACATGATGTATGTTGTGCAAAATGCAAATGCATTTCAAGGAACTCAAAAGTTATGTTTGTAAACACCATAAATTGGATGACACATTTTGATAACTGAAAATCCCATTAAAAATGTGAAGGATTACGAAATAGAGTACAACTTCCAAAATTCATGGTAAAACCTATGATGTTTGCAAGATAAGTTCATTGAGAAGGGTCCCAAAAAAAGGTGCATGAATGCATGGAAGGATGAACGAATTTATGCACAAATACAAGTATTCACATATTCACATATATGCAAACAAATAAGGGCCTAGGTTTGAAGATCATGAGTATGGAGCCATGGTCTACCCATCCCAAAAGGTGTGTATTATGGGTTTATTTGTACATGTACAACTGGTTCTACAAAAGTTCCTAAATTCATCAGTCCATCTTTCGGATATTATCAATTTTCTAATTACTCAGTGGTTAATAATATTCTCAAGAGAACCTCTTTTGAGTGTAGTATCACGTACCAACTATTTTGGGACTACTCTCTCATAGTCATCGCACTACGTTCTGAGAAGTCCAAGTTGGATTAAGGGTAACTAAATGTCCTCAGCTTCACGGGCTCCTAGGTCGAAAGTAGTAATGTTTTCACGAATACTCGTTCAACAACACTACTCCCAAGAGGGCCTCAACTAAGTGGTGGTTTCTCAAGTTAGCTTGGTTGGGAATCAACTCTCTATAAGTCTCCTTGAATATACCACATTCCTATCATAGGTTCTCTCAAGTTTGGGTTAGGACTTATCTCACAACACAATATAGAAACCCAAGTAGATACAGATATATACAAATATACAAGTATACAGATATACAACAAATAACACGCATAAAAAAAGTTAGGTGTAACTCTCCCAGTGAAGTTGTCATTTCTGTTATGGTGAGAATCGAATATCAAGCTATTGACTAACTTGAATCACAAATCATTATTTACCACCGATCTCTGATTTATCCAAGGGAAGGGAAAAAGAACAAATAACACATAAATATGCAATTCAATGCAAAGCAAAAGAGAATCTAAGGTTCGGGGGTTGGTTATACCTAGGGAAGGTGCTAGCATGCTAAGTATCTGTAGTACTCTGACGGAAGGTGTTATTTCTAAGGTTCGGGGGTTGTCCGCTAAAGAGTGAAGAGATAAAGGGAGAACTAAGGTGTTATTTCTAAGTATGTTCGCCAAGACATTGCATCTCGTGCCTACGTATCCTGACGGGAATGGAATCAGAGCATTCGTAGTTTCTCTTAATAAGGGTGAGGAATTCTTGACTATGGTCAAGGTTCCAAGGGGAGAGGTAAGTGTCTATGGCAGAACACCTACATAGAGTTAAGAAACTCTAAACCTAAGGTTAGGTTGAAAGGGAGGTAAGTGTTTTTATTAACGTTTCTAAAATAGATTAGAAATATCATTAAAGTATTTTTGTATTTTTGAGAAAAGAAAGAGATTTTAGTTTTAAGAAAAGAAATACTCGATAAAAGATCGAGGTTTGAATTTGCGTGACGGCGATTGCAAAAGGCAACCAACTTATGAGGGAAGTAACCACTTAATGTTAGATCAAGGGTTTAAGAAAAAGTTAGGTCGATTCCTATATCCTAATGGTGCTCCTAGTAAACGAAACCACAAACAAAAAAACAAAAAAAGATGCAAGTGTGAGCATTAGGTTGATGGTGATGCTAAAAAGCAGTCGACTTACAAGTTAGGGTATGACTTGATATATGAATCAAGAATTTTTTGAATTTGGTTGACGGCGATCGTAGAAACAATCCACTTACAAAGGTGTTTTGAAAAAGGGCTGGATATTGAATCGAGAATTAGTATAAAAATGGTTTGAGCGTGTAAGTGAGAGATGGATAAAACATTAAAATACAATAAAGATGAAAGTGATAAAATTATTACACTTAATGGGAACGAGGTACATTTTATCGGATGGGGATGAAATGAAAAGATTATAAGTAAACTCAATTAAATAAATAAGCGCAAGCATGAAAATAAAATGAGCTTGTTGGTTTTGACTTGAGAAAAAGTGTCTCGACGTTGGATCGAGTATTTATTCTTTTTTATTCTTTTTTAAAAAAAAAGAAGTTGATTTTATGTTTTTTTGTTGTATTTTATCTATTATTCAATTAATTACTTTTTCTAGCTAATGAAAAATAAAATCAATAAAATCAACAAACAAAACAATAAATAATAAAATTAGACAACTCACATAAATCTATATACACAAAGTAAAATAAAATCAATCACAAACATTAAGATAAAATGCTTGTTTTATTTTTTTTAAATTTTGTCATTTTTTTAATTTTAAAAAACTTTGCTTTAATAAAAAGAGAAAAAAAAAAGATTTCTAAACACCTAACATATTAATAAAAAGATTTCTAAGAAGTAAAACAAACAAAATCAATAAAAAAAAATTTATGAACATACAACGAAAGGGATAAGAGAAAGCTACCACAAACTGAGGTTGAGCGGTGCCGAAGGTGTGTATGGTTGCGTATATTTCAGTTTGTTCTATAGAGATTTTCATGGTGCTTTGTGAATTTGTTATGAGTTTGAAAGAAATATGGTTTTGTTGTTGTTATTCATGAGCCTGTGTGAAGATGAAGTATGACCTCTCTTTTATTTATTTATTTTGTTTTAACGAGAGAGAGAGAGAGAGAGAGAGAGAGAGAGAGAGAGAGAGAGAGAGAGAGAGAGAGAGAGAGAGAGAGAGAGAGAGAGAGAGAGAGAGAGAGAGAGAGAGAGAGAGAGAGAGATGAAATATAGACAAGAATGATAATAACAATTAATACAATATTTTTTGTTTTTTATAATAGGACAAGAATAAAAGAAATTAAAAATCATGTTTGTGTGTTTTTTTTTATGATAAGATAAGAATAAAAGGAATTAAAAATCATGTTTTTGTGTTTTTTATGGTAAAACAAGAATAAAAAAAATTAAAAATTATGTTTGTGTTTTTTTATAATAAGACAAGAATAAAAAAAAAAATTAAAAATCATGTTTTTGTGTTTTTTTATGATAAGACAAGAATAAAAAGAATTAAAAATTATGTTTTTGTGTTTTTTAAAAAGAAAATATTAAGAAACAAATTAAAAATAAAATTTTACATTAAATATATAATTAAATCTAAATAAATTAAATGATTATTTAAAATAAAAATGATTAAAAAACGAAATAAAAAGTCGGGCAGAAAAGTGCTCAAAAAAATAAAATGAACATACCAAAATAAATAGCGTGAAATAAACATATTATAAAAATATAGCGTTTGGTCAGATTTTAAAATAAATTTAGACCGATTTGTCTGTAAATCCAACAAATTTATTCTGACTGACATTTCAGACACTATGCAAGATGAAGTGCATGTTATGCTATGCAGATGATGCAAAACGAAATACTGAATCTTGGGATAAAAAATTAGGATATGACAGCAGCATGCAGGGATTGACTTTATGAGCATGTCTCAATATCTGGATGATGTCGAAGATGCCTGCTATTTTTCATTGTTCTTAACGTTTGCTTTGAACCCTATCAAGCAAGGCCAAGTAATCCTTGTTGTCGGAAGTAGGCATCGACCGAAAAACCCTAGCATTTGGATCCATGAACTTCAATTCGAGAAAACCCTTCTTTTCAAAAGCATGTGGAATGACGGAAGTATAGCAAGAAAAGTATTCTTGAACCTTTTTCGGGTGTGTCCTTTCATGTCCCATGGAAGGAAACAAATTTTTCAACAACAATAAAAGGAATAAGCATTTGTCGCTATCAGTTCTCCACCGTAGATTTGTCAGTTGACAGTGGTTGAGGAATGGTTTTTAGACCCTCTTCTTCAGTAAGGATGGATGCTATAAGATTGTTACCAGTGTTGTGAGTAGTAGAAGGCATGATAACAAATGCTCTAGAATATATATATAGCAAATTTTATAAAATATTCGATAAAATACAAATTTGTCATACTTTTTATTTCAAACAATTATTGCATTTGTATCTAATTTGTTACAATTTAAATATCCAGTATAAATGCAAGAAAAACAACAAAATAAACTTACTTTTCAATAATCCGTCCAAATGTAAATTAATCAATTCTAGAATGAATTTAGTTTAAGAGTCTTATAGTTTTATATTATCTAGAGTATATGCTCTTATGTGAAAGTGCCTGGTGCAACCATGAGGGTGTCAAGTAAATTCCTCAAATATCTTCTCTCCTAAAGACAGAAGCTCCATATATGTGTGAAACGATGAAACCTATTCGACAAACGTATATTGTTGTATTTGACAGTGTACCCCATTGACCGTGCACTTCATAAGCCAAATATACAAGTGTAATTTTTGGAATACATGGAAAATTTATCCAGATAAAAAACCTAGAATATAGTCATTTTCCAACAAAGCTTTATTATGATAGAATTCACTTTAATTCCATCAGTGAATTGTTTTAACTATGAAATTATTGAACAAATGTTCCCAACAAGTGCCATGGCTCTAGAGAATTACAGGTTACTGGAATCATTCCAAAGAGCTAACAAACTACTACTCCAAAGAAAAAGTGACTGATTCATCAAGGGGATAAGTTATCAAGTTCTTTAAAAAGTTAAGCTCCAACTAATATTGAAGTATATCACAAGATAGAATAGGGAAGCAATCTAAATTTCAAAGGAACATTTTAAAGACAACTGCATTGGCAAACCAAGGAAATATTGGTTTTCCAAACTTACCATATTCTGTTTGTCGTTGAAAAACTAGTTATATACAAAACTAATATAACAAACACACAGAAAATCCACTAATCACTTAAGAATCAATTAACTAAAATACAAGGGCAGTAAAGACGAAGCAAAGAGTTAAACGAACCATGGTTATTTCGAAACTGCTAAAAAGTCAGATGGGTGCTACTGTTTGGTATGAATGTCTACTAGGTATTTATTTACACAGTTGCAATGATAAAAAGAGAAAATAAAATTGAAATAGTTTGCCTTCATCTAAGTTTTCCCACCATTGCTGTGATGGCTGTTGCCGTTGCTGTATGTATTTGGGTACTTCACATCCAGACGTTCTAAGCCCCATATCCGGACTGTGCTGTCATCACTGGCTGAGGCCAACATGTGGGGGTTAGCTGGATTCCAGCTCACACAGTTAACGGCTCCAGAATGGCCAGGCAATGCATCTACCAATTCCCCTGAGCTTCTGTGCCATATGTAAACCTAGCAAACAAAATCCAATAAACTCAAAAATGGCTTCCCAGGTAAAATTTATAGAAATGTTTATAAGGGGAAAGTTAATCAAATAAATTCTAAGTTGGTCTCTGAAATATTAAATCGGTCCTCTAATATCTAGAACTCATAATAACACTCCAAGGGTTATGTTTTAACTAAAACAATGACAGTTAACACTTTCAAAAACATTATTAGCAATTTCTTAATTTGAGACTAGTCTGACAACACTGGATGTAGTATTCGATATTCCACACTTCAATCAACTATAACATAGGCAACCTCAAGTAAAATAAACATAATGTCTTTTATAGACTGCCAAATAGATTAATACCTGTGAATCCTCACTTCCACTAGCAATAAATGATTGCTGGTACCCACCAAAGCAAGATCTAATGATAAACCGGGAGCGTTTGTGACTTTTATACTTGCTAACAAGCTTAGGGTCACCTTCTATATTCCAAAGATGTATTTCTTGGTTCAAAAGATTAACCAACAAGAATCTACTATCCTTTGACAGAGAGAATGAAGTTATCGCCTGATCCTCTTCAACAAATCTCTCATGCTTCGTTTCTTTATTGAAGAACAGTATTGCGTTCTCTTTACAAATACTAAGATGTTCCCCATCAACAGTTATTTCCAAATCAGAAATCTTGAGGGTTTTTTGTCCTGTCCAAGACTCCACTTCTGTCCCATCTAATTCCCACATGCATATGCTCTTGTCGCTGAGACCGGAAAGTACATACTTTCCACAAGGAAACCATGCACAGGAGATAAAGCCAGAACCATTCTTTTCATAAACTTGCAGGCAGTCACCCGTAGAGACATCCCAACGCATAACAGCTTCCTCCACTCCACATGTGAGAAGCTCCTGGCCATTAGGACTCCATGAAACAGATGAGACGGGTTTTTGGTGACCAGATAGTCTATGCTTCATTGACAGTCGACCATCTTTAGCAACCTATAGAAGTACGTCAAAAAAAAAAGAGTGAAACCCAATATTATAGCATAAGTGACAATTGTTCATGCAAAAAAAGAGTGAAACCCAATATTATAGCATAAGTGACAATTGTTCGTGCAAAAAAAAAAGAGTGAAACCCAATATTATAGCATAAGTGACAATTGTTCATGCAAAAAAAAGAGTGAAACTCAATATTATAGCATAAGTGGTGATTGTTCATGCAAAAAAAAAAAAAAAAAAACCCAATTCCTAAAAGCAGATCATTAATTTGGATCCTCTCCCACAGCTTTTCTACATCATCTCGTTTCTACCTATCTCTCAATTATTTTCTCTCTCCTAATCACATCATCATTTTTCCCATCTTCTCTTTGCTTTCACTCACTCTTTTTTGCTCGATAAATAATGCATGTGAGAGATGATTTATAACCTGGCCACATCATAAAGAGGGTTACGGTCTTTTACTATTTTTCGATAAAACATGAACTGAGCAAAAGTAAAGAAAATGTAACATAGAATTCGACACTGTTGGACCAGGGATTATGCTATTGCTAACAAATGCGGATATCCTTTGTAACTGAGAAAGAAAAACTTCAAGTATTATGTCAAATTGAGTTATATGACAGTGCATAACAACTTACAATTGGTCTCTGCATTTAGGATCTTATGTTTAAAACAGAACAGAAGCATATATTTCATCATCAGATATTACCTCCCAAATGATTGCAGTTTGATCTTTTGATGCTGTGGCTAAATATTTCCCATCGTGTGAAAATTGTACAAACCATACTTCATCATCATGGGCATCTAATACCTGCCAGATATGTGATGGATAAGAAAATAGCATCAGAACAGATATACTGCTCATCCTATAGAAAGAAATGCATGATTGTCATGGTTAAACATGTTCAATGTCTAATAGCGATCAAAGAATACCATATAGACCATGCACATAACTAACAGTCAAAAAACATACTCCCTCTGTCCCTAAGTATAAGCACCCCCATTTGACAAAATTTGTCCCCAAATATAAGCCCTTTTTCAAACTACAAGATACATTTATTGCATCTTTTCCAAATAAACCCCTAAATATTGCATCTTAGAATATGAAAAGTCAAAATTAACTGCTATACAAATATAAAAGGATATTTTAGGTAAAACATCACATAAATAGACATGTTAATTACACTGACAATTTTTTTAGTAAGCGTGAAATATGCAATGGGGACTTAAATTTAAGGATGGAAGGAGTATACTATAATGATCTTGGTCTATAGAAATGTACAATTACAGTTTAAACTAAATAAGATCTGCCGTTCTGCATTGATCATATGGAGAATAGACAAATAGTTAGAGATAGAGAGACTATGAAAAACCATTCGTCAAACCATGTCACACCTACTCTTATAAACAAGGACTGAAGTGCTTATCTTCCACTCACCCAGAATTGTCTTACACGTCATAGTCTGGGCAAACAAATCTTATGATCATCTTATGCCTTTTTCTTCTATAGTCTTACATGTCTCAATAAGTGAATTATCTAGTTTAACTCGTCACTCACTATTTATCCTTGATAGCAAACCAAAACAAAGAATACTGGAAATTGTATAACTGACTAGAAAACTACATGTTCTATTGCTTCTTTTTTCCCCATCTTGGAATCGAAATTAGCATCTGAAAGAATAAACCTAAATGCAAAATTACAATTAAGGAGACATGCATCTCAAGTTGGTAGCTCAGTTGGTAAGATGAGACGTTGAAGGAATTATAACCAGAAGATTAGGATTCAATCTCTGGAATCTAATATAACTACATTTACTAACATTTGCCTATGAAGAAAAAAAACATCTGACAAAAATTCTAGTCCGTTTCTATACTTGTAATGATTCCTTGTATCTTCATATTTTTATTTTAAGATTTTGATATGTCAATAATAAGGAGATTCAGAAGTTTTATTTTCAATTTTGATAGTCTGTTGTTAATGTCTTAGTTTAAGGATTAAGTTTAGCTTTGGATAGCTCTGGCTCCGGTCCTACAAAATCCTTAAATGCTCATTAGAGTCACACTGATTCATCTCTCCAGCTAGAAAACAAGATAAGATTTATTTATTTATGTACACTCTCCAGACTCAATTATAAGCAAAGTACACTCACACTTATTGAGAATGTTTGTTGAGTCTATTTAATTTGCTTGATTTGATGTCAAAAAAGAAAATACACTTACTAGCCTACCCCTAATTATAAATGGTCATCTCCTCGCAACATTAAGGAATTAAGGATTGGTTTGGAAATTCTTATTTTGACTTTTGAGGCTATATCATTCTTCATGATCTTCTTCACATTTATGACCCTTTCCTCGTAATTATTTCTTGTTCCCTTTCTCAGTAAAAGTTGTTAGCAATTAGTTATGTTTTAAAAAAACTTGTTAAAACATATCTCTAGATCTCAATTGGAGTCAGACCAGTCACCATTGCCAGACTGAAACCTGTGATTAAATCTGGGTCAGTGTTGACAATTGCGAATAGCTGAAAATAGCATATTGTTGAAATTCCGGTATGCATTAGTGATATAATGCCACTATAGCAGCTATTTGACAACATTTGTTACTAAATAGCATATAGTAGAACAATAGTGGTATAGTGCCGGTATAGCGGCTATTTAACAATATTGATATAGGTGGGAGTGTTGTGCCAGTCTTAAATCAAGTGGACTACATGAATATCAGAACTAGGTGTGACCATACCACACATGGAACTCCTCTAATGACAAAAGGATATAATTTTCACATCAAAACTATGTCCTGAGCATCCAGGGTGCATATAGATCATCCTTGTGTTGCCTTCTGCTCAAAGCAGTGGCTTAAAGTTGTAAAATAAAAACATGGCAATAATGAGTATGATTGTGACACACAAAATAAAGGTGAAACTATTTCAATTAGAGCAACAGAATCTATATTTACAAATATTAAAGTCAATAAGTACAAACGGAAACACACAGGATAAGGAAACACACAGGATAAGGTTGAGTACTGAAACAATAGATCCACAACAAGGAGAGGGCTTCAAAAGAGGAGATAGCCAACAAGACAAGACATAAGTAATTTTGATCTTTTACTATTTACAGGTATTGGCAAGTTGCTACATTAAATATTCACAAAATCCATTACTTCAAAACATCCTTTAATAATTTAGTACATCTATCAAATGTAAAAAGATAACAGAATATATAGTAGTGGAAAGTAAACTGAAACTAAACTGCGATAGAAGGTGCAAGGAAATACTGACTCTAATACAAGTAAAGACAAACAATATACTAGCCTCTTATCATACAACCTCTTAAGAAGAAAAGAAGTAAAGAAACAAGACAGTTCTAGGATGCAAAGAGCAAACAATAAAAATGATATTTTGCCACTGCCAATAACAAGTCAACAATGAAGAGTTTGCAAACAGTTACAATGAAGTTAAGAAGTATAAAGGTCAAAAATAAAGATTCACATATAAACCTCAATCTTTTGAACATAACATTTTCTAACCTGTATTGTACTAGATGGTATCTGAGTTTTTCCACAATGGTGATCTGAATATAATGACATATCCTTATCCAATATATTGTGAAATGAGCAAGCTTCTCGTTGCAAGATGATGGCTTGTTCAACTAGCTGTTCCAATCTTTTCTCAGGTATCATTACAGTCGGAGGAATCAGTTTCTGTAGTTTCTCCAGCAGTTCCGACCGAGTCCTCGCCCTTATAAAATCTTGCCTAGAAGAACCATCTTGGCCACGCCGAGACACTAAACAGGAAGAAAGTTCGCGAATTCTAGTACTATCAACACAAAGTTGTGTGATCTCAGCCCTCAATGTATTCAATGCATCCATGACCTTATCCCCATCAAGAAGCTCAAAAAATTTCTGCTCCAGTATTAAAACTGAGGCGGCCTTGACAATGCTTTCATCTTTTAGACCAATATTTTTCAATGTAGCTACACTTTTTTCCCAATCACCATCACTTATCTGCTGCTTAAACTGACTTACCTCAGCCGAATTCAATTGTAAGCCAGATTCCGCTTCTAGGTTTTCCCCACTCTTCTGGTAACCAAGAGAATACAATGCCTCCGTGATTATCCTTACAAACTCCCCTCTTTTGATAATCCCTTTCGAACCAACAACTCCGTCGGCCCCTTCATTTGACAGGGGGCGAGCCATCACGTCACTTGAAGATCCTACAATGCACTCCACTGAAGACGAACAGTTAGAAAGACTATAATATCCTGTGGCTGACAATTTCGTTCTTTTTAAAGCTGGTTCTTCATCTTCCACACCTCCCATGAAAAGTGCACCTCAGCCCATATATAAGTAGTGAACAAAAAGATAGCCAAGAGACAAATTTCTGCACAAGAAACAACAAGAACCATCAATAACAAATAATCAAATACCATATAACTCAATAAAGAAACATTCAAACATCACAAGAAACCTGTATTTGGTATATCATATATCATATCACTATAATGGAATTAATTCATATATAGTGTTGATGCAAAGAATCTTCACTCATTTCAATCATAATTACTCAAAGAATCACATGATTTTGTAAGTGCAAAATTCACACCTAAAGTATATCAAAATTAAACTCAAGTTATCATAACCAGAAAAATCAAACTAGTCAAATTGAACTGATTTAGCGTCAAAGCGCATAACATTTGCACCGCAAATTCTATCCCTAAATAACAATATCAAAATCGAGAACAAGAAAATTTATTTTCTAAGGTAATAAACAAGAATCAGAACTTCATAACAGAAAATCGGAATCCGCGGATCCAGGAACAGCATAAGAACAAGAAGAAGGAAATGACTCACCGACTTACCGGAAAAGCGAGAGGAAGGATCTGAAGTTCGCCGGAATCCGATGAGCGGTCGGTTGTAGAGCACCGCCGATTAGTTTCTTTGGCCTGTAACCGAATTCTATGTTTCTTTGTTTGTGCAGTTACCGAAGCAGAAGAAAGAGATTGGGTGATATGAACATGTGTTTAATATATTTATAGAGAGAAAATTTTCATCGATTATTCTACTCAATTTCTCTTTTACTTTTTCTAATTTTTCTTTTCTTTCTACTAATCTACATTGGCTTCCACATCTCTTGCTCTCACCACACCACCTCACCTATTTTTCATTTTTTCTTTTCAGTTTCACCTCTTTGCTACTGCTTAAATTTCACTTTGTTTTTTTTTATTTATTTTTAATTTGGTAGTAGTATGTTTTTAGTCTCATATAACAATAATAAAATGCATATGAATGAAGATTATCTCACTGAAAATAAAAATCGCAAAGATTTTATACTAAGATTATTTTACTCTATATTTTTATTATAGTCAAATTAATAGGGTGGCATGCGTTTAGATATTTTTCGTAAAAGTCTAGAAAAAAAATGAGATAGAACGCGACAGATATAATTGAGATATAATTGAGGATGCGGACTTAAAACTTAAACTTATTCTACTGATAAGTGAAGATGGGACGGAAAAAAATCCATGGACACTGCACTTTTAATTTTAAAATTGCAAAAATTTATGTAAATACTTGTATCGGTAAAAGGCTGTGAAAAAATGGAGCGGGGCAAAACAGAGACATTAGAGGGTAAGAGCACAAACCTTTAATCCGTCCCTTACTAAAGTGCGACTAAAACAGATATGTCTAATGAGTCGGACCTGTTTTGTTATTCCTACTTCTATGATGATACTATTGAAAATTTTAATAAATTTTTTTTTAAGTAATTAATCTTTACAAAGAAACATCTTCAATTTAATTAAATATTAATAATGAAATTAATATTTGAAAATTTGGAAGGGAGGGGACAAGGGGACTTCGAAAAATGATCTTTTAAAAATTCAAAATCCTTTTGATTCTTTTAAAATCTTTTTAATCAAAATTATTATATACTTTTCATCCAATTCTTGTTATTTTTCAAAATTCTTTTCACATTTTTCTTCTAAACTGTCAAACAAAGTCTAAGAATTTATTTTGAAGTTGGTTTTTTTAAAGATTTTAGAGATGAAGGCTTTGAAATATTGCAGCTATATTTTAAAATATGTTTGATGTTTTTAAAAAATTTACAAAATAATATATTACATCAAAATATAAAATCATATTGTTTTTTAAACATTTTAAAAAGTTTAAAAAATAATATATTACATCAAAATATAAAATCATATTGTTTTTTAAATATTTTTAAAATATCAAATACATTTTAAGATATAAACACAACCCAACAAAATCTTCCATTTCAAAATCCTTTTAAAATAAACTCACAAACTGACCCTAAAGATTTATGTTTGAGTCAACGACGTGAGATCAATCGTATTACCTAATTGACGGTCTCTTAGCATATTAACAATACGCTAACATTAAACTTCAACAGTTAATGCAGATATTGAACATAAATATATGTATAGACTATAGACTTCAGCATATCGAATAGATGAAAGACTTTGACCAATATCTTTTGAATATCAAGTCATACCATGAAAACATGTTTTAGGTAGCTAATCTAAAACAAGCATTAAGAACAAATAATCTATCAATATTAAAACTTAAGAATAATTACATAGAACGACATGATTGGAATCAAAACATGATTACTAGAACAAAAGAAAGAAGTTGAACAGCATCTGCGACAATTCCTTGAGTAGCGCTTCCACCCTCAATCTTCCTCTCTTATTCTCTCTTGTTGTGATTTGTGGTGAGAACATACTTTCTTTAAGAACCACCTCAAATCCAATGATATATCTCATTTACGCTTAATGGAACCCTTATTTATATGTTTTGAAATTGGTAGGCTTGCTAAGCGCATCGTCCAATCTTACTTGGCCTGCCTACTTTCTTCCTTACAAAACAATGTTAGATCACCTTCAACTTGATTTTTTTGCCTTAGTTTGCTAAGTGTGTCGTGTATCCTTGCCTACCGCATGAATCCTTCATTCACCTTCAAGTAAATTAGTCTTGAAATCATGAACCACCTTTGCTCGCTAAACATGCATGTGTTTTTGGCTTAGCGAGGTTAGTCGTTTAATCTTGAAGTTGCTTGGCCATGAAATCTTCTTTGTCGCTTTTGCTCCCTAAGTGTGCATATGTTCTTGGTTTAGCGAGTTTTCCTTGTTATAAAAGTGCTTTGGCAAGGCCTTTGTGTCGCTCTGGTGGTTTTTTTAGTTATTTTTAGTCAATGTGGAGTTAAAAAGTCGAAACAGACATTTTATCACTTTTCATTGATAATCAGGGTTTTTTCATTGATTACTTATAAAATAAGTTAACAAGTTCCTACGTGTTTATCGTATTTTCGGCACTTATCAACTCTCCCAACTTATCCTTTTGTTTGTCATTAAACAAAATTCATTTAAATGGTTCTGAAAAATTTGAAATGCATGTTTCATAAGAAGTGAAATGACTTGAGCAATAGCTTTTAAAAATACATTGTTTTATGACATGATTTTCTTTATGATGTAAGTTCATAATTGATCTGAATAGTTGATTAGAATAAGTGAGGGGCCAGCAACACATCTGCGATCTTGAACGGTCGAACAATGGGGGGTGTACCTGCAGGCACTCTGATGCTTAAGTCAGTTCGAGTGAAAAGGTATGTAAGAAATGGTTAAAGGATAGAATACCTGACCCTCTTGCAGAGGAGGTTTTTTATGGTGAGCCCCTAGCGCTTGGCTAATGATCTCCGTTATGGGCTGAGTGTTCAGGCCCACATCGGATGACTGCCAGGATTCCCACGAGAAAGTAGGAATGAGCAGGTTGTGCTCATCGTCTTGGATCAACCGCTTTCCACTCCTCGGATAGTGAATGGACTTGTCCATTACGAAGAGAAGAATGGTTCTGTGATGTGTACGAGATCAGTTGGTGATGTGTCCCCAGGAGAGGAGCACGTGGGGAACATGTTCTCTATTGGGCCCAACGGGTTAGGCCAACACTTTGGGTCATCCTCGAAGCAGAACTGGATTGGGCTGTGCTCGGCGATGGGTTAGCCACAGGCCCAGTCCAGAATAGGATCCCCCCAATTCGTTGCTCATAGGCAAAGGATCAATGACTTAAGGTCATTTCGTGTGTCGAGGAAGAACAAGGGACTCTCTACGATGAGAGCATTCATTCGGGCTCGCGTTTTCGAGCTCGCGTTGCCGTAGACAATGTTCGCCATGGGCGTCTCTTGTTCATGAGTTTGCACCCACGAGGATGATTTTTGCTCGTAACTCGTTGGGTTTTAGTTACGAGGGAGACGCGTCGTGTATGGACTGCGGTTGAGAGTTTAACCTGCGCTTGTATTGAGTGTTTGGCTCTGCTCGTGAGTTATCATGTTGCATGTACATTTGCTTCAATCTTTTCGTCGAGGCTACGCTCGTGAAGGAATGCGAAAGTTTTTCGCCGAGGCCATGCCCGTGAAGGAATGCAGAAAAATTTCGCCGAAGCCATGCTCATGAAGGAATGCGAAAGTTTTTCGCCAAGGCCATGCTCATGAAGGAATGCAAAAGTTTGTCGCTTGTGTTCGACAAGAGATGTTCGACGTCTTGGAGTCCGAAAGACTGATGGTACTAAAAAAGATAAACATTTTGTTCCCTCGAGCCACGTGTTATAGCTATTAAATACATAATGATGGCCTATGAGTAGGGGCAATAATGATCCAAAACGGTGACACGTTTGCTCAAACGGTGCCACACTTTCCCATGTAGTGGAGCTGACTTATAAATAGGAAGATAAGAGGGTCATTTGCAAAGTTCGCATTCTCCTTCCCTCCATTTTCCTCTGAGTTGCTAACCATCCGTCGTTGTTTGGGTCGTTGTCGCCGTCATCAATCCTTCATTACTCTCCAATATCAAGTAAGTATACTTCTTCTTCTGGCTTACATGTTAGTTTTAGAATGTAGATTTGCCTCCTCTCTATGTTTTGTTCTTGTGGATGTTGGTGTTTGGTGGTGGTTTGGCCATTTCCAAACACCGGCCATTGGGGGTTTTTATGTTAGAATCGTGTTTTTGAGTAGGAAAGTTAGTATTTTGCATGTTATTTCTTCTGATAGCCATTCTGGCGCCGCTATTAAGGTAGTGGGTAGAACTTGCGCCGGCGGAGCTTATGATCTTTCTGATGAAGCTCCGTGTCGGGAAGGCTTTTCCCCGTGGTTTTCTTAGTGCGTAATTGAGGCCTCCGTCGAGGAAAATATCCTCGCGATTCCCTTGCTTGCTGCTGAATAAGGGATTTGGTCGAGGGCAACGTCCTAGTGCCTCTCTTCGCCCTTTCACTTGATTTGCAGTGGAAGGGTGGATTTGATTTGGTCGTCGAATTCACTGTTGTCTTTTGCATTTTAGGTTTATATGGCTTGTAGTGCCGAGGGTCTTCACCTGGTTGACACAATCAACGATCCTGACTTAGCCTAGGTTGGTTCGGAACCCCGAGGGATAGCCTCGGGTTTCGCTGACTTCTCAAAGAGCGCATTTACAATCGCCAAAGAAGGCACGGGGTTTCTAGGGGCTTTGGAGAACTCGCCAGTTTATAAGACTGGTCGGGAGGAACGAATTTGCTCACGTTTCTCAGGGAAGCATTTTTCCATGTACGAGTATGCCTTCAAAAAGATGGGGCTCTGATTTCCGTTTAGTGGTCTCCAAGTAGTAATTTTTGATCGGCTGGAGTTAGCGTCCTCTCAGTTGCATCCGAACTCGAACGCATTTATTCAATCGTATGCTAATATCTCGAGATCGGCACCACTGTTCCTATGTTCTTCCATTGTTTCCACCTTCAATGACAAACTTCGCATGGGAATCACAATTAGGTGTCCATTAAGCAGCCGAAAAATTTGTTCAAGACATTCACGGACTCCGTCCGTACCTTTAAGGATATGTATTATACGATCAAGCCTGTTTCGTGAGCAGTCATTGACTATGTGTGAAGGTGAGAAAATACTTAGAAGGGGGGGTTGAATAAGTATGAAAATTAAAACTTAGAAATAAAAACTCAAGTATTTTTATCCTGGTTCGTTGAACTTAACTACTCCAGTCCACCATTCCTAGAGTGATTCTCCTTTCTCAATCAAGGACTTAATCCACTATTTAATCAACTGATTACAATAGTAAGCACTAAGAACAATTGTTCAAAGTCTTCTCAAGAACTACTGATCCTAACTGGATCTTCTTAAGGTTTACAATCAAATGTAATACAAATACAAGTGTTTAAATTGCTTCTAGAAAGCTTTATCACAACTGTGATTTTTCACTTAAATATTAAGAACAAAGAAATTAATTCTTGAAAGAATGTGAACAGTATGAGAGCTTTGAATATTCATTTCTTTTGGATAAAACGTCAAGTGAAGAAGTTGGGTGAAAACTTGCTTTTATAGGCAGCTGATCCAAGGAGAGCTTCACGTTGAGAAGAGTGTCCAAAAGGTCTAAGCCTTTTTGTCTTCACATCAAGTGACCTTTCCTAGAAGAAGAAAGCACAGAAAAATCCTTTTTGTCTGTGTTCTTGTGTCTAGCATAAGTAAGGAAAGAGTCGTTTGGATCATTCCAACGGATATAATCTTTGAATAATTCTTCTTCAATTTTCAGCAAATTCCATTAGAGTCTAAATTGATCAGAGCCTTCTGATGTTGATCAGAGTTTTGCTGAATCAGAGTCTTCTGCAGCAGGTGTGCTTTTAGCGTGTTTAAGATCAGAGCATATTTGAGTCAGATCCTCAGTACTGGCAGCTTTAGTACTTTCAGAATCTTCTGTAGTAACTATGCTTTGAAAACTCTTCATACATAATTCTTCTTTGGTTCAGATGCTTCTGACTTGCTTCAGATTCTTCTAGAGCTTCTGCTTCAAATCCTTCTGGAGCTTCTGCTTCAGAATCTTCTGGAGGCTACGCTCAGGATCTTCTGTTGGCAGCAATCAGAATCTTCTAATGGATACATATGGCGCTTCAGAGTCTAGCAAATTTCTTATGTTCAATTCTGATTTGCTTCTGGAGTGTTAATTCCTTTACTATCTGCAGTAAAAACTCTCAAGCAAATTTTAGAGTATATAATTCTTAATTACAAAATTTCATAATAGTTATCATCAAAACATAGAGATATTATTAATAACCAATATGTGTTCTAACAATCTCCCCCTTTTTGATGATGACAAAAACATCAGAAATTTTGTTTAATTGAAAATATAATAATTATAACTCCCCTGAGATGAAGAATCTCCCCCTGAATTAAATACAAATAAGGAATAGAAACTTCCCTTTTGTCTTGAGTAATTTTCAGAGTTAGAGCTTGATTGTTCTTTAACATTTGAGAGTCAGAGTGTCTTGCAAATTTCAGAGACAGAGTTGGATAATTGTCAAATGATCTGAGAGTCTCAGAGTTTCTTTTACAGAGTGTACTTATCAAATGTTCTGAAATACTCAGATTTAATGTTAGATAAAATAGATATGTCTGAAGTTTCATTCTGATGAAGTTTAATTAAACAGTTCAGATCTATATTTTTTCCCCCTTTTTTGTCATAAGCAAAAAGTAAAAACTTTAAAAAGACAAATAAAAGGAAACAGTAAATGAGATAAATCATGTGGAGAAAACTTTGAAACATTCATTCAATTCAGTTCAGAGCAAGAGTACATGCATCAGAAGATATTCAAAATACATAAGCAAACATCAGATGCAAAACATCAGAATGAAAAAAATGAAAAACTAAGAGTGTTTTGACAAAAGCATCTTCAACAGATCCGTGATCTCAGAGGAGGATTGTTCTTGCTTTGACATCCACTTAGCCATTGTTTCATTCTTCTGATCCTGTTTTGACATCCACTCAGTCATGTCTTCAGACATCTTATCCTGTTTAGCCATCCAAGACTTGATTTCTGATTGACCAGCTTCCAGAGCAGCAATTTTATCCTCAAAATCTGGATGTTCTTTCTTAATCTCAGATGAAGAAGGTTGAACATTTTCTGGAGCTTGAACAGAGTCAATTTCCATAGGGACTTCAGAGCTGGGAGCAGTAGAGCCAGAAGGATGTTCTATCAGAGTCATGGCCAAAGGGTTGTCTTCAGATGCAGATTCAGTAGCTTCTTCTGATGATGGAGGAGCATCTATAAGAAGCAGTGGTCCAGATCTTTTGACAGTCCAGAACAGACTTCTTGCAGCTTCAGCAAATCTGAGCTTCGCATCATCAGAACATATGTTCTTCAGATTTGATGCTACAGTGTTGAATCTGTTGATGAATCCATTCCAGATGACATCAGATTTTGTTGCATCCATTGTTGCTAAACACTTCCTCTGTATAGTACCTAAATACAACTGTATTTCTTGCAAAAAAACATGTAAATAAATGATCAACATTTAGTCTAGGTTTGGGATGTAACAGAGTCTCCAATGTTATTGGTTTTGGATGGGGAGTAGGTGGAAATATGGATTTGTTAATGGAGATCAGAGGAGGAGGGTAGTATGGTATGAAAGGAATTTTAGGGGATTTGTCAGGTTTTGATATGTTTAAGGCATTCAACAGATTTGGTTTTGCTTTGGTGTGATAGGAAACCACATCAAAGGGTTTATCAGAGTAAGGTTGGAAAGCAGATTTTGCAGGTTCATCAGAAGCAGCAGGTTTATCAGATGAAACAGGTGTAGCTGAAGTAACAGCTTTTGCAGATTTAGCAGAATATGATATTGTTGCTAATGAACCTACTTCTGACATTGATTGAATATAGGTGAGAAGCACAAATGGTAGGGTGATAGTAAGTTTGGGTTTGAGGTGAGTGATAGGGTCAGATGGTTCAACTCTGTCATAGAAATCTTTGAGTTTGAAACCATAGGAAAGATTGTGAAAAAGAGATGAGAATTATGCACATGAGATAGATGTTCTTGGGGTAGATGTTGGGATAGGATTTGGAATGAGGATTTCAGATGATGGTGTAGGTGTGGGAGTAGGATCTGGAATGAGAACTTTAGAAGATACAGGGGGTTCTGGTTGGTTTACCTCAGAATCTCTGTGAGAGGGGGATATCAGAAAATCTGGGTGAATGTCAGATTCTGAGGAATTGGATGATGTGGTTGGTGTGCAAGAAGTAGAGGACACTTGAAAGACAGTTTTCAGAGGTGTAACATCTAGAACTTCTGTCTCAGGGATGTTGGTTCCAGATGGGTTGGTTGGTTCTGAAGGATTTTCAGAGGGTTTTGATAGGGGTTCATATGTGGGTGGATCAGATGAAATATTTATTGGTTCAGAGGTAACTGGAACAGATGCCATGGGTTCAGATGTGTTGGATGGAGGATTTTGTGATTGTGGTTGTGTCTTTTGTTGTTGTGATTGAGGTTCAGATGGTTTTTGTTGTTGATGTTCAGAGTCTTTTTCTGGTAGATGTTCAGATTGTTTTTCTGGTTGTTTTTCTGATGGTTGTTGTTGTTGTTCAGATGGCTTTTCTGGTTGTTGTTTTGATTGTGGTTTTTGTGGTGCAGATGGTTTTGGAATTTGTGGAGTCTGAATTTGTGGTTTTGTTGTTGTTGGATTTGGTACAGAGGATTGTTTTACAGGTGAGATGGAAATTGGATTAGAAGATTTTTGTGGAGATGGAGTAGAAACATGAGGTGGAGCAGTAACAGATTGATTTTGTGTAGAAGGTGGTTTTGGGATAGACTTAACAGTTGAATCATTTATAACAATAGGATTTGCAGAAGATACAGAAGATTTAGTACCTTTAATTTTGATGCGTTTAGCAGGAACAGAGGGAGTGTCTCCAGATTCTTTCCTCTTTAGCAGCTTCTGAGGCTTCTCAGTAATCTTGGGCTTCTTCTGAACAGGTGCAGCTTCTGCTTCTGATTGAGTCCTCTTTCTTGGTGTCTCTTCTACTACAACAGGCAATGGTTGCCTTGCTCTCTTTATAATATCTGCAGGAATAGGCTTTCCTTCTGCCTTGCAATCATCAATATATCTTACTACAATTTACCTTGGTTCTTCAGCATAAAACAAAGGGTAGTCATCTACAGGGGTTCTCTTCTGACTCAGTTCAGAAATGTTCAGCTTCTTGGGTGCTGTTGTGAGTTCTTCTACTATTTTTAGTCTCTGAAGACTTTTGGCATTCAGAGGCTTTCCAAGAATGAATTCCAATTCTTCTGTGACGCCAGCAGCATACAGAGCAGTTACAAGTCCATTTTCTGTTAGAAGATCTGAGATTAACCTTCCAAAAGGAATTCAGGTTCTGATCTTCTGACCTTTTTCTTTCACATATTCTCTAGAGGCATTTATATGATTCCATAGATGCATAAACAGAATATATGGAAGATCTACCTTGGTGCTCTGACTTAAGCAATACATAAAGTATAGCTGTTCATTATTGACATAGTCTGGAGAGTTTGTTGACTTTCTGTGATGAATGCATCCCATGAAAATCTTAGCCCAGATTTTGTAGTCAGGCTTCAGATCTTTGAACTTATTAGAAGCTTGTCCAACAGTCATCACTTCCTCATATACTTCATCCATATCAACACGCCCAGCTGGCAAGTGTGATACTCCATCTGTTTCCTCATATCCAATGAGTTTTCTAATCAGATCTTCTGTTATGATTATCTCTTTGCCCAGAACAGAAGATAGAATGAACTTAGGGTATACAGAAGCATGTATCCAGAATTCTTTTACCAGAAGGGGGTAGACTGGTCCAAAAAGTCTGTCAAAATACTTCACCCATCCTTGAGCACCTATAATGGAGCGAAATTCAAACCCATTCTCAGCCAGTGAATCAAATTCCACCATTGATTCACATAGAACCTCCAGCTTTTCAATAGGTGTTAGCAATGTTCTTTTTGGTGGTGTATAAGGAGTTACGCCCATATTAGCAGAAGTAACTGCAGCCATGGTTGATTGAAATTGTGTAGTAGTTGATGATGAAGTTGCCATTGAAGATGAATTTGTCAAACGCTTAGGGTTTTTGTGAAGAGAGAAGAGAAGACAGAAATGCATAAAAGGTTTGAGATGTGAAAAGTGTGAATGTGATGAGAAGAGATGTATTTATACTAAAACACATTGGCATACAAACAGTCAGATAAAGCACGTTTAAACAAAGCATTTAATGAAAAGAATAAAAATCATTTCAAGCATTTATTGATTCTGACAATTTGGGGGGAAAATCAAAATTTTCACTATTCAAACTTCACCTCAAACGTCTCTTCAGTAGTGTACACGCCACCTTTGCAGATTTGGAGTGACACGTGTTTGCTTGCATGTGTTTCTGAATTCTCTTGAGAAATGAAACGTTAGCCAACGTTCAAATCCTCTTAGGATTGTTAGTTCAGAGTTTCACAAGAAAATAATTAAAGAAAATGAATAAACAATCGGAAGAAATACTTCAGAGCATTAGGCATTTTTGTATCTGTAAAATTTGCTTCTGACAAATATCATTATGGACAAAAATCCATACCAATATTTTTCAGAATAAATTTGAATCTATCTTCAACAAGGGGTTTTGTGAAAATGTCTGCCCATTGATGATCTGTATTAACAAAGGCCAAATTTATAATTCCCTTCTGAACATAGTCTCTGATGAAATGATGCTTAATTTCTATATGTTTTGCCTTAGAGTGTAAAATGGGTTTTTTAGACAAACATATAGCAGAAGTATTATCACAAAAGATAGAAATGTTACTTTCAAATATCTGATAATCTTCTAGCTGACTTTTCATCCAGAGCATCTGCGTGCTACATCCAGCAGCAGCAATATATTCTGCCTCTGTGGTTGAAAGTGCAATTGTGGGTTGCTTCTTGCTGTACCAAGAGATTAGATTTCTTCCTAGAAATTGACAACTTCCAGAAGTACTTTTCCTTTCCACTCTGTCTCCAGCGTAGTCAGCATCACAGAATCCAACTAATTTAAAATCATCAGATTTTCTGTAACACAAACCCACATTAGAAGTACCTTTCAGATACCTTAGAATCCTCTTGACAGCTGTCAAGTGTGATTCTCTAGGATCTGATTGGAATCTAGCACACAAGCATACACTGAACAATATGTCAGGTCTAGAAGCAGTTAAGTAAAGAAGAGATCCTATCATACCTCTGTAGAGTTTCTGATCTACTTTCTTACTTACCTCTTCCTTGTCTAGTGAGCTAGTTGGATGCATGGGAGTCTTTGCCAGCTTACTATCAGTCATGTTAAATTTCTTCAGAAGTTCTTTAACATATTTGGTCTGATGTATGTAAGTGCACTCTGGAGTTTGATTGACTTGAATTCCTAGAAAGAATCTCAGTTCTCCGATCATGCTCATTTCAAATTCTGCCTGCATACATTGAGCAAACTCCTTTCCCAGCAAAGTATTGGTAGATCCAAATATTATATCATCCACATAAATTTGACAAATTAGAAGATCTTTCTTAAATGATTTACAAAAAAGTGTTGTGTCCACTTTGCCTCTGATGAAATTTTTCTCCAGAAGAAAATTGCTCAATCTCTCATACCAAGCTCTGGGAGCTTGTTTTAAACCATATAGAGATTTTTTTAGTTTGAAAACATGATCTGGAAATTTTTCACTCTCAAAACCAGGAGGTTGGTAGACATAAACTTCTTCTTCTATAATACCATTTAGAAAGGAACTTTTAACATCCATCTGATACAAAGTGATGTTATTTTGTGCAGCAAAAGAAATAAGAAGACGTATAGATTCTAACCTTGCCACTGGAGCATAAGTTTCAGTATAATCAATACCTTCTTGTTGACTGTACCCTTGAGCAACAAGCCTTGCCTTATTTCTTTCAACTTCTCCTTTCTCATTAAGCTTATTTCTGAAGACCCATTTTGTTCCAATTATATTGAATCCTTTTGGTCTTTGAACTAAATCCCACACATCATTTCTGGTGAATTGATTTAACTCTTCTTGCATGGCAATAATCCAATCATTGTCTTGCAGAGCTTCATCTACAGAAGTTGGTTCAATTACTGACACCAGTCTAAATAATGATGCTTCAGATGATCTTAGAAAAGATCTTGTTCTGATGGGATCATCCTTCTTTCCAATAATGACATTCTCTGGATGAGAAGCTTTGATTTTGGAAGATGATCCTCTAATAGTTGATTCTTCAGAAATGTTTAAATTGTTCATCTGAGAAGTTAAAGGAATAGTATCTGGCGTTGCTTCTGGTTCCTTCACTTGAGCTTTGTCTGCCTCTGAGCCTTCAGAGTCTGTGAAGACTACTTCTCTATCTGCAGAGTTTTCAGACTGCTTTGGCTTTTTATTGCCAAGCTTATCATCAAATCTAACATGAATAGATTCTTCCACAATCTGTGTCTCAGTGTTGTATACTCTGTAGCCTTTAGAGTGTTCAGAATATCCAAGCATGAAACACTTCTGTGCTTTGGAGTCAAACTTGTTAAGATTTTCTTTAGTATTTAACATATAACAAATACATCCAAAAGGATGAAAATATGAAATGTTGGGCTTTCTGTTCTTCCACAGTTCATATGGAGTCTTCTCCAGAAGAGGTCTTACAGACACTCTGTTCTGAATGTAACAGGCTGTGTTGATTGCTTCTGCCCAAAAGTGTTTTGCCAGATTAGTCTCATTGATCATGGTTCTGGCCATTTCTTGCAGAGTTCTGTTTTTCCTCTCTACAACCCCATTTTGTTGTGGAGTTCTAGGACAAGAAAAATCTTGAGTAATGCCATTTTCATTAAAATATTTTTCAAAAAATTTATTTTCAAATTCACCACCATGATTACTTTTGACCTTTATAATTTTGAAATCTTTTTCATTCTGGACTTGTTTACAGAAGTCAAAGAACACAGAATGTGACTCATCCTTGTATTTTAAGAACTTTACCCATGTCCATCTACTATAGTCATCAACAATGACTAATCCATACTTCTTGCCTCTGATGGATGCAATTTTCACTGGTCCAAACAGATCAATATGAAGTAATTCTAGTGGTCTGGAAGTAGAAACAACATTTTTAGATTTAAAAGATGATTTTGAAAACTTCCCTTTTTGGCATGCTTCACAAAGAGCATTTGAGTTGAACTTCAGATTAGGAAGTCCTCTGACAAGATTAAGTTTATTAATCTGAGATATACGTCTCATATTAATATGCCCCAATCTTCTGTGCCAGACCCATTGCTCTTCATTAACAGACAAGAGGCATTTAACATTCTGAAAATTAAGTTCTGAAAGATTTATTTTATAAATGTTGTTTTTCCTCTTACCACTAAATAGGATAGAGCCATCCTTTTGACTAATAGCTTTACAACATTTTTGATTAAAGGTAATATCATAACCATTGTCACTTAATTGACTTATGGACAATAAGTTATGCTTTAACCCTTCAACAAGTAAAACATTAGTAATAGAGGGAAGTTTACCATTTCCAATGGTGCCAGATCCAATGATCTTGCCCTTCTGGTTCCCTCCAAATTTCACATCACCTCTAGATCTAAGCTCCAGGCTTTGGAACATAGACCTTTCTTCTGTCATGTGTCGTGAGCATCCAGAGTCCAGGTACCATGATTGGCGTCCTGACCTTGCTGCTAAGAACATTTGCAACAAGAATTATTTTACTTTTAGGTACCCAGATCTTCTTGGGTCCTTTAGGGTTAGTTGTTCTGAAGGTTTGTCTAAACTTTTGTTTTTCAACATAAGGTTTATTCTGACTAGCCTTAGATTTAAACACATGAATATTCTTTTCAGAGCGTGTTTGTTTAATATCATTCAAGTGACCAAATTTAAAGTGTGAATATAAAGGAGTTTTCTTGATGATAATTTTATCAACAGGTTTTGGATTTAAATCCTTTCCAGAGGAGGATTCATATCCAATTCCTTTTCTGTTATTTCTGCTAACTCCATAGATCATAGAAGCCATTTTGCTTCTGTCTATGCTTTTAGCAAGAAACTTCTGAAAGCTATAATCATATTTTTCCAAAATGTTTTTTCATTCAGATTCAGTTTTAGAATCAGAGTTTTTTTGAGTTAATTCAGAATCATTTTTCAATTTTAAGTTCTTTTCATTTAGCTCAGCTACTTCTGATTTGAGAATATTATTCTCAGATACAAGATTGCTTTGACGCTTCTTGTATTTGAGCTTAATATTGTTATAGCTTTTCATAACTTCTGATAACACTTTGATAAGTTCTTCTTTAGTGAGTTTAGCCATTACCTCTTCAGCGTCAGAGTCAGATTCAGAGTCAGATTCAGATCCTGAAGTTCCTTCCTCCTGATCTTCTATGTCTGCCATCAAAGCTACATTGGCACATTCTTCTTCTGACTCAGATTCAGATGTATCTGAATCATCCCAGGTGGCCATCAGAACCTTTTTCTTCTTATCAAATTTTCTTTTAGGCTTTTCTTTCAGCACCTTTGGACATTCATTTTTGTAATGTCCAGGTTCTTTACATTCATAACAGACAACCTCCTTTTTGCCAGATCTTCTGTGTCCAGAAGATTCTTTTGTTTGGTCAGACTTCCTGAAGTTTCTGAACTTCTTTCCTTTATGCTTCCAGAGTTTGTTTATTCTTCTAGACAGCATGGATAGTTCATCTTCATCTTCAGATGAGGATTCTTCAGAGCTTTCCTCTATTACCTGCAATGCTTTAGCAGATTTATTAGATTTTAAAGCAACAGATTTACCTTTCTTTTGAGGTTCATCTTCCTCAAGTTCAATTTCATGACTTCTTAGAGAACTGATCAGTTCCTCCAAGGAGATCTTGTTCAGATCTTTAGCCATTTTCAGCGCTGTCACCATAGGTCTCCATCTGGTAGGTAAGCTTCTGATGATCTTTTTCACATGATCAGCAGTAGAGTATCCTTTATCCAGAACCTTTAGTCCAGCTGTAAGTATTTGAAATATGGAGAACATAGCTTCAACAGATTCAGAGTCTTCCATCTTGAAGGCTTCATACTTCTGGATCAGAGCCAGAGCCTTTGTTTCCTTGACTTGAGAGTTTCCCTCATGAGTCATCTTTAAGGATTCAAACATGTCAAATGCAGTTTCCCTGTTTGTATTTTTTTCATACTCAGTGTGAGATATTGCATTCAACAATATTGTTCTGGCCTTCTGGTGATTTCTAAATTCTTTCTTCTGAGCATCTGTCATAGATTTTCTGTCTATTTTCTTGCCATTCCCATCAGTGGGATGAACATATCCATCTATGACCAGATCCCATAAATCAGCATCATATCCAAGGAAAAAACTTCCAATCCTGTCTTTCCAATAATTAAATTTCTCCCCATCAAACATAGGGGGTTTGGTGCTGATTTTGTCCCTTTCTTCATATTTGTTGTTAATGTTAGACATTGTATTATCAGCCATAGTAACAACCAAATATATATCAAAGTATTTCTCACTGGATCTTTACTGTCACTATTAAGTGGTAGCACACACAGAACCGGAGCTCTGATACCAACTGAAGGTGAGAAAATACATAGAAGGGGGGGGTTGAATAAGTATAAAGATTAAAACTTAGAAATAAAAACTCAAGTATTTCTATCCTGGTTCGTTGAACTCAACTACTCCAGTCTACCCTTCCTAGAGTGATTTGCCTTTCTCAATCAAGGACTTAATCCACTATTTAATCAACTGATTACAATATTAAGCACTAAGAACAACTATTTAAAGTCTTCTCAAGAACTACTGATCCTAACTGGATCTTCTTAAGGTTTACAATCAAATGTAATACAAGTACAAGTGTTTAAATTGCTTCTAGAAAGCTTTATCACAATTTTGATTTTTCACTTAAATATTAAGAACAAAGAAATTAATTCTTGAAAGAATGTGAATAGTATGAGAGCTTTGAATATTGATTTCTTTTGGATAAAACGTCAAGTGAAGAAGTTGGGTGAAGACTTGCTTTTATAGGCAGCTGATCCAAGGAGAGCTTCACGTTGAGAAGAGTGTCCAAAAGGTCTAAGCCTTTTTGTCTTCACATCAAGTGACCTTTCCTAGAAGAAGAAGCACAGAAAAATCCTTTTTGTCTGTGTTCTTGTGTCTAGCATAAGTAAGGAAAGAGTCGTTTGGATCATTCCAACGGATATAATCTTTGAATAATTCTTCTTCAATTTTCAGCAAATTCCATCAGAGTCTAAATTGATCAGAGCCTTCTGATGTTGATAAGAGTTTTGCTGAATCAGAGTCTTCTGCAGCAGGTGTGCTTTTAGCGTGTTTAAGATCAGAGCATATTTGAGTCAGATCCTCAGTACTGGCAGCTTTAGTACTTTCAGAATCTTCTGTAGTAACTATGCTTTGAAAACTCTTCATACATAATTCTTCTTTGGTTCAGATGCTTCTGACTTGCTTCAGATTCTTCTAGAGCTTCTGCTTCAAATCCTTCTGGAGCTTCTGCTTCAGAATCTTCTGGAGGCTATGCTCAGGATCTTCTGTTGGCAGCAATCAGAATCTTCTAATGGATACATATGGCGCTTCAGAGTCTAGCAAATTTCTTATGTTCAATTCTGATTTGCTTCTGGAGTGTTAATTCCTTTACTATCTGCAGTAAAAACTCTCAAGCAAATTTTAGAGTATATAATTCTTAATTACAAAATTTCATAATAGTTATCATCAAAACATAGAGATATTATTAAGAACCAATCTGTGTTCTAACAATGTGTTCCAGCGTGTGGTTGTAATTGAAGAAGACGGGAATGTGCATTGCAACGAGGTGACGAGGATGGTCTCGAATTTCGCCTTTCGCTAGAGTGCCGCTCACTTTGATGAGAGTATGGATTATTACATTACTAAGCCTAACGAGTTGGACCATGAAGATCAACATGGCTTCAACAAACTTTTGAATTTTGTTGATAGCTTCGCTCCTGCTCGATGAGAGACTAGAAACAGGGAGGCTGTCCTCGATGATCATGGATAACTCATTTATGAGGCTCGATAAATTAACACTAAGGAGCTCCTCAAGCGTGTCAAGGAAGCTAGGTTGCTTCTAGGTAGCTGTTTTTCCTTTTAATTTGTTTGCATGCTTATTCTTTCTTGGTATATTAACCTGTACCTGTCATTTATCGAAGATAAAAAGGCCAACCTTCAGGATCACGTGATCAAGATGGAAATAAACAAAGGGGGTACATCAAAGGGCGGAAAAAGAAGCTCTAAAAATAAGATTGTCCAACTCCTGAACCAGTCCAAGTGCGACTCCGGCCTTGATTCTTCTTCTTCACAGTGGCGGGCGATCAGTCTTACCCTCAACAGGACACCCCGACCAAGAAAAGGCAGCGCGCGGAGGATTCCATTAATATAGATCTAACGGGGGAGGTCGTCGAGGAAATGTTCACGCTGCCCCCTTGCTATTCCAATAGAGGGTTCTTTGAGGGGGGTTTTTCTCTAGTCGTGCCTCAGGAAGATTCTTCGTCCATCCTGGGCCTCAACATGGCAGGAAAAAGAAAAGAATTAGCTCAAGATACGACCGCTTTGATGAGGGTCTTGGAGGTGGCCCTGGTCCTTAATGACGAGGAGACCTGCTCTAATGACGAGCTAGAGAAACAGCGGGCAGCAAATGCGAAGGTCAAAGCAGAGATGCTCAGAACAGAGACTACTTTTGATGACTGTAATGATAAGTATAGGATCCAGGGTGAGATTCTGATCAAGCTGCGCGAAAAAAAGAAGAAGAGGAATTGGCTAAGTTAAATGCGGACATGATCGCCTTGAGGCTTGAGCATGCTACTGAGAAAAAGATCTTCGAGGACAAGATTTCTTCTGCTTTGGAAGCTGTTGCGGCCCCCGCCGAGGACGAGGATGATGACCTGAAGGCATTGCTGATCCAGGGCGAGCTAGTTTCCCAGATCAGAAGTCTCAAGCAGTATTGTGCAGATGTTGTCGAGATGAGCTTTGAGAATGTAGTGGCTCGGCTTCGAATCACGACTCTGGGGTCGAACTCGTCACTGAGGGGACCGGGTTCCTGTCCAAGGTGGTTGATGGTTAAATAGTCGCTTCTCCTGGCTATCCCGCTGACGATGATGAGGAAGAAGAGGAGCTCACCAATGAGGGGGAGTACAATGTTTAACTTGTATATTTGTTTCTATTTGGTTTGGTCTGCATGTTGTGATTTGCAAAATTTGGATCATGGGCATTTCCCTTTTTTGTAATATTATGACATCATCGGCCTTTGTGGTCGTTATTTTAATCATACATCACTTGTTTTATATGCTCGTGTATGTCGTTGCTTGCCTGTATGCTTTGTTTACCAAGTATTTATTTTCCTCGGTTAGGCGTTCTAAAAGCTCTTCGATTTGAGCTTGTAACGAGATGTTTGTTTGCAAATTACTTTTGCTAAATATTTGGGGGTCTTTCTCGACAGCGTTATTGTTCGACATTGTAGAGAACTCTTCAAGTGACTGGAGTTGGGTTCCGTACATGGTACGAGGATGGTGGAGCTCGGTTGAGATTTCCTCGTCGGACCAAGAATTTGCTCGTCAAAGAGTGCAAACTTGCCTTTTTGTTTAAGTTTGGGATGTTGTGCTTGTACCCGAGCACGCCTCAGTGGCCAGGACGTACCCTATCATCGTTGAATAGGATACGCCGACTTTTAGTGTTAACTATAATATTGTTTCAGTTTCTCGGCATTCCATGGTCGAGCAAGTTCTTCCCCGTGCAGGTTTTCGAGGTAGTAGGCCTTATTCTCCATTTTTGCTCGGATGCGATAGGTGCCTTCCCAGTTCATGGTGAGTTTGCTCTCGTGAGAAGCATTCTAATTTCTTCTCAAGAGTAGGCTACCAATTTCAAATTCTCATTTTTTTACTTTGGCGCCATGTTGTATGGTTATCTTTTGTTTTAACAAGGCTTCGCGGCGGGCTATCCTTGATCAAATTTCTTCAACAAGGTCGAACTCTTCTCTTAGTTCCTTATCATTCATCTCCTCGTTGAGGGGGAATTCAGTTCTCCTAGAGGGTTCTCTAATTTCCATTAGGATTACTGCCTCGGTCCCGTAGGTTAGTCGAAACAGAGTTTCCTTGTGGTCAAGGGTGGTGTTGTTCTGTATGCCCAGAGTACGTTGTGTAGCTCCTTGACCCATTTCTTTGTTGTCTTGCATAGCCTTTGTTTTAGCCCTCGTAGGATCACCCTGTTCACAGCTTCGGCCTTCCTGTTTGTTTGTGGGTGCTCGATAGATGCGAAATGATGTTTGGTGCCCAATCTGGCGACGAAATCCTGGAAATTTTTGTTAGTGAACTGCGTCCCGTTGTCAGTGACGAGTACTTGTGGTATGCCGAATCGAGCAAGTATGTTTCTTTTATAGAAATGGAGTATATTATGTGTTGTGATTTTGGCAAGTGCTTCCGCCTCTATCCATTTCGTGAAATAATCAATGTCGACTACTAGGTACTTTTTTTGGTTTGACCCTGTGTTAAATGGCTCGAGGATGTCCATTCCCCACCAGGCGAAGGGCAACAAGAACTAGGGCGTTTTAAGCTCGTTGGGTGGTGCCAAGTGCATGTCTTCGTGGCGTTGGCATTTATCACATTTCTTAACATATTCTTTTGCATTGTGTTGTATGGTTGGTCAGTAGTATCTTGCCCGTAGGGCCTTTCGGGTGAGTGATCTTCCTCTGAGGTATTGGGCATTGATTCCTTCGTGGATTTCATGTAGGATGTTGGCGATCTTGGATTCCTCGACACACTTGAGGAGAGGGATGGAGAATCCTCGTCTGTATAACTTGTCCTCGACCAAGACATAGGCATAAGCTCTGCGCCTGATCATGTTAGCCTCTTTCTGGTCGAGGGGTAGTTCTCCAATTGTAAGGTAGTTGTATACCGAGGTCATCCAACAGTCATTGTTGTCGATGGCATTAACGTCAAAGGTTGCAGAGGGTTTTTGATGCTTGAGTGAGAAAGTATTTCTTGGATGACAGGTGTCGCTTCCGCGAAAATAAGGTGTCGGCAAAACAGAAGAGTCGCCACCTTTCGTTATTTATCCCTCAGAACGGGAAAGGAAACGATCATAAAACCTGACGAAAAGGTATAAGACAAGGTCATCGCAACCATTGTCTGGGTTCGGGAGTCGGTTACGCAAGGGGAAGGTATTAGCACCCCTCACGTCCATCGTACTCGATGGGATCCACGCTTGTTGTGTTTACTGGACGAGTTGGTTTATCTATCTACCTATCAAGGCTGGTCTAAAAATAAAATAAAATGACTCGGAAAAGCGTCGCGCTTTATGTCTACGTATTCTCATTAGAGAATGAGAAATCAGAGTCAACGTAGTTCGACCTACGACGGGTTACGGGGAAGGTGGCTCGCCAATACATCAGTATTGTGCCTACGTACTCTCAACAGGTATGAGAGATCAGAGCTTACGTAGTTCGGGGTAATACAGATTACGGGGATTCCGATTCATCTGTTTTATCGAGTAGGGTTAAACAACAGTTCCAGTAGTTAGGGACAAAGCCTGTTTGCGATGGCGCTGAAGTTTAACGACACTGTTTTCTTCAGAAAAGCTTTCCTTTGAATTATGGGCCCACGGGGCAAAAAGGTTTGAAGTTTGTTTCTGTCTTTTACGTAAGAACTGTTTTTTATGGTTGTTTGCAATTTCAATCGCACTAAAGACTATGACCTGAGAGTGAATGCGTCGCATGTCACCCAAAGGGTGCCATACTAAACATCCAGACAGTTGAAAAGAAGCTCTCCAACAACCCTTTCTCAGATAGCTTAAGGCTCGTAACGTACGAAAGAAATCATTCATGATTGCTGTATCTTAAGCTGTTTTGAGATGAGAAGAGAACAGGCTCAACTACGGGGAGACTATCAAGTCCTAATGTTGTCATGCCAAGGATTCATCCTATAGTTGAAGTTTGAAACAGGGAACTCCTAGAAGTTATCGTGCATAGGTTTCAACCTAAAGTTCTATCATCACTTCCTTATCAAAGGAACTGAGATTCCTAAGGGATCATGTCAATGATAAACATAAACAGATAAAGCATCAGCTTAAACAGTAAACAGATATACAGTAAAATGCATGCAATGCAAGTGAGGGAGGAAATGTGTGTGGGGCAACAGCCTCCACAAGCTCATCTCAACCTCAATCCAGATATGAATAATAGTAATCATACAACATAAACAACATGCTATCAAGCAGAGTATAATAACAACTGTAATCATACAGAGGACATAAAATGCTATCAAGCAAAATAAACCACATGGGCAAGGGAGCAGGGCTCTACCGAATACCCGCAAGCAAAGCCATACAGTAACAATACAAGCAGAGGGAGCAACTCAACCTCTAGTGCAATCATGCTCCTAGTTTAAAGTCAGTCTAGATATGAACTTATTCTAATGCATCAAGCAAGTCAAACAAGACACATCAGCACAGAAAAGAAAACAGACAAGAAAGCAAATCAACCCCTCTCTTTTTCCAAGCTTCAGCAATCCAGTCTTCAGACTTCAACCACCCTTCAAGGCTATCATCTTTCATGACAAGTATCAACTTACTTCTCCATGGTTTCAACCCATCAACATAAGTTCCAACTTATTCTCTCTTCCTTAAGCTTCAGCTTTACAGTCAATTTCACCCTCAGGCTTCACTCCTAACTGCAAGTATCAAATGGACTCCTTCAGGCTCTCAATGCATCAGTGTAAGTGTCAACTCACCCTTTATTCCTCAGCTTCAGCTTTACACTCAATCTCAATTGAATCCTCTTCATAAGCATCAACTTGGTCTTCAAGCTTCAGCTCTCTTTGCTTTGCCAGTATCAACTGGGTCTTCCTCATCTACAAGCTTCAGCTTCTCAGAGTAATCTTCAATCACATGGAAGTTTCAACCCCATCCTCCAATTCTTTTAAGCCTCAGCTCTTCACTCAATCTCCATTGGATCTTCTTCACAAGCATCAACCTGCTCTTCTTGCTCTTCAAGCTTCAGCTGCAATGGCAATGCTCAAGGAATCATCCTCTTCCACACTCTTCAATGAAGTCCTCATCTTCAAACTCAAGTCCAACATCTTTCAAGATACTCAAACCAGAAGACAATTGATTTAACAGAATGAGTGGAAATGATAAACAGCTTATTGACAACTAAAGGAAGCCTGTAAGGGTTCATCATTATGAGAGACTGGTTCCCTCAAAGTTCTACTTCCCAGATAAAGCCACTCATCCCTCCAAAGGATGGATGTGAATATCTTAGAAGGACTTTTAGTCATTGGGGAGAATGGAAGCACAAGATGCTTTCCATATTTGTGAAAGAAATCA
Organism: Lathyrus sativus; assembly: GCA_963859935.3. Lineage (NCBI taxonomy): Eukaryota > Viridiplantae > Streptophyta > Magnoliopsida > Fabales > Fabaceae > Lathyrus > Lathyrus sativus. The sequence continues at coordinate 193,266,056 of OZ012739.1, forward strand.
TTCTAACTATAAGGCTCTCCCTATGTTTCCTACCTCCTAAATCTTCATCAGACACCATCAGGCACAAGCAACTCCAAGCTCCAAGCAATTTCAAACAACTTCAAGCATCCTCACCTTGTCTTCAACTTGTCTTCAATCTCAACCAAAGGAAAACAAAGCAAAACCCTAATCTAAGGGAACTAAAGCAGTTAATCTAGTTGAATTAGTAAGTTAGGATCACCTAAAACCTAGTACTAAAGTTAGTCCTAACTAAAATACTAAAACCAATTGTAAAATCTTACAAAAATAACTATGGGAACCTAGGTCAATCATGACTCTACCACATTAATTCCAGAGATCAAATCATCAAATAAGACCTAGAAATAAATTCTATACCATAAGGTACTAAACCTAAACCCTAAAAGGGAGCACCTAAATATCAATCTAGAAAGCACACCTATTTTCATCACAAAAATGTGAGAAAAATGCTATGGGAGCATACATGTCTAAAATAATCACACACAAAAAATAAGGATCAAAGTCATCACCACATGATCACACAAAATTCCACAAAATTAGGTATCAAACATAACCATTTTAATATCAATTAAAATATAAAATTCCCATAAAATCAGAAAATACATGAAATAAAAATATTTTTTCTCTAAAAAATACTAGACTCAATCATGAGTAAAATTCAAAAAGAATGGGGTTAATTGGATTAATTTTCAATTTTATATGATTTTTCCAAGAACCATGAACAAAATGAAAAAATAATGAAAATCAAAATAAAATAACACACGCGCGGTGCAAATAGCAATGATACACAGTTCATATAATAGATTGGGCCTTCAGGGGGGTGGGGATAACAATCTTTGCACTAAGCCTAGAACCACTGATTAAATGAAACAGTGCGTTTCATAATCAGAACTCCTTCACAAATTGAAATCAAAACGTGGCCGTTGGATCACTCACTCAGTCAAAGTCCAACCCCCATCCAATGGCCCTAGAGTCATCTTCTACCTTTTGAACCTCTGAACTTCGCGCCCAGCTCCGGCCACCACCGGTGGTGCTCCGGTCACCATTCCACAACCCTAGTTCATCATAGAGTCCACCATAGGCCACGATCCCTTAATGAAACATGTCCCAAATTCCCTCACGAGTTCATTCATGCCCTTAGTTCTTTCTGAAACCTCAAGATTCACCATATCCAAATCTCAACCGAAAATGGTAATACCCTAAATTGGTCACTAATTCTCAAATTAGTGGTCTGAAATCAATCCTACACCGTTCTACAATGCATCTAACACCTTAATTCATCTTGATTCTACCTAATTCATGCTAGAGGAAGAAAGTTACTAACCTGAAAATCTTGGATGAACAGATGCACTAAACCTTCAATTCAAGCTCTCCAACCTTCCAGACACGATCAATGGATCCTCTCCTTGCTTCTGTATGCAAAAGAACCGGTTGAAAGCTCCTGAATCTTGAAATCCGATGGTGAGTTGCAGGTGGAAAAATTCAATTGCTCATACACGATTCAGCCACGAATTCCCTTGGATTATGATCTGGAATCAATCCCTTGCATCCATAGAAGAAGTTTCAATCAAGAAAATGGATGGAAAGTGAAGAATTTGGTGAAACCGAATTCAATTGCAAGCCAAGAAATCTCAATCTCAATCTATGCTCTCTCCTTCAATCATCACCAACCCTTGCATTGAATCACCTCTACTCAATATATAGATGATGTATGAGTGATCTAGAACCCTCTAGATCCTTCTAATGAGAGTTTCAACTTCTCATGTCATGAGATTTTCAACCATATGCCATGCTATGCATAATGCTGCAAACAGCTTGAAACCAATCTCATTTACTTCCAATTTCTCCCCTAGTGACATTTTAAAAGTGTTTAGCTTGCAAAGGGTCTTGCTCATGCCTTGATTCTATGTTTTGCACATGTTACTTAATATGCAAGTAATCACTTTTCAAACAAGTCCACAAATTAGACCTCAACTCAAAAATGGGGCTAAACCAATGTTCTTAAAATGTTTTCTAGAGTCAAAATGATATATTACATGCCATGGTTTGGATGTGTAGGTTGAAAATATCAATTTCCAACTTTGATTCATTCAACTTATACCCTTATTTTAGGTCATTTTTGCAACTTTGAGCTACAAGCATTTCCAACATCTCAATACCTCCTTACTAGCCTTAAAACATCATTTTGAATAAGTTTGATGTTGAACATTTTTCCATTTGAAGCTTGGAAATAGGAGTTATGGCCTTATGGTTGAAATGACCTGTAATCTCCAAATGATCAAAATGCCCTTGACTTGTCAAAGCCATAACTTGAGTTCTACAGATCCTATCAAGGACTTCTAGTACTCTCTAGAAAGCTAAGAGGATAAGGAACAACATTCATGTTGACCAAAAGTTCATAGGAATCATCCTTCTAGGGCAAACGTTTGATGCAAGTTGGGTAACTTTCAAGCCCCTAGATTCACATACCTCAGATGACCTGTAACTTATCAAAGTCATAACTTGAGTTCTACAAACCCTATCAAATACTTCTAGTACTCAAATTAAATCTAAGAACAAGCTCTTCAACATTCATGTTGGGGTAAATATGAGATGACCATCACATCTTGAGCTAAACTGCCTTGAAGATAAGGGTCAAACTAGGGGATTTTACACTGTCAAGCCTTAGAAACCCTAGCTTGAAACTTCTCAAAATCTTCAATCATGATGAGTTGAACTTGGAGTCATCCTTATAGCCTCTCAATGTGTCAATCCATGATCTCATGGCTCTTGTATTAGGTCTCAACCTTCCTTAAATCATCAGTTGACCTAGGGTTGACCCAGTCAAACCCTAATTGCACCAATCATGGCTGAGTCTTCTCAACCTTGCACAATGACCTATCTAGGCCTCATGATGGCTTTCAAGACATCTCATAAGCTCTCTCAAGGCTTCAAGTCCACATTCCTAGCTTCAGAATCATCTGAGGAGTTCCCACAACTCTCAAGTTAGGAGGCACACACTCTTGGTTTCAACTACTCTCTCTGAGGATCTTCTAACTTCTCTAACAAAGATATCTATCCTTGAACACTTGAATAACCTTCTTAGCTAGCTTCAAACTCTTGTGTGGCCCTTGATTGGTAATCATACCTCTTGATCTCCTGCATACATGTCAATGAAATGCAAATGACAATGCTAATGTGAATGAAATGAAACATGAGCTAGGTAAAGAAATGTTGGGCAAATTTTGGGGTGCAACAGCTGCCCCTATTCAAACGGCTTGAACCTGACTGGGTGAGAAGCGAACAGCTCTCAACCAATCAAGGTGCGATACGGTTGAATACCGACAAACCCAGAAATTTGCCAACCGCACAAGTACACGGTACTCTGATGGGAACAAATCTTTGAAAACTGAAATATTAGCTGCACGGCAACTAGCTGTGGGAATTGGTCACACGGTAACCGGTGATACATGGTCGATCATGCCGTCAGGCATCAGGATTCCTCGGGACTCATCAGATCAACAATCAGGTTAATCACGCCATCAGGCATTCAAAGAAATCTTCGGACATCAGTCGGACTTCATCAGTAAGTCGGGAATAGCATTCTCGGTCAATCATGAACCAATCGGGGATATCCAAACTCCTGCCATCAGGCACTCTGCATCAGCTGGGAGAACTGCTTCGTTAATACGGTTGGACTTCAATCATCAAGTCTTCGAGGGAAGTTTCAACTTCGCCGTTCAGAAACCCGCTGGGGATGACGCATCTCCGCTGGGGATTCTGGAGAACTATCAAGTAACTCTGCTTCGGGGATCCGGAAATCATTCTGGGTGAATCAACTCTGCTGAGGACTGCAAGAATCATCTTGGACCAAATAACTTCGTGGGGACTTCAAGAATCATCCTGAACCCATAACTCTGCTGGAGATTTTAGGAATCATCCTGAGCAAACGCTCCGCCGGGGCTCTAGGCATCAACTTGAGCAACCCACTCTGGCAATTTTACTGGGGATTTTAAGAATCATCTTAAGCAAATGACTTCCCTGGGGAGAATTCAAGAATCATCTTGGGAGAACGACTCTGCGGAGGAACACCTGCAAAACAAGAACGGTAACGACCTAGCTCATGTTTAGTATGCATATACTTTGACAACGGCGAAATGCTCCACACGGTGGAAATGCTACACGTTTAGGATAAATGCTATGCAATCATGCAAAATGCTATGACCCCGTCAGCAAAATAAATGCTGAAGGGAGAATCCTCCTGTCAAGGAGAAAGAAACACTCTAGTGGAGAGGAGGAATCATCCTGCCGAGGAAAGGAAGTCACGCCAACCTCAATCAGACTCCGCATGGGGAAGCAAACTTTAGTCGACTGCTGCAGGGGAATGCAGCTCTACGAGAACCTGGACCTGCTGCGGAAAGCGATGTCAATCGCAGGAATAAACTGCGCAGCCTTCGGGACTACTTCCCTGGAGATAACGACTCCGGCGGGGGAATACAACATCAGCTATTCAACATTTTACTGGGGAAAACCAATCATCGTCCCCCGGCTTCCAAAGACTCGGCTCTCTTGGGGAACTGTAAACTCGGCTGGGGAAGAAGAAATCATCCTGATTCCTAGGGAGAGTACGACTCTGTGAGGAATCTCAATTCCGCTGGAGACTTCAGTCAGGAACTATCAATTGCTGCACACTTCGGCGTATGACTCAGCTGGGGAGATGACGTTCCTTCAGGATACATCTGATTGGGGAGAGAATCTTCTCTGCCTGGGGAAACATATCAATGCTTGACGATCTCCGGTTCAGACTCTGCGGGGAGAGGCTGCTGAACTTTGCTGGAGAAGAAGGAATCATCCTGCTTGGGGACGCATATGGCGTACTACCTGGTATACGCTACACCTGCAACAACACAAACAAACAGACAAGATACCCTTCTCAAAGGGACCTATCAAGGTTATCATCTTGCGACAATGTTCAAGTAATTCATTGTTTCAACAATTAGGGGCCTAGGCCAGTAAGTTTATGTATGCGTATTTTATCAACAACATCGGCATTCTTTTCGCAAACAAAACAAATAAATGCTAAACACACAAACAGAATTGCTGAATAGTATACATTTTATTGATAACGAACCCCTGAATGGGTAAAAATGTTTTACAACAGATGCAAGCTCCTGGAATGAGGAAGTTGCGCAAATATAAACATAAATATACATCAGTATATACAAATGTCGGCAACGAGGCGTAGACGAACACCATGAGTTGATCCCTCTATGACCCACTCGACTTCGATACTTCTCCGACGCTTCAGCTTCAGAAGAGATTGATTCAGATAAACGGCCCTCAGGTCTTCCAAACCACTAAACAATGAAAGTCCATACGCGGAACACAGTCATTGGCTTTTTCAAATCCCTAACTTTTGCCTGAATCGCCCTTCCGGGTTTTCGATTCACTGGGATACCCTTTTTTGCCAAAGTCGCCCATTCGGGTTTTCGACTTTGCGGGTGTACATTCTTTTCTTTATATTCCTAATTTTTGCCCGAACCCTTTTCCTTTTTTATGGTTCGCCGGGATGCCCCATTTTTGCCTGGATACTCTTTTTCTTTCCAGCGGGTCATTCTTTAAGCAAAGTATTTTTTAACTGCGTCCGCGTTCACCGGGGATGCAAAATCTTCACCATCCATCGTGGATAACAACAAAGCTCCTCCCGAGAAGACCTTGCTGACAACATACGGACCTTTGTAATTGGGAGTCCACTTGCCCCGGTGATCGGAGTGTGGAGGAAGAATCTTCTTCAGGACGAGATCACCCGTCTGAAAGCTTCTAGGACGCACCTTCTTATCATAAGCTTTCTTCATTCGGCTTTAGTACAGACGACCATATGCAATCGATGCCAACCTCTTCTCGTCCATCAGGCTGAGTTGGTTTAGTCGGTTCTTAATCCATTCTGCCTCATCGAGTTTCACGTCAACCAAAAATCGTAAAGAAGGGATCTCCACTTCTAACGGTAGGACCGCTTCCATACCGTACACTAAGGAGAAAGGAGTTCCCCCGGTTGACGTACGTACCGTGGTACGATAACCGTGCAGTGCAAATGGCAGCATCTTGTGCCAATCTTTGTAGGTCACAACCATCTTCTGGACAATCTTCTTGATGTTCTTATTGGCCGCTTCAACGACGCCATTCATCTTCGGCCGGTAAGGAGATGAGTTGTGGTGTTCAATCTTGAAACTCTGGCACAACTCCTTCATCATCTTTTTATTCAGATTCAAACCATTATCAGTAATGATCCGCTCGGGAATTCCGTAACGACAGATGATATCCCTCTTTATGAATTTAGCCACCACCTGCTTGGTCACATTAGCATATGAGGCTGCCTCCACCCACTTAGTGAAGTAGTCGATAGCTACTAGAATGAAGCGATGACCGTTAGATGCAGTGGGCTCGATCTTGCCTATCATGTCGATGCCCCACATGGAGAACGACCACGGGGAGGACATGACATTTAACGGGCACGGCGGCACATGAACTTTATCAGCATAAATCTGGCATTTATGACATCTCTTCGCGAATTTAAAACAATCTGATTCCATCGTCAGCCAGTAGTATCCTGCTCTCAGGATCTTTCTTATCATAGCATGCCCGCCGACATGCGTACCAAATGTGCCTTCATGGACTTCTTCCATGAGCATACTCGCTTCTTTCTCATCTACACATCGTAGTAGCACGAGATCGTGGTTTCTTTTATACAAAACTCCATCAGGATTGAGATAAAAATTTCCAGACAGCCTCCTCAGAGTCTTCTTATCCTGGGTTGACGCTCCCGCGGGATACTCCTTAGTCATAAGGAAAGTCTGGATGTCATGGAACCATGGCTTGCCGTCGGAGGCTTCCTCGATCGCAAAGACAAATACAGGTCTATCAAGACGAGAAAGGACAATTCTTGGAGCTTCATTCCAAAAATTGACTTTATACATCGAAGACAACGTGGCTAAGGCATCAGCCATCTGGTTCTCAGCCCTGGGCACATGATGGAGTTCCACTCGATCAAAGAACGGAAGCAGCCTTCTGGCATAGTTCATGTACGACACCAAATTTAATTGACGAGTCTCCCACTCCCCTTTAATCTGGTTGATCACAAGCGCCGAGTCACCATATACGTCTAGGTTCTTGATTCTCAAATCAATTGCTTCTTCTAGACCCATGATGCATGCTTCATACTCCGCTTCGTTATTGGTGAACGGGATATGGGATCCGTGGGGAGTCGTGATGATCACCCCAATGCCACTTCCGTAGGAATTAACCGCCCCGTCAAATATCAATTTCCACTGGGATTTCCTGTCTGGCCCCTCATCGGGCAACGGTTCATCGCAATCCTTTGCTTTAAGAAGCATGATATCCTCATCAGGGAATTCAAATTTCATCGGCTGATAATCCTCGATCGGTTGTTCGGCAAGGTATTCAGACAATACGCTTCCCTTGATGGCCTTTTGGGACACGTACTGAATGTCATATTCCGTCAACACCATTTGCCATCTGGCAATTCTGCCCGAAAGCGCTTGTTTCTCGAAGACGTACTTGATCGGATCCATCTTCGAAATTAGCATGGTGGTGTGGTTGAGCATGTACTGTCGTAAACGTTTGGCAGCCCGGGCTAGTGCACAACACGTTTTCTCCAGCATCGAGTAGCGAGATTCACAGTCTGTGAACTTTTTACTCAAATAGTAAATGGCATGCTCCTTTCTGCCCGTCTCGTCGTGCTGACCGAGAACACACCCCATACTATTCTCAAGAACTGTCAAGTACATGATTAAGGGCCGTTCGGCCACCGGGGGTATCAAGATCAGAGGTTCCTGTAGATACTGCTTTATCTTATCAAATGCCTTCTGGCAATCCTCGTTCCAGATAATCGCCTGATCTTTCTTTAACAGTTTGAACATCGGTTCACACGTGGCCGTGAGCTGAGAAATAAACCTTGCAATGTAGTTTATTCTGCCCAGGAAACCACGAACTTCTTTTTCTGTTCTTGGCACTAGCATTTCTTGTATCGCTTTAATCTTCGCAGGATCAACCTCGATGCCTCTTTCACTCACGATAAACCCCAGTAACTTTCCGGACCGCACTCCGAAAGTATACTTATTAGGATTCAGCCTCAACCTAAACTTCCTAAGCCTCTCAAAAAGCTTCAGCAAATTGACCAGATGTCCCTCCTCCGTTTGGGACTTTGCAATCATGTCATCAACATAGACTTCAATCTCATGATGAATCATATCATGAAACAAAGTGACCATTGCTCGTTGGTAAGTGGCCCCTGCGTTCTTCAGACCGAAAGGCATTACCTTGTAGCAAAATGTTCCCCAAGGAGTGATAAACGTAGTTTTCTCCATGTCCTCCGGCGCCATCTTGATCTGATTGTAACCGGAGAAGCCATCCATGAACGAAAACAGGGAGAACTGAGCTGTATTGTCGACCAACACATCAATATGAGGCAGCGGGAAATCGTCTTTAGGGCTCGCCCTATTCAAATCCCGATAATCGACGCACATTCGTACCTTACCGTCCTTTTTTGGTACAGGCACTATGTTGGCGACCCACGGAGGGTAAGTAGTGACCGCTAAGAAGCCAGCATCAAGCTGTTTTTGCACTTCTTCTTTGATCTTAACGGCCATATCTGGTCGCGTCCTTCTAAGCTTCTGCTTAACGGGAGGACAATCTTCTCGCAGCGGCAAGTGGTGGACCACGATGTCAGTATCAAGTCCGGGCATATCTTCGTATGACCAAGCAAAGACGTCACTATACTCTCTTAGCATCTCGACCAACCTCTGCTTGACATCACTCTGCAATGCAGCCCCTATCCTGACGTTCCTGACTAGTTCTTCAGAACCCAGATTCACAATCTCGATCTTCTCTTCATGAGGCAGAATAATTTTCTCCTCTTGTTTCAACAAGCGGGCCAACTCTTCAGGAAGGTCTTCGTCTTCCTCAATCTCTTCTTCGGCTTGATAGATCGGGTAATCGAAGTCGAAGTGAGTCGTAGAAGGTCCAGAGTCGATGTCATCTGCTATGTGGATCCTGCAATAACAAGGGTTAAGCTTAAAACGAGGATATACAGGTTAGCACAAACCCCATTGCCATTTTGTTGTTTTTCAAAACAAATATAAAACAGGAATAACAGAGATCACAATATTTGAATACGAAGAAAAACGTCTTTTGATTTATTGATAAAATGCATGTACATAATCAAACAAGGCCCTGACAATAAAACCTCTATGCCCCGGGTAGGACATAGGGTTGTACAATGATTGGAAAAAGTAAATCATTACTCTTCGCTTGTCATCTGGATGATATTCTTGACGGACCAGTTGGTAAGGCCCTCGCCTGGCTTGCTTGGCTGGATCTAAGAGTCTAGGTCACAGTCGCTATCTCCGCTGTCTTCAGACGCCGTGTTGATGCTTTTAAATATCACCCCGCCGCTAGTAAACTGGATCGGCCCTTTACCTCGCGATGCACTGCTAGAAGAGGAGGCTTCAGCTCCAGGAGAGTATCCCAACCCAAACTTGTCTTGCTTATTAGGTATCTCCAAAATTCGCCCCCAGCCTGGGGTAGATCCGGCTTGAACAACAACCCGGGCTTCCTTGAAGGAGGAGAGAGTCATCTCTGGCTTTTCAGTGACTACAGGAGCTATGTCCTTGACTTTAACAGCTTCGAACGCTTGGCAGAGGGTTTCGTGGATTTCCCCATCCATCTCAACATACTTGAAGGACGACAAATGGCTCACCATTATGTCTTCCTCGCCACATACAGTCACGATGCTACCTCCGACGGCATACTTGAGCTTCTGGTGCAACTTGGAGGTCACGGCACCCGCCGAATGGATCCATGGCCGACCCAAGAGACAGTTGTAGGCAGGCATGATGTCCATAATGTAAAAGATCGCGTCGAATGTTTCCGGCCCAACTTGGATCGGCAACGTCACCTCCCCGAAAACATGGCGTTTGGTTCCGTCGAACGCTTTCACAACCAGATCACTGGGTGTGCAGATCACTCTGCGAGTATCTAACTTCATTAATGCCTTCTTCGGAAGAACATTGAGTGACGACCCTGTGTCTACCAACACGTGGGACATAATCGTTCCCCTACACTCTATCGAGATGTGCAGGGCACTATTGTGGTTCCTCCCTTTCGGCATCAGCTCTAGGTCGGTGAACCCTAACCCATTTCCAGCATTCACGTGGGCTACGACATCTTCCAACTGGTTTACCGATATTTCCTGTGGTACATATGTGGCGTTCAACACCTTCAGCAGTGCGTTGCGGTGTGCTTCAGAACACAACAACAAATTCAGGATGGAAATCTTCGAGGGTGTCTGATGGAGATGATCCACAATCTTGTAGTCACTCTTTTTAATCAACCTCATAAATTCCTCGGCGTCTTTAACAAGTAAGTCCTTTTCTACCCCACGGGGGGTCTCTTCAACGACTTTACTCTTCCCTTTATCAGTTGCATCAGCTTTGTCCGCCTTGTCCGCCACGACCTCAGGCGGTGCAAACACTCTTCCACTGCGAGTAATTCCGCTAACGCCCGCCAGGTTCTCCACAGACGACCCGAACGGTTCTAGCTCCAAATTTTGTCCGTTGCAGTAGACTTCAGCCCCATAATACCATGGGACAGTGTTAGTGCTTTCAAACGGTATTGGCCCCGCTTTGGTGATGGTAATCGTGGGCGGTCTGGGTGCAGAAATAGTTATCGTCTGGCGAGGGATGGTGATGGTGGCAACCTCATCATCTTGCTTCAGCATTACCTCTCCCGATCCACATTCGGCCCTTCGGCTGAACTGTAAGATCCCTTCAGTCATCAGACTTTGAATCCCCTCTATCAACTGTTCACATCCATCCGGACTTGTCGCACAACCCATACATAGCTCTCTGCAACCTGGGAAGAAACCTCTTTTCATCAACTTAGCTTTAACGAAGCTAAGCGGTGTCTTCAGATCTCTGACGTCAGTCAACAAATTCAAACTCTCGTCTTCAATAATGGCGTTTACTCCACCTCCCCTATGATTCGGCATAGGGTTCTTCGTGACGTTTGGCACATTATCTGAGAAGTTGATGATCTTAGCGTCCACCATGTCCTGCACCTTGTGCTTGAAGGCTTTGCAATTCTCTATTGTATGGCCTGGTGCCCCTGAGTGAAATTCGCAAGTCGCATTTGCGTCATAACCTGGCGGAGGTGCCCCTGTCAAGGGAGCCAGGGTTCTCTTCTGAATCAACTGTAGCTGAAGCAAAGTCTATAATAGTTGCGCGTACGACATGGGCGGTGTCTCGAGGTGACGACTCGACAGAGGTGCCCGATTCTGATACTTTCTGTACCCTTGTTGATTCGGTTGCTGCTGCTGTTGTGGCTGTTGAACTGCCGGGATAGTTATACTGGCCACCTGTTGGTGAGGGCCTTTACCCTTCCTTCAAGCGTTGGTCACGGCGCTCGTTTCTCCTTCCCGTCTTTTGCCACCATAAGGTTTCTTTCCGCCTCCTCCAGCTGAGGATGACTCACCTTGAATTTTCCCCAGTTTGATCCCATTTTCGATGTGCTCACCCGTGATGATGAGATCTGAGAAGGTTCCAGACATACCGCTGACCAATTTCTCATAATAAACCCCTGGGAGGGTGGCTACGAACATCTACACAAGCTCACGTTCAACCATCGGCGGCTGAACCCTGGCTGCCAATTCACGCCACCGCTGGGCGTATTCCTTAAACCCTTCATTGTTCCTTTGCGACAGATTCTGCAGTTGGACTCGGTTCGGGGCCAAGTCGCTATTGTATTGGTAGTGGTGCACAAATGCTTCAGCAAGGTCCTTCCACGTGCGCACACTGGTAGGTTCCAGACTCATGTACCATTCGAGGGAGGGTCCGGACAGACTGTCCTGAAAGAAGTGCATCAGCAACTTCTCATCCTCAGAATGAGCGGACATTTTTCTGGTGGACGCGAGGGCAAGTGGTGCCCTTGTACTTTTCAAAGTCCGGTACCTTGAACTTGGGAGGCACCTTGAAATCAGCAATCAGTCCCAACTTGGACATATCAACGCCCAGGGTGTTCTGGTTCTCGATACTCCTCATCTTATCCTCGAGTGCTTTGAACCTTAGCCGTGCTTCAGCAGTCAGCTCCCCTTCAGCACCTCTATGAGAGAACACATCGTCTTGATGGTCTTCTAACCACGGCTGAGGCCCAAACATATTTCCAACACCTGCGTTGCCGTTGCCCAGCCCAGCATTGACGTTAGCTTCAAAACTCCCATTACCGACGCCCGTCGTATTGCCGTTGAATCCCATGTTAGCTATCACATTGTCGTTGGCACTACCATTCCCCCCGGTCACGGGGATGCCATTCTGAGGAGTTTCAATAGGTGGAGGGGTTGGCACAGTCCCACCATGGAGTATGCCATTGCTATCAACCCTTGAAATCAGAGGCTGAACCAAGGTTCTGAGCTGATCCTGGCCATTGGCGACCGCTTGCATGAGCTCCATGAAGCGATCCATTCTTTCGCGGAGTTCCTGAACATCAGTTTGCACTTGCTCCATGATTCTGGTTTGATTTGCTCTGGTTGGATAGCGGTGGATAGGTCTCTGATCAATCCTGGAACAACCTAAAACAACCTGAAAACACAAAAGGGTTAGGAAAAAACACAAAGTGCTCGTCATGCAAATGCTTCATGCAAATGCAAACGTGTGTCTGTGCGTTAGGGAAATTCCCCCCGATCCTAGTGCTTGAGTGCCAGTGCCGATAATAAGAAGTCCGAGTCCAATCATGGAAATAACATCTCATATATAAAGAAAGCCCATCAAGGCAGTACACAACATCAGTGAGTACAAGATGAATCAATAGCATGACCTCGACCAACAAGCCTGGTGATGGTCAGCATGCAACAATGATCACAACAACAGGAATACAAATAGTCAAGCACGGCCACGGGCGTGAAACTCTTCTAACAACCCCTTCGTTTCTGGATGATCAGGCCGAGTGAGTAGCCCTTCGACGAGTAACTCCCTCTGCATAATAGTGTATTGAAGACCTTCGACCGAATCTTCCCATGCTCCTTCGCCGAAACAATCTTCTAGCTTCCGCTTCTTGAATTCAAACGTCAGTTTGCGCTCCTTCAGGTTAGCAAGAGCCCTGTTGAGTTGGCCTTCGGCGGCATATCTGCAAGCGGTTTCTTCATCAAACCTCTTCTCACTAGCCTTCACCTGGGCTTTTAGCTTGGAGATCTGTTGCATCAGCTTATCCTCCCGCTCTTTCCTGTTGGCTAGGGTGGCCTTCCAATGTTGGTTAAACTTGGATATCCTCCGATACGCTTCGTCCAAATGCTGCTTCTTCGTGGCCAGTACATCGTTGACAGCTTTGAAGTCTCGACCCATGCGCTCGCGCTCGGCTATCTGCTTAGTCAAATCTGTCCCCAGCTGGTTCACCAGCTTTGTCTGCCTCTTGAAGGAATGAACGGCCTCGCTTCTCTCGCTTCTGAGTTGAGCCAATTCTTTCTCCAGTTATTCATTTGCCTTCTTCAACTCATCTCTCTCAGCTAACACCTGATTATGCTGCTGAATAGGCACGGTGGTAGGCTCTTCAATCACTGGAGGGTTTTCTGGCTTGGCAGGAGGAAACGACATCCCTATAGCATCTGCTCTGGCTCTGATCCAAGTCACATATGGGGCGTAGGCTTGACTATTACTTTTTCCCAGCAATGGTTTTCCCCTCTTACTGATACCACTCCAAGCGTGTTGAAGCTTAGACAACATATCCCCCTCTAGAAGACCAGTGAGGTACAGAGATTCCTGCACCTCTTCATCCTTCGGCGGAGCTCTCAAAGCGTAGGCAAACTGTCGGACCAGCAAAGACGGATTATAGTTGATACATCCCTTCTTGCCTATCAAAGGCATGTTCGGAAACCCGCTGCAGCTGAAGATAATCTCGGTACCCAACCTATCTCTGTCAAACCAGTCAATATCCTCCGCTGATAGACTCATCAAACGCTCAGGCCACTCCGCTGTGGCTGCAGATGAAGCAAAGGGACCCCTCTTGGGTAGATGACTATCAAGCCATTTATAAAGCAGGGGCACACAACACGAGACATTCTTGCCCCTTCTGTTCTCGTTTTTGTAGTGGATGGAATGGTAGACATCTCCTATCAAGGCAGGGACTGGATTCCCTGATGCAAAGATGTGGAAGGCGTCGAAGTCTATAAAATCGGGCATATTGGGGAACAAAATGATGCCATATATGCACAGAGCGAGAATGGCGTTGAACACGACCCAACATCCGTCTTTGGCGCACTGCTGAGCCTTTCCCACTAAGAACTACAAGGAGAAACCAGGAACCTTGTTCCATCTAGACAATACCAACTCGGAGGCATCCAGATGAAGTGACGGAGCTAGACTAGCCAGATTAGGCTCAGCATCCATATGAACAAAAGGCATCTGCCTCTTGATAGGCACGCCTAACAAATCAGCATATTCCTCTAGTGTGGGTGCGAGAACAAAGTCCCAGAAAGTAAAGCATCTCAACGGAGGATCGTAGAACTGCAGCAGAGCATGCAACCCATTCAACTCAAATGCAGAAGGTTTACGAACCAAACTGAGCAACTTGCCGTAAGACTTTCTGAATTCATCCCTCACAGAATCATCTGCTAAAGCAATCAGACCAGTCAGCTGAACAACATCCGGAGCAAGGAGCTTGTAAGCCACGGTCTTCCTCAGAGAACCCATAACAATGCAATAGGAGGCAAGAAATCCTGGATCGGGGAAAACGGTACCTGCAACACAGACACACGTTAATGAAATGCAAATGAGTACGCAAAGCAATGTAAAATGCAATCGTGCAGCAGGAGATCAAGGCAACTGTGCTGTGGAGATTCTGCATCAACAAAACCATGATGCTGCTCTGTCAAGAATAACCACTATATCTGATGATAAGAAAACCCTGGTATCGGACCACAAATCTGCTCTGTCAAGAACACACATATTTGATAATAAGGACCTCTGATACAAGACCATAACTCTGCTCTGTCAAGAACAAACATCTGATGATAAGGACCTCTGATACAGGACCATAAATCTGCTTTGTCAAGAACAAACATCTGATAATAAGGACCTCTGATACAGGACTCTAACTCTATTCTGTCAACAAACATACATCTGCAGATGAGATCCTCAGATCCCAATCATAAACCTGCTCTGTCAAGAACAAACATCACATCTCTGAAGATAAGGTCCTCTGATACAGGACCATAACTCTGCTCTGTCAAGAACAATCATATATCTGATGATGAGAACCTCCGGTACCAACAAAACTGATTCACTATCAAGAAAACCAGGTAGTCTGAAGGTTAAAGTTTCCTGCAATAAACCCAACCCTGCTCACAGGTATGAACCTAAACTGACTCAGGTTCGGCATCCTATGCGGTCATCAGTGTCACAGACATTCAAGAGGGGTGATACGATACCCAGAAGGTGTGGCATCACCAGCTCATGAAGCGGCCTCACTCGGCTGAATCCCAAATGATCGGTCCCCAGAGTCGACAATCCTCCAAACCAACAACCCCCTCAACCCAAAGGGTTGAAAAAGAAGTCAACCGGGAGAACCTCGTCTGAGCATGGATTTCATGAGACACTAGTGCCTGCCAAGCAAGCACGCACCTACTAATTTCCACAACTAATGCTATGTTCACTCAAGCCTGGGTCTGGCTTCTCACTCATCAGAATGCCCCTCCCACAACAGCACAGATAATCATATCATACTGAAAATAAAGTACGGGAAATAAAATGCGATAAATAAACACAACCCAACAAGTAATCATACAAGCGCTAGGATTGACTCTCGCAGGGGACGTTGGATCCCCGAACTGACTCGCATACGGGACGTTGGATCCCAGGAAACTATCAAGTCCCCAGCAGAGTCGCCAGCTGTCGCTACCGCGAAAATAAGGTGCCGGCAAAACAGAAGAGTCGCCACCTTTCGTTATTTATCCCTCAGAACGGGAAAGGAAACGATCGGAAAGACCTGACGAAAAGGTATAAGACAAGGTCATCGCAACCATTGTCTGGGTTCGGGAGTCGGTTACGCAAGGGGAAGGTATTAACACCCCTCACGTCCATCGTACTCGATGGGATCCACGCTTGTTGTGTTTACTGGACGAGTTGGTTTATCTATCTACCTATCAAGGCTGGTCTGAAAAGAAAAGAAAATGACTCGGCAAAGCGTCGCGCTTTATGCCTACGTATTCTCATCAGAGAATGAGAAATCAGAGTCAACGTAGTTCGACCTACGACGGGTTACGGGGAAGGTGGCTCGCCAATACATCAGTATTGTGCCTACGTACTCTCAACAGGTATGAGAGATCAGAGCTTACGTAGTTCGGGGTAATACGGATTACGGGGATTCAGATTCATCTGTTTTATCGAGTAGGGTTAAACAACAGTTCCAGTAGTTAGGGACAAAGCCTGTTTGCGATGGCGCTGAAGTTTAACGACACTCTTTTCTTCAGAAAAGCTTTCCTTTGAATTATGGGCCCACGGGGCAAAAAGGTTTGAAGTTTGTTTCTGTCTTTTACGGAAGAACTGTTTTTTATGGTTGTTTGCAATTTCAATCGCACTAAAGACTATGACCTGAGAGTGAATGCGTCGCATGTCACCCAAAGGGTGCCATACTAAACATCCAGACAGTTGAAAAGAAGCTCTCCAACAACCCTTTCTCAGATAGCTTAAGGCTCGTAACATACGAAAGAAATCATTCATGATTACTGTATCTTAAGCTGTTTTGAGATGAGAAGAGAACAGGCTCAACTACGGGGAGACTATCAAGTCCTAATGTTGTCATGCCAAGGATTCATCCTATAGTTGAAGTTTGAAATAGGGAACTCCTAGAAGTTATCGTGCATAGGTTTCAACCTAAAGTTCTATCATTACTTCCTTATCAAAGGAACTGAGATTCCTAAGGGATCATGTCAATGATAAACAGAAACAGATAAAGCATCAGCTTAAACAGTAAACAGATATACAGTAAAATGCATGCAATGCAAGTGAGGGAGGAAATGTGTGTGGGGCAACAGCCTCCACAAGCTCATCTCAACCTCAAGCCAGATATGAATAAAAGTAATCATACAACATAAACAACATGCTATCAAGCAGAGTATAATAACAACTGTATTCATACAGAGGACATAAAATGCTATCAAGCAAAATGAACCACATGGGCAAGGGAGCAGGGCTCTACCGAATACCCGCAAGCAAAGCCATACAGTAACAATACAAGCAGAGGGAGCAACTCAACCTCTAGTGAAATCATGCTCCTAGTTAAAAGTCAGTCTAGATATGAACTTATTCTAATGCATCAAGCAAGTCAAACAAGACACATCAGCACAGAAAAGAAAACAGACAAGAAAGCAGATCAACCCCTCTCTTTTTCCAAGCTTCAGCAATCCAGTCTTCAGACTTCAACCACCCTTCAAGGCTATCATCTTTCATGACAAGTATCAACTTACTTCTCCATGGTTTCAACCCATCAACATAAGTTCCAACTTATTCTCTCTTCC
The DNA here is from genome assembly GCA_963859935.3 of Lathyrus sativus. Taxonomy (NCBI): domain Eukaryota; kingdom Viridiplantae; phylum Streptophyta; class Magnoliopsida; order Fabales; family Fabaceae; genus Lathyrus; species Lathyrus sativus. The sequence goes on from OZ012739.1 coordinate 193,283,631, forward strand.
TTAAGCTTCAGCTTTACAGTCAATTCCACCCTCAGGCTTCACTCCTAACTGCAAGTATCAAATGGACTCCTTCAGGCTCTCAATGCATCAGTGTAAGTGTCAACTCACCCTTTATTCCTCAGCTTCAGCTTTACACTCAATCTCAATTGAATCCTCTTCATAAGCATCAACTTGGTCTTCAAGCTTCAGCTCTCTTTGCTTTGCCAGTATCAACTGGGTCTTCCTCATCTACAAGCTTCAGCTTCTCAGAGTAATCTTCAATCACATGGAAGTGTCAACCCCATCCTCCAATTCTTTTAAGCCTCAGCTCTTCACTCAATCTCCATTGGATCTTCTTCACAAGCATCAACCTGCTCTTCTTGCTCTTCAAGCTTCAGCTGCAATGGCAATGCTCAAGGAATCATCCTCTTCCATACTCTTCAATGAAGTCCTCATCTTCAAACTCAAGTCCAACATCTTTCAAGATACTCAAACCAGAAGATAATTGATTTAACAGAATGAGTGGAAATGATAAATAGCTTATTGACAACTAAAGGAAGCCTGTAAGGGTTCATCATTATGAGAGACTGGTTCCCTCAAAGTTTTACTTCCTAGATAAAGCCACTCATCCCTCCAAAGGAGGGATGTGAATATCTTAGAAGGACTTTTAGTCATTGGGGAGAATGGAAGCACAAGATGCTTTCCATATTTGTGAAAGAAATCATTCTAACAATAAGGCTCTCCCTATGTTTCCCACCTCCTAAATCTTCATCAGGCACCATCAGGCACAAGCAACTCCAAGCTCCAAGCAATTTCAAACAACTTCAAGCATCCTCACCTTGTATTCAACTTGTCTTCAATCTCAACCAAAGGCAAACAATGCAAAACCCTAATCTAAGGGAACTAAAGCAGTTAATCTAGTTGAATTAGTAAGTTAGGATCACCTAAAACCTAGTACTAAAGTTAGTCCTAACTAAAATACTAAAACCAATTGTAAAATCTTACAAAAATAACTATGGGAACCTAGGTCAATCATGACTCTACCACATTAATTCCAGAGATCAAATCATCAAATAAGACTTAGAAATAAATTCTATACCATAAGGTACTAAACCTAAACCCTAAAAGGGAGCACCTAAATATCAATCTAGAAAGCACACCTATTTTCATCACAAAAATGTGAGAAAAATTCTATGGGAGCATACATGTCTAAAATAGTCACACACAAAAAATCAGGATCAAAGTCATCACCACATGATCACACAAAATTCCACAAAATTAGGTATCAAACATAACCATTTTAATATCAATTAAAATATAAAATTCCCATAAAATCAGAAAATACATGAAATAAAAATATTTTTTCTCTAAAAAATACTAGACTCAATCATGAGTAAAATGCAAAAAGAATGGGGTTAATTGGATTAATTTTCAATTTTATATGATTTTTCCAAGAACCATGAACAAAATGAAAAAATAATGAAAATCAAAATAAAGTAACACACGCGCGGTGCAAATAGCAATGATACACAGTTCATATAATGGATTGGGCCTTCAGGGGGGGGGGGGGGTGGGGATAACAATCTTTCCACTAAGCCCAGAACCACTGATTAAATGAAACGGTGCGTTTCATAATCAGAACTCCTTCACAAATTGAAATCAAAACGTGGTCGTTGGATCACTCACTCAGTCAAAGTCCAACCCCCATCCAATGGCCCTAGAGTCATCTTCTACCTTTTGAACCTATGAACTTCGCGCCCAGCTTCGGCCACCACCGGTGGTGCTCCGGTCACCATTCCACAACCCTAGTTCATCATAGAGTCCACCATAGGCCACGATCCCTTAATGAAACATGTCCCAAATTCCCTCACGAGTTCATTCATGCCCTTAGTTATTTCTGAAACCTCAAGATTCACCATATCCAAATCTCAACCGAAAATGGTAATACCCTAAATTGGTCACTAATTCTCAAATTAATGGTCTGAAATCAATCCTACACTGTTTTACAATGCATCTAACACCTTAATTCATCTTGATTCTACCTAATTCATGCTAGAGGAAGAAAGTTACTAACCTGAAAATCTTGGATGAACAGATGCACTAAACCTTCAATTCAAGCTCTCCAACCTTCCAGACACGATCAATGGATCCTCTCCTTGCTTCTGTATGCAAAATAACCGGTTGAAAGCTCCTGAATCTTGAAATCCGATGGTGAGTTACAGGTGGAAAAATTCAATTGCTCATACACGATTCAGCCACGAATTCCCTTGGATTATGATCTGGAATCAATCCCTTGCATCCATGGAAGAAGTTTCAATCAAGAAAATGGATGGAAAGTGAAGAATTTGGTGAAACCGAATTCAATTGCAAGCCAAGAAATCTCAATCTCAATCTATGCTCTCTCCTTCAATCATCACCAACCCTTGCATTGGATCACCTCTACTCAATATATAGATGATGTATGAGTGATCTAGAACCCTCTAGATCCTTCTAATGAGAGTTTCAACTTCTCATGTCATGAGATTTTCAACCATATGCCATGCTATGCATAATGTTGCAAACAACTTGAAACCAATCTCATTTACTTCCAATTTCTCCCCTAGTGACATTTTGAAAGTGTTAGCTTGCAAAGGGTCTTGCTCATGCCTTGATTCTATGTTTTGCACATGTTACTTAATATGCAAGTAATCACTTTTCAAAGCAAGTCCACAAATTAGACCTCAACTCAAAAATGGGGCTAAACCAATGTTCTTAAAATGTTTTCTAGAGTCAAAATGATATATTACATGCCATGGTTTGGATGTGTAGGTTGAAAATATCAATTTCCAACTTTGATTCATTTAACTTATACCCTTATTTTAGGTCATTTTTGCAACTTTGAGCTATAAGCATTTACAACATCTCATGACCTCCTTCCTAGCCTTAAAACATCATTTTGAACAAGTTTTATGTTGAACATTTTTCCATTTGAAGCTTGGAAATAGGAGTTATGGCCTTATGGTTGAAATGACATGTAATTTCCAAATGACCAAAATGCCCTTGACTTGTCAAAGCCATAACTTGAGTTCTACAAATCCTATCAAGGACTTATAGTACTCTCTAGAAATCTAAGAGGATAAGGAACAACATTCATGTTGAGCAAAAGTTCATAGGAATCATCCTTCTAGGGCAAAAGTTTGATGCAAGTTGGATAACTTTCAAGCCCCCAGATTCACATACCTCAGATGACCTGTAACTAGTCAAAGTCATAACTTGAGTTCTACAAATCCTATCAAGGACTTCTAGTACTCAAATTAAAGCTAAGAACAAGCTCTTCAACATTCATGTTGGGGGAAAGATGATATGACCATCACATCTTGAGCTAAACTTCCTTGAAGATAGGGGTCAAACTAGGGGATTTTACACTGTCAAGCCTTAGAAACCCTAGCTTGAAACTTCTCAAACTCTTCAATCATGATGAGTTGACCTTGGAGTCATCCTTATATCCTCTCAATGTGTCAATCCATGATCACATGGCTCTTGGATTAGGTCTCAACCTTCCTCAAATCATCAGTTGACCTAGGGTTGACCCAGTCAAACCCTAATTGCACCAATCATGGCTGAGTCTTCTTAACCTTGCACAATGACCTATCTAGGCCTCATGATGGCTTTCAAGACATCTCATAAGCTCTCTCAAGGCTTCAAGTCCACATTCCTGGCTTCATAATCATCTGAGGAGTTCCCACAACTCTCAAGTTAGGAGGCACACATTCTTGGTTTCAACCACTCTCTCTGAGGATCTTCTAACTTCTCTGACCAAGATATCTATCCTTGAACACTTGAATAACCTTCTTAGCTAGCTTCAAACTCTTGTGTGGCCCTTTATTGGTAATCATACCTCTTGATCTCCTGCATACATGTCAATGAAATGCAAATGACAATGCTAATGTGAATGAAATGAAACATAAGCTAGGTAAAGAAATGTTGGGCAAATTTTGGGGTGCAACAACAAACTTGTTTTTGCCTTTCTACGCTCGGGTGTTATGCTCGCGAGGAACGTGTTTCACTTCACCAGAATTAAATTTTTTTATTCTTTCTCAAACCCGAGCTAAGTACTCAGAGAGATTGTCGTTTTTGACTTGATATTCTCCCAGTACTTGAGAGACGGCGAGCTCGGAATCAGTGAATATTTTTACCTCTTTAGCTCTCAGGTCTTTGGCCAAGCATAGCCCTGCGAGGAAGGCTTTGTACTTAGCCTGGTTATTCGAGGTTGGGAAGGATAGGGTGGGGGAAACTTCGATCAAGATTCCCTCCTTGTTTTCAAGGGTGATTCCTGCTTTGCTTCCTGTCGAGCTAGATGCTCCATCTACGAAGACGGTCCACTTATGGGCTTCACTCGTCGGGGGGGGGGGGGGTGCAGGCGTGGCCATTTCTACCACGAAGTCGGCTAGTACTTAAGCTTTAGGGGCCTTTCTACTCTCGTACCAGATGTTGAATTCAAAGAGTTCTAGCAATCATTTGAGCAATCTGCCCGCCATGTCGGGATGGCCGAGCAGCTGCTTTACGGGTTGGTCAGTTTGCACCACAATCGTGTGAGCTAGGAAGTATTGTCTCAATCTTCTCGCTGCATTGATGAGGGCCAAAGTTACTTTTTTGATTTGCTGGTGTCTGAGTTCTGGGCCTTGTAGGGCCCTTCTAGTGAAGTATATGCGTTTTCCCCTCTGGGGTCTCGTGAATGAGAGTCGCGCTGACAACCTCGACTTCGACAGTGAGGTAAAGGTAGAAAGTCTCCCTATTATCTGGTCGCGAGTGGGCCGGTGGTTGCGAATGAGATTGTTTGAGGTGGATGAGGGCTTGTTCACACTCCTCAGTCCATTTGAACGTTGCTTCCTTACGAGGAAGTTTGAAAAGGGGAAGTGTGTGGTGGGAAAAAATTTCTACGAAGTGAGCATCTTGTTTAGGGATTGAATTAATTTCTTCTAGTTTGGTGTTGGGAATTCGAAGAAGGCCCTACATTTTTTGGGGTTTGCTTCGATCCCTTGTTTTGTTAGATAGAAGCCGATGAACTTACTTGCTCGAATGCCTAAGGTGCATTTCTTTGGATTGAACATTATCTTGCATCTCCTCGCCTAGTTGAAGACTCTTTTTAGGTGGAGCGTATAGTCAAATTCCTGTTGGGATTTTACAATCATGTCGTCCATGTAGACTTCGAGCATGTCTCTAATATCACCTTGGAAGACTTTATTCATCATCCGCTCATATGTGGTGCTGACGTTTTTCAAGCTGAAGAGCATTACATTGTAGTAGTAATTTCCCGATACGGTCATGACGGTCGTGTAATTTTGTCGCCTTTTGCCATGGGGATCTTGTTGTACCCTGAATACGCATCCATAAAAGACAATAACTTTTAAATCCAGCAGAATTATCAACTAGTCTATCTATGTTAGGTAAAGGGTAAGCATCTTGCTATACCCTAATTTTTTACCCCTAAGATACCATTTCATTGACCTCATTTTCATAACATATATGTGTGTCTTTATGCATCAATAACCCACGACAAGTACAAAAAGTGTGTGTGTTTGTTTTGTTTTACAGGTAAGGTGTTCCCTCAAGGGCTCAAACAAATGAATTATCAAAAGATGGGCATCATACATAAAATATCAATTCCCTTACTCATTCATGAGAATCAAGAACCTTCATTCATCCATAATCAAGTGCAAGATTGCATCATGACAAACTCATCAAGCATCAAGATCCTTAGTGCACCAAAGTTAGGTTTTGACCTAATTCAGTCCCTTATTGACTTTTAGACTAAGGCATGATCCAAAACCTCAAGATATGTTTCAAGGACCTCAAATACCTCATATTAGTCCATTCATATGATTGAATTTATCCAAAAAAAACTTAATTCATAAGCAATGCAAGGATTCAAATTTACCTGGACCATAAACTAGGGTTTTTGATGAAAAGTCAACTGTACCTTTGACTTTTGACAAGACATGATCTCAAACCTTGGTACATGATTCAAGACACTCAAGAAAACCCTTGGAGTCCATTCGTGGTGTTCAAATAGGCCAAGGGTTTTATTTCAATACAAGATCACACAATCAAAGTTCATTTGATACAAAAGTCAACCGTGGCCAAAATCAAGTTTGACTTTTGGAGTTTTTAGTCAAACACGGTCTCTTCAAGTCAAGAATAATGTTAATATGTGATTCAAATCCTGTTTGATCAAGAAAAATCAATAAATATAAGGTTACTTGTAAAAGGGCAACCATGAAGAAATGGAATTTTTTCTAAGTTATGAGAAAACCCTAATTTGGTGCAAACTTTGCAAGACCATAACTTCCAATCCAAGCAACCATTTTATTTGATCCAAATATCAAATTTAAGATATTGTTACATACTACAACTTTATCAATTAGGTTGGATTCCTTAAAAGTGCATAGATTTTAAGATATGAGGCCATGAAGTTAGAGTTTCAATACTTTCTGAACTTTGACATTTATAAATATTTTAGATAGAATATGTCATGTGTTGGAGCCAACTTTGAGGATATTTTTCATTATGATCCACAATAATTCAAGACCAAATTCAACATCAAAGTTGAAGTATGATATACCAGCTTTCCAAAATGACCAAGAACATCAAGATCCCTTATTTGAGCAAGAAGTTATGAATGCTGCAACATGCCTTGAGCAAGCTGATTGTCATGACAAAATTGCCTAACCTACTTGTGCCACACAATTTGGATAAGTCTTGCAAGCTTGGAATCTTCACCAAATCAACTCCCAAATGATCATACAAGCAAGTTCTCTGTAAAGCATAACTGAATTTTCAAAGATTCATCACTTGGCATATGAAAATGATCATTTCAAAAGTGAGAAGTGAGGTTTTGTCCTCTAGCATTAAAGTGGGATAGTGATTTTGAGAAAAAACCATCCAATCTGTTAGGACTTGATCAGAGCATTAAGGGATTGGATGAAACCATGAGGAACCAAGCTGAAAATATCAGAATTCAAGCCATGTGAAGAATAGCCCATGTGTACCTTGGCTTTCAAGCTATAGATGCATGACATCACTTGTTGGATAATGGCTTGCATCCCAATCCTTTCAACTTTAAAATATCTGATAAATTTCTCCTATAAATAGAGGTCATCGTGCTTCATTTTAGACACACCAAAATATTGCAAGAGCTTGTTTTCTCTCCTTCCTCCTCCTTGCTAAAATTCAAAGTTGTCAAAGAGTGAAAACTTTGAATTCTCAAACCAGTCCATTTCCACTCAATCCAAGCATCCAAACACTTTACATACATCATGTATAAGTGATCAAAACACTCAAACCTCAACTGTAACACCAACATCACCAAGTCGCGTGTTATTTTCTTATCACCCATCATAAGCTGCAGTTTGAATCGAGCCAAGTGTCGCTACTGCGAAAAAAGGTGCCGACAAAGATAGAAGAGTCGCCATCTTTTGTTATTTATCCCACAGGAAGGGAAAGGAAACGATAGGAACAAACCTGACGAAAAGGAAAATACAAATTCATCGCAACCAAGTCCTGGGTTCGGGAGTCGGTTACGCAAGAGGAAGGTATAAGCACCCCTCACGTCCGTTGTATTCAACGGGATCCACGCTTGTGGTGTTTATCTGACGGGTTATTTATCTATCTACCTATCAAGGTTGGCTCAAAAGAAAGGAAAAAAAGTGACTCGACAAAGCCTCACAGCTTCGTGCCTACGTATTCCCGTCTGGAACGAGAAATCAGAATCAACGTAGTTCGGCTAACTACGGGTGATGGGGGAAGTTTGCTCGCCAAGACATCGCGTCTTGTGCCTACGTATTCTCATCAGAGAAATCAGAGCGAACGTAGTTCGGGCTAAAACGAAACACGGGTTTGATTCATCCGTTTTTACCCGAGTGAAGTTAAACAACAGTTCCAACAATTAGGGACAATGCCTGTTTGTGGTAGGACTGAAGCTTACCAGTACTCTTTTCATCAGAAAAGGTTTTCCTTGAATTACGGGCCCACGGGGCAAAAAGGTTTGACTGTTGGTTTTTGTCTTTTACAGAAGAAGTGTTTTTTATGAATGTTTGTAATTCATACTGCACTAGAGACTATGACTTAAGAGTGAATGTGTCGCATATTTGTTGCACCCTAAAATTTGCTCAACCTATTTCACCTGGTTTATGTTTTAATTGCATTATCATTTGCATAGTCACATCATGTACATGGTCCAATCATTTGCATATCATAACATAGCAAGTCATCTAACAGGGGATCAAGTGCCATCCTTATCTAAAGAAGCACATCAAGGGGCCTTATTCAAGCTGAAGAACATCCAATTCATCAAGGAATGGGTTGAAGATTTGAGGAGATTTGAGTGTCAACAAGTGGATTTCTCTCCTAACTTGAGTTGTATTGGAGGTCATCAATGGGGTATGAAGCATGAAGTGAGGGTATGGATGGTGTACAAAGCTCATAGGATGCCTAGAAGGCCATATGGAAGATAAGTCAAGTCATTGTATCAAGTTTAAGAACCACAGTTGAGGTGTGTACAAGTAGGGTTTCATCTAGGTAACCCTAGGTCAAGGAGAGCAAAGAGAAGGGCATCAAGACCTAGCTCTAGGTCATGGAAGTCATGGGTTGATGTGTTAAGGCATGTGTATGGATGAGTCAAGATCAAGTTCAAGAGAATCAAGAGTGGTTGGAGGTGTTTGAGACAGGGTTCCTAGGGTAAAATCCCCTGTATAACACTGGACTTCCAAGCCACATAAGTTAAAATGAAAGTTTCAAATAGATTCTTGGACAACATGAAACTTGTAGATCTTCTCAATAGCTTTAATTTGAGTACTAGAAGTCTTCAAGAAGATTTGTGGAACTCAAGTTATGGTTCTTGCAAGTTACAGGTCACCAGAGGACACTGAAATTTATCTTTGAAAATCACTTGACTTCCAAGCAACTTTTTCCCATCAAGGAGTTTTCAAATGGATTCTTGGCCAACATAAGAGTTGTATATCTTGATCTTAGCTTTTCATAGAGTACTAGAAGTCCTCAAGAATATTTGTAGAACTCAAGTTATGATCTTGGCAATCCAGGGGTATTTTGGGAAAGTTGAATTATAGGTCATTTTTCAACATAGGTTAAAATCTCTATCTTCCACTCCTCAAATGAAAAAATGTTCAACATGAGATGTGCTTAAAATTATGTTTTTAGGTAATATAAGAAGTCATGGGTGATTGAAGTGGCTTGCTTCACAAAATGATCCAAAATGGCCTAAAAAGAGGGATTTTTCAAATGATTCAAAGGAGGGAAATTGGGATTTTTGAATTATGAGACATACACATGGCATATGGGTAGTCATTTTGAATGGAAATTGGATTCTAAACACAATGAAATTTACACATTTTTTAATTGAGGCTTAATTTCATGACTTGTTTTGTAAAGTGCTTACTTACATTACAAGTTACAATGCCAAAACAAGAATCAAAGCATTTCAGGCCAAGCCAGCTATCTATTCACACTCACAAACCAATTTACAGTTGAATAGAACATTCTAGAGCAAGCTGGAAGCTCAGAATCGTGACTGGTGCATTGCATTTTCAAGAGAAAAATCAGAAATGATGGATCATTGAATTGGGCTTCAAACTGGGCTCAAAAGCCCATAGAGAGTTTCTATATATTGAGAGGAGTGAGTTCAGACTCATTTTGGTGTAGAATTCGTGGAGGAGAGGAAGATTGAAGTTGAGTTTCAAGAGCTTCAACTCAGAATCGGTTTGGGAGTTGCAAGCCTATTCAAGTCAAATTAAGGGTTGAAGAAGCTTTATCTTGCATTCTTGATCGTGTTTGAAGAATCTTGGGGCTTGAATTGAGTATTTGATCCCTCTGTTCATCCAATTTCTTCAGGTATGTAACTCTTGGATTTCCCATTGATCTAGGCTGAATTAAGTAACAATGTGCATGTGGTTAGGTTCCCTATGATTGGTAGAACGATTTAGGATTGGTTTGGCATCGTTTGGTGATGATCAAGGGAGTGCACCAATTTCTGTTTGGATTCAGTTACATGAAATCTTGAGGAATTAACATGAGTATGATAGCTTAGAATGACCAGTGTAACCTGAGGATCATTTCTATGGTTTCAATTTTGAGAATGGTGATGATTGAAATTTTGGTATCTTCTGAACCTTGATTCGAATTCTAAAATCCATTGAGAGTTGGTTGAAATAGAGGTGATATTCATGATCCTTATGGTTTTCTGATCAAGTTTGGTATAAGAAGTTTTTGATTTGGTCACCTGCAACCACCACTCCACCGGAGAAGACGGTGGAAACCACCGTGGACCACCCCCTGAGGATAGCCTCAGGTCGCCTGAGCTTTTGGAGAAGATGAAGTTCCAGCCCTCAGATTGCATTGACTGGTTGACTCAGATGATCATCCAATGGCTCGTGTTTAAACTTCAGAGTTCCCTCTTTAAACCAAAACGCATCGTTTCATTAAACGATGTGGCAGGCCAGTCATCACCACACGTGGACGCACTCTGGAGCTTTGGATTCACTTACCAGTCAATTGATCCAATGGCTCCCATTTAATTCAGCATTTTAATTTCTTTTATTTGATTTTTTTTTTAATCTATTTGGTTTCTAAAATTCATAATAAATCCAATATTGATCCAAAAAATATTTTAAAAATACCTCCATGACCTTGGATTTATTTATGATTTTATGAAATTAATAAATCTCATTTTCATCCATTTTTCAATTTAATTTGGTTTTCTCCATTTTATTATTTTCTGTAATTTTGTACATTTGCTACATGATTTTGTGGATTTTATTGTGACTAATTGGTGAATGATTTTAAGTTGATTCTTGTTGGACTGATTAGATTAGGGAAGCATGTACCCTTAGAATTTTTATCACAATTTTGTGAATAAAATTTAGGATAGTTTGAGAGGTGAATAGGGGAGGTGTTAGAATTAGGGTTTCCAGACAAATATTTGTAGTTTAGTGCATAGTTTAAGGATTAGATGATTGATCTAGGATTTGGGATTCCTATGGGGTATTGGGTATAGGGTTAGGTTCCCTTAGAAATTTACCTAGGATTTTCTGTTGAGCTTTAGCATTTTATTTGATTTTTGCAACTTGTGTGGTGATTGTGGGTTTCTCCATTGGATATTTGGTTTGGTTATGTTTGTGTGGGGCCATTTTGGGGGTGCTTTTGGCTTGGGTTGTGCTTGGATGACTTGAAGATCAAATGAAGTTGCTTTGGATGGCTTGAAGAGGCTTGGAGTTGAAGATTTCTCATTTGTTGGAGTGCTTGTCAGAGGCTTAGGGATTAGAATACATAGGAAGAGCATTAGAGTAGTCTTGTTTCTTCTTTCAAACATAGAGAGCTTCTTGTGCCTCTATTCCATCCCATGACACAAGGTCCCCCAAAGAAGTTCCATCTCTCCTTAGAAGGGATGTAGAGCATGCTTTGGTTGGGTAGAACCTTGAGGGTACCTTTCATTTGCCATGTTAAGATCTTAGTGATTTCCTTGGGTTGTCACTAAGCCCCTTAGCATTTCAACTTCATCTATTAATTGATTCTCTTCTGGAGTGATTGCATTGAAGATGGAAACCTATTGAAGATGAAGTTCATTGAAGATTGGTGAAGATGAAGATTCTGCCTGTCAAAGCTGGTTGTCTGTTGAAGCTAGGGTTTTGCTGCTTTTTGTTGAAGCTGTTTACTGGTTGAGGTTCATGCTTGCTAAAGCTGGGATATTTTTCTGAAGATAGGAGTTTACCTAAAATTTGAAGGTCATTGAAGATTGAAGATGGGGTCTTGCTTGAATTTGTTGCTGTCATTCCCATTTGCTGTTAATCAACTGTAGCTGTCAGAGCTGTTGCTGCTTGTGTTGCTTACTGTAAGAGCTTGATTGTTGCTGTCAGAGCTGGTGTTGGTGCTTTTTGCTTTTCTGTATTGTTTGTTGGCCTGTTCAGCTTGCCCCCAAGGTTTGAAGTGAATATTGTTTCACTTTTCCTGTTGTTTTCCCAGGTTCGAGGTAGAGCAGGACTCCCTTGCCTCGCTTGTATTGATGCATTGCATACATGTTTACTGTTTACTGTATATATCTGTTTCTTTCACTGTTTATCCCCTAGGATCTCTGTTTCCCTCTGTGCAAGAGGGAAATATGACAGACTATAGGTTCTTATCCATGCATGACAACTTTAGGATAATTTTGCTTCCCCTTTCAACCCTAGTTTTTTTAGAGCTTCTTTCTCTTCCATCTCAAAACACTTCAAAAATACAGTAATAAGGTTAATCGATGTCGTACGTTACGAGCCTTAAGCTATTTGAGAAAAGGTTGCTGGAGGGTCACTCTTCAGTAATCTGATTGCTTAGTGTGTTACCCGTAGGGTGACATACGACGTAGTCACTCTCAAATCATAGTCTCTAGTACGTCAGAGATTGCAAACACAAAAAAAAAACACTTCTTTCATAAAAGAATGAAAACAAATCAAAAGTCATTTTTTTGTCCTCTTGGACTTTTAATCAGAAGAAAACCTTTTTAGAAGGATCTAAAAAACAGTCAGACAACTCTGTGTCTTCCGTAGCCCGAACTACGTTTGCTCTGATCTTTCATGCTGTATGAAAGTACGTAGGCATAGGATGCTGAATCTTAGCGAGAAACCTTCCCCTCCTTACCCGTAGGTAGGCAAACTACGTTGATTCTGATTTCTCGTTCCAGACAGGAATACGTAGGCATAAAGCGCGATACTTTGCCGAGTCATTTTATTTTCTTTTAACCCTTGACCCTTTAGAGTAGATAGAATAACAATCCGTACTAGAAAACAAGCGTGGATCCCGTCGAGTACGACGGACGTGAGGGGTGCTAATACCTTCCCCTTGCGTAACCGACTCCCGAATCCAGGATTTGGTTGCGATGACCATTCCTTTCCCTCTTTGCGTTAGCTTTACTCTGAGGTTTCCTTTCCCTCTTGTGGGATAAATAACGCACGGTGGCGACTCTTCTGTCATAGTCGGCGCCGATTTTCGCAGTAGCGACAGCTGGCGACTCTGCTGGGGACATACTTTGGTTCCCTACGCGAGTCAATCCTAGCGCTTGTTTTCCCGTCGTGGGTGTTGTATGGATTTACATTTCTGTCTTTACTTTCCACATTTTATTGTCAGCTTTATATTGTTATTGCTGTTGTGGGGAGGGGGTGATCTGTTGAGAGATAAGTCGGACCTGGGCTTGAGGTTACACCTAGACTTAGAAGTAGAGAGTAGTGGTTAGCCTGCTTGCTTAGCTCGCACCAGCTAGCCGCGAAATCTGCGCTCAGACGAGATTCTCTTTGATGCTTCTTGCCTGGCCCTTAGGGCTCGACAAGTTGTCTGACCCGAGGATTGTCGACTCTGGGGACCGATCAATTGGAAGTTGGCTGAGTGTTGCACCCTAATTTTTGACCGTAAGATCCCACCTCCTTGTGTGTTTTATTACATTTTATATTTCTGATCCTATATACGTATTTATCAGGGCTAGCGAAGGCGCAAGTTTATTTTGTTTTTTTAGACGCCTCTAACAGGTTTTACATAGCTTTCCAGTGTAGGATGATGTGGATTCAAGGTTCAGGTTCATTCATATGTAAGTGAAGTATAAACAGAATGCGAGTATGCAAGGTGCATATGGACAAACTAAGGAATACCTGTGCATCCAAGGGATTGGTTAGACTTTGGGCCATTAGATCATGACAAATAGAAATGTATGGAAAGGGGTTTCAATTGTCACCATTTACTTCTTCTTTCAAGAGCAGCCCAAAGAAAGAAAAAAACAATGACGGCACGTATTTATCATGATTTCTTAAGCTATACAGTTATGTTCTTTAACTCAAGTCATGAGAGTTCATGAATGAACCGGTGCGGTTTTGATTAAGGTCAAATTACCTTTTGAAGCAAGCATAATTCATTTCCCACAGGAGTATTTTGGATGGATTTCTTTACAAGAACCGTAATGGCCTCTTAAGTATTTGATAGACGTTCCCATTACATTATGTTACTAGCTTACAGTGATTACAGGGAAATAAAAAAAAGGTTTTACACATAGTTATAGTGACTCCACAGCAGTGAAAGACTATATCCGTTTAAACAAGGGGAAAACGTTCACACAACTTTATCAGCTCCATAGAGGAATTTTTTCTTCCTGCAGAAAGAGAAGCCTTCTGTCATGATTTATCCTGTCATGAATCTCCCATCCTTCTGATCCCATTAGAGCTTGCCTGGAACGTTTTTTTTCAAGTGAATAGTAACAACTTTCCGCCACCACTCCGAGTCTTCGCCGTATCCGAATCCCTTCAAGCTACCCACAAATGGTAACACCTAACCATCTAGGTGTTATTTCTGCAAAGTGATTGAAGATGTTAGATCAGAATAAGGTGTTATGACAATACAATGGAAGGCAAGTTCCTCACATAGAATGCTACCAAATTTCATTACAATAAAAGTAATAGGAAGGAAAGATATCACCCGCAGCTAAAGCCGTGATGTGAAGCTTTGGACCTGTTGGTCTGATTCGCATTATCCAAATCGATTTATAGCATCGTATTGAACCGCCAACCTGGTGCAAGGCAGATAACACCCTTTGAAAGGCTTAACTTACATCCCTCTGAGGTTCGCCCCGAGAATTTCTTTCAAACCGATCAACAAAATAGGGTACTGTCTGACCCTGCGACGGCCTGCAAATTTAACAGCCCTCATGAGTTTGAAAAGAGACAAAATTAATCAAATGGATAAAGAGTTCCGATTGAACCTTAAGACGAGCAATGCCGCAGGACACTTGACAGTCCCGCATTTTCGAAGCCATTGCTAGTGAATAGAAGGAGAAAATGAGACATCAAAGAAATATTCGCTGAATGATTTGTCGAACACTGGAAAGCATTCTGATATCATTTCTGAGTTCATCTGCAGAGAAATCAAGCATTCGGGCATAGAATCTTCGCCGTTTCATCTGCGCGGTAATCTCAAGTTGGAAAGCAAACACGGAACGCCTTTCTTTGAGTTCAAGATGAAGTTGTTTTGTGGCCAAGACATGGAGATTAGTGACAAAATTTGTGGTGTAGGATCTTTCACACTCAAGACATAGTGTTTCGTCCGAAAAGGTTATGTGAACAAGGTGCGCTCAAAACTCGAAAAGCTTCCCATAGGGTGGATGTTGAGGAGAACATAGACATCACAAGCCAACTTCAATACAAGAATCAGCACCAACAAGACCAATCCTGCATCATAAAAAGGATATCCAAGAGTCAGGTGATTTCAGTTCAGGACAAGATTAACGGTGATAAATCATTTGAGGAGAAACTCACCAAGCAAGCGAAGCGTTGATCCAACACTGATGTTCAAGATAAGGCGAGAGTCTTCCAAACCACCTACAATATTGAGAGCATAAGGATCGAATGAGTCGAAGGGGAATGGTGCTGAAGAGGAGGTCATATGGCCAAACCTGAATCGTTTTGAATTGAAGTTTTTCTTCTCGTATCCTTTTGTGCGGCATTAACTGCCGTTGATGTTCTTGAGTTACTTGAATAACCTGAACAAAGGCAATGTTGGAGCGTTAATTCAAGTATTCCAAGAGCAATTATTTCGATTTGAGTAATTTTGAACAAAATCGGAACATATCTGGATCAGAATGGAAATAATACTATGATGTTATACCCTTCTAAAGCAGAGGCCAGACGTATCAAATTAAAAATGGAAGGTGCATTTACCCCCCAGTAAATCAAGGATTATTCCTAAAACCAGATTTGACAAGAATCATCTGTATTCAACTCGAGTTAATTCAAGGTTTTCATCGCCTATAAAAACAACCGCAATCAGCTTCGAAAGGACACAGAAAAAAAAACCACGAGAAAAATCCACAAACAATCCTCACAAAACCCTAAATCGGAAGAGAATACACAAACAGATTATATACAGAGAAATCCCTAAATCAAACCCTAACTATTAAATCATAGAGACGAGGAACTTATCTTCCATGTTAGCGTTCTGTCACGACACATCTATCACCCTGAAACGCCCCTTTGCGAGCCACCGTGAAATCGCCAGAGAAGCTGAAGCAAACCCTCATGCAGACTCCACCGCGATTCCAAGCCATCATCGGAGACCGATCCAAGCCCTCAAACTCCACACCCTCTTCGCCGCTAGCGCACGCTAACCTTCGGTAATCCTCAACTTTTATCTATGTCATCGAACTATTGATGTTCTGTTTGGTTGTTTCAGGTACAAACGTGAAGAACGATGCAGGAGAGGTCGATCGTGATCAAGAAATGGGGAGGAGAGGCCGAACGAGGGTTTTCTCGATTTGGGGGATTTAGGGTTCCATTCCCATCTTTGTTGTTTATCATCAGTGTAACTATTGCTTAATCCTCACACATCACACTAATCTCACACGCACACCACATGAAATCATCCGCTAACAATCCCCCTAAATCCTAATTAGTCAATTAATCTGCCTTTTTTTATATTTTAATCAATTTCTTTTATTTTATTAACTAACAGTTTTTTCTAATCAACCATTTAATCTTCTTTTCTTTTTTAATTAACTAATTTCTTTTTCTAAATAAATTAGGAGCTCTGTAATTAAACTTAGTTTATCTTTTTTTAACTATTTAGCTATTTGGTCTTTAAATAATTATTTGTTTTATCTTTTATTTTCAATTTAATCAACCTTATATTTCTCTTTATATTAATAACTAAAACAATTTTTTTAAATCCTATTAATTCCTATTAAATATTTTGCTAATTTAATTTTAAACTCCTTTCAAATTTAATAACATTTTTTTAATAAGCATATATTCACTAAAAAAACCTTTTATAAATAAATTACACCTATTTATCAATTTATCAATCAGTAATAAATCCTTAGTATTTAATTAACTTCTCAGAAATAAATGGTAAAAACACTTTTTATTCCATAATCATATTAATAGTCATAAGGTAAAAAATAAGTCAATCCTTTCTCACAAACTCAATTCACCTAGCCCAAAATCCAACTTTTAAAATCAACTTTTATCAAAATAATTCAACCCTCGTCATAAAGTCAATCGAACATTTTCTCATAGTCAATTAACCAATCCGTTTAAAATCAATCAACAGCGTAAAACAAATCATGCATACTCACTTCACGACACCTACACTTAGCGCTTTCATGCGTATATATTATTTATCTTTATCTGCTTTTATCTTATTCACAATACACACACTCACCTAGCGCTTTCATGCGTATGTGTATGGTTTTTATTCTTGCAGTTTACTTTACAGTCATATAATATTATCGCATTTTATCTATTCATACATCGCATTCCGTCCAAAGGAAAAACCTACACATAATTCAACGTTGTGTGTAGTTGCACATAATAAGCATCATATTCCCCTCGATCCTTGATTCTTCAAGTTGATCGCTTAAGATAGATCCTACCCCATAGGAAGGACCATTATCTTTACAACTTAGACAAACACAAACACAATACAAACTCTTTCAAACACGTTAGAGAATAGATGTTAATCATCTTAAGCGAGATGTAATCTCCACCCCCACAACAATACAATCAAACATGTAGGGACTTTGCCTTAAGAGCAACAAAGGCATACTTGGTGACCATCCGAGTATTTAAGACCTTTCTTAAGACGATGCAAAGACCATTTCCTACAACCCCCTTTTTTACATTTGTGGTGGTTATATCTCCCTTAAAATGAAGACTCATCTCTTCTCCTAAACCTAATCAAAACAACTACCCTAAACCCGTAGGAACTTTGACCACAGTCAAAGAACTCCTCTAACCCTTTAGGGTGAACTACAACATACTCTGATTCCACTCCCGTAAGGATATGTAGGCATAAGATGCGACATCTTATCGAGTATACTTAGAAATAAACCACTAGGGTCTCTAATCCCTTAAGCAGATAAACACTTAGCAATAAACAGATATAAAACAAGAGGTTCCTGTAGAGTACTACAGAAACATAGGATGCTAATACCTTCCCTAAGTTTAACCAACCCCCGAACCTAAACTCTCTAAACCTTGCATTTGCATTGCATTGCGGGAATTTCGATCTTTATCCCTTCCTTTGGACAAATCAAAGTTCGGTTGCAAAATGAATATAAAGATTCAAACTAATCAATAGTTTGGTATCCAAATTTCACCGCGACAGAAATGGCGACTTCACTGGGGAAATCTCTAGTGGGTTTCCCTATCTTATTTTATTTTGTTTACTGCTTTACATATCTGCCTACTTGATTAATTGTTTACATGCTTTCTCTTGTATTTCTTTTGGGATTGTTGTCTTTGAGTGGTGAGATAAATTTCTACACCCGAACTTGAGAGAAATTAAGATAGGATGGTGATATAGTCGAGGAGGCTTATAGGGAGTTGAATCCCTACTAAGTTGAATCGAAAATCCCGCTCAGTTGAGGCCCTTTCGAAATAGTACTGTTGAACGATTAATCGTGAAGACACTCACTACTTTCGACTTTGGAGCCTATGATATTGAGGACCGTAGTTACCTTAACCCAACTTTGGCCTTTATTAGGACGTAGTGCGAGACTATGAGGAAGTACTTCCGAAATAGTGCTACGCGAAGCTACACTCAAAAGAAGTTCTCTTGAGAATATTATTGATCCTCGAGTAATTGGGAAAATTGATAATATCCGATAGATGGGCTGATGATTCTGAGTCCCATTAGAACCTTGTTCTGCAGGTACAAACAACCTTTAGTCCTTAGACCTTTGGGATTGGGTATACCCTTGCTCCATGCTTGTTGCAAACCTAGGGTGCCCCTTATTTGTTTATCTTTGTGTCCTTATGTGCTTACCTGTGTTTGTTGCATCATTTAAGCATCATATTACATTAAGTTTCATGGAATTCCTAGTTTATTTATAAACATTACAAAACCAACATAGATTACAAATAGAAAATATTTTTGAAATATTCTTTTAAGAGTCCTAGCTTGGATGACCTAAGGAAGTTAGGGGCATCAATTGAAGAATCAAGAAACTCCAAAGGACAAATACAAGAGACTTCATTATCCTTGAAGATCAATAGAAGGCTTCCCTTAACATGGAGGATCATTAGAAGTTCAAAAGACTCTCATCATCATCAAAGATCCAAGTAAATAAGGGATTCCTTTCTCACTTTCCAACAAGAATAGAAGAGAGATGGAGGATTTATTTTCCTCTATCACATTACTCTTTCGAAGTTGATCATGGACGAGCTTACCTTCAAGGAGATCCAAGTGGAGGAACAAATCAACAAACAAGATGAAGGACTTCCTTAGGGCTTTCTTAGCTTTTATTTAGCTATTATGTTAGGACTCTTAAGAGGATATTTATTTGTAATCCGATAAAATAAAAATATATATGCATAAAAATATTAAAATGATTTTCTTTGGTACTCTGTAATGTTTATAAGAACTTGAGTTCCATGAAACATTTCATCCTTACATTCTTGCATTAGCCTTATGCATTCTCGCATCATGCATCCAGCATTTACATGTGCATGAGTCCCTTCTCCTCTATGTCCTCATTCAATTTTCCGTCTTTGTCTGTCAGTTGACATCTCGACCATCTGACCAAGCTTGAAGTATTATTGAAGGATAGTAAAGAGAATAAAGATATGGATTCCATGACTGGTTTCAGAGTTGTGACTAACCCGCTATTCGATCTTCCTTCTGATAACGTTGTTCAACAAGTGATTGTTCCTACGCAACCTCATCCTGTGCAAGACAACTTGGTTGTTCAAGCTTCCCAGCCCCTACAAAATGTACCTAATCTTCAGAATGTCCGTACTAAGATGAAGGTGGATGTAATGGAGAAAGAACTTCGGGATTTCAAAGAGCAATTAAAGATGACAAAAGGAGCTGATACATATGATTTTAATGCTCGTGACTCATGTCTGGTTCCAGGTGTAATTATTCCTCCGAAGTTTAAGATGCTTGTCTTTGAAGTGTACAAGGGCACTAGTTGTCCAAGAGATCATTTGACGATGTTCTGTCGGAAGATGGCTGCTTATATTGACAACAGTGAGTTGATGATTCACTGCTTTCAAGAGAGCTTATCTGGGGCATCCTTGATGTGGTATACGAAGCTACAAAGGAATCGTATTGAGTCCTTTAAAGATTTAGCTGATGCTTTTATAAAGCAGTACAATTATAATTTGGACGTGGCTCCAGACAGTGACCAGCTAGAAAGAATGAGTAAGAATGACGATGGATCTTTCAAGGACTATGCCCAACGATGGAAAGAGTTTGCATCTCAAATTCGTCCACCACTTCCCGAGAAAGATTTAAACAAGATGTTTCTGAGAACACTGCCAGACTCTTATTATGTTAGAATGGTAGGAGCTGTACCATTGGATTTCCCCAAGATTATAGAAGTCGGAGTAAACATCGAGAATGCGCTCAAAAGTGGAAGAATCCAAGATAATTTGAATAACCAAGCTAATGAAGAGGTTTCAGTTGATGATTCCCTAGAGGAAAGAAGCATTGATGTTAATGCAGTTTGGGATTCCTCTCAAATCCCGCCGGTTCCGGAACCTTATCCTCAACATCAGTATGTGGCGCCTGCTCAGCGCGAGCAGCGACTACCTCATAAACGAAGATTGACTCCTCCAAATCAACATCAGAATCGACAAGTTCGAAGACGGTTTCAGAATCAGGAGACACCTCTGAACACTCCGAAAGAAGAAACTCGCTGGTTTGATCTTATCCCAATGACTTACCGTCAGCTATGGTCTTACTTTGCCAAAAACTCGGTAATGACACCCAAAAAGACTAGAATTATGAAGTCTCGTCCACCGTGGTTCGACCCGAACGCCAGTTGTGAATTTCATGATGGAGCATTGGGGCATTCGATTGAAGAATGTAAAGTTTTCCAAGAAAAAGTTCAAGAAATGATTGATAACAAAGAGTTAACTTTCAAAAGAGGAATCCCAATCGTGAATGGAACACCGTTATGTTGATCAGCTGTTTATTTCGTCTGCTTATTTGCTCTTGTTACTTTCTTTGGTTAAAAGCATAATTAGCATGTGAGAACTTGTTTATTTTGAATAAGTGATGCAATAAATGTTTGTCTTGAGGAAACCCATTCGTTTCACTCTTTAAAAATGTTTTTTTATAATGCCAAAATCACCCGATTTCTTTCTCACTTCGGTGGAGAATTGGGAGGAGGATGATGAAGTAAAACATATGATCTCTTGTCGTATGCTTCGAATAAAACCCTACTGATGATGTAAGGCATTGTTTCAAACCTCCTAAACACCAAAGACATAAGGAAGTTAATCCATTTTTTAACTCCTTCAAACCTTGATTGAGGATCTGCTTTATTTCTCCCAAACCCTTTCCAACTTCATTTTTAAACCTGGGGCAGGGAAATTTTCACTCAGCTCGATTGAATACTTAAAATTTCAAAAAATTTGGGTGGGCACAAATAAGCTTTTGACCCTTATTCCTTTTGTTTTACAAAACGTAAACTAAACCTCGATATAACCTTTGAAAGTCCTAATTGAAGTAAGGTTTACTTCGAAAGCATACTCAATGAGACAACGTTTCCTGACTCCTATGAGCTATGCTCAACTATTTATATTGGCTTATAAATTAATTCATGTCCTAACTAGTGACTTTGTCACAAGTGGTCGTGATATCTCTTTTTCAAAACTTCAAGACAGACACATATGTTGCATTAACAGTTTCAGGAATAACATTTCACGCGTGTTAATTCGGCTTGATATCATAGAAAATTACATACAAGCGTCATCATCAAGTGTATCCTATTGGGATTCGAAGACTCTGCTAAACTGGGGCAAGTTTGTTTCCAAATGGTCTGCTCAGGTTTGATTTCACCTTTAGAGCAAGATTGAAGACTCGTCATAATACCGCCAATCAGGGTCCGTTATGTCGAGATTCAGCGAATCTCTCTAAGAGTTTGAAAACAGTGGGATGCCTTGTTTTCTGTAAAATCCTCTTGGAATAACATCTTCTCATATCCATATGACTTGGGGCAATTGAGACGCGAAGATTATCTTTCCCGCATAACAAGTTTTGTTCAAAAGGGCGACTACTACACAATTCATCAAGCCAGAATTACCTTGTTCTTAGAACATTCTTCATGTCCCCAATAAATTTTATTTTTGGTGGTCATGACAATTCTTCGATGAAACTTTTCGATGCAAGAACACCTAGTGATTTGCTCAACATCACTTCCCCAATGAAGTAGATGCTATTTTGATCCTCAGTGAATCTTCTCCAACTTCACCTTCCTCAGTGAAGTGGACGCATTTTACTCCGCAATAGATCTTCTTGAACTTCATCACCCCAGTAAAGTGGTTGTTACTGTACACCCTAGTGGATCTCTACAATGTTAATCCTCTCCGGCGAGGCAGATGTTTATTTCATCCCCGTGAAGTTTTTACGACACATTCAACAACCATGTTATCCGGCAAGATTAAGTTGTTATATCCCCGAATGGATTGATCTCTATTCCCTAATAGAGGCTTGTGAAGCTCTGAAACAGGATTAAGATCCTATATCTGGTTCTCCGTATATCCCCAGTGATACTTCTATCTTTAAAGATTGGTCGGATGTTTGTTTCGAGATGTTTATCCCATCTCCGGTCGTTGCTTTCGTCTGTTTTGTCAGCATAAGCATACACATATCATATAAGTAGATAACATAACATTTGCATTTGTGCATCTTTGTGTGTGTGTTATTCTATCGCTTTGGTCATGTTTGTCCACAAGTGGTTGGGCGTGTCTTCTCCTTCCAAATAGAATTGTCACCCATAGGCAGAAAAAATGCAATATTTCTATTTTCCCCACGAAGTTCGATTCTCGTGGAAGACGGTTGCTTCAGTACATTCTCATTTGAGTTCATACCTCTATGGTCAAGTCTTGCTTGACAGTTTCTCTTCAGTTATTTCCTAAATTGAACTTCGGTCCTTGACAATCACACTTTCTTCAGACATTTTTCCAACTTTTGAACATGGATCAAGTGTGCATTTATTTTGCACTATTCTCCCCAGAAATGGTCTTCATGAAGATAATTATCAAAGACAGATATTTCTCCAACAATATTACAAGACATAATTCCAACAATCTACATCTGGTTTGCAAGTAACCTCTTTATTTGAGCAACCTCTTTAGTTGAGCAACTCGTTTTATTCAAAACGACAAATGATAATCTCATCAAGACAGTTTGTACATCTACAATGGGTTATCAAGATTATCAACTCATGGCATCTCTCCGGAAATCCATCAGAGTGGTTTATCAAAGACTTCGCAGATGTTTTCTCTTTATTTGAGAAACGTTCACCTCAAGAAGCTTACATACTTACAACTACAACGAGATACTCTTCAGGAATTTATTTCCCAGTGAGTTCATTACACAAGTTTACTTCCGTCAAGTGACATCTCCCTGAAGAGGTCGAAGAAGTTTATCACAATAGTCTCTCTTTATTTGAGAAGACGTACATTACAACTCAACCGGTTTACAACTCCTTTGAAGATCCCCGGTGAAGCTTTACAAACTACATCTACAATTTACAACTACATTACAAATTACATCTACAAGTTCTACATCAGAGACTGAGACCAGCTCATGGTTCCCATACCATGACGCAAGGGGAAGTTCAACAGTTACATCTACAATCTACAAAATCTACAACCCCTTTGTGAAGACGCTCTCGCGAGTTTTCTTCATTCTGGGCAGAGACTGAGACCAGCTCATGGCACCCATACCATGACGCACGGGGAAGTTTTTTTCAACAACAATCATTCAAACATTTTACATTTCCTGGTTAATCTTGACAGTAGATTCCCAGAAGACCTCGGCAGTAGGTAGTCCTATTTCATTTCCTGGTTAATCTCTCGGTAGTAGATTTCCATAAGACTTCGTCAGAAGTATGTCTCCAGCAGATTTCAACATAGAATCTCGGCAGTAGATTCCCTACAGACTTTAACAGTAAATATTTTGGCGAAAGTATTCTCAATTACAGTTACAAGCCTTGACGGTAGACTTCCCCAGATGACATCTTGAAATCATTACAGTTGACCAATACAGTAAAGTCCTCAAGTGGATTTCTCTTCCAAGTTCTTCACAATATACTTACAGACACTTTGTAATTGGCAATTCCCCCCGCGGAGTCTCGTTTTGTTGAGCCTGTTCTTCCTGTGTGTCGCGTCTAGTTGTTCCTCTGTGACATCTTTTTCTCGCAGGACTGTCTGTCTTGCATTTTTCATATCATTGCATATCATATGCATTTGGTGGCATCTTACGGCCAAAAATTCGTGCAATGTTTGTATTTAAGTCCCTCCCATCTCGTCGAGACGGAGATTTCAATCTCCATATCTCCGGATAGGAGTAACTTAAATAGGGGCATCTGTTGCACCCTAATTTTTGACCGTAAGATCCCACCTCCTTGTGTGTTTTATTACATTTTATATTTCTGATCCTATATACGTATTTATCAGGGCTAGCGAAGGCGCAGGTTTATTTTGTTTTTTTAGACGCCTCTAACAGGTTTTACATAGCTTTCCAGTGTAGGATGATGTGGATTCAAGGTTCAGGTTCATTCGTATGCAAGTGCAGTATAAACAGAATGCGAGTATGCAAGGTGCATATGGACAAACTAAGGAATACCTGTGCATCCAAGGGATTGGTTAGACTTTGGGCCATTAGATCATGACAAATAGAAATGTACGGAAAGGGGTTTCAATTGTCACCATTTACTTCTTCTTTCAAGAGCAGCCCAAAGAAAAAAAAAAACAATGACGACACGTATTTATCATGATTTCTTAAGCTATACAGTTATGTTCTTTAACTCAAGTCATGAGAGTTCATGAATGAACCGGTGCGGTTTTGATTAAGGTCAAATTACCTTTTGAAGCAAGCATAATTCATTTCCCACAGGAGTATTTTGGATGGATTTCTTTACAAGAACCGTAATGGCCTCTTAAGTATTTGATAGACGTTCCCATTACATTATGTTACTAGCTTACAGTGATTACAGGGAAATAAAAAAAAGGTTTTACACATAGTTATAGTGACTCCACAGCAGTGAAAGACTATATCCGTTTAAACAAGGGGAAAACGTTCACACAACTTTATCAGCTCCACAGAGGAATTTTTTCTTCCTGCAGAAAGAGAAGCCTTCTGTCATGATTTATCCTGTCATGAATCTCCCATCCTTCTGATCCCATTAGAGCTTGCCTGGAACATTTTTTTTCAAGTGAATAGTAACAACTTTCCGCCACCACTCCGAGTCTTCGCCGTATCCGAATCCCTTCAAGCTACCCACAAATGGTAACACCTAACCATCTAGGTGTTATTTCTGCAAAGTGATTGAAGATGTTAGATAAGAATAAGGTGTTATGACAATACAATGGAAGGCAAGTTCCTCACATAGAATGCTACCAAATTTCATTACAATAAAAGTAATAGGAAGGAAAGATATCACCCGCAGCTAAAGCCGTGATGTGAAGCTTTAGACCTGTTGGTCTGATTCGCATTATCCAAATCGATTTATAGCATCGTATTGAACCGCCAACCTGGTGCAAGGCAGATAACACCCTTTGAAAGGCTTAACTTACATCCCTCTGAGGTTCGCCCCGAGAATTTCTTTCAAACCGATCAACAAAATATGGTACTGTCTGACCCTGCGACGACCTGCAAATTTAACAGCCCTCATGAGTTTGAAAAGAGACAAAATTAATCAAATGGATAAAGAGTTCCGATTGAACCTTAAGACGAGCAATGCCGCAGGACACTTGACAGTCCCGCATTTTCGAAGCCATTGCTAGTGAATAGAAGGAGAAAATGAGACATCAAAGAAATATTCGCTGAATGATTTGTCGAACACTGGAAAGCATTCTGATATCATTTCTGAGTTCATCTGCAGAGAAATCAAGCATTCGGGCATAGAATCTTCGCCGTTTCATCTGCGCGGTAATCTCAAGTTGGAAAGCAAACACGGAACACCTTTCTTTGAGTTCAAGATGAAGTTGTTTTGTGGCCAAGACATGGAGATTAGTGACAAAATTTGTGGTGTAGGATCTTTCACACTCAAGACATAGTGTTACGTCCGAAAAGGTTATGTGAACAAGGTGCGCTCAAAACTCGAAAAGCTTCCCATAGGGTGGATGTTGAGGAGAACATAGCCATCACAAGCCAAATTCAATACAAGAATCAGCACCAACAAGACCAATCCTGCATCATAAAGAGGATATCCAAGAGTCAGGCGATTTCAGTTCAGGACAAGATTAACGGTGATAAATCATTTGAGGAGAAACTCACCAAGCAAGCGAAGCGTTGATCCAACACTGATGTTCAAGATAAGGCGAGAGTCTTCCAAACCACCTACAATATTGAGAGCATAAGGATCGAATGAGTCGAAGGGGAATGGTGCTGAAGAGGAGGTCATATGGCCAAACCTGAATCGTTTTGAATTGAAGTTTTTCTTCTCGTATCTTTTTGTGCGGCATTAACTGCCGTTGATGTTCTTGAGTTACTTGAATAACCTGAACAAAGGCAATGTTGGAGCGTTAATTCAAGTATTCCAAGAGCAATTATTTCGATTTGAGTAATTTTGAACAAAATCGGAACATATCTGGATCAGAATGGAAATAATACTATGATGTTATACCCTTCTAAAGCAGAGGCCAGACGTATCAAATTAAAAATGGAAGGTGCATTTACCCCCCAGTAAATCAAGGATTATTCCTAAAACCAGATTTGACAAGAATCATCTGTATTCAACTCGAGTTAATTCAAGGTTTTCATCGCCTATAAAAACAACCGCAATCAGCTTCGAAAGGACACAGAAAAAAAAACCACGAGAAAAATCCACAAACAATCCTCACAAAACCCTAAATCGGAAGAAAATACACAAACATATTATATACAGAGAAATCCCTAAATCAAACCCTAACTATTAAATCATAGAGACGAGGAACTTATCTTCCATGTTAGCGTTCTGTCACGACACATCTATCACCCTGAAACGCCCCTTTGCGAGCCACCGTGAAATCGCCAGAGAAGCTGAAGCAAACCCTCACGCAGACTCCACCGCGATTCCAAGCCATCATCGGAGACCGATCCAAGCCCTCAAACTCCACACCCTCTCCGCCGCTAGCGCACGCTAACCTTCGGTAATCCTCAACTTTTATCTATGTCATCGAACTATTGATGTTCTGTTTGGTTGTTTCAGGTACAAACGTGAAGAACGATACAGGAGAGGTCGATCGTGATCAAGAAATGGGGAGGAGAGGCCGAACGAGGGTTTTCTCGATTTGGGGGATTTAGGGTTCCATTCCCATCTTTGTTGTTTATCATCAGTGTAACTATTGCTTAATCCTCACACATCACACTAATCTCACACGCACACCACATGAAATCATCCGCTAACAATCCCCCTAAATCCTAATTAGTCAATTAATCTGCCTTTTTTTTTTTATTTTAATCAATTTCTTTTATTTTATTAACTAACAGTTTTTTCTAATCAACCATTTAATCTTCTTTTCTTTTTTAATTAACTAATTTCTTTTTCTAAATAAATTAGGAGCTCTGTAATTAAACTTAGTTTATCTTTTTTTAACTATTTAGCTATTTGGTCTTTAAATAATTATTTGTTTTATCTTTTATTTTCAATTTAATCAACCTTATATTTCTCTTTATATTAATAACTAAAACAATTTTTTTAAATCCTATTAATTCCTATTAAATATTTTGCTAATTTAATTTTAAACTCCTTTCAAATTTAATAACATTTTTTTAATAAGCATATATTCACTAAAAAAAAAACCTTTTATAAATAAATTATACCTATTTATCAATTTATCAATCAGTAATAAATCCTTAGTATTTAATTAACTTCTCAGAAATAAATGGTAAAAACACTTTTTATTCCATAATCATATTAATAGTCATAAGGTAAAAAATAAGTCAATCCTTTCTCACAAACTCAATTCACCTAGCCCAAAATCCAACTTTTAAAATCAACTTTTATCAAAATAATTCAACCCTCGTCATAAAGTCAATCGAACATTTTCTCATAGTCAATTAACCAATCCGTTTAAAATCAATCAACAGCGTAAAACAAATCATGCATACTCACTTCACGACACCTACACTTAGCGCTTTCATGCGTATATATTATTTATCTTTATCTGCTTTTATCTTATTCACAATACACACACTCACCTAGTGCTTTCATGCGTATGTGTATGGTTTTTATTCTTGCAGTTTACTTTACAGTCATTTAATATTATCGCATTTTATCTATTCATACATCGCATTCCGTCCAAAGGAAAAACCTACACATAATTCAACGTTGTGTGTAGTTGCACATCATAAGCATCATATTCCCCTCGATCCTTGATTCTTCAAGTTGATCGCTTAAGATAGATCCTACCCCATAGGAAGTACCATTATCTTTACAACTTAGACAAACACAAACACAATACAAACTCTTTCAAACACGTTAGAGAATAGATGTTAATCATCTTAAGCGAGATGTAATCTCCACCCCCACAACAATACAATCAAACATGTAGGGACTTTGCCTTAAGAGCAACAAAGGCATACTTGGCGACCATCCGAGTATTTAAGACCTTTCTTAAGACGATGCAAAGACCATTTCCTACAACCCCCTTTTTTACATTTGTGGTGGTTATATCTCCCTTAAAATGAAGACTCATCTCTTCTCCTAAACCCAATCAAAACAACTACCCTAAACCCGTAGGAACTTTAACCACAGTCAAAGAACTCCTCTAACCCTTTAGGGTGAACTACAACATACTCTGATTCCACTTCCGTAAGGATATGTAGGCATAAGATGCGACATCTTATCGAGTATACTTAGAAATAAACCACTAGGGTCTCTAATCCCTTAAGCAGATAAACACTTAGCAATAAACAAATATAAAATAAGAGGTTCCTGTAGAGTACTACAGAAACTTAGGATGCTAATACCTTCCCTAAGTTTAACCAACCCCTGAACCTAAACTCTCTAAACCTTGCATTTGCATTGCATTGTGGGAATTTCGATCTTTATCCCTTCCTTTGGACAAATCAAAGTTCGGTTGCAAAATGAATATAAAGATTCAAACTAATCAATAGTTTGGTATCCAAATTTCACCGCGACACTGAGGAGGGCCTCTTCAGGACATGATGATGCCACACCTTCTGGGTATTGTATCATCAGTCTTGAAAGTCTGTGACGCCAACCACCGCATAGGATGCCATACCTTGTGTCAGTTGATAGGACATCTACCTGTGAGAGGGGTTGGGGCATGCAGGAAACTGGACCTCCAGACTACCCGATTTTCTTGATATTGGATCAGTATGTGTGGTTACCTGGGTTTCTTCATCAGAGCTTTGTTATGGGTCTGTTGAGACCAGGCTGGAGCACTGTTATGGGTCTGTCGAGACCAGGTTTGAACAGTATTGTGGGTCTAAGGAGACAGATATTATGGATGGATCTCCTCGGCAATATATCACTTGATCCCTGTTGCATTATTTTGCATATTGCATTGTTGCATACTCATTTTGCATATCATTAACGTGTATTTATGTCACAGGTGTGTTCATTCCCCTCTGATTCTAGTATACCTTCTGGCCAGACATGGAGTCCACAAAGAGGACAGTTGCTTACCGGTTGCATTCGCCTGATATCAGTTCCTTGCTGGAATTGGTTGCTCTAGCAGATGAGAGAGTGAGGTCTGAGTTCAGAGTATCCTATGGGAGATTGTTTAGTTTGTTATACAGCCCTTCCGCATTTAAGACGACTGGGGTGTATACTCTGATGCAGTTTTATGAGCCGCAGCTGAGATGTTTCCTATTTCCCGACTATATTCTGGCACCCACTTTGGAGGAGTATTCTGCCATGTTGGGGGTTCCCGTGTTAGACCAGATGCCCTTTATACATGTTGATGCCGAGCCTAATTTGGCTACACTTGCTGAGATTGTCAGTTTGGACGCTTCTGAGTTCCATGGAGGGTTGGTCAAGCTGAACGGAGCTTATGGTTTTCACTTGTCTGTCCTGGTTGAGAAGGCTACACAGTGCGCGAAGAACGGATGTTGGGTTGCCTTCAGTGCCATTCTAGCTGTCTGCATCTATGGGATTGTCTTGTTTCCTAATGTGCCAAATTTTGTCGACTCAGATGCCTTCTTGATTCTTGCCTCGAAGAATCCCGTTCCTACTCTCTTGGGCGATGTTTATCATTCCATTCACTACAAGAATGAGAAACGTCGTGGCAAGAATGTTTCCTGCTGTCTTCCTCTTTTGTACAGGTGGTTCCAGGGACATCTTACGAAGACAGGGCCGTTTGTTGATGCTGTTGATACTTTGGATTGGTCTTCCCGGTTGATGGGACTGTCTGTTGAGAACATCGTTTGGTTTGAGTGGGGCATGCTTGGCACCAATATTATATATAGTTGCAGTGGCTTTTCGAATGTCCCCTTGATTGGACGGAAAGGCTGTAGTAACTATAACCCTTCGCTGCTGGTGAGACAGTTTGGTTATGCTTTGAGGGACGCTCCTATTGAGGAGGAGATACAGGAATCTCTGTATCTCACGGGCTTATTAGACGCGACTGTTTTGATCAGATTGAGACATGCATGGGCTAACATCCATAGGAGAGGGAAAGCTTTGCTTGGTAAGAGCAACAACAAAGCTTATGATCCTTATTTGGCTTGGATCCGAGAGAGAGCTAGTATTTCCTTGATGCCATATCCTGTTGTGGAACCTCTGTATCTTCCAGTGATTGAGGCACCTACTTCAATAGAGCTTGAAAAGTATAACAAATTGTTGGCTGAAAATGAAGAGTTGAAGAAAGTCAATAATGAGTTAGAGAAGGAGATTTTCCAGTTGCGTCATGAGAAGAATGAAGCTACCTTCACTGTGAGGGAACAAACTGAATTGATTAATAGGTTGGGTTCAGAGTTGACAGAAGAGACCAACAAGAAAGAAAAAGTGGGAATAGCCTTGAACGGTGTTAGCAAGGTGCTTACTTCCAAGAAGGAACTTTTAAGCAAAGCTTATTCCCGCCTCAGCAAGTGGGAAGCATTGTGGAATGCCACGCTTACCAAGCGGAAGGAGCGTGAAGATGAACTGAAGCTGCAGATTGCCACGCCAGAGGCGCATATTAGAGCCCAGGACGCAAAGATTGCTGAAGAGACATCACTTAGGAGCGCTGTTGAGCTTAGAGTAAGTGACCTTGACGAGAAGCTGAGAGGTTATGAAGTGAAGGCCGGCTCCAAGAGATGCAAACCCGACGAGTGTGTTGACGAAGGAACCTGCATGGACGACGCCAAAAAGCTGAGATCCACTGCCGAGCGGCATGCCTTACTGATACAAGAGCTAATCTCCAGACTGGGTCGTTCAGAGACGTTGAGGATATTGGAAGACGTCAGAGAGCGCCACTTGGCCTGAGTTATCTTTGCCTTACTTTTGTTGTCTGTATTTGTATTTTGACCATCGCCAGGCTTGTTGGCCAAGGTCTCTTCAGTTGTATTCAGTTGTACTCTTGTACTCAGCCTCTTGGCATTTATTTATATATGAGGGTTTTCTAATTCCTTGCTTGCTTGATGGGGACTCCATTGTTGTGATGGCCTTCTCTCCGAAACTAGAATCGGAGGGGAATATAACCTGTAGCATGTTTACACGTTTGCATCTGCATTCATAGTGCATGACCGGTATTCTTGAATCTGTATCTTATTTCCTGCATCTCCAGGTTTTTCAGGATTGACGAACAAAGAGTCCACCGCTACTCAACCCGAAACAACTGCAAGAGAATCATGGATCAAGTCCAAGTTGAGATGCAGGAAATCCGCGAAAAGCTGAATCTGTTCATGCAAGCAATGAAGAACATTGCTAAGGGCCAAGAGAGCCTCCAGACTTTGGTACAGCCGCTGCTGACGCGGACTAATGGGAATGGCAACAATGACCATAATTCTGTGCATGTTGAGACGCTTCCGAAGGATGGGCCCCCTACGCCTGTGGTTCCACCTGTAGTGACCCCACCTGTTGTGGTTGTAAACAATGGCGCTGGAGCTGGCAATGGCAACACAGGGAATGGAAATGAGACTGTTGTTAACAATGTTGGACTTGGGGACGCCAACCAAGGCGGTGGTAACAACAATGGCGGTAATGGTTTTGGCAACAATGGTTTCGGCTACAATGATCAGGGATTCGATTACGTCAATCAGGACAGGAAATTCGGCTTCAACACCCAGGGTTTCGGTTACGACGGTTTTGGTAACGCTAATCAGGGGTATGGTGGATTTGGCAATGAGAATGGTGCTGGGGAGATTCATGTTAACACTGGGTTTGGACCTGTTAGGGTCAACCAGGGTTTCGGTAACAGGGGACGAGGTCCCATGATCAATCAGCAAGGGTTTGGTTGCAACACTGGTTACGACGGATATGGAAATGAAAATGTGAATTGGGATGAAGACCGCCAGGAGGACGCCTTTTCTGGAAGAGGCATGGGATTTGAAGGACCTGTTGATCCTGTGCAGAGGATCAGAATGCTTGAAGAACAGATGAAGGGGGTAGTGAATCAGAACTCCACTGGTTTGGATATGACTACAATAGGCTTGGTACCAGGGCTGAGGCTGCCGTTGAAATTCAAGGCTCCCACTTTTGACAAATATAAGGGGGACACCTGCCCAAAGGTCCATGTGCGCTTGTATTACAGAAGGATGTCCGCATATTCAGATGATGAAAGAATGCTCATGCATTTCTTTCAGGATAGCTTGTAAGGACCTTCACTTGAATGGTATATGGGGCTGGAGCCCACTCAGATCAAAACCTAGAAGCAGTTGACTGATGCTTTCGTGACGCATTACAAATATAACAACGATCTGGCGCCAAACAGGGTCCAATTGCAGGGTTTGTCACAGAAGAATGGCGAAAGTTTTAAAGAGTATGTGCAAAGGTGGCGCGATATGGCAGCGAGGGTGCATCCTCCTTTAATTGAAAGGGAGATGAATGACATGTTCATTGGGACATTTATGGGGATGTTCTATGAAAAACTGTTTAGTGTGTCGTTGAGCAGTTTCTCAGATTTAATTCTTATGGGGGAGATGATCGAGAACGGGATTAAAGTTGGAAGATTCCAAGCAGGTGAGTCTACTTCAGCAGGAGGTACCAGAAAAGCATTTGGTGGTAGACGACAGGGCGATACTAGTGCCGTGTTTGGTGGCAGGGGCAGGGGCAGAGGAAGAAATCAGTATGTTCAGCCGCAACAGATAGCTAGTGTCACTATCCCTTTTCCTCAACAAGGGCAGCCTCAGCAACAACAACAACAACAACCACAGCAACAGCAAGGACAGAATCCTGGTCAGAGAAGGATACAAAATACGAGACCGAAAAGAGTGTTCGACGCACCTCCTTCCACGTATGCAGAACTCCTTCAGACCCTGTTAGGGTTGAACTTAGTTGAAAAGAGGACTTTGGCACCGCCTACAGGGACAATACTTCCTTATGGGTATGATGCCAACAAGCATTGCGAATTCCATTCCGGGGCACCCGAGCATGATGTAGAAGCTTGTCAGGCATTTAAACACAAAGTTCAGGATTTGTTGGATAGAAAAGCTATCAACTTTGGACAGGCGGGTCCAAATATCGTACAACAGCCTATGCCCAATCATGGGGCAAATGCCATCTTGACAGAAGAGAATTTGAATCTAGTGATGGATGTCAATGAGCTGAAGACACCATTGGGTGAGATTAAAAGCAGGTTGTTAAAAAGGGGTGTATTCCCGGTGTGTGATGAATTTTGCTTGGATTGTTGGACCCAGCCAGAGGGTTGTAATGAATTGAAGCAGGGCATTCAGGCTATGATGGATGAAGGTACCTTGCAATTCGATCGAACCGCGATTGAAGAGCCTGTGGAGGCGTTATGTGATGAGCAGAACGATGTTGCGACGGTAACAATTCCGAGGAAAACAATAACGATAACGGCGCCCGCCAGGCGACCGCCAGGCGGCCGACGATCACAATTACCAAAGCAGGACCAGTCCCTTTTGAGAGTACTAAAGCAGTGCTGTGGACTTACGGGTTGGAGGTATATTGCGACGATGAGAAAATTGAAGTCAATGGACAACCAGCTGGGGTTGTAGATAATGTTGTCGGAACAGGGGGTATGACCAGAAGCGAAAGAATCTTCACGTCACCCGAGGTAGAGGCAGAAAGATTAGCCAAGGGTAAAGCCAAGGTAACTGAGAGTGGCCCTTCTCAGTTGAACGAAAAGGAAACGTCACTTAAGGATGTGGAGGAGTTTATGAGGCTCATTCGCAAAAGTGATTACAAAATCGTTGAGCACCTCCAGCAAATGCCATCAAAAATTTCCATCCTATCATTGCTGTTATGTTCCGAGGCCCATCGGAACGCTTTGCTGAAGATTCTAGACACGTCGTTCGTTCCTCAAGAAATTTCTGTTAATCAGTTAGAAGGGGTGATGGTGCATGTCAATGCGGGGCACAGTTTGGGCTTCACAGACTTTGATTTGACTCCGAGAGGGCGAGAGCACAATATGGCATTGCATGTGTCAGTAGAATGCCGGGGCACGGTCATGACCCGTGTTTTAGTAGACACTGGATCTTCCCTGAATGTGCTACCGAAGAAAGCCATGATGAAGTTGGATATCAGGGGGATTATCTGCACGCCCAGTGATTTAGTGGTGAGGGCGTTCGATGGAACGAGGAGGTCGGTTTTCGGATCAATAACATTACCGTTGCAGGTGGGGCCTGAAATATTTGAAACTGAATTCTATATAATGGACATCCAACCAGCGTATAGTTGCCTTCTTGGGCGCCCATGGATTCATGCTGCCGGGGCTGTCACATCCACGTTGCACCAAAAGCTGAAGTATATGGTTGGGGATAGTGTCGTCACTGTTTGTGGAGAAGATATTTTGGTTAGCCATTTGTCTTCGTTCAAATATGTCGAGGTCGACGGCGAAATACACGAAACACCCTGTCAAGCCTTCGAAGGGTTGCGGATTAAAGACAAAGCTCAGGGTTCCAGCAAGATATCAGATGCGGCAGTGTCATCCTACAAAGAGGCTCAGGATTTAGTGCAGACTGGTGAGACTAAAGGCTGGGGGCAGATATTGGAGATTCCCGTGACGAATGACAAGTTTGGGCTAGGGTATCGACCGACGTCGTCAGCGTCATCTTCAGAAGCGCCCAGGTTCAAGGGACCAATCGCGATTACACCAAGCGGGGTGTGCTTTGAGACTATCAACGCTATTTCCGATACTGAAGACGGAGATAGCGACTGCGATATGGACGCGTGGATCAAGCCAAGCGTGCCAGGACAAAGTCTCTGCAACGGGTCCATCCGGGAAACTGTCCCAGTGACTTTTAAACAGTAATGATTTGTTTTATCAATTGTTGAACAATCCTAGGTCCTACCCGGGGCATAGTGATTTTACATTAGGGCTACTTGATTATGTGTATTGCACTGTTTTAATCATGAAATAAAGGCGTTTTTCATATACAAATATTGTGATCCCTGTTTTTCTTGTTTTTGTTTTTAACAATAAAATGGCAATGTGGTTATTTGCTTTGTCTGTGTTTTGAAGCATTTAACCATTTCCTTTGCAGGATTACTATTTCAGATGACATCTATGAACCGCCTATGACTCACTTCGACTTTGAGCACCCGGTATTTCAGGCTGAGGAAGAGGTTGTCGAAGATGGCGACGTGCCAGAAGAGTTGACCTGGTTATTGAAACAAGAAGAAAGAATCATTCTGCCTCACGAGGAAGTCATTGAGATTATCAATTTGGGGTCGGAAGAGGTTGTGAGAAACATCCGTATAGGGGCTGCGCTGCAGAGCGACATCAAGCAAAGGTTGGTTGAGATGCTCAAAGAGTACAGTGATATATTTGCTTGGTCGTACGAGGATATGCCTGGGTTGGATACGGATATGGTTGTTCACTATCTGCCACTGCGAGAGGAATGTCCTCCTGTTAAGCAGAAACTCCGAAGAACTAGACCGGATATGGCTGTGAAGATCAAAGAGGAAGTGCAAAAACAGTGGGACGCCGGTTTCCTAGCTGTTACAAAATATCCTTCATGGGTCGCTAATATTGTGCCAGTGCCGAAGAAAGACGGTAAAGTGAGAATGTGTGTAGACTATCATGATTTGAATAAGGCGAGCCTGAAGGACGACTTTCCGCTTCCTCACATTGATGTGCTGGTCGATAACACTGCTCAGTTCTCCGTATTCTCCTTCATGGATGGCTTCTCGGGCTATAATCAGATCAAAATGGCGCCAGAAGACATGGAGAAGACTACCTTCATTACTCCCTGGGGAACATTTTGTTACAAAGTGATTCCCTTCGGATTGAAGAACGCTGGGGCGACATATCAACATGCTATGAAGACTCTCTTTCATGACATGATGCACAAAGAGATCGAGGTTTATGTTGATGATATGATTGCCAAATCCCAGACGGAGGAGGAGCATTTGGTTAATCTGCTGAAACTATTCAAGAGGCTTAGGAAGTTCAGGTTGAGACTGAACCCTAACAAGTGCACCTTCGGGGTGAGATCGGGTAAACTGCTGGGGTTTATTGTAAGCGAAAAGGGAATAGAGGTTGATCCTGCAAAGATAAAAGCGATACAGGAAATGCCGACGCCTAAAACAGAAAAAGAAGTACGCGGGTTTTTAGGGAGGTTGAACTATATCGCCCGGTTCATATCTCACCTGACTGCGACATGCGAGCCATTGTTCAAGTTGTTGAAAAAGGACCAGGTTGTGACCTGGAATGAAAATTGTCAAAAGGCGTTTGATACCCCCAGTGGCCGGGAGACCTTTGATCATGTATCTGACGGTTCTTGAGGAAAGCATGGGTTGTGTTCTCGGTCAACACGACAAGACCGGACGCAAAGAGCATGCGATCTACTATTTGAGTAAGAAGTTTACTGACTGTGAGTCTAGATACTCAATGCTCGAGAAAACATGTTGCGCGCTAGCCTGGGCCGCCAAACGTTTGAGGCAATACATGCTGAATCATACAACCCTGCTAATTTCAAAGATGGATCCAATCAAATACGTGTTTGAAAAGCAAGCACTCTCCAGAAGAATCACCCGATGGCAGATGGTGTTAACCGAATACGATATCCAATATGTCTCGCAAAAGGCTATTAAAGGTAGCATTCTGTCAGAGTACCTTGCGGAGCAGCCTGTTGAGGACTACCAGTCGATGAGGTTTGATTTTCCTGACGAGGATATCATGTACCTGAAGATGAAAGATTGTGAAGAACCGTTGCCGGACGAAGGACCAGAGTTGGGTTCCAAATGGCAGTTGATATTTGACGGAGCTGTGAATTCTTATGGTAGCGGAATAGGGGCAATTATCACCACTCCTCAGGGGTCGCACATCCCCTTTACTGCCCGATTGACCTTTCCTTTTACCAATAATGAGGCTGAATATGAGGCTTTCATCATGGGTCTGGAAGAAGCCATTGATTTGCGAATCAAACATCTGGATGTATACGGAGACTCAGCTCTAGTGGTGAATCAGATTAAAGGAGAATGGGAGACACGTCAGCCCAATTTGATACCATATATGAACTATGCACGGAGATTGTTGCCTTTCTTTGACAAGGTGGAATTGCATCATGTGCCGCGAGCAGAAAATCAAATGGCTGACGCCCTGGCGACATTGTCTTCAATGTATAAAGTTAACTTTTGGAATGAGGCTCCCCGGATTGTTATCTCTCGGCTCGATAAGCCTGCATTCGTATTTGCCATTGACGAGGCTCCCGATGGTAAACCCTGGTATTTTGACATCCAGAATTTCCTGAAGAATAAGGAGTATCCGGCTGGGGTATCCAGTCGATATCAGAAGACTCTCAGGAGATTGGCTGGCAATTTCTATTTGAACTCGGAAGGTGTCCTATACAAAAGAAACCACGACTTGGTGTTGCTACGTTGCGTAGATGAGAAAGAAGCGAAGTTGCTCATGGAAGAGATACGTGAAGGTACATTTGGTACACATGCTGGTAGGCATGCTATGACGAGAAAACTATTGTGGGTAGGTTACTATTGGCTAACTATGGAAACAGACTGCTTCAAGTTTGCAAAGAGGTATCACAAATGCCAAATTTATACGGACAAAGTCCATGTACCTCCAAGTCCTCTGAATGTGATGTCATCACCGTGGCCTTTCTCGATGTGGGGAATTGATATGATCGGAAAAATTGAGCCTACGGCATCCAATGGACACCGATTCATCTTGGTGGCGATTGATTACTTCACCAAATGGGTGGAAGCAGCGTCATATGCCAACGTGACCAAACAAGTGGTGGCCAGTTTTATCAAACGAGATATTATCTGCAGATATGGAATCCCTGAGCGAATTATCACCGACAATGGTTCGAATTTGAATAACAAGATGATGAAAGAGTTGTGTCAGAATTTCAAGATTGAGCACCACAACTCTTCTCCTTACCGACCCAAGATGAATGACGCTGTCGAAGCGGCCAATAAGAACATAAAGAAGATTGTCCAAAAGATGGTTGTGACATATAAGGATTGGCACGAGATGCTACCGTTCGCTTTGCACGGTTATCGTACGACGGTACACACATCAACCGGGGCAACCCCTTTCTCATTGGTATATGGGATGGAGGCAGTGTTACCGTTGGAGGTGGAGATTCCTTCCCTGAGGGTTTTACGTGATGTCCGACTTGACGAGGCAGAATGGGTTAAAGATAGACTGAATCAACTCAGCTTAATGGATGAGAAGAGGCTGACTTCTCTAGCATACGGTCGGTTGTATCAGAGCCGGATGAAGAAAGCGTATGATAAGAAGATATGTCCGCGAAGCTTTCAGACGGGCGACCTTGTGCTGAAGAGGATTCTCCCGCCACAAACGGATCACAGGGGCAAATGGGCACCTAACTACGAAGGTCCATACGTTGTTAGAAAAGTCTTCTCCGGAGGAGCTTTGTTGTTGTCCACCATGGACGGTGAAGACTTTACGTCGCCTGTGAATTCGGACGCAGTTAAAAAATACTCTGCTTGAAAGAGACCCGCTGGACAGAAAAAAGAGAGTCCATGCAAAAATAGGGCATCCCGGCGAACCAAAAAAAAATGAATAAAAGGTTCAGGCAAAAGTTAGGGATAAAATTGAAAAGATGTACACCCGCGAAGTCGAAAACCTGCAAAGGGCAACTTCGGCAAAAAACGGTATCCCGGTGAATTGAAAACCCGCAAAGGGCGGTTCACACAAAATTTAGGGTTTGAAAAAGCAAATGACTGCGGTCCGAATTTGATACTACATTGCTTAGTGGTTTGGGAGTACCTGGGGGTTCGTTTATCCAACACAATCTCTTCTGAAAATTGAATACCGGGAAAGCGCCAGAGTCAGGCGAGTCATAGGAGGATCAGCTCATGATGTTTGTCTGCACCACGTTGCCGACATGTGTACAAATGTGATTTGTATTAATGATTATTGTGCATGTTTGTATATTTGTTTGTGCGTAACTTCCTCTTTTCAGGAGTTGCATCCGATGTACAAAGCTTCGCCTGTTTACAGGCTTAATCAATAAAACATGTTATTCAGTATTTGGTGTTTGTGCTTTACTGTTTTGTATGTGAAAAACGCCGATGTTTTGATAAACTCGCATTTGCATAACTTTTCTGGCCCTTGCCAATGCTTGATAAAACTTCGAATTGACTGAGGAGAGGGTGTGGACATTAACTCGAATAGATTTGGTTGTATAGATTTGTTTTGTCTCGTTTGTGTTTTGCAGGGTTCTCACCCTTGGAGCAGACAGTCAGAAATTTGTATCCCCCAGCCAGAGGCTCTGAATGAAGGACTTGACCTTACTTGACGCTATTTCCCAACAGGTCGTACCTCATCCCCAGAGGTTGAGATGATGTTATCCTTTATCGAAGGAGGGATTATGCTCCCCAGAAGAGTATTCTCATGGAAGTTATCCACAGGATATCCCCCAGCAAAACAAGATCAGTGTCCCATGCAGAGGTTACACTCCCCAGAGAATCGAGTATGTGCATGTTCAATCCCCGGCTGGGAGGATTTCCGCAGCGCATAACCAAGATAGTAGGTTCAGAAGGATTATCCCCTCCGAGGATGGTTTTCTTTCTCCCCACAGGTTGTCATGCCTTCGTCAGGATGATTATCCCCAGCGGAGTGGTAGCTCCGAGTATGTAAACTGTGCCTAGACAGTAGGCCCCAGAAGGGTCACCTTTTCCCCAGCTGAATTTCTCTCCCCAGCAGAGATGTTGTTCTTTCCTCCCAGTGGAACTCGATGTTAATCGCTCCTCGGCAGAGTTGGCGATAGTTCCGGCGTTTATTTCGCCGGAATACTTGGTGATACCCGTTCATCCCCAACAGAGTTGTATTTGTCCTCAGCAGTCGTGTGGATGAAGCAAGCTTATCAGAGCTTCCCCAGCAGCCTGAACCTGCATTTGCATTTGCATATATTATCATATTTGCATCTATCCAAAAAAACGCGTAGCATTTCTATGCCGTATGGAGCATTGCGCCATTGTCAAACATATGCATTATGAAACATAAATCAGGTTGGTTAACTTTTTGCTTTCAGGTGTGTTTCTCAACAGGAGTATGGAGTTTTATATCGGATCTATTACCAGACGATCGAGGTCTCGCCGTGAGACATGTGATGATACAGTTCTTGTTATTATTCCCCACAGAGTTACTGGTTGAAGTTTCCCTTATCCGACCAGCGGAGTGTTTTTCTTCAGGTTTGCTGTCGCGACAGCATTTCAGGGTTTCATGAATCAAGATTTCCGAAGTGGTCACTTGTTGTCGAAATGGGTGTCGGGCAGTTATTTTCAGAATATCCCTGGTGGAGTTAGCTACTGCAAAGAATAGGCAAAGAAGCTATATCCAAGTTAACTTTCCTGTGTTCAGGCAGATGATTTTCCCGTATGAAGCAGGCAGATGAACTTTCCTGTGTTCAGGCAGATGATTTTCCCGTATGAAGCAGGCAGATGAATTTTCCTATAAGAATCAGGCAGATGTGTTTTCCCGTATGAAGCAGGCAAATGAATTTTCCTGTAAGAATCAGGCAGATGATTTTCCCGTATGAAGCAGGCGGATGAACTTTCTTGTGTTCAGGCAGATGATTTTCCCGTATGAAGCAGGCGGATGAACTTTCCTGTGTTCAGGCAGATGTGTTTTCCTGTATGAAGCAGGCGGATGAACTTTCCTATAAGAATCAGGTAGATGTGTTTTCCCGTATGAAGCAGGCGGATGAACTTTCCTGTATTCAGGCAGATGTGTTTTCCCGTATGAAGCAGGCAGATGAATTTTCCTGTAAGAATCAGGCAGATGTGTTTTCCCGTATAAAGCAGGCGGATGAATTTTCCTGTAAGAATCAGGCAGATGTGTTTTCCCGTATGAAGCAGGCGGATGAACTTTCCTATAAGAATCAGGTAGATGTGTTTTCCCGTATGGAGCAGGCGGATGAACTTTCCTGTAAGAATCAGGCAGATGGATTTTTTTCGCATGAAGCAGGCGGATGACTTTTTCCTATATGAATCAAGCAGATGTATTTTCCCGTATGAAGCAGACGGGTGAACTTTCCGGTATCCAGATAAATGATTCTCCCTTAATCGACAGAGTATGTGAGTTGTATTCCGATATTTGACAAAAGTATTTTACCCAAGGAAGTCGCCGTGATTTCCTCGTGTTGACGCAATATTACTGGCCCCAGTAGAGTCCTCCTCCAAGTCGTTTGTGGGGTGGGCCCAACAAAGTTAGCTAATGCAGAGATAAGCAGAGTCTCTTATGATTAGACAGAAATGTTTCCCCAGCGAAGTCGTCGGGATTTTTCTATGTTGACGGAATATAGCGTCCTAACGTGGACAAAGTTCTATCCCCGCGGTGATAGAATCTTTTTCGGGTTGATGAAAATGATCCCCAGCATGGTCGCTAATTTGTTTTCTCCGTATTAACAGACGGCGGAGTTTTAACATAGACAAAAGGCGGGGTGTTTTGATAAGAGGGAGTTCAACGCCTGGGGAGTTACACAGGCGGTTGACATTGAAATCAGATTTTGACATCAGGTGATTGATCAGCTGGTTACCGTAACAACCGGATTCAGTTGGTGGATGTTGTTCTCTAAGCAGTTTGTGCAGTTTATTTCTGCGGTTGGCAAATTTCCGGGTTCTTGGTATTCAACCATCTCGTACCTCGATTGTTTGAAGGCCGTTTGCTCTTCACCCGACCGGGTCCAATCCGTTTGAATAGGGGCAGCTGTTGCACCCTAAAATTTGCTCAACCTATTTCACCTGGTTTATGTTTTAATTGCATTATCATTTGCATAGTCACATCATGTACATGGTCCAATCATTTGCATATCATAACATAGAAAGTCATCTAACAGGGGATGAAGTGCCATCCTTATCTAAAGAAGCACATCAAGGGGCCTTATTCAAGCTGAAGAACATCCAAGCCATCAAGGAATGGGTTGAAGCTTTGAGGAGATTTGAGTGTCAACAAGTGGATTTCTCTCCTAACTTGAGGTGTATTGGAGGTCATCAATGGGGTATGAAGCATGAAGTGAGGGTATGGAGGGTGTACAAAGCTCATAGGATGCCTAGAAGGCCATATAGAAGATAAGTGAAGTCATTGTATCAAGTTTAAGAACCACAGTTGAGGTGTGTACAAGTAGGGTTTCATCTGGGTAACCCTAGGTCAAGGAGAGCAAAGAGAAGGGCATCAAGACCTAGCTCTAGGTCATGGAAGTCATGGGTTGATGTGTTAAGGCATGTGTATGGATGAGTCAAGATCAAGCTCAAGAGAATCAAGAGTGGTTGGAGGTGTTTGAGACAGGGTTCCTAGGGTAAAAACCCCTGTATAGCACTGGACTTCCAAGCCACATAAGTTAAAATGCAAGTTTCAAATAGATTCTTGGCCAACATGAAACTTGTATAGCTTCTCAATAGCTTTAACTTGAGTACTAGAAGTCTTCAAGAAGATTTGTGGAACTCAAGTTATGGTTCTTGCAAGTTACAGGTCACCAGAGGACACTGAAATTTATCTATGAAAATCACTTGACTTCCAAGCAACTTTTTCCCCTCAAGGAGTTTTCAAATGGATTCTTGGCCAACATAAGAGTTGTAGATCTTGATCTTATCTTTTCATAAAGTACTATAAGTCCTCAAGAAGATTTGTAGAACTCAAGTTATGATCTTGGCAATCCAGGGGTATTTTGGGAAAGTTGAATTATATGTCATTTTTCAACATAGGTCAAAATCTCTATCTTCCACTCCTCAAATGAAAAAAATGTTCAACATGAGATGTGCTTAAAATGATGTTTTTAGGTAAGATAAGAAGTCATGGGTGATTGAAGTGGCTTGCTTCACAAAATGATCCAAAATGGCCTAAAAAGAGGGATTTTTCAAATGATTCAAAGGAGGGAAATTGGGATTTTTGAATTATGAGACATACACATGGCATATGGGTAGTCATTTTGAATGGAAATTGGATTCTAAACACAATGAAATTTCCACATTTTTTAATTGAGGCTTAATTTCATGACTTGCTTTGTAAAGTGCTTACTTACATTACAAGTTACAATGCTAAAACAAGAATCAAAGCATTTCAGGCCAAGCCAGCTATCCATTCACACTCACAAACCAATTTACAGTTGAATAGAACATTATAGAGTAAGCTAGAAGCTCAGAATCGTGACTGGTGCATTGCATTTTCAAGAGAAAAATCAGAAATGATGGATCAATGAATTGGGCTTCAAACTGGGCTCAAAAGCCCATAGAGAGTTTCTATATATTGAGAGGAGTGAGTTCAGACTCATTTTGGTGTAGAATTCATGGAGGAGAGGAAGATTGAAGTTGAGTTTCAAGAGCTTCAACTCAGAATCGGTTTTGGAGTTGCAAGCCTATTCAAGTCAAATTAAGGGTTGAAGAAGCTTTATCTTGCATTCTTGATCGTGTTTGAAGAATCTTGGGGCTTAAATTGAGTATTTGATCCCTCTGTTCATCCAGTTTCTTCAGGTATGTAACTCTTGGATTTCCCATTGATCTAGGCTGAATTAAGTAGCAATGTGCATGTGGTTAGGTTCCCTATGATTGGTAGAACGATTTAGGATTGGTTTGGCATCGTTTGGTGATGATCAAGGGAGTGCACCAATTTCTGTTTGGATTCAGTTACATGAAATCTTGAGGAATTAACATGAGTGTGATAGCTTAGAATGACCAGTGTAACCTGAGGATCATTTCTATGGTTTTAATTTTGAGAATGGTGATGATTGAGATTTTGGTATCTTCTGAACCTTGATTCGAATTCTAAAATCCATTGAGAGTTGGTTGAAATAGAGGTGATATTCATGATCCTTATGGTTTTCTGATCAAGTTTGGTATAAGAAGTTTTTGATTTGGTCACCTGCAACCACCACTCCACCGGAGAAGACGGTGGAAACCACCGTGGACCACCCCCTGAGGATAGCCTCAGGTCGCCTGAGCTTTTGGAGAAGATGAAGTTCCAGCCCTCAGATTGCATTGACTGGTTGACTCAGATGATCATCCAATGGCTCGTGTTTAAACTTCAGAGTTCCCTCTTTAAACCAAAACGCATCGTTTCATTAAACGATGTGGCAGGCCAGTCATCACCACACGTGGACACGCTCTGGAGCTTTGGATTCGCTT
This sequence comes from Lathyrus sativus, assembly GCA_963859935.3. Lineage (NCBI taxonomy): Eukaryota > Viridiplantae > Streptophyta > Magnoliopsida > Fabales > Fabaceae > Lathyrus > Lathyrus sativus. Next base: position 193,328,287 of record OZ012739.1, read on the forward strand.
ACCAGTCAATTGATCCAATGGCTCCCATTTAATTCAGCATTTTAATTTCTTTTATTTGATTTTCTTTTATTTTTAATCCATTTGATTTCTAAAATTCATAATAAATCCAATATTGATCCAAAAAATATTTTAAAAATACCTCCATGATCTTGGATTTATTTGTGATTTTATGAAATTAATAAATCTCATTTTCATCCATTTTTCAATTTAATTTGGTTTTCTCCATTTTATTATTTTCTTTAATTTTGTACATTTGCTACATGATTTTGTGGATTTTATTGTGACTAATTGGTGAATGATTTTAAGTTGATTCTTGTTGGACTGATTAGATTAGGGAAGCATGTACCCTTAGAATTTTTATCACAATTTTGTGAATAAAATTTAGGATAGTTTGAGAGGTGAATAGGAGAGGTATTAGAATTAGGGTTTCCAGACAAATAGTTGTAGTTTAGTGCATAATTTAAGGATTAAATGATTGATCTAGGGTTTGGGATTCCTATGGGGTATTGGGTATAGGGTTAGGTTCCCTTAGAAATTTACCTAGGATTTTCTGTTGAGCTTTAGCATTTTATTTGATTTTTGCAACTTGTGTGGTGATTGTGGGTTTCTCCATTGGATATTTGGTTTGGTTATGTTTGTGTGGGGCCATTTTGGGGGTGCTTTTGGCTTGGGTTGTGCTTGGATGACTTGAAGATCAAATGAAGTTGCTTTGGATGGCTTGAAGAGGCTTGGAGTTGAAGATTTCTCATTTGTTGGAGTGCTTGTCAGAGGCTTAGGGATTAGGATACATAGGAAGAGCATTAGAGTAGTCTTGTTTCTTCTTTCAAACATAGAGAGCTTCTTGTGCCTCTATTCCATCCCATGACACAAGGTCCCCCAAAGAAGTTCCATCTCTACTTAGGAGGGATGTAGAGCATGCTTTGGTTGGGTAGAACCTTGAGGGTACCTTTCATTTGCCATGTTAAGATCTTAGTGATTTCCTTGGGTTGTCACTAAGCCCCTTAGCATTTCAACTTCATCTATTAATTGATTCTCTTCTGGAGTGATTGCATTGAAGATGGAAACCTATTGAAGATGAAGTTCATTGAAGATTGGTGAAGATGAAGATTCTGCCTGTCAAAGCTGGTTGTCTGTTGAAGCTAGGGTTTTGCTGCTTTTTGTTGAAGCTGTTTACTGGTTGAGGTTCATGCTTGCTAAAGCTGGGATATTTTTCTGAAGATAGGAGTTTACCTAAAATTTGAAGGTCATTGAAGATTGAAGATGGGGTCTTGCTTGAATTTGTTGTTGTCATTCCCATTTGCTGTTAATCAACTGTAGCTGTCAGAGCTGTTGCTGCTTGTGTTGCTTACTGTAAGAGCTTGATTGTTGCTGTCAGAGCTGGTGTTGGTGCTTTTTGCTTTTCTGTATTGTTTGTTGGCCTGTTCAGCTTGCCCCCAAGGTTTGAAGTGAATACTGTTTCACTTTGCCTGTTGTTTTCCCAGGTTCGAGGTAGAGCGGGACTCCCTTGCCTCGCTTGTATTGATGCATTGCATACATGTTTACTGTTTACTGTATATATCTGTTTCTCTCGCTGTTTATCCCCTAGGGTCTCTGTTTCCCTCTGTGCAAGAGGGAAATATGACAGACCATAGGTTCTTATCCATGCATGACAACTTTAGGATAATTTTGCTTCCCCTTTCAACCCTAGTTTTTTTAGAGCTTCTTTCTCTTCCATCTCAAAACACTTCAAAAATACAGTAATAAGGTTAATCAATGTCGTACGTTACGAGCCTTAAGCTATTTGAGAAAAGGTTGCTGGAGGGTCACTCTTCAGTAATCTGATTGCTTAGTGTGTTACCCTTAGGGTGACATACGACGTAGTCACTCTCAAATCATAGTCTCTAGTACGTCAGAGATTGCAAACACACAAAAAAACACTTCTTTCATAAAAGACTGAAAACAAATCAAAAGTCATTTTTTTGTCCTCTTGGACTTTTAATCAGAAGAAAACCTTTTCAGAAGGATCTAAAAAACAGTCAGACAACTCTGTGTCTTCCGTAGCCCGAACTACGTTTTCTCTGATCTTTCATGCTGTATGAAAGTACGTAGGCATATGATGCTGAATCTTAGCGAGCAACCTTCCCCTCCTTACCCGTAGGTAGGCAAACTACGTTGACTCTGATTTCTCGTTCCAGACAGGAATACGTAGGCATAAAGCGCGATACTTTGCCGAGTCATTTTATTTTCTTTTAACCCTTGACCCTTTAGAGTAGATAGAATAACAATCCGTACTAGAAAACAAGCGTGGATCCCGTCGAGTACGACGGACGTGAGGGGTGCTAATACCTTCCCCTTGCGTAACCGACTCCCGAATCCAGGATTTGGTTGCGATGACCATTCCTTTCCCTCTTTGCGTTAGGTTTACTCTGAGCATTTCCTTTCCCTCTTGTGGGATAAATAACGCATGGTGGCGACTCTTCTGTCATAGCCGGCGCCGATTTTCGCAGTAGCGACAGCTGGCGACTCTGCTGGGGACATACTTTGGTTCCCTACGCGAGTCAATCCTAGCGCTTGTTTTCCCGTTGTGGGTGTTGTATGGATTTACATTTCTGTCTTTACTTTCCGCATTTTATTGTCAGCTTTATATTGTTATTGCTGTTGTAGGGAGGGGGTGATCTGTTGAGAGATAAGTCGGACCTAGGCTTGAGGTTACACCTAGACTTAGAAGTAGAGAGTAGTGGTTAGCCTGCTTGCTTAGCTTGCACCAACTAGCCGCGAAATCTGCGCTCGGACGAGATTCTCTTTGATGCTTCTTGCCTGGCCCTTAGGGCTCGACAAGTTGTCTGACCCGAGGATTGTCGACTCTGGGGACCGATCAATTGGAAGTTGGCTGAGGAGGGTCTCTTCAGGACATGATGATGCCACACCTTCTGGGTATCGTATCATCAGTCTTGAAAGTCTGTGACGCCAACGACCGCATAGGATGCCATACCTTGTGTCAATTGATAGGACATCTACCTGTGAGAGGGGTTGGGGCATGCAGGAAACTGGACCTCCAGACTACCCGGTTTTCTTGATATTGGATCAGTATGTGTGGTTACCTGGGTTTCTTCATCAGAGCTTTGTTATGGGTCTGTTGAGACCAGGCTGGAGCACTGTTATGGGTCTGTCGAGACCAGGTTTGAACAGTATTGTGGGTCTAAGGAGACAGATATTATGGATGGATCTCCTCGGCAATATATCACTTGATCCCTGTTGCATTATTTTGCATATTGCATTGTTGCATACTCATTTTGCATATCATTAAGCGCAATACTTTGCCGAGTCATTTTATTTTCTTTTAACCCTTGACCCTTTAGAGTAGATAGAATAACAATCTGTACTAGAAAACAAGCGTGGATCCCGTCGAGTACGACGGACGTGAGGGGTGCTAATACCTTCCCCTTGCGTAACCGACTCTCGAATCCAGGATTTGGTTGCGATGACCATTCCTTTCCCTCTTTGCGTTAGGTTTACTCTAAGCGTTTCCTTTCCCTCTTGTGGGATAAACAACGCACGGTGGCGACTCTTCTGTCATAGTGGGCGCCGATTTTCGCAGTAGCGACAATATCGTCCTAAGGACATATGCTAACACTCTAGATAATTGAGAGGCAACCACCCAATCATCATTTCCCAAGTAGCTTCAGGCTCGTAACGTATAGTACAAATTTGCCTTTATTACGTATTTTACTGTGGTTTGAAGATGAGAAGAGAAAAGACTCTTCAGGGGAAACTATCAAGCCCTAAGGTTGTCATGCAATGGATTCATCCTATTGTTGAGTTTGAAAGAGGAATTTGTCCTAGATGTTATCATGTATGGATTAAACCTAATGTCTATCATCACTCCTTAAACAAGGAAGTGAGAGTCTGAAGGGAACATGCAACAGGAACAAAACAAAGCTAAAATCAATAAAGCAGACAAACAGAAAAGTAAACAGTAAAGATGCAAATGCAATGCAGCAGTACAAGCAGAGGGAGAATGTAACAGCCCAAATTTCATTAAATAATTAATTGTAGTAATTAATTTATTTAGTGGGATTTTATCAATGTTGGAAATTAATTTTTATTAATTGGGATTAATAGAGAATTAAGAAGGAATTGGAGAGGAAGGAAAATGAAGGAAATATATAAGAGAGAAAGAAAAGAAAAGAAAGATAGAAAACATTTGGAAAGAAAGAGGAAAGAAGAAGAAAGGAGAGAAAGAGAAGAGAAGAAGAGGAAAAGTGGAAATCATCAAGAACCAACATCAAAGCTCCGATTAATCGAGGTAAGGGTGAGAAATGTTTCTATTTGATCATTGTATGATGTTATGTATGTTGGGTTGGGGTTTTGGTAGAGTTTTCATCACTTTCCAATTAGGGCAAAAGTTGGAATAATCGGTAGATTGATGATTTAATCGGTTGAAACTGGGCAATAATGCCGTAGAATAGTTGGGTAACATGTGTTGATGCTGTTTGTACTGATTTTGTTGTGTGAGAAGTTGGATGATGGTGGATGGTGGAGGTGGAACAGAATAGGGTTCTGTTCTGCGCAGGTTCGCTGGCTCTCGCCAGGCGAGCGAAGGCGAAGCTTCGCCAGGCGAAGCCTAGCGAATGTTGGCGAATAATTATATTTAAGTCCCAGTGGACTTCGCTGGTGGGTTCGCCAGGCGAAGTTGAGTAGCGAGGGTTCGCCCAACGAAGGTGCTGGCGAATGGTGGCTAATGAAGTCAGTAGCTACTGACTTGGGCTCGCTGGGAAGTCTCGCCAGGCGAAGCCTAGCGAGTGTTCACTGAGAGAGTTCGCCAGGCGAAGGCCAGGCGAAGGTTCGCTGCGAGGGTTCGCCAGGCGAATGGAGGCGAATGTGACAGCATTTTTCCTTTGCTGTGTTGTTCATGTGGAGATGGTTTGGTTGCCTCTCAGAGGTCAATACCTCTATGATATGATATAGATATGATCTATTGTGATGATGTGTGTTGTGGGTAGCCTACGGGCGTGAATCCTAGAATTGTGATTTGAATGTTAATTGCATCAAGTATAAATACATGTGAACATAATAGGTGATTATGTGTGTATTATTTAATGAACTTGTGAATGCTTGATGTGTATACAATTATGTGATGAGTATGCATGAGAACATTGTGAATATGTGTGCATCACTTGTAATTGTATGATTGGTATTGTGATGTGAATACCTTGATTGTTGTGATATATGCTGTATGTGCAATCATTGTGTAATTCTTGAAGAGATGAATTATGTAAATGCATGAGATTAAGATGTCGGTCTTAAGTGCATTTGTTGTGGTTGATTGTACATGCATCATTTAGTCAAGAGGCAATGTCTGTTAGTTTCGTGGAAACTAGTGGCTTGTCCCAAACCTAGAAGAGTGGGTTTGAAGGCTTAGAGGACGGGCCTTTGTGGTTATCGGTCTAGAAGAGTGGACTCGGTTTAATGTAAAAACCGAAAAAAAGATAACGGGTTATCGGTCTAGAAGAGTGGACCCGGTTTAAATGTAAAAACCGAAAAAAGATAACGAGAGTCGGTACCGCATTGCATGAGTTGCATTGAGTTATTAAGTCACATTGATATATGACATATGCATGAAGAGATGCTTATGTGTGAATGATGAGATTGTGGAAATTGTAAGTGTATGCATAATGTGGAAATGCTTTGTGAATATCCAGGTTCGTCTATATATGTGTGGTAAATATATATGACTAAGAGAATGAAGTATGGTGAGAAATGTGAATATGTGTTATATGACTACCTATATATATATATGATCTTATGCTTTGATTATTATGGTTATATTTCTCACCCTTCTGCTGTTTTATAATGCTCTATGAGGCATTGCAGATTAGGATGCTGGAGTCCTTTTGTGAAGTTAGTCTTCATTCTTTTGAGTCGGCTGCTCTGATATGTAACACCGGGTAGTTAGACTAGTATAGTCATTCTTTTGTGATACATTGCGATGTATCAGCTGATATGGTTTTGTAATCTAACTGATATGATGCATTAATCTGGATGACTTATGTGCATTTGAATTAATATTTTGGAACTGATCAAATGATGTTATTTTCCGCTCAAATTGAATGTTGAAATGTGAATTCTAAAACTACGAAATTGTTACATATTTTATGGAGCAAAATGTTAAAGAGTTTCGTTGGTGAAATTGTGGCATTCTTCTTTTATACCTTATTATAAAACCTTTTTACTCTGATAATTTGTATGTGCTTAATTGTTTTATATGCATTTATTTGGGGTGTAGAAGGGGGTGTTACAGAGAAACTTAACCTCTAAGCAAACAAGCAAAGAAAACAAACAAAACAATCAAGCAAAGGGAGGGTCACCTCAACCTTTAGATGCAAACATAACAATTAGAAAAGGGAAAATAACACACAAGCAAAGGGAGGCAACCCTCAACCTTTAGATGCAAATATGAATCTAAATAAAAGTATTCTACTCATGCAGTTCTATCCTAATGCAGCACAACAAGAAAATTAATCAAACATGAGGAAGAGAAGTAAACTAGATGAGCAACAAGGAGATCATCCCAAGCTACATCAAGTTCAGATGTGTGTTAACACAAGAGTCCATCTGGGGCTCAGACCTCTTGAGGAATGCACAGAGTTCTTCCACAGGAAGAACTAGGCTCTCACAAGAAGGATCCCTAGAATTTAGGACAGAGGAGAAAGATGGAACCTAGATGTCAATCTAAGGTATCTGGTTAGTGTGTATCAACACAAGAGTCCTCTGGGCTCAGACCTCTTATGGAATTCACAGAGTTCTTCCACAGGAAGAACTAGGCTTTCACAAGAGGGATCCCTAGGTCATAGGACTGGGAAGGGAAAAAGAGGAGGATGAGGATGGGAGGCCAGGTAAACTCCACAGGAATTTACTAAAGCACTCAACCAATTCAATGGGTTTAGAAAAACTTACATAGATTCAACTCCTTTGTGAAATGCATAGAATTCCTAGGAGGAATCATGCTCACAAGGAGGATCCTAGTTAAGCAAGGAAGATTTTGAGAGAAGCTAAACCTATAGGAAGAATCATCCACCTAATTGAACTTCTAAAGAATCACAATGATTATGTTCTAAGGATCACCTAACTAAATGGATTAAGAAGATCTATCAAGGCTTAATCAATGTTCTAAATAGGTGTCAACCTATATTCTATTCTATCAAGAAGAGATTGGGAGCTTAAAGCTTGCTAAGGTTCACCTCTGAAGCTAAACTATGAGGTAAGCTGAATTAGGATCAACCTAAACACTATCAATTTGTAAAATCTAGGAGAAATACTAAAATCAATCCTAAAAGGCTAGGAAAAATCCCAGGGTTTCCTAAAGGTGTTATGAAATCATGGTAGAAAATCCAGAGCCAAAACCTAAGTCTAAAGGTTCTAAACAAATTCTAAACTTAAAGGCGTGCTTAAAGGAATGCACAAGGGAAAGGTCTTGAAGACTAAGCTTAAATCCAAACCTAAAAAAGCATCTAAGAATCCAGAGAAAAAATCACACAACTCTATCAAGATGTCTAAAGCAATCATGCAAAAATTTAAATCCTAAATCATACCCATGATCTAGTACAAAAATCAGAAAGAAAATCTATCATGCTGATGTGAATGAGAGGAATCATGCTGATGATGGATTCCGTGCCTTGGGGAAATTCCAAAAGAATAACCCTCCGGTCTTCAAGGGAACTCATGAACCGGACAAGGCACAAATTTGGTTGAAAGCCGTGGAAAAGATTTTTCGAGTTATGAATTGCTCGGATGCACAGAAGGTGCAGTTTAGAACTCATATGCTCGAAGAAGAAGCTGAAGATTGGTGGGGTAATACTCGCCAAAGATTTGAGGAAGATGATATTGTGATTACTTGGGATTTGTTTAGAGAAACCTTTCTGGAGAAGTATTTTCCAGAGGATGTGCGGGGGAAGAAAGAGATCGAATTTCTTGAGTTGAAGCAAGGTAATTCGACGGTTGCTGAGTATGCGGCGAAATTTGAGGAGTTGATCAAATTTTGTCCTCACTATAATACTGGTAATGCTGAGAGGTCTAAGTGCCTCAAGTTTGTGAACGGTTTGAGACCCGAGATTAGACAAGCTATTGGATATCAGGAAATCAGACGGTTTTCTGAGTTGGTTAACAAGAGCAGAATTTATGACGAAGACAGTAGGGCTAGGTCCAGCCACTACAAGAGTCTAAGTGACAAGAAAGGAAAGGGACAATTCAGAGGAAAACCTTACGTGACTCCTGCTGATAAGGGGAAACAAAAGGTTGGTTTTGGCAAGAGGCCAAGTGGGGGAGTTTCTACCCCGGTTAGGTGTTACAATTGTGGTGAAGCGGGGCATCGTGCTCCGGAGTGCAAAAGTGTTGATCTGAAGTGTTTTAAGTGTGGCAAGCCAGGCCACAAGGCTCTAGAGTGTAGGAGCGGTGCGGGTGTTACTTGCTATAACTGTGGTGAGCGAGGGCACATCAGTACCAAGTGCGATAAGCCGAAGAAGAATCAAGGGAGCGGGAAAGTGTTCGCTCTATCTGGATCTGAGACTGCTAGCGACGATCGATTGATCCGAGGTACGTGCTTCATTCATGGTACACCTTTGATCGCTATAATTGATACCGGAGCTACGCATTCTTTTATTTCTTTGGATTGTGTTAGAAGGTTAAATCTTGAGTTGTCTGTGATTGGTGGCGGTATGGTTATTGATACTCCTGCTATGGGTTCGGTAACTACACCGTATGTTTGCTTGAATTTCCCGTTGAGTATTTTCGGTAGAGATTTTGGGATTGATTTAGTGTGTCTTCATTTGGATCAACTGGATGTCATTCTTGGAATGAATTGGTTAAAATTCAATCGTGTGTATATTAACTGTTTTGACAAAACGGTTATTTTTCCCGACTCGGATGTTGAAAGGGAATTGTTTATGATGAGGAAACAAGTGAAAGAATCGGTGCAAGATGGGGCTAAGGTATTTATGCTTATGGCAACTTTGAGGACTGGTGAGAGTGAAGGGATTGATGGTTTGCCCATTGTTAGAGATTTTCCGGAAGTATTCCCTGATGAGATAAAGGATTTACCGCCGGAGCGAGAAGTGGAGTTTTCGATAGATTTGATTCCTGGAACTAGTCCGATATCGATGGCTCCATATCGTATGTCGGCCTCAGAGTTAAAAGAGTTGAAGAGTCAACTTGAGGATTTGCTTGAAAAGAGGTTTATTCGTCCGAGCGTGTCACCGTGGGGTGCACCGGTGTTATTGGTTAAGAAGAAAGAGGGTTCTATGAGGCTCTGTGTGGATTACAGACAGTTGAACAAGGTGACTATTAAGAATAAGTATCCACTTCCAAGGATTGATGATCTGATGGATCAGTTGGTTGGTGCAAGCGTGTTCAGCAAGATTGATTTGAGATCTGGGTATCATCAGATCCGTGTGAAAGCTGAGGATATTCAGAAGACGGCCTTCCGAACGAGGTATGGACACTATGAGTATTCCGTGATGCCATTTGGTGTGACTAATGCACCGGGTGTATTTATGGAGTACATGAATAGGATTTTCCATCCTTATTTGGATAAGTTTGTGGTGGTGTTTATCGACGACATCTTGGTTTATTCGAAGAGCGAAGGAGAGCATGCCGAGCATCTGAAGATTGTGTTATCTGTGCTGAGAGAGAAGCAGTTGTTCGCGAAGCTTTCTAAGTGTGAATTTTGGTTGAAGGAAGTTAGTTTCCTTGGTCATGTGATTTCTAGTAGTGGTGTTGCGGTTGATCCGTCGAAGGTTGAAGCGGTGTCGCAATGGGAGACTCCGAAGTCAGTTTTTGAGATCAGAAGTTTTCTTGGTTTAGCCGGTTATTATCGGAAGTTTATTGAAGGATTTGCTAAGTTATCATTGCCGTTGACGCAGTTGACTAGGAAAGGTCAAGCCTTTGTTTGGGACGCCAAGTGTGAAGCGAGTTTTCAAGAACTTAAGCGAAGGTTGACGACAACTCCTGTTTTGATTCTGCCAAATCCAGAAGAACCATTCGTTGTGTATTGTGATGCTTCTTTGATGGGTTTAGGAGGTGTGTTGATGCAGAATAACCAAGTTGTGGCTTATGCTTCGAGGCAACTCAAAGTGCATGAGAAGAATTATCCGACGCATGACTTAGAGTTGGCCGCCGTTGTGTTCGTGTTGAAGCTTTGGAGGCATTATTTGTTTGGTGCGAGGTTTGAAGTGTTTAGTGACCACAAGAGTTTGAGGTATCTTTTTGATCAAAAGGAATTGAATGCGAGACAAAGAAGATGGCTTGAACTTTTGAAGGATTATGATTTTGGCTTGAATTACCATCCGGGTAAAGCGAATGTTGTAGCGGATGCATTGAGTCGGAAATCATTGCATATGTCGGCGTTGATGGTGAAAGAGTTAGAATTGGTCGAGCAATTTCGAGATTTGAGTTTGGTATGTGAGAGAACTTCTTTTGGATTTAAGTTGGGTATGTTAAAGCTTACGAGTGGTATTTTGGACGAAATTCGAGAAGGACAGAAATCGGATTTGAGCTTAGTTGATCGGTTGACTTTAATCAACCAAGGCCAAGGTGGTGATTTTCGGATTGATGAGAATGGTATTATGAGATGTCGGGATCGGGTTTGTGTTCCGAACATGGTTGAGCTTAAGAAGAGCATCCTTGAGGAAGGACATCGTAGCGGATTGAGTATTCATCCGGGTGCTACTAAGATGTATCAGGATTTGAGGAAAGTATTTTGGTGGCCTAGTACGAAGAAGGATATTGCGGAATTTGTGTATTCTTGTTTGACTTGCCAGAAGTCGAAGATTGAGCATCAGAAGCCATCGGGTTTGATGAAGCCGTTGTTTATTCCTGAGTGGAAATGGGATAGTATCTCCATGGATTTTGTATCGGGTTTGCCGAGGACGCCGAGTAATTTTGAGGCTGTTTGGGTTATCGTGGATAGGTTGACTAAATCTGCTCACTTTATTCCTATGCGTATGGATTACCCTTTGGAGAAGTTGGCTAAGTTGTATATTGAAAGGATTGTGTGCCTGCATGGTATTCCGCTGAGTATTGTTTCGGATAGAGATCCGCGGTTTACTTCGAGATTTTGGGAGAGCCTGCAGAGTACTTTGGGTACTAAGTTGCGTTTGAGTTCAGCGTATCATCCTCAGACTGATGGTCAGACGGAGAGGACGATTCAGTCGCTTGAAGATCTTTTGAGAGCTTGTGTATTGGAAAAAGGAGGAGCTTGGGATAGCTACTTGCCTTTGATTGAGTTTACCTACAACAACAGTTTCCATTCGAGTATTGGTATGGCACCATTTGAGGCGTTGTATGGTAGGAGGTGTAGGACACCATTGTGTTGGTTCGAGTCCGGAGAGAGTTCTGTTGTTGGACCCGAGTTAGTTCAACAGACTACTGATAAGATCAAGATGATTCAAGAGAAGATGAGAATTACTCAGAGTCGTCAGAAGAGTTATTATGACAAGAGGAGGAAGGCACTTGAATTTCAAGAGGGAGATCATGTGTTTCTTCGAGTCACTCCGATGACAGGTGTTGGTAGGGCACTGAAGTCGCGCAAGTTGTCGCCGCGTTTCATTGGTCCTTATCAGATTTTGCAAAGGATAGGAGAAGTGGCCTATCGTGTGGCTTTACCACCGTCGCTTGCTAATCTTCATGACGTATTCCATGTATCTCAGTTGAGGAAATACATTGCGGATCCGTCTCATGTAGTCCAAATAGATGATGTGCAGGTGAAAGATAACCTGACTGTTGAGGCATCACCTATGCGGATTGAGGATCGGAAATTGAAGCAGCTTCGAGGTAAAGAGATTGCTTTAGTAAAGGTCGCTTGGGGAGGACCGGCTGGTGGAAATGTTACTTGGGAGCTTGAGAGTCGGATGAAGGAGTCTTATCCAGAACTGTTTGAATCAGGTAACATTTTCGGGGACGAAAATTCCTAAAGTGGGGGAGAGTTGTAACAGCCCAAATTTCATTAAATAATTAATTGTAGTAATTAATTTATTTAGTGGGATTTTATCAATGTTGGAAATTAATTTTTATTAATTGGGATTAATAGAGAATTAAGAAGGAATTGGAGAGGAAGGAAAATGAAGGAAATATATAAGAGAGAAAGAAAAGAAAAGAAAGATAGAAAACATTTGGAAAGAAAGAGGAAAGAAGAAGAAAGGAGAGAAAGAGAAGAGAAGAAGAGGAAAAGTGGAAATCATCAAGAACCAACATCAAAGCTCCGATTAATCGAGGTAAGGGTGAGAAATGTTTCTATTTGATCATTGTATGATGTTATGTATGTTGGGTTGGGGTTTTGGTAGAGTTTTCATCACTTTCCAATTAGGGCAAAAGTTGGAATAATCGGTAGATTGATGATTTAATCGGTTGAAACTGGGCAATAATGCCGTAGAATAGTTGGGTAACATGTGTTGATGCTGTTTGTACTGATTTTGTTGTGTGAGAAGTTGGATGATGGTGGATGGTGGAGGTGGAACAGAATAGGGTTCTGTTCTGCGCAGGTTCGCTGGCTCTCGCCAGGCGAAGCCTAGCGAATGTTGGCGAATAATTATATTTAAGTCCCAGTGGACTTCGCTGGTGGGTTCGCCAGGCGAAGTTGAGTAGCGAGGGTTTGCCCAGCGAAGGTGCTGGCGAATGGTGGCTAATGAAGTCAGTAGCTACTGACTTGGGCTCGCTGGGAAGTCTCGCCAGGCGAAGCCTAGCGAGTGTTCGCTGAGAGAGTTCGCCAGGCGAAGGCCAGGCGAAGGTTCGCTGCGAGGGTTCGCCAGGCGAATGGAGGCGAATGTGACAACATTTTTCCTTTGCTGTGTTGTTCATGTGGAGATGGTTTGGTTGCCTCTCAGAGGTCAATACCTCTATGATATGATATAGATATGATCTATTGTGATGATGTGTGTTGTGGGTAGCCTACGGGCGTGAATCCTAGAATTGTGATTTGAATGTTAATTGCATCAAGTATAAATACATGTGAACATAATAGGTGATTATGTGTGTATTATTTAATGAACTTGTGAATGCTTGATGTGTATACAATTATGTGATGAGTATGCATGAGAACATTGTGAATATGTGTGCATCACTTGTAATTGTATGATTGGTATTGTGATGTGAATACCTTGATTGTTGTGATATATGTTGTATGTGCAATCATTGTGTAATTCTTGAAGAGATGAATTATGTAAATGCATGAGATTAAGATGTCGGTCTTAAGTGCATTTGTTGTGGTTGATTGTACATGCATCATTTAGTCAAGAGGCAATGTCTGTTAGTTTCGTGGAAACTAGTGGCTTGTCCCAAACCTAGAAGAGTGGGTTTGAAGGCTTAGAGGACGGGCCTTTGTGGTTATCGGTCTAGAAGAGTGGACCCGGTTTAATGTAAAAACCGAAAAAAAGATAACGGGTTATCGGTCTAGAAGAGTGGACCCGGTTTAAATGTAAAAACCGAAAAAAGATAACGAGAGTCGGTACCGCATTGCATGAGTTGCATTGAGTTATTAAGTCACATTGATATATGACATATGCATGAAGAGATGCTTATGTGTGAATGATGAGATTGTGGAAATTGTAAGTGTATGCATAATGTGGAAATGCTTTGTGAATATCCAGGTTCGTCTATATATGTGTGGTAAATATATATGACTAAGAGAATGAAGTATGGTGAGAAATGTGAATATGTGTTATATGACTACCTATATATATATATGATCTTATGCTTTGATTATTATGGTTATATTTCTCACCCTTCTGCTGTTTTATAATGCTCTATGAGGCATTGCAGATTAGGATGCTGGAGTCCTTTTGTGAAGTTAGTCTTCATTCTTTTGAGTCGGCTGCTCTGATATGTAACACCGGGTAGTTAGACTAGTATAGTCATTCTTTTGTGATACATTGCGATGTATCAGCTGATATGGTTTTGTAATCTAACTGATATGATGCATTAATCTGGATGACTTATGTGCATTTGAATTAATATTTTGGAACTGATCAAATGATGTTATTTTCCGCTCAAATTGAATGTTGAAATGTGAATTCTAAAACTACGAAATTGTTACATATTTTATGGAGCAAAATGTTAAAGAGTTTCGTTGGTGAAATTGTGGCATTCTTCTTTTATACCTTATTATAAAACCTTTTTACTCTGATAATTTGTATGTGCTTAATTGTTTTATATGCATTTATTTGGGGTGTAGAAGGGGGTGTTACAGAGAAACTTAACCTCTAAGCAAACAAGCAAAGAAAACAAACAAAACAATCAAGCAAAGGGAGGGTCACCTCAACCTTTAGATGCAAACATAACAATTAGAAAAGGGAAAATAACACACAAGCAAAGGGAGGCAACCCTCAACCTTTAGATGCAAATATGAATCTAAATAAAAGTATTCTACTCATACAGTTCTATCCTAATGCAGCACAACAAGAAAATTAATCAAACATGAGGAAGAGAAGTAAACTAGATGAGCAACAAGGAGATCATCCCAAGCTACATCAAGTTCAGATGTGTGTTAACACAAGAGTCCATCTGGGGCTCAGACCTCTTGAGGAATGCACAGAGTTCTTCCACAGGAAGAACTAGGCTCTCACAAGAAGGATCCCTAGAATTTAGGACAGAGGAGAAAGGTGGAACCTAGATGTCAATCTAAGGTATCTGGTTAGTGTGTATCAACACAAGAGTCCTCTGGGCTCAGACCTCTTATGGAATTCACAGAGTTCTTCCATAGGAAGAACTAGGCTTTCACAAGAGGGATCCCTAGGTCATAGGACTGGGAAGGGAAAAAGAGGAGGATGAGGATGGGAGGCCAGGTAAACTCCACAGGAATTTACTAAAGCACTCAACCAATTCAATGGGTTTAGAAAAACTTACATAGATTCAACTCCTTTGTGAAATGCATAGAATTCCTAGGAGGAATCATGCTCACAAGGAGGATCCTAGTTAAGCAAGGAAGATTTTGAGAGAAGCTAAACCTATAGGAAGAATCATCCACCTAATTGAACTTCTAAAGAATCACAATGATTATGTTCTAAGGATCACCTAACTAAATGGATTAAGAAGATCTATCAAGGCTTAATCAATGTTCTAAATAGGTGTCAACCTATATTCTATTCTATCAAGAAGAGATTGGGAGCTTAAAGCTTGCTAAGGTTCACCTCTGAAGCTAAACTATGAGGTAAGCTGAATTAGGATCAACCTAAACACTATCAATTTGTAAAATCTAGGAGAAATACTAAAATCAATCCTAAAAGGCTAGGAAAAATCCCAGGGTTTCCTAAAGGTGTTATGAAATCATGGTAGAAAATCCAGAGCCAAAACCTAAGTCTAAAGGTTCTAAACAAATTCTAAACTTAAAGGCGTGCTTAAAGGAATGCACAAGGGAAAGGTCTTGAAGACTAAGCTTAAATCCAAACCTAAAAAAGCATCTAAGAATCCAGAGAAAAAATCACACAACTCTATCAAGATGTCTAAAGCAATCATGCAAAAATTTAAATCCTAAATCATACCCATGATCTAGTACAAAAATCAGAAAGAAAATCTATCATGCTGATGTGAATGAGAGGAATCATGCTGATGATGGATTCCGTGCCTTGGGGAAATTCCAAAAGAATAACCCTCCGGTCTTCAAGGGAACTCATGAACCGGACAAGGCACAAATTCGTGTGCACAGAGGTATCAAACCTTCAACTCAAGCTTTCAAATGCTCCAGACTCCTTCAATGAATCAATTCAAAGCTTCTGTATGCAATGAAATGGATGGAAATGCTCTGGATTCTTGGAACCAATTCTAAGTTGCAGGTGACAAAATCTGAGATCAAGAACACTATTCAGCCACGAATTTGCCTTGATTATGATCTGGAATCATTCACTAGCATCCATGGAAGTAATTGCAATCAAGAAAATGGATGGAAAGTGAAGAAAATGGTGTAACCGAATTCAGTTGCAAGCAAGAAATTTTCAATCTCAATCTCTATTCTCTCCTTCAATTATCACCAACCTTGGCCTTGGATCACCTCATATGCTTATATAGAACATGTGTGGATGATCTAGAAAGCTCTAGATCCTTCTAATGAGAAATTCAATATCTCACTTCATGGAAATTTCAAACTCATGGTGTGTTCATAACAGCTCATGTTGGCAGCTTGTATTCACCCTCATTCTCTTCCAATTTCTCTCCTAATGGTATTTTGGATGTGTTTGGATTTAAAGGGGCCTTGGTTATGCCTTGAATTTTGGTTTGGCAAATGTTACTTATGATGTAAGTAACTACTTTTCAAAGCAAGTCCACAAATTAAACCTCAAGTAAAAATTGTGGCAATACCAATGTTCTTAAAATGTGTTTTAGAATCAAAATGACATATTACATGCCTTGGTTTGGACATGTAGATCAAAAATACCAATTTCCATCTTTGGTTCATTTGAAAATCATCCTTATTTTAAGCCATTTTTGTGATTTTGAGCTAAAAGCAATTCCAACCTCTCATGACCTCTTGGCTAGCCTTAAAACATCATTTTGAACAAGTTTTATGTTGAACATTTTCCCATTTGAAGCTTGGAAATAGGAGTTATGGCCTTATGCTTGAAATGACCTATAATCTCCAAATGACCAAAATACCCTTGACTTGTCAAAGCCATAACTTGAGTTCTACAAATCCTATCAAGGACTTATATTACTCTCTAGAAATATAAGAGGATAAGGAACAACATTCATGTTTACCAAAAGTTCATAGGAATCATCCTTCTAGGGCAAAAGTTTCATGCAAGTTGGACAACTTTCAAGCTCCAAATTCACATACCTCAGATGACCTGTAACTTGTCAAAGTCATAACTTGAGTTCTACAAATCCTATCAAGGACTTCTAGCACTCAAATTAAAGCTAAGACCATGCTATACAACATTCATGTTGGGGGAAAGATGATATGACAATCACATCTTGAGCTACACTGCCTTGAAGATAGGGGTCAAACTAAGGGATTTTACACTGTCAAGCCTTAGAAACCCTAGCTTGAAACTTCTCAAACTCTTCAATCATGATGAGTTGACATTGGAATCATCCTTATAACATCTCAATGCATCAATCCATGATCACATGGTTCTTGAATTAGGTCTCAACCTCCTTCAAATCATCAGTTGACTTGGGGTTGAACCAGTCAAACCCTAGCTGCACCACTCATGGCTGAGGCTTCCTATTCTTGCACAATGACCTGTCTAGGCCTCAAATTGATCTTCAACATTTATCATGAGCTCTCTCAAGACCTCAAGTCCATCCTCATGGCTTCAGAATCATCTGAGGGCTCTCCACAACTCTCAAGTTAGGAGGCACACCCTCTTGGTTTCAACCAATCTCTCTGAGGATCTCTCAACTTCTCTGACACGGATATCAACCCTTGAACACTTGAATGACCTTCTTAGCTGGCTTCATAGTCTTGTATAGCTCTTAATTGGTAATCATACCTCTTGATCTCCTGCATACATGTCAATGAAATGCAAATGATAATGCTAATGTGAATGAAATGAAACATAAGCTAGGTAAAGAAATGCTGGGCAAATTTTGGGGTGCAACAGTATTGCCATTGAATTCTTTGTTAAATCTCTAGCAAGTTTCATGTTTACATCATGTCATTTCATTAAGTATTAAGGAAGTTCAAAAATTCAAAAATTTGATGAAGCTCGTGGAAGAAGACGAGCATGGAGGGAGCCATTTTTCAAAATAAAAAGAAGTTTTAATATATTATTCTATGGTTTCATATTAAAACTTGAATTGGCATTGCACCCTAGTGGAAACACTAGTATTTGTGTGTGAAGTGAGTTCAATGTCTAGGGTTCGAATCCCCCTCGCCCCAGACCTTTTGGCTTTTATTTTTTAAAGCATTTTCATTTGAAAACTCACTACTTCATTCACACTACACGCCATACTAATAGCTATAACACATAACTCAGTTGGTAAAGTTTTAAACACTACCCCAAGGGCGCTGGTTCAAGCTCTAGTGAGACCATTTCCTATTTTTTTTATCACTTTTCCTTTCAATTTTTTTACAACTTTAAGCAATTCTTTCAATAAGCAAAAATAATTACTTTGAGACAATTTTTTGCACACTTCTCATTTATATTGTATATTTTGAAAATCCATTTAAAAATTCAACAAATAACATTTATTTTTGTCATTTTTCTTAGGTGGAAAACCATGACTTTTTAATGTGCTTTCATACTTTGTTCATGTTTTCTTTTGATTTTTCCTTGATCTAGTTGTACCTACATGTCCTATGGTCATAATACACTTTATGAAAACCTTGTTCAAAACATTTAACTTGGCTTTTTGGACTTATTGATCAATACATCTTCATATGCATTCTTCCATTGTTATACTTAGGCATTCCTACAGTTTATTTGAGTATTTTTACTATTTTAATGTGTTTTCATATATAAGTTTGTTTTTACCTTTATTTTATTTTCGCAGCTTATTTTCAGCTTTAGCGGTTATTTGATATCTGTCAACTGTTTGAATCATAACTGGAGCTGCGATAATCGAATTTGCACGTTCTAATAGGCGTTGGAAAGCTAAGACAGAGAGCTACAACTTTTATGTTTGAGGCAGAGGATGATCTGGAGTGTAGCAGGTCCAAATGATTCGTTGATGTCAGGACCTAAAATCTGCTATTTGAAATAATATAAGAATCTTTGCGTTACGACATCCGAGTGTTGCTTCCCTTTACTACTTTTTCAAAAATACTCGTTTTTGATCCGTGTGCGACAGCAGAACAAATTGGCGCCGTTGCTGGAGATTCTTATTGATTTTAGTCAATTTTAGAATTTTAATTTTAGAGTTTTGTTAGAGTTTTTTTTTGCATGTTAATTTTCAAGGTTGCAGTGTAGTGGTAAGCATTTCAGCCTATTAGGTGAATTTGGAAGCTATTGTCTCGATTTGCTCTGAATTTTTTTCCATAAAATCAGAAAAAAAAATCGACGAACAATACTCATTTAGAATAGAATTCTAAAAGATTTTGACCCTGAAAATCGCAAATTCCTTATTTTCCTATTTTATTAGATTTGTTTTCTATTTTTCTATTTTCAATAAAATCCGAATTTTTTTTATAGAGATTTATTCTGATTTGATTTGATTTTTAGTTATATTTTCATAATTTTTAGATTTTATTTTATTTGCTTTTCTGTTTTTCCATTCTTTTTCTTAATAGGGATATTGTTGGTATTTTCCTAATTGTTGCTGCATTGCTGAAGTAGTTATGGGTTTTCTTTTTCTTTGTTGATTTTTTTCCTATGAAATTTAATATGACAAATCAAAGAACTCTAAGAGAACTTGTTGCCCATCATATGAATTATAATGCTTTATGTACGGAATATCCTGTTGTTATTGTACCTTTCAAATTGGAATCTGGTTTAATACACTTGTTGCCAAGGTTTAATGATCTTGCAGGTGAAGATCCGAATAAGCATCTGAAGGAATTCCAAATTGTGTGCTCTACACCTTCTGAACCTTCACTAGAGGACCTTGTCAATCAAATGCCTATAAATGATCTTCAGTTTCAGCAACGAACAAATTCTAGTATTCATGCTTTGCAGACATAGATTGGACAACTTGCCACTGTAGTGAATGTCATGCAGCAAGCTCAAGAATCAAACGAACTACTTGCCCAAACAGTAGTGAATCCAAAAGAGTTACTGTCTGATTTAGTTGATGATACTTATCCTGAGTTATTATCTGATTTTCCATCTTTATTAGATTATGATGATACTTACTCTTGCGGTTTATGTACTGACACTAACCTTTGCTCTGTTTGTGCTGAGATTAATGCTGCCTTGCAGGGTGATATGTTTCATGATATCGTTTATGCAGCTGGAGTTCTTGATACCCGGCTATCCCGATCATACCATCCATTGAACAACCTTCTTCCTTAGAGATTAAACCACTTTCTGATAATCTAAAACATGTTTATTTAGAGAGGGATGAAAAGCTTTCAATTATAATTTCTTCTAACCTTGATTTTGTTCATGAAAATAAGCTTTTGCAGGTTTTGAAGAAACATAAGAAGGAAATTGGATGGACCTCGATGGAAGATAGAAGAATAGCAGTGAGGCAACCACTTAAACCTTTGATCTCTGATGTTGTGGAAAATGATATCATATTCACGTGCCCATTTCACACCTTTATTTATCGAAGATTCTTTTTTGGTCCTGGAATAAAAGGAGAAGGCACTAATAAATATTTCAAGGTCAATGGATGCTACCCAAAGTTACTTTATGACATCCCTACTTTGGAAGAAGAAAATGTAGAAGAGCTCTCTTTGAGAAAGGCTGCTTATGTGATCACCTATCCACCTTGACTACCGGGTGTATTCTTTCCTTTATCTCACTCTTATTTAATAGTTATGCCTTTCATTGAGGATAATGCATATTTTATGTGTGGGGAAGGGAACCATTTCTTTATTTTGTTTTCTTTGTTTTGTTTTAGTTTTGTTCTTAAATAAAAAAATAAAAAAATATTTTTTTTTTACTTTGAAACACAATGCATCTTTTGAAATTTTTAGGCTATAGATTAATGTAAGTGCTCTTGATTGGCATCATTTTGTGGCAAAAATTTAGTGTGTGCTTGTATGTCATACTAAATGTTAGGACATACTTAATGATGTGTGTGCAGGGTAAGTTAACTATAAATTAACTTAGTTAAGTTGAATGTCATACAGAATGTCATAACATTGAACGTATGACATCCAACGGGCAAGGTTGTTTTTCTGGTATCTATAAACTAGGAAACAAAATAAATGCTCAAGCTGGATATCAGGAGACTTTCTAGAAGCCCTAGGCGAACTAGAAGATCCCTGAATTAAGTGGCAAGTGTGCAGATCTTTGAGAATAGGTTTTGATATGGATAAAACCTATTTAATGCACCAAGGCTCAAAAAGGACTAACAACTGCTGTAAAGATCAGAAGATACAATACTGAATAGCAGCACTTGACAGAAGAAGAATATAGAGTGCAGATTGCAGAGTCCTTGTAAGTGAAGAAGGCTAGTCTTCACGTGTGAATTCTGTCTAGGAATACTTGTAATCCAAGCAATTGTCTGGTGGATGATTTGCATTGGATAGGTAGGTTCTAGGTTGTGTCTCACTCGAAGCTTTGAAGCAAGAGTGTGTAAGTTCCTTGATCAAAGATGTGAAGCAAGATCAAGGTGTGTATGAAATGTCTCTTCATATTATCTTCTGTAATTGTTTAGTATCACTGTTGTATGATTGAGGGGGAGTGAGTGGGTATACTCAGGTCTAGAGTGTCTCTAGGTCGAAGTGTCATTGGGTAGAGATTAAGTGAGGAGTGTAAACTGGAGGTTTAACTCTGAATTGATTCTACTAATAGTGAATTTCCTCCCTGGCTTGGTAGCCCCCAGATGTAAGTGTTGTTGACACTGAACTGGGTAAACAATTGCTGTGTTATTTATTGCTTTTATTATTTCTGAGTATTAGCTGTTAAATAGCAGATGTCACAGTGGATGTTATAACCTTGGGAATAACATCCATCGTGTGCTTGCCAGAATTTTCAATTAGCATCAGAGCAGGCACCCTGCCTGTTTAAATCTGGGTGAGATCTAGGGAAAACAAATTCTGGTACTATGGATAAAGATATAGGCTTCACTAATAGACCTCCAATTCTGGATGGATCTAATTATGATTATTGGAAGCCTAGGATGATTGCATTCCTAAAATCCTTAGACAACAAGGCTTGGAGAGCTGCAAACTCTGGATGGAAACATCCTGTGAAGACCAACAAGGAAGGAGTAGATGTGTTGATTCCTGAAGAGGAATGGAATAAAGAGCAAGAGGCCTTAGCTCTTGGGAACTCTAAAGCATTGAATGCTCTCTTCAATGGTATAGACAAAAACATCTTTAGACTGGTGCACCACTGTGAACTAGCAAAGGATGTTTGGGACACTCTCAGAACTACTCATGAAGGAACCTCCAAGGTCAAAATGTCAAGACTTCAAATGCTGACCACCAAATTTGAAGGTCTAAGAATGAAGGAAGATGAGACCATTCATGAGTGTTACATGAATGTTATTGAACTTGCAAACACCTCAGGAGCTCTGGGAGAAAAGTTGACTGAAGAGAAACTTGTAATAAAGATTCTAAGGTCACTACCTAAAAGGTTTGATATGAAAGTTACAGCCATTGAAGAAGCCCAAGACATATGCCACATGAAAGTGGATGAACTCATTGGTTCCCTTCAAACCTTTGAAATGGGAATGAGTGATCAGGATGTGGAGAAAAAGAACAAAAGCATAGCTCTTGTCTCAAACACTGCTGATTCAGATGGTGAAAAGGAGGAGAATCTGTCTAAAGCATTTGTCTTGCTTGGAAGACAGTTCAATAAACTGGTCAAAAGGATAGATGCTAGGTCTAAACCTTATATCAAAAGCATGCCTTCTGATAAAGAGAATTCTGAAGATAAAGTCAGCCAAAGCAGAGGAGTACAATGTCATGAGTGTGAAGGAAATGGACATGTTAGGAGGGAATGTCTCACATACCTCAAAAAAAAAGGAAAAGGCCTAACTGTCACTTGGTCTGATGAAGACTCAGGAAGTGAATCAGAAGGAGAGTCAGCTAAACATGTCACTGCTCTTAACAGTGTATGTATTTCTGATGGTGATTCAAGTGAAGAGGAGCTAACATATGATGAACTAGCAGAATCATATAAGAAGCTGTCCATCAGAAGCATTGAACTGTATCAGCTAGGAGAGCACAAGAAAAAGTGCATAATGGAATTAGAGGCTGAGAAGATAAAGCAACTATCAACAATAGACTCACTCAAAAGTGAGGTCAACTTGTTGGAGTCCAAAATGGAGCAGATGGCAAAATCCATAAGGATGCTAAATCCTGAGACTGACACTCTAGAAGAGATTCTGCAGAGTGGCCAGAACTCAGGAAATAGGTCTGGACTGGGATGTGTTGATAGACAGAATCCAGTTTTGAAACTCAAGAGATTACAACCTGAGATTCAGAAGTTAAAAAGAATGTCACAACATCCTCCACACAGAAATTGGAATCAAGTCAAAAGACAATTCCAAGGGCATAGATGCTACCACTGTGGAAAACTTGGGCATATTAAAGTTGTGTGCTTCTGGCTGCATGGATTCCCTAGCCAAAGAAAAACCAAACAGGGTACGCATGGCAAAAGGTAGCATCATGGAAAATGGTAGCATCAAGTCAAGAAACAGTATCATGCTAAACCCAAGAATGATGCTTCACACAAGAAAAGACAATGGGTGGCAAAAACTATGGCATTAATAGCTCACACCTCTCCAAGGATGCCTACCAATGAAGATTGGTTCTTTGACAGTGGCTGCTCCAGACATATGACTGGAATTAAGGATCACTTGATTAAACTTAACCCTCATTCATCTAGTCATGTAACCTTTGGTGATGGAGCTAGAGGAGAAATCACAGGTGTTGGACAACTTGACAGTCCTAAAGTTCCAAAATTGAAGGATGTATTGCTGGTTGAAGGACTGACTGTCAATCTAATAAGTATAAGTCAGCTATGTGATCAAGGTTTAAAAGTCCAATTCTCCAAAGACAAGTAAGTGGTTATCAATGAAGAAGGTAAGGAGGAAATGAGGGTTACTAGATCCAAGAATAACTTTTATCTATGGAAACCTAGATGTAACCTCAATGCCTTAGTCAATAAGGAAAATAAAGACCAACTATGGCTAGAGAAGGGAAGACAGTCACTAAAGAGGGATAAGACCAGGTCCAACACATTAGCAAGTGGATCTGCAAAGTGTGCTTCAGAAAGAAGGATAGGATAGGATGTAAGAAATGTCATGAGGGGAAAAAAGCCAAGAAGGGATGCACAAAGATTGGTCATCAGGGAAAGCTAGATAGGGTGTATTGGAACCTGATGGAGTCCATGGAAGCTGCCCTGCAAAAAGAAAGCAATGTCACTTCAGATGTCATAACCTTGTTCTGTGACATCAAGAGTACCATCCAAACAAGCTCTGATGAGTTCAAGGGAGACATGCTCAGGGGTAACTTGTGTAAATGGCAAGAGGGTTGTGCTGAACCTGGTAATTATGTCAGTACTGACATGAGTTCAAGAAGTGTCAAGGAGTCTCAATTTAAAAAGTCTCTAAGAAAATTGAGGACCTCTAGCAATGATAAATTCTAGCAATTAATAGGGAATTATATTTTGAAAAATAATCACATTCGGATTGGTCAAAATATTGAATTCCTCCTCTTTTACAAGTAAACCTGTCTAAACCTGTTCTCGTCTTTCAATCCACCTCCTGCCTTATCTCACATAACCCCATCAGAAACCCTCTTTTGTTACAACCTAAGTCATCTACAATGTCTCAACAACATGTCTCCAGCCCCACCAAGCTCGACCCTGCTTAGCACAAGAGCACCTCTGTGATGAATGTGAGCCCTCTTGATATGATTTCTAGGAGAAGGAGTGAACACTAGTCATCAGCTACTTCACATGCAGACCAAGAAGGTCATAATGTGCATGGAATCACCATTCCACTGCCTAGGGTTGATTCTTCTCCAATATCGACTAAGAACCTTGAGGATAATTTTGAGTTCTCCTCTGAGAAGACTAACCCTACCACAGAAAAACGAGCAAATCATGCAGTACAAGAGGAAGGATAGGATGATGATCTGAATAAAGCTCCTGCCAATGATGTCGATGTATCTTCAGATGATGAATTCCTCAAGAATGTTGCTCCGGGCATAGCTCAGAAACTAATGACCAAGAAAGGCAAACCCAGTCTGGAAGACAACTCTCTCAAAAGTCAGAGAAAAAGAGCTCATGTTGGGTCCTCTAAACCTAGGAGCAAAATTGCCTCCAAGAAAAGGAAGGTTACTGAGAGTAGCCCTGAGTCTGAAGGTGATGTCATAACAGATGTTCCTAACATCGTCAATGTCAAACATTCATTGGGAGAGAGGCCAGTTAAACCCATGACAGCTGCTCCTCTAGACAACATATCCTTTCACTCCATTCACAGTGTAACCAAATGGAGATATGTCTATCAAAGGAGAATATCCCTTGAGATAATTAGGGAAGGATGCCCTAGAGATCAAGGAGGTAATGGAACTCATCAACAAGGCTGGACTACTTAAAACAGTCACTGGATTTTCCAGATGCTACGAGGGACTGGTCAAGGAGTTCATTGTAAACATACCTGACTCAATCTCTAGTAGAAACAACAAGGAGTTCATGAAAGTATTTGTTAGAGGAAAGTGTGTGCAATTCTCTCCTACTGTGACCAACAGGTATCTGGGGCAAGCAAATGATGGTACAATAGAATTGGATACTTCAGACAACCAGGTCTACAAGATCATTACTGCCAATCAAGTCACAACATGGCCAGCCAAAGGGAAGTTGTGTGCAGTACTGCTCAGTGTAAAGTATGCCATTCTACATAGAATTGGAGCTACTAATTGGGTGCCTACCAATCATACATCCTCCATTGCTGTTGGACTAGGCAAGATAATTCATGCCATAGGTACCAAAGCTAATTTTGACTTTGGTCTATACATCTTTAATCAGACTGTCAAGCACTCCACAACCAGTGCTATCAGGTTACCTATGGCATTTCCCTCCCTCATTTGTAAGATCATCCTGAATCAACATCCTGGAATTCTAAACTCAAGTGGTGCTGTCAGTAAAAGGGAGCCTGAACTGTCACTTCACTTCAAACTGTTTGAAGGAAGACATGTCCCAGATATGATGTTTACACCTGCTGAGACAGTTAAGATCTCCAAAAGAATGATGATTTCAGAATTGAAGGACACCTGTAAGGAGTTAGGAGAAACCATAAGTACAACTACTGCCAGAAAAATCAAGCTAGAAGTTCTTATCCAAAGGCTTGAAAGAAATGCAGATAATAGTGGAGTTGTGTCAGAAGAAGAGGCTGATGACAGTGGTGAGAATGTCCCAACCAATGTCAATAACATTGGTTCCAGTTCTTCCTCTAAGGAAGAAGTTTGATGTGGTGATAACCTGACTGTGTGGCTCAGACTGCTGGCTGCTGAGTTGATAAGGAAGAGGTGCTGCTGTTTTTTTTGTGTTGTTTCAATTAGACTTCCTTAAAATGTGGTTGACAACTTGTATTTGTAATGCTCCCCAAAGAGCAGTTTTGTTGAAGTGTAACCCCTAACAATTGTGATGTCACCTATGATGATATATGTTATTTGGCTTTTAATTTATGGCTAAAAAGGGGGAGAGAATAATATGAAAGCTAACAGCAGGTGGAAGAACAAGGAGACCTGGCTTGAACACATGTGCCTTTGTGCATATGAGCTAAGACTTGCATGCTTGCAGGTGTAACCACAGGTGCAACTGATGAAATGAGTGATAACATCTAACAGCTAATAGTGCTATTAGCAATAAAGTGATATGCATGTCTAGCCTGGATAGGAATGAATGTATGTTAGAACTAGGAGTAAACCTTGTGTGTGTACTTCAGGATGTTATCCTGAAGGTCATAACATCCAGAGCAGACTGGATGAATATGTGCAGAGAGTCTTGTGCAACTCTTCAGGGGGAGGAGCACAAGAGTGTGTGGCTTTAGGAAGACATCCTGAGCAGACTGCAGAGTGATCTGCAGGTTATGTGTGCAACTGATCTGACAAGTTAAGGGGGAGAACACCAGAGTGTTACTCAAAGAGATGTGACATCTGTAGTGATAACTACCAGATGATTAACAGAGTGAGTCATGACAGTGAGAGCTAACTGTGAGGACTCTGAGTGGCTTAAGCTAGGAACTAGCTTCATGACCGGACACATCTTAAGTCTTCTGTTGTGTGTAAACTCTGATATGTGTCGCAACAGGGAAAAAAAACCGGCGGAAAAACAAAAGAGTCGCCACTTTCGTTATTTATCCCAAAGAGAGGGAAATGAAACGATTGGAAAAACCTAAAGAAAAAGGGAAAGACAAGGTCATCGCAACCATGTCTGGATTCAGGAGTCGGTTACGCAAGGGGAAGGTATTAGCACCCCTCACGTCCGTCGTACTCGACGGGATCCATGCATTGTTGTCTATCTAAAAGGGTGTGTTGAAACTACCTAGCTAAAGGCTCAAGGACAAAAGAAAAAGAAAAGAGAAATGACTCGGCAGAGCATCGCCGCTCTGTGCCTACGTACTCCCTCGTGCAATGGGAAAGTCAGAGTCAACGTAGTTCGACTAACTACGGGAGAAAGGGGGGAAGGTTGCTCGCCGAGACACCGCGTCTCGTGCCTACGTACTTTCATCTGGTATGAAAGATCAAAGCAAACGTAGTTCGAGCTAAAAGGACCACAGTCTGGTTCAAAAGTTTTAGGCCCGAGTAGGGTTAACAGATAGTTCTAGCAGTTGGTGTATGCAGCTCGACCATTGGAGACTTAGGCGTTACCGTTTGCGGTAGAACTAAAAGTTAACGACACTCTTTTATCTGAAAATATTTTCCTGATTAAGAACCCCAAAGGGTGAAAAAGGTTTGAAGTGTTTTTGTGTTTTTTAGAGAAGAAGTGTTTTGAATTATAGTGTTTATAATGTATGTTGTACTAAAGTCTAAAACCTAGGATCGAATGCGTCACATATCGTCCTAAGGACGTATACTAAACACTCTAGGCAATTGAGAGGTGACCCCTCAATCACCATTTTCCAAGTATAAGGCTCATGGCACAACATTCACTATCCTTATTAAGTATGTTAAACTTGTTTGAAGATAAGAAGAGAAGAGAGCGCACTAATGGGAGACTAATCAATCCTAAAAGTTATCATGAAAAGTGGACTTAAAGTTGAGATTGAAAAAGGGGAAATACCTAATGTTATCATGCATGTGTAGAACCTTAATGTCTATCATAACCTCAAGAGGTTAGAGAACTTATGGGGAGCATGGCAAAGAAAAAAAAAGCAAAAGACTCTGAAGAAGAAGAAAGCATATGCAAATGAAAGAATGCACACATTGAATGCACAAGTAGAATGAAAGTGGGAGGAAAATAGTGTGGGGCAGTAGCCACCACAAGCTCATCTCAACCAAACATGCATATGAGGATGCAAAGAGAAAAGAGAGAAAGATGCACAAGAAGAGAAAAATCAAACCAAAACAAACAACACAAAGAAAAAAAAAGTCCTCATGGATTCATCACTTTAGGTAAGCTTCAAGTTCCTCCTAAGGAGGGACCAAGCTACCTTAAATGACACTCCAAGGTCATTGGACAGAAGGGAGATGAAGATAAGAAAGCTCAAGAGCAATAGAAAAACAAATCAAGAAGAAATGCAAGTAAGAGCACAAAGGAAGCAAGCACACACCACTTAGGAGTTCAAGTTAAAAGCTCAAAAAGAAATGCATCAATCAACAAGCTATGAACATAATTTTGAACTAAAAATGAACATACAACAAGCTCAACATGTCTAAAATGTGAAAAAAGAAGAGTTGAGAGCTTATTGGATCCACAAAGGTCATTTCCAAATCAAACTAGGTCATGCACTTGTATGAGCTGTCCTATGAAATGACCTAACTTGCAAGTCATCTCAAAAATAGGAAAAAGGCTCAAAAAATACCAAATAAAATACACCAAGAAGCTAAACATGTCGGGAACCAGAGGCCAAAAGACGAAGACAAATATTCCCTCAAAGCACCATCAAAAGAAAAGATTTATTTAGATGTACCACTTTGAAATGGGAGAAACAAAGGCAAAAATAAAAGCTACAAAAGTCAACCCAAAAGTCAACAACCAGGGGCAAAATGGTCCTAAAAAAATGATCAACTCATCATTGAGATGAGGATCAATTTTCAATCATTGGATCAAAAAGAAAGAAGAGAAATAAATGCAAGATCAAACATTGCCACAATTCACTTCATTTAAAACAACTCCAATATTTAATTCTTTTTTTAATTGAAAATAAAATCAAAAATAAAAATAAAAATATCTAAAAAATATTAGACATCTCAAAGTTTATAAAAAATATTTTGGTGAATTTTTAAAGTATTGGAGCTATTTTATATGATTTAAATTCAAACAGAATAAAAGAAAAATAAAAAAAAAGAAAATAGGAAAATATGGTGTAAATAGCAACAAAATGCAGTGCAAAACGCGCTTGGGCCTAGCAGGGGGGTGTGGATAGCGTGCGTGTACAAGGCCCAACAACAATCTGTTGCACCCCAAAATTTGACCAACATTTATTTACCCATCAAGAGTTGTATGAGACTTTGAAGCTAGCCAAGAGGGTTATTCAAAGGTTCAAAGATTGATATCTTTGTCAGAGAACTCAAGAGATCCTTAGAGAAATTGGTTGAAACCAAGGTTGTGTGCCTCATAGCTTGAGAGTTGTGGGAGCTCCTCAGATGATTCTGAGACTATGAGGGTGGACTTGAAGCTTTAAGAAAGCCTAGGAGATGTCTTGAAAGTCATCATGAAGCCTAGAGAGGTCATTATACAAGAATTCAGAAGATTCAGCCATGAGTGGTGGAATTAGGGTTTGACTGGGTCAACCCTAGGTCAACTGATGATTTGGAGAGGGTTGAGACCTAATCCAAGAGCCATGTGATCATGGAGTGATGCATTGAGATTATATAAGGATGATTCCTAGACCAACTCATCATTATTGAGGAGTTTGAGAAGTTTCAAGCTAGGGTTTCTAAGGATTGACAGTGTAAAATCCCCTAGTTTGATCCCTATCTTCAAGGCAGTGTAGCTCAAGATGTGATTGTCATCTCATCTTCCCCATAACATGAATGTTGCAGAGCTTGTTCTTAGCTTTAATTTTAGTACTAGAAGTCCTTGATAGGATTTGTAGAGCTCAAGTTATGACTTTGACAAATTACAGGTCATCTGAGGTATGTGAATCTGGGGCCTTGAAAGTCACCCAACTTGCATCCAACTTTTGCCCTAGTAGGATGATTCCTATGGATTCTTGGTTAATATGAATGTTGAAGAGCATCTTCTTAGCTTTCTAGAGAGTACTATAAGTCCTTGATAGGATTTGTAGAACTCAACTTATGGCTTTGACAAGCCAAGAGCATTTTGGTCATTTGGAAGTTATAGGTCATTTCAAGCATAAGGCCATATCTCCTAGTTCCAAGCTTCTAATGGAAAAATATTCAACATCAAACTTGCTTAGAATGATGTTTTAAGGCTAGTAGGTAGGTCATGAGATGTTGAAAAGGCTCATATCAAAAAGTAATAAAAATGGCCTAAAAATGAGGCATAAGTTAATTAAGATGAATTTTTGAAAAATGGAAATCCCAAGTTATAAGTCCAAACCATGTCATGTAATAGGTCATTTTGACTCCAAATGACATTCTAAGAACAATGGTTCAGCCACAATTTTGATTTGAGGCTTGGATCATAGGGCTGCTTTGGAATTGGATTGCTTGCATATTAAGGTACCAAACCAAAACTCAAAAGAACTCAACAAGCAAGGTGGTTATGCATTGTAACTCATCCAAAATCTCATGTGGGGATAAATTCAAGTCAGAAACCAAGGTTACAAGGGCTATGGCATGAGATAGCATGTAAGGAGAATGAGAAATCAAAATACCATGACATGAAAAGTTCAATTTCTCATTGGATGATCCTAGAGGGTTCTAGATGATTCTAAACCACTCTATAAGATGAATGTAACTTGCTCAGATGCAAGGTTGGTGTGAATTGGTGCATGAAAGAGAGAGTGAAATCCAAAATCTTCCATTGCAAGTCACATTCAATTTCTTCATTCTTCTTCATTTCCATCCATTATTTCTTCACAAACACTTTCCATAGATCCCTCTGAGTGTGTGCATGCTGAATTGAAGCTCCATTGATGGAAGATTGAAGGTGTTCCAATTGAATTTGCAAGAAGCCAATCATCATTGAATCTTGAAGTACAAGCTCTCTCCCTCAGATTTTTTGCAAACAGTAGAAGTTTCATCATCCAAGGATCATTCTTGAAGAGTTTCAAGCCTTGAAGGCAAGGATTTCATCATCTGCCATATCAAGAAGCCAGGTTTGCAAAACCTCTTTCACCTCATTATTTAGGCATGGTTAGGTTAAATTATTAGTGTAGAATGGTTAGAGACCAATAGGTGATCAATTCTAGAGACTTAGAGAGCATTTGATGAAGTTTCAGTCATGAACACCATTTCTTTATGGAGCAAGAACGTGTGATATAGTGAGTGATAATGCAAGTCTGATAGCTTGTTTTAACCAGTGGAATGTGAGGATCATTTTGATATAAAGAAATCTAAGGTTGGTTGAAGTTGAGGATTGATCATATTTTGAGATTAATTTGGATTCACCATCGGGTTGCATGATAGAGGCTCTTTCAATGAAATCCAAGATTAGGATCGTGTTCAACATGAAAAACTGAGCAACTTAGGGTTTTGAATGGTTGAATTTGATGTTGATTTGAGGTAGCACGAGTGGGTGGAAGATGGTTGCATGGAACCTGTTTTCATGGAGTTGCAGCAAAACCCTAGGTGGGAGGTTGAAGACGATCCCACGACCGTTGGATGAAGAAGCTGACTATTGACTGAGGATTAGATCGGATGGCCCACATTTAATTTCATTTTGGAGGGAATCAGAAGCATAATGAAACGCTGCGTTTCATTAAAGGAATTCTGGGCTGGATCACTATCCCCACCCCCTGCATGAGGCCCATTCATTTTTATAACTGGAATCCTTTTCTATTTGCACCGCGTCCTCTTCTTTTTTCTTTATATTTTCCAATTGTTTTTCTGAATTAAAATGGGTCTGGCGCATATCACTACCCACACCCCCTTTTTTAGCCCATACGTGATTTTAACTGCATTTGTTACTGATTGCACCCCATTTTCATATTTGCATTTTATTTTTCTCCATTTTTATTTTAATCTTGTAAAATTCATATTAAATTGAAAATTAATGATTTTTTCATGGGAGCTTTTTCTCCTACTTCATATTTTTGTCTAGAAAAATATAAAATAAAAACATTTTCCATATCATGCATTTTTATATTTTTTGTATATTTTCCATTTTAATTGCATTTTAATTCTTTTAAGTTGATCCATTAATTTGTAGAATTTAGTTTAGGTAGATCCCTTAATATTTTTAGGTCAATCTTTTTAGGATAGTGAGATATATGTTTTAGGTTCCCCCTGGATTTATTCTATAATTTTGTGATGAATTTTAGGATAGTTTTGATTAGATGCCATTAGGTTGTGTAGAATTAGGTTAAACTTCAACATAGGTCCATAATAACTTTAGATTTTGGGTTTTTTTAGGACAAATTAGACTATGGGACATATATGGGTATTAAGGGTAGGTAGGTAGGATCCATTAGAAATTATATTAGGATTTAATATAGTAGTATACTATTTTTAGTTGAT
Organism: Lathyrus sativus; assembly: GCA_963859935.3. Taxonomy (NCBI): domain Eukaryota; kingdom Viridiplantae; phylum Streptophyta; class Magnoliopsida; order Fabales; family Fabaceae; genus Lathyrus; species Lathyrus sativus. Next base: position 193,360,622 of record OZ012739.1, read on the forward strand.
TTTTGTATTGGTTGTTTGTTTGTGTTGCCTTTAGGGCATTTTTGCTTTAGTTGCTTTGCTTTGTGGGCTTGGAAAGCTTGATCTTGTTCTAAGGAGAATTGAGGAGCATAGTAGAAGATTTTAAGATGCATTAAGGAGCTTGAGAGCTTGATCTTATTTCTTTTTTTTGTTGTTTTAGGGTTAGGGATTAGGAAGAGTTTAGACCTAGATAACTTCTTTCTTAAACATGGATGGTATCTTCCACCTCCATTCCTCCCTATGATTCAAAGTCCTTCCATGGTATACACCTCTCTCCTTTGGAGGGATAAGTGATGTACCTAGGGAGTAGAACTTTTGAGGGAACCATTCCTTTGATGTTGAACCCTTATAGGTCACCCTTGGTGGTCAAATAAGCAGTTCAATATCCCCCAGCTTATCCAGTAAGTGATTTCCTCTGGTTTGATTGTCTTGAGAGATGTTGAGCTTGAGTTTGAAGATGAAGACTTCATTGAAGAGTATAGAAGAGGATGAATCCTTGAGTATTGCCATTCCAGCTGAATCTTGAAGAGCAACAAAAGCAAGTTGATACTTGAAGACCCCTGAAGATTAGGTGAAGCCTGAAGGTGGAGCTGATCAAGAAGCTGAAGCTTAGAGGAGAAGATAAGTTGAAACTTATGTTGAAAGGTTGAAACCTGGAAGAGCAAATTGATATTTTCCAAAGAGTATTGGAAGTCTGAAGACTGAGTTGCTATTGGAAAGCTGAAGCTTGAGGTTGAGAGAGGAGTTGATCTGCTTTCTTCTGTTTTCTTTTCTGTATTGATGTGTTTTGTTTGATTTGCTTGATGCATTAGAATAAGTTCATATTTAGATTGATTTAAGCTAGGAGCATGATTGCACTAGAGGTTGAGTTGCTCCCTCTTCTTGTATTGTTACTGTGTGGCTTTGCTTGCGGGTATTCGGTAGAGCCCAGCTCCCTTGCCCATGTGGTTTGTTTGTCTGATGGCATTTTATTTCATTTTTATCTGTATGATTGCAGTTTACTGTTATTGCTTGATAGCATGTTGTTTATATTTCAGTATGATTCCTGTTATCCATTCTGGCTTGAGGTTGAGATGAGCTTGTGGAGGCTGAAGCCCCACACACATTTCCTCCCTCACTTGCATTGCATGCATTTTACTGTTAAGCTGATGCTTTGTCTATTTCGGTGTATCATTGACATGATCCCTTAGGACTCTCATTTCCTTTGATAAGGAATTGATGATAGAATTTTAGGTTGAAACCTATGCATGACAACTTCTAGGAGTTCCCTATTCAAACCTCAACCATTGGATGAATCCATGGCATGACAACAGTAGGACTTGATAGTCTCCCTCCTAGTTGGGCCTGTTCTCTTCTCATCTCAAAGCAGTTTAAGATACAGTAATCATGAATGATTTCTTTCGTACGTTACGAGCCTTAAGCTATCTGAGAAAGGATTGTGGGAGTGTTTCTTTTCCACAGTCTGGATGTTTAGTATGGTACCCTTTGGGTGACATGCAACGCATTCAATCTCAGGTCATAGTCTCTAGTGCGATTGAAATCGCAAACACAATAAAAAACACTTCTTTCGTAAAAGACAGGAAATAAACCGTAGTTTCCCGAACTACGTGAGCTCTGATCTCTCATGCCTGTTGAGAGTACGTAGGCACAAGATGGCAATGTCTTGGCGAGCTACCTTCCCCCATAATCCTTCGTAGGCCGAACTACGTTGACTCTGATTTCTCATTCTCTGATGAGAATACGTAGGCATAAAGCGCGACGCTTTGCCGAGTCATTTTCTTTTCTGTTTTCAGCCAACCTTGATAGGTAGATAGAATAAAACCAACCCGTCCAAGTAAACACAACAAGCGAGGATCCCGTCGAGTACAACGGACGTGAGGGGTGTTAATACCTTCCCCTTGCGTAACCGACTCCCGAATCCAGACAACGGTTGCGACGACTTTGTCTTACCCTTTTTCGTCAGGTTTTTCCGATCATTTCCTTTCCCGCTCTGAGGGATAAATAACGAAAGGTGGCGACTCTTCTGTCATGCCAGCACCTTATTTTCGCGCAAGCGACAACTGGCGACTCTGCTGGGGACTCCAACAGTTCCCTGAGAGTCAATCCTAACGCTTGTATGTTTACTTTTTGGGTTGCATTTATTTATCACATTTTACTTCTCGCACTTTATTTCCCGCATTTTATTTTCAGTATAATATGATTATCTGTGCTGTTGTGAGATGGGAGTTCTGATGAGTGAGAAGCCAGACCCAGGCTTGAGTGCACCATAGACTTAGAGTGGAAATTAGTGGGCGCGTGCTTGCTTTGCAGGCACTAGTGTCTCATGAAATCCACGCTCAGACGAGGTTCATCCGGTTGGCTTCACTTTCAACCCTTTGGGTTGAGACGGTTGTTGGTTTAGTGGATTGTCAACTCTGGGGACCGGTCATTTGTGATTCAGCTATGTGAGGCCGCTTCATGAGCTGGTGATGCCACACCTCCTGGGTATCGTATCACCCCTCTTGAAAGTCTGTGACGCTAATGAACGCATAGGATGTCGTACCTTGAGTCAGTTTAGGTCCATACCTGTGAGCAGGGTTGGGTTTATTGCAGGAAACTTTGACCTTCAGACTACCTGGTTTTCTTGACAGTGAATCAGTTTTGTTGGTACCAGGGTTTCTCAGTTGCAGATTTTTCTGTTCTTGATAGAGCAGGTTTTGATCAGAGGATCTTATCATCAGGTGTATGTCTGTTCTTGATAGAGCAGGTTTTGATCAGAGGATCTTATCATCAGTTGTTTGTTCTTGATAGAGCAGATTTTTGGGGTCTGAAGATCTCATCAGCAAATGTTGTTTGTTCTTGATAGAGCAGATTTTTGGGGTCTGAAGATCTCATTAGCAGATGTTGTTTGTTCTTGATAAAGCAGATTTTTGGGGTCTGGAGATCTCATCAGCAACTGTATGTTTGTTCTTGATAGGGCAGATTTTTGATTTGGGGTCTGAAGACCTCATCAACAGATATTTCTTGTTCATACATCAGAGGTCCTTATTATCAGACATTTGTTCTTGACATAGCAGAATTATGATACATATCAGATGGGTGTTCTTGGCAGATCAGATTTGTGGTCCTACACCGGGGTTTCCTTCTTATCAGTGGTTTTGTTGATACAGAATCTCCACAGTAGCCAGTTGCCCTGACTTATTATTGCATGATTGCATTTTGCATTAGTTTGCATGTTCATTTGCATTTCATTAACGTGTGTCTGTGTTGCAGGTACCATTTTCCCCGATCCAGGATTTCTTGCCTCCTATTGTATTGTTATGGGCTCTCTGAGGAAGACCGTGGCTTACAAGTTCCCTGCCCCTGACGTGGTTAAGTTGACTGGTTTGATAGCTCTAGCAGGTGATTCTATGAAGGACGAGTTCAGAAAATCTTATGGCAGGTTGCTCAGTTTGGTTTGCAAGCCTTCTGTGTTCGAGGTGAATGGGTTGCACGCTCTGTTGCAGTTCTACGACCCTCCGCTGAGATGTTTCACTTTTCAGGACTTCGTTCTCGCACCTACGCTGGAAGAGTATGCTGATTTGTTAGGTGTGCCTATCAAGAGGCAGATGCCTTTTGTTCATATAGATGCTGAGCCTGATCTGGCTGGTTTAGCTCCTTCACTGCACTTGGACGCCTCCGAGTTAGTGTTGACTAGTTGGAACAAGGTTCCTGGGTTCTCCTTGCAGTTTCTGGTGGTTAAGGCTCAGTAGTGTGCCAAGGACGGATGTTGGGACGCGTTCAATGCCATCCTCGCTCTATGCATATATGGCATTATCCTGTTCCCCAACATGCCCGATTTTGTAGACTTTGATGCATTTCACATCTTCGCTTCAGGGAATCCAGTCCCTACTTTGATAGGAGATGTCTATCACTCAGTCCACTACAAGAATGAGAATAGGAGGGGGAAGAATGTCTCATGCTGTGTACCCTTGCTGTACAAATGGCTTGATAGTCATCTGCCCAAGAGGGGTCCTTTTGTCTTGTCTGCAGCCACAGTTGAGTGGCCTGAGCGTCTGATGAGTTTATCTGCAGAGGATATTGACTGGTTCGACAGAGACAGGTTGGGTACTGAGGTGATCTTCAGTTGCAGCAGGTTTCCAAACGTACCTTTGATAGGTAGGAAGGGCTGTATAAACTACAATCCGTCGTTGCTGGTTTGACAGTTCGCGTATGCTCTGAGAACTCCGCCGAAGGATGAAGAAGTACAGGAATCTCTGTACCTCACGGGTACTCTAGAGGGGGATCTGCTGTCCAAGCTTCAGCGCGCGTGGAATGGTGTCAGTAAGCGAGGAAAGCCTTTGCTGGGAAAAAGCAACAATCAAGCCTACCCTCCGTACGTGACTTGGATCAGAGCCAGAGCCAATGCTATAGGGATGCCGTTTCCTCATGCCAAGCCAGAAAGCCCTCCAACAATCGAAGAGCCTACTACTGTGCCCATTCATCAGCATAACCAGGTATTAGCTGAGCGGGATGAATTGAAGCGGGCGAACGAAGAACTGGAGAAGGAATTAGCTCAGCTCCGAAGTGAGAGGAACGAAGTCGTTCATTCTTTCAAAAGGCAGACAGAGTTGGTGAACCAACTGTGTACATACCTGACTAAACAGATAGTCGAGCGTGAACGCATGGGTCAAGACTTCAGGGCTGTCAACGACGTACTGGCTACGAAGAAGCAGCACTTGGACGAGGCATATCGGAGGATATCCAAGTTCAACCAGCACTGGAAGGCTTCCCTGGCCACCAGGAAAGAGCGAGAGGATAAGCTGATGCTGCAGATCTCCAAGCTGGAAGCCAAGGTGAAGGACAGTGAAAAGAGGTTTGATGAAGAAACCGCCCGCAGATACGCCGCCGAAGGCCAGCTCAACAAAGCTCTTGCTAACCTGAAGGAGCGCAAGCTGACGTTTGAGTCTAAAAAGCGGAAATTAGAAGATTGCTTTGGCGAAGGAGCATGGGAAAGTTCAGTCCAGGGACTTCAGTATACTATTGTGCAGAGAGAACTACTCGTCGAGGGGTTGCTCACTCTGCCAGATCATCCAGAGACGGAGGAGTTGTTAGCAGAGTATCGCGCCCGTGGCCGTACTTGACTATTTGTATTCCTTTTGTTTTGATCTTTGTTGTATGCTGACCATCACCAGGCTTGTTGGCTGAGGTCACACTGTTGATTCGTCTTGTACTCGCTGATGCTATGTACTGCCTGGATAGGCTTTCCTTTATATATGAGATTGTTGTTTCCATGATTGGGCTCGGACTTCTTCTTCTTATTATTATTAGCACTGGCACTCAGGCACTAGGATCGGGGGAAATCTCCCAAGCACACAGACACACGCATGCATTTGCATGAAGCATTTGCATAGCGTACATTTTGTTGTTTTTCCTAACCTTTAGTGTTTACAGGTTTTTCAGGTTTACAGGTCCCAGGCTGTTTCCGGTGGTTCCAAGATTGATCAGAGACTAATTCACCGTTATCCAACTAGAGCTAATCAGACCAGGATCATGGATCAAGTGCAGACAGATGTCCAGGAGCTCCGTGAGAGGATGGATCGCTTTATGGAACTTATGCAAGTGGTCGCCAATGGTCAGGACCAGCTCAGGACTTTGGTTCAACCTTTGATCTCCAGGGTTGATAGCAACGGCATACTTCATGGCGGGGATGTACCTACTCCTCCACCAGTTGATACTCCGCAGAATGGTGCCCCGTGGCCGGGGGCAACGACAGTGCTAATGGAAATGTGATGGCCAACATCGGACTCAATAGGACGGGCGTCGGTAATGGGAGTCTGGGAGCTAATGTCAACATCGGGCCGGTCAACGGCAACGCAGGCGTCGGGAATCTGTTGGTGCCTCAACCATGGCTTGAGGATCATCAGGATGACGTGTTCTCTCAAAGAGGTGTTGAGGGGGAGCTGAATGCTGAAGCGCGACTCAGATTCAAAGCCCTTGAAGATAAAATGAGAGATATTGAGAATCAGAATACTTTGGGCGTTGATATGTCCAAGCCGGGGTTAATTGCTGATTTCAAGGTACCTCCTAAGTTCAGGGCGCCTGACTTTGAGAAATATAAGGGCACCACCTGCCCTCGTGTCCACCTGAGATCGTACTACAGGAAGATGTCTACCTATTCAGAGGACGAGAAGTTGATGATGCACTTCTTCCAAGATAGTCTTTCCGGACCATCCCTCGAGTGGTACATGGGTCTGGAGCCCACTAGCGTGCGCACCTGGAAGGATCTCGCTGAAGCGTTTGTCCACCATTATCAGTACAATAGTGACTTGGCCCCAAACCAAGTCCAGCTCCAGAACCTTTCGCAGAGAAATAATGAAGGGTTTAAGGAGTACGCCCAGCGGTGGCGTGAGTTGGCAGCCCGGGTTCAACCGCCGATGGTTGAGCGCGAGCTCGTGCAGATGTTTGTTGCCACCCTCCCGGGGGTTTACTATGAAAAGTTAGTCAGCGGTATGTCTGGGACGTTCTCGACTCTCATTACCATGGGCGAGCACGTCGAGAATGGTATCAAGATCGGGAAAATCCAAGGTGAATTATCCTCAGCTGGAGGAGGTGGAAAGAAACCTTATGCTGGTAAACGACGAGAAGGCGAGACGAGCTGTGACCAACGCTCGGAGAAAGGGCAAGGGCCCTTAGCAGCAGATAGCCAGTATAAATATCCCAGCAGCTCCACAGCAGCAGCAGCTGCAGCAATCGAATCAGCAGGGATATAGAAAGTACCAGAATCTGGCACCGTTGACAAACCGTCACTTTGAGGCACCACCCATGTCGTACGCGCAGCTCTTGCAGACTTTGCTTCAGCTTCAGTTGGTTCAGAAGAGGACGATGGCTCCCTTGACAGGGGCACCTCCACCAGGGTACGACGCAAATGCCACTTGCGATTTCCATACAGGGGCACCTGGCCATACAATCGAGAACTGGAAAGCCTTTAAGCACAAGGTGCAGGACCTGGTAGATGCCAAGATTATCAACTTCTCCAATAATGTGCCCAATGTTACGAAGAATCCTATGCCGAATCATAGGGGAGGCGGAGTGAACGCCATTATCAAAGAAGAGAGTGCAGATCTGTTGACTGATGTCAGAGACCTAAAGACGCCGCTTAGCTTCGTCAAAGCTAAATTGCTGAAAAAAGGGTTCTTTCCAGGATGCGGAGAACTATGCATGGACTGTGCTACACATTCTGATGGGTGTGAGCAGTTGGTAAAAGGAATCCAAAGCCTGATGGCTGAGGGGATTCTGCAGTTCAGCCGGAAGGCTGAAAGTGTATCAGGAGAGGTTGTGTTGAAGCAGGCCGATGAAGTCGCCACCATCACCATCCCTCGCCAGCCAATAACCATTTCTGCGCCCCGACCGCCTACAATCACTATTACCAAAGTCGGGCGGATACCCTTCGAGAGCACTAACACCGTTCCGTGGCATTATGGGGCTGAAGTCTATTGCAACGGTCAAAAGTTGGAGCTAGAGCCGTATGGGTCGACTGTAGAGAATCTCGCAGGAATCAGTGGCATTACTCGCAGCAGAAGAGTGTTTGCGCCGCCAGAGGTCGTGGCAGATAAAGCGGTCAGAGCTGATGCGGCCGATAAGGGTAAAAGCAAAGTCGTCGAAGAGGTCCCGTGTGGGGTAGAGAAAGATTTGCTTGTCAAAGATGCCGAGGAGTTTATGCGGTTAATCAAAAAGAGCGACTACAAGATTGTAGACCATCTCCATCAGACGCCTTCGAAGATTTCTATTCTCAACTTGTTGCTGTGTTCTGAAGCGCACCGCAACGCGCTACTGAAGGTATTGAACGCTGCCTACGTACCGCAAGAGATATCGGTGAATCAGCTAGAAGAGGTGGTAGCCCACGTTAACGCTGGTAATGGGCTAGGTTTCACAGATTTAGAGCTGACGCCAAAAGGAAGGAATCATAACAGCGCCCTGCACATCTCGATAGAGTGTAGGGGCACAATCATGTCGCACGTCCTGGTGGACACGGGTTCGTCGCTTAATGTTCTTCCGAAGAAGGCATTAATGAAGTTGGACACTCGCGGATTGCTTTGCACACCCAGTGATCTGGTGGTGAAGGCATTTGACGGAACTAAACGCCACGTTTTCGGGGAGGTGACCCTGCCGATCCAAGTCAGTCCGGAAACGTTCGACACGGTCTTTTATATTATGGATATCATGCCTGCCTACAGTTGCCTCTTGGGCCGGCCATGGATCCATGCTGCTGGTGCCGTGACCTCCACGTTGCACCAAAAGCTCAAATATGCTGTCGGGGGAAGCATCGTAACCGTGTGCGGTGAGGAGGACATAATGGTGAGCCATTTGTCATCCTTTAAGTATGTTGAAATGGATGGCGAAATCCATGAAACTCTCTGCCAAGCATTTGAAGCCGTCAAGGTGAAAGAGGTAGCTCCTGTAGTCGCAGAGAAGCCAGAGATGAATCTCTCCTCATTCAAAGAAGCTCGAGCCGTCGTCGAAGCCGGATCCACCCCAGGCTGGGGGCATATTTTGGAGATACCGAACAAGCAGGATAAGTTTGGATTGGGGTATTCTCCTGAAGCTGAAGCTTCTTCTTCTTCGTCTAGCAGCACGTCACGGGGTAAGGGGCCGATCCTATTTACCAGTGGCGGAGTGATCTTCGAAAGCATCAACGCGGCGTCTGAAGACAGCGGGGATAGCGATTGTGATCTCGACTCTTGGATTCAGCCAAGCAAGCCGGGCGAGAAACTCAACAATTGGACCATCAAGGATATTATCCAGCTGACAAGTGAAGAGTAATGATTTACTTTTTCAATCATTGTACAACCCTATGACCTACCCGGGGCATAGCGGTTTTATTGTCAGGGCCTTGTTGGATTATGTATATGCATTTTGTTAATAAATCAAAGGCGTTTTCTTCGTATTCAAATATTGTGATCTCTGTTATTCCTGTTTTATATTTGTTTTGAAAAACAGTAAAATGGCAATGGGGTTTGTGCTAACCTGCATATTCTTATTTTAAACTTAACCCTTGTTATTGCAGGATCCACATAACAGACGACATCGACTCTGGACCTTCTACGGCCCACTTCGACTTCGATTGCCCGATCTATCAAGCCGAAGAAGAGATTGATGAAGACGAAGACCTTCCTGAAGAGTTGGCCCGCTTGTTGAAACAAGAGGAAAAGGTTATTCTGCCTCACGAGGAGGAGATTGAGATCGTGAACCTGGGTTCTGAAGAGCTCGTCAGAAATGTCAGGATAGGGGCTGCGCTGCAGAGTAATGTCAAGCAGAGACTAGTCGAGATGCTTCGAGAGTATAGTGACGTCTTTGCTTGGTCATACGAAGATATGACCGGACTTGACACGGACATCGTAGTCCACCGCTTGCCGCTACGTGAAGATTGCCCTCCCGTCAAGCAGAAGCTTAGGAGGACGAGCCAGATATGGCCGTTAAGATTAAAGGAGAAGTGCAGAAACAACTTGATGTTGGCTTCTTAGCGGTCACCACTTACCCTCTGTGGGTTGCCAACATAGTGCCTGTACCGAAGAAGGACGGTAAGGTACGCATGTGCGTCGATTATCGGGATTTGAATAGGGCGAGCCCTAAAGATGATTTCCCGTTGCCTCATATCGATGTGTTGGTCGACAACACAGCCCAGTTCTCAGTGTTTTCGTTCATGGATGGCTTCTCCGGGTACAACCAGATCAAGATGGCACCGGAGGACATGGAGAAAACGACGTTTATCACCCCCTGGGGAACATTTTGCTATAAGGTAATGCCCTTCGGTCTGAAGAACGCAGGGGCCACTTACCAGCGAGCAATGGTAACTTTGTTTCATGACATGATTCATCATGAGATCGAGGTTTATGTTGATGACATGATTGCGAAGTCCCAAACGGAGGAAGAGCATCTGGTCAACTTATTGAAGCTTTTTGAGAGGCTTAGGAAGTTCAGGTTGAGGCTGAATCCTAACAAATGCACTTTCGGAGTGCGGTCCGGAAAGTTACTGGGGTTTATCGTTAGCAAACGAGGCATCGAGGTTGATCCTGCGAAAATAAAAGCCATTCAAGAGATGCCAGCGCCGAAAACAGAAAAAGAAGTTCGTGGTTTCTTGGGCAGAATAAACTACATTGCAAGGTTTATCTCTCAGCTCACGACCACTTGTGAACCGATGTTCAAGCTTTTAAAGAAAGATCAGGCAATTACTTGGAATGAGGATTGCCAGAAGGCATTCGACAAGATAAAGCAGTATCTTCAAGAACCTTCAATCTTGATACCCCCAGTGGTTGGACGACCATTAATCATGTACTTGACCGTTCTTGAGAATAGTATGGGGTGTGTTCTCGGTCAGCACGACGAGACGGGCAGAAAGGAGCATGCCATTTATTACTTGAGTAAAAAGTTCACAGACTGTGAATTTGGATACTCGATGCTGGAGAAGACGTGTTGTGCACTAGCTTGGGCTGCCAAACGTTTACGACAGTACATGCTCAATCACACCACTATGCTAATTTCGAAGATGGATCCGATCAAGTACGTCTTCGAGAAGCAGGCTCTTTCGGGCAGGATTGCCAGATGGCAAATGGTGTTGACGGAATATGATATTCAGTACGTGTCCCAGAAGGCCATCAAGGGAAGCGTATTGTCTGATTACCTTGCCGAACAGCCGATCGAGGATTACCAGCCGATGAAATTTAAATTCCCTGATGAGGATATTATGTTTCTCAAAGCGAAGGATTGCGATGAGCCGTTGCCCGACGAGGGGCCAGATAGGAAATCTCAGTGGAAATTGATATTCGATGGGGCAGTTAATTCCTATGGAAGTGGCATCGGGGCTATCATCACGACTCCTCACGGATCCCACATCCCGTTTACTGCGAGACTGACGTTTCCAGTCACCAATAATGAGGCGGAGTACGAAGCATGCATCATGGGTCTAGAAGAGGCAATTGATTTGAGAATCAAGAATCTAGACGTATATGGTGACTCGGCGCTTGTGATCAACCAAATTAAAGGGGAGTGGGAGACTCGTCAATCGAATTTGGTGCCGTACATGAATTATGCCAGAAAACTACTTCCATTCTTTGATCGAGAGGAACTCCATCATGTGCCCAGAGCAGAAAATCAAATGGCTGATGCCTTAGCCACGTTGGCTTCAATGTATAAAGTCAATTTTTGGAATGAGGCTCCAAGAATTGTACTTTCGCGTCTTGATAGACCGGCATTTGTCTTCGCAATCGAGGAAACCGCCGACAGCAAGCCATGGTTCCATGACATCCAGACTTTCCTTATGACTAAGGAGTATCCTGCGGGTGCGTCAACCCAGGATAAGAAGACTCTGAGGAGGCTGTCTGGAAATTTTTATCTCAATCCTGATGGAGTGTTGTATAAGAGAAACCACGATCTTGTGGTACTCAGATGTGTAGATGAGAAAGATGCGAGTATGCTCATGGAAGAAGTCCATGAAGGCACATTTGGTACGCACGCCGGCGGGCATGCTATAACGAGAAAGATCCTGAGAGCAGGATACTACTGGCTGACGATGGAGTCTGATTGCTTTAGATTCGCGAAGAGATGTCATAAATGTAAGATTTATGCTGATAAAGTTCATGTGCCGCCGTGCCGGTTGAATGTCATGTCCTCCCCGTGGTCGTTCTCCATGTGGGGCATCGACATGATAGGCAAGATCGAGCCCACTGCATCTAACAGTCATCGCTTTATTCTAGTAGCTATCGACTACTTCACCAAGTGGGTGGAGGCAGCCTCGTATGCTAATGTGACCAAGCAGGTGGTGGCTAAATTCATAAAGAGGGACATCATATGTCGCTACGGAATTCTCGAGCGGATCATTACTGATAATGGTTCGAATCTGAATAACAAGATGATGAAGGAGCTGTGCCAGAGTTTCAAGATTGAACACCACAACTCATCTCCTTACCGGCCAAAGATGAATGGCACTGTTGAAGCAGCCACTAAGAACATAAAGAAGATTGTTCAGAAGATGGTTGTGACATACAAAGACTGGAACGAGATGCTGCCATTTGCATTGCACGGTTATCGTACGACGGTACGTACGTCGACCGGGGCAACTCCTTTCTCCCTAGTGTACGGTATGGAAGCTGTCCTACCGTTAGAAGTGGAGATCCCTTCTTTGCGAGTTTTGGTTGATATGAAACTCGACGAGGCAGAATGGATTACGAATCGTCTGAACCAACTCAGCCTGATGGACGAGAAGAGGTTAGCATCGATTGCATTTGGTCGTCTGTACCAAAGACGAATGAAGAAAGCTTATGATAAGAAGGTGCGTCCTAGAAGCTTTCAGACAGGTGATCTCGTCCTGAAGAAGATTCTTCCTCCATACTCCGATCACCGGGGCAAGTGGACTCCGAATTACGAAGGTCCGTATGTCGTCAGCAAGGTCTTCTCGGGAGGAGCTTTGTTGTTATCCACGATGGATGGTGAACATTTTGCATCCCCGGTGAACACGGACGCAGTTAAAAAATACTTTGCTTGAAAGCGACCCGCTGGACAAAAAAAGAGAGTCCAGGCAAAAAAGGGCATCCCGGCGAACCAAAAACAGAATAAAAGGTTCGGGCAAAAATTAGGGATATATTGAAAAAATGTACACCCGCGAAGTCGAAAACCTACACTGGGCGGCTTCGGCAAAAAAGGGTATCCCGGTGAACTGAAAACCCGCAAAGGGCGGTTCACGCAAAAGTTAGGGATTTGAAAAAGCAAATGACTGCGTTCCGTGTGTGGACTTTCATTGTTTAGTGGTTTGGAGGACCTGAAGGCCGTTTATCTGAATCAATCTCTTCCGAAGCTGAAGCGTCGGAGAAGTATCGAAGTCGAGTGGGTCTTAGAGGGATCAACTCATGGTGTTCGTCTACGCCTCGTTGCCGACATTTGTATATACTGATGTATATTTATGTTTTATTTTTGCGCGGATTCTTCATTCTAGGAGCTTGCCTCTGTTGTAAAACATTTTTACCCATTCAGGGGTTCATTATCAATAAAATGCATACTATTCAGCAATTCTGTTTGCCTGTTTAGCATTTATCTGTTTGTTTGCGAAAAAGAACGCCGATGTTTTTGATAAAATGCGCATACATAAACTTACTGGCCTAGGCCACTGATTGTTGAAACAATTAATTACTTGAATATTGTCACGAGATAATAACCTTGATAGGTCCCTTTGAGAAGGGTACCTTGTCTGTTTGTTTATGTTGTTATAGGTGTAACATATTCCAGACAGTGCGTCGTGCGCATCCCGAAGTAGGATGATTCCTCCTTCTCCAGCAGAGTTCAGTAGCCTCTCCCCGCAGAGTCCGAACACGAGATAATGAGCATTGATATGTCTCCCCATGCAGAGATAATTCTCTTTCCCCAAGCAGACGCATCCTGAAGGAACGTCACCTACTCAGCTGAGTCAGGCGCCGAAGCTCGCACCATCCCCCCGCACCGGGTCACAAGTGCAGGTTTCATAGGAAACTATCCGTACGCCAAAGTATGCAGCAACTGATGGTGCCAGACTGAAGTCTCCAGAGGAATTGAAATTCCCCACCAGAGTTGTACTCTCCCCCGAAGTTGGATGATTCCTTCTTCCCTAGCGGAATTGAGATTCCCCCGCAGAGACGTACCCTCTCCAGTGAAGTAGTTGGGACCGTGAGAGGTTTTCCCCAGTAGAGCGTTGAACAAATGATGTTGTATTTCCCCCAGGGTCATACCCTCCAGCGAAGCAGAATGATTTCTCCTTCCTCAGCCGAGCTTGCAGATACCCAAGAGAGCCGAATCCTTGGAAGTTGATCAGACCATGATTGGTTTTCCCCAGTGGGAGTGTTGAGCAGCTGAAGTTGTTTCCCCACAGAGTTATCATCCCCAGAGAAGTAGCCATGAAGGCCACGCAGTTTATTCCCGCGATTGACATCGCTTTCCTTCAGCAGGTCCAGGTTCTCGTAGAGCTTCGTCCCCATGCAGTAGTCAACTGAAGTTGTTTCACCCGCAGCAGTCAACTGAGGTTGTGTCCCCTGCGGAGTCCAATTGATATTGGCATGACCATGTTCTCCTCAGCAGGATGATTCCTCTATCTGAGTAGTTCTTTCTCCTTGACAGGAGGATTTTCCCTTCGGCATTTATTTTGCTGACGGGATCGCATCATTGTGCATGATTGCATAACATTTATCATAAACGCATAGCATTTCCACCGCGTGGAGCATTGTGCCAGTGCTGAAGCATATGCATAATAAACATGATTTAGGTTGTTACCGCTCTTGTTTTGCAGGTGTTCTGCCGCAGAATTGATTGCTCAGGACGATTCCTGACATTCTCCCCAATGAAGTCGCTTGCTCAAGATGATTCTCGAGATCCCAGCGAAGTCTTCAGTTCAAGATGATTCTTGAATTCCTCAGCAGGGCCGTTTGCTTAAGATGATTCTTAAGCTCCCCAGTAGAGTCCCCAGTGAAGGTTGCCCAGGATGATTCCTGAAGCCCCAAGGGAGCCGAATCCTTGGAAGCTGCTCAAGCCATGATTGGTTTGTCCCCGACAAGAGTTGCCCAGGATGATTCCTGGAATCCCCAACAGAGTGTTTCTCAGAATGGTTGTCAGTTCAAGATGATTCTTGAAGGGCCCCGGCGGAGTTATTTGTCCAAGATGATTCTTGAAGTCCTCAGCAGAGTTGATTTATCCAGAATGATTTCTGGACCCCCGGAGCAGAGTTACTTGATAGTTCTCCAGATTCCCCCCAGCGGCGAAGCGTCCTCCCCTGCAGGTTTTCTAACGGCGAAGTTGAAATCTCCCTCGAAGACTCCATGATTGAAGTCTGACCGCGTTAATGAAGTCCGACTGATGCCCGACAATTTCTTTGAATGCCTGATGGCATGCTCAACCCGATGGTTGAAGTCTGACTGATGCCCGACAAGTTTCTTTGGAATGCCTGATGGCATGATCAACCTGATGGTTGAAGTCCGGCTGACGCCCGACAATTTCTTTGAATGCCTGATGGCAATGTCAACCTGATGGTTGAAGTTTGGCTGATGCCCGACAGTTTCTTTAGATGCCTGATGGCATGATCGACTAGGTATTACCGGTTACCGTGTGACCAATTACCCAATGAGTTTCTTCACCCTGACGGCGAGGTCAGACGATGGTGAGTGTTGGCGGCGAAGTAAGATTATGTTGAGTGCTTGACGGTGATGTCGGGTGTTTCCCAGAGTTATAGTTTGTTTTTGACGGCGATGTCAGTTGATTTCGTTTTCCAGCGGCGATGTTGGATGTCTGTTTCTGACGGTGATGTCAGATTCTCTTTGTTGTCCCAACGGCGATGTTGGATGTTTGTTTCCGACGGTGATGTCAGATTCTTTTGTTGCTCCAGCGGCGATGTTGGACGTTTGTTTCTGACGACGATGTCAGGTGAGTCAGTTCTCCAGCAGCGAGGTTGGATGTTTGTTTCTGACGGCGATGTCAAATTCTTTAGTTCTCCAGCGGCGATGTTGGGTATTTTGCTTGTTTGACGGCGATGTTAGATTCTTCAGTTTTCCAGCGGCGATGTTGGGTATGTCAGATTCTTTAGTTTTCCAGCGGCGATGTTGGGTGTTTTGTTTCCGACGGCGATGTCAGATTCTTCAATTTTCCAGCGGCGATGTTGGGTATGTCAGATTCTTTAGTTCTCCAGCGGCGATGTTCGATGTTTTGGTTGTCCAACGGCGATGTCATATCAGTATGTCTCCAGCTAGTTGTCGTGCAGCTATTATCTCAGTGTTCGAAGATTCGTTCGCGCCAGAGTACCATGTACTCGTGCAGTTGGCAAATTTCCGGGTTTATCGGTATTCAACCGTCTCGCACCTCGATTGGCTGAGAGTCGTTCGCTCCTCACCCAGTCAGGTTCAAGCCGTTTGAATAGGGGCAGCTGTTGCACCCCAAAATTTGACCAACATTTATTTACCCATCAAGAGTTGTATGAGACTTTGAAGCTAGCCAAGAGGGTTATTCAAAGGTTCAAAGATTGATATCTTTGTTAGAGAACTCAAGAGATCCTCAGAGAAATTGGTTGAAACCAAGGTTGTGTGCCTCATAGCTTGAGAGTTGTGGGAGCTCCTCAGATGATTCTGAGACTATGAGGGTGGACTTGAAGGTTTGAGAAAGCCTAGGAGATGTCTTGAAAGCCATCATGAAGCCTAGAGAGGTCATTATACAAGAATTCAGAAGATTCAGCCATGAGTGGTGGAATTAGGGTTTGACTGGGTCAACCCTAGGTCAACTGATGATTTGGAGAGGGTTGAGACCTAATCCAAGAGCCATGTGATCATGGAGTGATGCATTGAGATGCTATAAGGATGATTCCTAGACCAACTCATCATGATTGAGGAGTTTGAGAAGTTTCAAGCTAGGGTTTCTAAGGATTGACAGTGTAAAATCCCCTAGTTTGATCCCTATCTTCAAGGCAGTGTAGCTCAAGATGTGATTGTCATCTCATCTTACCCATAATATGAATGTTGTAGAGATTTTTCTTAAATTTAATTTGAGTACTAGAAGTCCTTGATAGGATTTGTAGAGCTCAAGTTATGACTTTGACAAATTACAGGTCATCTGAGGTATGTGAATCTGGGGCCTTGGAAGTCACCCAACTTGCATCCAACTGTTGCCCTAGTAGGATGATTCCTATGGATTCTTGGTCAAAATGAATGTTGAAGAGCATCTTCTTAGATTTCTAGAGAGTACTAGAAGTCCTTGATAGGATTTGTAGAACTCAACTTATGGGTTTGACAAGCCAAGGGCATTTTGGTCATTTGGAAGTTATAGGTCATTTCAAGCATAAGGCCATATCTCCTAGTTCCAAGCTTCAAATGGAAAAATCTTCAACATCAAACTTGCTTAGAATGATGTTTTAAGGCTAGTAGAGAGGTCATGAGATGTTGAAAAGGCTCATATCAAAAAGTAATAAAAATGGCCTAAAAATGAGGCATAAGTTAATTAAGATGAATTTGAAAATGGAAATCCCAAGTTATAAGTCCAAACCATGTCATGTAATAGGTCATTTTGACTCCAAATGACATTCTAAGAACAATGGTTCAGCCACAGTTTTGATTTGAGGCTTGGATCATAGGGCTGCTTTGGAATTGGATTGCTTGCATATTAAGGTACCAAACCAAAACTCAAAAGAACTCAACAAGCAAGGTGGTTATGCATTGTAACTCATCCAAAATCTCATGTGGGGATAAATTCAAGTCAAAAAACCAAGGTTACAAGGGCTATGGCATGAGATAGCATGTAAGGAGAATGAGAAATCAAAATACCATGACATGAAAAGTTCAATTTCTCATTGGATGATCCTAGAGGGTTCTAGATGATTCTAAACCATTCTATAAGATGAATGTAACTTGCTCAGATGCAAGGTTGGTGTGAATTGGTGCATGAAAGAGAGAGTGAAATCCAAAATCTTCCATTGCAAGTCACATTCAATTTCTTCATTCTTCTTCATTTCCATCAATTATTTCTTCACAAACACTTTCCATAGATCCCTCTGAGTGTGTGCATGCTGAATTGAAGCTCCATTGATGGAAGATTGAAGGTGTTCCAATTGAATTTGCAAGAAGTCAATCATCATCGAATCTTGAAGTACAAGCTCTCTCCCTCAGATTTTTTGCAAACAGTAGAAGTTTCATCATCCAAGGATCATTCTTGAAGAGTTTCAAGCCTTGAAGGCAAGGATTTCATCATCTGCCATATCAAGAAGCCAGGTTTGCAAAACCTATTTCACCTCATTATTTAGGCATGGTTAGGTTAAATTATTAGTGTAGAATGGTTAGAGACCAATAGGTGATCAATTCTAGAGACTTAGAGAGCATTTGATGAAGTTTCAGTCATGGACACCATTTCTTTATGGAGCAAGAACGTGTGATATAGTGAGTGATAATGCAAGTTTGATAGTTTGTTTTAACCAGTGGAATGTGAGGATCATTTTGATATAAAGAAATCTAAGGTTGGTTGAAGTTGAGGATTGATCATATTTTGAGATTAATTTGGATTCACCATCGGGTTGCATGATAGAGGCTCTTTCAATGAAATCCAAGATTAGGATCGTGTTCAGCATGAAAAACTGAGCAACTTAGGGTTTTGAATGGTTGAATTTGATGTTGATTTGAGGTAGCACGAGTGGGTGGAAGATGGTTGCATGGAACCTGTTTTCATGGAGTTGCAGCAAAACCCTAGGTGGGAGGTTGAAGACGATCCCACGACCGTTGGATGAAGAAGCTGACTATTGACTGAGGATTAGATCGGATGGCCCACATTTAATTTCATTTTGGAGGGAATCAGAAGCATAATGAAACGCCGCGTTTCATTAAAGGAATTCTGGGCTGGATCACTATCCCCACCCCCTGCATGAGGCCCATTCATTTTTATAACTGGAATCCTTTTCTATTTGCACCGCGTCCTCTTCTTTTTTCTTTATATTTTCCAATTGTTTTTCTGAATTAAAATGGGTCTGGCGCATATCACTACCCACACCCCCTTTTTTAGCCCATACGTGATTTTAACTGCATTTGTTACTGATTGCACCCCATTTTCATATTTGCATTTTATTTTTCTCCATTTTTATTTTAATCTTGTAAAATTCATATTAAATTGAAAATTAATGATTTTTTCATGGGAGTTTTTTCTCCTACTTCATATTTTTGTCTAGAAAAATATAAAATAAAAACATTTTCCATATCATGCATTTTGATATTTTTTGTATATTTTCCATTTTAATTGCATTTTAATTCTTTTAAGTTGATCCATTAATTTGTAGAATTTAGTTTAGGTAGATCCCTTAATATTTTTAGGTCAATCTTTTTAGGATAGTTAGATATATGTTTTAGGTTCCCCCTGGATTTATTCTATAATTTTGTGATGAATTTTAGGATAGTTTTGATTAGATGCCATTAGGTTGTGTAGAATTAGGTTAAACTTCAACATAGGTCCATAATAACTTTAGATTTTGGGTTTTTTTAGGACAAATTAGACTATGGGACTGTTGGTGTAAGCCCTAGAGGCCAATACTTTTTGGTACTTGTATCGGATTATTCGTTTAATAATAAAAGGCATTTCTTTATTATGTTTGTCTTTTAGAATAATAAAGTCCCTAGAATAGTTAGTCTGTTTAATGAAATGTTAAGTGTGACTTAATCATGAGATCCCATTAAACATAAAGACATTATTCTTAAAATATCCGTAGTCAAGCTTTATTGCAAAGTGGGATAACATTAAAAGCATTGAGACTATTATGAAGATAGACTGATGATCACATCTCATGGATCATGGATAAAGAGTTATCAAGTCTTGACATAGGTATAAATATTAGGAGTAATATTTATACCGGATTGACCCGCTATGAGAATACTACATAGTATGTTATGCAAAGTGTCATAAGTTATTCTCATGGTGATAATGGTGTATTACCACCCTTCGACCTGAAACCACTATGGACCCTAGATGTAGAGTCGGGTGCTTTATTGCTGATCAAACATTATCCGTAACTGGATGATCATAAAGACAGTTGATGGGCACTCCACGAAGCATGCTGAGGGACATGAGTGTCCTAGATGGAATTTGCCAATCCTGCATAACAGGAGAAATGTCTAAGGGCCCAATATTGAACTGGACAAGGATGACACAATGTATGCCTTGTGTTCGATATAGACATAGGGGCAAAAGGGTAATTGTACAAACATATATTATCACGAAAAAGGTTTTTGTCAGATCACATGACATTTTCGTGACTTGGGTAGCAGTGATGTGTTGCTAGATACCGCTTACTGTTTATTATGTTAAATATATAATTTAATATAATTACCAACGTTACGAAATCCTACAGGGTCACACACATAAGGACAGTTTGATGAGAGATAGAGAAATCAAAGGAACACCGTAAGGTACGGTGCACTTAAGTGAAAAATAGAAATTCGGATAATATAATAATAATTATTGTTATTTTATAATGGTTATAAAATAATAATAAAATAAATATATTTATTATAATAATAGTTATTATAATAATATATAATATTATTATGGATCATGTGAATTGGGGTTTTAGCCCGCAGCCCACAAGAGAGTCTATAAAAGGAACCCTTGTGATGAAGCTTTCACTTGATGCATTTTCGTTTTTGATTCTCTTTTCTCACTCAAATAATTCCGTTCGTAAGCAGCTAGCACTGTGACCGGAAGCTGTTCGTGTGGACTGAGTAGAGGCGTTGCACTTCATCAACGCTTGTGATCGCTGCATCAAAGATCTGAATCGCCACAAAGAGGTAACGATCCTATGACTGACCATGCTCATTCGTAAGGATCACTAAAGGAAATTTTTGTTTTCCGCTGCGTTTAGATCGCATTTTTCCATCAGTGGTATCAGAGCCACTTACGAAACCATGGATCTGATAGCTGTTAAATTTCCGTCTTTTCTGTATTTGATTCAATTAAAACACAGAATGAATTTAACAATAAACGATTAATTAAATTTGGCATCTGTTGTGTACGATTTGGATGATTGATGTTGATTATGCTTCAGAAACCGACATTAGTATGGTGAAGTTGTGCGATACATTGATCATCCATAGGTTACACAATTAGATCGATCAGTTTTATATAAGATATAAGAAATTCTGATGCAAAGATGGTATATGGGATATACTGTTTTGATTTCATCCATTCAATCACATAAGGATTGTAATTATTTTGAAAGATCATCATTTTCATTCGCTTCGGAATCCGACGTTAGTATGGTGAAGCAATGACATGTTGATCTATCATATTGAGTTATCAATCGAGTTGTGTTTGACGGCATGAAATTGTTGCATTAGGATTAATGGCAGTACAAGTGTTGTATTGCCGCAGACTTTTCCGGTTGGGGTTGTAAATGCACAAAAGTTGTGCAGGAAACGACGTGAAATACAATGAAGTGTTCATAAGTGGAACCCCCGGCTAAGTCTGCAAAGTGTGATCAATCAGCCGAAATTTAATTTAGTTTATTTAATTATCGGAATTTTAAACTAATAATAAAAGTGTGTTTATTATTATTTATTTGTGGTGATCAGTTATGGCCTTAGTTTATCCTTTATTATTATCTTGGGATTTTTGAATACGGCCTGCGTGTCGTGCCTCTCTCTCAATCTCTTTATGTAACTTCTTTTCTCATCTTACTCCCTCGTATGTAAAACGAGTTTTCTTATATGTAATGTAATATTATGTTATGAAAAAAAAGAAGAAAGGAAGTATTCAATATTAAAGGAGGATAACCTTGGAGATCATGCTTGGAGAAGCTTAGATCGTTATTAGGTTAGCTTAGGTTCTCTCATTGGCTTGAGAGAACAATTGCGTTAGGGGCCATAATTGTATCTTTTTTATATGTATGTTGATGCATGTAATTGTATGTTGATGCATGTGAGAGACGTTTTGCATGTTAAGCCGGTGAGATCAAACTAATAACAAATTCCCTCAAAATTAAATATTAAGTTTATGCTTTCCAATTTTTAGCACTCATCAAGACTAGTATCGAGCATTGTAGGTTTCGCCCACGCGAGGTGCATGTTCTATATTAGTAAGGTGTGATGGGATAATTGTAATATCCAATTGCTAAAACAATGGGTCAAACTTAACTAAACAAATTATAATAAGATTATATATGTTTAGAAGCAAGAATTGGGAATGATTCATGTGATGGATCAGAATAAGGAGTTATTCACCCAATTGAAAATATTCGAGAGTTGTATGAGATACAATTGGAAGGAGTTCCTACCTAAATAACTTAGTTTTGTGTAATCAGCCTAACGCTGACTTAAAACAAAGTGAAACATGGATCTCGACCCACTAGAAAGTCTTCCAACGGGATTTTCCGAATCAAATGATGAGGGTCATTTGTTTTGAATAAAATAGTGGGAGCATATTTGATTAAAGGCCTAATTAAATATGTTGTTTTAATGATACTTATATTTTCATATTTCTCTTGTAGATTACCATGACAACAAACACATCGAACAATATTTTGCGATCCATCCTAGATAAGGAAAAATTGTCTGGGACAAATTTCCTGGATTGGCACTGTAATCTGAGGATTGTCCTCAAGCACGATAAGAAGCTGTATGTCTTGGAGACACCAGTTCCTGAGGAGGAACCTCCTAGTTCTGCACCAAAGGAAGAAAGAGATGCTTATAAGAAGCATTTCGATGATGCCAATGAAACCGCTTGCCTCATGCTTGCTACCATGAACTCTGAGTTGCAAAAGCAACACGAGAACATGTCTGCGTTTGATATGATCGGACATCTGAAAATGCTTTATCAAGAGCAAGCAAGAAATGAGAGGTTTCAGGTTTCAAAGTCCCTTTTTAACAACAAGTTAGCTGAGGGAGCCCCTGTAAGTCCCCATGTACTCAAGATGATTGGGTATGTGGAGAACCTTGACAGATTAGGATTTCCCCTTGGAAAAGAACTTGCGATTGATTTGATCTTGCAATCGTTGCCAGAGAGCTTCAGTCAGTTTGTCCTGAATTTCAATATGAATGACTTGGACAAAAGTCTTCCAGAACTGCTAAGCATGTTGAGAACTGCTGAGCAGAATATGAAGACAAAAGGGAAATCCATTCTGATGGTCAGTAATGGAAAGAAACAGAACAAGAGGCCCATCAAACAGGGTGGTAGAGGGAAAGGCAAGGAAGTTGCCAAACCCAAACCCACTCCTCCTGTTTTGAAGCCTAGTGGAGGAATAACAAAGGAGGGCACTTGCTTCCATTGCGGTAAGACCGGACATTGGAAGAGAAATTGCCCAAAGTACCTGGAAGATAAGAATAATGGAGTAGAGACTTCAAATTCAGGTATTTTTGTTATTGAAATTAATTTATCTACTTCTGCATCATGGGTATTAGATACTGGATGCGGTTCTCACATTTGTACTAATGTGCAGGGGCTAAAAAGGAGTAGAGGTTTGGCAAAAGGTGAAGTTGACCTACGAGTTGGCAATGGAGCAAAGGTTGCTGCTTTAGCTGTAGGAACTTATGTTTTAACTTTACCTAGTGGTTTAATAATTCAGTTAGAGAACTGTTATTATGTACCTGCAATTAGCAGGAATATTATTTCCGTTTCTTGTTTGGACAAGTTTGGTTTTTCATTCATAATAAGGAACAATTGTTGCTCCATTTATTTGAATGATATATTCTATGCTACTGCAAAAATGAATAATGGACTATATGTCCTTGATCTTGAAATGCCAATTTATAACATTAATACTAAAAGGTTGAAACCTAATGAGTTGAATCCAACTTACCTTTGGCACTGTCGATTAGGCCACATAAATGAGAAACGCATTTCCAAACTCCATAAAGATGGACTCTTGGACTCTTTTGATTATGAATCATATGAGACATGCAGATCTTGTTTAATTGGAAAGATGACAAAGTCCCCATTCACAGGAAAAGGTGAAAGGGCTAATGATCTTTTGGCACTCATACATACTGATGTACGTGGACCACTGAACATACCAGCCAGAGGAGGTTTTCAGTACTTCATCACTTTTACTGATGACTTCAGTAGATACGGATATGTGTATTTAATGAAACACAAATCTGAGTCCTTTGAAAAGTTCAAGGAATTCAAGAATGAAGTACAAAACCAACTAGGTAAGAATATTAAAGTTCTTCGATCAGATCGAGGCGGTGAATATTTAAGCCTAGAATTTGATGACCATCTAAAAGAGTATGGGATTCTATCCCAACTTACTCCTCCTGGAACACCACAATGGAATGGTGTATCTGAGAGAAGAAATCGAACCTTGTTAGACATGGTCCGATCCATGATGAGTCACGCCGATCTTCCAAACTCCTTTTGGGGACATGCATTATTAACAGCAGCTTACACACTTAACCGTGTTCCATCCAAAAAGGTTGATAAGACACCATATGAGAT
This sequence comes from Lathyrus sativus, assembly GCA_963859935.3. Taxonomy (NCBI): domain Eukaryota; kingdom Viridiplantae; phylum Streptophyta; class Magnoliopsida; order Fabales; family Fabaceae; genus Lathyrus; species Lathyrus sativus. The sequence continues at coordinate 193,384,556 of OZ012739.1, forward strand.
ATGGAGTGGTAAGAAACCACATATGTCTTACATGAAGATTTGGGGTTGCGAAGTTTACGTCAAACGACAAATTTTAACCAAGCTTGAGCCCAAATCTGACAAATGCTTATTTGTGGGGTATCCTAAAGAAACAAGAGGATATTACTTCTACAATCCTTCTGAGGGCAAAGTGTTTGTCGCTCGAACTGGAGTCTTTCTGGAAAGGGATTTTATTTCCAAAGGAAACAGTGGGAGGAAAATAGAGCTTGAAGAAATTCAAGAATCACAAAACATTGAAACACCTATGGAGGAACTAGAGCGGGAAACACAAGTAGTTGTGGAAGAGCAACCTGCTCAAGTAGAACAAGACCAGCGTAGGTCAAGCAGGATACGTCACCAACCTGAGAGATATGGATATCTCATAAGTGATCAGGGTGATGTATTACTCATGGATCAAGATGAGCCTGTGACCTACAAAGAGGCCATAACTGGTCCTGAGTCTGAGAAGTGGCTAGAAGCCATGAAATCTGAAATGGATTCCATGTACACAAACCAGGTTTGGACCTTGGTAGAACCTCCTATAGGAGTTAACCCTATAGGATGAAAGTGGGTCTTCAAGAAGAAGACTGACATGGATGGTAAGGTACATACCTATAAAGCAAGACTGGTTGCAAAAGGCTATAAACAAATTCATGGGGTTGACTATGATGAAACCTTTTCACCAGTTGCAATGCTTAAATCTGTTCAGATTTTACTTGCCATCGCTGCATATCATGATTATGAAATATGGCAGATGGATGTCAAAACTGCTTTCCTTAATGGGAATCTTCTTGAGGATGTGTACATGACACAACCTGAAGGATTTGACATACCACAAGATGCCCAAAAGATATGCAAGTTACAGCGATCAATCTATGGATTGAAGCAAGCTTCCAGAAGCTGGAATCTTCGTTTTGATGAAACCGTAAAACAATATGGATTCATCAAAAATGAAGATGAACCTTGTGTCTACAAGAAGTTTAGGGGGAGCATGATCGTGTTTCTGGTATTATATGTAGATGACATATTACTCATTGGAAACGATGTCCCTACCTTGCAACAAGTGAAGACTTGGTTAGGGAATTGTTTTTCTATGAAAGACCTAGGTGAAGCAGCCTATATATTAGGAATTAGGATCTATAGAGATAGATCACAAAAACTGCTTGGCCTAAGTCAGAGTACATACATAGATAAAGTGTTGAGACGCTTTAATATGCATGATTCCAAGAAAGGATTCATACCTATGCAACATGGTCTGTGTTTATCAAAAACACAATCCCCTTCAACTAAGGAAGAAAGGGATCGCATGAATAAGATTCCATATGCATCTGCAATAGGATCTATCATGTATGCCATGTTATGTACTCGACCAGATGTCTCGTATGCATTAAGTGCAACGAGTAGGTACCAATCTGATCCCGGTGATGCTCACTGGGTAGCTGTCAAGAATATCCTTAAGTACTTGAGAAGGACTAAGGATTCATTCTTGATATATGGAGGTCAGGAAGAGCTTGATGTAATTGGTTACACTGATGCTAGCTTCCAGACAGATAAGGATGATTTTAGATCACAATCTGGTTATGTGTTCTGTCTCAATGGTGGCGCTGTGAGCTGGAAAAGTTCAAAGCAAGAAACAGTTGCTGATTCTACAACTGAGGCCGAGTATATTGCTGCCTCAAATGCAGCAAAGGAAGCTGTTTGGATCAAGAAGTTCATTAGTGAACTTGGCATAGTCCCTAGCATTGTGGATCCCATTGGTTTATATTGTGATAACAATGGTGCTATCGCACAAGCTAAGGAGCCTAGATCTCACCAACGATCCAAACACATACTTAGGCGTTATCACCTCATTCGAGAGATAATCGATCGGGGAGATGTGAAGATATGCAGAGTACCTACACTTGACAATATCGCTGACCCATTAACAAAGCCTCTTGCGCAACAGAAGCATGATGGTCATACTAGATCTATGGGTATTAAGGGTATGCCTAATTGGCTCTAGTGCTAGTGGGAGATTGTTGGTGTAAGCCCTAGAGGCCAATACTTTTTGGTACTTGTATCGGATTATTCGTTTAATAATAAAAGGCATTTCTTTATTATGTTTGTCTTTTAGAATAATAAAGTCCCTAGAATAGTTAGTCTGTTTAATGAAATGTTAAGTGTGACTTAATCATGAGATCCCATTAAACATAAAGACATTATTCTTAAAATATCCGTAGTCAAGCTTTATTGCAAAGTGGGATAACATTAAAAGCATTGAGACTATTATGAAGATAGACTGATGATCACATCTCATGGATCATGGATAAAGAGTTATCAAGTCTTGACATAGGTATAAATATTAGGAGTAATATTTATACCGGATTGACCCGCTATGAGAATACTACATAGTATGTTATGCAAAGTGTCATAAGTTATTCTCATGGTGATAATGGTGTATTACCACCCTTCGACCTGAAACCACTATGGACCCTAGATGTAGAGTCGGGTGCTTTATTGCTGATCAAACATTATCCGTAACTGGATGATCATAAAGACAGTTGATGGGCACTCCACGAAGCATGCTGAGGGACATGAGTGTCCTAGATGGAATTTGCCAATCCTGCATAACAGGAGAAATGTCTAAGGGCCCAATATTGAACTGGACAAGGATGACACAGTGTATGCCTTGTGTTCGATATAGACATATGGGCAAAAGGGTAATTGTACAAACATATATTATCACGAAAAAGGTTTTTGTCAGATCACATGACATTTTCGTGACTTGGGTAGCAGTGATGTGTTGCTAGATACCGCTTACTGTTTATTATGTTAAATATATAATTTAATATAATTACCAACGTTACGAAATCCTACAGGGTCACACACATAAGGACAGTTTGATGAGAGATAGAGAAATCAAAGGAACACCGTAAGGTACGGTGCACTTAAGTGAAAAATAGAAATTCGGATAATATAATAATAATTATTGTTATTTTATAATGGTTATAAAATAATAATAAAATAAATATATTTATTATAATAATAGTTATTATAATAATATATAATATTATTATGGATCATGTGAATTGGGGTTTTAGCCCGCAGCCCACAAGAGAGTCTATAAAAGGAACCCTTGTGATGAAGCTTTCACTTGATGCATTTTCGTTTTTGATTCTCTTTTCTCACTCAAATAATTTCGTTCGTAAGCAGCTAGCACTATGACCGGAAGCTGTTCGTGTGGACTGAGTAGAGGCGTTGCACTTCATCAACGCTTGTGATCGCTGCATCAAAGATCTGAATCGCCACAAAGAGGTAACGATCCTATCACTGACCATGCTCATTCGTAAGGATCACTAAAGGAAATTTTTGTTTTCCGCTGCGTTCAGATCGCATTTTTCCATCAGGGACATATATGGGTATTAAGGGTAGGTAGGTAGGATCCCTTAGAAATTATATTAGGATTTAATATAGTAGTATACTATTTTTAGTTGATTTTTGTATTGGTTGTTTGTTTGTGTTGCCTTTAGGGCATTTTTGCTTTAGTTGCTTTGCTTTGTGGGCTTGGAAAGCTTGATCTTGTTCTAAGGAGCATTGAGGAGCATAGTAGAAGATTTGAAGATGCATTAAGGAGCTTGAGAGCTTGATCTTATTTCTTTTTTTTGTTGTTTTAGGGTTAGGGATTAGGAAGAGTTTAGACCTAGATAACTTCTTTCTTAAACATGGATGGTATCTTCCACCTCCATTCCTCCCTATGATTCAAAGTCCTTCCATGGTATACACCTCTCTCCTTTGGAGGGATAAGTGATGTACCTAGGGAGTAGAACTTTTGAGGGAACCATTCCTTTGATGTTGAACCCTTATAGGTCACCCTTGGTGGTCAAATAAGCAGTTCAATATCCCCCAGCTTATCCAGTAAGTGATTTCCTCTGGTTTGATTGTCTTGAGAGATGTTGAGCTTGAGTTTGAAGATGAAGACTTCATTGAAGAGTATAGAAGAGGATGAATCCTTGAGTATTGCCATTCCAGCTGAATCTTGAAGAGCAACAAAAGCAAGTTGATACTTGAAGACCCTTGAAGATTAGGTGAAGCCTGAAGGTGGAGCTGATCAAGAAGCTGAAGCTTAGAGGAGAAGATAAGTTGAAACTTATGTTGAAAGGTTGAAACCTGGAAGAGCAAATTGATATTTGCCAAAGAGTATTGGAAGTCTGAAGACTGAGTTGCTATTGGAAAGCTGAAGCTTGAGGTTGAGAGAGGAGTTGATCTGCTTTCTTCTGTTTTCTTTTCTGTATTGATGTGTTTTGTTTGATTTGCTTGATGCATTAGAATAAGTTCATATTTAGATTGATTTAAGCTAGGAGCATGATTGCACTAGAGGTTGAGTTGCTCCCTCTGCTTGTATTGTTACTGTGTGGCTTTGCTTGCGGGTATTCGGTAGAGCCCAGCTCCCTTGCCCATGTGGTTTGTTTGTCTGATGGCATTTTATTTCATTTTTATCTGTATGATTGCAGTTTACTGTTATTGCTTGATAGCATGTTGTTTATATTTCAATATGATTCCTGTTATCCATTCTGGCTTGAGGTTGAGATGAGCTTGTGGAGGCTGAAGCCCCACACACATTTCCTCCCTCACTTGCATTGCATGCATTTTACTGTTAAGCTGATGCTTTGTCTATTTTGGTGTATCATTGACATGATCCCTTAGGACTCTCATTTCCTTTGATAAGGAATTGATGATAGAATTTTAGGTTGAAACCTATGCATGACAACTTCTAGGAGTTCCCTATTCAAACCTCAACCATTGGATGAATCCATGGCATGACAACAGTAGGACTTGATAGTCTCCCTCCTAGATGGGCCTGTTCTCTTCTCATCTCAAAGCAGTTTAAGATACAGTAATCATGAATGATTTCTTTCGTACGTTATGAGCCTTAAGCTATCTGAGAAAGGATTGTGGGAGAGTTTCTTTTCCACAGTCTGGATGTTTAGTATGGTACCCTTTGGGTGACATGCGACGCATTCACTCTCAGGTCATAGTCTCTAGTGCGATTGAAATTGCAAACACAATAAAAAACACTGCTTTCGTAAAAGACAGGAAATAAACCGTAGTTTCCCGAACTACGTGAGCTCTGATCTCTCATGCCTGTTGAGAGTACGTAGGCACAAGATGGCGATGTCTTGGCGAGCTACCTTCCCCCATAATCCTTCGTAGGCCGAACTACATTGACTCTGATTTCTCATTCTCTGATGAGAATACGTAGGCATAAAGCGCGACGCTTTGGCGAGTCATTTTCTTTTCTGTTTTCAGCCAGCCTTGATAGGTAGATAGAATAAAACCAACCCGTCCAAGTAAACACAACAAGCGAGGATCCCATCACGTACGACGGACGTGAGGGGTGCTAATACCTTCCCCTTGCGTAACCGACTCCCGAATCCAGACAACGGTTGCGACGACTTTGTCTTACCCTTTTTCGTCAGGTTTTTCCGATCGTTTCCTTTCCCACTCTGAGGGATAAATAACGAAAGGTGGCAACTCTTCTGTCATGTCGGGACCTTATTTTCGCGCAAGCGACAGCTGGCGACTCTGCTGGGGACTCCAACAGTTCCCTGAGAGTCAATCCTAACGCTTGTATGTTTACTTGTTGGGTTGCGTTTATTTATTGCATTTTACTTCTCGCACTTTATTTCCCGCATTTTATTTTCAGTATAATATGATTATCTGTGCTGTTGTGGGATGGGAGTTCTGATGAGTGAGAAGCCAGACCCAGGCTTGAGTGCACCATACACTTATAGTGGAAATTAGTGGGCGCGTGCTTGCTTTGCAGGCACTAGTGTCTCATGAAATCCACGCTCAGACAAGGTTCATCCGGTTGGCTTCACTTTCAACCCTTTGGGTTGAGACGGTTGCTGGTTTGGTGGATTGTCGACTCTGGGGACCGATCATTTGTGATTCAGCTAAGTGAGGCCGCTTCATGAGCTGGTGATGCCACACCTCCTGGGTATCGTATCACCCCTCTTGAAAGTCTGTGACGCTGATGAATGCATAGGATGCTGTACCTTGAGTCAGTTTAGGTCCATACCTGTGAGCAGGGTTGGGTTTATTGCAGGAAACTTTGACCTTCAGACTACCTGGTTTTCTTGACAGTGAATCATTTTTGTTGGTACCAGGGTTTCTCAGTTGCAGATTTGTGTGTTCTTGATAGAGCAGGTTTTGATCAGAGGATCTTATCATCAGGTGTATGTCTGTTCTTGATAGAGCAGGTTTTGATCAGAGGATCTTATCATCAGTTGTTTGTTCTTGATAGAGCATATTTTTGGGGTCTGAAGATCTCATCAGCAGATGTTGTTTGTTCTTGATAGAGAATATTTTTGGGGTCTGAAGATCTCATCAGCAGATGTTGTTTGTTCTTGATAGAGCATATTTTTGGGGTCTGGAGATCTCATCAGCAGCTGTATGTTTGTTCTTGATAGGGCAGATTTTTGATTTGGGGTCTGAAGACCTCATCAGCAGATATTTCTTGTTCATACATCAGAGGTCCTTATTATGAGACATTTGTTCTTGACAGAGCAGAATTATGATCCTATGTATATGGTCCTATCAGATGGGTGTTCTTGGCAGATCAGATTTGTGGTCCTACACCGGGGTTTCCTTCTTATCAGTGGTTTTGTTGATACAAAATCTCCACAACAGCCAGTTGCCCTGACTTATTATTGCATGATTGCATTTTGCATTAGTTTGCATGTTCATTTGCATTTCATTAACGTGTGTCTATGTTGCAGGTACCGTTTTCCCCGATCCAGGATTTCTTGCCTCCTATTGTATTGTTATGGGCTCTCTGAGGAAGACCGTGGCTTACAAGTTCCCTGCCCCTGACGTGGTTAAGTTGACTGGTTTGATAGCTCTAGCAGGTGATTTTGTGAAGGACGAGTTCAGAAAATCTTATGGCAGGTTGCTCAGTTTGGTTTGCAAGCCTTCTGTGTTCGAGGTGAATGGGTTGCACGCTCTGTTGCAGTTCTACGACCCTCCGCTGAGATGTTTCACTTTTCAGGACTTCGTTCTCGCACCTACGCTGGAAGAGTATGCTGATTTGTTAGGTGTGCCTATCAAGAGGCAGATGCCTTTTGTTCATATGGATGTTGAGCCTGATCTGGCTGGTTTAGCTCCTTCACTGCACTTGGACGCCTCCGAGTTAGTGTTGACTAGTTGGAACAAGGTTCCTGGGTTCTCCTTGCAGTTTCTGGTGGTTAAGGCTCAGCAGTGTGCCAAGGACGGATGTTGGGACGCGTTCAATGCCATCCTCGCTCTATGCATATATGGCATTATCCTGTTCCCCAACATGCCCGATTTTGTAGACTTTGATGTATTTCACATCTTCGCTTCAGGGAATCCAGTCCCTACTTTGATAGGAGATGTCTATCACTCAGTCCACTACAAGAATGAGAACAGGAGGGGGAAGAATGTCTCATGTTGTGTACCCTTGCTGTACAAATGGCTTGATAGTCATCTGCCTAAGAGGGGTCCTTTTGTCTTGTCTGCAGCCACAGCTGAGTGGCCTGAGCGTCTGATGAGTTTATCTGCAGAGGATATTGACTGGTTCGACAGAGACAGGTTGGGTACTAAGGTGATCTTCAGTTGCAGCGGGTTTCCAAACGTACCTTTGATAGGTAGGAAGGGCTGTATAAACTACAATCCGTCGTTGCTGGTTCGACAGTTCGCGTATGCTCTGAGAACTCCGCCGAAGGATGAAGAGGTACAGGAATCTCTGTACCTCACAGGTACTCTAAGAACCCTAAAACCAAGCTACCGACCGGAGACACTGTTCATCATCTTCTCTGGCCATCCTCCACCGCGCGCAGCACAACAACAACACACATCATCATTTCTCCACCAAACTTGACGAATTTTATATCAAAATTCATCTAGAGATCACGAGGATCTCAAATCCAACATCAAAAATCACTTATCATGCAAGATGAACTCAAACTGAAGCAAACAAGTTTGTGCATCAAAACCAAAAGTTCACCAAAACTCACTCAATTTGGTTTAAATATCATTTAGAGGTTATGTAGGTTACAGATCCACCAACAATCAAGCAAAAACACGCAAGAACAAGCCAATCCAAGTCCAAACAGTTTGGAGCATCAACCAACAATCATCACAAATGCCAGTTCGTTTTAGTTATTAATGATCTACATGTTTCCTAGGTCTCAAATATGCAAAAATGGCAATGAATCATGGCATATTGAGAGTGTAAGGTTGATTTGTAAATACCTAGTGGAGAACTTCCACTGAGCCTTCAATTGATGCTCGAGCTTGCAGAAAAATGTCCAGAATCACTCAACAAACTTCAATAAAGCTTTTGCAATTCACAATTTGGCTTGAAACTTGCTAATTCTCAGAATTCGAATTTTGAATTTTCACCACTTTTTCAAAGTTGTTCTTGAGCAATTTGCCTCCAATTTCGTATTCTGATCATTTGTGAAGGTTAAAAACCTTTTATGTAATGGATTTGAATCAGAAAGAAGCCCAATTGAAGTTTTCACTTTTGTCCACTTTTTCTCTTGTGACAGTCACGAAAATGCTCTGTTTTTAGCTCCAATTTCATCCAATTTACTTGTGTATGAAGTATGGAGCATGAATGGCTTGGATTAATGCCTTGATTTCAATCAATGGTTGAAGTTTGTTGTGTAACTTCATGATGAAGTAAACTAGGAAATGGCTCATTAAAACTCATCAAACTCAAATTCTAAAATTGCCAATGTGTTTAAAATATCATTTGCACTCAAAATATGTATCTATTTGCACAAAAATGATCAAAAATGAATTAATTCCAATTTTGACCTTTTAAGCTTTTTTTCATGAAACTTCACCCATCAATTCTTCATTCCAAGCCTAAACCATGACTTCTCAATGTTTGGTTGAACAAATGACACCATTTGGAGCACATTTTATGTTGGAAAAATCTTCATTTGAAGTGTGCAAGTTGGTGAAATGGACCTATAATTTTATGACCTATAATCTCACTTTCCCAAAATACCCCTGACTTGCAAGCCTCATAACTTGAGTTCTACAAATCAGATGAAAGACAGTTAGTACTTTTTGGAAATCTAAGACCAGGATCTACAACTTTCATGTTGGCTAAAAGTCGAGATAAAACATCCTTCTAGGTAAAAAAATGGCTTGGAAGTTGGTTGACTTTTGTTGATCAAAATCACATCTATCTGATGACCTATAACTTGTCTGGATCATAACTTGAGTTCTATAAATCCAATCCAGGACTTCTAGTACTCAAAAGAAAGCTATGAACATGCTCTACAAGTTCCATGTTGGTCAAAAGTTCATATGGAACTTGTATCTTGAGATAAGTGGTCTTGAAGTTGGGCACTAAATAGGGGATTTTACCTTGAAAACCCTAATTTAGTAACTTCTCACACACTTGATCCTTGATGGATTGAAATTGAAATGATGTCTCATGTATCTTAAAATAACATCCCATGACCATAGAGACTTGGAATTGAGTTTTAATCTCCTTCAATTTCACAGTTGACTGAGGATTTACCAGATGAAAACCCTAGATGCAACATCTTTGACTGTGGCTTGTTCCACCTCACACAACAACTTGAATAAGCTCCAAGTGGCTCTCAAAGAACTCAATGAGCTCTCTAAACATCTTATATCCATAATCATGAATTCACAATCCTTTGATGATCTTTAATTGGCCTCCAAGTTAGGAGCTGACCCACATACATCCATCAATCCTTTCACAAGACTAATGCCCACTTCTAGATGACCAAATGACCACTCAAACTTGAGTAACACCCCTTGCTTAGGCTAAACCCTTTGAGTAGACTCCTCTTGCTATGCACAAACTCTTGATCCCCTGTTCAATGAAAAATTCTATGCAATGCAAATGCTAGAAAGAAATGAAATGAAACATAAACCAAGTTAAGAAAAGGTTGGGCAAATTTTGGGGTGCAACAGCTGCTCCTATTCAAACGACTTGGACCTGAATGGATGAAAAGCGAACGACTTTCAAACAATCAAGGTAAAAGACGGTTGAATACCAACGAACCCGAAAATTTGCCAACCACAAAAATAAAATTGCAGACCCCAACTGGGGGTGAAATCTCTGGAAAATTGAATCCGAGAAAACAATAATAACACACAGTCTGAAGAGCACATGACCTCGTCGTCAATTATCTGCATTAAATTCCCCTGACATCGCCGTCAGACACATGACCTCGCCGCCAGTCATAGACATTAAGTCTATAATAACAGTTGACATCGTCGTCAAAATTCTACTTCAAGTTGGTAGAATAACTAACATCGCCATTAGACCTTTGTTAGATAAAACAGGTATAGAATCCCAAGATACGATTCTCTGACATCGCCGCCAGTCATTCGAAGAAATCCAACCGGTAAATCACACCTGACCTCGCCGTCAGTTAAAATAAAGCGTTTGACATCGCCGTCGGACCATCGCAAAGTTGATTAAACCATTGACATCGCCGTCAATAACCAAAACATCTGACATCGCCGCCAGAAAAAAAAACATCCAACATCGCCGCTGAAAAACTAAAAGGCACCTAACATCGTCGCCAGTAACAAACATCCAACATCGCAGCTGAGAAAACAAAGATCACCTGACATCGCCGCCAGTAACAAACATCCAACATCGCCGCTGGAAACTTAAAAACACCTGACATCGCCGCCAGAAACACAAATCTATTAAGGGAATCTGACGTCGCCGTCAACAACCATAAATCCAATAAACACCTGACATCGCCGCCAGCTAACTATAGCTCTGACAAACACCTGACGTCGCCATCAAGGACCTGTGAGTATAAAGAACTCTGACATCACCGCCAGAAAACTACAGTGATAATAAACATCTGACATCGCTGCCAGACAAACATAAATCTGATAGGCTTCCAGCATCGCCGTCAGGTAACCATATTTCTAGGAAATTTCTGACATCGCCGCCAGACCTTCGCTAAATAAAAGTGAGCATCAAAATCCACATGAAGTTAAGATCAACCACTGATAATAATAACGGAAAAAATCCACTAGGGAAATAACATGAGTTGGGGTTTAGCCACCACACGGGCAAAGACCCATCACCTGCGAAATTCACCTGAAACAAAGAGATAACAACCTGGCTTATGTTTCACATGCATATGTTTGAAAATGGCGTAATTCTCCATACGAAATGGAAATGCTACGCGTTTGGGTAGATGCTATGCTCGCATGCAGATGCAACGAAACTGAATCAGCAAAATAAATGCCAGAGATACAGAAAACATCCTTCTGGGGCAAGAAGATAACACTGTTGGGGGAATCAACGATTCTGCCGGGGATAGAGCGTAAACTTGCTCATGCCAATAACAACTGGACTTATGCCGAGGAGCGGACCCTTGTTGGCCTTCCGCAAAGAAAATACCGACGTGACAACATTCTTCTATCCTGCCGGGGAAGAGAGAACAACACTGCTGGGGAAACCATCCCTTTCAATTTGCCGGGGATTGTTCCGCCAAGGAACGAACCAAACCAGGCTGCAAATTACTCTATGGGAAGAAAATCCAATCATAACTCACTAGGGAGTACATACAAGCATCAACTGCCGAAGAAAAGCGTACACGATATCGTCATTGGTATCTTGAGGTTTTAACCAATTTTTCCCTTTGAAACCCAGTCGTAACTGGTATCTTCGTCTAGAGTCCAATCGTTATTTGGAGTCTGTTTCAGTTTGGTTGTCACCAATCCCCAGCTAGAAGATCTAGTAATCCCTAGCATTTTTGTATAACCAATTGTCATTGGTATTCCCCAGCATGGTCGTCACCATCTTCATTAAAAATCCAGTCGTAACTGGCATTGTTTCATAACTAATTGTCATTGATACCCTGATTTGGTCGTCACCAATCACCATTAAAAAACCAGTCGTCACTGGCATCGCTTGGAATTCTGGTCGTTACCAATTCCCCAGGAAGTCTATTAATTACAAGCACTGTGTGAACTGGTTGCAGAAGCTGAGGATATATCCCCAGTGATCCATGTTCCCAGTCAGGTCTCGGAGATCTAGTCATCACTAGTATCCCCCGTGTGTGTTTAGTCTTGTTTCTAGTCCATTCCTGAAGATCCCGTTTGAACTCTTCGCTGTAGGAAGTTCCTCATCTGATCATCCCCAGTGAGGTTGTATCCAGTCTTTCGCTTCCCCGGTGAAGTCTGTTTCTCTTTTCCCGACGGAATTAATTTTCCATAAAAGTATATCCTTTTCCCCAGTAGAAGTCTATTCTTCTCCCCGGTGGAGTACCTCTGTTCTAATAAGATTGTCATCTTTATTAGATTTGTCTCTTCCCCATATGAAGTTTCCCTGCTTACACTATCAGTCATGTCTGAACTGTTAATTCAGTTTTTCAGTACGAGTCCCCAGTGTCGAGTCCTTGTATTTGTCATTGTTTGTTTTACTGTTTCTTTTATTATTATCGTTGTGTCTATGTTGTTTGCATTCAAGCATCATGAAGCATCATTTAGAGTGCATAGCATATCATAACTTGTCCTTTAGCATGGCATCGGATCTAAGGGCCAAAATTTTCGGTTATCTATATTTAAATACCTTTCACTGCGATTTAACGAAGATTGTCATCTCTCGTTCCCCATCTAGTGAAGATATTTAAATAGGGGCAACTGTTGTACCCCAAATTTTGACCCCTTAGATTCTCATTATCATTTTTAGAAGCATGATCATGAATTATCTAACCCTAAATCAGTGCAAGTTCATTATTGTCAAGTTACAGATGAATCAGGGTTTTCGCACCGACAAATTCAAAAACAACCAAGGAATGATCAACCAATGATTTGGGCCAATTTAATCATGGAATTAAATCAAAGATGATATCAAAGTCAAATGAGAAGTCAATTTGAAGAAATCATTTCATAATCAAGAACAGTGCAGTCAGGAGGCCCCAATTAGGGTTTTTAACTAGTGAAAAGTCAACTGTGGTTTGACTTTGATGTTGGAAGATGTTTTAATGGTGGGATTGAGGTCCATGAAGTTCATATAGCTTATTAAAGACCATTCAAGAAGTATCAAAGTCTCAGGATATCCAGAACGTCAACAGGCTACTCAATCGGCACCGATCGATCGTACGGTTGACCGAAAAGTCAACTCCTCAAATTTTGAGAATTGGAATCCAAGTTGTGAATCAAAGTTGTTCCTTATGTCATAATGGAATTGCATATCAATTTTCATGATCATTGGATCAAGGATGAGAGAGTAATCGAGAAATCGGGAAATTAGGGTTTTGAAAAGGGCTAGACCATAACTCCTTAACCACACATCCAATTAAGTTGGTTCAAATCTCATTTTGAAGCTCTTGACAAGTCCTACAAAAGTCCCATACTAGTACACAACCAAAAAATGCATACTTTTTGAGATAGAAGCAAAAACATTCTTAGAAGGGAAAATAACTTAGAAAATTTCTAAGTTATTTTCACTTTAAAAACTTGTGTGCAGCCAACTTTGAGGGGGTTTTTCACCTAGTTCCAATTGGAGTTTGATTTCTTGGCAAACATGAATGTTTTAGAGCTATGTGAGGGCTTTCTAAATTGTACTAGAACATCTCAAGAGGAGTTATGAGCAGAAAGTTACTTAGGTGCAAAGTTGGAGGTTTCACATGTTAAGTCCCACATTGGCTGAATTTTCAAAATTGATTTCTTTCACTAAACTTGCCATTTTTTCTTGATCTAACTTGTTGTATGTGACATATAAGATGTGTGTAGCATGTTAGAACAGAAAGTTTTCATAGAAACATCATAAAATTGAAATTTGGAGCTTCATTGCCAAAGTTGAAAATGTGGACTTTTCAAAGCATGAGGTGGAAAGTGAAATCTGATCCAGCCCCTTTCCTATGGTTCCTAGCATGCTATGAGTCTGAGAAATACATCATTATGCTCCACAAGTTGGCCTTGTATCAGAACCAATGGACAAAACCCTCCAAGGGAGGTTTGGTTCAAAATATCCAAAGCTTACTTCATGTTGAAGAAATCTCCCTAGCAAGCACCTCAATCACTTCCTCTATAAAAGGAGAGCTCCCTCACCTCATTTCGAACACAATTCATCTGATAGAAACCATAGAGAATCTCTATTATCTCAATTTCCACTTCTTGCTTTAAATCCTCAAAAACACCAAAATCCATGAAAACACCAAAAATGGTCATGAAGTGAAATTTGCTCAAAATCATTTCTACCCTTTCAAACACCCCAACAACCCTCCATACACTCTCTAAATATCATATGGGAGGTGTCTAGCCCTTTGAATTGCCCAGAAACTTCAAAAATCAAAAAGTCAATTTCCTACCTAGCTTACTTTGACCAAAAGCTACAAAAACCACCAAAGTGAGTTCTAAACCTTTCCTTGAGGTTGTGATCACTTAGACACCTCACAAATAACATTCCTCAGCTGTCCAAACTATTAGCAATCATTGGAGACTCTTATTTTTACATTTAGCATCATCAGTAGATTGTTACTTGAAGGTGAAGTAAGGACCAAGGCCAAGAAGTGAAGTAAGAGATCTCTGGTTTTCTCAACTGTTCTAACCTATTTAAAAGAGTCTACAAGAGGTATGTGATTGGTCTCTATTAACTTTTTCATCATTTTCATACTTTTGGCATTTGTGTGTGAGATTTGACGTTGTGGTTGTTGTTGATTTAACATGACATTTGTTGTTTGGTGAGTATAAGTTTTCAATGAACCTTAAAGTGTATGTTGGAACTATTCTTGTCTTGATTTTCATATCAATGTATTAAAAATTGTTGTTATGCTATCAAGACAGTTTAGTGCATTCTCATATATTACTCTTGTAGCTCACTTACCATTTCTTCACAAAGATTATGCTAGAACAGTTTAGGTACCCCAAAACCATTTGTTGGCATACTTATGTGTATATGTGTTTTCAACTTACCTTTATGCCTGATTCGTTTTAATGCTGAGATGGTCAAACATGAATCAACATTGTTATTGTCCTTACATTCATGACTTTATAAATCTGTTTTGGAATTTGAGTTGGATTTTGGTGTAGTCATGATGATGTACTATTTCATTACACTACTGTTAGTCTTTACATCCTAGGCAGACATGTGTTATTTGGTTATTTGAACTATAGGTCAGTTGGTATAGTTGTTAGGCCAATTGATGATTGGTGAGTGAGCTTTGTGTGAAAACCCTAGCATCCCTCCCACTGTCAGTAGCACAACCAGTTGGCAAGACCTTTTCCATAAGAACAGTCCATAGTCTGCTGCCGCTTTAGGGTGGTGGCCCTGTTTTGTTCTTGTCTTAAGAGGGAGCTTTTGATTTGAGGAAAAGAATCCATAGCCTGTTACTCATGAAATTGCTAATATGGAAACATTGTGCTGTTGTGAGAAACACTTGATCAGTTTGTTGGCAACCCTGGAAATTCTGGTGCATAAAAGACTATCCTGAGTTTGTAAGTTAGACTCATTACCAACCTCTGTTGAGTAGCAGACACCGTCATAATGGAGATCTTCCAAAGATTAACACAAATACCCTTTGGGGGCCTGGTGTGGACAACCTAGCATATCTGGTTTGTGGCAAGCTTAGAGGGTTTCTGCTGGCCATAGTGTTATCTTAGTTAGATTTAGAACAGTTTTTGATTTGGTGTTCTTTGCATGTATACCTTGCTCTTTGTGTGATTTTGTATCTCTGTTTGAGTTTAGGATGTTGGCAATTCATCTTAGAGAAACATCAAATCCCTGTTGATATTATTATGAGACATCTGTCAACATTTGCATTTCATACTCATTCTATTGGCTTTAGATACTAGCTGTTTTAAATGCAAAACTACTTTAAGCTATTTCCATCACCCTGCAAATGACCAGTCCTTTCATGATTTTGTTTCTTGAAGCATAAACTCATAGCATGCTAAGAATAGATATAAGGATGCATTCAGTCTTTCTTTCTCCACAACAGCTTTTAGCTCATAAGTTTTAAAGTGCATTTGATGCATTTAACATGTCATAATGAAACTTGATTATTGACTGACTGCAGGCCTCAGGGTCCCTGGTATAGACAGTTATGAGTTGTGCACCTTTGCATATTCTTAATATTAGATGTCGTGAATTTCACATTTTCAAAGCATTTTTCAAAGTCATCAACTCAAGTTAAATATCATTTTTCACACAAACTCTTTTTTCACTCAAACTACTTCACACACACCTCACTTTAGTCATTTGAAACATGATTGCACAGTTGTTTCATTGAAAATCACACTGTCCTAGAAAATCACTTTCAAAATGCCAAAGTATCACATACATTTCCACACACTTAGCTACTTTTTGCAATAGCTGGTTTTTTTTTGCAAAGCACCTTGCACACACTTGATTTTAAGTATATGTGAGATGTTGAAACATTGGCTTTGCATTAAAACACACTGTACCACAATCCCCCCATGAGATGCTCATTCTTTTCATAAAATGACATGTTCATATCAATTTTTTTACCTTACAGTATTTTAAGGTAGTTTGTTAGTTCTAACATATTAGAATGAACTTGTGAAAGATGTTTGTATGATCAAAACACACTGAAACCACTTGAACATGATCACACTTCACACAATGCACACAATGCACAATGAAGCATGTTGAACACTAAATCCCTACACAACCATCACAGATCCCTAAGTCCCACATAAATGCCCTCATAATCATGCTTTGTATGTGTTTGAAAGATTGCCTTGGTTTGTACTGCCCTAAAACAGAAAGTATCCTTGTTCATGCTTTGTCATTCATGTCATAGTTGCAAGACACATGTGATTTATCACCACAGTTTATTTCCAACACTTGGAATGTTTTGAATTATTTCATCATCACCTAAATGTCATGTATGTGTGCTTTATTTGGATTTAATATGACTGTATAAAGCTGTTCATGTCAAATTGCAATTTATGAAACATAACACACACCAGTTGCAATTTGAAAACCAAATATCCACACACTTGTTCCAGTTCCAATTTTTCCACATACACATACTTAAAACCATGTTTGAGATGTGTTCACAAGGTTACTTTGGTTTGTGTTGCTTTTGAACACAGAATGCCCAACTGTCATGCATGTTTGTTTTTGACCATTTGCAACTTGAGTGTGATTTTCTACAGTCAATGATTTCTGGCCATGAAAGTGTCCTTGCTTGTTTAGATATCATTCAACTGAAGTGTATATGTGCTTTGTATGGATTTAAAATGACTATGTATGGCTGTGCATGACAATTTGCAAATTTTTAAGCATAAACAAACCCCTATCGAGTTTTTCAATAGATAAACAATTTGGAAAAAAACACCACCACCATCTTAATCCTCATGAAATTCTACCCAAGATGCATATAAAATTTGTGGAAAAATACTAAGAAATGAGAAAGTTATGGATACTTTTGCAAAATGATGGGAGGCCTCACATTTGGCCCAGCAAACAAGAGAACATACTCTATATATTTATCATTGCGCTTTAATTAACGGATGTATGGCTGCCCCAGCGGTTGAAACTTGCGCGCGTATTGTACTTGGCATGGGTTCGATCCTTGGTGATAACCCTTGTTGCCACTTTTTTTCATTTTTCACATGAAACTTCAAAAAATCATAACTCTCTCATTTTTTTTATCATTTTTCACCCATTCTTTTTTCATTGTGTTTGTTTTAATGTGTACTTTCATGTCATAATTTTATTTTCCATGTTTGATTAATTTTTCACCATGTTTGACTATGTGCAACTTGTCATATTGACAGTACTAACCCTAGCCGTTGCAGATAAAAGTTTAAAGGGTTCCACTTGTTTTTCTTTGTGAAAATTGATTGTTCTCATGCCTATACATGTTAGCTAATATGCTAGGATTTTTTACTTTGAATTATTATCATGCTCAGTTCATCTGTTTGTTAACTGTACTCCAGGTGCGATCTGTCGTCACAGTTTTCGTACTAATCATCTGCTTTGATTGTCATCATTGCTTTTTCATCCTTATTTTTTTTCTTGGTTGTCACCATGAATGCTTTTGTATTTTTGTATTTTATTTTATCTCCAAGTGATGAAGCTTGTTAGCTTTCATCCAGTTACCGCTCATCTGTCCCTCCAAAGGAAGGTCTGTCCACTTGACTGTCAATGTCTTGGACCAAAATCTTAACCCTCTTGACTTTGTTAAGTCACCTCAACCCTAGATTAGAAGCCTTTAAACTTTTCTTGGAGTCTAAGAAACCCACCCATACTAGGAGTGCTCTTCAACTAGAACCCTAGGAAAGAGTTCGTCAACTCTGTGTAAGAATCATCGTCATGATCTCTTACTTTCCCCTTTTATTACAACTTAAGGATAGGGAGTTTTGTCAAACTCCACACAAACATTGTCATGTTTGTTCCCCCTTTGAACCTTGATCGTCGTCAAGTGTTCTTTTCCCTTGTGAGGTGAACTACGATTGCTCTGATTCTATCCTAGTCAGGATACGTAGGCTGAAGGTGCGATGCCTTTGCGAGCAAACTTAGAAAACCACTTAGGCCTTTTATGTATTTTATCTCAATTCCCAATCCTAAAACCATAGTGCACAATTCAAAAACTTAGCAATTAATTAAACAAAAGGTTCCTGTAGAGTACTACAGATATTTAGGGTGCTAATACCTTCCCTAGATATAACCAACCCCCGAATCCCCGAATCTCTTAAAAGCGTTGTCGTTACATCGCGAAAAAGGTTCTTTCTTTCTTTAGACCTATCCTTTGGATAAATTAAAGACCGGTTGTAAAAAGAAATACGGTTCAAGTTAATTAATGGCTTGATATCAAATTTTCACCGCAACATACAGAAATATACAAAAGTGTAAAAAATGTCGACAACGTGGCACAGACAAACACCATGAACTGATCCCTCTATGACTCGCCTGACTCTGATGCTTTCCCGATGCTTCGTCTTCAGAAGAGATTGATTCGGATAAACACGACCCTCAGGTTCTCCCAATCCACTAAGCAATAAAGTTCCAACGCAGACGACAGTCATTTGCTTTTTCAATCCCTAACTTTTGCCTGAACCGCCCCTTCGGGTTTTCGATTCATGGGATACCCATTTTTGCCAAATTCGTCTTTTCAGGTTTTCGACCTTGCGGGTTTACATCATTTCATTTTTATCCCTAATTTTTGCCCGAACCTATTTTCCTTTTTTATGGTTCGCCAGGATGCCCCATTTTTGCCTGGACTTTTCTTTTTGTGTCCAACGGGTCTCTTTTAAGCAAAGTATTTTTTAATTGCGTCTACGTTCACAGGGGATGTGAAATCCTCACCATCCATGGTGGCTAACAACAAGGCTCCTCCGGAGAAAACCTCTCGAACGAAATATGGACCTTCATAATTGGGAGTCCATTTGCCCCTGTGATCTGACTGCGGTGGGAGAATCTTTTTCAACACAAGATCGCCCGTCTGAAAGCTTCGAGGGCCCATCTTCTTATCGTAAGCTTTCTTCATTCGACTCTGGTACAAACGACCATATGCAATTGATGCTAGCCTCTTTTCATCCATCAAATAAGCTGATTCAAACGATTCTTTATCCATTCTGCCTCATCAAGTTTCACGTTGGCCAAAACTCTTAAAGAAGGAATCTCGACCTCTAGCGGTAGGTGTAACGCCCCGATACTGAATTTCCCATTATTTTGTTGAGTCTTTTAATTTATTTGGTTAATTGTATTTTATTGTGGAATTATATGATAATATGTTATGTGTGTATGCTGTGGTATTTTATTATTTGGAGAGTTTTGGGAATTAATTAGAGGGTGTTTTAGATAATCCTTGATTAGTAGTTATTTTGAGAGAAATAAAGTAGAAAGAGTATAAGTGGAAAAGAGAAATAATAGAGAGAATAGAAACCAAAAGGAAAGAAAAAGAAGAGAAAGAAAGGAAGAGAAGAGAAAAGAGGAGGAAGAGGAGAAAAACCTAGAATCATCAAGAATCAACTTCTAAGCTTTCGATTGATCGGGTAAGGGTGTGAAACTTTATTATTCTTGCAATGTGTATGATTATGTGTGTTCTTATTGGTTTTGTTTTGGATTGGGGAGAGTTTTGCTCATTTTTCATTTTAGGGCATAATGAGTTTAATCGGTAGAACGGATGTTTTATTGGGTAGAATCCGATGTAAGTAATGTAGAATAGTCAAGGTATGATAGACTAAGGCTATTGGAACTGATTTGATGAGAACCGGTCGATTTTGGAGAGGTTGGGAAATTCTGAACAGTGAGGAATTTCTGGTTCGCAGACACTCGCTAGCTGTTCGCTAGGCAAGCTGGTCGCGAACGTCCGCTAAGCGAGCTGTAGCGAATGGTCCCAGACTTGGATAGAATGCATGTTGTGGTGTTCGCTGGTAGCGAAGGTTCGCTGAGCGAGCGAGGTAGCAAACGAAGTCAGAGGCTTCTGTTTGCCTTCGCGAGCTTGTTCGCTAGGCGAACAAGTAGCGAATACTCGCTAGGAGCTCACTAAGAGAGCAGGTGGCGAATGTAGCAGGTTGTGTTTTCTTTAATGTTTCCATCCGAGGTCGGGTTTCTGACTTAACGTTGATTATTTTCTTGCTCGAGGCATCGATCATGCTGAGTTATATTATGCTGTGGGTAGCCGTATGGCGTGAATCCTAGATTATGAATTGTGGAATGTGTATGTGGCCGTTTGGAAATTTTGTGCAATTGTTCGGATTAAATGGAATTGCATGGTGATATTAATGTGAATGCGTATATTTGTATATACTTGTATAATATGAAGAATGCTTGAATATGTTTGTAAATATGTCTGCATTTTAAGAGTGTATTGAGTCGCGTTGCATGTATAGCATCATGATTGCATTCTTGTGTGTCTGATCCCGCGTAGGATCTGCAGAAACCTCGTGTGCCCTTGTGGGGTGCGAGCGATGGTTTAGTTACTTTGATTCCTAGGAGGATCTACAGAAACGACCGTGTGCCCTTGTGGGGTGTGAGCGATGGTTTATTTTGATTCCATGGAGAATCTGCAGAACAGTTGTGTGCCCTTGTGGGTTGTGAGCAACCGGATTGTGTGCCCGTGTGGGGTGTGAGCAATCCTGAAACATCGTGTGCCCATGTGGGGTGTGAGCGATGGGTGAACATCGTAGGCCCGACGGGGAGTTACTTCGATAACGAGCGATGGTTCCATTTTGGTTCTTCAATTGAACCTGCTGAATGAGTCGGTACCGCATTTACATCTGCATAGAGTAGTGAGTCGGTCTCTATGAGTTGCATTATCATCTTTATATGATGTTTTGGTGAAATGAACATAATTGTAAATGTTTAAGTGAAATGTTATGAATTATGAAGCATGAATTGGTGAATGTGATTGATTATGTACATGTACATTGTGATGTATTGTAATAAGTTTGTGTGAGAAATGTGAATTGCGAGTATGTTATAATTGTGTTTCATGATATATATAATTTTATGCATTGTTTTTTATGATAATGTTTCTCACCCTTGTGCTGTTTTATAATAATCTATGAGGCATTGCAGAGTAGGATGCTGGAGGTCTTTTGTGAAGCGAGTCTTCATTTCTTTTGGTCAGATGGCTCTGATATGTAACACTGGGTAGTTAGGAATTGTTTTGATTCTTTTGTGATACATCTGTGTATGTATCTGCTGCTGAATGTTTTGTAAACTTAACTGATGAATTGAATTAGTCTGAATGATGTATATGATGCTTATGTCAATGAAGTTATTTCAATGTTTAGATGTTTCCGCTTTATTCTAAATGTTGATATGTGGGTTTTAAGCGCTATGCTCTGTTTTTAGTTGAGATTTACCCCTTTTGTTACATATCTTTATGAGCAGGTGTCGCTACTCGAAAAATGCATAGTGCAACGACGGGGAGGCGAAAAAGATAGACAGAAGAGTCACCACCGAACTTTATTTATCCCATGAGGGAAAAGGAAAATATTGAGAAAACCTTAAGAAAGAAATCGATAAGATGGTTTCGCAACCAAGAACGGGTTCGGAAGCCGGTTATGCAAAGGGAAGGTATTAACATCCTTCGCATCCATCATACTCGATGGGAACCATTTGCTTGTCAACATGTGAATTTATTTTCTTAAATATTATGCTATAAAAAGTGTTCCACGGGGAAGAGAAATGGTTAGAAATAGGAAGATGAAAGGTTAGGAGGAAAGAGAGAACGGGGAAGAAAAGAGAAAGAAAAGACTCGATAGGACTTCGCGGTCCTAGGCCTACGTATTCTTAACGGATATGAGAAAGTCAGAGTCGACGTAGTTTGGGGCTACGGATATGGGGGGATTGTGCTCGGCAAGGATTGTGGCTCTTGTGCCTACGTATCTTTACTTGAAGAAGTAAAGAATCAGAGCAGCCGTAGTTCGGCCTACGGTTTATTGATGTTTTGTGGATGATGCTATCGTGCGCATTCTAGCAATTTAGGTGTTTTGCCGCTCACATGTGAGGAGACTTATGTGTTACCTGTTTGCGGTAGAATGGACGTAACATATCCTTTTGAAAGATTGATTAGTTTTCGCCATGCGAGGCAAGATGTCACGTTTGATTGGTTGAATTGTTTTTTAAGGGTGAGATAAGTCCTTAGATAGAAACCCCTACGAGTAGTACCCAATTCTTTATCTCAAGGTTTTTGTTATGAAAATGGTGTGGCAAACGTAGCGTCCTCGTATTGAAAGACAAGTATCAAGACCACCCCACTACTGTGAGCATCCCAACACTCGGAGAGGAAGAAGACTACACTTAATCCTCTCTCTTTAATTCAATGCAAAGATAACTTCGTTCTCTTATTAAAGATGTTTTTGGTTTTGAATGGTAAGTACTTTGCGACAGAGAACCCTACGGTAAACGTCAGCACTCGGGATAGGAGAAGGCCTACGCCTAACCACTCCACGACCATTCAAGTTTTTTTTAAGAAAAGAGTTTGAAAAAGCACTCGGTACGGGACCGAGGTTTTAGGTGGGAAAGGTTTCGGAAAGGAGTAGTGAAAGGTGGTGGAAGAAGATAAGTGATGGATAAAGTTGCGCCTTCGTATTGAAAGACAAGTATCGAAACCACCCACACTACAATGAATATCCCAATACTCGGAGAGGAAGAAGTCTACACTCAATCCTCTCTCTTTAGTTCAATACAAAGAGAAACCGATTTATTATCGAAAGGGCTTTTAAAAATGCACTCGACGCGAGGCCGAGGTTTTTTAGAAGAGAAAGTTGGAAAGAGAAAAATGTCTTCGTATTGAAAGACGAGTGTCTAGACCACCCACACTACAGTGAGCATCTCGACACTCGGAGAGGAAGAAAGTCTACACTTAATCCCCTCTTTTAATTCAATACAAAGATAATTGATACCTTATTGAAAGGGATTTCAAAAATGCACTCGGCGCAGGGCCGAGGTTTTAAGAGAGAAGGTTTGAAAAGAGAAAAATGTCTTCGTATTGAAAGACGAGTGTCTAAACCACCCATACTACAGTGAGCATCTCGACACTCGGAGAGGAAGAAAGTCTACACTTAATCCCCTCTTTTAGTTCAATACAATGATGATTTATTTTAGGAAGATGGTTTGACGATGTTTTGAATCGAATCGGGGTATAATATGGATAGAAAAGAGGTGGTCTCAGATCCAACATTACTCATCAATAATTTGACTGATAATAGATTACAGAAGTCTCTTCATAGACCCAAAACAAAGAAAGAAGAAAAAATGGGACAACATGCCCAATAACAAATACGAAAATGAGATTTAACTCTAAAAAAAAAGATATGAAAATCTAAAATAAAAAAAAGTTCATACTAACTTCTAAATAAAATATAAAATGATATATATATATATATATATATATATATATATATATATATATATATATATATATATATATATATATATATATATATATATATATATATATATATATATATATATATATATATATATATATATATATATATATATATATATATATATATATATATATATATATATATATATATAAACTTTAAAGTAAAAATTCTATATAAAATATAATATATAATATATACATTTAATAACAGTCTGTTTATATAACATACTTAAAAAAACAAAAATGTATATAAAAAAAGTATCAAAGACCCACTAGTGTAATGGTTCACACCAGTAAACCTTAATCACCTCATTTGTAAAGCAAAATCGGGTTAAATGCCAAACAAAGTCAAATATCAAAACCAAAGGAAAATGGAGAAATGAAAACGGAAAAGAAAACGACGGATTCTATACCTTCGTAGCTCAATCTCTTTTTTTCTCGACTCCCGCTGTGAATCAGTCGTATCAATCTTGTTTCGGTCTCGTCCATAGAGGTTTATGTTTCGACTTGAATGTGTGTTTCGCTTGAGATTTGTTCACGTTAAGATCTAAGCTTCGTCTTCTTCCTTTGTTTTTGATTTTGGGTTCATGGGTTTGAAGCTTTGTGTAGGTTGAGTGAGAATCGGAAATGGAGGTGGTTCACCAGCTGCGAGGTTTAAGGTTTTCTGGGTTTTCGGAGGTAATTGAAACTGGGCTTGGTGTGTGGTTCGTTTTTGATTTTTTTTATTTGAAATCTGGGTTCGATTTTAAAAGAAATTGAATGAGGATTAGGTTTCCGGTTGTGGTTTCAAAGGAGGTAAGGATGAATATTGCTGGGTTTGACGGAAAACCGAGGGTTGTGGTGAGTTTGATTTTTGTTGGTTGTTTTTGAGGTTCTAGGATGGTGATGCGTTAAAGGAGATGGATGAACAGGGTGTGGTGAGATTTGTTAAAACAGATTTGAGTTGGAGGGTTGAGGATGAAACAGATTGAAGGTGGTGATGAAAGTGGATAATGGTCAGGGGTTTGGAAAGATGAGATGATGTGGTTATTCTGAGTTCCGGAGATGGTTGTTTGAAGGTAATGTGATGGTAGTTTAATGTTCTGATTTTTGAAGCTTGAATGTGTTTGAGGTTAAAGAAGTTTGTAGGATGTTAGAATCTTGATGATTGTTTTTTTTGTGGTGTTGTTCAATATCTGAGGAGTTTTTTTGTTTGTTTTCTCAGCCAAGATGTGCAAATGTGAGCCTCTCCCCCGAAGGTATGTTGGTTATTTTTTTTTATATGTTGAAGATTCAATGAAGTTGAAACAGGGTGTTTGGTCGGTTGCCATGCTTTTTCTCCAAAATTCAAAGTTTATCCCATTATTGTATTTTCTGATCTATTGCTTTCATGCTGCAGACTTTGTTGGTTGTCGTGTTGGGTACGTTTCTGCAGGCTTGTACGGTTTTGTTTGTCTTCTGCAGGGTGTGAGTTGTCTTTCAAATGTTGTATGGCATGGCTTGTGTAGGCTGTGTGTTTTAGTGCAGGTCTGTGAGGGTATGGTTTTATGCAGGAATTTTGTTGGCACCGTTTAGGAAGTTTTTGCAAGTTTTTATGTTTTTTTGTGAGTTTGTGTAGCAGAGTGCAGCAGGCCTAAGGTGAAGAGTATGGTACTGGCGTGGTAATGGGACAACTGGTTTTATCACATTTTGGAAAACTATGGCTTGCAACAGGTTGTGGGTAGTGTTGAGATGATGGTATGGTTTTGGTGTTGGGGCATTCTGGCTGGTTGTAGCAGAGCTTGTCTTATTCTGCAGACTCACTGCTGGTACACTTTAGCACAAGTCTTATGGTGAGTGTAGGTTATTGATCTGGTATGATTTTGGTGCAGGACTGTTGTGAACTAGCTTTATGATACAAAGCGTATGATTGCCAATTCTTCATATCGGTATGGCTCGGTTGAGGGTATAACAGGTAAGGGCTAACGGTTTGTTATTGTTGCATGAACGATTTATGGTATTGGTATTTACATGTTTTTTCCTCATTTGGTACAGATTATGCAAGCTAGTACGGTTTGATGTGTGTACGCTAGTTTTGGGTGGGCAACACATTCGTATAGCGGTAATAGATCCACGGTCCTCAGGAAATCAATTTTTCCATCATGTGATCCAATGGTACTTTTGAAACAACACTTAATATCCTCTTCATTTTTTGATAGTCCGATGCAACCGTCAACATCTGCAGATTTTTTCATTTTGTTGATACTTTTTTTCAGGTCGAATATATGATTAATCAGATTAGGGAAGCTACAGAACTTTTGCCATCTGTGACTGATGAATGGAAACTCTCTATGCAGGTATACTATTTTGGGCATATGGACCAAATTTGGTAACATCACCATTGTTGCAGATACAGAAGTTTCGCCGTCTGTGACTGATGAAAGGCTTGTGTGACCGATTTTCTTCGTAAATTGCATACAAATTTACACTAACCATCATTCATCTTCTTTTTTTTATGTGAGCGCTCATGGGGATTTGGCATAACAAAGGTTTGATATGGCGAGGATAAAAAAACAACGACGCTCTCGCAACAACTTTTCCCTATGTGTCTTGACTGCATCAACAAAGAGTTCTTGGCTTTCGCTTCTCGGTACTGTACAAAACATCAAAATTTCACACTGATCTTGAGTCATATATGCTTGCAGCTTTCTTATTTTTTATGTGTTGTCATTTTGATGATGTTGTTTGCAGGTCTGGTTTTTACGCGTGAGTCGTAGGACCATTTTGGATTGTATGGAAAACCACAGCTTTTGCTTTTAGCCGGTGGTGGGTCATGCTGCTATGAATTACTCATTATTGCCTGGGCTGAAGCTTTGAGTGGTATGAAGACCTGGTGTGGTACGTAGGAATTGACGGTGCATTGAGGTTTGGCCGAGCTCGTGTAATGTGGTTTGCTTTGCAGTTTAGGAGATGGATGAAGAAAACAATATGGATGCTCGTGGAACTGTAGTGTAGTACTGATAGAAACTTGTTTCTTTTTTGCAAATGAATTTTCAAAGATTAATGATGTAAATATGTAAAATGGCATTGAGCCTAGCAAACAATAAACTCTTTAGAAATTGAGGCATCAATATATCAGTCCGCACATGTGAAATGTGCTTGCTTCATCATTTTACTATATTCTTACTATCGTGACCGCAAGACATGGAAATGTGGATCAGTTTCATATAACTCAAGAAGCTTTAGTGGCTTCACCATCTAGAGTAAACTTGGCCGGTGGACCACACATCCAATTTCTTTCGTGAATTCTAACTTCAAGTAGTCATCCATATCATCAATTATCTAAACTCCCTTCAAAATACACTGTGCACCAAATTCTTCACATGCAGTGGATGTTGCCAGTCAAACATCTTAAAACACTTCCTTGTTTAACAAACTAACCCGGTGTATGTTACTTGCAAGTTGTTCAATTATCTCCTCACATCAACAATGAAAATGATAGCCTTGAGTCCTTCAGGGATGCAGGGAGACTTTCTCAGTGTGAATTGTAATCATGAGACGACTAAGTGCCTCTTTGATCAGGTAATCGAGAAAATATCACAATGACACATCTAATCTGAATCGTCTCAATAATCTTAGAAGATATATTGCAAACAAGCGCGACACGAGTAGGATTAGAATATATCTCCATTGTCCGTAAAGCTTATTGTGCACCAGATGCCAAACTATTAGCTTCATCAAGTAAAACAACTTTGTGTCGGTCTGGAAGAAATGTCACTTTTCTTTTGAGCGAAAATCTTGATCTCGTTCCTTACAACAGCTATCCATTTATAAACACTTAGTTCAAGAACAACTTCTCTATAGTGGGGACTGAGGCTCTAATGGATATGTAGTGCGATAACCAAAGCCAGTTAAGGTTAGAGAAATGTAGGACAAATTTGGGGTATGACAGCAGGTATTATTTATATTTCGTTTTGATGATAATGTGATGCACCTCTTTTATACCATGTTATAATTATACTCTAATGGAATTTTATTAAGTGCCTAAAGGATTTAATTGTTTATTTTGGGGGTATAGAAAGGGGGTGTTACAGTAGGACAACTTCCATACCGTACACTAGCGAGAAAGAAGTTACCCCGGTTGATGTGCGTAGCGTCGTACGATAACCGTGAAGAGCAAACGACAACATTTCATGCCAATCTTTGTAAGTGACAACCATCTTTTGCACTATCTTTTTGATATTCTTGTTGGCCGCTTCAACAGCGCCATTCATCTTTGGCTGATAGGGCGATGAGTTGTGATGTTCAATTTTGAGGTTCTGGCATAACTCCTTCATCATTTTGTTGTTCAAATTCGAACCATTATCAGTAATAATTCGTTCGGGAATTCCATATCTGCAAATGATGTCCTTCTTTATAAACCTTGCTACCACTTGTTTGGTCACATTACCGTATGAGGCTGCTTCAACCCACTTGGTGAAGTAATCGATGGCTACCAAAATGAAACGATGAACGTTGGATGCGGTGGGCTCGATCTTACCAATCATATCAATGCCCCACATGGAGAAGGGCCACGTGGACGCCATAACATTCAATGGGCACGGCGGTACATGTATCTTATCAGCATAAATCTGGCATTTATGGCATTTCTTCGCAAATTTGAAACAATCTGACTCCATATTTAGCCAATAATACCCTGCTCGTAACAGTTTTCGAGACATGGCATGTCCGCCGGCATGTGTACCAAAAGTACCCTCGTGGACTTCTTCCATAAGCAACGTTGCTTCTTTTTCATCCACACATCTCAACAACACCAAATCATGATTCCTTCTGTAAAGCACACCATATGGGTTTAAATAAAAGTTGCCAGACAACCTCCTCAACGTCTTCTTATCCTGAGCCGAAGCCCTTGGTGGATACTCTTGCTTCTTAAGGAAGTTCTGTATATCGTAAAACCATGGCTTGCCATCAGCAGCCTCTTCAATGGCAAATACGAAAGCAGGTATGTCCAAGCGGGAAATGACTATTCTGGGAGCCTCATTCCAGAAATTCACTTTGTACATCGAAGATAGCGTTGCCAAAGCATCGGTCATCTGATTCTCTGCTCGTGGTATATGGTGAAAACCTACCCGATCGAAGAAAGGTAACAACCTCCTTGCATAATCTCTGTACGAAATTAGATTCGGTTGACGAGTCTCCCATTCTCCCATGATTTGATTAACCACTAGTGTTGAATCGCCATATACATCCAAATTCTTGATTCTCAAATCAATAGCCTCTTCTAGACCCATGATACATGCTTCGTACTCAACTTCATTGTTAGTGACCGAAAATGTCAATCTGGCAGTGAACGGGATGTGAGTACCATGCGAAGTTGTAATAATTGCCCCGATTCCACTATCATAGGAGTTGACAGCACCATCGAATATCATCTGCCACTGAGAATCCTTCTCTGGACCTTCACCGTGTAATGGTTCTTCACAATCTTTCGATTTGAGGAATATGATATCCTCATCAGAAAATTCAAACTTCATCGGTTGATAATCTTCGATTGGCTGCTCAGCAAGGTATTCTGAAAGAACACTTCCTTTGATGGCTTTCTGAGAAACATATTGTATATCGTATTCTGTCAGTACCATCTGCCACCTGGCAATTGTTCCTGAAAGCGCTTGCTTCTCGAAGACATACTTAATCGGATCCATCTTCGAAATCAGCATGGTTGTGTGATTGAGCATATACTGTCTCAAACATTTGGCTGCCCGAGCAAGTGCACAACACGTTTTCTCCAGCATTGAGTAACGGGACTCACAATCTGTGAACTTTTTACTCAAATAATAAATCGCATGTTCCTTTCTTCCAGTCTCGTCGTGTTGACCGAGAACACAATCCATACTGTTCTCAAGAACCATTAAGTACATGATTAATGGCCTTCCAGCTACTGGGGGTATCAATATCGAAGGCTCCTGCAAGTATTCTTTTATTTTATCAAATGCTTTTTGACAGTTTTTGTAACACCCATTTTAATTATTTGAGAAGTGTGGCCTTTAATATTAATATATTATAAATGATAATGATAATAAATTAATAATTAATAGTAATGTTAATATTATTATTATTATTATTATTATTATTATTATTATTATTATTATTATAGATATTAATATTATGAGGATTAATATTATTATGGGAATAAAAAGAGAATTTTGGGGTATTAGGGGCAGAAGCGCCATTTGGAAGAAATAGAGAAGGAGAAGAAGCACGATCAAAAGGAAGGAGAAGCAAGGGCACAATAAAGTGAAGCAAGCTTGAGCAAGAGGAGGAAGAAGATCAAGCTTTTGGAATTTGCGGATTATCATCGATCAAGCTGCTTACTGAGGTAAGGGGGGAGAAAATAGATGTGAAATTGGTATTGCATGAATAAGGGTAGTTGGGGAGTCCTTAACCCCATAGGTTTTGATGATGATGAATTGCATGATGATTGCATGTGGATGATTAAGTTTCTGATTTTAGTTGTTCATGGTGGAATCATTGCATGTAATGTTTGCTGATTGTTTGGGTGAATTGGGTATTTCGGAGTAGATTAAGGTTTTAAGCTGAAAGTGGATTAATCGGCAGAAGTTGATGTTTTATCGGATGATTTTAGAATTAGTTGGGTAGAATTATGTAGAATGCTAAGTTGAGGTTGTTGGTATTGATCTAGAGAGAGTTTGTTGAGTTTTGAGCTGATATTGAGATTCTGCATAGTGGGATTTTTCTGAAATCGCAGACACTCGCTAGCAGGTTCGCTAGGTTCTCGCTAGACGAGCTAGGTCGCGAGCCATTCCAGTGGCCATTTCTCTGTACTCGCTAGCAGGTTCGCTAGGCGAGTGGTGTAGCGAAGTATTCGCGAGGCGAAGTCCTAGCGAGGTGGTAGCGAACACTTCCAGTAGCTTAGAAGTGAGATTCGCGAGCAGGTTCGCTAGGCGAACATGTAGCGAGCGTTCGCTAGCAGCTCGGGTAGCGAGCAAGGTAGCGAACGTAGTAGGATTTTTGTTTTATTTGAGCTGTGTTCATCTGATGTTGATGATTGTGATCTGTTTGATGTACATAGATAGTGCAAGGATGATGGGTGTATGTTGAGTGTTATGGGTTGTTTTGCCGATGTCTAATGTGATTAATTCGATTGATTGATTGTGTGATATATATATATATATATATATATATATATATATATATATATATATATATATATATATATATATATGCGATGTATGATGATGGATCAGTAGGATCGTGTGCACCTAGTGTGCTTGATGTTTGTGTATGCATAACATGATGCATGATGGGATCAGTAGGATCGTGTTGCTCTTAGAGGAGGGTTGATGGCCAAGTATCCATCGGCGATTGCGGAGTTGAATCGTTGCTCGGATGAAGTGTATGCGATTCACCCGTAATCGTGGTAGGGATAGATCCTTGCTCGGATGGAGTGTATGCGATCTATCCTGAGATTTGATTATATGTGCTCAGGAGGAGCGTGATGGGCTAAAGACGTGTCTACTTATGCGTCTAGCGGTATCTTACTGCAAGTGCACAACCTATCGAAGTAATATTTAAGATTATCGATCCACAGGGATTCTATGGTTACTTAGTGCTAGATGAACTTCTAGTTTAGCTAAGGCGAATGGTTGTCACAATTTTTTGTTGGTTTTTAAGACTATTAAAGGCGGAATTAAATTTAGGTTTTAATAAAGTAATATTAAGGCGGTCGGTATGTAATTATACTAACTTAGGTGGGTCAATCTAACCTAGGCTTATAAAGGTGTTCACTTAATCTATTCGGTAGAGATTACCAGTTTAAATACCCTCAACTCACACTCTCGTGGTCTTATATCAGATCTTATCCCTAAAGCCCTATGCCTGCTCTCGCTAGCCCATAAGTGTTTAGAGGTAATTTTTGGAAACTAAGTAATTCTAATTTATCTTAAAGCGCTCTCGCTGTGTTTAATTTAAATGCCTAACTTTAGCTATCTGGTTAAAATCTCACACTCTCGTGGTCTCGACCTAACCTAATACTCTTTTCTTACTCTCGTAACGAAAAGGTCTATTTCAATTAAAAAGTATCAGCCAGAATGTTAAGTGATTAATTATTTTTAGCCTATAGTTATATTTTACCGGTTAAGTTTGTTATAACTACATACCGCCCTAAGGTGTTTAGCTACTCATCGATGTTGAACCAGACAAAGATAGAAAATTTAATAATAACGTACTCATGGCAGAAAAATAAATAAACATTATAATTAAATTAAATTGCAATATAATGAAAAACCTGGTTAACAAATATTCGAGCAGATTCCTTCTTCCACAGACCGGAAAGCTTGGAGTTAGCGGAAATTGAAAATAAACAAATGCTGAAGGTTTAGAAACAAATAAATGTATAACAATTTCCTGATGTTGGAAATTGTTATATGGCGGGTTTGGATACAATAAAAAAAACGAAACAGAAAACTAAAAATAATGCAGGAATAGAAAGGCTGGTTCGTAATACAGTTCGGTAGAGCTTCCGCAGGAATTTGAATAAAGAATGCTCTCCCCCCCTTTTGTTCATAGAACTTGTACTATTTATAGAGTCCTTAATGGGCTGGATTTTTGGTCCTTTGTTGCATGGGCCTTGCTGAATTTGTGGAAGGAATGCAGGAACGTGGCAACAAAATAGGAGAAGTGGTTTTCACGTAATGCCAATAGGAGAAATGGTCTTCACGTAATGCCTTGACGTAGTCTGAGTCAAAAACCTAATTTTACCCTTGTCACGGTCGTGACAAGGTCTTCACGTTCGTAACTTGTGGTTTTTAAGTGTCACGGTCGTGACCACTCTCTTACGGTCGTGATGGCTCAAATTGGGGTGTCACGGTCGTGACACCCTTGTGACGACCGTGGCTGCAACAAATTATGCAGTATATTGCAGGCTTCTTCATTTCTTCATCTCTTTATGGTTTCTTTTGTTCCTTTTGCTCTTAATTCATGATTTAGCTCCATATAATGATGTACCTGCAAAATGTTAAGAAAAACTCGAGAAATCGAGTGTTAAAACGGTGAATATGCGATAAAACGTTAATGAAACCTAGCAATATAATCGATGTGTTTTCTCGTTATCAAACTTCCCCAAACTTAAACCTTTGCTTGTCCTCAAGCAAATAGTCGGTTGAAAATCGGCGGACAAGATTTTATTCACGCATACTCATAACAAACCGTACGGGGGATCGTTTTGTCGGATAATCCGGTACTTTGATAGAACACTACCGATACACTAATGACACAAGCAACAAGCTATGTCGTCGACTTCCCGTTAAACGAAACAATCGGCAATTACATTACGATTTCACCTGGAGTTTTTCGATCTTATTTCGCCCGGTTTCATTCTAGCGCAATCACATTAAGCCCTTTGCCTTAGCACGCACGTAGTGGAGTAGCCGGTTAGCGACTTTGATCCTTTTTGAGCACGGGGTCTGGTACACGAGTGTGGTAACCCTACATATTTTATCCTATTTGGAGGTTGTGGGGGATCGAGCCGTAGCACGCCCTACCGAGTTCAGAACCAGTACCTCTGAACCAACTTGCAACGGATTCCTTCTCATATTTCTCGTTTCTTATATGCGACCGTGTACTTTGGTGCAATTTCTTTTCATTTTGCATCGAGATATGAAGGATCATTATTGATTAGGCATCAAACGCTTATATTCATCGGCTCCCCACGTGGTTTGTGTTCAGACGGTGCTGACTGCTAGTATAAACTACTAGGGGTTACTTTTGAACTGAAACTAAAAGTGTACTCGTAATGGTAATCGGGATGGAATTGCTTAAGTAGGGAGTCAAAGATGTCAAGATTGTATTGGTCTTGTTTAATCGTTCTCGGCTTCCTAATTACGATTCCGTAGGTAAGTCGGGTAATGCGAATAATTAAAGATTTTTTCTGGTATAGCTAAATAATCGGGGAAAGTTCGAAATTAAAGAAAATAGCACAAAGATTTGCTCATTTCATTAACTTGCGAAAAGAAATACAACGGAATTGAAAATACAACGAAATGGAAAAGTGCGAAAAAGGGAAAATGCGGAAATGAAAGGTACCTCTCCCACACTATATCAGACATTGTCCTCAATGTTGTGATATAAATGCGGTAAAAGTACAGTACAACGACAAAAACGAAAAACAAACATAAGCAAACTAAAACTATGGCTGCGGAGGACCGCGGGCTCGGCCTCTGGTGCGGGAGCGGCGTCTGGAAGGAGTCGCTTCAGGATCAGAACCGGTGCCGGAGGCAGCAGTGATGCTAATGCGGAGGGCTTCTAGCTCGCTGAAAATTTCTCCAAACTTCTCATTAGTAGCTTCCTGGTTTGCTGCAATAGTGCTGAGTAAAGCATCATACTGCTCCTTCTGCCTTCGCTCTAGTGCGGCGTTCATCTGGTTCTGCTGATGAATCGCACGGAGGACTTCCTCAAGTGTGATTTCGGGAGCAGGGGGCTGTCGGGTAGATGTCTCTGGTATATCCTGGACAGGCTCAGCTGCATCCATAGCGTCCTGCATCTCATCCGCTGGAGGGTCTGCCTGATCATCATGAATAGGGACGTGATCGGCAGCAACAGGTAAAACAAAGAGCCAGTTGGCTCGGTTGGATGGATCGATGCGGTCGCGGGACGGCAGAATGATATGATGGAAAATGGTGCCATGGACAACAGGGCTATACCTGTCATCCTCTCGCTGCGCAATCAGGTGAGCGGACCTGCAATAACTCTTGGTGAGGAATTCTGCGGCTAGGTGAGGCTGATTAACGAGCGAGTCACCAAGCCCCAACTGAATGGCGAGGGTGGTGACAATGCCGCCTATGAAGAACGGGGTGGAGCCTCTGTGTGCAATGGCCTGGATATGATAAAGCATGAAAGGGGCAACGTTGATCGGCTCGTCATTAAGAGTGCAGTGTAAGAATAGAAACTCCTTGGAGTTGAGCTTATGGTTGCTTTCTCGAGCGAAGATGGTGTTGCATATGACACGGTGGAAATAGCGGATTGCCGGGTTGTGGATGTGCGTAGCGTTGAGGCTTTGGAAGGCGGATGCACGGGTGTTGGTTAAGTCGTGCCATAGAGTGAAAGCTTGTTCACTAAAATTATCAGGCACGCGACGGTGAGCTTCAGTTCCGTTATCGAAGCCTAACAACTCGGCTATCCTGGTTTGCGAAATGTTAAACTCTTGGCCATGCAATCTGAATTTGGCGACACCGGTGAGCTGACTCTGAGAACCGGTACCGGTGATGTAACTGAATGAGCTTAAGAACTCCAGTGTCAGAAGCTCGAATGTGGGCTGAGGTTGACTGCAAAGATCCCACAGACCGACTTTTTGAAGCAGGCTTTTAACACTGGCAAGCATTCCGAGTTCCCTCAAACAGACAGTGTCAATGTAACATGTAGGTTGCACACCGCGGTTTTGGAATCGGAGAAAACGTTCTCTCTGAGTTTCTCCAGCATCACCTTCTCTAAAAGTAATAGAATCCATTGCATGCAACAGCTTAGAGTGAAGAATGAAGAGTTTTGATGTTTTGTGAAAAAAATGGTAAAATGAAAGAAATATTGATTCGGGATAAATAATGGAGAGTGAGAATGTGATAGGTTATGATAATGGGGGGTTAATGTTGGTAATGGGGAGGTTACGGAGGTTATGGAGAAAATGGGTAGTTTTGAGGAAGTTATGGAGGAAGAAGAAGAAGAGGCACGAAGAGAAACAATTCTGTTTCCCACGATTCCTGTAATAGGGGTTGTCACGGTCGTGACAGGGGTGCGACGGTCGTGACACGCTATTTAAGCACGTCACGATCGTGAGATGGGTATGACGACCGTGAGGGCACGCTTCGTTGAATAATTTCCAGAAAAACATTTTCTCACTTAATTCACATATTTTATAATAATGTATTTTCTTCACTAACACTCATATTAAATTGTAAACACCATATAGTATATAATTTCAACACAGTACTATACTAACTTGCATGGCATGAGAGATTGTATATAATATGAAATAATGCAAGCATAACAGTACATAGAATGAAAAATATATAAATTGCTAAAAATGGAGAAATTTTGGAAGTAAAGGTGCATTGCATAAAGTAATTGAAAATGAAGTTACATAAACGGAAATTACGGTATGAAATTGTTGCGAAAAATAAATCTAACTAGAAACGAAAACAATGAGAAAAATAAACTAAATCACTTATAGCATTTTCAAAAGCGTTTCTTCAAGTCTTCGATGGCGGAGTTCAAGTGATAGAATTGTTCGCAGGCTATGTCAGTCAATCCTATAATGTCCAATCGCATGCTCTTAATGTCTTCTTTAAATAAATTAATGTCAGTTTGGTAAGCATTGAGAGTGTTCATGATGTTTTGTAAGTTGTTAGCATAATCTCCTTGATTCACTTCAGGGGTTTCATGTACTTCTTCAGTGTGGTCAATGTCATGGTAACCAGGAGGTGTCTCAGGGTCAGTTTCGACAGCGGTCATTATATCATCTTTTATCTTGTAAGACTGAGGTGTTTCAGGAGTAGATGGATAATCAGGTGGGTTTAACTCATAAAGCCAGTTATCCTTATTGTGAACACTTACTCTAGCATGGTTAGGCAATGTGAACAGGGTTACTACTTCGTTCCAGATTAGGTACTCAAAAGGTGGATGTCCTAAATTCCTTATGATATGTCTATTGAAGCAGAAATTAAGATTCATAGGGCGGGTTGTTCATAGACGGTTGCACCTGTGCAGTTGGTACCTAAGTCCTATGGCATCAACAATCATGGTTACAAGACCTCCTACTAATATAGGTAATTCAGGTTCTTCTTGGATACGGGTGAAGGTTTGCATCATGAAAGGTACACCATTAACAGGCTGTCCATTAGTGAAACATGACATAATAAATATTTCATCTTTAGAAACTCCGGTAATGTTTTCTTCTTTTCCAAAGAAGGTGTGCGCAAGGAATTTATGGAAGTAACGGAGAGCAGGATTATGGATCTCATCATTATTCATGTTATTTGGTTCAGGGTGGTAGTTTCCGGTTAAAGTTCCCCAAAAGAAATCTAGCTCCATATCCATCAATTCTACCTGTGTGGTAGTAAAAGCAAATGGTCCACTAGGGAATCCTAACAAGTCAGCTAGTTCTTTATGGTTAAAGTCATATTCTATTCCAAATAGGCGAAAACTAATAAATCCTTTCCTAAATCCAAAACCGCGCTCAGGTAGGTAAATTAAGGAGCTAAGGAACTCAAGGGTGAGCTCGCGGTAAGTCACAAACTTATGTTGGATCAATGCATTCTCCCATCCGAGTCGGTTTAACAAGTACATGACACTATCATGTATACCTAGGGTTTCCATAGTCTTATCATCCGGGTACAGGGTCAAATCCATTTGCCTCTGTGATAACTCTTCAAACTTCATTCTTTGGTTCCTACCTCTAAATTTGGTTTCCATATGGTTAATTGGTTGGTTAGCCATGGTCAGTGCAAATATGGGGGAAACAAATCAGTGGAAAAGACTTTAGAAAATCTGTAAAAAGTGATTTAAGATAAAAATAAGAAAATGAAATGCATAATGTAATGGCAATAATAGTAATATAAAATAAAACTATAAAATGAAAAAACAATTAAACAAATAGTAAAACGATAAATAACAATATGCTAAAAGAAAAGAATAGTTTAAATAATTAAATAAGTAAATGGGTTGCCTCCCACTAAGCGCTGTTTTTATTGTCAAAAGCCTGACGTAATGCTTAGGTTTAGATTAATCAGGGGAATTAGTGGACAATTCTAAAAGCTTTAGATTATTCGCATAATCTCTATTTTCAACTTTATGATAATGTTTTAAACGTTGTCCGTTTACTATGAATGGTTCACTATTCCTACCCTTAATTTCTATTGCTCCACTCGGGAATACTTTAGTTATTTCAAAGGGTCCTGACCATCTAGATTTTAATTTTCCAGGAAAGAGCCTAAGTCTTGAATTAAAGAGGAGTACAACGTCTCCCACACTAAATTCTTTCCTAGATAGGCGTTTATCATGCCATCGCTTAGTTCTTTCTTTATATATCTTAGCATTTTCATATGCATCTAACCTTAATTCTTCTAATTCGTTAATGTCTAGGATTCGCTTTTCTCCTGCAGCATTATAGTTTATATTGAGAGTTCTGATCGCCCAATAAGCTTTGTGTTCTAGTTCTACTGGGAGGTGACAAGATTTTCCATAAACTAGTTTGAAAGGTGTAGTACCTATGGGTGTCTTGTAAGCGGTCCTATAAGCCCATAAAGCTTCATTAAGTTTAGATGACCAATCTTTCCGAGATATGGCGACAGTCTTTTCTAAGATTTGTTTAATTTCTCTGTTTGAGACTTCGACTTGTCCACTTGTTTGTGGGTGATATGGTGTAGCCACACGGTGTCTTACTCCATATTTAGATAGTAATTTGTCAAAGATTTTTGAAATGAAGTGCGAGCCACCGTCACTTATGACGAGTCTAGGCACACCAAATCTGGGAAAGATTATATTTTTGAAAAGCTTTATTACTACTCGTGTATCGTTTGTAGGAGAAGCTATGGCTTCAATCCATTTTGAAACATAATCGACAGCTACGAGTATGTAATTATTACCGAAAGATGATGGGAATGGTCCCATGAAATCTATTCCCCAGACGTCGAAGATTTCTACTTCTAAAATTCCCTTTTGAGGCATTTCATCTCTTCTTGAAATATTGCCAGTGCGTTGACACCGATCGCAATTTATAACAGCGATGTGGACATCCTTCCATAGATTGGGCCAGAATAAGCTGGCTTGCAAGATTTTTGCACAAGTCTTGGAAGTGCTTGCATGTCCACCATAAGGAGATGAATGGCATTGAGCAATGACATCTTCTATTTCTTCTTTGGGAATACATCGACGAAAGATTCCATCTGGTCCTCTTTTGAACAATAATGGTTCATCCCAATAGTAATGTTTCAGATTATGAAAGAATTTCTTTTTCTGCTGATAGGTTAGATCGGGTGGAAGAGCTCCTGCGGCTAGGTAGTTGACAATGTCAGCGTACCATGGCAGTCCTACAGTTGTCTGGATTGTTTCCACGGATTCTGGTTCATTTATATCTAACTGAGCTAGGTCGCTTCCTATTTGTGCTATCAGCTGTTCATACGGAAAATCATCGTTAATCGGCACTTGTTCGGGTTTAATACCTTCTATTCTAGATAAATGGTCCGCTACGACGTTCTCAGTACCTTTCTTATCTTTTATTTCTAGATCAAACTCTTGTAAGAGTAAAATCCATCTTAAGAGTCTTGGTTTAGCATCTTTCTTAGTTAATAGGTATCGGATAGCAGCATGGTCTGTGTAAATGATTATTTTCGCTCCAACTAGGTAAGAACGGAATTTGTCAAGCGCAAAGACAACTGCTAACAATTCTTTTTCGGTAGTAGCGTAGTTCATCTGGGCAGAATCTAAGGTTCTACTGGCATAGTAAATCGCATGAAGTTTTTTTTCCTTTCTCTGGCCTAGAACTGCGACTACAGCATAGTCACTCGCATCGCACATGATTTCAAAAGGTAATCTCCAGTCAGGGGGTTGCATGATTGGTGCGGTGATGAGGGCTGTTTTTAGAGTTTCGAATGCTTTAAGACAATCTTCATTGAATATGAACTCAGCGTCTTTCATTAATAAACCAGTAAGAGGTTTAGTGATTTTCGAGAAATCTTTGATGAATCGTCGGTAAAAACCGGCGTGTCCTAAAAAGCTTCGTATTTCTCGAACGGTTTTAGGGGGTTGAAGATCTTTTATTACTTCAATCTTAGCTTTATCAACTTCAATTCCCTTGCCGGATATTACATGACCTAATACTATTCCTTCGTTGACCATAAAATGACATTTCTCCCAGTTAAGCACGAGATTTACTTTTACACATCTTTCTAACACCATTTCTAAGTTCGATAAGCATCCTTCAAAACTTTGCCCACATACAGAGAAGTCGTCCATGAACACTTCCATGATGTTGTCTATAAAATCTGCGAAGATTGACATCATACATCTTTGAAAGGTTGCAGGAGCGTTGCATAATCCAAAGGGCATTCGCCTATAAGCGAACGTTCCATAAGGACATGTGAATGTAGTCTTCTCTTGATCATCAGGATGGATAGGGATTTGGAAAAATCCTGAGTAACCGTCAAGATAACAGAAGTAAGAATGCTTGGCTAATCGTTCTAACATTTGATCTATGAAAGGTAGTGGGAAATGATCTTTTCGAGTGGCTTTGTTTAGTTTACGATAATCTATGCACACTCTATATCCCGTCACTACTCTTTGCGATATCGATTCGCCTTGAGCGTTTTTCACAACAGTGATACCTCCTTTCTTTGGCACTACATGTATTGGGCTAACCCATTCACTATCAGAGATTGGATATATTATCCCGGCATCTAATAATTTCTTAACTTCTTCTTTTACTACAGTGCTAAGGGTTGGGTTAATTCTTCTTTGAGATTCTCTGGAGGTTCTGCAATCTTCTTCTAGCAGAATACGATGCATACAAACTGAAGGACATATTCCTTTGAGATCAGATATGTTATATCCTAATGCAGTTGGATATTTCTTCAAGACATCTAAAAGTTTCTTTGTTTCTATAGTTCCTAAACTGGAATTTACTATAACTGGTCTTTTACATTCAACGTCTAAGAATTCGTACCTTAGGTTATGAGGTAAAGTTTTTAATCCTAATGTAGGTTTATCTTTACTTGGCATGGGATCCGGTGTAAGTGCTAAACTTTCGCTTAGACTATTATCCTGATACGGTTTTCGCCAATTATCATCTTCGAAAATCGGAGGGATTTGAATTTTCATTATTTCAGAATAAGTGGTCTCTTTCAGTTCCATTTCTCTTACACATTCGTCAATTACGTCCAATAGATAGCATGTATCCTCTATAGCTGGTGATTGTAAGAATTGTGTTAAAACAAATTCAACTTTCTCTTCACCTACTTCAAAGGTTAGCTTTCCTCTTTTTACGTCTATTATAGCTCCGGCGGTAGCTAAGAATGGTCTTCCTAGTATGATAGGTGTAGTGGAGTCTTCAGAGATGTCCATGATTATAAAACCAGTAGGGATGTAGAATTGTCCTATACGTACTGGGACGTTTTCTAGTATGCCTACAGGATATTTAACAGAGCGATCGGCTAGTTGAACAGACATTTTAGTTGGTCTTAGGTCTCCCATGTCTAGCCTTTTGCAAATCGTTAAGGGCATAACACTGATACTGGCTCCTAAATCACATAGAGCTTTGTCAATGACGAATTTTCCTATTACACAGGGTATAGAGAAACTTCCTGGATCTTTTAGCTTAGGAGGCATTTTATTCTGAATTATGGCGCTACACTCGGCAGTAAGTGTAACTGTTCCGTTATCCTCTATCTTTTTCTTATTGGATAAGATTTCTTTTAAAAACTTAGCATACGAGGGTATTTGGGTAATTGCTTCTGTAAACGGAATAGTAATATTCAACTGTTTCAGAAGTTCGACAAATTTCTTAAATTGACCCGTCGTCTTGGAATTTATTAATCTTTGAGGGTACGGAATTGGTGGTTTGTAGGATGGTGGAGGCACATAAGGTTGTTCTTTCTCCACTACCTCTCGATTGTCATCTTCCTTTTCTTCTGGATCATTCACCACTTCAGTCGGTTTATCCGGTTTTTGGTACATGGCTGGATTGTCCAGTCTTGGATCGGTAGGTCCGTCAAGTTCCTTGCCACTTCTTAATATTACAGCGTTAGCATGTCCTTTCGGATTAGGTTGAGGTTGTCCAGGGAATACTCCAGCTGGTGCAGCAGTAGGTGCTTGTTGTTGAGCTACTTGTGAAATCTGAGTTTCAAGCATTTTGTTATGTGTAGCTAATGCATCTACTTTGCTCACTAATTGTTTAATCTGCTCACTAGTGTGAATGTTTTGGTTTAAGAAGTCCTTGTTTGTTTGAGATTGGTTAGCTATAAAGTTCTCCATCATCAATTCAAGGTTCGATTTTCTAGGGATATTAGGAGCAGTCTTTTGATATCCTGGTGATGTAGTTGGTGCTTGACCTGGTGCGTAATAAGTATTGTTATTCTTATAGGAGAAGTTCGGATGATTCTTCCAACCTGGGTTGTATGTGTTTGAGTAAGGGTTTCCTTGAGCATAATTCACTTGATCAGTGGGAGTTCCTGCCAATAGTTGACAATCAGAAACTTCGTGTCCTGGGACTCCACATAACTCACAGTTAGGTGTTACTGCAGCCACGGTGGCTGTAGGTGTTATGGCCAAGTTATCGATCTTTTGGCTTAGTTGGTCAAACTTCGCATTGACTTGGTCCATACTA
Source organism: Lathyrus sativus (assembly GCA_963859935.3). Lineage (NCBI taxonomy): Eukaryota > Viridiplantae > Streptophyta > Magnoliopsida > Fabales > Fabaceae > Lathyrus > Lathyrus sativus. The sequence continues at coordinate 193,426,760 of OZ012739.1, forward strand.
CTTACTTCGTACATACCTCCCTTTGTTGGTTTCTCAGTTGCGACTCTCTCGCTTCCCCAAAGGTAATGATTTTGAGCCATACTTTCGATAAGTGCATAGGCATCATTATATTCTTTGTCCATCAATGCACCACCCGCGGCAGCGTCAATTGTCATTCTTGTATTGTACAAGAGTCCATTTTAGAAGGTATGGATGACCATCCAGTCTATTAATCCATGATGTGGACAAAGTCTCAGTAGATCCTTATAGCGTTCCCAAGCTTCGAATAATGATTCACTTTCTCTTTGCTTAAATCCGTTGATCTGAGCTCTCAGCATAGCTGTCTTGCTAGGTGGAAAATACCTATTCAAGAAAACTCTCTTAAGTTCTGCCCACGTAGTTACTGAGTTCGAAGGCAGAGATTGAAGCCAAGCTCTTGCTCTGTCTCGAAGCGAAAAAGGAAATAAACGTAGTCTAATAGCTTCTTGGGTAACTCCATTGGCTTTTACGGTATCTGCATATTGCACAAAGATCGAAAGATGAAGATTCGGATCCTCGGTAGGATTTCCGGCGAATTGATTTTGTTGCACGACTAATATCAACGAAGGTTTTAGTTCGAAGTCATTTCGGTTGATAGCCGGCGCTGCAATGCTTGAATGCGGTTCAGCTTGCGAAGGATTAGCGTAATACTTGAGTGGATGAGTCTGTTCTTCAGCCATCTCTGCGTCCTTTGATTTTACGACTGGTTTAGGCGGATCTAATTGAAGATCTGGAATATTGTAATTATTTTCGAAATCGAATATACGTCTTCTTACGTGTAAGAAGCGTTCCGATTCAAGGATTAGAGGTTGCAAGTCTTCGCTTTTAGAGCGAGTACTTGGCATACACTCGGAGATTAGATTAAATTAAATAGTTGATACCTTAGTCTAGACAATGCTACCTAAATGCACTAGTAACTAAATTAAGGAATCCCCGGCAACGGCGCCAAAAACTTGATGGGCTAAAGACGTGTCTACTTATGCGTCTAGCGGTATCTTACTGCAAGTGCACAGCCTATCGAAGTAATATTTAAGATTATCGATCCACAGGGATTCTATGGTTACTTAGTGCTAGATGAACTTCTAGTTTAGCTAAGGCGAATGGTTGTCACGATTTTTTGTTGGTTTTTAAGACTATTAAAGGCGGAATTAAATTTAAGTTTTAATAAAGTAATATTAAGGCGGTCGGTATGTAATTATACTAACTTAGGTGGGTCAATCTAACCTAGGCTTATAAAGGTGTTCACTTAATCTATTCGGTAGAGATTACCAGTTTAAATACCCTCAACTCACACTCTCGTGGTCTTATATCAGATCTTATCCCTAAAGCCCTATGCCTGCTCTCGCTAGCCCATAAGTGTTTAGAGGTAATTTTTGGAAACTAAGTAATTCTAATTTATCTTAAAGCGCTCTCGCTGTGTTTAATTTAAATGCCTAACTTTAGCTATCTGGTTAAAATCTCACACTCTCGTGGTCTCGACCTAACCTAATACTCTTTTCTTACTCTCGTAACGAAAAGGTCTATTTCAATTAAAAAGTATCAGCCAGAATGTTAAGTGATTAATTATTTTTAGCCTATGGTTATATTTTACCGGTTAAGTTTGTTATAACTACATACCGCCCTAAGGTGTTTAGCTACTCATCGATGTTGAACCAGACAGAGATAGAAAATTTAATAATAACGCACTCATGGAAGAAAAATAAATAAACATTATAATTAAATTAAATTGCAATATAATGAAAAAACTGGTTAACAAATATTCGAGCAGACTCCTTCTTCCACAGACCGGAAAGCTTGGAGTTAGCGGAAATTGAAAATAAACAAATGCTGAAGGTTTAGAAACAAATAAATGTATAACAATTTCCTGATGTTGGAAATTGTTATATGGCGGGTTTGGATACAATAAAAAAAACGAAACAGAAAACTAAAAATAATGCAGGAATAGAAAGGTTGGTTCGTAATACAGTTCGGCAGAGCTTCCGCAGGAATTTGAATAAAGAATGCTCTCCCCCCCTTTTGTTCATAGAACTTGTACTATTTATAGAGTCCTTAATGGGCTGGATTTTTGGTCCTTTGTTGCATGGGCCTTGCTGAATTTGTGGAAGGAATGCAGGAACGTGGCAACAAAATAGGAGAAGTGGTTTTCACGTAATGCCAATAGGAGAAATGGTCTTCACGTAATGCCTTGACGTAGTCTGAGTCAAAAACCTAATTTTACCCTTGTCACGGTCGTGACAAGGTCTTCACGTTCGTAACTTGTGGTTTTTAAGTGTCACGGTCGTGACCACTCTCTTACGGTCGTGATGGCTCAAATTGGGGTGTCACGGTCGTGACACCCTTGTGACGACCGTGGCTGCAACAAATTATGCAGTATTTTGCAGGCTTCTTCATTTCTTCATCTCTTTATGGTTTCTTTTGTTCCTTTTGCTCTTAATTCATGATTTAGCTCCATATAATGATGTACCTGCAAAATGTTAAGAAAAACTCGAGAAATCGAGTGTTAAAACGGTGAATATGCGATAAAACGTTAATGAAACCTAGCAATATAATCGATGTGTTTTCTCGTTATCAGAGCGTGGTAGGGATAAATCGTTTCTCGAATGGAGTGTATGCGATCTATCCTGAGTTTAAGTCGGTACCGCATGCATGTGTTGAGTTACATTTGTGCATTATTGTATGTTGTGATTGATGATTGGACAGTAGGTCGTGTATGATGATTTGTGGGGTGATGATGTATTTATTTACTGCCTTTATTTCATGTAAATATTTACCGTTATATTTTGATCATGTTTTCTCACCCCTTTGTTGTTGTTGTGATCTATGCTTCTTTGGAAGTACAGATAACCCAGGTGTTTATCTAGTTGGATAGCGGTGTGCTGATCGAGTCTAGGATGCTATGATACGTAACACGGGGCTTTCGGGAGTTTGTTGCCTATCTGATGATTTTGTTTATACTCCGCGTCGTATCATGTTTTGATGATGGATTCTATTGATGATGTCTTGTATATTTTGGGCTGATGAACGAACTTGATGTATGAGATGATGTGTATATATATATATATATATATATATATATATATATATATATATATATATATATATATATATATATATATATATATATATATATATATATATATATATATATATATATATATATATATATATATATATATATATATATATATATATATATATATATATATATATATATATATATATATATATATATATATATATATATATATATATATATATATATATATATATATATATATATATATATATATATATATATATATATATATATATATATATATATATATATATATATATATATATATATATATATATATATATATATATATATATATATATATATATATATATATATATATATATATATATATATATATATATATATATATATATATATATATATATATATATATATATATATATATATATATATATATATATATATATATATATATATATATATATATATATATATATATATATATATATATATATATATATATATATATATATATATATATATATATATATATATATATATATGACTAAATAATTTTCTTTCCGCTGCTTATTTTGAAAATCTTTTGATAAAATGTTTTTGTCGAATTTCTGGTGAAAAGTAATATCCCACTTTTGGAAGAGGAACTCTGAAAATTTAATTGATTTATTCACATTTTATTTAATCTGGGAAGTGGGGTGTTACAAGTTGGTATCAGAGCAGGTCGGTCCGTCCGGCCAGTGTAGTGTTTTGAGTCTTTCCTTAGGATAGAGGTTGTGTGTCTTTTGACCCTGTGTTGTGTTGGTTGAGCAGTATGGCAGAAAGGAATGATGTTGCTCTGGCTGCAGCTATGCAAGCGATGGCGCAGGTGGTGGCTAATCAGAATCTGGTTGCGGGTGCGCATTTCAGAGATTTGACGCAGTTCCAGAGTAATAAGCCGCCAAATTTTGAAGGAGGAATTTTGGATCTGGAAGCTGCACAGAAATGGCTGAAAGCAATTGAGAAGATTTTCAGGACCATGGGTTGCAGTGATGAGCAGAAGGTGAGGTTTGGTACTCACATGTTGGAGGGTGAAGCTGAGGCTTGGTGGGACAACAGTCGCCAAAGATTGGAGGCTGCGAGAACTGCCATTACTTGGGAGGTGGTTCAGACGATTTTTCTGGAGAAGTATTTTCCGGAAGATATCAGAAGTGCTAAGGAGATTGAGTTTTTGGAGCTGAAGTAGGGTAACCTGTCTGTAGCAGAGTATGTTGCTAGATTTGAAGAGCTGGCTCAGTATTGTCCCCATTACAATACTGATGAGGCAATGACTTCTAAGTGTTTGAAGTTTGAGAGCAGATTGCGTCTGGAGATCAAGATGGGGATAGATTGTCAAAAGATCAGGAACTATCCTGAGTTGGTGAGTAGAAGCCGAATTTATGATAATGGTAACTGGGCAAGGATTGCAAACTATAAGGCTGCGAATGATCATAAGGGTAAGCAGAGGTTTGGTGGTACTCCTTACAACATGTCGGCTGATAAGGGAAAACAGAAGGCTGTTGCTGATAAGAAGTTCAGAGAGCGGAGAGCATCAATGGATTTGAAATGTTTTTGGTGCGGTGCCGCGGGGCATCGTGTTAGTGATTGTCCTCATGAGATGAAGAAGTGCTTCAAGTGTGGGAAGTCGGGCCACGTGATGGCAGAGTGCAAGACTAATATGCCTACTTGCTATAACTGCAGTGAGAAAGGTCATATTAGTACTCATTGTGAGAAGTCGGGGAGGACTCAGACGCCTCAGGTCAGTGGTAAAGTGTTTGCTGTGGTAGGAACTCAATCAGCAGATGAGGAGCGTGCTATCAAAGGTACTTGTTTTATCAATAATTTTCCTTTGACTGTATGATTGATACGGGTGCAACTCACTCGTTCATTTCTGTTGAGTGTGCGAAGAGGTTAGGTTTGGTGCCGTCCACTCTTGAGTGGCAGATGACTATCGAAACTCCCTCTATTGGTTCAGTGACTACTTCTTTGGTGTGCTTAAAGTGTCCACTGACTATTTTCGGTAGATATTTTGGGGTAGATCTGATCTGTCTACCGCTTGGTGGTTTGGATGTTATTCTGGGTATGAACTGGTTGGAGTTCAACCGAGTCTACATCGATTGTTTTCGGAAGGTGTTGTTGTTTCTTGCTCCAGAAGAGGAAGCATTGGAAGATTCCTTGTCTAATAAGGAATTGAGGGTCTTGTTGGAAGATGAAGCTAAGGTGTTTGCTTTGCTTGCATCGTTATCTGTTGACAGCAAGACGTTATTGGGTGAGTTGGCGGTGGTGAATGAGTTTCCAGAGGTGTTCCCTGATGATGTTTCGGAATTACCTCCGAAGAGAGAAGTTGAGTTTAGCATTGATCTTGTTCCTGGTACGAGGCCTATTTCTATGGCACCGTACATAATATCGGCAGTGGAGTTGGCCGAGTTGAAGTCTCAGATTGGAGATTTGTTGGATAGAAAGTTTACCAGACCAAGTGTGTCGCCGTGGGGAGCTCCAGTGTTGTTGGTGAAAAAGAAGGATGGTAGTATGCGTTTGTGCATTGATTACCGTCAATTGAATAAAGTGACCATCAAGAACAAATATCCTCTTCCAAGGATTGATGATTTGATGGATCAGTTGGTGGGAACTCGTGTGTTCAGTAATATTGATTTGAGGTCGAGTT